>CADWAE010000463.1:7500000-8750000 GCA_902982915.1 Phalloptychus januarius | reverse complement strand
AGAGACCTGATAGAAACCTATAGCTTAAAACAAATCTAAAGATAAAATATTTCTCAGTTTGAGAAATTAACTCAAACTGTTAGGGTAACGGTAACCCTGACTTGTTGACAATAATTGCCCTGTTAGTATTTTTCTTCAAAGAATAAAAGTCGGTGGACTTTGGTTATTTACTGCGACAGATTCACCAACCAGATATTAAGCTTTCTTTCAACCAAACATGGGCTATGACAAAAATTGTCTGATGTGTTTTTGAGAAAAAGGTGCGTTGTGCTTTTCTGATATTTATATCTATTGTGTTAATCTAATATTTATCCTTTTTTGTCATGAACTTTTCTACCACTGTCTCTCACTTTCACCTCAAACTCATAATCGGATTTAATCTCAATATTAACACATTAATGCACCTAACTTGCAATCCATTTATTGATGGGCTGGTGTGTTTTGGTTCGTCTGACATGATTCTGCTGCAGCAACAAGTCATGCAGTGTGACGGGGAGTCACTATCATATCCTGCTCTCAGTGTGACAAGCTTTGGTAAATGACACACTGTGTGTCACTCTTAAAGAGCTACAAAAGACTTGAGAGTGGGGTTGAAAAGGCAGGATGCGTTATTTATAATTAAGTCAATTCCTCTCCAGGACAAATATATCCTCTAGGTGTAATGACATAATTAACTGCATGTCAGTATGTTGGAAATAGCAAAAAGTATGTTGCCAATCATCAAGTTTTCAGTCATCATCAGCTGCCCATGTTTTCAGACCTCTAGGGATATTTTACTGAGGTTTGCAAAACAGATTGAAGTATATTGAACTTCCATGTGAATGTGACTTATAGCTTTCCTTGGAAAAAAGGAGAAGTTCAGGTATGCTACCTGGAAGAGTCTGCTTTTATTTTATGTCACAGCTTCCTTATACTGTGGACCATATTATACAGTGAATGTAAATCAGGTGCTCTGCTGTATTCAAAAGGCCAGGGTTAGGGCTTTATATACTACCCGACCTTAGTATTTCTGGGGGGGTTAAATTGGTCCTGAAGGGATTACATCAGCATATATAGCCGTGTGTATTTCCACATGTCTGGAGACTTACTCCTTCACCCATGCAGTATTTGAAAACCATTGTAGACATGCAGTGCTCAGGAAGTAATGCTGGCTGTTTCCAAATGATTTATATAACTCTCCTTTTAACCAAAGAACTGCACCAAATTTCTCCCATTGAGTGAAACATTCAACTCTTTCTCTCTCCTCTGGATTTTAAGACTTACTTCTTGGCTATGACCATGCTCAGAGTTGTATTACGCCACTGTAATTAGCAGTGGCTTGTTACACTGGTGTTTAAAGCACCTAAATCATTAAGGCAGCTGCTTTTGGACAAAAAACAAAGTCTGGTCGTGCGGAAATGCGCTGTAATGCTGAGGCGGGCTTACATGGCTTGTTTTTTTTGGCCCAATTCAAAGAGTGAGACCTCCATCTTCTTCTCTTTTACTCTTGAATCAGCGACATTCACGTTAAATTGTGCTTTGGAAGGTATTGTGTGCTTCTGACAAGCTTCTAGAACATCAGTGCAACCATCTTTGGTCAATAGCTTTAGGGTTCGAGTAGCTAGGTACTGACACTGTGAAGTCTTTGTGGTAACGTCACGCCCACAGGATATCCATGGCTATGTGTAATGTTATAAAGAAATTAGTTGGCAGGGCCAGAGTCAGAATCTATAAACCTGCTGATGAACCCATTAAATTCAAGAGAGGAGCCAGAGCCACGCTTGCTAAAGGTTGTTAGCTACTAATTGCTACATTTTGTGAACCCATTCAGGATACAGAAACCAGTTGGCACTGATCTGGGATCTTTGGGCTAATTGGACTGACACTGACACTCTTGTTCCACAGAGTTCCCAGGAAAGTGATAGCGCATGCATTTGTGCAAAGGATTTTGCATTCCTGTTCAGCAGCCATGCACGTGTGACCAATGTTCAATTATGATTTTCAGATTCAGAATAATATGACAGGTGTCAATTTGATTTTGACAAGAAGCAACTTTGAGCTATATTAAAAGCACAACCCAAAAGATATTTCTCCCCTGCTGGCATCCAAGATTTTTACAAAAATGCCATCACAGTTGAAACAACCCAGAGGAGTACCTTAATGACTAATGAGCAACGGGAAACACTCCAGCACTCTTCTAGCCTTTAATTTCCACCTCAGTGCATAGCAGAGCATGCCCCAGTCCTCCAACCAGCCTCATTAACATGTATATTCTCTTGACTCAACAAACCAAAGTACTTTTTTTTTCAGCCAGGTACTTCCCTCCTTAGCTGTACTTGATCCGCAGAGCTTCACCACAATTAACATTAAGCTATGGCTGATGAGAGGCCAGGGCAGAGTAAACCTCACTGCACCCAAAACATACCAGGCAATGCCGAACAGATATGATGTTCTACAGGTTGCTTTGCTACATGAATGCATCACTTTAAAAGTGCAGTCAGTGATGGAAGGGACAATACATGTGATCATGATACAAAGTGGTGGGCATGGACTGGCGACCACAAATTTAAAAAGAATTTCATGTTATATTATGATAAAAAGGCATTTTGTTGTGGGGATAATTGTTGTTTATATTGTATAATAAATTTTTAACTGAGGTTTATTATCTGTTGAGCATCTTGCAAAGACGAAAGGCGGGTTCTAAATAAGGTACACTTAAAAGTATTAAGAGTAAGTTGAATTTTCCCTTGTAAAATCTGCAGGACACAGAAACAAAACGTCATTCAAATTAATTGTGCTCTTCTGCACAACCCTGTGCAAAAAAACTAAAATTTAATAATGATAATCAACTTTCTTTCTCCTTCTTTCAAGATTTAACTCATTTCTTTACTTTCTGACTCCTCTGAGATAAAGGAGTGATGTGTTTGTGAATCTCCTCCCTTCTTTAATGAGGCTCAGATTCACATTAGTTTCTCCTCTTTTTGATGGACAGCTTCCCCCCGCCGACAACAGGCGTGAAACATTTCCACAACATATTTCAGCGCGGCGGTGGTTTTTCCTTTGGGTTTTGTTCCAAGTCAAACATGCTCTCAAACTCGGAAAACTGGTGCTTCAAAAAGGAACACGTTGCACATCACGAGAAAGTCAGTAAATACAACACACCCCAGCTGTGAAAGTAGCAGCTGCAGAGGCAGAAGAGAGCTCAAGTAATTCCATGATGACTTTGTTTTATGGGGGCTGCAGGGCTGGTCCAAAGTTCAACGAGGCCCTGGGCAGAAACTCCTTGGGAATTTATCTTTTCATTTATAAGGATTTAAATTCCTCCAGTTTTTTTGTAAAGCTTTCATAAGGTTAAAAAGTAATTTAGAGGTTGTACAGAGGTTAAAATCATCATGCAAGATAAACCAGAAAGAATTGAAAATGGATTTAACCATTTAAACAAAACAGGAAGTAAGCATTCAGAGCATTATGTAAAAAAAGCACTTAGAAAGTTAAGACATCAACAAAATTTTCTTAAAATAGAATAGAATAGAAACATTTCTGCCGATTACAGTTTTCTCACTGAAAAGATTCATTCACAAGTATATACTTACTGTTGCAAAATATGCTAATGACAGTGATGTGTGCTGCATTTCTAAACTTTTGTTGCTGGAGAAAAAAATCTGACAGTGGAAAGAATAAATTTTACTGTAAAGCAGCAAAGACCAGACATCCCTCATAAGATTTCAGATAGGAATCTGAAACAGAGTTGTTAAAGAGCTGAGAAGCACTGAGACGTGTAGAAGAATGATTCAAAATCGCAACTGAACGGTGCACAGGACTCATTTCTCCAGATGGGAAACATCTTGAATATGTCATCAACAAGACAGGTTATTCCATAAACCTTGCAAGAAATTTCTGCAAGTGTATTTTAAACCTGTACACTTGTAGTTTATAACTTTATGTGTGGAATGACTTGCACTGATGTCTTTGTATGTGAGAATTACTTGAGTTGCTGAAATCATGTGGTGTGAATTTCATGCCAGTGACTCCATCAGCAATATTTAAATTAAGGGAAATATCAATTTGCTCAATATTTATTGCGTCTGCTGTACATAATTATTTGAATGTATACTCCTGTCAATAAATCTGGATTTAAGTTCATGGAGCCACCATTCTAGCTGGCTGGATTAAGCAGCTGCAACTGCTGATCGTACCTTGGGCTGGCCCTGGATGAGTGACCGTATTCCTTTTGGAGTAACTAGCTTTACACTCCCAAATGCAACACGCCATCTTTTCAAATGGGATTTTAAAAATATGAAGCAAAGAGAGACCCGCCAGAAAAAGAGTCATGAAACGAAACAGAAGTAAAGAATGGGTAAAAACAAGGTTTAGTTTGAAATACACGATTTCATCTGTCAGGAGAACTTGACTCAGCATTGGCTGTTGTAATTGATCATGAAGCAGTCGCTGGGCGTGCCAGTGCAGCTGTTGTGTTGCAGCTCAGTCTAATTAGCAGTCGGTGACCGATGACCCTGGACAGGATATGATGTGTACCTGCCTCTGCTGCTTTTCTAAACACTTGGGTGTGTTTTTCCCCATTTTCGTCTTAGACATAGGTTAAAAAGAAAACATGTTGAAGTCCTCCCTTTTGGCACCTAAAACAACTGTACTTTTGTGCTCTGAAAATCTATTTATAGTAACTTGTACAATAAAGTGATTTGTAATTATACGAACAGTGATCTATGTTTAGTTCTTCTAGATTTTTATCTATTTGGTTTTATTAACAAACACTTTATGATAAAAGCGTTTACAACTGGCCTCATTCTGATAACAAACTTCAGAAATGCCTATCTGAGGAGTTAGTGTTTGTATTTCAGTGTGTGATTGTGTACATTTCCACATGTGCGCTCTCAAGGCAGAACATTTTTCTTGGAACACTTTGGAGATTTTACAAATGTTAGCCTGTCCTCTCCAGGTTTATAGTTTTTTTCTTTTTTTTTTGCGACGGTGCTGAAATGTCATCACTTCGCAAGAAGGGTTTCCAAACTCCCCTCGGTCCCTTCTTTGAGGGGGTTTCTTTGAAAGACTATCAAACTGCTTATGTGAAAAACTTATACATGCACACAACTTATGGTGGAGTCGAACTGAAGAGCATTGCACAAAAGCACGCTCCAGTACCAAACAAGTTTTGCATTTCCCTTCAACTGTGTCCAAGTCTATAATCCCACCATCCATCTAAGTCAGCCTTTCTTCCCTCTCGTCTCTGTTCCATGCCACTGCTCCACTGGGATTGATACAATATTTTCCACCCTCAATTAGCAAAGAGCCTGTCGACTAATTCCAGCTGTTTTTGCACCTGAGAGGGTGCTGGGAGACTGAGCTGGAAAAACTGAGCGGGGTGGAGGTTAGATGGTAATGTAGCGGTGTCGACAAGAGTGTGAGAGCAAGCTAAAGACTTCAAAACAGTGACACTTCAATCTCTACTGAGTTTGCAAACCTCCCTATCTGTCTTAAACCATTTTCCATAGAGATGCACAACCACAGACTAACTCCAAGTTCCATTTTGGTCAATTTCAAGCAAAGCCTATATGACCATTTGTTTGGCAGTGTGCTCAGCTCAGAGTCCTGCAACATCCCTTAACTCTGTGTGAGCACAGAAAAATATATTCTTTCCAGTAAAGGAAAGGGTAATTGATGAGGAATATAAGGAAATAACATAGTGTTAACAGACACGAGTTCCTGTTGACTTTGACATCGTAGGTGTAAGTGATTTTTGGAAGAAAAACCGTGAGTTTTAAAATCTCAACTGCTTTTCTTATTTTTTCTTAAATCTGACAAATTTCCTTGTACTTTCAGTGCACAGTTCTCCCAAACTGTCCGATTTATTTAATGGTTAGGTGGAATCATTTCCTACGGTAGCTGACATAAGTCGCCTTTGATGAAAGAGTAACGTCACAACCTGGTCCAAAATTAAGACAGGGGTAATTAATCTCAGCTTGAGTTTATACAATTACTAGTGGATTTTAAAGACTTTGCCAGGTGAGTGTTCCTGACAGGTTAACAAGTCTTTGCCAGTCTGCTCGGTGAAACAGTGGAAGCAGACTCTCTGGCCCGTCAGCTCGACCCAGCAGCTGCTCTTCCCCCAGTAGCTGAATGGAAAAAAGTCTGACTCACCTACTTGTATAAGGTAATAACTACCAAATACATAAATATTACAGTCAAAGGCAAAAAATGTCTCTCCAAAGACTGCCCAGTCATTCGGTCAGCCAATGACTAATGGAGAGGGAGGTCAGATCATGGCCAGTTTTAGTTCATCTGGCTTTGTCCAGCTTTAACAGACGTTCATTGATGGGCTGTCCACTGAGAAACAGCTTCATGCATAATCAAGCTCCTTGGAAAAGTTGCTAAACTATAGGATGCACTGTGGACGGTTCCTGGTCATTTCACAACTTTGCTATTTCTTACTTTTACACTTTGATTTGTTTTCTTGTACAACAGAGGGAAAGTTTGACAATAGTTGGTTCACATATTTCTATTATGCACTTATCATCTGACTCCTATAAATATTATCTATCAGCAAGAACACTCAGAGTTCTTTGGTATGATCAGAGGGAATTATTTTCCATATTTTATAAGAGTCAGTCAGTGTATCGGAGGTTCAGTACTACAAATACTTCAAGCAGCGCAGCGTTTTATATAAAGCCTTCCGAGAATAATTTAAAATTATATTAAATTATTAAACTTAAACTTTCCATATATTTCATCAAATACACCAGGTTAAATAAACTGATACACAATAGGAAAAGGAAGTGACTAAACAGTAATGCAAAGATGCTAAGCGGGGTTACAAACTGGCAAAGGAGCAAGGAGGCTGGAGACATGTTCTGGAGACTGTGCTCCAGCCTTTCACACATAATAGATTAATAAAAGTGCTGCCTTGTCTGTGAGTCAGTCTGTACCAGATTTAAAGGAGTTGTTTAGATCCTGGCCAGATTCACTTTTTATAGATTTCAATCTCTGAGAGACAGTAATTGATTGGATCTTTTGAACAGGTCATACCACCAGAAGGGGCATTTGGTACCATTTTACATCCAATGTCCTTAACCAGTTTTCTACAAACCAATCACCCAATTGTGTGAGTTCAACAGATCAGTTTAATCTGTTAGATTTAGTAAGACTCAACTGGTTTAAATAAAAATGAGAATTGCAATAAATAGAAACCGGGTGCAACACATTGCCTTTCTGAAGCCATTTGAATTGATATTAAATTATTCGTAATATCAGGGGTCAAGGTAACAGAATATTTTTTGGCTTTTACCATTTTTTAAATGGTGACATTGGAATCTGAAGGCATCTGTCAATTTGACAGACTACAATACGCACTCCTGACCACTTAGTGCAGTCATGCATACATTTTCCACTTTACACACAGAGAGTGTAGCAGAGGTAACTAAGTCAATCAAAGAAAGACCCAAACGCTGTAAACATCCATCTACATTGACTGGGCTTAGCTGACTAATCAATTTGTCGTATGTAAATGTGTGCTAATGATGGTGCTGATGCCTCTGTTGACAGAAACTCGTTGAAAACAATAAATATATTTCAATCACAAAACTGATTCCCAGGCAAGTATCTGAACATCCCCTATGGCCTGTATACCATACTCAATACATCTTGCTAACCAGAAACTGACAGTATGTTGGACATTATGGATGTTTTGGAGCACATCTGTGACTACTGCATGTCTCAGACCAGTGCAGCTGAACCTCTGGTGTAGATGGAATCCATGCTTCAAGATTTCCTCTCGCTGAAGCGAGTATTTGCAGGATCAGGAAACCACTTGACCAGAGATTATTGCCGACTTTTGATCATTTCAATTGGAGAAATGTTTCCTGATTTCAAAATGTACGCTGACATAACGCTTGTAATTCCAGTCTCCAGTCTGACAACAGAACATGGATTCAGCCTCCAGAGCAACAACAAAGCAGCCTTATGAAATCATCTGTCAAAGGCAAAAGTCCAAAACTTCATGACACTAACTCTGCAGCAATCCCACTTGAAACATTTGATTACCTATAACAGGGTGCACAATGGAGATCCAAGTGAACCAAAAGGAAGTTTTTGAGACTGGGCATTCAGGTAAAAGCAGGTTAATCTTTCATAATTTAAGCGCAATAATTTAATTTATTTGTTTTTATGTAGTTACTGAGATCACAGTCAATGATTTTTGTCACTGTGGAGAAAGTTACATGTATTAATCTGCTGCTATGGCACAGTGTGGAAATACATTATGTCAAAATGACAGAAAAAAAGTCTATTGCAACTTCTGTTTTTTTTATTATTTAGTTCTGTCTGTCAACATACCTGGTTATGGAATGTTATGTTTATCCATGGTTTATACATGCAATTGCCACAGACAAAATGGCAAGAGAGTGCACACTGGTGAAGCCATACACTTACCTGTAAACATAGCATATTTGTGTAAGTTGCATCTTTACTGCACATTCAGTTTGACTTGCAGTATTTACAAGTGTGAGCTGATTGGGGATGCTTAGGAGATACACTGTATGCACTTGGGGAAGAAGTTTATGAAAAAGCACAAATTAGGATGTGTGCCAAGAGGATAACTTGTAATCTACAAATCTAATCTCGGTTATAGTTCTCAAAAATTATGCTGTGGTTTAAACCTGCTTACTTAAGACCTGACGCACTTTCACCAAGCTTCTGACAAGTTAATTGCCAGTAACACTGAGACTTTTTTTCCAGTGCTAATGCACCACACCAACTGATGCTCAATGTCTTTCCTCAGTGTCTGCTCTCCCTTTAGTCAATTTCCACACAAGGGTATTCCCTTCTCCCTTAGCAATGCCTCTCCCATGATCCAAACACACAGAAATAGCTCACTGGTAATATAACCTTTGGAGATTCCCATGAACTATAAAATCGATCACAAAGTTCAGCCATAAAGCAGGGATGTCACAGGGTGCGCTGACACTAATTTCAGAAGTTACTCACTGTCGGCATAGTTTTTTCGCCTGGTGCCATCCACTTTTCCTGTTTTGTCAATGCAGAGGAAGAACTTGTTGGCAGAATAAAGCCGCCGCAGTCTGACGTCACCTTCCAGGTGATTGTAACTACGAGTGTGCCTTTCCAAAGTCCATGAACAGTTGGTGCCGCTCCCCAGACCCTGAAGGGGTTCATGCCCTGCTTGAGGAGGACAGGCTCCGGTGCCAGCGGTGACCAAGAGCAGGGTGAGGCATACCAGGGCAAAGGAGGATGCACTTTGCAGGGGGATGAATGTCCCAGTGGAGGAGGCAGTGGTGGCAGTTCTGAGGGTAAGTTCAGGGCAAAGATGAGCTGCGGATGTCATCCATCTGCACATGGTGGGTTAGGCTCCCAAGGTGCACCTTGTGCAAGCTGCAGGCATGCTGGTGATCAAGAGATGTCAGAGTGGAGGGTGGGAGTCCTGGACAGCGAAGGGAGGGGAATGGTAATCACAACAGATCCTCGGGATGTCACTGATAGTCAGTCTCCGCTTTGGGTTGAAAGCAAGTCTCTCTGGTTGTCATCTTCAGCTTTGAAATCACGCGTTCTGCGCCTGACATGAAGTCCACTCTCTCAAGTCCATCTTTGATACAGATCCCTCTGGTGCCTCCCTGAACTGAAGTCTTCTTCAATGGTCTGTAGATACAGTCCAAGGATGTTTAAGGATAAACATGAGTGTAATTCTTGAGTTCAGTCCAAATGGATGAGTGTATATCTTTATGCGTGTGCGTGTGCACCTTGCGCTGCTCTGCTCTTTCCAGCTGCATAGAAACAAGTTGCCTGTCTGAGCTGCTGACCCATGGCTGAGAGAGAGTTGAATGAGAGTTGCCGGTGACTGACTCTGTGTGTGTGTGTGCGCCCATATGTGTGTGTGTGTATGATACTGAGGGAAATAGAGAGGCAGCAAGTATGGGAGGGAACGAACCAGTGTGAGTCTGCGACAGTGAGAGAGGGAGGAAAGTGTGTGTGCATGTGTGTGTCAGGGTGAGCAGAAGCCAGTGAGTGTGTGTGAGAGCTAGCATAGGGCAGCGAAGCAGTAAGCTACCGGCCTTATGCTCTGCTGTGTGCAGTCAGTCAGCCATCTCCCCTGTGCCGGCACTGACTGAGCCGTCGTGAATTTTATCCTGGGCAGGGCCGGCGTCTACGGGGTTGAAAGGAGAAGGGGTGGGGGATGGAGGCCACTGCGCCCATTCATTGCAATTTCATACAAATGAGAAAGTTTGAACCAAGTATCGTCCCCTTTCAGTAGTCTCCTCTCAGAGGAGTTCACTGTGTGAGAAACACGTATTTTTGCCCTTTCATGGTCACAAACACCTGGAAAAACTTAGGACAACCTTAGTTCCATCTCATGACCTCTGCTGTGTTGCCTTGATGTGAAGCATTTTGTAGCAAATCATCTCCATTACTGTCTCATAACAGAGCCTAACCCAGCCAGGAGGCAGCTTTTTTGACACCTTCATGCTCATTTCTTCTCTTTAGGCACATGGGACAAATTAAGGGAAGGCTTTGCTTTTTTTTTTTCACGGCTTCTGGTTTAAATCATCAAGCAGTCAGAGACACAGAGCAGGTTCCCTGTTGCATGTTGAAGAAGTGTTAGCAGAGCTATTCCAGAGGAGAGACGTTTTGATCACCTGTGTTAATATTTCAATGAAACACCCCCTCTGATCTTTACCATTTAATTTAGAAGAGCGGGATGGAAATGAAAAACACATTTTTTGTGACTTCCCACACTCTTGTCTGTTTTTTACAAGCTGTTTAATAATCCTGATTAGGTTGAGGCAGTGATATACGGCCAGCCTGTTTAATCCTGCTAAGCCTTATGTCATCTTCCAAGAAAAGGTGGAAAAACAAATTAGCCATAAACTAAACAAAGAAACTCAAATTGCCTTATTTCATTTAGTTTCTTGATCTAATTTAAATAGTAATACACCTTAATTTCTGACACATGCATATTTTTGTAAAACATAAAACATGAGCTGCAAAATTTTATTTGTGAGCTTTAAAAATCTTTTTTTTAGAGTGGGGCTTGTTCAACTTTCGGGAACGAGACCAGTCACTTGCTTTGTATGTTTTTTAACTAAAAATTGTTTATCTTTATTTACAGTGGTGTTTGTCCCTTTTCGGATGTATTTTGTTTTTGCTTTTTGGTCAAATTTCAGATTATCAAACAAAGTAAAAGAAGCATTTTTTATATCTGTTCCAAATTGCTTTCAAAGAAGAGATTTTAAATATAAATATATGAGAAGGGAAATAAAAATAAAACATTTTTGGTTTATTTGTAAAAAACATTGTTTTTACAAAAGAAAAAGCAACATTTAGTACAAATTTGTATGGTACTGATTTTGGTACTTTTAACTATTCATTAGAGAGATATCCTGGCAGAAGTAGGTGACTCCCGAGCTCCTGGTTTTTAGAAACATCGCTCTATGATGCTGACATTAAGGTAAAAGTCTTAACCGTTTGTGTCCAGGATGTGTGGGGTATGCAGAGATGGCAACTGCCCTTTTCCTGACTCTAGCCCTGCACAAGACCTGGATGGAGGGGAAGTCAACACTAATGATTTTCTCTGCTTTCTCTGCTTCCTGGTCTCATCTGCTTATGCGGGTCGCTCCAAAAGCTGGTGAGCCACTGATAGATGGACCTTGGTCCTATTAGCAAGGTTAGTTTCTGTTGGATGATGACTGGGTTGATGGTGTTAAAGGCTAAGCTGAAGTCCACAAACAGGATCCTGTTCGAGGGATGATGTGTGCATCCCAAAATGACTGCAATGTCTGTTAACCTCTTTGCTCAGTAAACAAACAGCAGGGGGTCTGTGATGTCCTTCAGACTTTTCAACACCAGTCGCTCAAAGGATTTCATGACCACAGGCATAAGGGTGAGAGGCTCTAGTCATTAAACCCTGTGATGGTGTGTTTCTTTGGGAGCAAATGAACTGACTTGATAAGCCACTTTTAAAAAAAATCTGGTAAATAGAACCAGTCGACAGTGCAAAGAATGCTAGAAGATCTCATAAAATCATCTGGACAATTACCAAGACTTCACATGTTCCATCAAAACAAACACAAAATTTCAGAAAAAAGAACGTCATACTGCAGCGAAATGGTCTGAGGCTTTTTCTGCTTTAGAACCTGGACAACTTGATGCTCCCAAAGGGGAATTTTCCAAAAATTGGTTTATAATCTTAAGCTCAAATTCTGACATCATGGCTTCATAAACATGGTTTGTATTCCAGACAGCTATATCTTCAGTCACTTCATATAAAAGGAGAATATAAGCATAAATATATCAGATAGTTCTTGTTGCAATCTTTTAAGGCCATTTATGCCCAATTCTTTTGAAGTTTTAATGAAGCTCATCTCCCTATTAGCATGGTCCAATAGACAAACAACATCTTGCCTAGCCTGGATATTTCAAAAGGGCTCCATTTTATTGGTTAGCCTGGCATAACCAAGTTTGCTGGTTAGCTTGGTGCCACCTATTCCAACAAGAAATAATATTCTGTTTTAAAAGTGAATATACTAAGTTTTGCAATGAAGACAATTGTCCATCAACATTTATCAATCGAAAAAATTTAAATATCTGATCTTTCATATGTCCCTCTATTCTGCATGATGTGTTTAAAAATGTTTAATAATAAAAAGGATTAATAAAGTATAAAATCACCTGTGTGCTTTAATTGTGAAACGAGCAATTGTCGAAAACGACACAGAATAGGAACAAGAAAAACAGGAAAATTGATGTTGTAATTAAAATCATATAACCGTCTATGTACTTAAAATCTCTTTTAAAAAATGAAGCGCTTTCTGAGGTAATCAACAAAGTTTGGGCCTCATGTGAATGTCAGATGTGGCAACAGGTTGCATTGTGGTGTCTCAGAAGCAAATGTTTGGGCGCTGAGCTCAGTGCCAGACCATAGACAAGTGTCTTATGTGTCCCTTTTCTCTCAATGTCTTAACATGCAACATCCTGCTGTTTTACAGTGCTATGCTTTGATGTTTTAAATAACAGCCTTTCACTTACTTTCATGATCAAGACATGTGGCATATAACCGTCTTGTCAAGTTTGCATCACCTAAAGTGCACATTTGTTTGTCACAATCTTTAGTTAATAACTCAAAAGCAAGTGCCTTGTATTGAAAGAAAAAAAAATCCATATCTCACAGTACGGAGGTGGCTGCAGCTCTTAAGATTGAACAATCTTTTGAGATTAATGGACATACAAGATTTCATTTGTTATACAAATATTTCTTAATTATTAGCATACCAGTGTCTGAACTGTAACGTGTATTTACCCTATTCTTTAAAGTAGCACAACAGTTACTTTGATAGGCATGTTAATGTCACTAATGGTTGTCAATAAAATCACACTGCAAAATAGTCGTGCTGTTTTGAACAGTTTTCATAGTTCTGTCCCAAATTGCCTTCCGTTCCATAATGCTTGCAATAGCCACCATGTTGAACCATCTACCAAAGTTATCCACTCAAGAAGAAATCTCTGAACTGAATGACTATTGATTCTTAAGGCAACACAAATACCAACATAATAGACAAAAGGCTAAAATATTATACACTGTCCAAAATATTTTAAAACCTGGGCAAATTTTGTTTTTGTGGACAATGGTCTTACATCGGTAAAAAACAGCATCATTATTGGTTTGTTAGTAATATCTGGTTAATTGACCAAACTTTTGAACCTTTTTCCCACTCTTACAAGAATAACTGGAATATGATAAATCTGTATATAGTGAGTTTTGTTGACCTGTGTAATGTGGATGTGTCATGAACAGAGAAAGGCACACAGAGAGCCAGGCACCCTAAGGAGGATGCTCTCGAGTCGAGGAACCTAATCTTTCCCAGCAGGGATCGAAGCAGCTCTGTAAGTATCTGAATAGAGATAATATCTCTATAATGAGGCCTGTTTTGTACCATCAAAGTCTTCAAAAGGATCTGAAACCTGACCTCCTTCCTAGCACGGACAATCCCTCAGTAAAAGCTCCCTATTATTAATTGTTTTCTGTTCGCGCTAAAAGCCTGTCTTGCTTTTTCCTCTTGCTGTTTTTTCTAACTTTATACCCTTGGACTGCTGATTTCTAATGTAGCTACTTGGATCTCACCAGTTTTTAACAAAAACATTCCTTTTTCAGATAAATACTTTTCCACATATGCAGACAATATACCAAAGTCCTATAATTCAAGAAACAGTCTATTTTATGTAAAGTTAGAGATTATGCAGTTATTGTTTTGAGATCTTAACAGCGCCAAGTTCACTTCAGACCAAAGTGATAGATATCTCTAGTTGTGGTTGGCTGCTAAACAAATGGATGTAGTTGAAGGAACTGACAAGACCACCACAGTTTGGACCTGCTGATTTGCATGTCCTGCTTCACGATCATTGTTCATTGTTAGCAGCATTGTGATAAGCGAATTATCTTTTGGATGCTAAAAGAGTTTTGAGAGATGTAGTGCAGCTTTTAGCAAGATAACAAACAAAGGTCCAAGCATCTGATAGAAAGAGATGAAAAACAATTTACACCTGTGTGGACAGATAATCTGGTCTATATAAAGCACAAGGAAGCAGAGACAGACAGGGAAGGTCTTTGGGTGAACTATTTAAAAATGCTGACTCTGCATTTTTCACTCCGCAACTAAAGTCAACATTGCTAACAGCAGCTTACACTAGCTGCCCTTTGAATTTGAGTTATGCCCATCATATGATTACATGACTCAGTTATTGTAAGCGATCATAAAATGCAAATCTGTGGCCGCCAAGTAAATTATGATTTCTCTTGCTGGTACACATAACAATGCATTTAAAATAAATCTAACAAGGCTTTTTTTTTATCATTAATTTTACACAACCAGAATGGTAAGGGAAGAAAAAAATACTATTCCTCATGGGTTAGATGCACAATAAATTATAAATTTGTAAAAACCACCTCAAATCCTCTGTTAAGTATAGTGTATAGTGTTTATTTCTAAACTTGTGAGACTATGTTGCATCAACAAAGCATTAATTTATTCAGTACATCATCACCAGGGGTAATCGGTTCACTCAGCAGGTTCAGATAAACTGACAGACTCATGTTCGAAGGCATTTTAGCTGTGCACAAATCCCACAGAGAAGCATCTCCATAATATCTCCCTGACCAGGTGAAGCTGTTTCCACAACAGCCTACTCTCCATCTGTTAAACAAATATGCAGCCCCTACAAAGGTGTGCAAAAGAATCCCCATGATCAAAGTACGTGAGAATGGCGGCCTCATCGTGGCCTGGGTATTATCAGGCCCCATGAAAGCCTGTCTTCTCTTTTGTTGGTGGGGGCATTGACAGTCACTCACCAGGCAATGACTGTCACCTTGGCGCAAAGAGCCAGCCGTCGACAGGGGCCGACCACATCAAACGAGGCTGTCAGGGGGCCCTGCGTGTGAACTGTGGCAACAAACACCTCCTGATCCTCACCTACAGCTCAAGAACAGACACCCACTGCTCTGCTTCCAGCCACTGCCTCCGCTGAGAAAAGATGTTCTGTCCGGACCTCATTTCCTTGTCTACTGCACCCCTAGCAGCTACCACCACCTTCCCTCATCTCGCCCCGTCTCTGTCAAGTAGGGCTTGTGCTAACCTCCCGTCTGCTGACACACAAAGGCTTACTAAAGTGGGTTTTACGAGTGCATGTGAAGGGAAGGCTGGTGCTGCTGGAGGTCAGAAAGTGTACAGGATGTGAACAACATAATACAGTTTTGCTTTCAATTTGAGCCAGAGTCACACTTGATTTTAGCTTTTTTGGGTTGTCACTTTAAAAGTCATAGGGTGAAAGGAGGTGATGTATTTCAACAGGTTGCAACAAGTGTCTTTAATGGATTACCTACAACTTTTGTTAGCTTTGTAATGATAGTTCACACTTAAAGTTAGTTCTTTAACTGGGTTAAAAATATGTTTCTGTCCCCAGAAAAAGACATCAGGCATTGTAAGATTCCTCTAGTATTTAACATTAACAAAAACAATAAATAAAAAATTAATCAAAATCAAAATTGTGGCAACTACTGTATTACCTTCCAATCAAAGCATAATCATTGCTATGATAAAAAAAATGCTTTCATGGCATCTTCTTGGCCAATCAATACGTACAGGCTCTTGAGTTCTTCTTCAGATACTATACTTTAAAAGCATATTTGTACTATGATTATGACAGATAAAATATAGTGCCTTAAAAAGGAAAGACCCCATTGGACCACCACTGTCACTGATTTTTCCAGGAAATGTTTGTAAAACCTAACCCAAAACTCAGGATCATAAAAGTTTGGAAACATTTTGCTTTAACCACACAAATGAATATGTTTGACATCAATGCACTCTGTGTATATTTCTATATACATACATGTCTTATACATGAGTTAATTAGAACAAATTAAAACAATACATTAAATGTGTCATACCTATATGACAGATTCATCCTCCTGCAAGCTCTAATTCAAATGGATGTGGACACTGCCATCTGCAGGTCAAACATATGTAAGTTTTATTTGAAAACGATGAGTGTGCACACGTGATACCAAAATATATGTACATACATATTAAAAAGTATTGGGAACATAGTTAAGGTGTACTCATAGTAATGAAAGATCAACACTTTATGTTGTATTTGTTGATGGTTGCCTCTGTTATAAATCTAGCTGCTAATATTTTCATGTCCTTTTCAAGTGGCGCCACTGTTTTGTTAATTCCTAAATAGAGCCTTTGTAAAGAAAAGTATAGACTATTCCTCTAGGAGTGATGTTTTAGCATATCTACCTTTATATTACTTGAGTCGCTGTTCGATGTTATCTGAGCTCCTCTCATCAGGCCTGAGGAACGGGACATTATCTCGGTTGTCGATTAGCTAGGTCTATTCCAATATGGCGGCGTAGTGCTCTTGGAGTAACGCGGCCGTTACATGTCAACATGTCTCTTCTCCGAACTTGCTCTCTCGCCAAATGCCTCGGTCGGCGCAGTTTAGTGGACGTTCGCAGGTGTTTTGCGGAGCGCTGCCAGCTGTGTGTCTCGGTGAGAAGCGGCGCAGTCAGATGGATATCAGGTAAGCCGCAGAAGGGAACTCTGTTCCTGATGGATATCAGTTTATCCTCCATGAAAAGTTTGCTTACGTCTTCTTCGCGTCTGGCCCTAAAAATGGTTTCTGGCTTTCATTCCACTAATAAATACCCTGTTTTGCCCAAAACCTCAATTATTCGTCCTTCATCAAGTAGCTTTGTTAGCTTCGTGGTTGGTAAATAAGATTTCTCTGGAGTCCACGTTCTTACCTTGATGTAGGCAGACAAAGTGATAAAATCTAATATTTCCAAACGAATACACAAGGTTAATCACCAACTATTGTTCTCGAGGGTGACTTCTACTGATGTATCTTGATGGTTTAAAATGTCTTGTCTTTTCGTCCTTGAGCCAGACTGAAGCTCCAGAGGTTTACAACACGAGGTTTACAACACGAGGTTTACAACACGAGGGTTTACAACACGAGGTTTACAACAGAGGTTTACAACACGAGGTTTACAACACGAGGTTTTCTCTTTTACATATCACTACGGGATGTTTTGAGTTTATACTTTAAAACATACATGTGACCTTAGAGTTTCAGTGTCAATATACTACTATACAATATTGCAACTTAAAGATGTGCACGGATACCGTATTAAGTATACTCTTTCAGTTGAATGAATGGTCCCTTATGCTTGCATGTTTCTGACTAGATGAAAAGCTCAATGAGAGTTGCAGTGTCATTATGAAAATGGAAAATAGCAAGAAGGTTGAGAAAGAAAATCTACAAATACATATTTTTCAAAAATCTGCTTGAGGTCAAGAGTGAAAGACAAAATGTTAGTTTTTGGGAATTAGAAGCATGTTTATGTGAGACAGATGAACCAGACTGTGTTTGTTTTTTTTTCCAGAAAAACCTTTGTACCTACAAAGAAGAAATATTTCGTCTGTTATCCCAAAATCAGAGGATGCAAAGAAACGTGTTCATGAACAGTCTCAGTTGTTAGATGGTACGTTGACTTAGATTGCAGTTATCATTTTTAATTTGCACAATAAATTGGAGAATTGGTTTTTAGAGGACTTATACACACATTGCATGTTGGAAGGCAAGCTCCAGTTTTGATAAACAATGCTTTACCAGACAAATAGCAAACCGTATTTTAAATTTCCTTCTGAAGTTGTGCTTTTTTTGTATCGTTTCAATATAATGTGATATTTCCCTTCCCTTTCTTATCCATAGTTCTTGAAGCCAGGATCCAGCAACTCCAATCTGACTTCGTTTTAGATGTCCAACATGCAAAAGTCCAGTTTCTTAAATCTCCTTCTTTTGGGGGAGGTGTTTCATCTGCGAGGACTCTCAAAGGATCCTCTAAAGACAAAAACGACATTCCTAAATCTGGGCAGGTGGTTACAAAAGGGGCCTCTAAATCTCAGTCGAGCCGCTGGATGGCAAAATTAACTGAGGAGAACAAAAATAAACTTAAGAAACAACAGATCCTCCAGCAGAAAGTACAGAGAAATGCTAAAGAAAAGCTACCTGGGAAATCCAAAGCTAGCAAAAGTAGCTTAATGCCCACAGGTACAACACATAAAACTATATCTTCTGCCGCAAAGAAGAGGAGAGGTGGCACAAAGCTGCCGGATGAAATCCACTCCTCGGTTTCTTCAGCAGCTGCAGTGACAGCTGCAGTGACAGCTGCCACCTCATCAAAAGCAGCTGAGGCACCTAAAACATCTAAACAGAAGCGGAAAGACTCAAAAAGTAAAGTTTCTGACAAGGACGCAACAAAAAATCCAAAGGACGGAGACCTGGCTCAGATTGAGGAGCTTGAAGAAAGAATGATTGAGCAAGTACAGCAGCAGATACAATTGAGTATGACGGAGAGCTTCCAGGAGAGCAGCACAAGAAGTTCATGCAGGGACATCCATCTCAGCATCCGGTCCTACCTGGAGGCGTGCGTGTTTATGGGGGACATTGAGCGCTCGCAAAATTTCCTGCTCAGTCAGCACAGAGTTATGAGTCGACGCAAACATCTTACCACAGATGTTTACAACATTATGATGAGGGTGTGGGCCAAAAAGGTCAGTGCCCACTGCCCATTTTAGAGGGTTAATATAATACTTATATAATAAGTTTTATTTGGATTTTATGTAATGAAACTTGCACAAATTAGAATGTAAATGTTAAGTGGAAGGAAAAAGATGACTGGTTTCACCAACATGCATGCATATTTATATGCATATCTTTTTTTCATTACACAGGAGGTGCAGGAGGATGGATCAAAACCCATTCTGCACTTTTTAGATTTTTACTTGGACACAATCTTAAAAGTATTTGACCATTTTCATTAGACTTTACACTGATGCAGTAATATGTGTTGGTCTAACACATCAAATTCTGATAAATTACACTACAGCTGGTGGTTGTGAAAAAAAAAGTCATGGGGAATTAACATCTTTGACAGCATATTTCATTTGTTATAAAGTCACAAGGAGATTAGCATCTCTCATGTATTTCTATTACGGTATTACTTGTATGTTTGGCTTTCAGATATTAGAAAAATGTTTATGCCGTGTTTTTTTAATTTTTTTTTTAGGTTTGATTTTCTAATTTTCTTTCTTTTTTTATGTCATCAAGCACAAAGTGAGGAAAACCTTTTCCTCAAACAAATAATGGTGGCTCTCTTCTCTTCAGGGCACGTTGAATCAGATCGGTCGTATCTTTATTCTGCTGGAAGAAGCTGGTCAGAAGCCAAACGTGGGCTCCTACTCTGCTGCACTGGAGTGTATGGGCCGAAATCCAAACTGCTCACCAAAAGTAATTTCGAGGTACATTTGTGAATGTGCACATCACTATGCAAACCAAGATTATGTATTTTTTATAGATTTATTTAGAAATGTTGACATTAGCTGGATAAGAACAATATCTCTAGGCTGTTCAATGTTTAAAAGAACCATAGTAACTATACCAGGGTTTTGCCACCAGGGGTCATACTGTGGCTGTTTGTTTCTGGTAGAGTATTTCTTTTGGAAGATACAGTTGCTGTTTGGTGCACTCCTCAGCTTCATCATTACTTTTGCTGACTAATTTAATTAACTTGCATCAAAACTACAAAGTGTACTTGTCCAATGTACACTTTTGGACAAATGTACATTTTACTATCCATTTCTTATTTTAATCTTTTTTCCTTTGTTGCAACTCTAGAAAAGAGAGTTGTACAAATATCTGCCAGACTCAGTTAATTATTATGTGTGTTGAGCATGCTTTTTTTTTGTTTGTTTTTTTTTTACATTGGCTTTAATGATTCTGCGAGACATGGCTCATGGCTTCAAGAGAGAGAAGTCCATGCAGCAAAATTGCACTGTTTAAGTTTTGCATCAGTTTCCATTTATCAGCCGTTCTGCTGCCCAGTCTGAGATTTTATTTGTATTTTGTGCTGCATATAAGATTAGTCTGGAGTTATTGTAGCTGCAGGGTGTAGTGGATTTCTTCTTTAATTTATCTCAATGCATATTACTACATAGGCCCTGGTTATTTAGTATGTCCGCACAGAGATAACACAAACAAAATGAGGTAAACAAAGGGAACAGTTTGAAACTATAATACAAAAGACATGCAAAGTGGGTGATGGGTATGAGACAGCATTGGAAATTTTTTTCATAGACAATTTCATCATGGCTAATAGGGATTCATAGGAACCATCTCTCTGTGACTTCAACAAAGATCAGGTTTTATGAAAATGGAAATCACTTGAACGTGCCACAGAAGGATGAGGAGAGATACAGAGAATGCTGGGCAGGTTTTCCAAATTTTAAGAAAATTAGACATTGGCATTGGCAAATGAAAGCCTGATTGGTTTATCTCTAGTTGTTTACATTTTGCTAACTAAAACTAGTAGTCGAAACCAATAGATTGAGTCTATTAACTTAGTAAGTTTTCTTTGCCTGTTTTGTAAAAAAGTTCATTAAAAGTTCATTAAAAATCTGCCTACTGATGGGTATAACATTACAATTTCCTTTGATTGAGTTTAAAATGGCTGCCACTATTAAAGATGCTGACCTCCAAAAAAGCATAAATTGGTAATACTAGTAAATGTTGCATAAAATCTTTTTTCTCTCTGAATGATAAAGGTAAACTGACCTCAGTGTAGATTAACATGAGCCACATGTATTATCTTTCAGAGAGTTTCATGTTCAACTCTTGAAATCTGATTAGTTAGACAAAGTCAGAGTATGTTCCCCTTTATCAAGCCCCATTGCAATAAAACCTGCTTTGCTTCCCTTTTTACCCAGCTTAACAATCTTTAACATGTAAAACCTGATTGATTTTTGGGACATTTTGTTTCATTCAGAGTCCGATGCACTGATGCAGTTGCATTTGTAATGAAAAACTGTGTCCTATTCATATCCTCATCTGAATACTGTTTCGGTACAGGAACCTACGAACACACACACTGGGAACATCGCCCTATGCTGTACGGTCCAATAGCAGGCCATGTGGCAGGCCGATAAGGTTGGCAGTGGGATTGGGTTGGTCCATCGATCAGTGTAAGCTGATCCAAACATGACATTGTGGTTCTGCAGCGTTGCATTCTTTCCCCAGTCTTTCCTTTATTTTAACTTCCTCATTATTATCCTGAGTCCACTCAGTTATTTTAAATTTTTTTTGCTATTACTGTTCTTTTTTGTTCCCCCGCACTCAAATTCTTCTCTCCTATTAAGTCACTTCTACCACATCCTTGCCCTGAATGTACCCTTTTATAGTGTGCGACTCTCTCACAGAGACACACGCACTCATCCCTTTAAGATTTCCTTTTGAAAGTGCTGTGTCCTCCAGAGCTCTGCGTTCCCCAGGGTGCAGCAGAGCAGTCACCAGGCTGATTATGCTCTATCTGTCAACCTCTCTGCCCTCTTTGTTCCTCTGGACCACACTGCCAGCTCCCCGACTAATCCTGCTTTTGTTCGAGGCTTTCTCATTTGCTTAGACCAAAATTGCACGTTTCAACCCGAGTGTCTCCAAGGCGGGAGGGAAAATACCGTGACCCCCTTTGCATCGCTGTACGGCTATCTAGAGCTGTGGAGTGCTTTTGTTTTTACCTGTGACAAACAGATCCCAGCTCTCTTCTGATTAGTTTTTAATAGGTGGAAGCTGCTGAGCCAGGGTTTTCTCCTGATGTTAATTAGCTCTCTGTTATTTATAATTGTCTGGAGTAAAAGGTGTGTGCAGGCAGAAGCAGAGCTCTGCTGTCCTCTGTGACTGGTGATAAATGGGTTTCTTCTCGCTTTCTCTCGGCTTTGTGGCGCTGTTGTTTTGGTGGCCTCTAGGGGGCACTGCAAGCAAACACACCTAAGGCGACATTGTATGGATCTTGTTGAAAGTTTGTCAAACATTCATTTTTAGACTATTGGGTGAAATACAGTTAGTAGAAAGCCTAATGAGTGAGAAGATAAATATGATGCGTTCAGAGTAAAATGTTTAAATTAAAGATGCTTCCAGGGCACTAAATCTAAGATTTTTCTTTAAAGAACAAAATATTTTGAACAGCTAGACCAATTTATCTTTAAAGAACAAATATTTAATTTGCAGCATTTTTCAAGGATATTGATGATCTATGAATGTTTGTCACTGTTTGTCTCATTCAAACCATAGAGGTCAATGTATTTTAATAGGATATTATGTGGTTCAGAGACTCAAAGTAGGGCATGACCGTGAAGTGATTTTCTGAATGTTTACCAAATACAGATATTCAAATGCAGATATTCTTATTCCACCCCTTCACTCTGCTACCCTTAAATATAATCTAATACAAATGGATACCTTCAAAGGTCAGCTAATTAGTAAATAGAACTGCCTGTAACTTTATCTGAGTATCAATACATCTCTTCTGTAAGAACATTAGTGATCAAACAGAATCATAAAAAACACAGCAGACAGTCCAGTTTTCAGTTCATGCTGTGGCTCAATGCTTTTATTCCAGTACAAACAGATTTTTCAGTTTTTAATGTGTAAAAAAGTATATTTTCAAAGCCATATGTTTTCATTGTTTGCTTTGATGTATGGGTCTAAGACATTAAATCCCATTTGAAGTTTGTGGTTGTATCACGACAAAATGTATAGAGTGTATGTATGAGTTAGTGGTATAAATACTTTCGTAAGGCACTGCGCTTATAGAAAGATTTCTTTAAACATTTCATCTATATTCAACAGAGCGCTTGCTCATTGGTATAATCTGGATTCAGTAATGAAGACGTTTTCTCCCTCCGGGAAATCTCCTGGTGATTCTATTCAAATATAAATTTCACTGTTGTTGTCAGGAGCCATCTGGGCCTGGATCAAACTATTCGGCCTGACAGAAGAATTGTCAATGCAAATGTCCAAATTTATATTCTGTAGCACTTTGTCTTGTTTTTTTTTTTTTTTTGTTCCTCTTTAAGTCTGAATTAATCATAGAGTTGGCAGGTCATTATTATTCCAGCATCCGCAGGCAGGTCAGATGTCATGAACTTTCAAATTGTGATCTGACATAACAACCATAAAGTGGCACACTTCTGAAAATCTACCTCCCGTGTTTTAATGGGCTGTATTCTGGTGAAAATGCTCTAATTGTATAGTGATGTCTACTATTGTCTACTATTAAAAATGTTTTGTTTCATGAAATGCTGTTGTGATTGCAAGAAAGGAATTAGATGCAAAAAGTAATACACGAGTCTATACTCTAAAGGAAATCCATATATAGCCAGCACCATTAACATTAATGATTTATTTTGTGCAACTATATCTAGAAGCAGTTGTTTAATTTAACTGTATTTCTTGAGTTTTTGCATTGCTAAGGAAGTGCCTCACATAAATTAGTCTAAAACCTGCATATATTTTTATCCAATATTTTTCTGTTCAATGCTGTCATAAAAAAAATGTTAACAGGAGTATTGGATCTTCTTACTCGGTGTACCTATTATTTTATCTTGTTTATTTTTTGTATGCAGATTTGTGTTAAAAAATAAATAGCCATTCTGTTCTCTAATGTATGAAAACATAGCAAACATGGTAGTGCTAAAAAGCTATTTTGTGATATTTTCTATTACAAAAACACACACAAACATACAAAACAAACTAACAAAACAATAAATATTTTTTATTTCTTGTTTCAGGTTAATTTAATGCAAGAAACTCTACTTTTTTCATTTTGCAAAAGCTTTGGCAGCTGTCATGTTTTTTGATGCACTAAAAATCTGATAAATGTTTGGATTCATGGTGAAAGTTTGTTAAAGCTAACAGCTGAATTAAAACTAAGCTTATTCATATAAGTTTCCCTGTCTTACAATTTCTAAAAGAGATTTTAAAACACATTAGATAAAACCAAAAATCAGTTCAGCCTGTAAAACGTGAATCACAAATTGCAGGAAAAAAATAACCTCCCTCCCTCTGGCTGTGTCTCGTTGTCCAGGTGTCTGACTCGGATGAAGAAGGATGGGCTGTCTGTGGATGATCTGTTCAGGGAGTGCGTTTTCCAACAAGATGAAAGGGACATGCTGCTGAAGGCAGTTCAGACTGTAAAACCACACTACAAGCCCAGCCTCACCTCGAAAGCAAGCCAGTGTTCCTCACCACTTGTAAAGGACTTTTACTCAAATGTAAGTCGGCTGATCATTCGCCAGTAGAGGCACATTTTCCACAAACTCTGATATTTTTAACTTTGCCGATTTGAGTGACTGTTCAATGTGTATCCAAATGGAAAAAAAAACAAACACTAATACCTTCGCTATAGTTAATCAGTGCATCTAGCTTCTTTTAATTTAGGTAGCTAACTGGGATGTAGATTATTTTGTGTCAGTTTGTCCAATATGCCTTGTCAGGTGAAGCACCAGAGAGTGGGGTAAGCTGTCAGAAGACTCCAGTGTGACTACGATAGATTTGATTTTCACCGCTTAACAACCAGAAAAGCACAGGCCTATTTATAGTCGCCCAGCTCTGCTGTCTAATGGCTTCTCTGCTTGTGTTGCCTCTCTTCCTCTCACCTCTCCTACTTTATTCTCGCCTCCCTTTCTTCTTAGGCATGTCACATGATTCATCAACAGCTTTTTGAACAATTGTTGTATTTTTAGCCTGTGTCCATGCACCATTTTTACTTGTTTTCTGACTGATTGTCATATTTTTGGCCTGATTGTGTTAGATTGCTGCTAACAGCATGTGATGTGTTTTTTTTTTTATCCTGAGGTCATGCAGTGATGGTACAAAGAAAGTAGGCCCTCTTTTATGCGTTTAATAAAATTCCTCTTGTCTTTACCTGGTGCTAAAGCTACTGCCGGTATGTAGAACCACAAATGAACAGCAAGACATGATGCATTATACCAAGTCATTATTTATTTAAAGAAAAATAATGCCAAAATGTTGCATCAGTGTGTGATTTATTAGCTTCTTAAATTCCCCCTGGGATCAATACAGGCCCTTTAATCTAATCTCACTTGACCTCTACAAGCAAAAACGGGATAGTAATCCACTTCTATGACCTTTTACATTGTTGTGGTAGGGAGTTGTCTCGCTTTCTTAAAACAGATTCAGCTCATGAAGTTCGCAATGTCATCACTCATATTCATGAAAGCATGAAAATCTTGGTGAACAGTTTAGCGTGAAGCCAGTACATTTTTCGGCCTAAATTTATAAAATGTTAAACTTGAAATAGGGGCATCTTTTAATCTATTAACATAAAAAACAAGTGATTTATTCATAAACTTAGCAGAATTAAAAATATTTTCATTCAAACAATGATTTTTTTTTTCTGATAACAAATGAGAGCAGTATATTCACATTACTACCAGTCAGAAGAAACCTATTGGTCAATTTAGCACATTATTTTAAACTTGAATCCATTAGGGTTATGAATATTTTTGGATTTTTATGTGAGACCTTGGCTTCTTCTGAAATATGAGAACAGGTTAAATGTGCCTGTTTCTTTAACGGTGACTTTGATGGCCTTCATACAGGTAAATTATCCAACCACGACTCTGACTTTTTGGCAGGTCACAAGAGCTTAAAGGCTGTCCAAATAACTAGATAAGAGAGGAGCAGCCCGGATGGCCTCTGGAGAGTTTTGATTCGCTGTTTGCAGCAGAAGCCCGGTCTAATTAGAACATTGTTAGTTGGTGTGAAAATGAATTTTGATGAAGCTGTAGATCGTACAAAATGCAGTTTGATCTAGTTTCAACGTGTCTACAGAGACTGATGTGGTTTTTCTCACTGATTTATTTTGGCCTTCATTGCTGTTAATCATGCTAACCATGCAAGAACTAAATAGTGCTTGCTTCCTTATTCAAACTTTATTTCACTCGGTTATTAAATAACTTGAGTCTGCTTTGCTGGGTGAGGAAAAATTACTTTTACAGTCAAACACCAAATTAATTTTGAGAACTGCTGCTTAAATACCCATTTTCTATGCTTCCTAGCCATCTCAAAGGTTGATGGTTTCACTAAAATAGTTGTTGCAGCAATTCATATTATATGATACTCAGGACATTACATTACCTCCACGGACTTTTCTTTTTAATTCTTTCTTTACACTTATCTTTCTTTCTTTTCTTTCTTGATGCCATGTTTTCCCCAGGTAAGACTGGCCTATCCATGTGAAAACATCACAGGATAGGCCAGACTTTCTACAGTTGCTCCATGGGTGATAATTTTGTGACTACTCCCATTCAGCACTTGAAAAGGGTCAGCTTGGCCAACCCAGCTGTGATGTAAATGCAACAGGCGTTCTGCAGCTTTTCTCTCAAGGCCAACAGTAACGTCTTCAGCGGTTTGAGCTTCTGTAGTTCATATATTAGATCGGATCACATGGGCCTGTTTTTTGACCTTGTGTGCATCATTGAGCATTGACCAATGATGCCGTCAAAAATCAAGATATCCAAATTCCTTCTATTTCAAGAACAAGTGAGAAACTAAGACCTGAATAGGTTTCCGAAGATATCAGGCTTTAAAACTCTAGTGAACCACATTGAGAGCCATAACCAATAAATAGAGAAAGCATGGATTATGACTACCAAAATGATTCAAAACTGGTCAGAATTCATAATTTTACCATAATAGAGGAGACTGGGCTTAACATTTTTGGGACTCATTTTGGTTTCACTAGGTCAAGTGTCCACTGTTAAACTTTTAATCCTCACAAGCATGGGTTGGGAAAGTCCTATTTTCAGCAATCATGAAACATTGCACAGAGAATAGCTGAGACACTGTGCATCAGATATGTTGATTGTGCAATATGCACTCAAGCAGCACACAGCACCACACAGCTGGTGTGAAGCTGCTGTAAAGGCTCAGTTTTTATGCACCTGCGAGTTTAAATGAGGTAACCTCCAATCGTCTGCTGGCAAACATTTCATCTAAGATGCTGGTTTCCCGGCTCTGTTGCGTAACACTCAGCTGAGCCTTATGAATGGACCAATTGGTTCACAAACAAGCACAGGTTAGCTGGAAGTGTTTTCCATTTCAATGGACTTTAAATATTATTTAGCAGTGAAGCTTTTACTTCAGAATCATCAAGATTCTATTTTTGAGGAATTAGGCTTGGAAATATTATCCAATAAAACTTTTCTTAAATAATTTTGTATGTCTGTCTGGATTTTGTTTCTGTTTTAGAGGGAGCATCACACTTATCCCAAACTCGACTTCACTCAGGAGTATCTGAAGAGGCATTTTCAATGTCAGCTCAGTGTGGAGCAGGCCTGCACCGTCACCATCGACTCTGTTGAGGCGATGAAGCCCATCACTGAAAACATGGCTAAAATGGTAACTATACTCCCCAGCTGCATGTTTTCAACCTATAAAAAAAGCCATATGTAGTACTGACAGCTTAAACTCCTAGGGTTAAAGTTTTCTTGGGTCATCCTTGTAATAATTTATATCCAGACTTGACGCCTTTTGGTATCTGGTGTCCTATTCTTGTGCTCAGCCTTTTCTTCAACTCTGGCATTTACAGCCAGGCCTGGCTTGCCTAACTCTGCAGATGGGCTATGTGGGAAGCGAGCAGGCAGAGAGTCCCTGGTGGTCCAGCAGCATTTACAGACTGCCAGGGCTGAATAATTATGTATTGTAATGGAGCCCTCTGGAGAGAACGTGCAGTCACCTCTCGCTCCAAAATCTGAACCAGTGTTTCTGCTTCATTCAAACTTCTGTGACACTTAAACCTGTGCAAGAAAGAACCACTTAAGTGGGACACTTTTATTCCCTCAATTCAAATGCTTAGATAATTTTGTTTAGCCAATTTACACAAATTCAGTTTGGTGAAAAATATTAAACTTTGTATTAACAAAGTTTGCCGTAGCATTAACAAAGGTATCTGGAATAACACTGATAAAGAAGGTATTACTTTTTCTGACTTATGAGGGGTGCAGCATTTAAACCCCTTCAACTCTTTAGCGTCTGGGTGTTTTATCAGGATTTCATGTCATAGTACACAGCATGTACACATGAATGTAAAGTGGAGTCCACCTGCATCTTAAACTCTGCATAAATGCATACAGAGCTCTTCTGTCAAAAGTTTGTTAGGGAATATTAGTCAAGAAACATAAAAGTCAACAGAGTTGAAGAGAATTAAAATTTCTGAATGTCTTCAAATGACCAGACCTAAATTTAATTTGGCAATACTTAAAGTCATTATCCAGATGAATTCATGATTTCTTTTACGTTCAGTTTACCATCCACTTTGCAATTACACTCTACTTTGTAATGGTCTACCATATAAAGTCTAATTTAAAACAATCTGTTTCCCTCACTTCTCATAAACTTTCCATCCTTAGATGCATTCAAGACCAAATCAAATAATTTTAACATTTATTTTGTTTGTGCATTGCTTAGATGAGATATTAAGCTGCATCAGTCTAAGATTTATAAAAGCTGCTATGTAAGTAAAATCAATATTGTAACTGTGTTTTCTTTTGTTTTTTCAAGCCGATGGATACAAATATGTCTGTTTGTATTATATCTCCTCTCTCCAGTGTCAGATATCCAGGAAAATGAATATATCCTCATTTCCATTGTGTGTTTATGCATGAGTCTGTATGGAATAAGCCTATCCCAGTTTTTTTTTATTTTTCAAAATCTCATTTTGTAAAGATGTACACTGTGTTTTTCCCACTTTCATCAGTAAAATTTTTATACCAAACTACCCCAAAAAAGTCCCACCCACACAGTGGCTCCGGTAGAGCACACCTGGTTGGGTTCATTTTATTTTTGCTCTCTCTGATGGATGACTTCCAGTTGTGTCATCTTTCAGAGGGAACTGCTGGCAGAACAGCGGGCACAGTGGCAGAAGGTTCTCCTCCAGGCGCTCAGGGAGAACAAGATGATCCTGACCAAAACCAACACCAGAGACTACAAGCTTAACCTTTATCCATATCTCTGTCTGCTGGAGGATAAGGAGTATGTTGACATTATACTACAGGTAATACAAGCCCGTTGTACCTACCGCATAACAAAATGTCTCAAGCCCACAATGTCACAAAGACTTCCCTGAGTTTGAAATAAATGTCATTTTTGTAGTATAAATTTAATATGGAAAAAATGCCTTTTCTTTCATTGTATTGTACCAGATAATAATAAAAGTTTCCAGTTTATATGCATTACTATGTGTGTTTTAAATACTCACTCAAGTTTCTGTGTCTCTAACCTTTGAACTGTGCAGAGTGTTTCTAACCTGCCTCCTAGTGGGGAGTCCCTGAAGATTTTAGCTCATGATCTGGGCAACAGGATCTACACCAAGTACTGTGTGAGGCAGAAGCACCAGAACTGTGTTGTGGAAAAGCTGGAAAGTATTTATGATGCCTACACAGAACTGCTGGCCAAAGACACCAAGGTAAAAATAAAAAAAGAAACAATAATTATATATGTTCTAAATCATCAGATTAAAAGGGTAGAAATCTGCCAGTGTGGACGTACTTCAAGATCTATCCTGGATTCTGGTTAGGTTTTGTTCAAGAATGAAGATGGTGCTGTCCAGTTCCTACTGGTGAATGTCTCCAGAATATTCTTTTCACTTCCAGCTGTGACAGCTAATATTTCCTGTTATCTTTAAATAACAGGAGTAAGTGGACTTTCTGTTTTCAAAAACAATATTTTTAAACTAAACACTAATGTTGAATATCACTGTTCTTTTACAGTGCTTACCTTTAAATGCATAAATAAGATTTTCTAGGCTATGTTGGCAAAGCTTTTAGGTAAATGAAATTATATGTTGACTTTTATTGAATTTACTACATGTGGTAAACTCAAAGTAAATTTGAGTGAGGAACCCAGCATGCAGCTGCTAAATGTTTGTGGTGAATGGTGGAGTTGGGACGAGGTTTTAAATTTTAAAAATCAGTTTTTGTTATAATCTTCTTATAGTGAAATCTTTTAAATCTCTTTTCAACTAAAACTTTCACAGTTGCACATTTTCTGAGTTTGAAGTGACCCTGCATATATCAATTGTCTTTATAAGTTCAGCTCATTTAGCATCCATTAGGATTGCACATGACTTTGGAGTGAATTTGCTTCTTAACCATACAAACCACAAAACAGTGTTTCATGCTTTATTGGTCATATTTAACCCGTTTTTTGGATAGCATTTTGGCCTGCACTTTGCATTTGCACTCTGGATTTCAGTTTAACCCTGATTGAAAAACCAGGATGTTTTTGTATTTTTTTTAATCTTTTTTATCTTTCTGTCTCTGCAAACCAAGCAGCTCTGCAGCTCATCTTGAAGCTTATTTGACTTACTATCTTGCTTTAATGTGAGTTTGTACTCTTTGTCCTTATCTCTGTATTTTGATGGCTTCATGAGCCCTTGGGAAGATGCTAAAATGATCACAATTATAACTTGCCTGATGCTTGTTTAACTCGAGCTGTTAGCAAAAGAGGAAGTTTGTTAAGGTACCTGCTTTTCCATCTGAGGTCATTTATATGCAGATTTTGTTGTTTAAAACAACGCCAATTAAGTATTTTTTTAGGGCAGCTCATCTAAGCAGCTTGTCTCTGTTATTAGTTCAGATGCTTATTTTTTTATGACCAATTTTGGGGCCGTAGATTTAGCAACAAAGCTAGCAATTTAGTGTTTATTTTCATGAGAATTACGTAAATAGAAGTGTTAAAAAGGTTCCGATGTTTTCCTTCAGGTGTACAATGTCCTACCAAGGGAGCAGTGGTGTAAACTGGAGATGGAGCATAGTTCAGGGCCCACGCTGCAGGGTGCAGAGACAAGTTGGCCGTATATTCTAATCCTGGAGCTGGGAACCTTCCTTGTGGACCTAATGGTGAAGAATCTTAAAATTAACAGTGACATCCTGAACCCCGCCTATGACAGGAAGCACATCCCCATCCTCTACCACATGTATACCTTCCGCAGCACCAGACAGGTACAGTCCCACTTTTTTTATGTGCAGCTTCACTGATGTACAATTTCCTGCAGCAAAATTGTACCTTATCTGAAGTTTACTCGGACAAACTTCACAAAGCATTGACTCCACTTTGTTCACAAAAACAGAGAACCTTCTTGCAGCTTCAAACTTTCTGCATAATCTGCATTTAAAGACAATTGCAGCATTGGTGTTTGCAATGCGATTCTGACTTTTCAAAACCAAACAAAATGCAGAACATCCTCTTGATTTGTGAGGTTGGTGGAAAATGAGTCAGTCTTACACAAAGCAGACCACCACTGGATTCAACATGTTGGTTGTTTTCCACACAAAACTTTAGATGTATGGCTAAGAGATTGCTGAAATGTGCACAGCCCGACGCCAACAGTCACTGGTGACCCTTATTGTTAAACTAGGAATTGTTTGTCCTTATTATAGAATACCTCAAAAGTGGCAGTGTGAAAAACATTTTTTTAGAGACCAAGAGCATTTACTGACCCACTGTGATGATTTTAGATTTCCAAAGGAACCATGTTGAAATTATGCTCATAACTTTCTTGATTTGTACTATATTAGTTGTTATCAGTTGGAAATTGGTAAAAAAATGTATAGGCTAATTCTTAGGGGTTTGCGTCAGCCTCATTTTCATGTTGACTGGACATCGAGCCATATGACCCCTTTTTAAAAAATCACTACGGTTCAGTAGCAGATGTTTGCATCTGCTGGGATTCTTTCACTCTTACATTTTAGTGGTAAAAGTAAAAGTTAAAGAAGTTTTTGAAAACTTATCTGAAAAAAGCTCTCCAAAGGATTTAAAGATAAAGGAACAAATGAACAAAGCTGTTCCATTTTTAGCCCTCCCAATTTGTCAAATTAGCTCCTAAATTAGGGATAATTATACACAATTACATTAAGTACTTGAGGAAGATATCGGTGAACTAGCTGTACAACTGACCTTTTCATTAACAAAGAAAAAAGGAGTAGAAACAAAAAGAACAACCTTTAAGGACTTGACCTTCACTTTTGTCACAAAGATTGTTCAGAAAGCCTGTTACCTTGAACACTTGAGCGCCCTTCTATCCAGCATGACGCTCCTAGGAGGGTGATTTATAAAAACCACTTTCCCCTGGTGGGGAATGGTGGTGGTAGCAGTTGAGTAAGATGAATAGGGCCCAGCCTAATCCCCTTTTTTTTTCTTTGTCCCCCTAATTGACTCGCTGATTTACTGCCGCTGGAGCCTGCTGCAGGCTGAGGTGACCACGCTCGGAGAAACGGGCAGATGTGTGGGTTGTTGAGCTTGATGCGCTTTGACAGTGAGACACACTCTAGTCAAGTTTAATTCTTGTGTAATTTTCTATTCTTGTAGATTCAGACCCTTTTCTCCATAGTGATTAACCCATCAGGGGGGATCCTAATGATTTTACTGCACAGCATGAAGGTTTGACTCATTGGAGTGACGCTGAGGTGTTTCTGTCAGGTTACAGTCAACAAATGGAGCTCTTTTTATTTGCCGCTTCACGCATGTTAAGTAAAATCCGACACAATATGCATAACAGCAAACCTATTCGAGCCATGTGCTCTAACAAAGACTTCTGACAGATCCTTTACATTAAACCTTAAGGGAATATTTATATGCATAACATAATTTAAAAATAGGGTGTTATGCATTCATGGAAAGTCTGATAAAAATGTAGGTATCTCCCTGGACTGGATAGATATGGAAAAGAAAAACTGATTGGTGGCAACAACAATTTGCTAAACCTTTGAGAAGCAATTAAACTTCAAGCTCTTTCTTAAAATATTTTTTTTTACTGCTTTTTTTTTTCTATGAACAACTCAAATATTCCTGATCCAAACATATCAGTTCAGACTGCATCTGCATTTCACCTGGTTTTCCCTTCAGATTGGCTTCATCAAGCCCCACCCCATCTTGACACAGATGCAGCAGGAAGCCATGGAGACCACGTTGACCTTTGACTCGTCAGTGATGCCAATGCTATGCCCTCCGGTGCCGTGGACATCGGAGAAGTTCGGCGCCTACCTGCTCACCCCGGCTAAGCTGATGCGCTCCACGCACGGGGCCACGCAGCACGAGGAGCTGCTGGAGAAGTGTCCCAATCTCCACCCAGTTTTTGACTCGCTTAACCAGTTGGGTAATTGTGCCTGGAGGATCAACAAACCAATTCTGGACATAATCATCTCGATCTTTAACGATCGGGGCAACGATAAGCTGGACATCCCTCCGCCTCTGTCAGAAGCCCCTAAAATACCCCACTTGAACCCTCAAGACCCCATTTACACAGCCAGCGAGAAGGCACACATGAAACGAGAGGTGATCACTGCTAAGAAGAAGTGTAGCGAGATGCACAGCCTGCGAATGGATGCTCTTTATAAACTCTCCATTGCCCACCACATGCGGGACAAGCTGTTCTGGTTTCCCCACAACATGGACTTCAGGGGGCGCACCTACCCATGCCCTCCGCATTTCAACCACCTGGGAAGTGATGTGACTCGGGCGACGCTCGTGTTCGCTGAGGGGAAGCCTCTTGGTCCCAAAGGTTTGGACTGGCTAAAGATTCACTTGGTCAACTTGACGGGGTTGAAGAAGAGGAGCTCACTGCAGGGACGTCTGGAATACGCCGACAGCATCATGGAGGACATCCTGGACTCTGCAGACGACCCTCTGAACGTTAGTTCACCTTCAATTTTTGATCACTATAACCAGAAAGTGCGATAAATTATGATTGGCTTGGTAGAGGGTGTCCGTGCATCGTCAAAAAGTTTTAAATGAATGCATCTGAAATTAAGTCTTTAAAATGTCTTTGTACTAGATACGTAATACACAAGATTAAACACAACATTTAAGACATATGATTCTTTAAAAAGACTAAATACACAAATAGTAGAAGAAACATTAACCAATATTTTCTGCATATGTTCATCTAAGCAATCTGTTATGTGTGTGCTTTTTTTGTCACTTTTCAGGGTAAAAAATGGTGGATGGAGGCCGATGAGCCGTGGCAGGCACTGGCCTGCTGCATGGAGATAGCCAACGCAGTCCGGTCACCCGATCCAACTAAGTTTGTCTCTCACTTTCCTATTCACCAGGTACTGAAAAAAAACTTTTTAAAATACTTGCAGAAATTCTAACAGGTCTCTCAAAGAAGGAAATATTATCTTGACCAAATCTTCCTATTATTTTATTTTGGTTGTGTTGGTTGTTGCTTCAGGCATAAATAGGGTTAAAATGCATGTGACTGCTGACTATCAAACAGTTTAATATTATTTGTCTTCGCTATATGCTTACCTTCCCTGTCAGGTCGTTATTGTAAATAAGAGCTCGTCAAATAAAGGTTGAATGAGTGAATGAATGAATAATTAGTCCTTCGCTGCCTTGTTTATCAGCGGACATTTTCTCTTTCAGGACGGCTCCTGCAACGGTCTCCAGCACTACGCTGCTCTTGGCAGAGACGTTATTGGTGCGACTTCAGTCAACCTTGTGCCCTGCGAGGTGCCCCAGGATGTATACAGCGGCGTAGCACAGCAGGTGAGCAGTGGTGGGCTTTTTGTGTCATTTACCAGCATTTAGTTCCAGCCTTTACACTGCAAAAACTTGATGTTACACAACAGGAGACGGGATTTTACGAGGCACGCTGCAGTTGCTCAGTGGTTATTATTCAGATGACTCACTAAGTCCCACAGTGAGTGACAAGCTGAGCATGGAGAATATTTTTAAGTTTCTAAGTGTAGGTCTTGCATTTAAAAGTGCTTAGTTTCTCTTGCTCTGCATCAGAGTCGAGGGAGAGAGAAGACACTTTGTTTTTCTTTTAAAGTTTTAAAGTTTATGTGTGTGTATGCATGAAAGCACCCAGGTTGCAGAAACACTTAAATTGGTCCCAGTTGTGACTTTCTGGCATTTCAGAACAACAGGATTTGAACTGAACCAAGGACAAGCCTCTGCTTCTCTAAGGGCAGTGACTGTAACTTCAGACTGAACGCTATAAATTTGAGATTGCTGCAGAACTCTGTTTTGGTGGTCTTTGTCTTCATCTGGGTTTTGTAGTTATTATTAGATTACACTGCTTATGACATCAAGCGCTGAAACAGTAAACGACCACAATGGAATAAAAAACATCTTTCTTATTCATAGGGACAAGTTTGTGTCTCTCTCTGCTAATAGCCATGTAATTTGAGACATATAGTGAGATCTGTATGTTTCAAATGCCCCCAGTTTCTAGAATGGAATAGAATAAAAATATTATTTTCTTTATACTGTGGGGGAATTCAAATGTACCAGCAGCAAGTTAAAGGTAAGTAGAAGCATGCATATCCATGTAAAATGTATATAAAAATATGAATTAGAAACTGTACATTGAGGACAAATTTACAACATAGGAGAATTATACTATACAATTATTAAAAACAGTATACCATAACAGTATTTAGAGCAGTGATGCTTCTAGTTTTACAGCTGCTGGAAGGAAGAATCTACTATATGAGTACTTTATGGACTCAGGATGGAGCAGTTTATATGCAAAGGGTTCAAAATCCTTTAGTCAATTTTGCAGTGCTTTGCATCTCAGATGGCAGGACGTGTTTGTGAAATATTTTGAATATATGAAATATTTTAGAGTCGACTAGTTCCCAAACATAAACAAAATGTGAGACATTGAGCAGGATTTTAGTGTGATCTCTTTAAATATCATTACCAAGGGTAGATCTGCAAATATGTGGATTATCAGGGGATTAAGCCACAATGTGGCTTATAAAATCCCTATAAACTCCATTGAATCTTTTGGTCGCGGTAAGAAAAAGGGTTAAATATTTCAGCGTTATCAATGCTTTAGCAATGCACTATATTGTTAAATTTCCTTTATTGCAAGAATTAATACAATGACTGATATTGAAGACAGTTTTCTATCTCCAAAAAATGTGTTTCAGGTTGAAGAGCTGCGAAGTCAGGATGCTGCAAAAGGCCTGAAGATCGCCCAGGTTCTGGAGGGCTTCATCAGCAGGAAGGTGGTCAAACAGACGGTGATGACTGTGGTGTACGGAGTCACTCGTTACGGAGGGCGCCTGCAGATAGAGAAGAGGCTGAAGGAGATTGATGAGTTTCCCAAGGTACAGCAGTGGTTGAGCTGGTGATGAGTGAACACACTGTTCACATGTATTTTTAGCCTTTAATCAATGTGAAGTCACGATGAGGGTCTCTTACTTTTCCTCCCAGGTTTTCTTTACTCACACAGGGAGTATTATTGCAGCTTGAATCATTTTTTGTCATTGTGATCTCACCTGCCATAAAATTAGTTGTGGGACTCAATTAAAGAAATCAGTCTAATTAACTTGAGGCTTTGCAATGAATTCATTGACATTTATTTGACACAACAATCAAAGTTTTGTAATTCCTTTAAAGTTTTGTTAGTGATTTAAATCAGAAAAATTCTGTCCCTTCATGGTATAGTTCATTAAAATACACATATTCATATTCACTCAGAAACCAGCGGCTTTAAGCTTCATTTAATTCTAAATTCATGTAATTTTGTCAGAGAAAAAAGTCAAATATCTTAACGAGACAATTAATATTCATTCATTTAAACGCCAGTTCAAATGGCAGATATGCTTACGCTGCGCAAGGAGACTGAACACCTTTGTTTTGTAATATTTGTTTCTGCAATTAATTAATTAATCTAAATTAAATAGTTGAAGTTGACCTAATTATAACCGAGGAACTTTTAAAAACCTCTGATCTGTGGACCAACAAAGTGACGTTCACTTTGATGCACAATATCATGAGCATTTTTTGTATATCATGATATCTCTATTGAAAATGAGCTGCTCTGCATAGTTTTTTGTGCTGTTCTTTGTGTAACATGTTTTTTTATGCCCGGAACTCCAGATGGAAATTAGTTGATGGAAATCTGTTATAAACCATGTTTTCCGTTTTGAGATATACTGAATATGGTTCATGTTCAGCAAATTAAACAAAGAAAACAAGCAAATGATCTTGTTTTAATCAGGTCCTATAATTATAAATTTTATTTTTGATAATTGTTTGAATTTCTGATGCTTTTGTGTAGTCTGGACAACACGGAAATGCATGAAATGAGAGTAGAAATAAACATTTGGTTCCAGGTTTTTCCATCCATTCGTTCGTTCTGACATGGAGAAAGTGTATTCACCTGGCTATACAGAGTGACTATCCCGCTGTAATCTGAACAGCGCAGTGAATGTCGGCTGAGTGCACACATGGTGCGGCTGTTATTTACTGATCCAGAGCCGTTTTGAGGCCAGAAATGAACAAATCAAATCTTGCCTAAATGAGTCGGCGTGTTGTTTTCAACATTTATGCACTTCAGCTGTTTAAGATTTGAATCCAACAATTCTTCTGCTTGATATTGTGTCTATATATTTAGTTAAATCTATTTTTAGTTCAGGACCACTATTCTTTGGCCATAAAAGGATTTCATGTGAATAATTGCTACCTGGGCAGGGGAATGATTGTCTGTAGAACATTCAATGCTTATTATCTGTCCTATAATTAACTTAATCTTAAAAATACTTGAAGGAAATCACAGATTTCACATGGAGGGCATCAGCAGGACGCCTCCCAGCACATAAGCCTCACTGCATTGTTCTAAATGACGTCTGCTTAATATCCTGTATTGGTTTTAACAGGGAATTGGGTGGACCTATAATTGTGACTGATTACGGTGGGGATGTGCTTTGAGCAGGACGTAGCACCTACTGTGGAGATCATGTTCCTGTAATATGAGGATAAATGCAATCCAATGTCCTGCTATTTATATCCATTATTTCCATTACACTTTGGGTTTGCTACAATTAAGTTCAACAATAACAGTAACAAAGAGCCCCAAAAAATTAATAATTATTTAGATATAACGTGAATAAAAGAATGTAATTTTTTTGCGTTTCAGGAGCATGTATGGGATGCATCATATTACCTTGTGCGCCTGGTGTTCAGTGGCCTAAAGGAGATGTTTACGGGAACCAGAGAGATTCAGGTGAGTCAGTTTCAACCATGCAAACATTTAAACTGGTATTTTATTCTAATAGTCTAACAGTGGTGACATTGTGCCTCCGTCTGTTTCTCCAGTTTTCCCTCACTGAAAAAGACAAAAAAGAAACATTTCCAAATAAATCCACCATCCACTTTTCTAAATCACATAATTGCAGTGGATCTCGAAGGTCCTGAGGGCGACAAGTTAAATCCCATGTGGATGAGGCTTTGATGTAGCAGGTCCTCCGGCTGTTCAGTGTGATTGACATGAGGGTTTTGTAAACGGGGGTCTTCTTGAGAAGACATTGTGTCGACGCATAATGTGTTGCCAGGGGAGACATTAAAATCAGGGTCCACTGTTGATTGACTTGGTTTAAAAGCTTTGTTTTTCAACTTTGTTCTTACTCATTGCTTAATTCTTGAGATGATTGGTTTACATAAACTGCAAAAAGCACTTAGCTGTGTTATGAGGCGTTTTTTCCTAAGGTGTTACTTCATCATTTTTGGATTACTCAAGCATAGAAAAACTGCTTTGTTCATTAGAAAGTTTTAATTTAGCTGAAATGTTACACAAAATATGCATTCATCTTAAATTTATGTAGTTTGAAGGACTTAATTGTGAATGGTCAGTTGGGAGTCAGTTACTACATATCAATTGCCTTATTTAGACCTTGTCAGATCGTACATTTGCTTTTTAATATGCAAAAAGGAAAGTTAAATGTGCTTTGCAATTTTAACTTTTTTTAACTGTAAATATGGCAGCAGACTAATTCATCATTACTTTTTCAAATTCTGTGCCAAGAATATACAAAAACAAAGTTTATCCTTAATTTAAATCCTAGCATTGGTACCTTTATATTCAAAAGTTCAATTAATTCAGGCAATGTTTCATTAAAATGAAGATGAGTGAAAATAACAATTTCAAGTTTTTGATTTATTTGGTTTTCCAATCAAATTGTCTGTGTTTCAATTGGCTCTGATCAGTGATGTGCGGGTCAAATATTGAAATGTGTTTTTTTTCCCCCTTATTTATTATTTTTATTGAAGTCATCTTCCTAAGAGTTAGGAAGATGACATTTGTGATCCTTATCTGGGCCAAACCGAAAATGAGTTTGATCCTGCTTTAAACTGTGCTTTGACCACGTGTCCAGTCCTCACATTCATTATCCTTTAGGCTCCATGAATTTACTGATAGATGTAATTATTCTTTTACTTCAGTGTCTTTGCTTCAAACTTTCTTTGCAGAAAAAATTGTTGTTTCAAGTGCAAGTTCTACTTCTTTGTTGTAGCACAAATCTTTCTGTCTGTGTGGTGAGGGAGTAAAGCTTCCTTTTTTGGAAAATGGTTTCAGACACTTATGCAGACAGGATTGCTGCAGGTTTTATAGTGAGCAACAGCTTCTGACCTGTTCCACAACAACGCCGCCACAGACGTTGGCCTCTCTTTAAAGCAGAACAGCAGATTTAGGGCTGAAATCCAAAGAGCGTTTCTTGACGCACTAGCTGGCTGAAGTTTCTGGGTTCTGTGGTTGAAAATGTACCAGAGGATCTATTTATGGGTCTGATTTATTACATTTTGATCCAGCAGACCAGGGAAGTTTTATCTCAGTGAACTCAGTGATTTGAACACGCCTACATACACAAACACGCGCATGTAAGCATGGATGTGACCATATGCGCACAGCAAATATTTAGCGGATGCCGGAAACTGAAGGTCCTCTTAGTTTACTCATCAGTATGTGTCCTCTATTTCTTTTTGTTTGTTTGTTTGTTTGTTTTTACCACTGCTGGTGCCCCTCTGTTGCAGGACTGGCTGACAGAAAGTGCCCGGCTCATCTCCAAGTTTGGCCACACCGTGGAGTGGGTGACACCCCTGGGTTTACCGATCATTCAGCCTTACCACCGCACACGCAATTTATTGGTAAGTCTCACCATAGGACTGACTTCCCACTGCAGAGCTTTTCACTTGATTTAACAGATATTTGAAAGTAGTCAGCGTAGCCATTTGCTGCTTCTTGTACTTTATTATGAAGTACTTCAAAAACAACACAGTTGACCAAAGTGCTGGTCACCATAACCAAAAATAAAACAAGCAAAATAAATACAATTGTTTATTTTATGTCCTTTCCAGCTTTCTTTCTTATTTCCAGAGGAAATAAAACTCACAAAATTATTCAATCAATACAAGTTTTAATCTCCCCATCCCATCAGGGTCTCATCTGCAATTTTAAGCGGTGTTTTGTAGGCGCCGTGTTCGTCTTGGGCTTTCTGAATCTCTCTGGGTTTGCTGCCGGAGTGCGTCACCGATGGTGTGTTGCGATCATTCTAAGTGGTGCAACTTTAATAGACCTCAGCAACATAGCCTGTTTTGTTTGTCGCTATGGAGATCCTGACAGTAACACATCTTAGAGATATAACATGATGACTGTGTGCCAGCCTGTCTGCAGATAACACAGCTTTGTGTGTGTTACACAAACTGGGAAGTGTTCCTGAAGAGGGAAGAACAGTAACCTCTTAACTTCTTAATTGTTAATGACGTGAAGGGTGGAGGCGGACATGTTGCCGATCAGATAAGTAACACATGGGCTTGCTCGCCATACAATCTGCTCTTCTAGTCTGACTTCAAGCATAAGGGTGTCTTAGACAGGAAATGCCACTGCAGCAGCAGGTGCAAATGACTTGGAGTGACAGATGGTAGATCCCCTGAGAGCGCTTCTCTCTCTCTCTCACTGTTGGTAGTGAATTTCTTTCACTGATCCGACCTGCTTCTTTTGATTTACAAAAAGGACCAGAAAGATGCTGAGCTGAGCTCCTTTTCCCTTCAAGGCCTAAAAATAGATGAAATAGTAAACAAACAAATAGGTTAAATGAGATTTTACTGATAATTTTCTTGCTTCAATAATTCTCTAATCCAGTTGCATCACTGGGCAACAAAAATGAGACCATCTTGTAGAAAGGTCACCTTCGCAAAGTATGGCTGGATTAAATTTAATCTCTCAGTCTCCTCGCTGCATCTAAAATCCAGGGCCGCTGCGTTCCTGTGGGTTATCGGTAATTACACTGTAGATAGAAGGCTAGGATGGAGAATAATGCTGTATAAAAAAAAAACTGAAAATAAGGTGAAAGTAGCGGGTGTTTTGTCACAGGAGAATTGTTTGTATATATCTGATGGGAAAATTAGGAAAAGATGAAAAAGGCCATGAACAGACTTTGGAGAGGGCGCCTTACTAGACTAGAAGATACTAATCCAATCAGAGGTCACTTTGGCTCATGTTTTTTTTATATACTGTCACCTCCACAGCAGGGGAAGCTGTAGTATAATCTTTCTGAGTGGATGCTAACTCGAGGGAATCGAGTGGATTGGCTGGATTTGACCGGATTTGTGGGTTTATAGTGTGACTAAAAGCTTGTGATCTAATGTCCTCTGTGTGAGAAGAATTAGTCTCCTCTGGGTTTCACTGATCGGGCCTCTCTGGTGGAAAACTTTTTATTCGGTACACTATAGCTGCTTGTCAGCTGTAACAGTTTGAAACTAATGTGCTGTCAATAAATAATTCACCTGATTGGTGTTACAAGCCCACTGAGGCCGCGAAAGTTGAACCGACTCTTTTACCAGCCTTGGATGGATTTTATGACACGTGCAAAAGCTGCTATCGCTTACACTTCCTTCACAAAAGCATTCAAATCCCTTAAACCTTTTAATTTTTTTTAATGCTACGAGTGGGCGTTTGGATTTAGCGTCTTGACTATGGGAATGCTTCTCCTTTTGTCCTTATGGTGCTTTTCCTTCGTGTGGCTTTCCATTGAAATTCATGAAAGGTATTTGTAAATGTCAATGTGATTCCATTCAGTTGCCCTGCATGGGGTTTTTTTCTGACTTTTTCAGAATCTTGTGGCATTTTGGGCCAAACTAAATATGCGGTTTGCGTTGTAATAGTAACACCCTAGAAAAGTTAAATTTAGTGGGATACGATCAGCTATAGGCCAGCGAAGGTGTGGCTAGGTGAAACAAAGATGATTGAGAAAAGAAAAATATTGCTGTAATATTTTGTGATACTCACCTTCTTCTGGTGAGTGGAAGTAATTCTGTCCTCTTTTACCCGGTTACCTTCTGACCAGCTGAACCGTTTGGAGTGATTTAGACTTTAGAAACCCATATCCAACCGTAGGACAATCCAAGGTCTCCATCTGTCTTAGCGGCATGGATTCAATCAACTCCCTACACAGATCACATGCTCTGTTCATACATTATAATACACGGCAGGGATTTGATTTACAGTACGGCAGATAATAACTCGCATTAAAAAAGGGAATAGCTTTTTTTTTTCTCCATGTTTAAAGTTGCAGCTTCTTCTTTTACCTCTCATGCAAGACCATCAGGAGATTGGATGTGAATGGGAAAGGCAGATTGTCTCATCATCAGTCCATCTACATCCATGATGGTTAAGATGGCAGCCATGTCACTAAGTAATGGGATTTATCCTTCCTCCTTTCCTGCCGTTCTTAAAGTTTCCTCTGATTGTGTGAATCTGTCAATCAACACACAGCCACCTTTAACCAATTGACCAGAACCACCAAAGCGAGAAGCGTTATGACCCCCTAAAGCTAGGCTTGATGCTCTTTCATTCGTGCAGCTGCTCTCACCTCTTTTCCTCTATGTTCATCTTTCCCTCTTTAATGTATTCAGATAGTCTTTTCTTTCCCAGAAAAGGATCCAGTGAAAGATTAAAAAAAATTGTTAGCAGTGAACCCTGTAGAAACCCTTAAGTAGGTACCTCTATTCCTGTTGTTTCTGGTGCCAGAGGAAATGGATAATCTGGACAAGAGTGTGTATGACAGCAGATAAAAAATGACAAATAATGAAAAGAAAAAAGTAATTTAGTGTTAGACAATCATCACAAGTGACAATGTTGTATTTGGCTTTCCCTTTTTAATGCTCTCTGCACACACTTTCAGCTGCATGCCTTTTTATATAGTATAATCTGCTCATACGTATTTGTCTAAAATATATATGTTATATTATAACCATCTCTAATGTATGACTATATGTCATAAAATAACTGTGTAAACATCACTATTTTGTCAAAATAGGGATGTTTGCATCCCTTTTTTCAGTCTGCTACTGAAGGATAACCAGTTCAAAATCGGACATAAATCCAGTCTCCATTCAGCCCGACCAGATCAACACAATTATGAAATTAATTATTCATTAATTCATTAATAATGAATAAAATTATCAATCTTTACGTCTACAATTGTGGAAAGAGTTATACCCCAGTTCTTTCCTTTGGTCTATCCCTTAGAAATGCTTTAAAGATTAGTTTTTTTGGGTTTTTTCTAGGCTCTGTAAAAACAAAAGGAGCCCAAAGCAACAAACACATATGCAGGAAAGACTTTTCTGTCTTTGTAGCTTAAATGTCTTCCTGCCTAAATGTTTCTTATTGTACGATTCTCTATTAAAAACATCCATTGTGGCGCTTGAGACTGTCATTGAATGTGAAAAGTAAAAAAGCAGCATGGTTCTCATTCATGGTTAATTCTCACACCTAATTCAGACTCATCTAGATATGATTCCTCAAACAAAGCTTGTGTCACTCCCTCAATATGAGGGTGACCAATTTACAGAAGATGTTATCAGAATCAGAGGTATTGATCCAGCAGTTTAAACTCTTTTTGATGCTTTCTTGGCTAAAATCAATGTTTAGGATCACTGAATACTTCTGACGAAGGGTCCATTTCTCTTAAACGTCCTCTTCAGGTGCCAGGGATGCGTTTGAAAAGCTTCACAACACAGAAGAGAACTTACAACAGGAAATGTTTGGTTTCTGTTTTACTGGGGCATCGTTTTAGATTCAGAATAAATGTGAAAGTGGAAAGATTTATCCAACAAGCAAGAAATCTGGGTCACGACTGAGTTATGTATTTAAATTACTTTTTTTCTTTTTATTAAGTCATAATGGCAGTAGTTTTTTTGTTTTTTTTCAGTACTGCATTATGTTTGAAAGGAGCTAGAATTCAAATAAAAACAAATCTCTCCTCCATAACAGTCAAAATTTGTAGCCACTTAGTAACTAATTTGAGTTTATCAATCAGTTTCCCCTCAGCCACACAAACAGAGGAACCCAACGCAGTAACTTACCATATTAAGCATGCTGCTTAATATCGATTAGTTATCATCACTTGGCTGTCTGCGATGCAGCGACTTGTACTTGACCTCAAAATCAAGGAAATGGATGCAAATTAGTCCTCATTAATCACTGGGAACAAACAAACAAACACATTTTCTGCTCATTCAATTTACCGCGGCTAATTTAGCTCTGAAGCCTGCTACGGATGTCTAAAAGCACTTTGATTATTTACAGAGCAGATAACTGTGTTTGCGGCACACTGAATATAGTTTAATTGGATCTTTCAGTGCTGAAGCTCCATTCCGTCGGTGAAATCACTAAAATGTGTTCGGGGGGGTAATGGAGAGGGAAACACTGGGATCCATTACCCAGTGCAGGTAAACACAATAATAGTATGAGCGTATATTGACAGGAGGTATGCTATCAGTGGCCAGTTTTATCTATGTCGCCTCTGATTACCAATCTGCAGCGTTGTCGGGTTTAGGCTGAACTCATGCTTGGTACAGCTACGAGGGGAGTCCTCTGTTGTTCAGAAATGAAGAAAGGAAACAGGGTGTAATGAAGACGAACAGCAGAATTTAAATTGTGTTTGTTTGAAGCCAGATCAGAGTGCATGTACTAGCAAATAGCCTGCTCTGTTCAATTTTCCTCTCTCTTCCACTGATGGGTTGTTACAGGGGTCAAGTGGATAATGGCGCTCTCTTCACTTCTTCCCATACTTCCTCTCTCAGGAGTGCTACGCTAATATGGAACTGCATTGTCAATAAATGTGCTGACGTATTGCCTAGAGTAGAAAACAGCACGTTTTGCACTATTATCAGGTGGTATGAGAGGATTCTGAACATATCATCATTATATCGTATACTATAAAATCTCAAGCTGCATAAAGTGGAATACTTATTAGATTTAGGCATATCATGTGTTGTGTAATCAAGAAGGGTGTGGCCTGAGGAGAACAACAAGCATCAATGTGTGCATAAATACTGGGCAGCTTTTATTCCTCCAGAAAAATAGGTTTAAAAAACATGAAGTTCACTGACCCTAAAAAGAGCTGGGCTCTCTTTAAGGAAGAGTGAATTTATAAGAAATGCTGCCAATGCAACACATCTTCATGTTTTATTTTACAAAATACAAATGGTACTTTGATTATCATTTATTTACCTTTTTCTACAAACAGTAAAGGCAATGGAAAATAAAATCTATATTTTTTTCATTTTTTATGTCTAGTTTAGGATGTTTAAAAAATATGTTTCTTTTGTTGTTTTTATTTTTATTAATTTTTTTTTTTTTTTTGCTTTGGTGCTATGAGCATCGGTTCTGACCTTAACTATCATGTTTTTTCCTTATTAGTTCTTTGGCCATGTTAACCAACTATTCCACTAAATGAATTTCATCGTTCTTGTTTTCCAGCTGAAGAGCACCATGCAATATATAAACCTCCAAATCAGCCACGATACTACACAGTAAGTTCCTCTGTAATTTATTTATTTTTATTATTCAGACGTTATTTTCCCTGTATGATTTGGATCAGTGTCCTGTAGACGTCATGGTTCAATCAGTTCAGTTCTCCAGTGCTGAAAGAATTAAATCAACCTCAGATCACCACAATGTTGGATTGTTATGATGATGTTTTGCACCATTTATAACAGAAATGTTCCCCTTCCAAAAAGGTCGATTTTAGTCTTGCCAGTCTGTGGAGTAAGTCAACATCATCATCAAGATGTTAACTTTTATTTTTAAATTGTGAAGACCCACATCAACTGAGGCAAGTGAGGCCTGCAGTGTTTTAGTTGCTGTTCTGAGTTCTTGTGCAATCTGCTGGATGAGCTGACAGTGTTTTATGATTGGTAAACCTTTGTCATTTTAGTGTTTTTTTCTCCAAAAATGAAACAAAACTTTGCAGTTTCAAACATGGTGCCCACAATGGTTTTATTTAAATGTTTACCGAGGCTGTTCCTACCCTTGGTTCAGCAGCACACTTATGTTATGTTGGGATCAGTATTACTTTTTTGTGGAAAAAAGAGCTTCACTTTATGTACAAATCAGGATAAACTTGTCTTGGAAAAAAATAAACCAGGCTATAATTTCCAACTTCTGTTCCAGATTGCACTGACAGAGTGCAAACATTTGTATTTTGCATTAGCGATTGCCACACACAGTTTGAGCAAATAATTGGGTTAAAAGCAAAAGCTCTGCAGCGGCAATACAAATGAATTCATATTAATGTTAAAAGAAACCAGTTCTGGTAATCACAAGGGAATGTTAATGTGTTGCCTGCTCTGTTAAATTTCCAATCCTTGTTGGCTTAAAGCTGCTATAGCTACCAGCTGCTCTAGTTATTAATAAGGTAAGCAGAACAATTATTTAAATTAAACCGCATTGATTCAGATAAGATGTCAAGACAAAGCTTCAAACTAAAGTCTATTTCCTCTTCGATGAGCATCAAATGTCTTAAGTGTTGAGGGGAAAGTTTGAAACAAGCTGGAGTTATCAGAGGTGAGAGGAGCAAAACACAACAAAGAGAGACAGACTGAGAGACAGGAATGGTGAATGAAGTAATGACAGAGGCAGAGCAATGGAGACAGGGCCCAGAAAGACTGACAGCCGTCCTCTTCAGTCTGACATCCACCACTCTGCACATCCTGCCTTGTGAATATGAAACAACAGACAGAGTGGAGAGAGAGCAGGAGGGCTGTGGGAGTCAAGAGTTGAGAGGAAAAAGACAGCTCTGCCTTTTTTAACTAAAATTGAAGATCTGCTGTCAGCAAAACCATCACTGTCTGAGTCCAACTTGACAACATCATTACAACTTGCTTTGGTCTCACATTAAAAACGTGCCTTCTGGGTTTTTACAAACCACCATAGTATCACAAGCGCTTACTAAAGCTCAGGGTTTCAGATCATCCATTTAGCCGCTGGTTTAAGGCAGCATGGTGTGCAGGGTTCCTATATAGTCTTGAAAAGTCTGGGGATTTCTATGTCTGAAGTCTGGAAAACAAAAGCTTTATGAATGTACCTCTTGCATACATTTAAAAATAAAAATGTAAGTTTTAAATTTTATTCATATTTGCCTCAGGAGTTTTTGTGCAGCTGCAGTCTTTCCTTGTACTTTTGGGTTTAAAACTGGACCAAGCATGGCTCTTGATCTGGGTTTCCTTTAGAAGCCAAACAATGCATTGAAATGTCATTTTTGTGGCCATTTAGTGAAATGAAGGTCTCATCAAGATGTTCCAGATTTAAACAAATTTTAGTTTGTCAAGATTTCAAAATAACAGCACAAACACTGAATGAGGAGCAACCTTCAGGGCTATTTCATGAATGTCTGTACTCAAATTCCCACGATGTCCCACAAATTGATGGAAATATCAAGAAAATTAAGTTAGCAAAAAATATTTTGAAATGGAAAATGAGTGATGAGTGTTTTATCAGCAAAATTAAAAGTTATTAATTTGCTAGTTCAACTTGTAGGCAGTTATTATAATAGATGGGAAAAATAATCTTTTATTCATCAGTCCTGTCATGTAGGAGACTTTCCCAGCTCATGAACGTGGCACGTTGCTGTTGTAATTTCCCAGAAAAATATTAGCCTCATAAATTAGTTGCTTCATGAGTCAATTTCATTCGACTTCCCGTAACCGAGGTACATAACGTCTCCTTTCATTGGTTTTCTTCTTCTGGTAATGACTTTTGCTGATGGTAAATTCAGTAACAATAAGAAAATTGCATACATTTAAAAGGGAAGAAATGAGAACAATGTAATATAATATCACACCTTTGTCCTTGCCGTGTGCAGAACATTAGATTAAGTACCGACTGAGCAACATGTGGTAAATTTTCCCTGAAGTTTTGCATTGTGTTGTTTGTTTATAGTTAACAGCAAAGCAAAGTGTCATTAGTTGTTTCTATTGGAAGGCCTTTGGTGCAGTAAATGCAACATTATTGGAAGAGAAAATAGACAAAAATTTAAAGCTTGATTTGAGAATCATTTATGGCTTTAAGTCCAAAGTTTAAACCTCAGTATTATGTTGTTTGTTTGTATGTCATCATAAGCCTAATTAAGGACTTTAACCACAAATTAGCTTAAGCTAAAATGCTGTATAGTTGGAGTCATATTATTGTAAATAAATTAATGAAGGTTTCCATTATTTTAGCACCAGTTGAAATAAAATTAGCTTCTCATTTGATGCATTTTTGTTTTACATTTTTGTGTTAACATACGCTGACTTTGATTAGGCCATCAAGCGGTGAGAATCTCTTCTTGCGTCTTTGCACTGTGTGTGTCTCGAACCGAGGATCTGGAAAAACAGACAAAGCTTCTCATGTTTTCACAGCAGAGCGCGCTCATAGATTAATATCCAGGTATCTTGTTTTTTCGCACAACTCGATCCCTGAACAGCAGGACTAAAAGCACTCTGACAGAAGGCTAACATTTCCAGGCCAGAAAAAAAAAGCCCTGCTCAGACGAAAAACGAGAGTGACAGACAGCCGTGGTGTGTTCCTGCCTGTGTGTTTGTGTTTCAGCTTTGGGTTTTGGCTCTCTCTGCTCTCTTTGCATTTCCATTAGAGGAATGTTCTGGTCTGTGGCAGCCCAGAGGATTTGAATGGCTCAGGCTCGGGTAATGGGAATACAGGAAGGAAAAGATTGACACGTTGCTGTTTTTGCTGCCCGTTTCACCACCAGAAGCAGCAATATTACATTTTTTTATTTTAAATAAATAAAAAAATAAAACAATGTGAGCACACATAAACTATATTTCTAGAATCTACTGGGCTGAAGTAATGGGAGATTTGCAAGAGGATCTGAACTAGTCTCTTGTTGGTCAGGATTTAAAAACTTTCAATAAAGTCTTTAGAAAAGTCTTTCGAAAATAACACAGGGTACAATTTGCAGTGAATATCAATAAATATTTGTCCGTGAAGGTGTAATTACTGTAAAAGCAGCGAGAGACGTCTCTAAAGGTTCACGCACACTCAAACAAAACAAACGCAGGAACCAGAGAGACATCCAGTCTGACCTGAAACAAGCAGCAGCTGCACACTGAAGCGAGTAGGGCTCCCTCAGAAAATGTCAAGGGGAGACTCAGTATGGTAAAAAACAGAGACAGACAAAGACTGGATCAGTATTTGCTGAGACACGAGGGACATAGCAGAGGCTGCTGGTTTGGATTACAAACACATTTTGGAGGAAAATGTGTTCTCCATTGCTAGGGAGCTAGACTTGAAGAAAGGCGTTTCACTTTTTGACTAAGGAAGCCAATTGCAATACCAAGTTGTTAACGAAAGATGAGGAGACATTTAAAAGACACAATACGTTATCGGTGGCAGCATTGAGTCCTGTAGCACCAAACCCAACACCCTCTTAAATCCATCTTTTAATTTCTAACGTCTTTTTAACTGTGAATGAAATTAATTTGATTACATTTACTTCTTAAAAATCCTGTTAAGAAAAAGTCTTTTTTTACAAAATCCCAATTTTTTTATGCCAACTATTTGTACCAATAAAATAAGTGCAACCAAATAACTTTCCGTCTTTATGCTCTACTTCTTATTTTTATCATCAGTCTATGACTTTTTTCCTGGGCCGTGAATAGAATAATCATTTTCACCCACTGGCTGCTGGTGTGGACAAAGACGTACATTTATCACGAAAAAAGCCCATGTGACCATTAGAAATGTAGCAAATAGTGTGGTCACCATGGAAACAATAATATTAACAGACTGGGTTGTTGTTTAGGAGTGGCCTTTTCTGTCCTGTCATCATTGTAAACACCAGAATCGGCTTCATTCGCCAACTTTACGCGCACAAACTAGGAATTTGACTTTGGTTCTGCTTGAAACTATAAACATATGAAAAGAGAAAGTAGACATGTGGAGTTTGTTAAACTAGATTGAAACTGAGAATGAGAAATGCTCTCCCTGTAAGCCTCAGCCTTGTAAAATGTTATGGGGTAAGACTGAGCGCTGTCCTTGTGTGACCTCATAAAACAAAACGACAAAAAAAATGAACTGCTGACATGTGTTTACGAATACGAAGCTCAAATATCCTGAGACGCCGTAAGAACTGCAGGATTTGAACTGCAAAAAAGTTTTTCATGTTGTCTTGGTTGTCTGTGGTTTTTCAGGAAACCTGACACAGTAAAACAGAAGAATGCATTCCCGCCCAACTTCATCCACTCTCTGGACTCCACACACATGATGCTGACCTCACTCCACTGCTACAGGTATTACAACATAACATGGAAAAACAAAGATCTAGTCCTGGCATTACTCAAAAAAACTCATTTTCACATGAACAGCTTTTCACTTTTGCCTAAACATGATGTCAGAGCAGTGGCTGCACATGAAACAGACATAGTTAATGTTAGAAATTTTTGAGAGATGAGATCTTTCTAGTCAAAACAAGTGTTGGCTTTGTTTTGACATTTACAGCTTTCCTTCAAAAGCCCGGCTGGTTGTTAGAACGTTTCTACCGCCTCACTGCCTCTGCTCTTGTCCTCTCTCAGTGCCGGCCTGACATTCGTCTCGGTTCACGACTGTTTCTGGACCCACGCCCTCACCGTGGACACCATGAACAAGGTATTATATTACAGTCACCTCCTTTCTCCACAACCTTATCATCCGTTCACAGCGGTTCCCCTCCGGTCCGATCTCGACTCGTCAGTGTTGATGTTTTATTTGTGGATTTTTTGGGGGGCTTTACTGGAGCTCAAAATGGCGAAAAGTGATTCTACACTCAGAGCTTTGTCTTTGATGTTAGAGGAAAGATGTGAGCTATTTATTTCTTTTTCTTTAAAGCACCAAGACGCTGAGGACGCAGGTGGTCGAATCAATTTGTGCCACATCGGCGACTGGTGCTTTTCCTATTGTAGACACTTCAGCTAAGTGATGCCACTGATACAAACTTCCAGTTGTCGCCGGCTCATACATTTTCTGCAGGCTGCAGGGAGCAAACCGAGCCTGTCGAGCTGAATAAACACCTGCCTGACTCTGCATGTCGAAAGTAGATCCGGACTGAGACACGGTGCGGAATAAAACGGATCAAATTATCACAAAGCCCCAATTTTCTGTAAAGATGCCTTCAGAGCAAAGTCGCGGTTTTATGTCTTTGTCTGATCTCCGAGGAGTTAAAGGCAATGAAGCGGGTTCCTCTCACTGTATTTGTTCCCCGTCTTTTGATTGGAGGGGCGTGTGCCTTCCTCGTTACACAGGTAGTTGAACACAGCCAGAGAGCAGAGGGGCACCGAATATCTCCATCGTCTAAAGCAATTGTTTAAATGATAACCAGCCTGTTCCCCATCCTCTTTTACTCGCTTTGGGGCTGTGCGCTTCCTTCCCGAGATGTAATCAAGAACGGGATTTACTGCATAATATATCGACCAATCAGAAAAAAATTCAGAATTCATGAGGAAATTTCCTTTTGCTGCATAAATCATGCGAGTAATGCATAGAATTTTTTTTTTTTCCCTGAGACCTCCCTGATGGGAGATGTGGGCACAGCTGTGGATTTTAATTGGGTGGCGGGCGGCTTTGCATGGTTAGGAGACGGCTCACGCCGTGTTTTTATTCTCTGAGGAATGACGTAAATGTTTTCCTTGCCCTCATATTGCTGTTTGCTTATTAATCTGACCTCAGTGCAGAGATTCCGACTTATGAATCATTCAGATACACTGAGAGTTTCTCAAATGTCTGTTTTTCTTTGGGGGTAGAATGGTTATAAACAGGGATTAAATTGGAATTGCAGGCTTGGGGGCCATTAGGAGGCGAACTATAGACACCCACCGTAATGGGAATGTTGATACATGCTCCTCTCTGCTGCACAGATTGTCAAGTGTCCCTTTAGATGCATTTTATCATATCCTGTTATCCTGTTGGCCGCTGAAGTTAGCATCCTATTTGAAGCTTGAGTAAAGGGCTATTTCACTCGTTTGAATCAATATGAACTATGTTTGATGAACTAAATATTTCTTAACCAAAGCCATGTCATTCAAATCTTTATTCTGTGTATAAATGTTGATTTCATAAACTTGAAACTTGGAACAGTGCGTGACTTGGAACAAAAGTATCACAAGTCAGGCGCTGTGTTTGATGTTCAGTCTATAGTTTTATCCATCATTCATCCAGGAGATTTTAACAAATTCAGATGTATTTTAGATCTTGTTGCCATTAAAGCCCTGCATGGTGGTAGCACCGTTGAATAACACAGCTAGAAGGTCCCAGGTTCAAATCCCAGCTTGGGTCTTTCTGCATGGTGTTTGCATGTCCTCCTTGTGCATATGTAGGTTCTCTCCAGGTACACCAGCTTCTCCCACATGACTGTTTGGTTTATTGGTGTCTCTAAATTGTGTCTGTAAATTGTAATTATATGTGTGGTTGTTTGTATTGTGTGTTTCTCTGCTTCCTTGTTGACCTGTCCAGGGTGTGCCCTGTCTCTCGCCCAATGACTGCTGGAAATGGGTACCATTAAACCTCCACTATTAGGAAAATGAATAAAAGAGCTTTATATGGAAATGGATCAAAATGGAATATAAGAACAGGAAAATCCTAGAAATTGGATTTTCCAATTTCCAGGATGGCCTAAAGGTTACATCGATTCACATAACCACATCCCACAACAAGTGATGATCATCGACTGTCTGTGTTTCCACACATATTCTTCTATATCCTCACAGTTTCTATTTCTCCCAAGAGTTAAACTTTTGAAATTTACCTCTGGGAAAGCGTTAAACTTCAAAACATAGAATCCCTCTGAACCCTGTTGAAAATGCAGTATTTTTGCTCCAAGTGTGACCATGTAGTGTCTGCAGTAAAAAAAAACTGAAAAAAAAAAAAAAGATATATATATATATATATATATATATATATTTAAGGAATAGATTGTGGAGACAGCATGGAGTAAAAGTGTGTTATTTATGTTGACAGAGCAGTTCTTTTCCTGTTGTCACTTCCACTCTGCTCTGTCTCACCTCTGCCCACCTGTTATCTGCTCAGCTGGTCTGTTTCTTCCTGTTGAAGTCCTTAGATGAGACTAACATCTCCTCTCTTTCCTCCCTCTCCTCCCCTTCCTGTCAGATCTGCCGGGAGCAGTTTGTCGCCCTGCACAGCCAGCCGATTCTGCAAGAGCTGTCCAACTTCCTGCTGCTCAAATACTGCTCCAAAATCCAGTAAGTTTGCACAGGAGCACATTTAATTTATAAGCTTAGGAGATGTGAGTCTGCTGAGGATCAATGCGGCCATGGATTGGTACAAAGAAATAACATTCAGGTAGAAAACCAAAATATATTTACAGGTTTTCATGTCTTTTCCTCCTTTTTTGGATTGTTCCCACACAACAGAGCATCAATGCCATCGATCTTTTTATTCTTTCATGAATGGCTGTCACTAACCGCGAACATGCACAAACAAAACAGAACATGCAAGGTGGCGAGAACGAGTTTCTTTTCCCTCCGGTCGTCTTTGACATTGGATCCAAAACGATTTCCACTCTTTGTGCCAGCCTTGCTGGCCTCAGGCCGGGTTACAGTCATCGACTGTCTGTGTTTTCTCTCTTTGGGGGAATTGGGCCCTTCTCCACATCAGCTACTCAACAACAAATCTCACCTTCCTTTAAACTCGGTCAGTATCCCTGTTTCCAAACTTCACGGACAGATTTTGAAAGACATCAGAGGAAAGTACACGAAGCTTTTGTAGTTTTTGCAACATGACATTTATGTTTTTCAGACACCAAATGATTGAATCTGTTTTTTTTTTTGTTTTTTTTTACATAAAATGTAATTCCTGTAGAATGTGGCTTATTAATGGATAGTTGAGTGGAAGGAAAAACTGTTGAATGAAAAAAAAATGAAAAATCAATAGGGGAGATTACAGCCTTGAGAGGATTGTGAAGCAAAGCCTATTTAAGAGTTTGTTGGTAAATGGAAAGGTGAGGGCTGCAGCTGCAGTCTGTGACTTTTTTCGCTACCTTAAATTTACTGAGTTTCACTTTTTGAACAGAATTATTGAAATAAATTTGCTTTTTGATGGTAATATAAATTATTGAGATGCACTTGCATGCTTAGAGGTTGTAAGCAGTTTAACTTTAGAAAATAATGTTTTGTGCTTAATACAAAATGCACTGAATGTTGCTGGCAGCTGTAAATGTTTCACCCGGACATGAGTTTCTCGCTATGGAGCAGCAGCACCGATAACATCCAAAACGGGTCTCAAACCTCCTTTAATGCACAAACCTGTTTGTCTGTTCGTTTTCAAGCCTCTTTTTTTCCCCTCCTTCTTCTCCTTTCCTTGACAGGAGTGAAGTCAAGAGCAAGAAGTACCAGGAGTACAGGAAGTTGATGTTGCTGCTGGCCAAAGTGCCCCAGACAGGTCAGTGTCTGTGAAACAACTGGCTCCTCAAAGGAACGTCTCGTCTTTATAGGGGATCCGAAACAAACAGGATCCTATCTTTTACTTTTTTCCTCTTACTTATATGGTAAAAAGATGGATGCATATTTATCCTCTAAAGATGTTTGTGAGTTGAACCGCAATTAAATCTGGGGCGATTTCTCTAAACAGTTTGTTCTTATCATTGTCCTCAATGAGATTTGTTTCCTTTTTATAGCACATACAGCCAAATTTGGTTTTACTGCAGACACATCCAGGTGTTTCCTTTTTTTTCTGCTTTGAGGCCATTGGGTTTTGTCTAGGGCAGCTGCTTCCTGTCATTGAGGAGGATTCAGGCTTTTCCTGTTACACAACCCCCATCTCTCTGTCTCCATCTGTACCTTCACTGTTTGCTTGGCACTGACAGCGGGGTTGTATAAATCGATTATTGTAAATTGTGTCCCTCTCTTGCATAATCAGCTTATGTTGCTGAGACGGGTCAGGTGTTTACCTCGTCACAAATACACAGATGTATTTGTCTGTGTCTCTTCTACCTCAGAGTCAATGAATTGAGACTGAAATTTACTATCATATTTATGATCTGAATTTGATGGGGCAGCTTGGTTTCTTTGAGGAATCTAGGAGATCAGATTGGTGGGTGGATTGAGTTCTTGTAAAACTATCTAAATCCTTTCAACTTCTTCATGTTTTGTCACATTGCAACCTAAACTAATGTGAATTTTATTGGGATTTGGTGTGATCCACCAACACAAAGTAGCATATAATGGTGATAGAATCACTTGTATTTTACTCCAACTATGTTGAAGAATTCATCCCCATAGCATTATGCTGCCACCACAACACTTTTCAGACTTTTATTTGAAAAGTATTTAGAGAATCGAAGTCCCTTTGTCTTTTGCTTAATCGTTGCTTTTTACCACTATACCTCCTGTATAACTAATACAATACATTAAAGTTTGTTGAAGTAACATGAAAAGTTTTTTTGTGAATACTGTTAGCAGAAGGCTCCATAACTAGCTCAGTTTGCTTTAAACTTTCTCCCCTCAGTCTAAGCGCAGGCGTGTTGTTTGATTTAATCGCCGGCGATTATACGGTGATGGCGAGTCCTCAACGGCGGCGCAACATAAGATCGAAAGTAATTACAAAAACACTTTGCGTGGCCGACCGTTGTTTGGATTTCCCTGTTGGGAAGGTTAATTATGCAGCCTCATTTTACTACACAGAAGCAGTTTTCTGGTTTATAGAATATCAATACAGTGTGCTGTGGCTGCAGCAACACACACAGGGTCATAGGTGAGTTTATACTTTGAAGCACCCATGTCACCGTTCTGTTTAGTCATTTCAGTCTTCACTTTTTAATGTTCGTTCCTCAATAATTCACGCTGCAGCTCCCGGTGGTGGACACAGCTGTCAGAGAGCAAACCAGGCAAAACACACAGAGCAGGACAGGAGCTCATGTGGAGCTAAAATTAGCATTTAGATGTTTTATCAGAGTTCATAGGAAAAGTTCAGCTTCTCACTAAGACTTGAAACTAAATTGTTTCACACGTGACAACTTTTTTTTTTTTGACAGATGTTTTCTTTCTCTAATCAGTGTCAGTCATATATAAATAACACATTGATGGGTGGACATATTATTTCATACGATAACCAAAGGCTGCACAGTATAGGAATATTCACAATGCAGGGGTTAAGTATTCAATTGACAATTGCATTTTTAGTTCCTTGCATTTCAAAATCCACTGGCTGATAATCTGTTTGGCGAGTTGAATGGCCTCTAACCGCCTTTGATTCCCGCAACTGATGTATATTTTATTGGCTGCAGTTCACAGAGTGCCGTGGAAACACTGTGATGATGGAAAAATAAATATGGGTTATTATCAGGGCCGGTCCAAGCCTCCACGGGGCCCTGTTCATAAATTTAGATTAAATAACTTTAAACGTACTTTATGAATAACTTCAGGCCCTCCTTGCCATCAACACCCTAAGCTGTTGCTTCTTGCACATATTTGCTACCAAATTCACAATTTCAAAGAAATGATGTTAAAATTAATTTACTTTAAAGCAATTGAGTAACTTTAAATAAACTCTCTAAGCTTATGAATGATTTTTTGGCCTTAACTGTAAATTGACTTAGAATTAAAAAAAAGGAAAAAAAATTCTCTGAACATAGTTTGGTACTAGAATAAAAAGAAGCAAAAAGCAGCAAAAATATAATGGAAACTTTAAAAGACTGACTTGAGATGTCTTCAACAAAACAAATGTAAACCTTATTCCCATACAACGAAGAGTAAGACAGTGAGTTGGTGATTGGTTTGAAATCCATTAATGGATTGATTCATCATTTGATTGCTTCAGTTTCACTCCAAATTTACTTTTTCATTAAGGAGAATAATAAACTATCTATATATATTATATCAAGTTGGTTTTTGTAGAAGTTTTCAAAAATCATTCGACCAGAACATCTGGTCTTTCATCACCACATGAATCCATTTTTCAGTCGTAACCTGAGCGATTATTTGTTTGTAGGAGGAATGAGGCACCGTGTACATAATTTATTGTCTGCAACATCTGCCCGTTGACTCGGACCTGCTCTGACACGGCCTCTTGTCTCTCCAGGTGATTTTGATCTGCAGCAGGTGAAGGAGTCCACCTACTTCTTCAGCTGAGAGGGCAAAGCAAGCTTAAAGAGATGAGTGGAATTGACAGAGTGCAGCAGGGAGGCTGCTGCTGCTGCCCCGGGAGTCTCAACAGGCTGTGTCTCTCTCGCAGACATGAGGACATTGATCTGGCCGCGCCCTGCCTGCCTGCCTGCCCCACAAACTGCTACTGGAGGCGTTCACACACACACACACACACACACACACAGTGAACTCATCTGATAAACTGGCTTTCAGGCTGCTGGAGAAGGTGGGCAGGATGCGAGTCAAGGTGAAAAAATGAGGGAATCGGCATCAGTAGTGAACGTTAAGCAGCAAAAGAAAAATACCTTGTTTGTCAGATGTACATTTAGGTACATATTTGGGTTTATTTGCCAAACTTGAATCGAATGTGAGCTGTGTCGGTCCGTCCACAAGTCAGAGACACTTCTGTTGGCAAGAAACTTTCTCACTGACTGTAACGGGAGCTGATTAGTGGTCTAAGAGTTTGTATATCTGTGAGATGCTGTAAAGACCACCAGTGAGCTCTAACCAGCAGAAAAAATGTTTTTTTTTTTTTTAAGATTAAAGTGTTCTTGGTTCTTACCCTGAAGAACTGAGCTTTTAAATAAATGTGTTTTTTAAAATCTCCTGTCTCCTCTTGATGTTTGTTCTGTCCTTCAGCATGATGAATGAGAGATATTTAGTGATATATTTAAATATCACTGTGAGATGAAGGCCTCCCCTTTTTGATGCTCCACAAGGGCTTTCAAGGCATCACTAATCAACTCAGATGTTATTTCTCTGGGCCAGAACCATATATAGATGTAAAAATAGCAAGAGTGCTTATCTGATTATTACTGCAAACGTTACAGCACTTTCAGACAAAAGGTGCTGCCGGCGTTCAAAGCCGCGCCGCCAGAGAAAGCCGGCTCCAGTGACAGTGTAATGAAATGGAAAGGATCTTGGAGTGTGTTGATTACGCTGTGGAGGGTTTTTTTTTTTTGTTAAATTTGCCTGGCGGCGTTCTTCATATTTTATGATGCAAATGGTATTTGACTTTGATCAGTTTATTTTTTGTTATTCTGGTCCAAATTATCTGTCACCTCACCTGCTGGATTGAGTTAACAGTGATTTATGCCCTGAGCTGCCTCTTCGTTTGGCTGATGCTGGTTTTTGGTAGGTCTTAGCAGAGGTGTGACCAAGTCACTGTGTTGCAAGTCTCAAGTAAGTCTTTGTCCTCAAGTCCGAATCAAGTCTCAAGTAGTCAAGTCAAGTCTCAAGTCAAGACAGGCAAAAGTCGAATCAAGTCTCAAGTCGGGAGCTTGGAATTTCAAGTCTTTGAGTCGTTTCTTTTTTTGTTAAAACTATGTTACAATTATGCTAAATATAAATAATAGACCATGTGTTCTTTTTAAAATCAAACACACAATGCACTCATTGCAAATAAAGCAGTGTTTTTTTTTTATTTGGATGTGATGGTAAAATAAATATGTCAGTCCAAGTGGAGTTAAATCTACAGCCAATTTCTCATCTCAGTATTGATTAAAACATGTTGCGTGAATCAAGTTTGCCAGAATCACAAACCAAGACACAAAATAATGAGCTGCATTACCATCCAGAATCACTCTTCCCCACAGCGTTACGTTCAGGATCCTTACAATTGTAAGAAATTTTTGCTTTTACAACAATTTCTGAAGGATAGCAAAATTACTGGATTTTGATTTGTTTTTCTAGCAAAATTATACCACTTGGAAATTGTACCACTTGGAGATGGTATTTCAACGACCATCATGCCGCCATTTGAAGATTTATAACTGAAACAACAGTAGACTTAATGCACTGATTGCAGTAAACAGTCTATTTATTGGCAATATCATTTCCCAACATAGATCTCTTCAAATACAGCCATACCTGTCTGTGGGGGCGGGGCGGGAATATTTATAGGAAAATACTAATACAGGAGCAAAACTGTAGTTTCCCTTTTGAATATATCATCCATCCTGTGATGAATCTGGCACGTCGATGCTACGTCGCATACTGCTTACTCAGCAGATTTCTTATAAATACGTCCTACATGTGGAAGTTTCGTTTCATGTGTTTTATTTCATGGCAGATTACGGTAAGCTTTATTTAATGTATTTTATACCTGGCTTTCATTAAGACGGGCAGGCACGCGTCTCGACGGGCAGAGAAGGATAAATAAATATTGTGCATAGAGGATGGATAGAGAACATAGTAAAATGTTTCTTCCTTAGGAAAGCTCTATTGAACAGACATATTCGAGATGTTCAAGTAACGGGTAGCGTGGCGTGTTTCGAAGGGTAGCGCGTTTCGATGGGTAGCGCGTTTCGACGGGTAATGTTTTTGGGCAAAAATCTAAAGACTGTGGCTGTAAAAAGCTAAACTTGAACAAACTTGAGGATTTTGAAGTGGCTTAGATCACATGGCATGACCTTAAACAGGTTGTTCCGGCGTGGAAGCCCTTCAAATGTGGCTGATTTAAAATAATTCTGCAAGTAATTGGGTCAAAATTGCTCAACTGCGATGTAAAAGTAATTAATGCTCAATGGCATTTATTGATGCTAACTGTAGCACATGCAGTTTAGGTTTAGGAGCTAATATTTATATATTTTTTCCCACAATGGGCCTGGTTTGTTGGGACAGGCTTTCCCCTCAATATATAAAGTGATTGTTTGAAAACAGCATTTCATATTCACCCAAGTTATCCGTGTCGTATAGTAGCATCTGTGTGATTACAACAAAAACGCAACAAATTCCTAATTAGATTTTATGGTTGACGAATAGAGGCAGGCGCGAGGGGGCGCGCGCCAAACGCTTGGTCTCGCGCAGCCACGGCGCCTAATTGTGTGAAGATTGTGCGCCCCACCTTTCCCTCAAACTTCATAAAATCCCTCTATGGAGGCTCATATTCAGAGAACACGGTACCAAAGTTCTCGTCAACTATAAACGCAAAGTCTCACGCGTTCTCAACACAAACTTTCAACAGCGCGACTATAGCTCATCCTTAAGAGGCCAGTTACTTGTTACTAGCATTCTTTGCAAGGCATCTCGTGTCACCCCCTCACCCAGCGCTGCCTGCCTCCCATGCAGAGGTATTGTCTCGCAGCAGAAAGCAGTGTGTGTGTGGGGGGGCTTTCAGGAAGCTCTTTAATCCAGCGGCAGCTCCATCAGAAAGTGAACACTATACAAGTGTTAGCTGCTATCAGCCAGACATGCCAGAGCTGGAAGCCACTCTACGATAGCTGCACCACTCACTCTCACCGAGGGGACTTTGATTCTCCTGCCAGGCTCCTGGGCTCTCCCGGCCTATCTGCTGCCCCGTGGTGTCGAGAGAGCCCTGCACTCAGCAGCACTTGCAGCGGGAGCAGAGTGTGCAGACAGACCTGCAGGGGGGGAAACTGTGCCAGAGCTCTCCGACGGCAGGGGGAGAGGGAGCAGGAGGCAGCGCAGTGGGGAAACAGAGACAGGTGATGCAGTGTTGGCAGGTGTGCGTTTGCGCACTGCTCTGACCTTTATTCTGACTGACAGGTAGTGATGCCTTGATTAACAACCACCCAACGCACAGCTGGTGCAGCGACGCTTCAGTGACTTAAACTACACCAGGTTACCCTTCTCACATTATCGACTTTGTCAACTAAACAAATCCGAAGCGAGGCCTTGTTTGTAAAGCTGATTCTGATAAGTTACAAATAGCTGCAGCTGTTAAACTTACTCATTGCATTATTCAAATGAAAACGTTTTTGTTACAGACCACGGACCAAGCGGTGGACTCTTAAGACAATACTATGAATTTTGTCTCGGCCCAATAGAATACAAATAGAAGATTCAGAAATTAGTTGTGTACTCCTAAAAAATCTCTGAACTGCATATCACCCACCAAAATACTGAACATCCCCTTAATGTCCCGATGCATTTCATTATTTTTGAGATGACTCTGCTAAACCTATGGCCAAACATAGATTCACTCATAGTTGCATGTGAAGACTAATGTGTAACCAGAGAGGCAGAAGAAAGTGTAGTCGATACAACCATCGCTGTCAGGAAGGCAGAATAAGTTCCTTGTAAATTATTGATATTTCCAAGTAGCAGGACGTTGTCAAGACAGATGATGTAAAATGGCCTAAATGGATGGACAAACATTACATTATTTTATTTGTATGATATTTAAAACTTAATAAACTTAATGCAATAAAGGCAGTATTTTACCATGACAGATGTTATTCTAACACGATGAAGTGCTTGTTTCAAAGATTGAAGAAGCAGATATTAAATTCTGGCTGTGAAAGTAAAGCAATAACATCATGACTGTCAAAAAGCAGAGGCATTCACCATGAAATGCTCTCACTGGAAATTTAGTTTCTGTTATTAAGCCAAATTAAGCGTCTGTGCTTTTATTTAATACAAGATAGCCAAAAAGTAATAACTGAAAAGGAAAGTAAAATATTCAAATACAACTAATTTGTTTCCATTTCTGTGACTGACGAATAAAAAATAAAAAAATATGGAAAAAAGAAAAGCTGGGGTGAAAGTCAAAAATATTCCCTGCTAATGACTTATTTCACCAAGGCTTTTGTTTGTGGTGATTCAATATTGATTGATTTTATTATTGGATTTATAATAGGTGAATCAATATTTCACTGAGAGGTATTGCAATTTAATTTGAGGAGAGTTACAACTCTGCTCTGCAAATGCATAAGGAAAGCAGGGATGTCACAGAGGAGATACGGTACATAAAGTTTGATTTTGAATAATTACAAAATTGCATTATGTATTTATTCTACAGATGTTACTGGTCAATAAAGAGGAATTCAGAATTCACTGATGATCTTTAAAAATCTAAATAGAAGGAAAAGTTTATAGTAATACTTTAAAGGCAAAAGTTGGAATTTATGATTTAAAAAAACAAAAAAGTCCACAGCTTTGCAACTGCAGATGTCAAAATGCTACTGCATCCATGTGTGAAAGTGTGCATAACAGATGTTATCTTTACTGATGCCTTGTGGGTCGAACAGCTGAGTTTCTGTAACATTTATATAACACTAAATATATTTGCAAAGTTGCAAAAAGAGAAAAAGGAAACCTAACAAAACTTTTCCAAAAATTGGGGAAAATCCGAGAGCCAATATGCCAAGTTTCTAAACCGAACTGAGGTATGGATACCAGACAGATAAATAACTTTCACACAAACTCCTGGTGGTACTGCAAACAAGTATAGAAAACAAAGTCATACATCTTTTGTCATGTCAACTCATTTTCTTTTGCTTTAATTCTTAAGATTGGTCAATTCAGTCCAGATCATAATATGCATTCTGTCAGAGTAAAATAATAATTATTTCAACATGTCCTTTTTTTAAGAGGTCTACAATAATAGTGAACCAGGTTACATAAATAAATAGTCTTGTTTACATGATGCAAGCTATGTTTACACATAGAAATAACCATGTTAGTCAAGTTATTCATAGTAAGGATGGTGGTTTAAACTGAGTTATCTGCTTACAAAGAGAAACAACGAACACAAAATGTTCAGTAAAGTTTCAAAAACCAGTGTAAGGTTTAAAATGTTACATCTCCACAGACAAACCAAGAGTATAATTGAATATCATCTGCATAAAGTTACCACTCAGTCTTCTATTAGACAATTATTGCTTGTTGTCACAAATGTCACATTCATAGGAATTGACTGGATTCATTGAATGTTCTGATGTCTGATCTGTGTTAGGCGAGTTTTGTGTACAAAAGCTGCATCATTTGTAGCTTTGGTTTAATTCTAAAACTGATGGGTTTTATGAAAAGTTTTTATTGGTCAAAAATATATCTGGAGCTCTGTGATGGTTCTCTGAATTTACATTCATTGCCCACTTTATTAGGTACACCTAGCTAGGTCTAATTCCAGCACTCTTTTGCCTTCAGATTGGTCTTAATTCTTTAGTACCGGTAGATTCAACCTGGTGTCAGGAACATCTCATCTCTTGACAGATCAAAAGTTGCTGCAGATTTGTTGGCTGAACATCCTTAATTAAAATTTCCCAATCCACCATACCCCAAATGTGTCCACCACCAAGGCCAGATTTTAGCACGGGCTTACCGGGGCTGCAGCCCGGGGGCCCCGGCGCTTCGTGGGCCCAGAAAGATGCTTTGTAGAGCATGACCGAGATGAAGACAATATCCAAGCTATCAGGGTTTTTTAAAACTCATATTGGACATGGAAGAGAACCATCGTTGTCCCTCTCTGCTTCTCAAGACGTTGCTAACAGCGGTTCTATGGTCCGCCAGAACCTGGACTGATCCGGTGCCCGCGGAGTCAGAGGCGGCGGAAGGGCGAACTCCTTCTCCAGGTGGACCGATGACCACGGATAATCTGTACAGGACTGATCCTGCGCTTTGGGTAAAAACAGCTTACTGGGCTGAGCAAGAAGCAGAAAATATGGATGTTAATGTGAAAGCATCGGAACATCTTTACAAACACCAGAAACGAACACACGTTTTGAAAGCTAGCTCCAAGTGGTGACACAGCTGAGTTCTCCTCCATCCACCGCGGCTGTGTTTGTATTTGAAACGATGCTAAAAGTCAGTGAAGCTTTGAAACGGTTTTCCATGAGTGGAAAAAAGCAACAAAACGATTCAAAGAGAAAGAAAGCAGATAAACTCACAGAAAAATAATGCGACTGCTCTGCTCGCTCAATGCGAAGTTAAAAAGCTGAGCTAGCTTTAGCTTCCAGCTAGCAGCGCGGGAGGAACTGTCCGAATCCTATGGCAGAGGCCCGGCTGTACAGGTCAGGAAATAAAGCTGATAATTACAGAGAAAGATACAGTTGATAAAAATTGAAAGTGGGAGAGAGACGGATAAAGACAGAAATGAAGAAGGATAAATATTGTGCATAGAGGATGAATAGAGAACATAGTAAAATTTTTCTTCCTTAGGAAAGTTCTCAAGAGGTTGCATAGATTGACCTTGGTTTGTTTGGGGGTCATATTCTGTGGGTCAATTAGTTTTAAATGGGAATCACACCAGACTAAATGGAAATTTGTTTCCTGCTTTCTCTTCTTGCCCAAACGTGACCCCATTGGAGCGGCCCAAACGTGACGGTTCAAATGGCTCGACGGGGGAGCGCGCGTCTGGCGTGGGAGCGTGTGTCTCGACGGGGAAGAAATTTATTTTCTGCTTTATTTTCTAGCCGAAACGTGAAGCCCCCTCCCCGCAACTTGTGAAACGCCTTTAATCAATTTTTCTGAAGACATAATTTTTTTAATGTTCATGAAAGAGGTGGTTAGTGACACAACTCAGGGGGATTGTGGTGTTGAACAAGGCTCAACTGGCACTAAGTTGGCCAAAATGTGCCAAGAAAACATACGCACCAGTTTCAACCTTAACAGTTGATACAAGGAATGATGGATCCAGCCTTTTATGTTGTTTCTGAGAATTTCTGACCAAGCGGTTAGAATGCTGTCACTGAAATCCAGACCAATCTGACCAGTCAGTATTTTCCCATCTGTGCAGACTGGAATTTTGGTGTCCCAGTGCAAATCTAAGCCTCCAATTCCTGTTCTTAATGGACAGGAGTGACATCTGTGATGGCCTGCTAGAATATCCCATCTCCTTCAGGCTTCAACATGTTGTGAGTTCAAATGTTACTCTATAGTCTGAATACCTTGATTGCAACATGTTTTTTGAGCTACAGTTACCATTCTGCTGTCTCAAACCACTTCCCAGGCATTTTCTTCTACACAACTAGACTATTCACTCTAAATCCCAAAGACAGTTGTGAGTGAAAGTCCCTGTAGATCATCAGTTTCTGGCCCGTCCGGCACCAACAATGATGGTAAATCGAAAGTTATTTAAACCCTTCCCCCGGCCCTTTGCAGGTTATTGGTTTGAACTCAAGTCATGTTGAAGTCAACTCGATTCCTAATTGCACTGAAATGCTGCCAAGTCTTTGCCTGACTTATTTGTGTGAGCAAGTAACTGAACAGATGTGGATAACAAGGTGCTCAGTGAATGTATACATTACGTATTATTGTTTTATGCTCAGTCCTGTTTTAGTTTCTTTTTCCCTGCACCATTACTCTTGTCTCAGTTATGGATCCAAAACTAATTTGATCATTAACTGCGTCTTCTATCCCAGGACCATGCCCACTGGACACCGTGTAAAATAAGCACAATTCTCATAACAAGCCTGCATTAATTACTTTGGAGTACCCAAATGAGTTCCTGTGGGCATAATTTAATCACAAGACAAAAACAACACAATAGATCTTAAAAAGAAAAAAAATATATAAAAATACTTTATAACCATCTACTTTTTTTGTCCAATTTGAAACTCCCAAGGTGGATGACTGTGCAAGAATGTAGACAAAACAGGACACAAATGCAAAATGATCATAGGAGAGGAACTCATTATTGGCACAGTATAATGAAATCCAACTGAAGGATGATAATAACGGACCCAAACAGGCCTGAGGGATTCCATTTTCCACTCTCATTACCCTGTAATGATTCAGCCAATAGTGAGCTGAGGTGAATATAATGTCAGGTCCAGGAGAAAAGGGTCTTCTTCCTAATGCTTTTGGACAGAAATCAGTGGCATTCGATGATTTCTTACCGAGCCATCAATGACAGAGGCACACTGCAATATACGTCCTGCGGAGGATCGGTGCTGTCCTTGGCTGTTTATCTAAATTGTGGCGGTAACAGGCGATTCATTATTTGTGAGAATTGATTTTGGCATAGAGATGCATCGCTTAAACAGCCACTAAAGGCAAGTGAAAACTCAGTATTAGAAAAGAATGAATTTACATTGCAATGATAGGGGCCTGAGTTTACAATTAAACTTGTAATAAGTTTCTAGTTTGTTACTGGCAGTGAATCACAGTTAAAAGTCTGGGCAATACGAACTGCTTCCTGGGATGCATTTGAATCTGATTAGTCAGTGCAGAGGCCTAAAGCAAACTTTTATTCTTTAACATTTTGGACACATCCAGCAGATATAAGCATGTTTCTTTGTTATCAATAAACTTTTTCTGACCATGGCTAGTAAGTTATAGATTTAGATATATATTTTTTTAACAAAAAAAAAAAAAAATATATATATATATATATATAATTATATATATATATAATATATTATATATGTAAAATATTATATATATATATATATATATATATATATATATATATATCAGCCAGTTGTTGAACTTTGCATAATTTACTGTAACATTTTTGGCTGCTAGTAGGAATTTCCTTGTGGTTGAAAAGGTGCTGTTGGACCATTAAAGGTTTTCAAAAGAAACAGAACAGAAAGGTGCATAGTGATGTAGGGTTGAAAACTCACCCTCTTTAGATTTTTGAACTATAAAGTGAACAAACATGGGAATAACTAGAGCACAAATCAATTATTTGGACAAAAAAACCCACATTTATCCCACCACTGTAGTTTCAGTATGAATTATAACATCCGCTGTGATCTTAATGGAATAATCTGGTTCTTTCATAGTGGGGATACGTGAAAGGTTTTAGAGTAGTCTGTACCTTATCATAGCAAATATACCTTGTGATAATCACTATGTTGACATCATACCAATTAAAGTCTATTATTTATTTTCTGTCTCACTAAGGTCCCCTTCACTCTAGACTAAGCCTACACCATAACATTTAAGAGACTTACCAGTCTGTACAGTGTTGCACCCAGTTAGCATTATTACTCGGGATGCCAGCAGTACAAAGGATTAAGAAAACCATAGTAAGATTGAAACTATTGAAACTGATGGTGTCAAATATTTATGCACTAATTTTATAGACTGATAAGAAACTCCTTATAGAAGGTGTGACTCCTGTGGCTGTAGGTTTGCAAGAAAACAATTTATTAAAAACAAATCATATTTGATGAGTATTATTGGTGAGTACTAAAGGCACAGCAGGATTATCACTGCTGACTAAAATGGAGATTTTACCTGACTCAGCAATCTTCTACAGTCATGGAGGGTCTGGAGGCCATAAGCCAGTCTCAATCTGGTGTGAATGGAGCCTAAGGAACAGTCCTTGTGTATGGTTACTTCTTCAATCTAAATCTGCTCTGATGACCATCTACTGGAAACCAAACTAACCTTTTAAGAATCTTGGGGGTTTTGTGTATTACATGTTCACTGCAAGAAATGTCGATAAAATTATAATTTTCTTAATACTGTCAGCAGTCCAATCATAACATTTTATCTGAAGTATGGCTTTTACCATTGTCGTAAGGTAGTCAAAAATCGTCTCTGTTTTTGATATTATTTGTGTAAGATAAGATATCTTGAAAGGGACAATGAAACAAAAAAGTTGAACAGTTTAAAAGGAGCTCTGGCACATTATGAAGTTACAGTAAATAATCACAAATTAAGTTCCAACATCTGATATCTAAAGCAGTTCCCTGAATAACAGTTTTAAACCATCTGACCTCAGGTTTGCATTATATGAGGAGAATGGAGGACACTGAAGAATATATTGTTAGCTATATAGTGAAATATGCTACTTTGCTTTTACTTATCTGTGAAACTACACTTGTGAGTAGAAACATCTCTGTGTTGTAGAATCAAATGTCAATAGATTCATATGTTTTAGATGCTGCCAGCTCGCTCAACATTCATACATTCAAATAGTCAAACTTGGAAAAAGAAGAACATGTTCCTGTGATCGTGTTCCTCGTTCAGTCACTCCCTCTAGAACAGTTTGATTAAGATCACAAGTTTGAGGATAGCCTAGATCTCACCTTCATGTGGTCTGTCTCTGGAAGGCTCGTTATTGAGTCCTTTTTAGGTGGGAGCATGTCTCCCTGACTTGTTCCCGTGCTACCAAGTGCCACCCCTGCTGCAAAACTATGCGCAGAACCAGGCAAAGATGCTACAGGGAATGCCCCCACTGACATTTGGTGGGGGAGTACCACTCTATGAGGTACTGCACTCCGAATGCTTGTGGGGCCCATTGGCGTCTGAGGGGGTCCAATAGAAATGGAAGAAACTTGTATTGACTGGGGTGGACTGGGGACAGGTGGTTGCAACCCCTCATGAGGGAGTGAGGGCTGAGATGCTGACAGGGCCCTGACATCCTGGCTCAGGGCGCCCAGGTGCAAAGAATGGGTGCTCTTATGCATGCTGGGCCGGTGTGCAGGACTGGCGATGTGCTGCTGAACTAGAGATAGCTGAGAGCCTGATATTGGGCCAGTCAGCGCACTGGATCCATACTGGAATGATCGTCCTCCAGCAACCAGTGGACTCTGAACAGGGGGACTGGCCAAGACTGGAGCAAAGGCACCGGTGGCAAGGAGTTGCGACTGGAGTGGAGAAGCAGAGATCGGGCTGGATACACTCTGCATCACCTGGAATCTCCTTACCATCCTAGGAGACTGCAAGGGTCCTGCTCCCACTGAGTTTCCTTGCATGGGATTACAAAAATTCATCGCCACAGCTTGCTGCAGGGTGGCGATTGCTGAGTCTCGAGGCTGAGCGGAGGAACCAGGAGGAGAAAAGATCCCACCGGGGAGTGGAGGGGTCATGGACATAGCCCGCGGCCGAGGTACATCCACTTGCTGAACCATCTCCCGATCATATTTGACTATCTCCTGAATCATCTCATTTTCATGGTTGTTGAAAACACCAGAGTTGAGATCATGCTGAACTTTGTGCATCAGGATCGAGTTCTTCTTGCCTGCAAGACATGAACACAGAATATTTATCTGTAATTCTGTGTTGCAACAGACGAGAATATTAACCTACATCACTGTAGCATGGAAATACATTGTAGGAGTGTCATGAAAGAGCAACACCACAGTAATGTCCAGGACACAAAGAGCTATCCAGCAGTCGTCATTCTAAAAGTATTTTTAAAGGCCCAGGATGTGAAGGTATGTGAATTTAACCTTCATATTTAAAGCCTGTTTCGCATTTCAATGAAAACTGGAGCCTAGTGATATAGAAACTAAGTGCAACCCCTTTGGACATTGTGTTGATCAGGTCCTTGATTCCTGAGGTTGATACAGAAAAATTTTAAGGACTGAGATAATGATGCACAGGGCAACAGGTACAATGTTAGTCATATAAAGTACAGTTGGGTGCAAAGGCATAAATTGTGAGGAAGATGGTCAGCAGATTTTATTCTTGAAGTCAACCTTTGGAAAATGTTATAGTAGATGGCCTAACAGTAGCAGATATTTATAGCATCACTATAAAATTCAAGACATGCGATGCTCTGTAACAGATAGGTACAGTAGCATTGCCAACAGGGGGATGTTAAAAATGTCCTCTGAAGCAGTAATAAATAAACAAAGCATGAAGTATTTATAGAGAAGATGGAGACAACTCAAAACAAAAGATAGCAAGAAGTCTTCTATCTTGAAGCAACCTATGCACGCAAAGTTTGGGGTCACAAATTAATGAGTATGGGGTCTAGAGACCCTCTTCAGAAATTACATTAAATTACATAAAAATAGTTTTGATAAATGTTAACTTGTCTATAGATTATATTTTTAACTAAAATTATCCCATCATAGATTAAAGTAACCAATAATTAGGCTAAATATTGGTTACATAGCAGTAACCAATAACAGTAACAGTAACCATTAGAAAGAAGATGCTTTCCTATATGGAAATTGTACCATTTACTTACTAATTACAGAGTCAACAAAGAGTGAGCATTACCAGTATTTTCTACTGCACATTTGGGATCCAGTAATTTAAGCTTAAACACGCAAGAGTCGGTCATGAACCTTGAACAACCCAGCTGGGGCCTCAATAAATGTCAAATATAAGTTTGGTTTTGGAGAATTTAAAGATCAAAATGAGAGCAGATGACTGTGGAGTAAGTTCCTTGCAGAGCTGTCTACAAAGCTGTACCAATTAAATTCGTGAAAGCAGGTGTGAGTTCGAGCAAAGGGTCCGACAGGGTCAAGCCGCAGCTGTGGAGATTAAGATAAAAGGATAATAGGAACTAACCAAAACACTGAGATGTGTGTTAGAGATGAATGTGTCTGAGTTTCCTGTCAATTAACAAGTATAAAGTGTGATGGAGATGAAAAAAGAGCTTTGACTCTTCTTAACAAGGAGGCCAGGTGCTTAGTGAAAATGATGCTTTTAGGACTGAGGAAAGGTGGAGAAATGAAGCACAAGAACTGAACTTGCTGGCTGCTTAAGGAGAGTCAGGTTCAGAAAAAAAGAAGATTTTCTATCCATCCATCTATTATGTTTCACTAAATCTAGGATTGGGTCCGAGGGGCAGCAGCCTAAGCAGAGAAGTCCAGACTTCACTGTCCCCAGTAATTTGGCACAAAGCCTTCCCACTTCAGTTAAGAAACAGAGTCCCTCCAGAGCATCCTAGGTCTTCCTGTGAATGTCCTCCTTGGGGGACGTGGCTGGAGCCCTTCACCAGGGGGGCATCCAGGATGCATCCTGACTAGATACCCAAGCCGCCTCTACTGGCTCTTCTTGGTGTCTCTACTCTGAGTCCCTCTCGGATGACCAGGCTCCCCAGCCTGTCTTGCGGACCATGCAGAGGAAGCTCATTTCAGCCACTTGTATCCACAGTCTCACTCTTTCCATCACTACCCAGAACTTTTGTATTGATGAAGGAGGGGATGTAGATTGGTCTGTGAATTGAGAGCTTCACCTTTTGGCTTAGCTTTCTTCACCACAACAGAACTGTGCAGCACTTGCAAAGCTGCAGACATCACACTAATCCATCTAACAATTTCCAGCCCCATCTTTCCCTCATCTGTTTCTTTCTTGTTAAATGTGGGAAGAAGGGGAGGAGAGGGATGGATGAAGGGACAGAAAAACTGCTACTCGCTTTTATTTGCCCTTTAGATTATTGTAAAGTTGTTTTTACATTACATACATTTTAGCATTGCTGCTATGCGGTACATAATCATATTTTAAAAAAACGGTTTAAAGCCTTGAACTGACACTTCTACACAAAACAACCTTACATATTGTAATTACAGCTGACAAAAATGAATGCTAAAGTCTTCCGTTGCTTCTGTGTGCCCAACAACATAATGGCCTTACCTATCCTGTCCAGTCGGTCGATGGCAACTGTCTCAAAGGCCCTCCTCATCATGGGATACTCTTCCAGCACTTCATTGAAATTGTCCACCGAGAGAGAGTACAGGCGGCAGTAGGTGTCAGCTCGAACACTGGCTGTCCTTCTACCTCGGGTCAGCAGACAGATCTCTGGAGGGGAGAAAAAGGGAATATAAAGACATGACTAGAAACCAGAAAATTGCAGACTGACAGATTTCAGACCGTCAGGAAGCGAGAAGGGCTCCAAAGGCGAAGCACCACATTGAAACAAATCCTAACCCTTTTCCCCCACTGAAGAAGAATGAGGGCAGTGAGCAAATATGTGATCCAAATCGCAGTGATTTTCCGTTTCAGAAATTATGCATAATTTGACCAACTAACAAAAACTTGTGTTTGCACTGCACTGACAGCTGTGTTAAGGAAGCACTATATTTAGAGATGTGCAGCTAAGCTTCATTACTTCACTTGTTCCTCCTCCTTTCCATCAGTATTTTTTATTTTTTTTACCAGTAGCTGTACTTTTTTTGAGGGCTGGGGCTGACTGTTGTCTTGACAACCACATGCCCTCCTTTTCCCTTGCCTTTAAAGGTCGACTTCCTCTGACTCTCAGCGGAAAAGGGAGAGAATAACAAATCAGAAGAATACTCCATTAAGAAACTAAATAAAGGTTCTGCACTAATATAAAGGGAGAGTGCCTGAGGTATTTTGGCATCATTTTATAAACACAACCTTACTCACCATTAGCAACCGGATGATTTGTCTCTTAGAGGTTTGTTTGTTCTTTTTGGAAAATGTGTGTTGTCTCTCAAAGATGAGGAGTTTGAGAAAGTTTCATATTACACTAGTGTTTTAGTAAAACATTTTACGATAACTATGTCTGAGAAAAACAGCACTAAAATCATACCAACATGGCCTGGGACGCTGAGAGGTTGACTGACAAATGTCTGTACTGTTTTAAGGGCCTCAGAGAGCTTTTTCAATCTCACCATAGTGTTTTCTGTCATGTCAACAGCCAGGAACAAACCAAACTAAATGTCTAAAATACAAGCAAGGCAAACCACCTCCAAAATGCTGAGTAGCAATGTTCTAAACATATACTCATGTGATACATCTGTGTATAAATTACGCCATATTTAGTGGGAATAAATGTGTACAATTTATTCAACTCAATAAAGATGCAGAAAGATCACTTTGGATGTTACTCAGGTTATATCGTACCACAGTAGCTCCTCAGCATATTTTCATTTAGGTTACTGATTTTCTGTATTTGCTATATTTTGCATGACTTTAGATTTCAGGGACACAATAGTGAGAATGTTTTGGCGCTCCACTTTCTGTGTGAGTTACTGTTCGCAAACTGGCCAAGACATCATTTCATAAACCCTCACCTGGGATCTTTGTGGTTTCTTCTAACACATGCATTTGCATATTGGCAGCATCATTAGTGGCTAGTGGGCAGTGCGTTGAAAGGATAATAACGCTAATGAAACCATGAGGGCTGAATAAATTGTTCATACCACAAGGTGGCCAGCTGTAGTTCATGTGCCATCCTTAAAGAAGTCAATGAATACAGAGAAATATTGGATATTCAGTGAACGTTAGCAGGAACATGAATTTTTATGAGCACATCTTGGACCCACCACTTTTACCAGAGGCTCTATGTTTTGTTTTGTTTTTTCTCTGCAAGACCAAAGCCTTCAGAAAACAATACATATATATATGCTGTATATATACTATATATATATATATATATACATATACACATATATATATATGGTATGGTATATATGCCATATATATATATATATATATATATATATATATATATATAAAAGCTTGATTTAGGAGGTATTAGAAACAAAGGGTGGTGGTAGGATGGTTGGTGCGAACAATACAACTTCAACTTCACAAATTTTCTATTGCTTTCTGGTATGTGTAGAGCATTAATAAGAGTTATTAATACGTAGGTATTGTTGTGGCACGTTCTGCTCAGAAAAGAGCAACCTCCTTGATCCAATCTTATCAAGGAGTCAAAGCCCAAATCTAGAATCTGCTAAGATTTAAAGATGTATCTGTACAGATGCTCTACATCCAATCATTAAAATCACAATTTATGCACACTTCCACAAAGTGATTTTACCCTACATGGTACACGGTGATCATGCTGTCCCTCCAGTCCAAGGATAAATGTGACATCTTAAACTGCTTTTATCAGACATTACACATGGCTCCATAGACACAGTTCCTCTAAGCTAATTAGTTATTATTAATTGGATGTGCGCGCACAAGAGCATGCTGTGCACTTGGGTTAATGCAACAGTGCTAAGGGCATCTCTCACATCAGTGAACTCTGATCTGCTGCAGTCAGGACCCAATGCTAACAATTTAGCACACAGAGTTTAACTACAGGGTGTTAAAAAAAGACATGTGACCATCGGTTTAGAGCATCTGGTAAAGTTAGTTAAATGTATTAGCATTTCAATATTACAGGGTATTGTTTTGTTTCACAACAATGTATGGAAATATCAATTTTTGGTGCAGAGAATTCAGAAAGCATGTCACAGCAATAACGATGCGATAAAGTGACGTACCGCCAAAGTAAGAGCCGTCCATGAGCTTCATGCCGATGCTTCCTTTGGTCAGGACGCTCACCACCCCGTGCTGAATGAAGTACATCTTCTTGCCAATGGTGCCTTCTCTGATGATGTAGTCTCCTGGCTGGAAGACTTCAAACCTCAGCTTGGTCAGCATGGCTGTCACAAAGTTGGGGTCAGCGTTGGCAAACAGCGGCATGGAGGCCACCAGCTTACGGCAATTGAAGTTGACAATTTCCTAAATGGCGAAGACAGAGAAACTGAGACCACAACGCATGTTTGATACTTGTTATAAAAGGCAACAAAACGTAAATGGTGCCTTTGTTGAATCACATTTAATCCTCTAAATACTAAACCACAATTGATGTAAATTAGATTTACCTCGTACATTTCAACTGTCTCCAATATTCATTTCAGCTAAGCAGTAAAAAATACATATTTATAAAAACAGGAATATTTTCAGACCTAGAAAAACAATAAAAAATATCTTGGCTTAAAACTGTGACAGCTTTGTGTCATATTATTAAAGGGCTTAGACTCTTTTTAATGAAGATACCAGAGAAGTGGGGAGCTTTCCTTAGCTGTGTGGCGCTCCACCTGTTGCTGTACACTGCTTACCAGCTGGCTTAAAGGACTCAAAGGTTGCTTACAAGCTTTTTGTATGAAATGAAAGAAATCACATCATGTTGTGTTTTATTGATTTCAACAAAAAAAAATCTAGAATGACAGATTGTCTCGCAGCTAAAAACAATATAGCTGTATTAGGTCCACAATTATCAAAGTTTGTACCAGGAATTATAATTAGGCCATTTCTAGGGTTGAGGTCGGGCATATTGCCAACCTTTAAATATTTAAAGGTGCCAAAATTATGCCAGTGTGAAGAAAGTTATACAAACTTCTCTGGGGGTGAAAAAAATAAATCTGATTTGAAAGATTGTCAAAATTAAATGCCTGAGAACTGTGACCGAATAGCATCTCACATCCAAAAACGTTTGGTTTCTTTACCTTCTACGACAATATCACTGAATGATCAGCTTATCTTTCTTCTATTGCAATTTGAAGTTTGTTTAAATTATTCTTATGGCTGAAAAACTTTTTTTTTTGGAGACGTGGGAACAGACATCTAAACAGCCATCAACCTATCCGTAGAAATACGTATGCATGTTACTGACAGGTAATTACTTAAAGAGTAGTTACTGTGGAAATTCATTCACATATAACAGAAGGCCACAAATAAGACAATCCCAGTGCAGCCCAGTAATCAGTAATAATTGTAGACATAGAGATGTAATGGAGTATTGTCATACTTCTCTCAGAGGCTCATTTAGCTCCTCCAGGATGCTCTCCTCATCGAACATCTTCCCCTGGTATCTGTGCTCGTAGTAATCATGGATTTTCTGTCGGAAGTCAGCCGGTAGTTTGTGGAATGACATGTACTGCTCCACTTGCTTGTACTAGAAGATGGCGAGAATGGGACAAGATTGAAAAGAGGAAAAACAGATGGCTGGATCAATGTGAAGAGGAATTAGAGACACGACTGTTAGTTTGAGAGGTTTATCTGGCATTACGGCCATTTTGCCTGAATAAGTCTGAGTACTTATTACCTTCATTTGCTTAAAGATTACATATCTTTATTTGTGGTGTTTGGAAGAATAAATATGGGTCCTGTTGCCTACCAACCAATTAAACTAAATAAAAAGGAGTAAATTTTTAACATGTGACATGATCACTTTAAACTGAAAGTGAATGAAGTAAACAAATACGTAAAAATAAATAAGTAAATAAACCTTGGCCATTTTGTTTAGGTTTTGATTTTAAAATAAAGTTGTTATGATTTGCAGGTTCCTGGTCGACTTGGTTAATTAGCTAATCAGCCTTCATGCAACTTCAGCTTCAAAACACAACATTATACATCAACACTCATCAATTCTTGTTTTGTGTTTATCAATGTCAGCATCAGAAATAACATAATGTTTTTAACATAAGATAAAAATGTCCTAATGTTATGTTTTAACATTAGGACATTTGTTAATGTCCTATTGTTATCATATGGTACCAATGTACCATTGTTACCATATGATAACAATAGGTAATAGATAACATTGGTAAGAATGATCAATTTGTGGCATTTAAAAAAAAAACATCGCATACATTTACTGAAAATTGAGTAGATCATGAAATAGATTTCTCTCTCCTTAAAAAAACCCCATAAACAATACATCCCCCTTATTGATGAGTACAATTTCCTGCTCACATGAGGGCCACATGACCCAGATGTGTTATGGAGAGAAGCTATAATAAAAGTGTTAAGGAAACACGACAGCCGCTGTGAAGCCCGTGAGAATTTATTCTGCTCGCTTGTGTTTAGAGAAATCAGCTGTGAGCTGTGACTGTACATGTAATCACAGACGACCTCACAATTTCTCTGGATGGCAGTGAAATGCACAAGTTCTTCTTCTTTTCTCTCTTCATTTTTACAGAACAAATGCACATTAAAACATACTGAGAATCCTTCTTTTCATACATGTAAACAATCCCTTATCGGTGAGATGATAAATGATAAAATGAAACTAATCGCATTATTAGTAAGGTTGTTTTTCCTGTGTGTGTCACTGGCCGCTGGAGACCAGAACCTGAAACCTTGCAAGAAAGATGGATGGATGAACGGAAAGTTAGTATTCTAATTAATGTATTGATGTTCAAAGAAAAATGAAGAAGTTGAAAAATACATCATATATATACGGTATATATGCAGTCTTGTAAAAGTATTAATTTCACTTGAAGTCAGCGGCTGGCTCCAGGACCCTCCAGTGAACAAATCTCAGTGGAGGGTCAAATTAAACCCAATGGATCACATACTGACCATCCGCATCAAACGGTACCTTAATGTCTAGCTCTCCTAACTGACCATATCACATTTCAAGCCTGAATGCTTTCTGGAAATAGCATGCTGCTTAATCTACTCTGAGGCTTCCAACATCAGGGGAAACTGCTTGGTGTCATTTGGGTGGATTGGGGGGATATAGCAGGAGTGTGTATGTGTGTGTGTGTGTGTGTGTTGTCCTTGCGGTTTTATGTGTTCCACCTTCTAATAAATACAAGAAAGCATGAGACATTATTGTGGTTCACATACCACAAAAATGTGTGTTCATGAAATGTGCCTGAATGATATACAACAGCAACAACAGCAGGAACAACATGTTCAGCGGTGCTACACTGTAAAGAAAAAAAGCTTCTTGAGTTTATGGTAAAATATCAGCAGCTGTGGTTGCCAAAACTTTACCAAATAAAGTAAAATCTATATTTATATGGTTAAAATTCTTCTGCCGGTATTCTGCCATAAATTAGGCTCTTTTTTTTTGCAGTGCACTGTTGCTGAAGATGAATAAAAATGCTACACACAGAAGAAAAAGTCAAGATTTACATTCTTATTGCCAGAACCTCTGTCTGAGAATATTATAGAAACAATTAACTGAAATGAGGTGATAATTTGTACCACAGATTCATATGACCATAGAGTATGAGTTGTTTTTAATGTAATTCTCTCTGTGTCTGGTGTGTGAAGTAATGCGACTCCACCATCTTTGCAAAAAATCACAATAACAAAATATTTTAAAGAAAAATCTTATCTTTTTTTTTTTTAAAAGACAACATTATAAGAGGAGAATTACAGCGGTCTCAGTGTATGTGTGTGTCTGTGAGGGATCCTTTCCCCTTAAATGCAACAGTCATCGACACATCCACTGACTCTTGAATCTTCCCTGCCTAGAAAATTACATTTATCCAAACTACAAGGTGACATATGATCTAGAGAATCAAATGGAGGCTTGATCCCTGTGTTCAAATCACAATATCCTTATTATAGCACCGACTAGGAAAGACACTGATTTTCTTTCTTTCTCTCAGATTCACTAGCCGTGGAATTTAAAAATTAAAAGAAAAAAATTATTTTGTTATTTTGAATAAAGTATGGTTTACTTCATCACATTTTGGTCTGTTGTCTCTTTTTCAATTATATTTCTATTACACAACTTGTGCAACATTTGGTTGACCAGTCAGTGGCTCAGAACATATAAAATAGGAAGCAAAAAAAAATAAAAATTAAATTTGACTTAAGGAACCATTTCTGGGTCACATATATTTAACTCTGAAGCTTTTTAATTCATAACATTGCATTTTATCCATCTATATCCAAAGCCATGTAAGTTTTATATAATTTTTTGTAAGGGCAGTTAGATACTTTAATTGCTCTTATTGCCCAAAATGTCCAAAACTTAGCCAATTAAATATGGGTTTGAATTCTTAATATTATTTACAGTATTTTCAGGCAAAAACTGTAGACTCACAATCATGGCAAGAAGGAAGTTTTTATAGCCGTCATTTTTTGCTGTCTCACAACTAATGCATTCACGGCAAGATTTGATTGTAATTTGGGTTTTAGTTGTGCACAAAATTAACTTGCACATTCAAAGTGCAGCTTTGGAGCGGAATGAAAAAATAAAGTCAATGAAGCGTTTGAACTGGTACTTTTTTTTTTTAAAGAGGATCATTAACTTTCTTGACACAGCAACTTATTTATAAGTAGGCAATAAAAAAAATCCTATATTTTTTTTCTTTTTATTTTAAACACTTTGAATTCTTTATCAACCACATGCTCAAACTGTAACTTTTAAAAGCTTTGCAGATTTTTCCATTTCTTATGATTTCAAATGGGCTTTATTTATTTGGCTTTTGGTTGGCTTTGCTGGTTTATTTGATGAACTCAACCATATCACATTTGAAAGCGCGCCTGACATTTTGTTACACGGAGAGGAAGATCTTGTTTAGGTGCATCTTGTTCGGCCTGCTATGTTTGGGCACACTGAATTTAAATGGACCTTAAAACTCCAGATATTCAACAAAGTCCTTCCTACTTGCTGTGTGTCAGCAACAATAACAATGTGGCCAAGTTTGCAGAGCATCCAACTCATTTAGCTAAAAATGGGGATAAGCTGGAAGACTTCTATTAAGTGTTTCCGGCCACAGGATTCAGAGTGTGACAGTCTCAATTAAACTGGACTGACATCTCAGCGGCTGGTGGAGAAGAGGCGATCCGCTGGGTTTCTCAGCATGAGGCTCAGATTAGTGGCCATGTCACTCAAAGCAAAGGGGATGAGGGCGAGACTCGTATGACCTCCCATTTTAAGCATTTTTATAAATATAGTGAATGGCAGAGTTTAAATCACCCAGGAGATTATTACGATCAACGCAATCTATGTCTTATGAAATAGAACTTTGTGGCCCAAAATGAACATAAAGCAGACTTGAAGCTTTCAGCAGTTGCTGTATGAAATTAACCAATTTAATATATTTGGGAAATTAAATCAGACCCTCTCAGCCTGCGGGCTTAGCAGGAGGCAGATGCAGCAAAGAGGGTTTTTTATGGGATATACACCCCTGAGTCGGTGGCTTGTAAGTATGATGCATGGCTGTCAGTGCGAGCTGCCACAGAGGGGAGAAGTATAAATTGAATTGGGCCTCTTATTAATGGTCCATGCCTCTGAGCATCATGGCTCAGGATGTGATATATATCATGTGTTTGTGTCTGTGAGGACATTTCCTGGAATTTTAACTGAATGGTCTAATTGATTGAATAATTTAGGATGAGCCGTATTGATGAATCCACACAAAACAGAGTTTCTTGCAAAGAAATCTACACAAAACACTGGTGTGGGAGGATCCACTTCCCTGGTGTTGGGAAAGATTTGGAGATTTCATACAGAGCATGGTGTCATAAATGTTGCAAGGGAGAAACATTTGCATCAAGTACATTTTTCTAGAGGGAGTCAGACAATAAGCAGATGCTAATTATTAGCGTCATGGTAAGTCACAGTTTTAAAACCTTCATATATATAGTGATTTTTTTAACATTTATTTTTATTTTAAAACTCTAATATATTTTAAAATAATTTTGCACAAATTAATTTTATGGTTCTTAAGACAATAATAAATTTTGCTTAACTATAATTTGGGATTGGTGAGGGGTAAAAATAGTAAAAACAAGTAGAACTTATACTTCAAGATCACTGCTTCTGTCATGAGAAAATGCTATTTTTGTTAATGTCATGTAAACCAATTTTTTAAATGTTACTCGTATTGATTATTTAGAACATCCTTCATTTAAACCCAGGGCAAAGTAAACATGTGAGTTACTTCCAAATGATTGTTTTGGAGGTGTTTTTAGTGAAGAGCTCGGATGTAAGCTAAAATCAGCTAACCTTTGATCAAAAGGGGAGACAACAAAGCAATCAATAGAACCTAACCCAGGTCCGTTTGAGGTTTCAGGTTTCTGGAAAAAACAAAGACAAAACTTCTAAATTAAAATTTTAAGCGTCCAGGAAAGGCGAAACAGTGCTCATCTTCCTCAAGGAAGGCCCCGGGGGACCTGAGTCTCCCGTCTCTCAACTATGAAGGGGAGAGAGTGTGATGGGGGAGTGGAAGCAGGAGTGCAGTTATGTAATGGCTAATGCCCCCTGTCCATGTGTGGCGTCCCTGGCAGCTGGTGTACTGCCCAGCAGCGCAAGGGCAAAGTGACAGATGAAATGGGAAAGAGCTGGTGACTGGGAGATGAAACAAGGTTTGTAGAGAAATTTATCAGGGAGGAAACTGGGCTCTAGTATAGAAGAAGGAGGGGATGACAGAGAGACAATAAGGTGTGCTAACTGTAGCACCATTCTTTCTGTAGCTCTACTTCAGAATGTTTTAACAAAAAATACAAGGTGATACAAGATAAGTACTATTACCTGCAAACTTTATATCAACCCTTGCAGTAAATGTTATTGAACAAAAACAAATCTTTACTTTGTCAAAAAAGAAATATATCAATGCAATATTGTCAATATACCAGAACAATTTGCATATCTAGCTAGGTCTTTAGATAAGATAGTCAAAAGGAATCAACAGAACCTAAGTAGACTTTTTATAAAGAATTTTCCCAGTCAAGGTTTTATTGTGAAAATTGTGAAAAGGTGAAGCACTGAGACAAAAAAATAACATTTACAGAACTAAAGGAAGGTCCTGACCATCTGGAGTTGAGCTTTCAGTTTATATCATATGCAGCAAAATGAACTAATTAGTGCTTCATGGTTGAAAACCAGCTGGGGAACCACCACTGAAGGAAATGCATCTAACAAAGGCCAACAAACTAGACCTGATATTTAGTGGTTGTTTAGTCAGGCTATCTTTTCTGGTAGGCACAATTTGAGCAAAAACTAAATAATTTAAAACTTTGATAATATGGTAAAGGAATTTAGTTCATGCCTAAACCAAGGACAGAACACAAAACCTAAACCTTAATATTATGGAAAAAGTGAAAAGAGTGACAGAAAACCAGAGCTCTAAATTATTACGAAATTAGCTTTTAATTCAAACCAAAATCTAAACCTATTAAGGAATCAGAGGAAGTTACTGAAATAAGCTGTTAATAGGTTTAACAGTTACAAAAGATAAGAGGATAAGCATTAAAGCTAGTTTTCATAAAAGAAAAAAATAAAGAAATTTTCTTCTGAAGTAGTTTAAAAGTAATGAAATGTCTCCAGGACATCAGAGAGAAACCCAAGCAATGCAATATGGCAGCTATTGATTAAAAAAAAAAAAGCTGTGAAAGTACTCAAGGAATTAAAAGAAAAAAGACAAAACAAAACACATTGGTTGGAAATCTTCAACCTTGTCACTGTCTCTCTTTCTATTCTCATCACAAACCAATCATGAAAATTGGGCGTCTGACTCTGAAAACTCAGGAAACTCGAGGGCTTGTTCATCTAAAGCAGCTCTGCAGAAAACCTCAGAAATCCTCTCATTCTTTCATCCTGAGCCTGAGATGATGGTAACTATCACAGCTGTTATTACATTTCTGTCTTAACATGGCTCACTACGCTGACTGTTTACTTTATGTTGAGTCAACACATGTCCGCGCTGTCGTTAGCATTTGCACTACTGTATATAATTAATCTGTTTCCCCACAAAGTTCAGTTCCAATCCAGACCCGTTCGGCCTGCTGTTCCTTGCCGGTTAATGATGGAGGAAAACAGCCGTGGGGCGTCAGGAATCAATAGGTTTGAGAATGACTTGTGCCGGTTCATCCTTGCAGGGTGTTGCATCTCTGTTCATTATTTTTCTGCGGCGCATCACAAGAGAACAGGAAGCAGGATAGACGACAGGAACCGACGTCTGCGTATGTCACAACGCTGACAGAGGACAGCCTCGAGAAACTGACAGAAAACAGACACCAGCTCGGAGTCAGCAGCTCTTTCGCCCTTCCTTTCCATTTTCTCTGGAGTCTTTATTAAACACAGAACTCTGCCTACAGCAGGAGGACCTCCTATTAGGCTTACAGCCCTAATGTCAAAGTGTTCAAGTGGAAAGCAATTATACTGCTATTGTACATTACGTTTTTTTTCTCGCTCACACAATGAAGCCAAGGAAAGGTTTCCAAAATGGATTAACTGGCATAGTGACAGAAAAGCTATAAAATTAAAGAAACAGTGAGCTTTCTTCAAGATCATTTTAGGTGCTGTGATGCTAAATGTAAACAAATCTGCCCTTTAGAAATGCTGCATGTTATGTACAAAGAGAATATGAAAAATAAGATGAGGAACTTTTAAAAGAACCCTCGACCACACAAAGTTTACAGAACTAATTAGTTGTAGTAAATATGTAATATATGCAATAATGTATTACAAGTGTATAAAGTGAAGATGTAAAAATAAAGGGCAAGATGAAAGGGAAAGTTGGGTTGGAGAGAAAAATGTGGCTTACAAATTGTGCAAGCAAGCATAATAAGGTTGAAAGCATTCCTCCTGAGACTGTTTCAAGAAGTCATGATGAATTTGTGGCTCGGATTTCTTTCCTGAAAGTCAGTCGAGATGCTGGTGGTAAACAAACCAAAAACTGCCTCCAGGTTTGCAGGTGGCATGATTTTATTTCATTCTTGTTTCATTCTTTTCTGTGACTTGAACTGTGGAAATGTAATGATTGTCTTTGACTCAAATAGAAAGGAGGATTAGGAACAATTAGTGATACTTGTTAATTAAGTTTTTATAAATATGCTTTTCCTTTTACCTGCGTCATCTCGAGTTATGCTCAGAAGTTTACATACACTCATCCTGGTAATGGCTGTCTTATTTCTTTTCGGTTTTTTATTATTAATTTGAACCATTATATCTTCAGGATGGAATTGTTAAAAAAAAAAAAAGATTGAGGTATTTTGAGGTTTATTACTTCAGAACAGGACATGGGAAGAAGTTATTAAACGTGAGGCTAAACTGTATCAGTTGTCAAGCATGGTGGTGGAAGTGGCATGCTGTGGGATTATTTGGTGGAGGTGCTATTGATGGAATGATGATGATGGATGACTGCATTCACAGTATTAGACTTTACTTCAAATCAACAGGTAAATAGTTGTAACTTGGACACAGTTGAACAAATAAACATCAAAAATACCTTTGAAACTGAAAATCAGGCTAACATTGACCTTTTGGGAAAGCCTTGACCTCAGTCCTGTTAAAATATGGTGAGTTGTGTTTAAAAGATGGATCCACCCCAGGAAAGTAGCTAATTAAAATCAACTGTGTCATTTATTTTTTGACAAGCAAGGGATTGCTTGTGACTGCCAATATTTCAAACATTCATCCAGGATTGTAACTGTTACAATATAACAGAATTTCATTCATTGCTACAAAAAGCACCAGTTTTTCACAGCTTGCTTCAGCAATTCAACCAGATAAAACTGGGGGTGTATGTAAATATTTGGATATGTATATGATTCTTAATTTTAAGAGTTGATGAACCTGAATTTCATGTCATTCCTCCTTATGATGAGTATTAGTACCTCTGATCACAACTGTATCATGCTTGTAAATGTTATATAATGTAAACATTGATTATCTGTTTCATTTTAAAAACCACTCCAGCCACTAGAGTCTGTCCTGTATTTAAAAGTTACTGTGGATGCGGGGTGATATCATAACCTTCAAAAGCAAAACAGGATCACTGCAGACTGTCTTGAACATGATGCACCATCAATCAAGAACAACAAAATGAGGAGAATAAATCTACAACACGATTACAGTTCAGAGATAAGATATAATCAAGCTTTTTAGGGTCCAGAGGAAAGAACCTGTTGTTCTGAAGGGATTGCTTGTGACTCTGCAGTGACGTGCAGACGGGACAGACTGCAGGATCTCCACATCACCCAGGATCTGAGGGAGCTAACAAGTCACAGAACACCCCTGACACAGTGGTGTTATAAAGCAAAAGCACGGCCCCCTTTTCCAGCCTGCAGACTCCACAAGCTTTGATCTTCTGCTGTACAAAGAGGCCAGATGTGCTCTGGTCCGGCGTGATGAATATCAGACTAATGGAGCAGATGCTGTTTCCATCAAAGTCCATTGGTATCAAATAAACTATTCTTTCTATTCATATCAAATGCCACAACATTATTTACACTCTTGGGTAAATAAACAGAAAATAATGTCTTCATAGAGGCAAACGGGGGCAGTGCTGAGGGTTACAGCGTGATCTGCATCCTAACTCATTTGCACACAGACTGCAGTAAAAAGTTGTTTTTATTTATCACAAAGAAGCTAATTACAGCATAGTATTATGCATTGGCCAGTTTTGAGAAATATGTTCACCATGAGCGAATGGATAATTTGATAAAAACAAACCCAACAGCAAATGGCTGGAGAATAATGTTCTTAATCTCTTGGTATATGATTCCCTTTTCAATTTTTGTTCATTCTATTTCCTGTTTGGGTCAGATTGCTCTTATAAGACAAATCATGATGTCTGATCAAGCCAAATGATATTACTTGATTTGTCACATTTCTTACAGAAAACTATGAGAAAACAGAAATTGCTTTAAATTGTCCAAGCAGGAACAAAGTGTCCCGCCTGGTTGATATGCAATGTCGAAGACAGCTAGAGACAAACGGTATGCCGCCTCCTGGCATGAGGCCGACGCCCCCTGGGATGAGAGGACCGTCCCCTCCGGGAACAAGACCGCCGCCCAGGCCATGAAGAAGCTCCGCCTGTTCAGACATGTTGTCCCCGGCAACGACAACCAGCAGCCTTTCCACCAACAGCACTGGCTTCCCGGAAACGTTGGTGAACAGGCAGACGGGGGAAACCAGCTGGACTATACGTTGCGAAAAAAACACGATTCATTTCTCTAGCCACCATTATACTCACTCTTGTTTAGGCTCTATTTACCCAGAAAACTCTATGATATAGTTCACTTCCTGCTTTCTTGATTTGACAAACAAATGGGAAACTAGATGACAAACCCTGAAGATGAAATAAAGTTACATCTGTGTTACCCATATCAAAGCAGCCTGGGTAGAGCTGGTAGAGCTTTTTGAGAGATGTTATTCTTAGTAACATCTCTTTCAGTGTCTAATAGTGAGGCTGAATCTTTGCTCTTAAGTGTTAACCTAATCATAAACACATGGGTGGTTTGAGATGCAGTGATTTGCAGCAGCATCCCTACCTTTTCCTGGTACTGCCGCCTCGAGGAATCCAGAGACTGGATGAGGGCGGTTGCGTGGCCAATAAACATGGCATAGCAGGTCGCTCCCACGATCATACTGAGCATGGTCAGCCAGATGTCCGACATGCTCTCTGGGGCTTGCCTGCCGTATCCAATGCACAGCATGTGGCTCATGGCCTTGAAGAGGGCGAAGGAGTAGAGCTCGCTCCATGAGTCGTTCTGTGGGAGAGCGGGAGAAGCTGGTTAGAGGTAAGTAGGTGCGGTTTTTGGTTTTATGTCAAGTGAGCCAATCTGCTGAGGCATCGTACTTTTATTGTCTAGTGAGGAAGCAGCAGCAGCAGCAGCATGTACAAGTGTGACTGAAGTGGTGAAGGAGAGGATATATTAGGAAATGAGAGGTTTTATGGGTGAGAAATTCCTGTAGTCTGCGTCTGCTGAGTGGTTCAGGTTTCTTAGAAGGTCTAATCATCGCCACTAAGCAGCATTGCCTCGTCCCGGCTGAGAAAGAGGATGTAAAAGGAGAGTTGTTAATGAGGAGTCTGCACTGCCTTCTCCGTTTCTCCTTTGATTGGTGCTCGGACACTCAGCCGGCCCTAATTCTCTCATGTCGGACTCGTTAGACAGCCCTTCACTGGCACCACTGGATCTCACTGTCCCTCCTTAAACAGCTGTTGTGAGCAAACCGCCTGAATGTTACCTATGTCCTTGATGGGTGCTTCCTCGAAAACTCACAAGCCCTGAAGTCACTGTGTGATCGGGTAGATTCTTTTCTGATTTGTGTTTCTCCAGCATAATTTGCATTGAATTTGAGATTCAAATGGGCTCGGTTTTGAAGAGGGAGGAGGAAAATATGTTTTCAGAAGTGCAAATGGTTGAAAATTAACATTTAGTAAAGTGATCTGAAATGAGGAAATAAAAAACTATTTAGATTTCTGTAAAGCAAGAACAAGTAAATAAATTGTGGTATGTTTTGAGCCTTGAAGCTGAGTCAGAGAGGGGTATTGGAAAATACCAGGATGTTGTTAGAATTAAAAGCATAAACACAATATTAGTTTTAGTTACTATATCTGTACATTTGTTTTATTTTACGGCTGTCATTTTCAGACACAATATGGACACCCTGCACCAGACTGAGGCTCACTTATACTAACAGGTTGGGAAAAGATGTAAAACTGCTACCAGCACGCTGCACCACTGCAAGGTGGATAAATGTCAGGATTAGGAACTTTATGCACCGAGAAAAGGCACAGAAATATGCTTCCTGATTCAATCGGCTAAATCTGTCTGTTTCTGTTTCAGACTTTATGATTTTACTGTTCAGCAATGGATTTAAGAACAAAGTGCAGGCACAAATAAGTGCACAGTAATTGAATGAATGTTTTTGTTCCACTGGGATCTGATTTAAATTTACCAAACATGACATGCAACATAAATGAAAGAGAGTGATGCAGAATGATGCAACTTTTAGTAAAAGATGTTCCTGTTCCTGGAGCTTTTTCATCATCGTCTTGTGCCAAACCAACACAAAGTAGCACAAATGCTATAAGTGGATAAAATCCAACACTTTAAAACACTATCTCCAAAGTGACCCGAGTTGGAGGCAGCATCATCTTGTGGGGATTTCTTTTTGAGTTGTTGTTGTTTTGAAAGTAGATAAAAGTTTGTCAGAGTTGGAGGTTGAGGATCAGGTTCCAGAACAATCTTAGACACACAGCCAGAGTTTTACAGTAGAATAATATGTAGCAAAGTTCATTTATTTGTTAAACTGGCCCAGACAAAATCGAGACAAAAAAAAATGCTGTAAAATGGTCACAAAGCTGGTAGGGACATACCTCCAGAGTACAGTTCTACATAGCGTTGGCTCTGGAACTGAAAAAAACACACTTTTCAGATTTCTGTTTGAAAAAAAAAAAAATCACAGCCATGAAATTTGCTTCCCATTTACAATTATGAGCTACTTCAATTTTCTAAAAAAAAATTTAAAAAAGCTTATTAAATACTTCAGGTTTTTAGCTAAACAAGTAGGTCTATCAGCCTGAATTACTGAGGTGCCCATTTGGCAAGACACTGAGGCCCATTTTTCTAAGTTACTGTTCAAAACGGGAAAGATTGAGAATAAGCTGTGTGTTGATCTGCAACACTCCTTGAAATAGCTCCTTTAAACTAACTACTAGGCTAGATTTGGTATGCCTAAAGCCAACCCCATAACTAAGAAGCTTAAAACATCCAGAGTAGGAGCGGAGTTTATTTTTGCATATAGCTTGCTAGGGAGGCAAAAACATCTACTTCCAGAAGAATTAAAATTACCACCAATGTTAGTTTCTGTTTCCACAAATATACCGCTGACAGTTCAAAGATTAATGCCTCTTGTAATTTTTTTCTATCTGATCAGTAATACCTAAAACATACTTAATTAAAAGTTTTTTTTACAATCACCACAGCTGATTCAAAGATTTTTTTCTCAGTTTTGTAGAATAGCATCACACGAACACAAAAATGTGCTCCGATATGATCTCACTTCCAAAGTTAGCTCGTTAAAAATACAGCAAGGATTAGATCGAAATATGTTTCACTGCCAGGCACTACAGTCATAATTGTGAACAATTTAATAGATGTCTGATGATTTGCCTTCTGGAAAGCAGCACCTTATTCATTCTCAGCAGCACAACAAATATGTATATGTTTTTCTGAATGCTGAAGTCTTCATTTACCTGTAACAGTTTGATTATAAGACTCTATAAGGGAGAAACTCTCCTAGCAGAAGAAAGCAGTTGAAGAGTCCCTTAGTGTCTAAGTTTGAGTTAACAGCTGATTAAAACCGACAGATTGCACAGCTGTCTCTTACTGTAGGAAATTGCAATCTTCAGAGTAACACAATAAACTAATTCTACAGAGATACTACCTCGTGTGAAGGCGGGGGGAGAGCAAGGAGGCAGCAACAAACAAATGAAATTAGCTCTTTTTGTTCCATTTTATTTGCTATCGGTCTTCACTGAGCTGCACAGATGATAGCTAATTGTACATAATACATTTAGGGAGGAACACAAAGGGACTTTGGGACATGGATAATGCATGGTGCAGTCGAGTAGTGTGGCGGCGGCTCTTCGACTCTGCGTATCTATCTGCATATATCGGTATGCGACTGTGTGCTTGCGCCGAGTTAGGGTGGGCAGCGTTTCACTCTCAATGCCTAAAACCGACACTGGGAGTTTGTTTTACTTCATAGGACACACATTTAGAATTTTAATATGTAAACATCCATAAAAATAACTTGTTTATATTCATAATTTAGAGCCACTGGGTCCATGTTTGAGTTTATAATTCAGAACTAAATGGGAACAGCATTTTAAGATAGCTTGTTGTCTGCTGGAGTGTGTTGAAAATTAAGAAGGTTGCACAAAACAAAAAAATTACTTTGACTTAAGCATCACAGTAATAACTTTGTGTCACTTTGAGTATCAAACATAAAATATTAAACTAATGAGAAAAACACAATAATATTGTGATAAAGCGCATTTTAAAAGTATTTATAAGCCTGGACTTTTAATGCATTTTGTATGTGCATGTTTTGCTATAATTTCATTAAGTAAACCAACACAAAGTTGTGCTTAATTGTGACGTGGGTATACATAATTTTCATTATTTAATTTTGTGAATATGAAAGCTAAAATCCATTGCGTACATCTGTGCTAACTTGTGGCATTACTTTGCAGAAACGGTAGTGGGGCCGTCATGGTGTGCAAGCCCTTCTCTGCAGGCCTTAAGCACTACTAAAATTCCTAACAACCTAAACTGTAATTTTTGTTCAATTAAATTTTGTTCCAGTAATCTATTCTCTCTTTTTTGTAATGTCTGTCTTGACTGTGCTGCTTCCCGTACATATCCGTGTGGATTATCGTTGTGCTGTCCAATCAGATTTCAGTGTCTACATGTTGCCTGGGTGCAACACGCCTACATTCAGTGAACTATATACCAGCAGAATAGCTGTTTTAAATATCCATATGGTCACTCGGGACGCATTTAAATGCCCTGTGTGAATGATGCATTTAGAGCAGGAGGCTTGAAATCCAGTGTTATGCGAGATGCATATTGATTTATAACATAACTGCGATTATAACTTCACCATTGTCTGCCTTTCTACTGTGTCCCTTGTTCCTCATAATGCTGATTTCTAACAAACCAGTGAGAATTTTTTTTTTCTGTTGGAAATGTGGTAATATGTCTAATCAAAAATACAAACAAAAAAATATTCAACCTAAAATATTCTAAATGTTGAGAAACTTTAAAGCCTTATTGTATAGATACCAAAATGGTAACAGCTTAAACTGAAATTATCTGATATTCACGCTCACATTTATTGTGCTTGGTGAGGTTTGATCACATTTAAAGACAGACTTTTTTTATATTGCTTAGCTTGCTGCATTTTACAGCTTCACATCTGTTTAAGCCCTGAAGGGTTCAAGATGGGCAGATAACCCAGCAGGGCACATCACAGCTGTCATTTTGTATACATTCAGCAAAATGTAGTTTCACCCATGCAAGTAGGACTATTTGCAATCCAGATAATAAAAACCCCAGCTTCCAGTGTTTCATTTTGCACAGAGGTTTTTCTATAAAGTAAAGTGGCTAATATGTTTTCTCAGACCACAACTTGTGAATATAAAGGGTTAAATACCAAACACAGAGCTGAAGTGCAACCATAGCCATTTTTTTGTTTTTTTGATGATGATGATGATGAGGATAATGATGTAAGCTGCAACCACATGATTTAAACTCAGAGTGTCTTTTGAAATCTGGTTGTACCAAGAATGAAGAAGACCTTTTATTTTCAACTATCTCCAGAGATGAAAAGGTTGATAAACTAACTGACGAATTTCACTGTGGGACAGTAAAGTTTCTGATCTGAAAAAGCCACGAATAATCACTTTTTACTATTGCAGTCAAACATAATCAGTTATAGCGCCTGACCATGTGGTATGCAGGATGTTCACCAGATGGAAAAACCTTTCATTGAGTCATCAGTTCTGCTGAATAAATCACTGCCTTCTCCTGTGTTCTCTGTAGATTCAGAATATCATTAAGGACGCGTCACCCTGAACATAAAATTTACCTCCTACAGGCAATAACAGGCACTGTGGTTTCTAGAACAAAACAAAAAATGGACTGATATCCCTACTGATAGATAAGTAAATAAGTAAATAAATAAATCAATAAAGTCTCAATCTGTCCTTACAGTGCAGCAGATAAGCTCATAATTAATTATCATTTATATAATTCATGACTTATCTAAACAGATTTAGGGTCCAATTATTTAGCTTGGCTCGTTGGGTTGCACTGCTACAGCTTACAGCAGAAAAAGTATCCAGCATTTCTGAAGTCTGTCTTAAACTATAATAGTATCCTTGTTATCTGGCAGATTCTGGCCAGATAACAGTGGTGGTCATTTCCACAAATACACAGAAACACCTTCACAACAGATCTTATACTTTCTACTTATTCACACATAACCTGACAGGCCTCTCCCAGGCAGTCAGATCACCTCAGAAACTGAATAAAACAAGGATTTTCTTACTAACTTTGAAAGCCTGAGAGTGTTTTTAAAGTGCATCTCTGGGTGACTGAATAAAACATTAATGCATAAACAAATTAGCTGTTACAACAACTCTTCTTCCAATGCAGTAAAATAAGTTGAATTCTAAGTGGAGCGTATAGATAGGAGGAGGGGACAGCAGCTTTATTCTAATGTCACTGACTGAACAGCCAATAAGCCTGAGGTGATGTTGACTGAGGGTGGGGGTTTGGGGACCTCCACCTGTCATCATGCACATAATACAGTCACTTATGTAACAGACCATGAAGATCTGCTTTGTTGTGATGACTGTGCTGTTGAATCCTGCATGTTACTGTTTACAACTAAACAGTTGCTACTTAAACTATTAAGCGGCTGATGTTCACACATTACAGAAAGCTCCAAAGCTGCATGTAAAAAAGGACCATAGGGAGACAGGAAAAGAAAGTAGAAAACCGTTGATGAATTAAAAAAAAAATCCCAATAAAAACCTTGATGTTTGAAGTCCTAAAATGTGGAAAAGTTTCAGTGGTATAAGTATTTTTGTAAGGAACTACATGCACTCCTGCAGATAACGTGTTTGCACCATTTAGTGACATTTGGCATGCAAATGTCACCGAGCCATGTGGAAGCTGATCCTTCTCTGATACTGGGAAACCACACATCAGCAAAACATAACACCGAAAGTGGAGTTGAATACCAATCGAAATCAAATACCAACACAGCCACAGGAACAGAGACAACATTGTCAGATTCTCAGGCACAAGACTTGCAAAAGGGCAACACAGGGAAGAAGAAAGTTGCATGAAATCTAGTCTAAATTTGGCTTTCCAGACAAACCAAGAACCAAAGACTACAAAGTGACAAAGTCTGTTTTGCCATACACATGATGGAGCGCCAGAGATGCAATGACAATATTCTTCAAGGTCAGCAAGCATGCAGACACATGTGGTACGTCACAGGAAGTCTCTCACTTTCTTTTGCACAAACTATGATAACACACTTGTCCAAGTAAGCTTTTTTATGTCATAGGATACCACACTTTTAAACAACCTGATTGTATTGAATCTATGTGCCAAAGTAAGGAGACTTAGCAAATAGGATGTTGGGATAACAGAGTCAGGCAGCTGTGAAAAGAGTCTGGTTCTGACAAAAGCTACAGAGGAGGAATTATCCTGCCTGATTCACTTCAATTACATCAGGATTCTCGTTGAAGAAATGAACAGAGAATGGCCATTATTCTATTCTAGACGATGTTCAAAGTAACTATTACCTATTAAAGATGTCTCTTTTCATAATTTATTATCTCTGCCGTTAATATTATCTTAACAAAACTTTTTCCAAGGATTTCCCCGTATCTATTCATCGCTTCTGACTGATTCCCTGTCCCTTGTAGAAAAAACAATTTCCACAGCATAATGCTGACATTGCCTGTATTCATGGTGATAATGAAACAATTGAATCCAGTTATTAATAATAATAATTAGTGGGGTGCACTGGATTTCACCGAGAATAAATATTAGGTTTGTACTGTCTCAACTCTAAAGGTATAAGGATTTCTATTTTTTGCCTGCGTAGCTTTTTTGTTCCAAACTCATCGGCATGCCATGCAGGTGTATGGTTTACACATCCCGGTTTTAAGCTGGCCTCCAGCCATGTCAGCCATCAGCTTCCAGTCTGTTACCTCTAAGGCAGAATGACAAATCTGACTGAGTGCTGTTTAAGTCACAGACGTTAAAGTCAAAACCAACTCCGGAGGCATTGAAGTTTTTGCTTTTGCATTTGTGTCAATATTTGCAATTTGTGTGTTTGTATTTGTCCAGTGGCTTGTAAGGTGAAGCAGGACACATGGGGAGTCTATGGTGACATTCTACTGGTTGACTGAAGCTTCTTTAGTTGTTCATGAAACGGGCAAAAACAGAAATGTTAACTGAAAAACTGCCTGTTCAAGATATTAAAATAAACTGTCATATTGCACATAAATTTGTTTTTAATAATGCTTTTCATCAGTTACAGCTTTAGCTAACAGCTTTTAAAGTAACTAAAAAGTTTACCTATCTATCTCTGTGATACTTGTGAAGGAGCGCCTTGTGGGGACAGACAGCTTCAAGAAAAGCTCTTCTTCAGCATCTCCTCTCCTCCATGTTTTTAGCGAGAGCAGTCCTGCACACACGTGTAAGTGAAAGCTCCTCTTTGGGTGAAGCTCATTTTCCTAATTTGACTGCATTTAACTCTCCACTTTGCTCCAGCAGAGAATGTGTTCCACGTTTTGATTGTCGCTGATTTGTTGTTTGTCGGCTGCAATTTCCGGCACGAGCTCATAAAGAAGCACCATAGAAACGAGGCGCACTGCTCACCACCATCTTGTTAAGAGAGACCCAGCAGTCAGACGGGAAGTCCTGCAGCATGGGAACCAGGAACTGCAGACAGCCGTCCCAGTGGCACAGCAGGAGCATCATCCCGATCAGGTTGAATATTCTCATCACAGCACTGGCCAGGTCATAGGTCATGTGGAAGATCTGTCAGTAGGAGCAGAGATGGGAAGAGAGGTTACGCAACCGGAGAGTTGTAAGGTATAAAGCGACGCTTTACGTGTGATTTGAATTAACAATCATTGTTTAAACAGACACAGTCACAGCTCAGCAAATGGCAAACACAGCCAGGTCTGTGTTCACTGCCCGTCCAGAATGGTGTCACACATTCAACAGATTCTCAAGCTTTGTTTTGGAAGATGTGGCTTTTATTTGACCAATCGACTCTACAGACTAAGTCTTCATTAACCGGATAGCTTTTCGTGAGAGCAGCTTATTATGAAACCATAAGGGTGATTTTTCTTTTTTTTCTGGTGAAAACAAGTGAAATATAAGGTGAGGTACTATAATGAATTGTCTTTGACTCATAGCAAAGCTTTGAATAATCATCATGTCAAACAAATCACATGCAAAAGTTAGACCACTGGAGTTCAACTAATATGAGGTGGGCAGCTGCTGACACAAAAATAAGATGCAAAAACCATGACTTGTGTCTTGTTTATAGATTTAGTCAACCAAAGGTACAATTATAAATAACAGCAGCGGTATAGCAATGTAACAACAATGGCACAATTGTACTAACAATGTCTGGAAAAGTTTGTTTGAGGTATTTTGCAGGTCTGAATAAACATAATGAAATGTCTGTATTTGTTCTTTCTTTCTCTCTTTCTCCCTTTTTTAACTTTTTTCCATCCATCTATTTATCTGCCATCATTCATCCGTCCATCCATCCATCCATCCATCCATCCATCCATCCATCCATCCATCCATCCCTTTTCAGTAGAGAATTATCCATTTAAAGATGTGTAATAACAGAAAAAAATAAAAACAAACAATTATTGGTCTCCAAATAATTGGAGACCAAATAAACCATAATTGAGACCATAATTGGTCTCAATTATTTGGAGACCAAATAAATAATTGGTCTCCAACAAAAATATTATATATATTGCAAAGTTGATTTTACACCAGACATTCACACATTCATAAAAATCAATCAGGATTGGTGCAGGAAAATAGATCTAGGCTAATAAGAATGTGCTTTAAACAAACAAATGTGTATCTAGTACTTATTTCTACATGTCACATTTAATATGGCAAACTCATCTGAGAATAGAGAGAGTATCTTAAGTTGTGGCAGGGCGAAAATGTATATTCAAAGCTCTAATACAACAGGTTTAGAGCCAGACGAAAAGTTGTGAACTTTCAAAGAAGAAATTTTGATAAAATGAACATCTGGGCCATTTTCTGCTGTTGTTTCTCAGCTTAAGGTAAGAGTCTGGTCTCACCCTGGTAAGCACTAATCACTGCAGTCTCCTTGGCAGTCAGCCAGGCCGGGTTGCCGCTGTGTGCTTGTGTCTGTGTGAGAGAGGAGGTGAGGTGGGGGGCAATATTACATGGTGTGAAATCCTTATTTAACTGGGCCAACTGGAGACTTCACTAAATCATAAGTAAAAATGTGTTTCCCCAAAAGGGACAGGAAAAGTGTCCAACAGGCAGGCGAAGTAGGCCAGACACTACATGTCTGCTTTATAAGTTTATATATTTATGTGTGCCCGAGAGCCCCTGCTTCATGGAGCCCAGCTGATGGTTTCTTATTCCAGAGCATGCTAATGTTTTGCAAGATATACGTGAACTAGGCTGAAAGTGTCTGGACAAAATTTTACAGCTGGGGAGCAGCGAGGTCGGGATATTCTGTAATTCTTCCAGTCGCATCAGTGGCCCTGCCGACAGCAACAGGGAGGTCGCTGGAACATTAAAACCGGAAATCATATTATACTCCACTTGCAATGTGCATGTTGTGATGTTCAGAGGTTTGCACAGACCTATCTTGGGCATGACTCTACCTGCAGAGTTTTTCCAGGAAGGAACAATAATACAAAACATATTCTCTGTAACTATTAAAAATAAGTGCACAGGTTTGATTTTATTGGGAATTTACTCCAATCCTCATAGGCTGGAAATTATACTCAAACTCAAACACTATTGTTTTCCAGATAAAACCAAATTCTTATCATAAAACACATTTGTTTGTGATGAAAAGTAACATAAAAAAATTGCCATTTCTACAACTGATTGTTCAAACAGGATAAATGATCCAAACCAGATGTCAAACCTATAGAAAATTTGGATCTGAACCAGAAAACCAGCAAATTTATATGATCTATGCCAGAGTTCAAGTAAGGAGTTAATAATAGGAGTGACTAAATATCTAGTATGAATTTCTACAAAATGAAATAAATCATTTCAAGCACAGATTTATTTTATATAGTCATGCCCAGGTAAGTGCATTGTATTTTAGCTCTAAAGTAATGTGGGCTTCTCTTACCAGATCACCAGAATTAATGATTTAAATAAAAAATGCTTTTACATTCTGCAAATATCTCCACTGAACAAAGTCCTTCAATCTGTTGTACTTATTAACACTGCATAATTCACCACCAAAGCCTGTGCTTTTTCTCCCTTTCATTTCTTTGTTTGGCATCTGTGTTTGAAAAATGTCAATTGACTTGATTCGGTTAAGGGGAAGCAAGATGGACAAGATGTGGAGCTCAACCATTGATTAGGTGCCATTCACATTGTAACTAATGAGTCTCCAGGACTAATACTCCTCCTGACACCGTAACAGCGCCTGGCTATATGTCACTGTCACACCGCAATCTGGGTCAAAGCACATCACCGTGACCACAACTGGAAGGACGTATATAAAAAAACAATCCATTCCTTCATACTGTGTGAATGCTGGACTTAGACACTCATTAACCTGGAAGCAAAACAGCAGCATCATCTGATTCCTGCATAGGGGAAATTACCCCTGATGTTCTCACTGATGCTCATGATTTCCTTAGTGCTGCCTTCTGTTTGAGTCCTCACCTGGAAATGGTTATTGAAATCAATACAATGCTCAGGTGATCTTCTAGAGAGCCCACTCGCAGCAAAGTAAGCTGAGCTTAGAGGGGGAGTCTAAGTCTGGATCGAGCTGAGCAGAATCAGCCATCATTTTTGCTGTTGTGTTTGAATCGGTAATTGTGCCTCTCGCTGAACTTAAATTACCACTCTGTAATCGGAGGAGCAGCGGCTTCTTCAGAGCGAGAGCACACACACGTCTGATGGTAGACGCTTGGTTTGTCAGACTGATCTGTTTGTGCGCAAATTAATAAAAGCACATGTGGCCGGTAAACCAGGCAGTAACTGTTGTTTGTGCAGCCAGGATGTGGCACATTGAAGGATGGTAATGCATCTGCTTTTTCTCTGCAAAATGTTGAGTCATCCTTAAATCCTTTTTATCTTGCTTTCTTATATTCTTATATATTCTTTTAAGGTTTTCTGTGACTTTTCAAATGTCTTCTACATTTTTCTATTTTTTTTTCTTTGCCATTTTAAGCTGAATGTAAAAAACTCAAATTTTGAACCAGCGTTGTCATGTTTGTTCACACTCCCCTGACATTACCTTTTCACTTTCTCACCGACAAGCACACACTACGCTTTAATTAACTGCACCAGTAAACTGGGTTACAGTGATCTATACTCCAGCCGGGTTTATTGCGATACCGCATTGTAAAACCTCGTTTATCCACCTGTTGGAAATCTATTATGAACGGATGCACGGCTGAGATATGCAAAACACAATTACTTGTTTAATCGCATGAGCTACTACAGAGAAATCCGATTTTTCATCATTAGTTAAAGAACGGTCAGAATGCATTCGCTTTTGGGAGAGGGCGATGCCTCTTTGGTATGATTATCATTATTAAACTGAACATTTCTTGCGGCTTCCGATGTAAGAGTGATGAGCGCCTGTGCTGTAAAGTGTAAGTGGTGAAAGGATAGAGGCTGAAAAATGTCTGATTATGTGAAAACTTTGCTACATCCTGCACATTCCAACATTGTCTGCACAGGCGGCACATGGGGTAAAAAACACAAGTCACCAGTTCTGTTTGGATTTTGGTGTAAAAACCTTTCATTCCTGTGGGTAATAAAAGGAATGCTTTTTAACAAATTATTCGTTTGTTACAAAGCATTCTAATAATTGTAACAAATACAAGAGAAGATTTATAAAATCAAATTTCTAAAATCAGAATTTGTTTGTTTTCTCCCACTTTTTTGGAAAAAAGTTTCAATTTCAAAGTCGTTTACTCCTACAACTGAAAAACTGAACTTATTTTGTAATTTTAACCAAATAAAGCACTTTTCTAGCTGAAATCCATAGGTTGTTGCAGGGGATGCTTTCATCAGTGACCATTTACCCTCTGGTGATCAGAAAACCATCTTCCTTTTCTTGTACTTAAAGGACAAAGCATGAATATTTGCATACCTCCTCCCACTGGTGGATGTAACGGATGAGTCTGGACAGCCGGAGGAGGCGCAACAGGCTGAGGATCTTCGTGAACCGAACAATGCGTAACGCCCGGGCCGTTTTGTACACCTCCGAGTCGATCCCCTTTTCCACAATGAGGAAGATATAATCCACAGGTATGGAGGAAACAAAGTCCACAATAAACCAGCTCTTCAGGTACTTCTTTTTGATCTTCTTGGGATCCAGGATGATCTCGGTGTTGTCTTCGAACACGATGCCCGTCCTGAAGTTGAGCACCAGGTCCATGAGGAAGAAGGTGTCCGAGACCACGTTGAAGATGATCCAGGGCGTTGTCGTCTCGTCTTTGAAGAAGGTTATGCCAACAGGGATGATGATCAGGTTGCCGACCATGAACATCAGCATAGTAAAGTCCCAATAGAACCTGAGCAGAAGATGATTAAAGTAAGGATTTGTCTGTGCCAGGTCCAATGCTGAAGCTTTCAAATGTGTATTTCTGTGGTTGGGCTGACTAAGGCCATCTACAGCAACTACCAGAATTAGTCTTTAAAATCCTTCAAATATATCCATCTTTAATTGCAGTAGCTTAAAAATCTGTTATATTTCAGTGTAACTATTCTGTGGGGAAAATAAAATCAATATTTAGAAATAACTGTTTTTGTTTGGCCTCCCAATAGAATATTTGCAACTGAAGAATATGTTTGAGTCTTTTATTTTTGCTTGAATAAGACACTGGAGTTGTTACAGCATGAGACACAGAGGCCTGTTTCTCTAAGACCCCGTAAAAAAGGAAGAGACAAAATAAAATTAATATGGAAATGGTAATTGGTGATATTGATTATGAGTAACTCAGCTTTTTTAAAAATATTGTTATTTTACCATTACATCAGGTGTGAGAAATCAGGGTAGAGCAACAGTAGTGAAGAGTGAGCAGGAAGGTAACAGAAGTGAAAGAAACCTTCAAAGTTCAATGTTACTGAACTTTGAATTTTTTTGACAAGCCTGGCATTAAAAAACTTTTTCTGTCAAGGCATTACGGTAAATAAGTGGAAGTTGCCAAGAAAACTCTGGGACTGTGACTGGCATAGTGTGCTTCCATCAGATGGAACTAAGGATACTCTTAGGATTATTTCTCAAAGTCCCAACGAATGCTGTTAGAGGGCATTGCATCATGAACTCGTTGAAAAACACTGGCTTTTTCTTTAAAATCTCATTCAATGTAAATATAGTTACAGCTACAGATAAAGTTTTGTTTAATAGTGCGCTCCTTGGCCAGGTATCCTTAGAAAAAGATTTGATCTCTTTTAACTTCCTGGTAAAATAATAATAAATAAATAAATAATATAAAACAACTCATAAAGTGGACTTTTTTATATATTCTAAAGGAAGGTATTCAAATTACAAGTCTGCCTTTACTAAATGCTTCAGTGTTATGAAGATAAATTTTATTTTAGGGATGTTTACACATGTTTATGATGGCTGTCAAAAAGAATTAAGGACAAACTACTTTCTAGACACATTGCTGCTGTTAGCAGCTGATATCACATGCCTGCAAAGATGCTGTTCGGGCTCCAGCAGCATTCATAACTTTTACAGTACGAAGCAAATCACCGTTGAGGGGAACATGCTTAGAAAACAGTGCCGACATTTACAACAAAGATATAAACTGGTAGAGATAACTTTACTTTTCACACTTTATTCTTTTTTTTAGCATTTTCAAAACCAACTTTTGATTCAGAAATCATTGAAAAAGTTTGTTTTATTTTACTAGTTAAATTCAAAAAGTGCAACTTACAGTTTCCTTACATGCAGAGTGATAACCTTTACACATGTATTTCTATCAGTTTTGATGATTATAGATTATTGCTACTGAAAACAAGAACATTTTAATGTTACATAAAATGTTTTTAACACATAAATGTAGGCCTACTGAAGAGTATGCCCATATACTATCGACTCGGTTCTCAACTGTGGCATTTTTTGTATTACTGTATCAGAGCAGCTTGGCATGGTTAGCCATGTGTTTATAACAGCCTTCAGCAGTTTTGCATTGTTGGCTCTGGTGTGAACTCCATAGATTCTGTATTGGGTTTATATCAGGTGAGTCCAGCCCAGCACAGTGATAGCATAGTCAAATACTGACACTTAGCAGTCCTGTTGGAAAATGAAACCAGCATCTCCGTCAAGTATACCAGCAGAGGGAAACTCTGCTCTAAAGTTTCTGGGCTGCTTCACATACCCAGTAAGGTTGTTGTTCCTCTGGTTGCTTACTGTCTGGTGCCACACTGTTTCCTTCCACTAAACATTCTAATGTTGGAGACAATATAGGAATATTGTCTCTTAGCTTAGTAACAGGTAGCTTAGTATTTAAGCTAACTACCTGTTAGCAGTTAGCTTAGTTAGGAGGTAGCTTTTATGGCTTAAGCTGTCAATGACTCCACCCTGATAGTGGCTCATAACCGGACTATAGCAAAATTCTTTATATCACTTAATCAATGCCAAGAACTATGTCTATGTTCTGACTAATATCTTGGAACATCACTGTGTGCAGTTCTTTTTAACTGAATTACTGAAATAAATTAACTTGTTAGTGATATTCTAATTTATTGCTAAATTGTTTTATTGTATGAGAGAAGGGCATGTTGGTGCTCTAGTAAAGAAGATGGACGAAAGCTTGAACTATCCATGGTGCTGAAATCGACTTTTTCTGCACATTCCGAAGAATATACATGGAATGCAAAATCATGGCAGATTTTATCAAATACAATGAAACATTGAGCGCAAACATTTATTCAAATTAACAATGAAAAATTAACTAATAATCTCAACTGGTCATTCATAATGGAAAGATAATAAATAACAAATATGTTTAACGGTATTTATATCTTTGGTTATTAAATTTTAGCTTATTGATATCATTTGGTATATGTGAATAATTGCCTAAAATATGTAATATATATAATATATATATATATATATATATATATATATATATATATATATATATATACTTTTTTTTTTTTGCTTACTTCCATTCACATAAAACTTTAACAGGACGAACTGTTGGTGTCGTGAACTCATTGCAGACCGTCCCGTACCTGAAGTCGCTGTATGGGTGGATAATCCAGTTCCCCGCAGACTTTACGCGCTCCTGCTCCTTCTCCACCGCCTTCTGGCTCCCGAACATGCGCAGGGAGAATTTGTTAACTCCAGGCTGGAGCATGGAGCTGAACTGCCGCTGCATGTACGTCTGGTTCCCCTTGGAGTCCCCATCGTCCGGGACTATCTGAGAACTGTCCTCCGCTTTGGTGAAAGTGACAGAGTTTCTTGACTGCACGCCCGGCGGCATCTGACCTTTACTAGTCGGGGCGTTGGAGAAGGAAACTCTGGAGTCCTTCTTCTCCGTCGCTGCGCTGGTCTTGACCTCAGTCCCGACGGGCCCCTGAATCAGGGACCCTGCGGAAGTGACAGAGGCGTCCATCCCCCCGGCTTCACTCCTTACGGCTCCATCCACCTGCTTCTCTTGTCTGGAGATGAGAGAAGACAGGCTCCCTGAACTGGTCGGGTCCCTTCTACAGTCTCCGTTCTTGTTGCATATCATTCCGACGGGCCCCGCTCCTGTCACGCTTGCCTCCGAAACTGTGTCCCCTCTGTGGTGCTCTGCCGCTGAGCCGCCCCGGCCACCAGCAGCCTCCCCGGGGCATAACAGAGCAGAGCCGGCGCTGTCAGCGGTGCCTGGAGGTTCCTTAAAGGAGTCCTCGTCCTGCAGGAGCCACAGCTCGTTGTTGTTGCTGGAGCTTTTGCGCGCAGCCCCGCCTCCAAGCGTGAATCTCTTCATCTCGGTCCCCCAGCCGCTCCCATCATCCGCGCATCCGCTCAATCTGGCAGATACTGGAGGCGCCAGAGGGTGCTGGAATCTGGGCTCCTCCTTGTCCATCACACCGGCAGGAGGAGACTCCCTGTATACCTTGAACCTGGAGAGAAGAGGAGGAGGAGCAGCAGCAGCAGCTCTCCACTTTCCATTCACATTACTTCAGGGAGAGGAGCGGCGTGGCGTTACTATGGCTGCACACTGCCAGCTGTTTTATTGTATGTCTGCAATAAAGACCGAAAGATGATGACATGACGCTCAGCCTTAGGAAACAAACACAAGCAGGTAGCTTCTGCAAAAAAAAAAAAAAATAATAATAATAACCACACCCAGGCGCCATCACACCGAAAGAAGAGAGAACGACTCCAAAATTAAATAAAAGGCAGTAGTAACTTAACATGATTAAATACCAAGTTATCTTCTCTGTTGGTTTTGGTGAAGCAGGTTAAAGGTAACCAAAAAAAGGCTCACAACCAAAGTTCTGCTTATGTTACTGCTATTTTACCGGCATTAGATCAATAAATGATGTAACCACTGATAACCATACCAGTCATTCTCATCCAGGTTGTCTAAACTATACAGTTAATCAGAAGGAGAGCAACAAACGCGTCTCCCTGTTGCTGTTTCCAGGCTGATCAAAGCCTTCGCCAAGCAGAGACGCTGCAGCGGTCCAAGGGCTCCACCGTGTGGACAAACCTGGAAATTGCACAATCGAAACCTCGGGGAACTTCATTTGTGTCGAAACGCTTTAGCACATATTTAGAAGCCTGTTTTTACAAACTTCACTGCCTCTCTTTCTTGGACAGTAAAAAGCTATTATAATAAACATTACCTTAGAAATGTTATGCATAAGCATATTTGACCCCCAATTTTCACCAATGCTATCCATAAAGCTTAAACCTTTCTCTTACAAAACTGATATTTGTGAGGTATTTGAATATTTAACCCCTTTAATGTTAGTTTAAGTCTGCGAGTGGCAAAAACATTAATGCTGAACAATAACAATATTCTGCCTTGTGTTGTTGAGCAGCAGGGTGAGCGCACATCATGCCACTGTGTTGGCACAATTACTGGTAAATTGGTAACATAATTCTAATAAGAGCGACACAAGCTTACAAACATTTATGTTACCAACATGTATTAGGAAAGCTTTGATAAATTACGTTGACGAAAATAAAAATGAAAAGAAAAAAGATCAGACTCAAATCAGCAAATTATCAAACATTTAACTGCTTCAGGAAAAGAAGGGCAATTCAAAGTGCATGAGGAAGTCCAGAAAGTGCCCGTCTAATAAAATTAATTCAGCTGAAATATAGGATACCCCCAGTGCAAAACTTCCTCAGGAAACAGAGATGTGCAACAATTAATGTTTTTGTCTGTGCAGTGAGATGGAGACGCTGGCATCAGAGAGTCAGCGTCCAAAGGTCAAAGTCCTTAAAAAAGAAGGTGCTGATGCTAAGCAGCATATGCCAAGACAACAATGCAGAAATCCAAAGGTTGATTTTAATATTTAACTGCTGAAAGTGAACGCCACCATAAACTGGGAGTGATGTCGACAAGAACAAGAACTGTGAAGCTCAATTTTAAGAACATACAACAGCATTCATTTCTTCCATTTTCTTTTCAAACAGATCTTCATGTATTTCATCAGATTTAAAATTTGCCTCAAAAATGTCACACCATAGACAACAGCAAAACAAAGCACCCTCTGATGCACAGCAAAGTGCATCAGATCAAAGAAGATCCCTGCCATACTTTCCTGGCCGTCATTCATTCAGCAACCCACCTTTGATGAATTATGGCTAAAACAAGGTGGACATGAGAGAGACAACTGCTGTGTGATGCATGAGAGACTTCAGAGGCCTGTTTGCAAAACAGATGCGAGACTTCACTTAAGCTATAGTGGTTATTATAGTTTAGGCCCATAATGAGTAGTCAACTGTGAAACTGCTGAACTCATCATGCAAACTACTTCTCAGTTCAATGGTCCTAAAAACTGCAAGCAGAAAAATGAAGGAGCATTGTTGTGACAACGTACAGGAGGACTGTAGAGAAGACTAGGAATTTCTAAAAGGGGACCTATTTTGCAACGTTCACTTTTTGCATGTTTTGTACTTCCATTTGGAAGTCTACCACTTCTAACAGTCCAAGTGCTTAAAAAAAAAAAAAATCACCAAGCCGTCTTCTATCAATGTTTTAAGGTATCAAAAAAACCCCCAGACATTTCAAAAACCTCCTGATTATTAAAGGGGCAGCGTTATGTATTTTCCAGCACATTTTCTCAGGCCCTGTGATTTTATAATACAATCAAGTACATTCAGTTATAAAAACACAGTGCATATCAAACATGACTGAAAATTGACTTTGTATATTGACTCTTTGAAAGCGGCCCGTTTCACTAAGAGCAGGAGCTCCATCACGACACTCAACCTTCTGCACATCGTCGTCTCAGAACGTTTACAAACATTCTGAGACGTAGTTTGTATGGCGAGTCCAAGAGACTTGTAGTTCCATCAGGTATTTGCTAATATCTGGTTAATTTATTAGGATAACTAACAGAGCCTGTAATTGTAATCTGCAGGTAAACCTATATAGAAAAACAATTTCCCCTTTAATAGTCAACACAAACAAGCCTCATATTCAGCCATGTTGTTATGTCAGGTTTGAGGTATATGTATCTTTATACAAGTGTATATTTTGACTTACCTTTTCAGGTGACTGAAAAACAGTTTAGCTGGTATGCTAAAATAGCACTTAATAGCAATTAAGTGCTATTAATGCATAGCACTTAATTGCAATGCATTAATGCAAAATTAATGCATTGCTGTTTTTTGTTAATGACTTACTTTACAAGTGCATTGAACAACTCTTCAGTATTATCAGAATTGGTCAACTTTGTACTGTAAATGGCATTTTGATTCATGTCATAATTTACTCTCCATACCAGCAGCTGAATCAAGCTTAACCTTTGAGCCTCCCTTCGTTTTGGCTCCTCTCAGAAGGCAGACCAACTCCAGGCTTCCCATGACTCTTATCCAGTCCATCTAGAGGTGTGGACAGAGCTGGTCTTGTGAGCCTCGGTTGTCATGACAGCAGCTGACCATTCAGTACAGTCTGAAATGTGTAAAATGTTCATGCTTGTGGCGAGTCTTGAAATCTCCAGTCACAGTGCATAAATGGACAGCTAACTGTACAGCATTAACATAAACGCAGCACTTTAAAATTTACCATTAATTGCAAATTGTAAAATGTCAAAATCTTTTGAACTAAAATAGCAATGACAGATCTAAAGGAGAACACTTATAATGGGAACTAAATTAAAACTTTCAGAGTTAAGGACAGTTTTAAATTTCAATATCTTTATTTCAGTTTGTGCAAGTTGTACAAAGGATGGTATTCCATGTCAATGGAAAGTACAGCACTTTACACAATTCTGGCTAAGTCTTTAAATCTTGAAACTCTATAGTGTAACATTCAATCACCACGTTGTTCAGGTTAAATGGAATATATGGCTTCTGAATTATCTACACAGTGAAGAGGACAGAAAGAACCATTCAACAATCAGATAACTGTTTCAGATCACAATAAGCAAAGAGGAAAAGAGATTCAGTAGTTATTTTTCTTTAAAATCCGTACACATTACTGATGATGTATTGCACTGGTGCAACACTTAAAATCTTTTGCACTTGGTCCAAAATAATCCTCTTATACTGGGGTGCTTAACTGAGCAACAAAATGTGCCCTAATTTTAATCTGAGGGAAAAGCAAATCGAAACAAATAAAAAAAACAAAACATTACTAAATGATGTTCTTTAAAACAACAACAAAAATTGTCAGACATTGAATGTTAGCAAATTGTGAAATGAATTTAAAGCCTCAGATCTAACCCAATGTTCTCAGGTTCAAAAGAAAATGAAGGGGAAAAAAATAAAAAGAACCCACATGAAAAGCAGTTTAAGGCAAAGTAATAAACTCTGCAAAGCAACGTTTGAAGGGTTGCAGCAAATCATACATGAATTCCAGTAAACTTGTATGTTTTAACACAAGGATGGCAAGTATCTGGATCAAAAGTACAAGAGAAACATTGCACTTTCACAAGTGAATGTTCCAAATCAGAGAATGAAATGTGGTCATATGATAGGCCTATGGAGGAAGCGTGAGCATTAAAACAAAACAAAAAAAACTGGAGATCACCAAACTATGCATTCTCATGTAATTTTTACACCACACGCTTGGCTAGAACAGCTTTAAAACTCATGCAATATTTGTCACATGGCCTCAAGCAGAAAGGGTTGTTTCAGACTACATCCTGGCTGCACAATGTTAAGAATTAAGCATAAAAAAAAGGATCCTCCTAAAACATCAACACTCAAGCACAAAAAGGTACTTTAAAAATTGTATTGCACAACATAATGTGCCACACAACAGTTGGATCCTGGAGTGCCAACTTGACATCCATCTAGAAATAAGGAGACAAAAAAAAAGTTTCCACTTAAAGCTTTTGCAAATTCTAAACTTTTGTATAATTTCTGATGTCAGCACTGCAACCTTCCATCGAGTTAATTGGAATTTAATGATAGAGCAACAGAAAACAGCACATAACCATGAAGCAGGCGAATAGTGACTTCATTAACTCTGTGCAACTTAAAAATTCACCATGATTTTTGTAAATGGCAAAGTCTTGGAAGGACCTGGTTAAGGTTTATACACTTCACACATTCAATTCTGTTTCACAGCTATGTATGAGCGCTTTAGCAAGATTATGTATATTATACATTAAAAAACCCTGATTATGTTGCTTAAACCCTAATTCCACATACCTCCTTCATTTCTTAGTTTGCGTTTCTTTGCCTCACATTCTTGTCCTTGTGGTTTGCAGTAGAATTGCTCTTCCTGGAAGACAGACAAGCATGAGTTCTCTTCTAGAAAAAAGGTTGAAGGAAGAAACAGAAATACAGCAGGCAGCGACTGCACTTACAGAGGAGCAGATCCTGAGTCATCGTCTGAACAAGCAACATGTCATCGAGGAGCAAGAAGGGAAGGAAAGAAAAATGAAAAAAAAAAAAAAAGTTAATAGCAGTTTACAGCTGGGTAGTGTGAGACATGTCTACACCATTTTAGCCAATCACTGTAGCAAATGGTATTAATGGCAACCTCCAACATGACGGCAATGGCATGACTGATTCAATTACACATGAATAGACATGTCCATCTGGAGCATTTCTGACAATGAATGATGCAGCTATAATCATACAATTCAATTTGAATCATTTGTGTTGGGGGGGAGGGACAAAAAAAACCTTTATTTATTAAATAGAATTTTGACAATTCTGTTGCTTCGGCCAATCTCCAGTAACATTTAAACACGTCAGTTGGCACTCAAATTTTAATGCACCGTCCCAATGCAACCCTAAGCATCACAGATGCTCATGCAATACAAGCAAGAGATAACACACTGCAACAGCTGTATTCTTCAGCTGAAATAACGCAACACACATCCTGGCAATGTATAGTGAAGTTTCACACCTGAGCAACACAATGTATTGATTGACAAGATTAAAAAAAAAAAAAAAAAAAGAGAGAGAGATTAAGGTTCCTCTGTGGCCGAGCGGTGAATGAGACGAATGGCGTAGACTGGTTCTAACAAGAGTTGCCTCGCAGTTGACATGCATTAAGTACAAGATGCAGAAGACATGCAAACGAGTCGCTGGTTCCTTTACTTTTAAACCAACATGGCGTCATACCAAACCAATACACTACTTCAAGTGTCTCATCCGACTCTTTCATTGGCTCAAAAGAAACAATAGACTTTAGGTAAAACCAAAAGAGTGAAAGTGAATATTTGAAGCTTGCTCTGTACAACATTCAGCGCCAGTGAAAGAGTGACCAAATCTTTGAGCACATTCCTCTTAGAAGTGGTTACTATGAAAGCGGTTCATTCAGAATCCCATAGCTTTTTTGTTTGTCCCCCACGCGGCCATCTCAGTTCAACCACTTCAGTCTGACATGCAGTTTTTGTTCACTTACCAAAATGCAAAATCAGCAGCGAACAGAGAAGTCAAAAATGTAAAAAAAAATAAAAATAAAAAAGGTTCTATAACAGATTGTTTACACAGCAGTAGAAGCCAATTCATGAGCTACATTAAAATTGCAAATGATGACAAAACTAAAGACAACATTGACAAATTAAAAAGCATGCTCTTCTTCCCTCTTCCTGAAAGTTTGTCTTGATTGTTGGACTTAACATCGTCTAAACCCCAGTTCCATAGGGATTGGGAAAGCCCAAAGAATCACAAGTGACAGTAACTTACAGGTTTGATAATATTTAAAATTGAGAACTTTTTCTACAATTCTAGCTACACAAAACATCTGAAATTGACATATAAAACTCCCATGTTCAGCTGCCTTTAGGGTCCAATACACGCCAGCGTAGTCATTAAATTAATAACAGAGTTTTTCAAACAAAATGTTAAAATTACAAATAAATCTTAACATATTTACTTTGGGACATTACCAGACTGCTCAAGCAAAAAGGTGGATAGCAAAAAAGGCAATTCTTTGGCTGTTCAAAATCTGACTGCACTTTTGGTTATTTGTTGGGATTTCTGTAGTTGTGTTTTCCCTTCAGCTTAGCTTTTACATGAAGCTAACCCCAGATATTCATAGTGCTAAATTAATATGGGAAGGAAAGATGATTTAACCAGAGTTGTAACTATACCTTTAAGTAACAAATGAATATTTCTTTAAAAAAAATTCTTAAAGAATCAGTAGAAAATCTCTGGATAAAGCTAATGGATGGGATACACTTTTAGTGGCATTATTAAAATAAAAGGCTTAATTTGAAGGGCTATTTAACTTGGGAAAATTACTCACCATCTCTTCTAAATTCTTAGAAAAATAGAACATTGAAAGTGGTTCTATCTGAACTTGTTTGAGAAGAAAATACATTAACAAAAAAAAAAAAAATCTTGTGAGGGGAAAAAAGGCATTAACACTTCAGTAAAACCATAGCAGACTGGGAGCCTCATACTTCTCTTCTTTGCAGGTTGGATTTAAGACATTTTATTTAAATTTCTGGGAGCTTGAAGAAAGGGTGGAGTACATACCATCAGTGACTTCATCGGGCTTTCTCCTCTTTTCGTAGATGAAGATGACCGTCACAAGGATGATGACCTCGGCCACAATGCCAAGGAAGGGCCAAAGAGCAGCCAGGCGACTCCGGACGCGGAGAAAGATCTTGTCTGTGTTTTGGCCGAGTTCGTTGTTTCCAGAGCAGACGTAGTATCCACCGTCGGTCTCGATGTTCAGTTCATCAATGGTCAGCGTGGTCTTGTTAGAGGTGCTCTTGATCTCATATCTCTGAGTGCCATTTACAATAGCCTGTACACCATATTTAGAGGAGCAAATATTCGTCAAGATCATCTTAATCTAAAGGAATAATTTTCTTCCTACATCAAGTCTTTAAAAACACTGTATTCCCACCTTTAGTTCTTCACCCTCCTCTTTATACCACATCCAGTCAGTGGGAAGGGGGTGACCATAAGCAGAACAAGTGAGCACAATTTTGTCATTCTCATTGCCGTGCTCCGAGTGCTTATAGGCTGTAACATGAGGAAGTACTGTTTCAAAGAAAAAAAAAAAAAAAAAGAAGAAAATTAAATATAGTCCTGATTACGTAGATAAACGTGGCAACATCTTCTGATGCATTTATTTCCACTTACTTTTCACCTCAATGACCCGCTTCACTTGTGGCTCGGTCTCAAACACACATTCATAGCGTCCAGACTGATGATAGGTGATCTTCTCCAAACTAAGAGACCAAACAATGCACCACTGGTTGTTAAACATGGAAATGCATTTTCTTTTCCAGCACTGGGAATCAAAGCAAAACTGACTAAAGCTGTCGCTACTTTCATGATGATTAGTTTTTTCCACTCAGCCAAGTAGAAAAAACACAATAGAGTGCATTTTATGCTCAATAGCTGGACGAGAATCTAAAGCCACTTGTCTGCTTAAATATTTCAAATTTCCGATTAATCAAAGACCCGCTTTGTTTGGCGCTACTGTCCTGCCTTCTCTCTAAAATGGAGAATTAAGGTCAGAGCAAGAGAGTACACTGCTAGAGACTCTCGTTCCTGCTGCCAAGAGCGCCAGCGACGCTGCATGTCTGCACGGTCCACCTCCCCACTAATCAAGACTAACAAATGGCTGACTGAGACCCATAACACTGCTGTTAATGCAGGAAGCTTTACAGAGGGAGGTGGAAAAAAAAAAACAAGCAAAAGTAATGGACAGTAAAATGTATTGCAAAATGTTTCCGTCAATCAAAAGCAACAACAGTTGGACACATCTACTTCTGTAATCTTAGGAAGAAGAGTTTCTTACTTGTACGAAGCGTAGTTAGAAGAAGAAGCGGACTTTGTTCCGTCAATGAGTTTGTCATTGTGTGTCCAGTAGGAACCCTTACTGGGAAGGGTGGAATCTGTTAAGTTGCAGGTGAGAATGGCAGACGTTTGGTTGGCAACCTCAGAAGGTTCAACATTGATTTGTGGGCCTGTAAGGTAAAGAATAAGACAAGTCCTTTAGCTTTTTTCCTCACAAATATAAAAACCACTAATTAGGAGGTTAAAGCGTCAACCACCAAGAAATATTTGATTTGATTTAGTGAAACTACAAAAAGGTCATGAGGGGAGAAAGGTTTTTGGTAAATGCATGCAGAAGAAGCAACATCTGAGAGAATAAGTTTCACTGCCAAATCTGGGGTTACTTATATAAGACTTGTAACATTTTGTTTCAATTTGCTTCAATTGCAAGACATAATACTGGGCCTCAAGGCAGAACGCTTCCCAATGGCTGAGAGCCTGTTTAATAACTCGTTGCCATCTTCTGTGCTTATAGAACGGTGGGCTAGAAGCAACAAGAATGTCTACAAGCATTAAGAGGCTTTTACAATGTTAGTATCATTTAAGGATAATACCAAATCTACAGAGAAGAAGCTCTAATGAAGTAATCTGACACCCTTTTGAAATTGAGTAAAGATTTTTTCCTTTCATTTTCTAAACCTTGTTATCCTAGTTAACCAGTCATTGTCCTATTGAGGCCATTTGCAAATTTCAAGCCTTATGACCAGTATTATGAACAAGAAAGCCCCGATTATAATTGCACTTAACCAAGTCTTGAAACGAGGAGGAGGCGAGGGGGGTATCAGATTAAATGCATACTTTGCAATCAGGTGATACAGGATTAAAGGAGCAGTTGGGCTATGCTCTGAAACCAGGTTCAGTCAACTACAGGGCAACCTTGGAGTTTCTTAGGAGAGAAAGGGAGAGCATGTACTAGATGGAGCGGGATTGAGAGGATACTGAACCAGGAAAAAAAGGGCAGGAAGTAGATGTCCAGGATTTCACTAATGAGGAGCTAATAGCTACTTCGATGAGCGTCTCCTCATTTTCCCCCTCCTCTTCCACTCACTTTCGATCGCAATAATGTTTGCCTGCGAGCGGATCCACTTGATTTTGGGCGTCTTCTTCAGATCATTGCGGTCGGGGTCGTTGGAAGCGCGGCACTCGTATGTGCCCGTGTCGTCAAGAGTGAGGCTGAGGAGGTGAATGGTGCTGGCGGCGTGCGCTATGTATGTGGCATTTATTCTGACACGCTCGTTTCGTGCCCCATCGAACAGCTGGGTGAGCGTCTCATTGGACTCCTCGCCTTCTACAAACCACCACTGCACTTCAGGAATGGGGTTCCCTATTACCTCACAGTGCAGCTCCGCACTGTCGTTGATTAGTTTGATCTGAGAGAGGGGGGATTTTATAAAGCCCGCTGAGTGCAATTAACAGCCAGCCCAGCAAATTACAAGAAATGTAATAAGTGTGTTAGAAGCAAAGAAGATGAATGAATGATTGATAAAGATGGAGGGAACAAAAAGCATATAGAAAAGAGACAAAAAGTTAATAAAAACCAAGGAAATGAAAATATGACAGCAAGCCCAAAACATGCACATAAAAAAATTAAATAAAATCAGAGTAACGTTTGCAGCCAATTCTTAGGAATATTTTGATCGCACTTAGAACACAGATCAATTAAAATAAATGCAACATAAAAGGCAGCCATAGATGACCAAAGCTCAATTGGCCAAAACATTTTGACTAAAAGCCTTATGGTATAGGAAGATAGAACATTACAGTTGAACTTGGGGTATGAATTGCACTATTTAGATAAACCTGCCTTACCCAGGTACAAAGTCGACTGCCCTCTACGCCCTTTTATACAAAAATACTTGCTCACATCCAGGTAATTATTTTTTTTTTTAAAGGAACAAGGTATTTTGGTGTAAAGTCAGCTTGTAGGTCAATATATTTGGTAGTAAAACTCTTCTCAGTGGTCGTCTAGTAAAGTTGGAAAAAATATACATATAGTTTAAGATTTAAAACATTTTTCAAAAACCACTAACCTCATTAAATTATCTTACACTTGACAAGTAGAAGGATCTCAACTTAATCTGTTGCTGGTAAATCTTTAGCCCTCTTAATGATTAAGAGCCAGATAAAAAAAAAAAAAAGATGAGTTGAGGGCTTTCGTCTTTAGCAGCATTAGATCACATGGATATTTCTTATTAAAACAGGACCATGAAACAAATGAAATAGCCATTAACCAAAATAAGCTTGGTCATCCAAAGAAACCAAAACAAAGCATTTGCAGTAAAACGCAATTTATAACATGAGAGAACAAACAGAAAAGCAGATGAGGGTGGAAAATGCAGATGAAATCAAGATTAAAACAGAAAAAAAAAGTGAAAATGTATGAAAAACATTTAGAGCCAATAGCATTTGTTGATAGCTGTGCCAGGTTTGCTCAACAGTAACTGTCAATCTAGGTTAATGCTAGATATTTTTAGGCCATCATGCCATTGATTTAATTGAGGCTTTGCACACATCATTGCAGAACAAAGGAATGGCAAATCTCACAAACTAGAATTACTGCATTAGCAAAGGTTTTAAAGAATCGTGCATTGATTTTCACATCAATTTCATTTTATTTACTGCACATTAAAATTGCTCATCCAAACAAACAGTTGGAGAGGCCAGAAAATACTTTTGGCCATTGTGTGAAGACCAGTCAATCAGGTTTAATTACTCACAAGGATTCTGCCAGGTACACAAGCAAGTATGACAAGTAGAGCTTCAAAGTAATAAAGGCCTGCTGGAGTGATTTAGGATTCCTGTCCTTCCCACAAGTATAGCTGACCTCCATGTACCCTTACAGAGCGGAGCTGTACGGCTGCTCAACAGGCAAGCGGAACAAACAGCATATTCCCCAAACAGAATAGACTATTGACAAACCACGCTGCCTATTAATATTAAAGCACTGTGTGTAAACATTTGACAGAAGCTGTCTTCGTAACCTTTGACAAAATGCAAAATGTCAGCAGGTCACAAGAGGGATCTCTGGTTGTCAACAAAAGCTTCAGGCGCTGTACATATCCTGCAACTTTCCACCATTACCAAAGGTCACCTTCAGAGCTTGTGCAGCATGGCTGTTCAAATTAAGCAGAAGTCTACAGTAAAGTTTGGTTCCATGTAATTTTCTATTTTAACCATCTGTTCTGTAACATTAGATTAAGGATTTAGTGCTTGAAGTTGTTTTAAAGGTTCAAATATCCAAAATTAGTATTTGACATTTGAATGAGGGCAACAAAGACAATGTACCTCAAAAAGGTTACGCTACAGTCTGACATAAGCAATTTTAAAAGATTATTTTTAAGAGGGGCAAAAAAAATATGTAGCTAAAACAATGGATTAAAACATATATCCGTTTTTTATTTTTTTAGCCAAATGTATTTTTCACCTTTTTAAATCCATGGAAAACAACACTTGATACAAAATCATGTTACATTTATGCTGAAAGACTGATGCAAAGTCAAACCCTTTGAAAACAAGTTTACAAAAAAAAGGGTATCAGTGGGCCGGACACATTCCTAGCCAGCAGAACGTGCTGACATAGACACACCGAAAAATGAAAAATATTTTAGAAGCTCTTAATTTACGTAAATGAGCTTGGAAAAATTCCCAATTGGTATTACACAAAAGAATAAAGATTATTTTGATTAAGTCATTGTAAGCCAATCAGTGCTGCCCTAAGGTAAAGTCAATTATTACTGTGTCAAAATGATTATCTTAGCATAATCAAGCTTTTTGAAGGATTACCTGGAAGAAAAAGTTCAAACTATTTTGAATGCAAGAAAATGGTACTGCTGTAATTTCTTTGAACAGTTTCGGGGAGCCATTTAGGGTAATTAAAGTGTCTTTTTGGATTCGACGTAATCGTGTAAGTGAAGTTTAGAGAGATAAACTGCGAATCTAATTATATCAGTAACTAATAATATTTAATACATGTTTATATCATTTTATAAAAAAAAAAAATTCCTGTTTTGGTTGTAAACGTAAGCAGGCTTTGTGTCAAAGAATTTAGTCGCACCATTAAGGACCATGATATTTTAATACACAAGATGGTGCCCAATGCAATCCATTAAATTAAAAACAACAAATAATCTGGTTAGTAACGCAAGTAATCATCTGAAACGTTACGCAATCAGAGGTTAATTTTACCACAGCTCAGAGGGCGCACGTTACTCACTCGAGGGACGCTTTAAAAAAACACACACATCTTCCACCTATATTATTCAAATGTTTGCGTGTCTTTAAAACTACAAAACGCAGATATTTTTAGTATCACTCTGCGTCTTTAAGACGGTTTACATAAAACGCTCTTTAGCCTTCTCGACCGCAAATTAGCTAAACGTTTCAACGGCACATCAACAAGACACACCCGTTCAAACCTCCCAAACCAAAGAGAAGATTTCAAACGTTATAATAGTTTTTTGTTGTTGTTGTTGTTGGTTAGTTTGGTAATAGACATAGTACGTTTTACAACCCTGAAAACCGTTAGAGGACGGCGAGCAAAACAAAATGTTCGTAGTCAGGGCAAAGTCTGTACTGAACCAACATGGCTGACACAATTCTTACCTGTGGATGCGTCGGCTCGCCAACAGCATAAAAGTAGGGCAGTGAGAGCCCACAGTAAATTCATAGTTGATGACTATTAACGATTTTCACCACGAATAAACACAATGCGAGGTTGTTAGCGGGGAAAAGTGTACTTTTTCCCGCGAGCCTCCTTAGTCCTGAAGCCGAATCTTCAATGCCGACAACGAGCCGATGTGCTTGCTCGTCCTCTACGCACACGCCCTTATCTGCACGTACGCATGACGTAAAAACAAGTGGGCGTGGTGATGCAAGCCTGTACCATAAAGGCCGGACTCCTAATCGACACCATTTTAAGGACATACTAGTCACTAAATGGAACACAAATCAACAAATTTGCTGGCATGAATTATATTTTCTTTGTAATATAATTACAAAAGAAATTTGTCAGATTTGTTTGTAATTCTGGTATTTACAAACAGCACTAAAAATTAGTTAGATGCCAAAAATGTTGGTATACATGATTGAGTTTCTACATTTACTCATTCCTCAGTGTTAGAAGACTCATCTCCCTTTCCTAATCCATCATTTCACTATCAATACAATTGTTTTATCTGTTACTTTGTTTAATCATTTCAAATTGGTGTTTCTAGTAGTTTTGTATTTTCGTTTTTAACCTCTTTAAAGCAGCTTGTTCTAAACCTGGTTTTTTGAAAAGTGCTTCATAAATTCATTTTTGACAGATTGATATATCATCCATCACTTTGCACTTGTCTTTTCAGCATTTTTTTTCACCTTGTCACTAACTCTTTTGGAGGATTTAGATTTGGGGACTGGGATAATTATAGAAGAAGGTTTTTGTCTGGTGAATAATTTCTGTGCTTGTTAGTCTATGTGTTCATTATCCAATTATGAACATATTCCAATTAAGATCCAATTATTAGACATGGTCAGTTTTCTGGTAATGCAAATTTGGTATGCCCTGACCAAAGCTTGGAGGTAGGTATGTAGATGGTGTCTAATAGGTGCTGTGGAGACTTCAGTGATGCGATTCTGTCATGGCAATCTTTTGTGTCCCAACCCTACTCCTTAACATTCACTTTACTGATAGCAGAAAGATAAATATGGGTTCTAATTTAATTTAGCTGTATACACAACAAGAAATCAAAACAAACAAATGAATTACAAAAAAATTCCTCAAATTTCCAAGGCAAGAAAATCCATCAGGTGCCTTTATTTTAAAGGAGTTGCTTACATATCACAATAACTGCACCACCAAGTGATTTTGAAAAAAATATTTATGTCAACATTTTGTTTTGGATTTTTCCCAACATCTTCAGGGCGACGTTTTGCTATTGCAATAAAATAAATGAAAAGGATTTTAAACATCTTTTCCACGGCTGTAAATGAATAGAGCAGACACTTTAAATGTAATTTCAACCTTCGGGAAGAAAATCTCACAACATATTTGAAGTGATTAGTTAGAAATAAATGAATTTAGAAATAGTTTTATTTAAGCCTGCTGTTTAGATACTGTCATAGAATTCAGACAACCTTCGCTTATATTAAAAGGATCTGCAAGCTTCAACAAACCTAGTAAAACAATACAGTTGGTATTAGAGGCAGAGTCTGACTTGCACCACTGAACCTGATGTAATCTTACTTTGATGAATGAGCCTCCCAGGGTGTAATCTCTGGCACAAACACTTCACATCCACAATAACGTGAAGCTGAACATAGATTAATTTTCACATTGTAAAATCAATCTCAAAGCTATAATTCAAATGCGCTCGTTTGTGTCCACAAGTGTTCTGTCCACCACAACAATCCCTTCAGATCAAAGCCTTAGAACATGGCGTCCTAGAGGAGAATGGGGGGTACAAAGTAGAGGAAATGCACACATATAACTAAACAATAAAAGGAAGCAGAATGCAGTTTGTTTATTCATGATATTTATCAGGCAAGTAAAGGATTTCATACAGAGTTTGTTTGCATTTTGCATTTCCCACTAGACCAGTCATGACTTTGAAAGTACAAAATGATCTCAAAGCCTTATTATGCATTGAAAAGAGGTTCAAACGCTTTGCTAATGGGGGCTATTGTTCCTCAATTGTTCTGAGAGTGCAAAGAACGATGAAAGGAACACATAAATTAATGCAAACCAAAGACCTATATTTTTAAAAATCATCACAGTATGCTTTTTTAAAATTCCATCCATCCCACATCTTGCACAGCTTAGTAATGCTAAATAAAAAGGCTTCTACTCACAATGCCACAAACTCAGTCTAATCAAATCCAATCAAACAGCAGTTAAAAAAACATTAATATATAAGAGATTTACATGGAATAGTTATTTTTTTTGCATGAAATGTTCAGAGATGCATTGAGAAGTAGATTACACATTTATGCACTTCGAAATGAATCAGAAGTAAAACTAGATGAAGCTTAGGGGGCTATGCTTTAATGAATAAAAAGGGACATCCTTGTGGTTTTTTAGTTTATGCTGGTTTTAAATCACTAGTTTTAGTGAAAAAACCTAAGACCCAAACTTCTTCCTATTTTATGAGTTAGATATCATGGGAAAAATTATTAAAATTGGAACAGATTAGACCTAAAAAAAACTGTAAACCTGTCAACATCAGTGGTCTTCTAGTACTGCTGCTTGTTATTTTAGAATATAGAAATTAAGCATACTTGACTTGTTCTATGCAAACTTTTCTTACATAATCATACTTGCAATTGAAAAATTTTCAACTGAAGACATTAGTAAATAACTTTATTAAAAAAATAAATAAAATAAAAATGTCTTTTTTTTAATACTATACAAGAATTAAGCATGATTCCCACAAATCATAATGAGTTTTTTAAGCCCCAGCTATTTTGCTCTAGATATTTTTTAATACTTTATCTCTGAATTTTCAAATTTCAATTGAAAACGGTTTAAGAACTATGCTTGCCAGCAAGTAGCAAAATGTTGACATTTACAACAATACTACCACAAAGATCCATAAAACAGCAAAAAAGCAGTTCTAGGCTAAAGATTCAGCTCCAGTTTCTGTTCTAACATGCATTTTAGTCTTTTTAAGTAGTGCTTCTTTGTTCTCTGAAGTCAGATTTTAAGAGTTCTCAGTTAGTAAAACAATTCATCAATTCAAATTCACAAATTAGTATTCCAGTTGATAAAGTAGGAGCTCATAGATCAACTCTCAATTCAGTATCCTACATGGGTAGATGCAGATAGAAGATAATGATATTACTAAACAATTTTCATGGCTTGAATTCCCTGTAGTGCTCTAAAGAATCTAGGCTCCAATTGTGTTTGAATATCATAAAAAATGTAAAATAGGTGTGTATTGCAAAAAAATGTTAGCACCAAAACTATTAGCAAATCCTAGTGTTTTCTGATTTGCAACAGGAGTCCTCTTAATCAGAGTGTGTAGTTGTTTCAACTTCCAAGAGAACCTAAATGGAGCAAAAATATACCTTCAGCAGCCTAAATTGGAAGCTACATGGAAACAGGGTAAGGACAAAAGGCAGATATGGAAAAAGTTTTTTAACTGCCTCACTGTATATATGCTTTTGCAAAAAAAGGCAAATTGCGCATGTGCAAAGTGGGCCTCTGCGTTAGCATTTAAAAACCTTCATACATCGAGTGGGCACATTTACATCACAAACTGAGTTTTTTTTGTAATGCTTAGATTTTGTCACCAAAAACTGCAGCAGCTGAGATTAAAAAACAACTCAAGTTTTTAAAAATACTTAGGTTAGCGCAGACTGGACCTTAAAGAAAGACTAGTTTTATTCAAAGAATCACTGCAATTCATCAGATAAAATTGCTTGTTCAAAATAATAATTTCTACAAACTATAGTAAATTTTAATGGGAAAGATATTGAAGTGCAATATTCACTCACACCATGAATACATTTGAATGCACACTGAAACTGTGCACTCAAAGATTTGAACGCTACTTGTTACAAAAAGGAATACCCATACGTTTTGCCTATCGCAAAAGTGGGTCATATTACATCAACCAAGGCTGGAGGTTTACAAAAACACTGGCAATTGTCTTGGCGCTCCTAGTCTTCTACCTTTGGATTCTCCTCTTTTAAGAGGTGCTTTGAGCTCCACAAATCTCTTGAAGTTTTCACGCTTTTCCACTTCCTCCCAGTCAGAAGCTGCACCGCAGGCGTCTGCCCTTCCATTGTTCACATTCCCGATGAAGGTGGTGGTGGTGGTAGGGGCAGGGGGGGACACAGCGGGCAGAAATACATAAACACATGTATCACTTACCCCTGAAACAGGTCTGAGTGATCCTGGTGATATGCACTCAGGCCTCTGCCTACAGCAGGGAGGGACTGGAGATCACTGCTCAGCCGAGGAGCAGAAACCGGCTCATGAGGTGACGGATACAAATACCCTGCCTACGAGTTATCAGTGGAGCTCTCGTTGCTGGTGGAATCTGAGGACGGAGGGGAAGAAGAGGTGGAAGAGGAAGAGGACGAGGATGAGGACGAGGAGGATGCGGAGGATGTAAAGTTCATCTCTGAGAGTTCTGGGGGGTTTGTTGCCGTGTTCAGTCCAGTCAAGCTCGTCCTGCATACGGGACAAGTGTCGTGCTGCAGAAAATAAACACGGGGGTGGTATGGATGTTTACCCTTCATGACCCTGTTTCAAACACCAACCGGTGAATGTTTACAGTAAACAGAAGGAAAAATGGGGCAGGATAACGTGAAATACCTGTTCCAGCCAGGGGACTATGCAATCATTGTGAAACATGTGATTGCATGGGAGCTGTCGCACGTTTTCTCCAACACTGTAATCTTCTTTACACACTGGACATTCCAGTACTGAAGCTGAAAAGAAGTGTGTGAAAACGTCAGGTACACAGAGTATGTGAACATGATCCGTTATCAAATTTGCCCACAGAAAGACAGTCTGATGAACTTCTATTGTCTGGATGCTCTGTTGGGGATTTACCGTATTCATAATTGATAAAATGTCAGTCACAAACAAACAGCTACATTCTCTTGAAAAAAAACTTCAAAATCTTGCTTCTTTTGGCAATGGAAAACTTTGTCGAAGCGCTAGCCTAATGCTAGCATGTTTACACCATCTTGTCAAGGTAATTGTGTGAATAAACAAGTCCAGGAAATTCGTTTACCCACCGTGCAAAGATAGTGCAGTGGTCTGAATGTCTAGAGTGTTAGCTGCTAAAAGATTGTTGCTTTTAGTCCTTACTTACCAACATGCTCATCGGTAATTTCCACTGTTGGAAGACTTTTTATTTTGTCACTGTCAGCAGGCGGTGGACCTGAGTTCTCGAACTGGTTTAATAACTAAACAGAAAAGAAAACATGCATGATTGAATTATTTGATTTATACTTCAAACTTGCAAAAATCGTAACTTACATTTTATTTGTTGTTTACTTATTATTGTTTCTACCTGTGTTATAATAGCATCAAGTCCATTAGCACCCCAAGCATAGTCCATTGGACTGGAGTGGAGAACACCCCTTTGAAATAAGAGATACTGGAGTAAAGGAACTGCTGCAAGTTCATCTCTTTGCTTCTCAAATGTCGGTGTCACAGACTCACCAGGCCCCAACGCCAATGTTTGCAGGAGGTCCAATTATTCCATTCACAAGTTGTTGGATGATTCTATGACAAAACCAAATGACAAAGAATGAGGGAAGAAACAAGAAAATTTAGAAAAATATGGAGGTGCTATTAGGAAAGCAGAAATGTCTTAATGTCTCACCCTTCTAAAGTAGGAGCTCCGTCGTGCCTTCCTGCATGCAGTCTTGTACCATGACGACTTCTACTCTGCCTGGCACCATATCGCTGCCGAGAGGACATGTCCCTTTCTGACTGGTTTTCAGCATCCCGATTGTCCTCTGTCCCTAGTCCAGGCCCAAGGTCAAAGGTGTCGTCAAAGACGCTAACGGAAAACTGACCAAAGCCGGAGGGGAACATAGATAACTGCTGGTCCACATTCTGAAAAAAATATATAAAAATAGCATAGCAAAATAAACGAACAACTCAAAGCCTTTTTTTATAAGGTAAACTTCAGAAAATATAAGAATTATGTGCAAAAGCAGAACTGAAAGCTATGACGAGTTCTATCATGTCAACTATGGGTTCAACAAAAATGTCAGCTAAAGCAGTTTTAAGAACTGCTGACTCTGTTACACAACAGTGTGCATAACAGAGTCACAGGAGTCAAAAGACACAGGCAGCTCCTTGTTAAAGACAAGAATCTGAGTAAAGATTAGGTTAAAAACCTCCAATGGTTGTTGGTTCTGGGGTCCGCTGGAGATGGTGGATATGGACCCATTGTCAGCACTAGACAGGGAAGCAGATTGTTGACAAAGTTACAAGGGAGCCTAATAGGAACATTGTTTTTTCCACTTTTTCAAACCAGAATGATTTAAAATATCTACATTAGCAGGTTTTGCCATCATTTGTTGCCCAGTTTATCACTCCTTCAAGTTCTGATTCAGGATGTAAATAATAGAGCAGGTCTTCTCAAATATTTGCCCATTGGGGTAACGTGATCATAAACTATGTAAAGTGTAATATTAAAGCAAAATATAGAGCCCAGTTGATATTTAACACCTACAGTTAATTTTCTATCTGGAAGACTTACCCAAACAAAAGTTAGGGACTCTGTTATGCACAACCTAAAACCTAAATGTCGTGAACTTACCTGTATCTAAGTATTTAAAAGCTATGTCCTGAAAATCTGATTAAAATCAATTACATGACGGGTTTCACAGGCGGCCTCACATTCTAGTGTCAGTAATTGTGTGTCATCAAGGTAAATGAAGCTTCTTTTTGGTAAAGACTAATGAACTATAAACAGTGGTCTAATCATGCCTATTTATTTAAATAACTCAGAATATTTGCTAAATTGTGCTTAGTTACTACTTCACATGCACCTTCTCTCTTCCAGCAGCTCTTCAATAAATCCAGACTCACATTGTGGACACATATATTCCTGTGAAGAAAAAAAAAGGATAGATTAAAAAAGTTCAACAACAGTGTACTATAATATTATGAACAGCTGTAAAGGGCCCATCCTTAATACTCCATCAATCTTGCATTAACATCCAGACTCACACACACCGAGTTATCAACCAGCTGAGCAGGATTTCAACTGGAAGGGATAATTAGGCCAGATTTCTAACAGAAACCCGGTGTTTTCTAGGGTTTACAGACCCCAGGTGACAAAATGGGATCAACTCAGCAGCTGACAGTCACAATAACACAACTAATCTGTGTGTAATTTGTTTTTGTGCAACACATGAAAGCAGTATTTTTATATACATTTGTAATAAACTCAAGAATTAAAAGACATAATGTGCTGAATGCAACAAACAAGATCACCTTTTGCACAATAAACCCAGTATTCTAGCTGAAATATAGTCATCAAGAAACAGGTCCATAATTACAAATACATTTATAGTTTTTTTCCATATAAACAGGGCCAACCATAGTCTTAGATCAACATCCTCTGAGTGAATACCGGCAAAACTGGATCACACAACAATTTTAGGATCAAAACTGTTTATAAAGAATATCCAGTCAAATTTGAGATGAACTGCATTCATTTCAACCTTCAAAGAGATAACACAAGACTTAAAGCAACCTATTGATCAATGCAACACAAAATAAAAAAATGCATAAAACATTGTAATGTGCATGTCCTATTAGTGAGTCTTTATAAGTTTAGAGATATTGATATTTATTGCTGCTCTCGTAGAAGAAACAGCGGAGAAATTAAATAAAAACCACAATCTCAACACTAGATTTAGATTTTTGAGCTTTGCAAACATTATACTGTTATGTTTATCATTGCTACAATAAATCAAAAGTATTATAACGATTAAAGATAATTTCCCATCCTAATCCTACTATGAAAAATTTTATTATAGGTTCTTTGCTAGACATGGAAATATCTACAAATAATTTGGAACTTGAGCTACTCTGTGATATTTCCAACACAACTTTCCAATCCAATTACATCAGTGCTTGCTTTAAGTTTTCATTTTTAACCTGAAATAATTTATACATCATTCTATTGACATTCCACAAAAATGTACAAACACACCTACTTCAGTGTTTATTTTATATATTGATAAGGAGGGACATTACTATTCTGGTAAAGTTAGGTTGCAATTAGAAAAATCCTAGCATTGAAATCAATGAAATACTAGATCAGGTTGCAGCCAGTTTATGGTTACATGGTTAAAATAGAAAACCCAGCAGCTAGCCGTTCGTTCTGCTGTTAGCTCCATAGCAACTCGCCTCCAGTTTTACAGACGTTAAACAGACGTTTAAATAAGTTCTAACCACATATTATATGTACACTTATGCTTCCGTCACATTTTTATGCCACTGGCAAAGTTAGGGGATTATATTTTATTTATGTCTTTATTTACAGAATAGGCAAAATCATCTTAACGTCTTATCGGTCGTATGTGTTGCGTAGTTGTATTAGCCGTGGCTGCGGAGATCGACCGCTAATGTTTTAAAGAGCATGGCCACAGAGTGACAGATCATTCTAGACTACCAGAGACGAGCAAGCTCAACTCTGCTGTTTACCTGAACTGCTAACCAAACTAAATATTTAAAGCAATTGAATAAATCCTACCATGTGCTAAAAATATATCAAACAAATGTGAGCTGTGCTTAAATATAAAGCATATACATGTTTTAATCAGAAAATCCGCGCAGTTCCTTTCTGGACGTTAAATATACCACCACTGATCAAAACAGCTAGCGGTTAGCCTCAACACAGCCATTTGGATGCTTAAGCAATTAATTAAACTCTGTTGCAAGTTGTGTAACACGAGTGGCATATACGTGATCATAGCAAGTATGCAGTTTATGTTTTGATTATAATAAAGATAATCAGCTAAGTAGGTTGGAGTGACTGATAAGCGGAACATCTCAGGAGACTGTTAGCAGTGTTAGCATGCTAACGACTGTCACGTCGCTACACCGAAGTGTGTGGAAGCATAAACAACCCCGTGGTGTTCTCCTTGACAGAGTTTTTGTCTTCACTGTTTTTTTATTACTAATACTCACGGGGAGCCGAGGAATAATCTCCAGTGAGCATCTGTGACAGAAGAACCGGCTTGTGCATGGAGGAGCTTCAGCCATCTTTAGCCTCTACACAGTTAGAAAAAAAGAAGAACTACGGAGTGACGTGAAGGACAATGTTAACCCGTGTGGAAAGGACGACCTTGCTGAAATGTGTGTATGTATATGAAGCAGTTTAAACATATTTTTAGACAGTCAGTGCTTTCTGTTTATGGTCATTTAATAAAAGGCAACTATAATACATTTCACCGTAATTTTTAAAAAGCATACTAATCTGCAAAACGGAGTTTGCACGTCTATAACCTGAAAATGTCCACCCATTCCCCTCTAAAATATCTAAAAAAATGTATGAATGAATGATATTGTCTTTTAGAAAGAATTTTAAAGTCTTTCAGCAAATTTTCGACAAAAGTTAGAACTGGACTTTTGCCGTGTAATGCTAACACTTGCGCAAACAGTCGCATTTGAACTAAACTATTCCATTAATTATTTTAATCCATTAATTTCACTTTTGCCATATAAAAAAATGAAAACATAATAGTTTAATCAATGCAACAAAATACATAGTGCACATGTTCAGTATGACCACATGGTGGTGCAGTTGTGCATTCGATGTGGGGTTGCAAGGTTGTTTTGATAGCCAGTTTTTGAAGATACACTACATCTCTGCAATGTTTCTTTTAACTTGTTTCTTGGGTAGAAGGAGAGGAAATCCCATTCAAGAGACCGTGCCAGTTTTTCAACAAATCACAATAATAAAGACATGTGTCTCACAGAAATTAGGAGTGGTAAATATACTGGCCCCTCAACAAACATGCATCACCACAGTGTGTTATCAGTGATTTCAGGTTTTCTCCCTGCAGGTTCTCTCTGCTGCATAGTCTTGCTTGAACCCCAGAGGTGTGTTTATGCAATTTGGCACCACATAAGATTTATTTTGACAAGTTAGTTTTCCATTGGATTCCTGTCAACCTCTCCCAGAGCCCAAGGAGCATCCATCAATCTCTTGAAAGTTGTGTAGCATCTGTTTTGGAACAATACACCTAGTCAGAAATGGATTTGTATGTTGTCCTTGAGTATTTGACAGGCGGTTTTCTAATTAATTTTTATCAAGAGTTAAACCTGAGCCAATAACAAACAAAAAGCTTTGCACATGGGTTATATCCTTCACTGTTTCTGAGAGAGCCAGATTCTTTTTGGCGTCGGTCTGATGGCTACGAGATAGCAATGAAGATCTCAAAGATCACTTGGTTACATAAGATGTGCATGATAAAGTTATTCAGTTTTATTTCAGTTTGGGGTTAGGAGTTATTTTTAACTTTGTAAATGAAAACTGTCACCAATATATCTTAAAATTAAACTATCATATAACTGCAGGCTGACATCCAGAAACATGTCTCACAAATCTAGTGAGTTCTTGGCAGAACAGTTTGACAGAACATTGGAGATGTCATCAGACCCCTTTCCAGCCATCCAAATCTCGAGAGCCTCCCAGCCTGATTCCTATCACAGGTCATTTCTCCATGATGCACCTTTTATTTTTTGATACTTTTTATTAACACTGTGATAGCTTGTGCATATATTCAACTATACTTTTGCTAATTTTGCATTTCCTCTCCACATCAAGTACTTACATTTTGTTTGGCTTTTTAAAACAGGCCTCAGTGTATTTAAAACATAAAAATGTATGGCATGACATATAACTTAGCAACCACCAAATTTTGTTTTATCTTTTCCATTCTTATTATCACAAGATTTATGAATATTTATTTAGGAACATATACAAAAAATGGAAACTATAATCACATTCCACAGAATTTTGATTGAAAAACAGAAGCCACAAAGTTGATATTTGCAGTGTCTTGAAAAAATATCCATAACATTTTTGTCATATTATAATAATGTTCTTCAGTCTGTTTATTTACATTTTATATGATAGACCAACACAAATTAGTTCAAAACTATGAAAATTAAGGAAATTATGCTATTATTACATTTGTTAGCTTCTGGGACATTTATTTTGCACATCCAGAGACTGAAATGTTTCCCCTTCTTCTCTGCAAATGCAGTGAGATTTTGGGAACATCACTTTTCACATCTTGACGCAGAGCCTCCTTGGTTGGAGGATGCGTGTACTTTGACTTGACCATTCTGACGCATAAAAGTCACTTATTTAAACCATTCCATTGTAGAACTTGATGAAGGTTTCGAATTGCTGCCACCATCTTATTTCACAGGTTTGCCTTGTTCACAGCATGCAAGTGGAAAACCACAAATATGATTTCTTATGACTTATTTTATTATTTTTCTGGCCGCTCTTCCAGTAGGCTAGATTTGTGGAGGGCATAACCTATATTTGTCCTGCCAACACAGTCTCACACCTGAGCCACGGATCTTGGCAGATCCAGTCACAAAGATGTTTTGGCAACTTGCAAATTTGATTAAAATGTAAAAGGTAAAGCGCTGCACTGACATAAAGATGTCAGTGCCATGTCCTGTAAAATAGTGATGGTACTTTTTTCTTTCACTCAACTTTCCATTTGGTTATTGAGAAACCGTTCAAAAACGTGTCAAATGTGTCTGAAAAGTTACTAGAATTGATTAGTGAATCGAACTAAGCCAGAGTTTCAACATCTATTGCTGGGGAAAGTGATGTGAATGCTTTAAAAAGTCCAGCTTTCAACATCTCTGGTTAATATCATTTTCTCCCCTAAAGATCCAAATTTGCTGTGAAGTCCAATCATGTTTTCAAGTCCAGAGACACCTTGTCCGTTAAATAAATACACTTTCCATTGAGAAATTGTCTGGTATGAGTGGATTGCCATTTAAAAAAACAAAACAAAATTAAACAAAATCTGTCCTCTTGGAAGCAAAATATTGCCTGGAGGATAATCATTTGTGCATTGCTGTCTTGGAACACATAATATGCTTCTGATAGAACACAATAATGTCTGGCTGTGTCTGTGCAACAGGACTCACAGCGTAACCTAGTTAGGGCTTTAATGTGCTCTGTCATGGTGTTGTGTCCGATTTGGCCATGTGGGAGCAACAAGGCTGCGTCTATCCCATGGGGCTGAGATTAGAGCGTGGCTGATAACCCTGAAGTCTGCTGTGTCTGCAAGCTTTTGTTTCCCTGTGCCCAGTGCGTCACAGCCACTCCTGTCGAATGCTCATTGTAGCAATGCAGTCTGGGAGTGATTGGCTGTTGGTCCAGGAGAGAACATGTGAGAAGCAGCAAATAATTTGATCTGGCTGCAGTTTGAGAGACTTTTAAACTGGATTCTGGATGTATGTAACAAAAAGGTGTTTTATTTTACAGACAAGTTCCGAAAGTGTGCTTTCGGAACTTAGATTTATGCAAAAAAAAAAAAAATATCCAAAATCTTTTGCAACCTAGTTGTCATGGAGCACATTCTGCTACACTCTGAGTGGAGTAAAGTGTCGCAGACAGATATGCTGCAAGCGACACTGCTGCTTTTGTCACTGCAGACTTTTCCCAGACAATCCAGTCTGTGTTGCCCCATGCTGTCCCCTGTGGGCCCCGACTTACACTTACACAAACACCCACAGACACCCACTCACGCGTACATACACAATCTCGGCAATAACAGCCGCCTGCTGGAACTTCCTGGGCCTCTTCAGTCATGCGTCACTTGTTTTGAGTCCAACCCATGGAAGACTCTCTCCCTTCAGACACTCTCTGTCTGAGGCCATGTGTCACAAGACCTGTGTATCATGCACGCGCACACACATAAGTGGGATCCCAGCTCAAACAGCAAGAAAGCATGGGAAGATCAACACTGGTGAAGGTCAAAGCTGTTTTTAAGAAAATAAATAAACTATTCACATCTATGGAGATGTATATCCTCACACCAGAATCCCAGCAGGTATCCCCCCTGCAATAAGTTTTTCTTCTCTACTTGTTTCCCCAGATCTAAATTCAACGACATGGCACTGGTATCTAATTGTTTTGGATTACATCACCGAGCACCTAACAAAATATAGATGTTGCTGGAGGAACATCAGTGTACAATTATATACTTGGGTTGAGCTGCCTTTGTTGTAGTGGAGAGTTTGTGGTTACTCACTGCAGATGTTTCTGCAGCGCTTGACCTAATCTGCTTTCACTGACCCTTTGTTTCAATGACTTATAGTAAACCATATGATTGACTCTGTTTGTTATGCTGTCAGTGCTACAACTATGCACTGACTGCATAATTGTAGCACTGGCAGCATGTTGAAACATCTTAGCATGCTTTCATGTTAATATTGAAATACTGAAACAAGTTTCTACTGAGAACAGGTTTCTCAGTAGAAACTTGTTCAAGTCAGTTTGCTTAGTATTTTTAGGATTGCAATAATTTGTTCATATTTTCACCCAACTTTTGTTAAATTTGTATGCATTTCCTCTTCACATCATGTACCTGACCTTTTGTTTGGCCTTTTAACCCAGGCTTCAGTCTCTTTAAAACATAAAAAAAAATTATGGTATGTCACACATAACTTAGAAAAGATCAAATTTCTGTTGCTTCATTTCTATTCTCATTATCACAAGATTTATAAATATTTCTTTAGGAACATGTACAAAAATGGAAACTATGATCACATTCCACAGGATTTTAATAGACAAACAGGAGCCACAAAGCTGATTTATGCAAAAATATTCATAACATTTTTTTCAGATGATATATTTGTATTGATTAGGAGTCTCCTGAAGGAAACAGTTAGCTCTTTATTTTATTTAGGGGTATCAGAGTAAAGGATACTGAATGCAAAGCACATTTCACAGATTGTTTGTGAAAAATATTTTTGAAATGTGTGTAAATTCTTGATTAAAATACATTAATTTCATACGGGGTTGTGCGACCAAAGAAAATGTGAAGAATAAGGTGTTCATAAACATCCTTAAGGCTGCATAATTGTAGCACTGACAGCAAGTTGAAACATCTTAATATGTTTCAATGTTAAGATTGAAACACTGAAACATGTTTCAAGTCAGTCAGTCAGCTTAGTATTCTTAGCATTGAGCTTAAAAAAACAAACAATATACTCACTTTATTGTTCAAATCCTAATGAAACAATCTAGATTTTTTCTTGAAATCACCAAATACAGTGGATCCCTAAGTGTCCACAATACATTTTAATGGTAAGTGTCATAATAAATCATTTCGAAATGTATGTCCTGTACAATTCAACTTAGATTTTGCACTGTAACTTGCAAAATTCATGTTATTTATTAGCTAGTGAGGACATCTCTTGTATAATTGATTATCTGTGTTGTTTAGTTCTGGATTTCCAATAGACCATTCAAATGAATGAAGCCACTTTTTTGTTGATTTTGGTGTATGACTGTGGTGCGATGCTGATGACACAAATCCTTCATCGTCATCTTTGTAGCAGGTAATAGTAATCAGTTTTTAGGTCAAATTGATTGGTAGTAAGAACTTTTGATAATTTCATCCAGCTTGATAAAACATCACTTCCATTTGAAGAAATGTAACCCCAGAAAATGTTGGTGTGCCGTTATATTTCACAGTAGAGTTTACTTCCTTCCTGTTAGTTCAGACAGAGAACACAGCACATTCTTGTCATCTGTTGAACACAAGCAGTGCTTGTTGGAAATGACTCATAGCAATCCAATTTAAATCTTGTAAATTCAGCTTTGGAAAACCTCAAGGTTTTGTAACTTGGACCCGGGGTTTCGCTAATTACTGATGACTGTCTTCACTTTACCAAAATAATCACATGGGACATAAACAGTCCTGGGTAATGTTTTTGTACCCTCCTGACTGATATCTTTGCACAATGAACTGAACCAGATTTTCCATTGTAGTTGTTTTATATTCATCCCTCAAACAGACTTGTTTGCTTTTCAGTTGAACTATACAGGATATGTGTCGCATTTAAAAAGTAAATAGTTACAAAATTATCAATCCTAATCTCAATCTTTCAAGTTTCAAGCAACTTGGAAGTTTAACTGAGGTGGAAACACCGTAATCCACTGTATGTTTGACTGAACTGTGGTGATAAATTCTTGAGGATTGTAATTATGATTTATACTCCATCTCACTGTGATTCTTATTCTACATTGCAGAACACAAGAGGGCCTAGTAGCAGATAGTGAGGACATCTGAGAAGGTCATTGGAGTACACCTGTCCTCAGTCCAGACTCCTGGTTTGAAACACTGTCTGGTTTTGTTTAATGCTATTAGGTGTGCAATGAAATGACAACAAATTGAACTAATTGGATTTTGCTGCTTCTTTTCCAGACATGAGTTCCAGACTTCATGATAATTTAATAAATCCTAGTTGGTAGCAACACGCAATATAACCTGACACGTTCCTGTTGCCCACAGAGTATTTACTAAGAGATGCACAGCATTATCAATGCACAAAAGGATGATATAAATAGTTCTGGAAAAAAGACTAAGAGACCACTGCACTGAGCCCCATAGAAAACCTCCTGGTTTTTCCCACCAAATGTTGATTTCTGAACTCTTCTTGAGTTAAAACGTTAGTATTGCTGTTTCTAAATGAATATGAACTTGTTTTCTTTGCATTATTTGATATCTGAAAGCACTGCATCTTTGACTTTGACTACTTCTCACTTTCTGCCAATAAATACAACATTTTTGTTTGGAAATTCAGAGACATATTGTCAGTAGTTCATAGAATAAAATAACAATGTTGATTTTACTCAGAAATATACTATCAAAAGTAAAATCAGGGAAACTGATAATTGAAAGTGTTCTCTGAATTTTTTCCACAGCTGTATAGTCTTTCTGGGCCACCTCTGGGAACCTCACTAGTACCTATTAAGGTTAATCTATTATGACTCTGTTGGTAACCATAAAATAATTCTCCAGTACTGTTTATTTTCTAGGTAGTTTTTAGTAATAGAATAATCAGGCTTTCAGAACTAGGGGTATTTTTTTGAAGTAACAAAATTCAAATCAGTTCATGTTGTCTTTAGAACAATGTTTTTGCTGAACGTTGGATTAATCTAAACCAAAATTCAAGTCATAACCTTAACTGAAAACTATTGATGAGATCATAAAAACATAAACAACTAAAGCTGACATAGAAAAAGACTGTTGTTCTCTCCACAATGATCATCTGCAGGCTTTTCCTATAGGACTTCTAATTTTCACAGAAGAGGTACATGTAAAGCTGTTGATCCAAATCAAACTGAGTTTCAGATTTTCTGTCTTCTCCTCAGGTCATTTCAGATGCATCACATGTTTACCATGTGAGTAGAAGTGACACAGTATGATTTACTCGAAGCTGGATGGTTACTAAAGTATTTAATTTTGACTGTGGTAAAAGTTTCAAATCTAATAAATTTAGAGTTTTGTGTCATTTACTGTGTTTCTTTCTCATTCTTTGAAGACAATATTTGGTTTGAAGTATTACAAATGAACTGTCGCTATATGAGAATATTATGTAGCTGCCAATTTCTAGCAATACAGAATGTGCAAAACTGAAACTCCTCATTTTGTGATTTGAATTAGTGTGTTTAACTACAGAGTAACAGCTGTGCAGCTCTGCGGTCTGCAAAGAAGGATACCACAAAGGCCTTCTAAGTTTATTTGTGGTAAACCATTCTAATTGGACTTGCCAAAGCTCTCCCAGTACTTTATCTAATTAGATTTGTCCCACGGACTGTATGGCAGCTGCTAAAGCTATTTAATGGAAAGAATCTGTTCAAATTCTTCTTTGCTAAATCTACAGCACTTATTTTAAAGCATGATATCGCAAACATATTGTTCATGCAATGCCAAGATAATAAAATTTCCTTACATAAAGCTTCATAAAAAGAAATTTTTTAACTATCTTGAACCACTTAAGTTGACTTTTAAAATTATGGCCATAGACTTGCAAAATTAAAAACCTCAAATAGGTCAGTTAAACTCAATTTGGAACATGTTTGGAAGGGAAGTGTTGGTCAATCGTCAAAATTATATGGCTTGTTAAGTCCAAACTAAATTTAATATAATAACACTATTAGGTAGGTGCAGAGGCAGGGAGAGGGAAAGCAATGCTCCTCAGGGGACACAGGTTCTCTCCAAAGTGCATTGTATTAGACCAATGAACAACATTTGCATTGCTGATTTTAGGTTGCTGTTGTTGTTAGCTGCCTTTTCCTCAAGCTAGACCACACACAGAGGCCACACAGAGGCAGTCTCCCTAAGGACATTGTAAGGAAGTGAAACAAATCATGGAGAGTAGTATGGGACAATTAGCGTTCTAAACAACTTCCCATTTCTCCTGATTAGTTTGTGTTTATCTAGTACCCCCCCAAAAAACATACTTTTCTTATACAACCTGCCTGGATTTTACACCCTCACGAAAGGCTGTGACAGAGTAAGCTGACTAGGAGCTTAAGAGTTAGAAAAAAATTATTTGCTGTTGTTCTTTGATGAACAATACCAGTCTTGGCGTTCGATCCGAGTCCCTGAAAGTGCGGACTTTCCTCCAATTAGGATTGTGACATACCATACCTATGCTGATCTGAGATCATAAAAAAACATTTCCAAGAAACCCATAAAACGTCATGTGTAATATCATGAACTAGACTGAAGTGCCTGCAGTTGTGTCAGCACAGTGATCAACTGTCAAAGGAAAATATTGAGCACATTTGGAAAATTACACGGCTTGCTCAGTAACATAGCAACAGTGGAAAAATCATGTCCCCTCATAGAGTGATAGATCTGACATCTATTAGTTTCAGCTGTGGAACCGAGCTGTTTACAATCCAGTGGCGGGATCCAGAGGCTGGGTGGTCTGCGAAACACTCTCCAGAACTTGGTTTCATCACAACTCTGTTTGAGACGTAGGAGCTGACTGGTATGCTTACTGGAAGTAACGGCAGCAGGTTTTGGAGGAAACAATACCATGTGGACGTTGTTGAGAAAGAAACATATCAGAGCAGGATGATTACACACCATTGAAATGTCAGAGTGGGCGTCACACGTGTTTTTAGGAATACAAATAACTCAGCCAGAGGTCGTGATGTAATGGTTGTGACTAATTCTATGATCATAGCAGGTGAGTCCTACAATCACGGTCGCAACAAATGGCAAACAGACAACATGAACTGTGCACACTCACAACCGTGCTTTTGTTGGAAGTGAGGCAGACCATAAACTGTAACATGCATAAAAAATGGTCTAAAAAAAGTGTCCAAGTGGGCAGAGAATTCTTGAGGTCTTACACAGACTATAATTAAAATAGCTCTGAAATGGCTCATCGGTTGATTGTTTGGTTGTGTGTTTACCACCTTTGCTGTAACAGAAACACATCAGTCAGAGGATATGGTAATTATCCACATGTTGTACCTGGTGAAGGCATTACACAGTCATGATGTGTTGACAGGATGTGGTATGTAATTGTATTGATCAACATTTACCTGTAAGTCAGAGGTTGGATACAACAACTTGACTACCATGTTAAATATGAGTAAAATGCCTTAAAATAAATAAAACCTTTACAGTAGTTTCACAAAAAAAAAAAAAAAAATCTTAAGTACATTAATTGATTGAGGAGAAATCCCAGCAAGATTACTTATGGGACAACTGCTAGGACTCCTTCATAAAGTTTCCTAACCCTACTCTTTAGCTCCTTCTGCAGTTCCTCCTTCCAGTATGAGGCAGGGATCCAATGCTGCTTTTAGTTGCAAGAAGAAAATTAATTGATCTCATCTCAAACATAAATTAAGACTAAATCTACCAGGCATATGAATAACTTTGGAAGTAAGCAGTATATACATATTAGGATTAAATGTGTACAGTGTTTCAGGGCAGATCAACTGATCATTTTTGGATAAAATTTTATGGTTTATACACATACTGTGGTTTCCCCGTAAGTGATCAAATCATTTTCAACTGAATTGCTTGAAAAACTGGACAGAAAATTGGACAGATTGTCCTCCCTTTTCAGCCTCTTTGAGCATTTAGCATGCAGAGGTGCGTCTATCTTCATCAGTGCAGACCGAGCCCCTGCATACTGTAGCATGAGATTAAATAATGTTAAATTTGAGTTGCCAGCCTGATGTTGCTAGAGATCAAACATCAAGATATGATGTTGTATCAGATGTGTAGAAAGGCAATGCTGAAACAAATTCATGCACCTTGACACGTGATGGGTACTATTTTTCTAACAGTGTAACAAGGTTATTAGATTGAGATTTTAGGCACACCCGATTTAGGTTAAATGTGAAATTGTGCAACACAAATCACAAATGTGTGCAAAAGCTTCTGATGGTGTTTGCAGATTGTGATACTGTTTGATCAATAAGCAATATTTGCATTGTTGAATTTAGGTTGTGGTCTTTACATGGTGGAGGTTCTGTGATGCTGTGGGTCTGTGTCTCATTGTAAGACCGGAAAAATCAGCTGGACTTTGAGTTTCTGGGACATAATAAAAATAGGCCATCTCTTGGGTTTTTCCAAAACAATTATACCCATATCAACTCAGAAATGTTCAACCAGAAAAGAATATCAACACTTTTCATGGCCATCTTACTTTTCCGTAGAAATGAAGAGCAGTGAGTTGATAATATAACAGGGAGTCCATGACTCTGGACCAGCTGGAGACTATGCAAAAAGGACTGGTCAATATGTTATAAGAGAAGACTAAGTGCTTTCTAGTCTTTTGTTGGCAAAAGGGAGTTTGTAGAAAGGGTTTGGCAGACCAGTGACTTAGTAAAAACAACATTTTTTGTTGTTGGAATGTGTTGTTGGAAGTTTTTATGTAACTGCAATTAAGCATTTATTTATTTTAAGAGTTTTAAAGACTTTAACCAAGTGTGTGTAAAACACTAAAAATACCCAGAGCAGCTCTGCTGCCTCAGCTTTTTTAAATGTTTGTCTTACTGTAAGACGACAACCATTTTCATAATATGCACCTCCAAATTTGGCAAATTTCTTATTGCAGAATGTGTTCATTTCAAATTCCTGTGGGGTTTTTACCCTTTAAACCGTAACAGAAAAATTCCTTCTGGATGGTGAATTTACTGTGCGGATCATGGAGGAATTTATAGATGGTAAAGATGTCAGAAAAGACGACTTCAAATGTTTTGAGTACATGCTGCAGAGCACTACATAAGAATGCAAAAATGGATATAATCCATTTTGTATTGATCAGTCAAAAAATAATTTAGTCTTTAACAAAACAAGTGTTTTGCAGCTTCAGGCAGAAGTTGTTCCCTGACCACAAAAATTCCCTGGGTCCGTCTCTAGTCATGTCTGCATGCCTGATGACAAAATTTCACCATTATGTTTGTGTTGTGTTACTGGCATTGAATAGCTTTAGAAATATTATTCTGTCATAATGTATCAGTATGTCACAAAAATTTTAAAAGAGGCAGTCTCATGTATTTTACAAGTGTACCGCAGACCCATGTTGGCATTGTGTTTTGTCCCTTTCGAACTAACAAAACATCTAATTCCATTCCCAGTGTAATAAAAGGGTAGTTGGACAGGAATATAAACATCTCCCTAAAGTTGAACCAGATGCTGCTGAATGGGCTTGAGTGCAGGGAGAGTTAGGAGACAGAAAAACAAGGGAGGTACTGTACACAGGAAAGTGAGTCAGGACCCAGTCCTCGCCATATAGAAAACAAAAATTAATTCCCAAGTTCCATTGCCTTGCATTTCCCTAAAGTCTAATCCAGAGCGAGGGGATATCCCTGAGGAGTCAGGGCAGGAAAGCTGGATTAGATTCTCAGCAGCCTCTCGCACGACGCCCTGACAGGCTTCTTGGAGAGTCAACTCAGCGACTGCACGCACAGGAGACGAGTTGTAACCGGCGCACACATATGCTGGCAGTATATGGCAAGCTGTTAACGCTTGATCTCCTTCAGAGTGTGAGAGTGGGCTTGTTAGACTTAAAGATACTGTGTTCTATATACAGTATGACCACTACACAGTATGAAAATTTGCAATTGAATTTAGCTTGGGACTTTGAGTGGACAGTTCTAACATATGAATAAGCTTTAATCAAAACCATTCCAGTGTAGCTCTGGTTCAGTGTGTAAGGTATCAGGATCTGTGTGACCATTTGTGTGCGTGCTCTCGTTTGGGGTTCTTAAGGAGCTGTCCGATGACCATTCAGTGGCTGACCCTTCACCGCCACTGGTAGAGAGTCAAGCTACTTCCAGAGCTTTTAAGCAATTTACCGTTTCTACGATCTCCTTGTTCCACAACTCATCCCTCGTTTTGGATTCCCAATGGTTCCTCGCTCATTGGTGATTCAAATTGTCCTGAAGTCCACTATGGTTGTCTTCTTCTACTCCATCACTTTCTGCCTTCCACTGCCTGCTCTCCAACTTACCCCTGTTCAGGGAAGAAATGGATCACACACTAACTACTCAATCAGCATAAAGAACTTATCTCCACTGAAAGCAACCTCTCATTAAATTAATTTCATTGCACCATCAACTTCATCATTCTTGGTCACAAACTAATCTCCAGTCTTTCCTCCTTGAGAACTCTCTTGAACCAGAAGTTGAGTTCTCAGTGTTTGAACATTTCTGCTCTGACTTATAAAATAAGTCATTCTCTTTTAAGAACTGCCTTTGACTGTGATTCAGCAGGAAAATACCAAATGTCATGACACAGGGCTGCTGTCACGCTCAAAAAGGAACAGCTCAGGTTTTCTACTGCTGCTAACAGATTTTCTTCCCATTACCACTGATCACAGCCGAAGAAAGGCGCCGCCTGTGTCAGGGGAAATGTACAGCGTTCTGCCATATGTAGAGGTTTGCTCATCTGCCATTTAGTCACAGTACACGTCATCTCAAAGCACTTTTACAAAAAAGTTCATTCTAGTTCAATCATATGTACATTCTAAATGATCCTACTTATTAAACAGGACATTAAGTTTAGTTCATTATTCAAATTAGTTTAAAAGATTTTCTCTCTAAGAAAACCCAGCTGAATTTTAGTCCAGTCCAAACCACAGAATTGCAGATATACTGACTTATACACCCAAATGGGTTCCTTCTTGGTTTTTTTTCTATAATTGGCAGATTTGTGGAGTGTACAGCTGTTACATTCCAATTAACCTCAGGCTGGAGAGCCAATGGGCACCACAATGTGTACAGTGTAAATGTAAATAAAATAAAATATATGATTTCCATTCAACACCCTCCCACCTGAACTCAGGTTCTCTGCTTTTCTGATTATTGCGCTCCTTGACCAGATAGTCAGTGAAGAGGGATGGCCATGTCCGGAAGGTTTACAATTCTCGATGCTCTATGATGGTTTGATATGTTCTGTATTTGTGACATGTGTGATATATTTCTTTATCTTAATCGTTTTGTTTTTGCAGCAATCATCTAAAGAGTTCATTGAACAACTGCATGTATGCACTCTCTTTGCCCATCAGTTGTTGACTTTTGGAGGTAATTGATTTCAGTGGATAAGTTTATTTAGGGGTATTCGAGTAAACGTGCAGCATAATAATAGAATAGAATAGAATAGAATGATGCACAATATATTAGAATCAGCATAATCTGATATACATATCTGGTTTTAACATATTTGTATCGGTCCGATAAAAAAACTGGGCTGACATGAATAACCAATACAACCAATTTGTATCTGTTTCTGGTTGGTGCTTTCCCAACAGTGTTGAAATATATATTTATTCATTTTGGTTATTGGCCATAACAGCAATATTCATCCATCCATCCATTTTCCTGGACCCTTTTTCCCTTACTGGGGTCGGGAGGGTTGCTGGTGCCTATCTCCAGCTGTCATTTCGGGCAAGAGGCGGGGTCACCCTGGACAGGTCGCCAGTCTGTCGCAGGGCAACACAGAGACATATAGGACAAACAAACATGCACACACACACTCACACCTACGGACAATTTAGAGAGGCCAATTAACCTGACAGTCATGTTTTTGGACTGTGGGAGGAAGCCGGAGTAACAGGAGAGAACCCACGCATGCCCAGGGAGAACATACAAACTCCATGCAACACTGGGCAGCCAACACCAATATTAATATTGGATATTGATATCGGCCAAAAGTTTTGTATTTGTGCGTCCATAATATAATATAATATAATATAATATAATATAATATAATATAATACAATATAATATAATATAATATAATATAATATAATATAATATAATATAATATAATATAATATGATATAATATAATATAATGTATGCATGCCATATTTGTAAATCTGTAAATTGTATTTGTAATGGCAACATGTATCTTTTTCCATCCTCTTCATAATTATGCAGTACTTTATGATGGTCATGTTAAATTTCAATAAAATATTGTGGTGTTTGTCGTTGTAACATAACAAACTAGGGAAAACACTGTATTTTCATACTTGCGGCCATTGTGTATTGTAGGAAGATAAAAACAGAAACAAGATGTTCCCATTCCAAAATAAGAGACTTAATGATAAATCACAAACTTTATGCTTCTTTTAAATGTCAGTACAAAAATACAAAAATATGTTGTTGCAGTCATCATTCAGATTTCACAGTAGATAGACAGGTACATATAGAAAAAGGCATGTATTTACAGAAGGATCATTAAAATGTCTCACAGTACCCATCAAGCACTGTTTAAAGCATTCTGCCATCTGCTTTGAGTTTAGAAGATTTAACTGGACCGTTCAGTGGTTCGTGTGGGTATGCGCAGGTTTACCAGTGTCAACAACAGCTGAAGACACTATAATCAGCTCTGCTGAACTGGCCCAATCTGTAGGGCATTCCCAGACAAATTTAATTTTCTTCCAAATCAGATGGCACTAATAGCATTTTTCTGTCAAGTCGGCACTTCAAAAAAAAAAGAGGCCAATCAAATCAAAATGGCAAAACAGCATCTGGGCAAACTTGCATGAACTCTAAAAATGGACTTGCGAAATAAAGCCAAGCAATAAACAGAGTAGGTATTGTAAATGGCTGGGCAAAACTTTGACTAAAACAAAATAAAAAAATAGGCTGGTAATTTTAGTCAGCAGCGGGTGGCCAATAGCTTGGACCTGGAGTAAGAATAACAGTGTGTGTGCTCGGAGGAGGAGAGAGGAGGCTGGGGGATGACTGTAATGACTGTTGAGGTTTCTTAAGGCTGAGTCTCTTCCTCTGCATATAAACTGAAGCTGAATTACATACAATAGCGCTACAAATGGGAGATGGTCTGTGTGGAACGGGGACTATAAAATGATGCAAAGAAGGTGTGAATACCAAAGCCTATGACAGCTAATGTACATTTAACAAAATCAATTAGCTTTCCCAAGGTTAAATGAATTAATTATTTGGATAAAATCATAAATAGAGTTTTATACCTTCTCCAATAAATAGTATTGGTAATCTATTTACAATATGCACACATCTCCTAAAGCGCTCATGCCAAGACACACATTTATCTGCCTCCCACAAAACAGGGAGAACACAATGTGTGTCTTCCTACAATCTTTCTGTGCACAGTGAGGAGATTGGAAGTGATTGTCAAACTCAAGACGTCATCTTGGGAAGCTAAGGGTGTGAAATCTCGGTCAATCGACTCATATCCTGTGGGAGAAAAAAAATTCTACACGGCGTTCTCCTCGCTGGCCCTGAATTTGTGAGAGTTCCGAGGTGGACCTGGAAGAAAAAGCCGGATCAGAATTGAAGTGGCTGCATTTGTCACTTTACATCCAAGGCAGCCTCAGAATCTGGGTCTTACTGTTGCAGTGGCCATAGTGGCGGACTCCTATGGAGTGTCCCAGGAAGCAGGTGGCCCTGCGGAGGTGGCAGGCGCTCTGATAGGTGATGTTGTCGTTGCCGCAGATCTGTTGCTCGGATGTCACGGGGCATGGCGAGGTGCGGCACATGACGCAGTGGGCGCTGTTGGTCTGGTCGGTCACACAGGTGTGGGTTCCCGGACACACGACATTGGAGCATGACTCTGGAAAGAGAAAAATGAGGAATTGAAACGTCAGAATTTGAAGGACAAACAAGTTTAAAAAGGGTTCTGAAGTAGATATTAGACAGGGGTTGGCACCAAGGTTTACATTGTTATGCTTCCAACAATGGACATCTTATTTTATGGCTGCTAAAAGGTTGGTCAGTGCTTTCCTTTATTTAACTAAGATGTAGAAAACTTGCATTTATTAGACTTCAGATCACAGTCAGAAAAGGCGTTGAAATTGTGTTTGATTAGCCTTTTTGAACCATCCCAGCCACCTTTCAACAACATTAACACATAATTAGGCATATTTGTATGGATCTCAAAATCATCTATTTTTTATGTATATTTATACAAATTTACTTCAGGTGTGTGGTGACAAGATTGCCAGCACTTTCCATCTTACTGTGATTAAATGTGATCAATGAGATGCAAGAGAAAGTGTCATTATAACCAGAGTTTTATCCACGTCTTAGCATGATGTTGCATAATGCAACACCTGCCCTGCATGTCGATATGCATCACCTGTCAGCTGTTTACACTTGATGCTGCACTTGCTTACAGAAATTACTCTTTCAGATGTTCAGAAAAATCTTCTGCTGCGAAAAACTAAAAAAATCCCTAAAAAAAATTAGAACAATGATTGAAAATTTTAGCCACCTAAAATAATTGATTTTTTTCCACAAGATAACCTTAAATTTTTTCAATTAATTTAAACTGAAGTTGAAACAACCCAAATTTGGAGGAGGAGTGGGGAGGCTCAATGCTTACACAATGGGCTGAGATTCCACTTTTCCTCAGTAGCCATGGCACAAGATGAAAAGATACAGGAAAAGGTAAATAAAATACTTTATAGTGTTTTCTTTACTTAATGTTGTATAGAAATCTGAAGAAAGACCACTGTATATGGAAATAAGTGAATTAAGAATTAGAAGTATTAATGTGTTTCTAAATTTCTAAATTGATCTATAGAGGTAAAGATTGCGAGCAGAACTTCAAAAGAAACTTAAAGAAACTTTTCAGCGGGTTAATTCACTGCTTTTGCTCACATCTAATACACAAATTTGAGAAAATGTAGATGAATGTTACATTTCATTTATTTGATTGTGATGATCAATATCTTCAATTATTTCAGCAGTTACCAAAATAAGTCATGCGGATCTGCTTAGATCATGTTTACGATTTTGTTGGAAATCTTTAGTTTTCATGATACACTGGTGATTTTTGACCTTCCTGCAAGATATTGCTTACTTTTGCACTCTCCCTGATACATGACTTCCAGGTCTGGGTGTCCCATGCAGCGGGCCATCAGCAGGGCACACTCATCCCTGTAAGACTTGCCGTCGCTGCCGCAGACAGCGTGCTTCCTGGGAATGTGAGAGCAGTCTGGAGAGCACACGCACTGAGGCCTTCCCATTTTCATCTTGCAAACCTTCCCGGGACTGCATTTGACTCCCTCACATGAGTCTAGGAAAAAAAAGAAAAAAAAACAAAAGAAAAAAAATAAAAACACACAATGTGTATCAATGTAATGTTATTATATTAACAAGTCTGCAGACATGAGGTGGTGTACTGGTGTTTTTATCCATAAGTAAGTCCAAATGTGGGGCTTTCCCTGTCAGCGGGACAATTTTCACCCAGCACAATATTTACAGTAACCACATCTCTTTATTGACTGTTGCACACAAAGGTGTCTCGTCTGGTGGAATGCGAGGTCGGCATGTTTTCATAACAAAGCTATGTGCAAGGCTGCACACAGACTGGCTCTGAGCTCCTGCAGGGAGACGGCGAGGGCCCTGAGGTAGACTGAGTTCAAATAGCTGTCAGAAAAGTTTACAGGCTGACAAATGAGGAAGCCCCCAGGCCCTCCTAACACCCCATATAATGTCAGTGCACAGGAGGAGGTGTAACCCTATAGAATGCAGAGTCAGCATTAATCAAAGCACACAGGACTTTTCAGGCTTTGAGGAGATCGGCTTGATAAGCTTCTGAGGAGATCTGCAAAGAATCAGGAACTTATTTCCTGTCAATAGCTGGTCCACTTCGGGGTCCAGTTTTAAACCAAATCTTGGTTCTTGTTCTCAGGAAGCCTCAGCTCTAACTTTTTAGTTGACTGAGACGTCGCGGCACATGGTTATGTTGATGTACTTGTACTGAACTGACGGGTTTATGTTCATTCAGTACTTATGATACCAAATGTATTCCTCCTAACAGAAACAGAAATTCCAGGCTGTCCTTTGGTTGTTTGAAACATACTCATGTTTCTGCAAACAGGAGAGAGAATTCAAATAACTGTTTTCTTTTTATTTATTATTCCCTAATAACTGGATTAAAAAATATATATAATTAAAAACTGTCATAAGGTACAATGTGGTTTTATACATTTGCAGGTGAGTTGGTAATTACTGACATTTAACACAAGCATGCTTGATCTAAAGCAAGTTAGCTGGAGCTGATGAGAGTGCCGTTTGAAGTTTATGGGAACAGTTGGAGCCATCCAGGTCTGCATTTTGTTAAAGGGCCACATCGGGAACTAATTTCCAAAACTTTATAATACAAAAAAAGTGTTTTAAAGCACCAAGGGAGAGTTTTATTGACTAAAATTCAATGTCGTTTATCTAAAGCTGCCAAACTTGCAATTTTTAGTTTTATTTCATATTTCAGCACTTTATTATTTACTTATGTATATACATACATTTTTATACATCTTTCAGTTTTGTTGACATTTTTCTCAATACAGATCTCTGAAGTAATTAATTGAAAGTAATTTATGTTAAACAAAAAATTATTTAGTTTTTCATTTTGTCTGTGACAGATTTAACGTGTTATGGTTATTTTATTTTACCTCTGCATGGTTTGCAGGAGACGATACCCAGGAAGCCCAGCAGGCTAACTTCATTCAGTGGCAGGCTGGTGTTGGACCACGCCGTGTCCAGGCGACCCCCATCACAGCACTCCTCTCTGCTCACCTCTCTCATCAGGACCATGTCACACCGGTGGTCTGGACCGTGCTGCAGCCAGCACATCCCCGCTGGAAATAGTTCATAAAGAGGCATGTTGTAAAAAAAACCCCAAAACATTTAAACCGGCATCATGAATTATTTTGCATGTAAAATGTATGTTCCTTATTGTTAAATAACTTTCAATCTGTCATAGATATAGTCTATTTTTTTTTCTTGCCTTTGCTTTCTTTTTCTCTATAGTTATTATCTAGTACAATCAAAAAAATTACTTTGAGGTGATTTTAACATACAAGCTTCTAATAACATTGTTTGCTGTTTTTCCACAGAAATGTATCTTTTATCCTGAAAGACAGATGAACTTTATAAAATATGTTTTCACAAGTTTAAAAAGAAAAAATACAAAAAACAGTCCACTCACCATCAATCGGATTTCTTCCAACTTGACAGAGAGAAAGAATCACAGCCAAAGCAAATGTCAAACACTTCATTGTCTAAGTTGTCAATAAAAGAAGCTGTTTGTGTAAAAAAAAAAAAAGAAGTTTCTCCAAAACACAAATATCAGAAAGAGTCAGCAAAAAGACGTGATGTCCTTCTGATGAACAGAGCGGATCTCTAAAACTTCACCCAGCTAGTAGTTTCCCCTGAAGTGAATGGATGTGTTGTGGATAAGTGATGTCGTTCCCCCTCTATATAAATATTTAGCCCAGATGGAATTATGCTGCTGGGATGGGCCATCCTCTCAGCCAGTCATAACCCAGGGCAGGACAATTTGACTCTGACTCAATTTACAGAGTCGGGAAATGATCCATGCCCTCCATCTCCAGGCGGAGAGCACTTAGGTGACCTCACAAAACATTTTGATAACACATTAGATTCATTTAGGTCGAGGAAAAAATGTTTTTTTTTGTCTCTTTTCAAAAGTAATTTTCAACCTTTTGTGTGTTTCCATGCATATTACTTAAAGGACATTTTGATTTTATTCTGGATTATTTGTTCTGTTTGCCATTCTTCAATATTCTCTATTCTACATTTATTTTCATGCTGTATGGCTCAGTTTTTATAGTGGCTTTGTTAAAGTATGATTTAATACCGAAACTTGTCTTGTAACATTACAAAGCAAAGGTTTTAATTATAATTTTATATGACAGACAATCACAAGATAACAAATAATTATGACCTGAAGCAAACAATACACATGACATGGCTGCAATTATTATTATTTTTTTAATCTGAACATGGGAGATATATTTGTACTCAACTCCCTTTACTCTAATACCTTTAACTGAAATCTAGTGACTCAAAAAGTCGCCTAATTATTAGAGAAAGCTATCCGGTATTTAATTTAATCCTAGTTTTTTTTTAGGATTTAGAGGTTTCTTAGACAACCGGATTTCTTCCAGTCTGACAGAGAGAGAGAATCAAGGCCAAAGCAAATATGAAACACGTCATTGTCTAAGCTGTCAAAAAAAATCTGTTGTAAAAAAAAACGTTGATCCAAAAAACAAATATCAGAAAGTGTCCGCAAAAAGACGTGATGTTCTTCTGACGAACATTATTATCCTTTATCTGTCTGCAGACAGATAAAGGATAATGTTCGGATAAACATGTGTGACAGAAAACCAGAGTCAGACCCCATGAGAAGCCCTGTTTGTGGATTGTCACTGGTTAGAGTTAAAGGGAAAGATAGTTGGAGGCAAATAGAAGTTAATTCTGAAGAAAAGAAAAAAGTCAGAAGAGGCTAAAACAGACAACACATGCAGGAGAACTACAATGCAATCAAGATAAGAGCATATTGTTGGGTTAGGATGGTCCAGTCAAGTTACTAATTCAAAAACTGACCAACATTCCCTATCAAATGTGACTGAACTTGAGCTTTTGCAAAAGAATAACAGGAGGAAAGAGCAACAAGAGGTGGTTCTGTGAATTGTTTAGGCTTTTCTTTTCTTATTTGTAAAAAAATAAATAAATCTGTATTATAAAATGGGCTTTTCTTTCCACCTTTGTAATCATTCTGTGTTATTCTATCACAAAATGATCCAATCAAAACAGACAGAGATTTGCACTTTTAGCAAGAAAAAGCTGAATACTTTCTGTATATAGCAGTATAACTAAGAACCCACTTTGTTAGTATGACTCTATGGCGGCTGTAAGAATAATCGTATCAGACGAAGATAGTCTGCCATTGAACAAAACAAGCTAAACAAAAAAAATATGTTGGATAGTGCTTCTTTCCCCCATTGTTAGGCTTTTGTCACATGTGGAGCGCACGTGCAAACATTAAATACAGTGTGTACTTTGCACCTGTCAGCTAACGAGACAGACGTTTGTGTTCAATTCAATCCAAATGTTAGAGCCTCACACAACAGGTGACTGAAAAATAATCTGTATTATCATCGTGTATGAACATCTGTCCTGAACTTCCCTGCTTCTGCACTCGTTCACCTCCCAACTCTGGAGCGTGCAGTGATGACAAACTTATGAGAGTCTTGCTCATGTGTCTGTCACTGGTTTTAATTTTCTGCTTTTAATGCTCCCTTCTGATCTCTGCAGAGGCAAATGAAGGTAGCATATGGTGTAGTATCTGTGTTTTGTGAATAATTTTGGCCTTCGTCAGCGGAGATCCCCAGAGGAAAAAAGGAATGCTACCTGAGGTGGTGAGGACAGACAGAGCGGTGAGCAAAGACTGTGGGTGGCCTACTTCTTCTCTGGGACTCTGCAGATCTGCTCAGTTCATCATACGGTTTAGGTAATCTCTGTTAAGATGTACAAATTAACATAGCATGGTCCCAACTTTAGCCCAACCTCTAAATATAGGACTTTTTTGAGACATAATCATGTCTCAGTTTGAAGAAATTTAAATATATTTAATTTGTAAGGCTCTATGAAGTAGCATTAAATACATCCAGTACATTGCATCTCATATGCTAAAGACAAAGTCATGGGCTACTTTACAAGACGGAGTGACTGTGAAGAAAAAGGTAAGATTCAATGTTGCCATCTAGTGGAAGGGACTGTCACGCACAACTTCAAATCTTAGAGGATCAGCTGACATTGGCAGACGTCAGCAAGATATCTGCAGGACATAATAAGAATATAAAAAAATATTCAGAATTCAGGAAATAATGTCTAGAAAAACACTGAAAAAATATTATTAATAATAAGAATACTCATATAAAAACATATGCCTCAAAATGTGTCAACATAATTCCAAAAGGTATATGTTAAAACATGCTCCTTGACAAATAAGTACTAGCATTACTAGGGTTAATATTTACTCGATCTCTCTAATGCGTGAAATATGAATGTCTGAGTTAAATTTTAAATCTTAGACAGGTATTGAAATATAAGTATTTAAATATACATATATTTTTAAAAGGGGACTCAGGATATATGTGACCTGAATAAGAAAAAACGCATTACTCACAACTGTAAAATAAGACGCACAGATTTAGGTCACCATATTTTTCTAATAGTTGCAGGACTGGACTGATCCAAAAACCAAGCAACAAAATAACTTACTGCTGTGCATGTCAGTTCACTAAACTTTAGCTGTATAACAGTTGGCAAAGCATCCAGTGCAAAGTAATCTGTACTGAATGCATTGCATGGAAATGTATTTGGACTTTCTAGTGCAAGCAGCAATTGGCATCGGTTTCCATTTCTCATGGTACTGAGTTAGAACCTTAGATCACCAGTGCTAAACATACTTTAATTGAATCCCAGAAGATTGCTCTCTGCTTCTTTGGATTTGGAGGGTTTTCCTCCTCTGATTAGTTGGAGGAGGACCTGCATGTCCTACAGATGCTTTGAAGAGAAGGAAATGCATCTATTCCAATACAAATATCGAGTAAAGACAATGGTCACATCCAAACAATGAAAATAGACTCAGATGTACCTCTGCTTATTCCAATAACTATGATGATGTACTGGTCAACTAGATCAAGGTCTTTGTATTTATTAGACAGAACGCCTTTGTTGGGAATGATTTGCCCCTCAGTTGACTGAAATTCTTCAGGTTCTGCTGCTGCCTTCGATGTTTCATTCACCTCTGGTGTTACATTGAAAAGTCTACTGCTGTTTTCTGGGTGTTGGGTGTAGCAAAGTGGAGGTAAGCCAGATTTTACAGGCATGGTGTTTGTAATTAATCTAAGAAGAAGGCCGTCCTCAAGTACAAGCATGGATAAGAAAAGCATCATGTTGATCTGTAAGACAAATTCAATGCAGCAGTTGCCATGGACGTGTTTTGTGTCCCTTTCTAAAGAGCATAAAAAATTGTATTGTGTGCTGTATCATCAATGAGATCTTCAGAAAACAGATTCATAAAGAAATCTACCTGATTTATCATTGTACAAATAGCGCACAGACGTATCACTATCTTTGTTCAGTCAGTGTCAGCTTTTGAAAGTTTAAATTAACTAGAGCTCTGATGTAAAGCAATGTGACAAAAGTGGAGTTAGCCAGCAGAGCTCTGCCCTAATGATCAATCTGCTGCTTTAAACGTCACCGCATGACCTTGGAGACAAAAGTACCATCAATGTAATCAAAGACTTAAAAGCAACATAAAAACAGATTCATAAAGAAATCTACTGGATTTATCATTGAACTCCCTGGCTGACTGAGAAACAACTTTAAATATCACTCTGCCAGGGGCACAAATAATTTTGGGATTAACTGTACTTATTTGACAAAATGAGAGTGATATACACTGCATTTGTTATATTTAGTTGCAATACATCAAAAAGTCCACATGAGGGTGCTCAAACAACATTTCTCCAAATCCATCCCTTGTTGTCAGGGTTTATCTGAGGTTGCCTAAGACGTCTGCCTACAGCCCCTTAAATATTTTGTACATTTTTTTTCTTTTTGTTTGATAAACACGGCTCTTTTGTTCACTTCTTGGACCTGATTCAATCCGATTTCTCCAACAGTGACTTTTTATCTGCATTTGCATCTCGTCTATTTGACATTTTCCATAGTAAAGATCTTGCACTTTAATGGGCTAATCAAGAATATAAAGCGTTTGATCTGTTTTTATAATTACTTTTGACAAGTAGGGGAAGCAGAAATCACGTTTTCCTCATGTCTAGGCACTTGTTACCCATTTTAAGCCATGTTATTGTGCACGTCACACAGCTAAACACAGTCGAGCAGTGGTAATTGTTCGCCTGCCCTAGACTGGTTGAAAGCAGCTTCATCATCTATCCACTCAATTTACTCCTAATGTGTGTTACTGATTGAACCGGCAATGAGGGTTGGAAAAGTGACGAGGGCAGAAAGAGTCACCCCTTCAGTTGTTCTGCGCTCAACTTTCCTCCTCCTCCCCCTCCTCATCCTCTTTTTTCTCTGCTTCCTTCCTGTGTTTAGTGTTGCAGACGTGAAGTCCCTTCAGCAGTTCATTAATGGCCATGGTTGATGTTGGTGCATGCTCCACTCATTTAAAAAGAAGCCTACACCTTTTCACTTCACCCTTCTTCTTCCATCAACCCCTCCTCCCCCCACACCCTCGTTTTCGAGCTTGGTGTAACTTTTTCCGCACTGCTGAGGGCTCTCTGTGCTCTCTCACTCCGGAACCAGAGCAGGACAACGATGCAGTCGTGACTGAGGATCTCCCACAGAGGCTGTTGTTTAGTTCTGCCCCATATCGCCCTTATTCTACCAGTGTTTACGGTAACAATCGCTAATGCTCATCTTTCCAAAGAAGGCTCATGGGTTTGCATTCGGGAGGACATGTGAAAGCTGTCAAGAGTGAACCCCTGAACTTGATCGACAAGCCTTAACATCTTCACATACTGAATATAGACATACCTGAAATAGTTATCAATAAAATTTGTATAGTGTGATCTCCCAGATATAGTTTAGACATACTGATGTTCTAAATGAAGCCAGATTTCAGATTTATTTGGGAATCAAAAAAAAATCTGCATCTTATAATAGCCATGCACTCTCATTAAAGTAACTAATTTGTCAGTAGCCTAAGTCATTAGTTATTAAATATTCAAGGCCAATAATTCCCTTTTTAAGATAAGTGGATGTGTGCTGCATGTGCAGGAAATTAGATTTTCTCTGAGAAAGGATCTCTTTGTCCATCCAAATTAGAACAGCATTGAAAAAGCTTTTTTTGAAACTAATTCAAATCAGTTCACATCAAGAATTAATATTTGATACAGATTCATTATACAGAGTTTTTTTCTAATTTTGTTTGTTTGTTTGTTAATTTTTCTTAAACACAATTCTGAAAATCTCACATCTATGAAAATTAAAACATTACAAAGAACAAATAAAAAAGATTTTTAATATAGAGATTATATAATCATCTACTACACCACTGGAAACTCTGAACCTGCTAGTTGTGCATCAAAAAGCCATATATACTTTTTACAAGGAGGGAAGGCCATATCAGGTAGTTTTTAAGGGAGCTGACTGTTCAGTGTCTCAGCACTCAGTATAAGGAAAAAGTACGATAAGGGCCCAATGTAATCAGTTCAGATGAAAGTGAAGAAATCAAGGTCCCTGATTTTGGAGTCTGACGAGTGGAAAGGAACAGAATCAAAAGTGCTTTAGGTTCAACTTGGGACTTTATGACCTGCAAGTACAAATAGCGCACAGACGTATCACTATCTTTGTTCAGTCAGTGTCAGCTTTTGAAAGTTTAAATTAACTAGAGCTCTGATGTAAAACAATGTGACAAGACCGGAGAGAGGTACTGGCAAAAGTGGAGTTAGCCAGCAGAGCTCTGCCCAAATGATCAATCTGCTGCTTTAAACGTCACCACATGACCTTGGAGACAAAAGTACCATCAATGTAATCAAAGACTTAAAAGCAACATAAAAAATCTCTTTTTCACTAAAACATTCTTAGCATCAGGAACATTCCAGTTCCATAACAAACACATCTTCAGACATATTTCTTTCTACCCAGTATATAAGACATTTGCCAACGACCATCTGCTGTCTTCACACTTCAAGCAACCTTATGTCGCCTGGAGATGTCACTTATAGAAACAGTGTTCGTCAGAACTCATTTAAAGCTGCCAGACTGCGTTGTGCTAATTGGTATTCAACTTGATACGATTGACTTACTGCAGGCAGCCAGTCATTTTGTACTGTAAGTCACCTATAGTGGTTCAAAATTACATAAGTAGCCTCAAAGGTTATGCTGAGAAATCATAAACACAGATAATGAAGTAGAAATGTTGGGCAGGAAACACAAACACATCTTGCTTGATGCCAAACAGCAATTAAAACTCGGAAATTTCTGTCTTTGTTAGAGGCAGAGCTTTGTCTCTCTTTTATATAAAACACTGGCTAAAATGTCACTCCAGATTCTCCACACACTGCATGTGAATGTAATTCTCATACAAGAATCAAAAGTTTTATTTTTCAGAAACTGTAGTACATTAACTCTTTAATCATGGAGTTCCACAAGGTTGTGTTCTTGGTCCAATTTTATTGGTGCTTTACATGCTTCTCATATAACCTCTTACGACTGATGATAACTGCTATAATATCCAGCATTTTATAACTTTTAAATCTCAGTGTGTGCTTAGATTATTAGTCTCATAGAAGTATCTGAAATGAAGATCAGAATACTGAGGAGAAACCACCACCTTCAAATGACACCAGACTAACTTTCTATCCCAATCCAAGGCTTAAAGCTAAAAGCAACAGCGCTCTGTAGCCCCTACCCTTTGGATTGTTGTGAGCTTTTATTTATGTTCTGTGGCTTTAATGAACTTGTTCAAAAAGGAGTTGAGGACTTATCGCTTAGACAGGTAATGAAGTAATCAGGAGCCGGTTGAGACAAGAAAACCAGCTGTGATGGATAATTTGTTCAGTCTTAAAGGCATCAGACTAACTAAAGAGCCATCAGTGTTTCCTCTCTTTTTCTGTTGGCAGTTGGGTCATTTTCTTCCATTTTTGTTTGACTTTTTTCACCCTTTACCAACCACAGCTTTCTTCTGTGTGTATAATTTGTGCCCATTCTCAAATGTACTGTGATTTGTTTGTTTGGCATTTATTGAGTGGCAATAAATCTTGATATATTTCATCCCTGATTTCTTTTATTTTTACATATTTTATTTTTATGTTTTTTGCTGTTTTGCCTGGATCTTTTTTTTATCATTATGTCAAGAGTAGATATGTCAGTACTGCAGATAAAATGTCCTCTCATATCACACTCTGGAAAGAACTCTGTGATATCTCATTGAGTTTTGAATATCTGATTGTTTACACAATTTTTGTAGTTCATCAGATTTCAACGATACCCGTCTTTAAAATAAAGTGGGTATAAATGTCTCATCCAGCACTATGACCTATTCACTTATCACACTGGACCTGAAACAAAATGTCATATTCCAACTTTCCAGTCTGTGTCTGTGCACTGGCCCTTTAAAGACTCTTGACTGCGCAAGAGCAGCAGTTGCCATGGCCACAAATGACTGAAGTGTATCTGTTGCCAGTGTAATGCTGAAAGCTGTCAGAAACAGATAAATATAATAAAAACAAGGAGGATGGGGGAGCTTTTATTCCCATTATTCTCTTTTCAGAATTGGGTTTTGTGTGACAGCTTAGAAACTCTAAATCACTGCATCGGCCTGACAATAAATCAATCACAAAAACAAACATATCTGTGAGTCCATAATCCAATCGTTGATATAATTTTCTAAACTTGTCACAGAGAAAATAGTTTTATTTGTACAGCTCTGTGTCGTTTGCGTCCATTTTTGTTTGCTTGTTGTTGCAGAACACTGTCTGACAACCTGATCAATGAGCTTCCTTTTTTCTTCTTCTCTGCTCGTCAACAAGCAAGAATTATTGCAGAGACTTAAATCAATTTGTCTGCCATATATAGAAGCTGTTTCCTTCCAGAGCGAAGCAGAAAGGATAACGATAGATGGTGATAAATGGCAGGTAGAAAAAAAGACTGAATGCTGTATAAATATTTAAACAAGCTAAAGGGCAGATGAGTGTTTAGAATTAATTACCCCTCTCAGAGTAAATATGGATGCTATGACCGACTTCATGAGCTAAAGAACCATGCTGGAGTCCATGCAGTATTAATGACGGGCAACAAAAGAGCCTCACCTTTTGGAGTTTATCAGGTTCACTGGGCGAGGGATGGAGGCCTTTGTTGTTAATTCACTTCCTGTTGGAAATAATGAAATGTCTTTTTTATAAAAAGGCAACAACTGCCCTCACTTTGGGGTCAGAAACAAGAGAGTGGCAAGTATTATCACCGGCAAACCAAAACACAGCCAAACTGAAAACTGAATTTTATTTTAATTTTGTAGACCAGCAGCCTGAGTTGACACTTTTGTTTTCCCCTTCATGATTTATTAAGATGGTGGTATGCTACTTATTACCAAAGTAATTTGATCTAACAAGGAGTCATTCCCTGTTGTTTGGATCAGCTTTATTTAATCCAAACAAGGGATTTAACATTGGATTCACAAACTCACACATTTCATAGTATGGACATTAAATGTAAATAAACTTTTGAGAAGATAAAAATATATATATATATATACCTGTGAAAATCAATAACTGTCTTGTAAAATAAACAAAAATGCACATATGTGTTTATTTATGTATTTGCATGGGATATTTTTCTTTTTAATGGAGTGTTTGGAAGAGTGCAAATATTACAGTGGGTTAGCTGAATAATGTCTAAGATGTTTATTACATGAGAACCTGGAGGAAGAAACTGGCTCTGGAGTGGCTTTTGCAAATAGTGCTAGAAGAAAAATCATTAATGAAATCTGTTGGGTTTCCTTAGACAAAAAACTTTTAAAACTAATTTAAATGATAAACAGATTTTGATGCACTGCTTGACGATTAGAATAAATTGGAAAGTATGTATGACTTACATAATGGTTAGTGAAATGCTTTGTAAACTGTGGGTGATAATCTTGGACAGGGCACCAGTCCATCGAGGGATCAATACAAAGACATTGGGACAAATCTGCAAACATGCACACTTCCAGACATTAAGGCAACGTAAGGTGAACATGTGTACGTTACTTTTGGACTGAGGAACATCCAAACTCAAAGAGAACATGCCAACTTCACATAGAACATCCAGGATTTGCATCTTTTGGATGACACATTACAAAATGTAGCTTTGAATATTCTTGAAACGTGTTAATAAACCCATCAAAAAGATACTGTCATAACAATAATTTCATGACTATTCAACTAGAGCATTTAATCAGACAAAAAGGAAGAATGGAACCCTGCTCAACATTAAAGGAGTAGGCACAGTAGGACAGGACAGCAAAAGTCATTCTGGTAAAATCCTTTTTTTAGCTCATTGCTGAGCTTGTACAAAGTCGCCCATAATTGCCTCTTTTAATGCTTTTTTTTGTATAACAGCAGCAGTGGAGGTGGCGGAGTAAGATGAGCTGTTTAATGCTGGATAATGGGAGCAGATAGAAGAGCTCTTACCCTCAGGAAAGGGGGTGGCGTGGGGAAGAAGGGAGAGTAATTTCTGGAAATAATGGATATTGACAATGGAGAAACAGAAATAAAGTGGAGACGATAACAAGGCAGGAAAACATGGGCTGTGCATGTGACAGGAGCACAAAGGATGTGATATTTCACATCAAATGCAGCTCCTTGTACGGTAAATGGATGCATGTCCCACACAGAGTGCTCTCTTCACCACACTCACACCTTCCACGCTTGTGCCCACGCATATGCACGTACGCCTTCACACAGTTTGGGTTTAAAAAAAGAGCTCCCTCACCCTACACACACACACACACACACACCCACTGACTCTGTGTGTGTAGGATCAAGCTACATGCCTGATCCTCCAGAGACTCAGCTTGCATCATTCTGACTTGTTACAAAACAAATGGCCCTTCCATCACTGAACATTACTCACACAGAGAGGATGATGCTTATTGCATCTACTAGGTGTTTCTATGCAACCTGTGTGATAAGAGGAAAAAGCCACATCCACATGGCATTGTTGGCTGATTCACAGTCCAAACAGGAGTGAGCCACCTATTGAGGCCACATGAATGATGTCACTGACAGTCAATCCATCTGTTGTGAAATCACCTATTACGCGGCATACATGTGAATCCTACTGTTTTTTTTTCTCAATTTGTTCATAGATTTCAAACATATATCACCAAAGTTTTTATAGTGTTGTGAAATATTATTTGTTTCTGTGTTTAATTTCGTTGCCACACCTGAATGCTTCTGATAGAAAAATGATTTCGATCATAAATGGCATCAAGACTTTTCTTTCACATTACTGGACAGTAACTTTTGAGTTCGGCAGAGTTGTTTCAATGGACTCACATTGGAGGGCATGATCCTGATGAAGTCTCTGTCTTAGATTTAAACAGGCTGCATATTCAAATCCGAAAGAAAAGCAGTTATAAAAATGTGTCCATCAGTTCCTGTTAATGCATACAGAAGTATCTCGACAAACAAATACAGATTAGCAGTTTGAATGATGCACCGAATTTCAAATAGATTTTGATCTTAGTGAATGACACTGTTAATATTCATGCGGCTGAGGCACAAGAATCTGAGCGGCCGCCAGTTGTTTCCATCAAGCCCTAATTAGGGCCACAATAGAGTTGTAACCGTGTTTGTGTTTGAGTGCTTGCGTCACAACTACGCTGATTGAAATGTTTGACAAAAAAAGCAGGACAGAGGTCACGATCATATTTTTTATCTTTTTGTATGCACGTTCATGGGTGCGTGTGTGTGTGAAACAGCAAGCATCTCCTTAACACACACACCTGAGCATACTTATCCCACGAATGATGATAAGTTGTGGAGGTGTGAGCGTGTTGTTCCTGCACAACTGTCAGAGGGGAGACATGTCCCTTTTGTCTTCCATGAAGAGCTTGAAAAACTGTTATGTGAAGAAAGAATTTCAGATTTAGAAAATACAGAATAAACATCCATTTTTTTTGCGTGGACTGATTTGCAAACATTTTATTTTTCTTATTTCTTCGGGTGTTGTGAGGTGAGGGAAGCAGAGGAGGAGGATGAGAACGATGCCAATTGGCTTTGCATAACTGTGTGCTGGTGTGTAGATGTGCACACACAGTGTAGCCCAGCAGGGCGATGAGACAGAGGAACATATGAATGAAAGCAAAAAATGTCAGGCAACAGCATCCTTATTACCATAATAAAAAAATCTGGGAAGATTTGTTGAAGATTTAATTCATTATGTGTCACATCTCTACATTTGTAGATTTTTTGATTTCTTATAAAATCTCTGCGTTGAGTTGTAAGATCCTCTGAACTACATTAATACAGACCAATGAACATGTGAAATATTAGTGCAGGAAGAAAGTTTCAAAGAGGCTTTCATAACAAGATCATGATTCCACCTCTAAAATGGACTATTACATAACAAATACTCTTTTTGAAGTGCTAAACCTGTAGTACACTTTCTGAACTTTAGTCGTGTGAAAAAATAGAACATTCTATGAAAACCTTAGTGATTCAAGTTCATGTAAGACTTCTCAAAATTTCTGTAAAATAACAGACATATATATAAATGACATAAAAATGACTGTGAAAAAACTGCTCAGAGTTAAACGGTGAATGTGTGGAGTGAGGTGATTTTATTCTTAGACTAATGATGCCTATAGAAACCATCTCATTCATTGCAGTTATTTCTACTAAAGGAATGTAAAAAAACACCAAAAACTGAGTGACTGACTCTCTATAAATACAGTATATGTAGTAATACAATGTTGTGGTTTTATATTTTATGTGTTGCATGCGTTCTTCATTTTGCTTTGTAGCTCCTGCGAAAAGCTTTGAATAAAACTTTAATCTGAACTAACATTAGTAAACTACAGGATTTAAAATGATGCTGTAGCAATGGCAGTGGCAATGACTTGAAGAGAGATTTGCAGGCTGACTAACAGAAGGTGCTAGCAGCGCTCAATATGTCACTGTCTCTTGTTTGGTTGATTGCAGCATGGTGCCGGTGTCAACCTTTCAGCAAGCCAAAACTCACTCATGAACACATACTCACACACCCACACATGCATCCCACTGTAATGAACATATCAGTCCATCATGACTGAGTCACGATGTGTGGTCTCACGGCTAGTTTCAGTACTTATAGGTTTCATTTTGATTGCAAAAGCTTTGGATTGTCAAAGTCACCGGAATATAACAAAACAACTTTACTGATAATTCTGTTACTAGAATAAAAAAGAGTTCATTGAAGCCTGTAGACCAACTGAACAAGCTGATAGCTAAGGGTTAAAAATATTAAATTTAACTTAAACTGTCAAAACAAGTCAAATATCTAATCTATTGACTGAACTTCTAAACCGTGAGGCCTGTTAATCGGTTGTTTTCTGACAGGTGTGTGAACATGCGAAAGAGCAGCTGAATGTCACAGGAATCCTGGAGGATCAATGAATGACAGGGAATTTGTGACCGGACAGGAAGCAAAGAGATCAGGTTCATTTTATTCAGGTCACACCTTTCCGTATTAACAGGGATGAAAAGCAGATAGGGAATAGATGGTAATATTTTTCAGTTAAATTCTGTAGCTTTCGTATGGTGTATTTTTATAGTGTATATAAAGTCGTGGTTGTTTTAGTTTTTGAGATTTCCTTTTATAATTGGCCTAAAACAATGTTGTACTTCCTCCCACTCTCTCTGCAATGACTCTCTGGTGAGTCAAATGTGATAACAAAAGGCCACAGAGCGGTAGTCACCTCCGAACTTTAATCAAGCCCCTTCAATCACAGACACAGACACTGCCGGCAGAATGAAGCTGAAGAAAAGGTTTTCTTTTTTTTTACATTTTTTATTTTATTTTAATTTGATCTTTCTTTCTCTGCTCTACAGAACTCAACCTGAAGATAAACTTGTCTTTTGAGTCTAGGGGGAAATTATATCTATTTATTTATGAGCTTATCTTCTATAATTGTGTTACTCTTTGATTTGGAACATTTTTTTCTTTTTTTTCTTGCGGAGGAGCTTAATGAGCTGCCTTGAACTGTGAATGTGTCCACACAGGACCCAATTAAGTGGAGTATAAAGACCATCATTCTTCTCTCCCCTCGCTTGTGTGTTTGGTGTTCCTGTCGCCTCATGAGTGGAAGGACGTGGGGAGGTACACGGTTAGATTCATTTTCACTTGCCAGCTAATTGCAGGTTAAATATGTCAGGCTAATGCTTATGCATGGTGGGATGTTAAATCAAGTCTTTTTACATCCAAATTCAAGACACGCGTACGGTACTGTGAGTAGGGCCTTCCCTCTTACAAATGTATTCTGTTACTGTTACTTTGCTGCAATCAAATGTTTCAGATAAAGCTAATTATACTGTAGATCCAAAATGCAAAACTCCTGTTTGCAACTCCTGTAGCAAACATTCATTTCTCAAAGCAATTGAAGAACCAGATATTTGTCATTAATTGGCCTCTAAAGGGTTGCAAAATTTTTTTCCAGGGTTTGGGGAATCCAACAAACTACAATGAAAACAAGGAAGAGTGGCCATTGACAGGGAAAATAAAGGGAATTAACTATTGCAAAGCTAACAAAGCATTTAAAAAATAAAAGAGTAAAAGAGTATTATATTAGTATTTTAAGCTGGTGGGAGCATGATGGTCTGGGGCTACTTTGCTTCTTCGGGAACCATTCAACTTCCCTTTAAGTGATGAAACCAAAAATTCTGCTCTCTAGCAGAAAACCCAGAAGGTGCCATGTGAGTGAGCAAGCCATCATTTGGTGAACTTTATCTTAACCCCTCTGGTCACATGTGGAGGGGGAACGGTCCAAAGTCAACCAGGAAGTCCTCGTTTGAACGGCTCAAATAATCTGAAGTGGCCAGTTCAAAGTTTTGATTGTGATGCTGCAGCATTCCCTGAAATATACTGGTCCTGCTGGAAGCCCCTCAAAAGTGGTGGAATTAAAGCAGTTCTGCAAAAGAGCGATCTAAAAAAAAGAACGAAAGAAAAAGAAAAACCTCATAGAAGCATTTTATTTTTAGATATAATTGGTTAACTTTAGCTTAAACAAGGAAATAATCATTTGAAAACTACTTTTTTGTGTTTATTTAGGTTAACTTTGATTTTGTAACATGTTGGGGAATGAATAGATGGAGTTCCCATGATGCTTTGCAGATTATTGTATCCACTTGCCACTTAATTATGTTCCGTTTTACCTAATTGCTATAACTGAGTGTTGGTTCAGTATCATAGTTGCTCTTTTCATTTACTTTGAAGTTAGATACTCACACATTTCTGACACTGTGGAAATTGCATCGTAAGACGTATGTTCGTTTTCATCCCCATCTTTTTTGATTGTCTCTATTTTGTTGAATGCTCGGTCAATAGAGTTAAGTCAGTAAAATAGCACCTCTGCTCAAAAAGCATTTCTCTTTACTTCATTATTGGTGACTTTGAATGCAAACATGGCACAACATGAAATCTGGTTTTGATATTGCTGACACATTTCACCGCAATGATAAAAGTAAAGGCATACATATTTTTGTGTTCCAAAAAAACCCCATCTTAAAGCAATCATATAATATATATATATATATATATATATATATATAAAAACCCCATCTTAAAGCAATAATATATATATATATATATATATATATATATATATATATATATATTCTTTTCTCCCTTTTCAGCAAAAGATGCGACAAACAACCAATGCAATGTTTTACTGAATTAATAAAGCAGAGTGAGAAACCTTAAAATAAATTAATAAATAAACTTGGTAAAAATGAACAACAATTACAGCTGGATTGTATGAAAGTGAGGAAACTGGAAGTGGCCGATCTTTGCAGCAAATGAAATCCAAATGAGGATTCAGTTTGGTGGTCAGAGGCCAAACATTACACTTTTTACCAACAGGAATTATTTATTAAAGTCCTTCTAAACTCCCACACACATTCATCCACGCCGGTGGAGACGAAGGTGCCGCTGGCTGCTATACTGCAGTGTTGCTGAGACACACACACGAACGCTGTAATGGGGCTGCAAGCTTGTTTTTTTGTTGTTGTTGTTATTATCTCTTGCTCTTTTTTTTTTAAAAGGCTTTTATGCTTGTTGTCTACACCCATGCTCTGGCCTCCATCACCCCCTCCCTTCTCCTAGTGATTTCCATAAATGTACATTTCTCCCCCTTCATCCACCTTTTCAACAAGTTGTTGAAATCGCACATTAGAGGAGAGGAGAGTGTGTCTTTGGGTTGCTGTAGCAACAGGGTGAGTCATTCTGCTGCAGTCAGTTTAGTCACACTTACACCGACTGTATGTTTCCCTCTCTTCCCGTTCTTTCCATCTCACTGTCCCTATGGCTTCCTGTCCTTCACACACATGCTAACACACACATGGTCAAATTTTCCCATAGTATGTATTTAATTCACACATCAAGAAACAGCTCAGATTTCTTCTTCTGATTATTATTACAAATATTCTGTATCTCTGCGTACAGAGTGAGAGAACTGCTATCTGGAGATCAAGTGAACGTGCGTGTGTTTGTGATGTGTGCAAGCGAGAGATGATAAGGGCAATCGGAATATCGCTGCTCTCTCTTTGATTACTTATTTATGGAGAAGGCTAATCAGTAAACCCAGAGTTGAGAAGCACGCTGTGAAAGAGACGGGGAGGCGTGAGAGGAGATGAGGGAGGCACTGAGAGGCAGGGGGGCACCTAACACTCATTCTCTTCCAACAACACTTGTTACCTCTGATTAAAAGAGAATAATTTTAAAGTTGATTTCCACCCCTCCTGGGCCCCACCCCCTTTTGTGGTGCTTTTTCTTTTCTTTGTGATTAATACTGTGAGTCTTTGCTTCCTGTTCGCCCATTAAAGGACTATGCACATTCACAGCTTGCATGTCAATGCCACACCTCTGCTTTTGGAAGTGAATCATCAGACAATTGTCACAGAGCTTGGACAGTGTTTTGCTATGATGAAGAAGTGAAAATACCCCTCACAGCTAACACCTGCCACAACTTTAGTTTGAATAATCGGAAATTCGTCTCAGCGACAGAATAGATATTGCGGTTTAATGTCCAGAGTTACTGTTTTCTAAGCTGCATGGAAGAAAAGAGGTGATGAAACTAAAATGCGTAACGCAACTTTAATTTATCTAACACTCAGTCAGTCCAACATGTTTAAAGGAAATTACAAAAGGACATAACAAAAGCTGTTTGCGTTTGGTGAACAGAAGCTCCCCCAACATTTGCGTTCCTTCATCCAGAGAACAAGACTGGTTGAGCGCAGATGTGACAAAATACCCCTCCACTGAAGTCCCAATCAAGTAAATACACATGAGTTATATAAGGAAACACGTGAAACATACTTATTTCCTCCCTATTCTCAAGTGAACAGCTAATCAGAGTAGAGAAAGGTAAAAACACCTCGAAAATCAGAGAATTCACAACATTTCTCTCACCGTAGGTAACATGTGTAAGTATAGATGGTAAGGATTGTGAATAATTTCTGAGTCATACTATGAAATCAAGTTACAACTAAGGTGTGAACAGCAGCACTATGCAGCCTTTTGGTGCCAAACATTTCAGTGATGGATAAAGGCCCATTTTCAGTTTCTACTGTCCAGTAAAAACTGCCTCAGACGATGTCGTCAAGCAGCACTCAGACTTTAGTAACCCCAGTTCATACCTTCACCACACCAATGTGCTAATCATGTGCTGGTTATAGATAAACCCATCTGGTTAATTTTATGATCCATGAGTGTTTTAACTTTGGGTAATAATTGGGTCAGTTTTTGATCATTTCTCTTTTTGTCCCGCATTTCGTATTTGTATCACTTGTGTGTTTGACTTGTTTCCTTAGATTAGTGTTCATTCTGTTTGTTAGATTCAGTTTTTCCTTCCCTAAACCTTACAGTCTGCCTTCCTTCTGATCTGTCTGATCTTTTCACCTCCTCTCCCAGCTATTTTCCATCACCTCCTTTCCCTCTGCCTTCATTCTCCCTTAACTGCTCTCTATTTACGCCTGATCAGTCCTTCTGGTTCTTGTATTGCTCTCCACTCTTTCAGTATACTTAGCCTCCCCCAATTTCATTTCCCCTATAAGCATCTCCTCTCTATTTCATGAATATTTGTGCTTTTTGATGAGCCAGAGTCTCTGTCTGCATTTTGAGCTGAATTCAGCTCCACCAAAAATAATACTAAGAGGAAGCAAACTTTGCTTTATATCCCAGTGCTTCCCTTCCATCCCCTAAACTTTCTTGAAGTTTTTGGTTTGCAATACTATTTTTCCCTGAAACACAAGACTTGGACACTGCCCAATGGGTCTCACTGGCAGATGGTGGGTGGCAGTATAGCACAGTTCCTACCACCCACATCTTGCACAAAGAGCCGTGTTCCTCTCGTTCTGGCAGAAGGAGATAGAATTCAGTCAAAAATGACAAAAGAACAAGACAACAGCACAGAAAACAAAAGCACTGGAAGTCAAGATCTGACACGTTAGACAATATCTAAAATGCAGGCTATGCTAACATAAAGCAAAAGACCACAAAATTGTCTTAAAACTAGAATCACATTCCCTCAGCTGCACTCAAATACCAATATGCAGGTCCAGTCACATATGGTATGGGTGTAATCTTTGGCACATATTGCGACACTTTTCACTTGGAGTGATTATTTTGGGCAACCAGAAAGATGGTTACTGTTTTGTAAGTTTAGCCACTGCGACAATGCACATGTTGAGCTCTGACCACCCAGCCTTGTGCAAGCCCACAATCTGACCGCTAACAAACTCTGTCGAGTGCTTATAGCAATCTGTCTACAAGACATGCTCTGTATCTGATGACCTAGACTCATCATTTTGACTGTCAGTTGCTCCTGTAACTGCGACTCATCATGACGATGCTTATTCGCTCTCTATTGTAGACATGCAATTCTTTGTTGAAACTGAAATAAAAATTCAGTGACAATTGCAGGTTAGACCTTAAAATTAGTAAATTTGATGATGATGGTTAGAGGTAGGTTTTTAAAAGTACATTGGCCGATTTCATGCCCTTTTCAGTCACTCTTGCTCTGTCCGATCCTGATGTGTATTATTTCGATAACGTAGATTATTTGACACATAACTTTCCAATCATGTCCCTGTGATTGGGTAGATACTTTCAATTTGATGTCTCAAGATGGAGTGAGCCACTCATTTTTACCTCAGTGCTGACCCACGCATCACCTCAGGTTGCCCGAGGTAGATTGAAGAGACTGACATGGTCATAACAACCACACACACAGGAAGATGTCTTTAAGCAAATGTGGACACATTGCTCAGTAAATATTGCTTTGGGTGTCTCTTGGGCTTTGAAAACAATTCGAAATAGTCTCTGAAGTGTCTCAAATTCTGACTGAGGTCCTATACTAAGCATGAGACAAATTGCTCCAGCTAAATTCAACGGATTCTGCATGCTGGTTGATGAATAAATAACCCTGTAGTGTTTGGAATAATGTCTGAATATGTGTGGGTGTATTTTTGTCTTCCAGCCCATCGTGAAGCATCACGGCTGTAGCAAAAAGCCTGAAAAGCTTTAGTCTGTATATCACATCACAAGCAAAAGCTGGCAGGGGGTGGGGGTTGGGGGGGTAGCTCCATCTCCAGAGAGGTAGGCGGAGGGAGGGGTGGGGATGCACAATGAAGAGCTGAATGACGCAGCCGAGAAAGGAAAGGGCGGGATGCATGGAGTAGAATCCCCAACAAGGAGATGAGGAAGAGGAGTAGGAGGAGGAGGTGGAGAAGAAGAAGCGTAGGCAGACTGCGTGGGAAGGAGATGCTGCATAATCAGCTTTCTAGGGCTTTCTCCTGCTCTCCTCTTTACTTCACTCACTCTTTTTTTGAGTGGCCTATTGCTCTCTGTCAGCCCCTTCCTTTTGACCGCCTCTCTTCTCTTGCATTTTTCACGTTTTCTCTAAATTCACTGCTTTTTTTCCCCAAGAATGACTCGAAATACACACTTTGGAAATTCATTTTTAAAAAAGCTCATTTCAAGTAGTCTCTGCTTGAGTCTTGAGACATGACACCTCTTGTAACTATTTGCATAGGCTGGAAACTAATACAAGAGCAGTAGGAGCAGTGGTTTGTCTGTATGCATTTCCCCAGTCCAATTCACAAAACAAATCTTTTTATAGCTTTATGGCTATCTAACATTCTGCTCCGGTCTTCTCCCAGTCAATCCTATTTCACACTTATCAGCTTTTGGCATCACATTAAATTAGCCTCACATAATGAGTGAGAAACAGAGGAGTTGACTGATCATGAGCAAAGAGTGGCCCGATGAGTCATCGGCATCTCTTACGCGTTCAAAACGCGCCTGGTGCTGCCCCTCTAAAAGGCAATCCGGAGCTTGGGTGGAGAGAGGCAGGGGAATGTGTGGATGGAGGGGGAGGCGGAGGAGCAGGTGGTGATCGTGGTAAAGGAAAGCGATGAGGTGAGAGAGAGAGAGAGAGAGAGAGAGAGAAGAGGAGAGACGGGGTTTTCCTATCAGAAGCGTCCCCTGAATACTGAGTAACTCCACAACAGATGAGGTGGAGCAGGTTGGGAGATGGAGGAGAGGCGGAAGGGATTGCAGAGGTGTTCATTCATGTGTGTTGGGCAGACTTTAAATGTGCAACTCGTGGGTGGGTATGTGAACAAACGGTACAAAAAAAGTCCATGGCTATTTGAGGTTCTAGACTCGATGAGTACATGTAATTGTGAATGAAGAACTCCTACTTAAAGGGGCCGATCCATTAAGAAATCTGGGCTCACGTTGTTGAAAACTCCTGAGGAATGACTGACCCAGTTTTGGGTTGTCTTGGTGCTGCTTGGTAACCACCTGGCAGCCCTGAAATATCTCCTGTTTGACTTTAAATCTATGTTATGCTATATTTTAAAAAGCTGTCATTGGTGGTTATATTTGAATCTCATAAGGTCTTATTTTCAAGAGCAAGATGTTCTAAAGATGCAAACAAAACAATGTGCTACAACAGACAATAGTCATTGCAGTTCGTTCAACAAATTTTAAAAGGTAATAACAAAGACAGTGTTATGACCTTGAGTCAGTTGTAACAATTAACAAACAACCATTAACAACATGCAACAGGCACTCAGATCCAGTAATGATCATTTGAAGTGTGGACTGTAAAGCCAAAGACTGCAGGATTTAATGGTTGGTAAAAAGTTTTTGTCCATGAAGCAACCAGGGTGTTTATATCAGTTTTGTTGCCATAATTACTGTGAGGTAAGAAGGTGGCCCTGAAAAGTTGTTTCTTCATGTATGCATTTTTCATATTTCTATAATAAAAAAACTATAATTTATATTTCTCTTATGTCTATAATTTCTATGTGAGACACAAGATGTTCAATATGAGACTCTTAATATGTTTAATATTCATGACCATGATTTATTAGGACACCTTGTGCCTGATAAGTCAGGCACAAGGCTACAGCGTCCGTTATTTTAAGAAAAGGTAATTTGTTACAAACTATGCAAAGAATTTCAGGGAATAAATATCTTTTTGGGTTACAGATTTAACTTTTACATCATTATAAGGATAATTGCATACTGATTTTTGCTATTGCCACCAACTGACCAAAATCTACGTACATGAGAAATCCAACGCAGATCAAAGTCATGGTTCTGATCATTTCATAAAATCTGACTTGCTTGAGAGAAGACGCTACAACTAATTTAGTTTGAATTATTAGATAACACGATATTGAAGGAAAGAAGATGACCATCATCTTCACTATTTATATCTGTTATTCTGTCTTTTTTATAGAAGTTATTCCTGATTCCACACTCTGATGATGACAATGATGACGTCTCCAGACATAGCGAAGGACAAACCAATTCAGTTTTACCACTGCCTGGCTGCCGATGTGTCAGCCCCAGCTATTGGCTGGCAGACAATGCAGCCTGTGGCAGAGGTAAGCCTAGGTATGATGCAAAAGAGTGAAATTAAATCACATGGAAGGCTGTAGGTGTAACTGTCTCCCTCTTTCAGGAAAGATTAATGTCAGACTCCCCAAAGCCTTTCATCCACCTCCACTTTTAATGAATGAATGTAGCTTTTAGTAGTCTGCTCTTTTCATCCTGCTGTCCGTCAGGGTGTAATACAAAGCAATGTTTGAAACCAGGGAGCTGACAGCTATTTTGCTGAGTGTAAAATATTTCCTGTTATAGCATCTGTGTTAGAAGCAAACTGCATGTATTTGTACAGCCAGAGGCGGACAGGTATAGATTTCAAGTCAGTGTGAAAGTATCCTTCTGTATCCCTTCAAGCCTTTTCCTACGTCATTGTTATTTTCTGCTATTTCCTTATTAATGGACATTTAATTGGAATGGGCTACTAACACTTGAAGGCACATTTTTTTTCATTCTGTGCTAAATCCATTCATTCAACTTTTCTGCATCATTACATTTCCTCTGTTTCCTGCGGTTTCAGCTGACAGCTCTGCACTTTTCTTCACCTTACATTTGATATGTAGATTTGACTGGTAGATTGGCAGCATAGCAATTTTTTGACTTCTTTTGAGACAAGTGACTTCGTCTTGGCAGTCGGGGTGTAACAAGATCTTGACCTACAAGATCTCGCCATGATAAAACACCACCGTATTTCTCGTTGAGGTGATTGTTATTTTGCAAACACAAGCCAATTGAGGTCAGCGTCACCTGATGAGCTTGTAATAGAAGATGCCTCAGCTACTCTTAAAGCATTCGTTTGGCAACATTTTGGATTTCCAGAGGGAATAGTGTATAACAGAGTGACAGGGCACACCATCAGTAGAAACTTAGAAATACTGCTGACCATGGTTTAAGAGCTTCTCTAAGATATGAAGAGATTCAGTTTTGGTTTATTTGTTTAGCGCCAAATCACAGCAAATATCCCAAGACGCTTTACAAGACAAGATGGTGCAATTTGTTTTATGGAATCAGAATTTTCATAAAAAACAAATCAATTTTGCTCAATCCAATCCAATCAGCTCCCATTACACACAGTCTAGTTTGATCCCCGCTGTTTTATTCCTCCGTTTATCAAAGTCAGTCATGCGGATTTCCTCATGTCATTTGCTCTGCTGGAATCGTTTATCCAGAGCAACCCGTGGTGGCAGGGCACAGAAACAAGTACCTTTGAAAAGGAAGAAATCAAACTATGTCTGCTTTGCACAAGGCAGACAAAGCAGACATAGTTTCACTTATCTAGGATAAATTGTTTATTAAAAGGAAATCGGAGTAAATTGAGTTAATGCCCCTAAAAATCTGCTTTTGTCTCAGAGAGAAACAAAGTTAAACTTACAAGCACTAAAAACCAATCTGATAGTGAAAACATAGTCAATGGCAGATTGGGGTCTTGCAGTAGTTTCAGCCATGAAAGAGAACAGAAACAACAGAATTACGTGGCAAAGTGCATCTAAGGAGTCTGAGAGAGAAAGAAAGTTTGTCGGTTCAGCTTAAAGCTGTGAAACTGAGATATAATACCACATTTACAATTTTATTGAGCTGTATGATGCATCGGAGTGCAAAATCTTGTGGCGCTAGGAGGCAAAGGAGACAAAATTTGATAAATGTTCTACATTAATTAATCAGCGAGCTAGTAGGTGATTTTTAAGATTTCATGAGGTCCCATTATTTGCTCAATGACCAGCTCACCACCATTAATCCCAGTCGGCTAGAGTAGACGTAGATGCAACTTAGCCAATGTGGCATGGCAGCTTGTTTAATGTTACAGTGGGTTATGGTGACTTGTGTTGTCGTTTGTGAATTTCAGTATAATTGAATTGTGTTTCCATTTGGGTAAAATCTAATCGTGGTGAGGTGTTAAACCCGCCATCTGACAGGAGGGACGGCCTAAAAGGCATGAAGAAGATGAACATTTGACAACTCCCCTTTGTTGATGACAGACTTGATTTGGCTTTTCTGTTCGGTTAATTTGGGGGGAGGTGATAAGGGCAGGAAAAGAAATCAATACGAGCCGCAGCAGCAGAGAGAAAAATGAAATGAGATTCATGAGAGGCAACCCAAGCTGCAATCCGTTCCCACGTGTTTGTAAACTACCATTCCCTCTGAATAAAGCACACTCTGGCCAGTTTCGCTTCATTCATTTATTGACAGACTGTAAAACAAGCCTAAAATAACACTTTTTTTTTCAAACAATTTGGTCCCTTAAGGTTAAATAGGTTCGACTCAACAGTAGCTAAGTTGCTATGAAAGCTCATCACATTTCTTCCCCAAAAGAAATGAAGTTCACAAACAAGCAAAGAATACAGATTTACTTTTTTTTTTTTTAAGAAAGAAACTGCACAAAATCTAATGGGTTACATCGTTTGAGTCTTTAAAAGTAAAATCCGTAACATATAAAACATCTCTGCCTTTTAACAAATAATTATAAATTATGGACTTGATTATTTTTCTTTTACCATAAGTCTGAGAAAGGATAAAGATTTTGATTTTAAATGTGAACGCTCATGCAGTCCTACATGTGGCTATGGCACCAATGCATTTGACAGGCTACTGATTGTATACAAACACCGTTTACTTCACTTTTACAGTATCAGTCTAAATCTAATGAAGAACATTGATTTAGTCTAGCTCTGGCAATATTGTGCTGGAATGCACAGCAAACTGTATTACATACATATTTTATTTTACATCTGCAGTTTCCCTTAATAAATATGGCCATTTTCTCTGTGGTTTCTAAGCTGTTGTTGTCACAGATGTTTCAGGCTTTCAATGTGCAGGGAAAGCAGTTGTCCTTCTGTTTCACAAGAAAACCTTTTATCCTACTGCTATATCGTATTACCCTTTTGCTGATGACATCAAATATTTGGGCCATAATGGTTCAATATGCATGTGGTGTGAATGATGGGATAGAGCAGCAATCATAGGGCTCTCTGGTCTCTCTTATTTGCATTCGCCTCCTTTCATCTCAGTCAGGGAAGGAATTCAGCTCTTGCCCACTTTGCAATAAAAGAAGATTCTTTTCATGCAGAAGGAGAAGATATAATCCGGACAGATGGGAGAGAGGTATCATCATCATCATCCAGCCAAATAAATAGAGAAAGAACCCTTTGCTTTTACTGGAGGGCAACAGCCTCAGAGGATGAGATGATAGAGCTGGGGGATGCAAGGAGAACTTCCCTCCTCCTCTTATTATTAATATTTATCCCCATCGTCTGCAGTGATCCCCTTGCTCCACATTACAGAGGCAGAGATCACTACAGCCTATCTGAGGAAATCTTTATGAGCGTAACCAGTTCATGATTGAGCTGACAAAAGGTGCTTAGGACAAACTCTTCACTTATTGCTTGCTTTCCATGCAGTAACATTTATAATGATGGAGATATAATCAGAAGCCTCCCTTGCAAAAAGCTCCATCGCAAACCCACATTGACCAAGCTCTCTCTGGGATTCCACTAGTCATCCAATGGCCCGTACATGTGTGAGCTTCCAAATCTCACACTAGAATTATAGAAAGACTAAAGGTTTGAGAAGTCATCAATCATTGTACATTAATGATGGTTAATCATATCTCTGATGTGTTTTCCATTTCCCACCACACCTGTTCCTGAAAACACTACACCTAGCTGAAATCCAGTGATTTTATTTTATTTTTTTACCTTTAGCCACACTGCAGAGCAGCTTGTCCTTTGTGCATGTGGCTACACATCATAAGTGTTAAACTTCATAAAGGTGGACTCCAGCACATCTTTAATTGCTTCTTGATATTCTGGAGAGGCAAAGTCGCTTATTCTTTCAGAAATCATCTAACTTTGGGCTCTGCCTACCTCGCTTGGTGAGCCAAGGGAGAGCCCACGATTGGCTAACTTCGCAACACACAAAGAGATGGTGAAAACGTGTCTTGAAGTTTTTCTTTTCACACCACCTGCCAGAGGTCACAACGTTATGATCAGTGCATGCTGAAAGGGAGAGCATGTTTTAGCCTGGCTTCTCACAATAAACACCCATCATGTTCAGTAGTGATTATGTAACTGCCTAAAAGATAGCTCTAAACCTGTAAACAAAAAGGTCTATTTTTAAGACAGAAACACGTGGTGTCAGTGCTGCGCCAAGTGCTAAGAGCTTATTGAATTCTTACAGATACACCTTGAACACTTTCTAAATTGTTCTTTAAGATATCCAGGTGTTCTAAAACGTAGAAGTACCCATTAAGTAAAACAAAAAAGCAAGCAAGAAATCAGCAACAAAGTTACGGAAAGGACTCAGCAGAGAGAAATATAAATAGGTTCCCTTCAAAAAAAGACATGTGCCTTGTCTCTGAGAAGGTTGTAAGCTTGTTGATTTAAACAACCAGTTTGAACTTTTTCTTGCCAGGTTTAAAGTGACACAGAATCTACCAGCATGGAGATTAATTTGTCTGATATGGTCTTGACAGATTCATTAAAATTTTAATTCTTCATTTAGTTCAGCTAATTATGACTGGCAGCTAACTGTTGTACTTAGCTCAAGAGCTTTTCACTTGTCTAATAGCACCTGGTTTCACAGTGGATCAGTGAGCAGAGAGTGAACCTGTGTTCAGCTTCAGGTGTTCGAACTGGAAAGACATAATTGGCAACACAAACTGAATCCAGACATAGAAATGGCCTAAAAGGACACAGTTATCAGTAAAGCAGCTGCAGTTTTGGCATGTTTCTCTGCTCATCTATTATTTTCCATAAACAATCATGTTCATTCGGAAACTGCAAAATGTGAACATGAAGTACATTCAAAATGCTTACGCTGAGCAAATTTCTTTTGGATCTCTTGGTCTGTAGGCTTAATTTGTGGACTGGTTCAACATGTAACTTGTATATGTTTTATTCATGGCTCTAGATTTCATCACTCAAGCCATGCACAAAAGAACACAAACTAAAACCAATAAAAATTGTGTTTGAGGAAAAGTGAGTCTGACAATGTCGATGACTGGAGCCCTGCTACACTGGGCTGTGGTCTGGGGAGGCATGTGCGGCTGTTACGATTACACACTCGGTGGGTGCGTCCTTGGTCCGGCGAAGGGCTGTATACAGCCTCTCGTCCAGGTTAGAAGTCAGCTTGTCCGTGAGCTCTGCTGTGATAGTTTGAGGGCCGTAACCCGAGGAGTTAGGCGGGTGAACAGGTGAGCGCTCATCTGGGGGTTCAGGAGGGTGTCTGCATTGTTTGCTGTCCTCCTGGGTGTCAAGTTGCTCAACCAGCCCTCCATCTTTTTCAAATAAAGTGGGCTGAAGAGGTGGAAGAGAGGAAGATGTGTATTCCTCTGAATCTGTGACTGTAAGTTTCTTGTTCCTCAATTTAGACGTTGGCTCAACCTTTGGGGTGACAGGAGTGCTGCCAGTTCCATCGCTGGTCTCTTCGTCAGGTGCGCTGACAATGCGGGGCAGTGTACTGTGGTAGCTTGTGTCCAAGGGGTAGTTTACACTTTCTCCCCTCCGCAGTGGGATACGGTGTCTTTCAAAGGAGGACTGGATGTGTCTTACTCCGGGGTCACTCCACTGTTTGTGGCGCTGCCACTGCTTACGAAGGTGAACGCGAGAGCGGTGTTTTCTTGGCGACTCCTGCAGGTCAAATTGCGGATCATGGCGGAGGAACTCATGGAAGAGCGCATCTGTTTTCTCGTCTATGCTGTAGTCGCGCCGATGAAGGGTCATTGGTTGAGCTGGAGGTTGTAGAGCCTCTCGAGGGTTGAGCATCTGACCATATGGCAGCCAGCTTAAAGCACTAGCACCTATTTCCATGGGTATGCCTCCACTGGCACCCAGTAATAACTCATCTTCAGGTTCCTCTTCAAACAGATGAGTCTCGAAACTCTCACTGATAGTGCCCGTTCGCCCCGCATTGGTGAAATGATGCCTTTTCTCGTGGGCAGTTCTATCTTTAGGGCTATCAGTGATGCTGCTGCTGCTAAACAGCCTCAGGTCCTCTGGACCTCGAGACGGAGCCTCTATTGACGCATACCCGCTGTCCATCTGTAACAGTTTACGAGTCCCTGATTCTCCATCATTACTCCCACGCTCTGATTCTGTGCTATGATGTTTTCTCTTTATTGACTCTTGCATACCCAACTTCTCATCTGCATATGCAAACAAGTCCTTGTCTTCCTCTCCACTCTCTGCCTCATCACCCAGGTCCTGGAACGGGTAACTGGGAAGCCCTCCTCTTTCAGCATCTGTGCGTACACTCAGTGAACAAACACTGTCAGCATCGCTGCAAACTGAGTTCCTGTCATTGTTGCTGCTCTGGTCAGATGCAGCGTACTGTTCTAGTGATGCACGCAGTGTCCAGATGTCTCGGTAAAGTGACTGTGAATCCCGGGGTTGGAAGGAGTCTGAGGAGTAGCCGCCTTCCGTCCTCACCACAGAGAGGGTCTCTTCTTGGGGATCAGGGGACAAGCCAATCACCCCTGGTCCGCCATGGCTGCAGCTGGGCTCCACCACCACCTCTACCTCTACCCTGCAGTGTGCACACAGGGGTTGGGAGACAAAATAAAATACAATAATAAAATAAAATGGGAGAAATAAGGACACAAGTGCAACACAAATGTCAGTGTCAGAGCATTGACCTGAGAAACATTACTGTGTTCACAGAGCACAGAATGATTTTTATGACTTGCAATGGCTGCTGCTGAATGTCCTCTGAGAGCCAAATCTTTGAAGCCACAGGAACTAATATTCTGCTGTCAGGTTTGGGGAAAAAAAATCATCTTCCAAGAAGAATAAATCCACTTGAGTAACTGAGCAAGAGGCTCATAAAACAAATTTTCTTATTGCAGCTTCTGAGAAGTTAATTACATATTACCCAATATCATCAAGCACACACAGGAAACATTAATGTTTATATGTTTATTTAATGTTCTGCACTAGAAAAATCAAAGATTATATACTGAGCAGGTTTTAATTTATGAAACTAAAATTATATAGCAAAGATATAAAGTTAGAAAACAATTTAATGTTTGAGGACCTTGTGAAATTACCCAGCCATGTCAGCAATGGAATGGGTTTTTATGCCAGAAATAAACTCTGTGTCCCAATTCTCCACACCACTCTCGAGGGAGGGAGTAAGGGAAGAGCACTCCGGGAATCCCCAACATCCTGCTTAAAACATGAAATTGAGTTTAAAAGACCTCTTGTTTACTGGAACTTTGTCACACAAGTGGCTAGATTATGGCGAAATCGCATCTTCACAGTGAGTCGGTATGGTGTTAGGAACTGATCACATCTCACAGTAAAACTATTCCTCTAAATAAGATCAATAACACTCTGACATTTTTTACCCAGTTTTTAAAATGAAGACCTTAGCTGTGAATTTTTAGCAGCTATTTCTGCTGCTATTTCTGTAGGCTTAGATAAAATATACAGTCTGCTAAAACTATATTATAAGAGAGAGGATTCATGGATGGATGGATGGATGGACATCTTACGGAAGATAACTGAATGCTTCTGAATGGATAATTTATGAATAGACAGATGGATCGTTTAATGGATAGATGATTGCTGAACCTACATATATGTCTGTCGCAATAAGCAATGAATCAATTTATTGCATGAAAAATTAAAGTGAGCTTTCTAATTTCTCTTCCTATGTTAGATATTTTAAAAGTGATTTTGTTTTTAAGAGACGTTGTTATCAATTTACTTTGTGTTTGCTGCTGGGCTCCACCCAGTTGTGTGTTGTGTGGTTTTTATTTCTGTTTAATTTGTTTTTAGTTGCCGTGTTTCATTTTGGATATTTAAAAAAATCTTCCAATTTCAACGTCAGGTGTTTTTTTTATATATAAAATTGAGGTTTATTGGTCTTTGAGAGAGAAGACTCTCATTATTAAGCCATTATCAATATTTACTTGAAAATGGTCTTGAAGTAATATTATTGTTTATTGCAATAATTACTGGGACAATTTATTGGCCCGAAAAATGTCTTATCATCCACACATTAACCATCGATGTGTAGATGACTGAACAGCTTTTAGATTGTGAAAAATGAAACAAGACCTGGAAATCACTTGGATCAAACTCCCCCTTGTCTTCCAGACCGCGTAGACATACATGTCTCACTAGTAGCATTGTTTGGTCTAACGAAGGTTTTTTTTTTAAGAATCTACTAGGCAGATTCTTAAAAAAAAAAAGAATCTGCCTAGTAGAGGGAGTATTGAGACTCAGAGTTTAAGTTCTCTGCACAGTGTTACCATAGCTTCTCTTGTTTCAGTAAAACATGGTTGCAAGGCAGCAAAGCAGTGGACGGGATGAATGGCAAGGGAATTAAAGATACCTGCCGAGGGAGGGGGGTGGTGTGGATGGGGGTGACAGGAGGCGTGAGGTGGGCTGGCTCTGATAGTAGGGGATATCCTGGGTGCGGGCAATGTACTGGATGAGGTCTATGTGGTGAGAGTCATTGTCGTCCTGGTCCATGCTCTCGCTGGCGGCTCGCTGGCGTTGGAACTGCCTCCGCTTGGGAGAGCCTGGTACACACCAAACACAAAGAAAGAGCAATGAGTTCGACAAGCCTTTAGACAGCAGGAGCCAAGTTACACTTAATTCAGCTGAAAGCTCTGTCCGACTGTTTGGGATTTTGTGATCTCTTTGGAGCAAGGATAGAAGAGCATCGGGAGGAACCGGTGGGAGTGTGTGTATGGTAGATGAGGTGAGCGGCAGGGGGGATTAAGTCAAGGGCTCAAAATGATTTGGAACAACCAAACTTTACGTCACTGAGCCATCTGTCTTGTATGCTTGTGTGTTTACATCCAGCTCAGGCAAAAGGCGGCTCACAGTTGGTTGCTGGAGCTCCCTGCTAAACCGTTATCTGTTTACCACGAGAGAATTTTGGCAAAGACACAAAATAAGAAAAATCTACAGAAAAACAAAAACAAAGCAATGAATGATGGAACAGAACAGAATGAGTATCAGAAATGACCTCTTGTGTCCAGGCTGGATGCTCTTTGGCTGCTGTCCAGTTTCCACTTTTTTATTTTGAAGTAGGGGCTGGCTCCCTCCAGACTAGCATGGCGCCGAAGTTTGGTGAGAAGCTGCAAGACGGGCCTCGGACTTCCTGCAATGCCACCGGTGGGACCCACACCAGTGTTCCCCATCGTCGGCGCTGCCTCTCCTACGCTGACACTGCTGCCCCTGTCCCGGGGCCTCGCTCGCATCATCTCAATCTAAGCAAAGACACAGAGATGTGGTCATGCATAAAAACCTGCCCATAGCAGTAGCCTGAGTGGGAACCTCTCTGACAGTCCAACGTAGCGTTTCCACGTTTACCCCTTCAACCATCATTCTTTCACGCTGTGTGAGCTCTAATCTAATGTGTGCAGAGATGTCTTTAGGTGCAAAGTCTGGCCAAAAATGCATCACTTGACAATTGATCCATGTTTGCATCATCATGAACTTGGTAATATACTTTATTCTAGTTTCAGTCTATTGTCTTTGGACAGCAGTTGTGCCCATACTTAGTGCTTTCTAGTAAATTGCAGGTTTACTCCTAGATATAATGTTAGGTAAAGTGACTTACAGAGCTGGAGCTCGGCTTTGTTGAGCCGAGAGCTGCAGAGTTCTCACAGAAGCTGGTGTCAACCACAGAATTGAGAGCATCCCCGGGGAGGGCACAGCTGGGATTCACGCTTAAATTGATCAACGGTGTTTGTGGCAGGTGGCAAAGCATTGGCTAAAAATGGAAGAACAAGCAAAAAGTAGGACTTGTTTTAGGCTTCATCTGTTGAGAATGTGGATTTTTGAAAACAAAACAAAACAAGATTTGTAGTCTCTGACCTGGAATATGGAAAGCGCTGATTTAGCCACAGGTCGGGTCGTTGATGTGATGGTGTTTTCAGCCGAGTCACACTCGTGAATTGTGACAATTTTGAGTGCCGGTGGTGGGATGTTGAGGTTTGTGAGCCGTGCGTTCTTCAGGTGGTGGAAGTCGCCTTCGGTCAGAGTGTACCTGAGGTGCACAGGGTAATGTGTGTTTGCAGCAGAGTATGCGCAGTGCCTTTCAAAGGTACCACTACTATTTCAACTATTCAGCTGTTTGTTAAGTTGTGACCAACAGCTAGCTGTATGAAGTAGATAAAAAGTTAAAAAAAATTTCAAATGTTTTTCAAATTAAAAAGTAAGATCTGAAAAGTGTTGCATGAATTTGAATTAGACCCCCTTTACTCTGGTAAGGCCAAAATAAATGCAGTGCAAGCAAACAGACTTTAGGAATAAATAATGAGTAAAAGAGTTTGCTTATTTTAATCTCAGTTTGACTGGATGTGTTCTGTGAAGAACATTAGTAAACAAATTTAGCAACTATAAGCACCTGCCAGAGTTTTATTCAGTCCATCATTTGAAAATGGGAAGAGTGTGACATAGTTACAAACCTAAGAAATAAATTGACAAGCTTGACAGAGATTGCTAACCAATTAACTTTGCAATTCTAACTTTACTGGAAGAGCAACAAGAGAAAAAAAACTGTTAAAGGAAAGTCATAAGAAGTCCTATTTGCCAGAAACCATGTAGTGGACATAAATGTGCTGTAGATTATGCTGTTTGAAAAACTAACAGTGCAGCATGTAGCCCTGAACACATAGTGGCCATAATGATGCATGGTAGTAGCAGTGGGATTAAGGACATAAAACCCGGTTGCAGTTGATAGGAAGATGGACGGAGGTTAATGAGAGGCCCGCCTGTAAGAAAACCTGCAAAACACTTAAGACTTGACAGGATTTTCACCTTCCAGCAGGAAAAAGACCCTGAACATACAGTCAGAGCTACAGCGATATAGCAAAGTCTAGACTTAAATCAAATTAAGAAAATTACTGAAAATCTCTGAAGAAGCCGCAGAGATCCTGATCTCAGGTGGAGGAATCTGTCAACAGGACAACCATTTTTCTTTCTTCAGCAGAAAAGTGGAAAGTGGCTGACGCTAAGTAAAGGGCAATCCTGTAAGAAAACCTGATTACAAAAGTCTTAAAACTGAGGGAGAGGTTTACCTTCTAGCAGGGCAATGTAAATGACTTTAGGTTATTTTGCAAAGAGGAGTGGGTAAATATGTTTTCTAGAGGCAGTTATTTTTTCAGTTCTACTAATTGAAAAAAATAAAATAAACAAAAAACTAATTTCACAATGAAAAGCACTGTTTGTGGTTGCCATGTAACCAGATGTTAAAATTCAACATGTACTTTTGCAATCCGATGGAAATGGCACACATTTGTATTATAAAGTTCACACTGGTGTTTCTTATCATTACATAAGAAACCAAATCAAGGGAAGATCTCTGACTTCAGAGACATCACAGCCTCACTCAGGCCCCATAGAATAATGTGCAGGGCTTTAGGAGAAAAGTAAGTGCAACAAAGAACAAACAAAAAAAAGCTCTTTATGTCCCCAGCATATATAATGGATTCTGCAGTCATTCTCAATGCTACACCAGTGAAGAAGTTGGACATAGTGAGTTGTTTACATTCTTTGATCTCAGAAAACAACAGTCATTTAGTGCAAGAGTCGAGTGCTGAACGAAAGGCAAAAATCTCTTTTCAAATGTGTGTGCGCGCGCCGGCTCTCTGACCTGCGGCCCTTCTCCTGGGTTTTCTTGCCATGATCAAAGAGAGCAGCTTCATTGAAGGAGACACGGCGGCCTGTGGGGCCGGTGGACAGGAAGCGCTCTGTCTCTTGGTTGTGAGAGCTGGCCATGGACAGGCAGTCTGACTCATCCACCCTGATAGTGATTTCTGCCCAAATGTAAAGAGACAGAGGGACGTCAGAGAGACTCAGATGTTCAGGCTGATAGATGACTGAGGAAAGGAGAGTTTTAATAAAAGATGAAAAGGGGATGGATGAGTAACTATATAGTAATGCACTCAAAGTGACTTGTGGGTAGCACATCAGCAGGTTACATCAACATTCAATATGCCCCAAACACATTGAAACCCAGTTACGCTGACTTAAACTCCAGTTAATCAAGTTTGCCAATGCCTTTATAATGAAGTGGTGCCAAATCATTTCCCATGTGCTCCCTAGCTGTTGTGTAATTTCACAATGTATTTTTAAGTCAAATCACAGGTGCTAAAATGATCGCTTCTTTGCTTTCTATACTTTTACTAACTCCTTTTTCAAAATGTAAAGCTTCGATAACATTTCATAACGTTTGAGCATACGGTACAGAAATTGTCCTTAGTTGTTGGCTTCAGTGTAGCTGACCTCTGTCGTCTCTTTTGTAGGATTTAAATCTTTTTCTGGTGTTTAAATGGTTTTATAATTCACGGGTCAAAAATTATCCGTATCCTAGTGATGGGTATTTTTTTCTACAGCTAAACATGGTAGTGAATCTCTTTTGACCCGCAAGCAAACACAAGGGTTAAAAAAAACCCAGCTTCTATCAGAGTAAATTCCTCCTTTTTAGTATTTGTTCCTTTATCCCTTCTTCCTTTCTGCATCCCCATCTTACCATGGGTGGGCTGAGACTCCTCCATATAAGTGGCAGTTTTCTCGGGGTCATCGTTGGCCCTGGGATAGAAACACAAGAGCAAACTATTGGATTCCCCACAACGTTTCTGACAATCAAGACACCCAGACAGTCTAACACATGCACATGCATGAATCTAAATTATTTCAATATAGCTCTGGCTGTTTGTTTAATTTTGTTTATCTCTTGGGGGAAGACGCTGCACCCCAGTCTGAAGTCTTCTGTTGCATCAAACAGGTTTTCCTTTGGGAATGCTCCTCAGTTGGCAGCTTAGCTGTGCTTGGTGAAAAACACATTCCCACATGACTATATTACCACCACCAGATTACAGGCTGTTAAGTACAAATACATGCCACCCTGTTTAGATTTCCATTTAATAACTGCAAGTGATCAGCTTCTTTGTTGAGGTGTATCTGCTAAAATCCATTCATGCAAAAATATGAGGAAGTTCTTGGAGTAGAAAACCTTTGCGCTGGATGCCTGCCTGTGTGGTTATGCTAAGTGAAGTCCTACTTTTACCAAAAAGAAGATAACTTTCAGAGCTTACTCATCATGCCTTGTAAGATTTTAAACGCACTTTTTAGGTTGCAGGTAAAACTCATATTAAAAGCTGTACTATCAATGCGACAGAACATCTACACCTACTCACCAGTTGCTCGGTGTTCTTTCTCAACAAGTTTATTACACATTTGGGATATTTTCTTAAAACCCTCTCTGTTTTATCACCCTTATTAGCTGCTGATCCTCTATAGTGCCTCCTAAATCCCATGCAGAGGATTTGCTTGATGAGATGAGAGGGAAAAAAAAGAAACCGAAAAGTCTCCCCAGTAATTTTCCTCCATTTTATTTCACTGTGCAGGGCTGAAAGCTGCATGCATGTGCTTGTGTGGGTGTGAAGTGACTGGAGGGACATCTCCATCCACCCAGATCTGTGCTTTTCCTTGTCTTTCATTTCCTCAGTGGCTCCTGCTTTGCCGTACAAGTGTGATTTGGTGACTTCGATAGGCGTACGTGTGTGTGTGTGTGTGTGTGTGTGGAGTATTTGCACAGCGCTGGGTTGAGACGCAACATTAATCAGCGCCAATGGCTGCTATGAAATCTCATTACTCTCATCATTTGTACCAGTCGGCCCGATTCTCGTTTTCACGCCTCGGCCTGTGTGCTCGCTGTTTATCTGCACCTAGAGCTCTCGTGTGCTCATGTGTACGAAGCTGTGCATGTGCTGCCGTTAGACGGAGCCACAGAATCCGAGGGGTGAGGATGGCGGGACTTTGGGAGGAGGGACGGGCGGGAGAGGGAGGGCTCAGCCATTTCTGCAGTGAATAAACACAGACGATTCACAGATAAATAGCCGTGAATACTGAAAGTGCCTCCAACAAGGTGTTTTCATAACAGCACCACAGGAGGTCCTGACATTCAAGCAGCAGCCATGTAGAATGAGCGAGCACGCTGCGCTGTCATGCTTTAACATGCTTACACGTCTCTGTAGGCTGGCAATCCTACAAGCAATAACAATCCAGCAATGAAAGCATATCGGTAAAGGTTTGTCTTTTTTTTATTTTTATTTGCACTGCAGAGATTGTAAAAAGTTTGCACACCTCTGATCTGATATTGGAAAATTACATCTTTTTTTTTTTTTTGCATTTAGCATGACATCTATTCTGTAATATTTAGCCAGAGCACTATTTTATTAGAAGAAAAACTCAAAAAAATAAAGCTACTCAATAACCTGGTTGCATAAGTAGCCACATTTTAAGCAAAGATGTTGATTGAGTTTCATTATCGAGACACTGTCCTACATCATTGCCAATTCAATTCTGCCAATATTTTCCAAATCTATCCGACTGTTAGGACATCTCTTGTTCACAGCCTTTCATGAGTGAGCTGGGAGACCTTCTGCCAGATTTAATTTTGGAAATTTTGGCTATAATTTTCTTATTTTGTTGAATTGCTAATGAGTTGTGACTTGGTGTGATGCTGGACAAAGAAATCCATCTTCATACTTATGTATTGACCTACAATCTTAGGATCAAAACTAACTACAATTAAGAAGTGAAGATAATTTTATAAATGGACAAAAAATTCAATTTGAACTGAGCAACAACAGCATTGTGTTATTTTTTCAATGTCAAACATACCTTGTAGAAAGTGGACAAAAACATACATTTTCTTTAAACAGACAATTACACATTCTTCAAAATAAAGCTAAAGCTAAAGCTGAGGATTATTTTGGAGGAAAAGTCCAATCCTAAATCCTAATCCACAAAAAGAACGAATACAGGTGATTGTTATCACACGTCGATCACAACCTGTTTGCCTTCTCCTGACTGATACCTTGATACATTAGATCCCTTTTATTTTTTGCAACCTCTTTGAAAACAATGGTGTAGCCAAAGGATGCAAATGAGTATCTAAGAAGACTAAATAATGCAGTTCAAACCAAATATCCAAAAAACGTTTTTGTCTGTTTTGTTTTCCCTCTCCAAACTGTTTGTTTTTCAGTTCAATTTATTTGAATTGTACAGGATTTATGTCACATTAAGAAAATGAAAAAAACATTTTTTTAAATCATCCCATGCAATCATGCTTTTTGCATGAGAATTTTGGTGTTTGCATACTTTTAGCAGTTGTTGTTTGCTTCACACGTGACTCTTGTTACATCCATTTTGCAATTATGATCAGCTCCATAATGGCTCTATGCATAGTAGGTCTAATGCCAGACTCTCCTTCAATGTTGAATCTGAGTTTAGCAACATCAGACTGTCAAGAACCTCCCATGCACCTGGATTTGTTGCCTAATCTGCGATTTTGCCTCAAACTGTATGAATTGAATTTTAGGGAGTTTTTATGTGCAGCAGAGCGTCATAGTAGGTTTGATGGGGATTGGTGGGTAGATAACCGAGACATTTGACAATAACATAAAATATCATAATGAAAATCAATACAACGGTCCTTTCCTACAGCCTCAACGCCAGTAGCAGACTTCAATCAACCTCGCTGAAACACGGTCAACAAAAAGTGAGCACTGAGGGGCTTTATGAGGTTATCATTTATTACTGTGCTCTTGTTATTAGATTATACAGCTGCTGCTTTTATTACGTTCTCTGCTTTTATCAGTTAAGTCTGTTGGTCTCATGTCGTTTCAAGGTTTATATAACTTCGGACGAGGGAGCTTAAGCAAACGGTTAAGCGACAAATAAATACATGATAGATCTACCGAATTGTTTTGATGCCGCACCTGTCACAGAAGCGCCCTCCTCGACAGCAGCGGCGGCAAGCAACAAGGAAGACGGAGATGCTGACCAGCGTTCCTACCAGAAAGACAGAGAGGATCACCAGGAGGAGCACGTAGCCATCCGGCTGCTCCTGGGGCTCAAGTGGGATCTCCTGAGGTAAAAACACAAAAAAGTACAGAGATGTAAAAATGACACCACCTTTTATAGGTTAGACAATGCTGCTTGTGTCTGTCAGAAACAAAACCAGCTTCAGAGGGAAAATGTCTATGTTTTCAGTAATGTCACACATTATTAACAAGCCCAGCAGCTTGTGAATCCTTGATGTTGCCAGTTAAAATTGTGTTGATTCTTATTTTTCAGCACCACAGGTCTTTGTAGCAAACTATCGCTTTAGGACTGTACATTGCTTTTTTCAATTTTTAAACAGAATGTGCTTAATATTTGGACTGATAAACTGCCAGGGATTTCTGCTATGAGGCAGCAAGATACCGTAAAAAAGTATTAAATGACACAACATAATTTCGTTGGCTTAAACCAGAAAAGCAACAGATGTTCCTATAGCTGCTTGAATAATATTAGGACATATTGCTTATAACAGGTATAATAATGTTACATACAACAGTTTTTTTTGGGTGGGTTATTATCTTCATATTTTTTTAATCAATGTTATTTTTTGCAGACCATCAGGGAACAAAATCTACACCTCATCCTACTTCGAGCACTAACAATGTGCCATTCAGATTAATGAAAAGAAAATTAGCATCACATTAAAATGGTTACAAAGGATGAGTTTCATCATCTGGAGAACATTGCCAGAACACTGTTCTCCAGGTGAAGAGAACATTGCTCATCATCTGCAAAATAGGCGAGATTCTTCTAAAATGCTGAAGAGGAGCAGAAGGAGAGCTCACATCAAGCTGGCATTTAAAGTCTCTGCTCAGGCTGCTTGTGTATTTTAGTATTATAGGATGGTGCTTTATAGTTTACTGGAGGTATTAACATGTTATAGGTCTGACCTACTACTTTTAGAAGCCCTTTAGACTTTTGAAGTCTTCAGAGAACGTCCCTCTCTTTCTGCTTATGGTTAAATCTTAAACTCACAGTGAGGTGTCATTCATTAAATAGACAATAGGGACAACGTTCCCAAAGACCTAAGTAGAAATTGCTAAATGTGTTTAGCAATTTAAAGCAATTTAAAGACTTTTTATCCTTTCTTTTGGTTATATTTTGTAATTATGTTTAGTGTATTGTAGTAATATTACATTACATTTTAGCTTACTGCATGATTATTTTGCTCTAGTGCATTTTTAATTTGAATTCACTACCTTTGCCTCATAAAAAAAATTAATTTTTAGTTCTGCATTTTTTTAGAACGTTATTGTTTGTATATAGATTATCTTTTCACTTCACCTCTGTGTTTTTATTTTCTCTGTTTTTATGCAACATTTTGCAATGTCCTATAAGTTCAATAATTCATCCCCCTGTCTTCTGTAAGCAGTACATATTTTTATATACAAAAGATAATTTTCTGGAAGTTCTCTGGAATAACTGAACTTGTCTTCTTAATTTTACTCACCAAAACTGAAATATACTGTAATATTTTAGCTAGCTAGTAGCAACCATATAGCTTTGAAGCTAGAAGGTGACAAACAGATGCTAACCTTCAAATTGCACAAAATAGTTTACTTTGCAATATGACAAGCATTAACAATAGTCCCGATTTATGCCTGCTTCCCCCACAACAGCAGCATCATGGAGTTTAAAAGATTGATTTTGAGCCCACCGGTTGGTTGGCTTACATAAACTAAATCTATATATACAACTGTCTGAATGATCAATAAAGTCCAGGAACTATTAACCTGTCGAAGATTCACTTTAACAATGGGAGGAGAAGGAGTACAGCTGAGGGCGTAACCCACACACGAGCAGCACAGGTGGATGCCACAATTAGCAGGTTTTTTTTGTTTCACGCACATTTAAAGGACGAGAAAACAATTCCAGTTTAAACCCAAAATCATCATGGTCTTTTAATTATTTTTCTCAGTGGACTGTGCTAAACCGGAGTTCTCTATGCTACCTTACTCTATTCAATGTCTGGATAAATGCAGAAAAATACTTTAATGCTGATGTCCAAATGTGCCCATAAAAAGCGAGAGACGTCATAAAACTGATACATTTTTCAAATACTTGCATTCATGCTCAATTCTGAAGTCTAAAGGACAAACAAGATTTAAAGTAAGAACATTCAGAGCGTAGATAAAGCAATGCTGTGGCTAAAGAATCTACCAAAACACTTAGCAACTGAGATTGTTTTTTGCATTATATGTAACATTTCCTCTTAGTAAGTTGTTCCACACAGCTTTGAGGTTTAATGTCCCCAGAATCATGACAAAGTAAGATAAAAGTGAAAAAAAATTAAATACACCTGTATTGTTCTTGTGGTATTCTGCAGAAAGCCACAGCATAAACTAGGTCATTACTTCAGCAATTATGATAAAGACTTCCCAACATGATTATAGCTCACAGCTAATAAAAAATAATAATTTCAGTTTCTCGGAAAATGTACGTAACAATTGATTTTTTTTTTCTTCTTTTAACAGAAACACGTGAATTCAGTATCTGCACTCAATATTTGGTCGGGCGCTCTTTTGCATAAATTACAAAAGTGGTACATTTGGCAGTAGGGCAGACATTATGTTCTGCTAGAAAATGAAATCAGCTTCTCTCCAAGGCTGGTCAAGAGAGGGAAGCATGAAGTGCAAAAAACTTTCCTGGTAGACGGCTAAAGCTGAGAAAACCTCAGTGAACCAACACTAGCAGGTGACATGGCTTTCTAAATTACCACTGACTGTGGAAACGTCACACCTAAAGAAACTTTGTTTCTGTGGCTTTCCACTCTTTTTCCAGACTGTGGGGCATTGGGAATGCTCCCACTGTAAAATGACAAATTTTCTTTCATCTGAACACTGGACAACCAAGTTCAGATGTTTTTCTTTTTAGCCAAGGTAAGATGCTTATGATATTGACTCTGGTTCAGGAAATGCAACAGCTGTAGCTCAGGCCCTGAATATGTCTGCATGTGGTGGCCCTAGTTTCTTTTGTACCATACTTTTTCCTTCCTTTCAGCTTTCCAAGAAAATTCTTGGATGCAGCTCTCTGTGAACAGCCAACTTTTGTCTCCCTTATCATTTGTTTATGCTATAACATGACCATTAAATAACATTGTTGTATGGAAGACGCCTGTCTACTGATTTTATGTAATATTCAAAACTGATTTTAGTTTTTTTTTATAACCCACAGTATGTCAGCATTCTTTAAAAATTAACAGAAATAATTGTCAAAATACACACCTGAGTGTGCAAATAAAGTACATAAGAGTTGACTTAGAAAACAAAAATCTCACTTTTTAAATGATGTTTTCATTATTGAGGTCGACCTGTGTAAACATGGCAGACTTTTGGATATCAGACTGACAATTTTTGAGCTCTGCAAGAGACAACACAACAAGTGTTAATGTCTACTACCCTCTGACGTCACGACATAATTTCTCTGCAAAGGGAAATTAAAGCTGAGATTAGATCAGAGATTTAATTATATCAGACCCAGGTCAGGATGTTCTCTATTAGCCAGTCAATCGACCAGAAGAGAAAATGAGGGGAAAGTATGGTTCTGGTGCTGATCTGCACGCAACACACACACACACACACACACACACATTTAACAGGAAGGAGAATAAAGTCAGTGGTGAAAAGCAGACTTACTGTGGAGTTTTCTGGTAGGATGTTCCAGACGGTAGACTCATTGCTCATGGTCCTAGCCAGCTAAAGAGTCCCCCTGAGACACAACACAAGCACACGAATGCACAAAGGAAGCGCCTGTCACTGGAGCTGTTTATCAAATCACAAAGTCAGTCACCAAATGTGCTGTTTTGTACAGGGGAATAAATCCAGGCATGTCAGCCAAAAGCAAGCTGACAGTATGGTGTTTATTAGCTCCCTAGAATGTAACTGGGTGCAATAATTTGTTGATTTGAAAGCAGAATCTATCTTGGAAACTAGAGAAACATTGCAAAAAAAAAGGGACAGAAGCGGCTAAATATCTGTGTTTTTGGAAGTGCCCAGGCATTGAAATGGCTTTTATAAATTGAAGCATTAATTCTTCGGCTGTACACCACCACACATAGTTTTGGATCAGCCTGACAAACTGAATCTATTCCCCATACATCCTCTCACAGAACAGAGAGAAACACCAGCTCTTTCAGCACTGCTGCCTTGTATTTGCTCTTCCAGCTCACACCCTTTAATACTGCTACTGCTGCATCAAACACCCACACATACACACACACACACGCACGTACGGATGAAGCTACTCACCCAGCGAGGAAGAAGCAACATGCCAGCAGCATTCAGCTCTTCTTGCTTGCCAGTCAATCACTGCCGCACTCAACTTCAGCAACACAATCTTTAATCTGTTACCTAGTTCCCATCTGACTTCCATACACTTGTAAGCCATCTAAGAAAGAATGGTTTGCTGCACCACATCCTGCTTTCTGCCAGCCCAGTGATCTTACCCTGATGGAGGGCAGCGCGCAGCAGCAGCAGCAGCTCTGGATTTGTGTGGGGGTGTGTGTGTGTGTGTGTGTGTGTGTGTTAGGCTGTATGGCTCAGGACTCTCCTCCTCAGCTCCCTTGCTGCATCCTCAGCCGACTGAGCCAGAGCAGCAGTGCTTCCCTCTCAGGACCGGCCCGCTGGCCTCGGAGCAACGGAATGAAAGCGCTGCATGGCTGGCAACAGGCAAACAAATAACAGAATTATTATGTTATTACACTATTGACATGAGTCAGTTACCTGTGTTCAACAAGTACTGTAAGATCAGTTTGAAGATTTCTTTTAGTTTTCCTGATGACTTGATGGAGGATTGGAACTTGATCAGCTATGGCTATGATTGGCTAATTAAATACAAAAAAAGCTGTTGTTTGTATTATTATTATTATTATTATTTCTGTGCAATAAATGAATCAGAAGTAACTTGCCATTTTTAATATATCTCTCTACCTAACAATAGCAAATACTTTTCCTTAATAAGAAACACAACGATTAGGGATATAGACTTTGATGTGAAAACAACAGTATTTTTTATTTGTATTTTATTTTTAATTTTTAAACTAGCTTCATCAAAAAACCTGAATCCAATTTTCTTTGAAGTTTTATAGTTAAGGTTGAAACAGAAATTTCGACTGGTATAAAAATTGGTATATCGGACAAGAAATTGATGATTGGTGCATCACTATGTGTTGCTTTCAGAACAGCAATAACAACAATAACTTTCATCACCTGATCTAAATGGTTACATGACAATTATAGGTATTCACTAGTGCAGAATATGGTGGGACTGTAATAAACGTGAGCTGTGACATGAGTTTGTAAAAGACCTGTCAGGTTTCGCTGTGTTGTAAACCCTGGAAATAGCGTTGCCTGATTAGTTGCCAAAGCAGATGGCGAGACACGGGTGACCCAGCTATGCCGTATCCTTTCACGCTTAAAATCTCAATTCCTACCAGCTGTATTACCGGTATCACACAGCGCAGCTTTCATAGCTGTTTAGATTGTGTTCCATCTTTTAGCGCCAATTATCTTTACGCCTCCAACAAAGTAAGAAAGATAGCAGCGAGATTTGAGGAAAATAAAAGACATAAAAGTGTTCGGTTTCTTTGTGGAGAAGAACTGATTGTGTGTTTTTCCTGATTTATCATTTGTGAAAGAATGCAGGCTGATCCCGTGTGTTTTTGCTTTGAAAATGAATGGAAAACAAAAAAAAAAAGATGCACAAATGGATGCAACGAGGCATCTTGATATTTCACAGGCGCCTTTGATTTTTATCTGTCCGGCGTTTGGCTCAGCTTGAGCGAAGGCAGAAGCACGGCTCAAGATCTGAACTGGCTGCACACACACATACACACACACACACACACAAAAGCACACAAAGCGGCTACGGGCAGCACTCACCTACTCGACCAGCCTGGTCCATACAGGAGGCGGAGGGGTCGAAGGCAGAAAAACAAAACACTCCTGTGAGCACTTCAATGTGTTCTTTTTTAAAGCTAAAAAGTATTTATGAATGGAACGCCACCGTTTGGGACACGCCCACCGCCCCGTCAGAGGCGCACCACGTGACGTAGGGGGTGAGGTAAAGGGAGTGAGGGATGAAGGGTCTCTCAAATTATCCCGAAGCGCATCACAGCTGGAGCACAGCCAGAGGAGAGCCTGGGGAGGCTGAACTATATGTATAACAGTATATTTTACACACCTTAGTCATTAGCGAAGGAATTGTTGCTATTCCCGCCCTCCTTCATTTGATTTACACATGTAAACAAAGTCTTTAGATTATTTGGAACAATAAGCTAAAAGCATAATTTTTACCCTGATTGTAGTAAATCAAAATATGCTCCAATATCGGCCAAGTCAACCATGTTTCTCAAATATAAAAAATAACCTTGTGGGGCCATGGTTTGTGTTGCCAACAAAGGGATGTTGGCGCCATCTCCTGGCAACAAGAGGCTATGAGTTTGTCATGTCCATAATGGTTTTTGGGCTGAGAATCTTCAGTTACCGTAGGGCTTCTTAGTTCCTTTATTTGACCGGCCAATTTAAATGGATAGGCCTGTGTCGTGGTAGATTCACAGTTGCAAATGAATGAAATATTTATTGCAAATGAATATATACACATTGCTCTTTTATTCTATGAACTACTGACAACATGTCTCCAAAATTCCAAGCAAAAAATTAGTATTTATTTACAGAAAATGAGAAATGGTCAAAATAACGAAAAAGATGCAGTGCTTTCAGACCTCAAGTAACGCAACGAAAACAAGTTCAAAATTGTTGTTTCTATTAATTTAGAAACAACAATACTAATGTTTTAACTCAGGAAGAGTTCAGAAATCAATATTTGGTGGAATATCCATGAGGTTTTCAATGGGGTTCAGTGCAGTGGTGTCATTTTTTTTTTTCCAGAGCCGCATATTGTTTTAGAGAAATTCAATAAACTACACTACCCTGCAGTCTTTGCGACTTTGCGCGAGCGCAAAGCCTTATGGGTAACCCTCAACGTCCTTGTCCTTGCGCACATCGACTGCCTTCACGCTTGGGCCATTTTTTTGTCATTCACCTGTACTTGAATAGAATAAAAACTTTCAAACATGATGGCTGCCAGGTTTCTCCGCCGGGCTCTCCCTGCGTTAAGGCAAGCTCGCTCCTACGCTGATGCCGCCTCCGGTGGCCAGCAAATGTCCTTCACTTTTGCCTCTCCGACACAGGTATTGGCTGTCGATAATAGCGAGGCTAAAGGCCTAGCTTAGTCTGTCTGCTAATTACATCATTTTTTTGCAATTAAAACGCGTTGTCACCGGTTGCTAACCTGCATGTCCCTGGTGTTGTGCAGATTTGAGAAATTGGACGGGTTTGTTGCCATTGCATCAGATGTAGAATACGTCAAAAACACGGCTTAGGTCAAAGTTAGCATTGTGATGAGGATAGTTTCGATAGCTAGCCTGACTGTCATTCAGTGGCTTTAGCCAGTTCTGTGTCATTTGTCTTTAATCATTATCACTGAAGAACCTTTCTATTATTTTCACCAACTTATTTTTACATGTTTTGACAAAAATGTTGAGCCTTAAAACTTATCTTTGTTTAACTGATGTGATAAACCTTAACCTACAGAAAAAATACTTATTGATAAATTGTAACCTTGAAGTTTATATATTTATATTAAACAGTTTTAATCTGACTTAGCTTGAATTTAGAATGTAAAGAAAAACGCATTTACATGGTTTTACATTTAAATCCCATTCTGCAGCGTGATTGTGCTTAATCTCTTAAAGTTTGAATTGTGAAACCAAATCAAAATGTACTAGATCAATAGGACTTTGTACTTATTAGAGTTGTTGTACTAACTAACACCTTTTGCGCTTGCCAGAGTTAAGCTCATATTGCTGATTTGTGATTCACATGATGTTGTCAAAAATATGTAATTTTCTCTGCAAAGGATTTAAAGTAGTCTTCAAACCTGTTGTTTGACACGATTTGTTTGTACTTTTCTTAGTGTTTTTCCTTTTCTTCATTATAAGCCTTTAACCTCTTCTTAAGAAGGAAAGGAATTACTGAGATCTAGGATCTCTTCTTCAGGATTGTCCTGGTTGAAATGGGCAGCAGCACTAAACGCTTGACATGTAGCAACCAAGACACTAAAGATGAGACTAAAGTTGCCATAAATGTCTAAAAAGAGATCATCAAATTTTGGCAAAAGCACTGCCAATCTGATGTGAATTATTTCAAGTTTTTTAGAAAGATATTTAAACATGTCTAAGATAACAAATTCATGCAGATGTCTCATGGTTTATATTTAAAAATAAATATGCAGGAGGTTGGGTTAGGATCACAGATGCAAAATTGGTTTTCAGGACCAAGAACACACAACTGTGCTGTTGATGAGAAACAGAAGTAGATATAAAAAACAATAGAGATCAGAAATAATAAAAGGACTAGTAAATTATAAACAAAATCAGACAAAAATAAATGTTTTATATGTGTGTTCTCTGTCCCAGGTGTTCTTCAAGGAGGTCAGTGTGAAACAGGTTGACGTCCCCACGCTTACCGGTGCGTTCGGCATCCTCCCGGCTCACGTACCCACCCTGCAGGTGCTCAGGCCCGGTGTCGTCACGGTCTTTAATGACGACGGCTCCTCTGCCAAATACTTTGGTAAGATCTTACTCTGTTGCTATTGCACGAGCATGGCTCTGTCAAAATGTGAAATTTGATTACAATATTTGGAACTTGCTTAGTGTCAATATGTTGCATGCATAAATCTGGGTTAGCAGGTTTCATATCTAAAGCCTGTCCACAGTAAAAATGTTAATGTTATGAAAAAGTATTTGTCCCCTTGCAGATTGCTTCTGGAATATTTTTTTGTCACACTTAAATGTTTCAAGTCATCAAACTAATTTTAATACCTGAAAAGAGTAGCTTGCATATGTACAGACTTAAATACTCACTTTATTTATTAATTACAAATAGCTATCAAAGGCATTGATATAATAATTTGAAGGTTAGTCACATAAATCGGAGGACTTAAGAAGGAGTTTAATTTTTTAAATTAAAGAATACCTTTCTGGAGAAGACTGAAGCTTAACAATTTGCTCCTGCCAGAATAAATGAGTCTCTAAGGACTTACAGTTGACAAGAATATTAGGAGCTAGTTGTTGTGCAAAACAGTCACATTTTATAATAATCTTTTTACTTGGTTAAAAAACTGATTGTAGACACACTGTATCACCAAATGTTTTCAATTAAATGCATCAGTATGAGTTGAAAAAAGATGCATCAATAACAAAGACCATAGCAAGGACCGCACTGGCCCCTCTAGTGCCACCAAATCTGATTGACAAGTACACATTGACAGATGCACAATTTCATTATAAGACAAAGGTGATTTATGGTTGTTTCTGTGCATCCGTGATAGGTGTGACTACTGGCTACCTCTGGTTTGATGATGTCTCAAAGCCTTAAGATCTTCACTCTCCCTTTCCGGACAGTTGCTTGACAAAAACCACATAACCAAAACAAATCTGTTAGTTGCAATTAATTTGTCCAAGGGTGGCATCTTAAATTTACATTTTACTGTAAACTTTGATAAGTCCTTTTACACTGAGTACTATGCTAATTGAATCATGGAAAAGCAAAGACTTTCAAGGAGGAGAAATGTGTATGAATCCTGTTAAGCTCTATTAGACCACATGTGTGCTCATTTTGTCTATCATCTGCTCCTCAGGTGTTTAGTGAACAAGCATTGCTAGTCCACTAAACTCCTTAGTGAACTAGAATTTATAAGTTCTTACTGAAAGACGCTGTGTGTGATTTTGCAGTGAGTAGCGGCTCGGTGACGGTCAACGCTGACTCTTCAGTGCAGCTGCTTGCTGAGGAGGCTGTTCCTCTGGACCAGCTGGACGTAGCAGTGAGTATAAACTCTGCCGCGCTACTCACCTGTGCTGGAAGGTGTTAATTAAACTAATACACTAGATTAAAAACTATTTTCTCTGCTATTCTGGAATTCCACCTCAGTTTTATTCCACTTTGCATACCTTGTTTTGCCCATTTCAACACATTTCTCCAAAGTTGTTCACTTAACTTTTTGTATTTACGTCTGCACTCAATAAACTTTGACGACTACGACATACTGGTTCACATCCCAGCCACAGCTTGTTTCTTTTCATAAAGGTAACTGGAAAAAGACATAAGTTTACAATTAAAGCTAAATGTTCAATGAGTATTTTGCAGTTGATTTTAGAAGCTCAGACACAAATATTGTCTGAACTTTTGTTGGATTTTTCAGGCAATATTTAGGTAATAGCAGATTTAAAAATAGGTATATAATAATAATAGTAATTAAGTAAAAACGCATGGTTTCAGTCTAGCAAATTAAATTGTTAGACGTTTTATACAGCAATTTAGGCATTCTTTTGGTAGTCAGTAATTTTTACCAGAGTTAGAAGATTAATGAAATAAGAATAAGGAAGTCAGTTTGGAAAAATCTCAATTTCTTTTGCACAACAGCTGCATTTAACTGAGCCAAGCCCACCACTTTAAGTGTCAAGCTAATTAGAAACAGAATGTCCTCTGATTTCTTTTTTGGGACATTGAGGGCATACTCTAATATCATAAGCCATTCCTCTTTGTCTTTGATTTAAAAACTACTATCTATATTCTTACTCATGAATGTTTTCATTTGATTGTTGAATTCTTAGTCTTTAGAAAATCAGAGTCAGCAAATTTGACAAAAAAAAATTTGCGCAAATGGAATATTTAGTGCTTTTAAAACTATGAAACTCACAAAATGCCATGAGAGCGAGGTGTGTTGTGCCGCTATTGGTTACTCGTTCACAATTGGCATCAATTCAGTCAGCTTTTTTTTTCCTTTCTTTTTTTCGTTTTCATCAATTGAGCTGTTCTCTTGAGTTCTTTGTGAAAGGTTATCTGTCCCTGCAGTCTCCGATCATGTGCATTCTGCTCTGAAAGGACTTCTCTGTCGGCTTAACAAGGTTTGAACCAGCGTGACTGGCGCTTCTGGTGCTGAGAGCAGCTCTGCAATACTCTGCTGTTAAGTTGATGGCGTGCACTGGGCTGGATGGAAAACAAAATGAAGGAGTGAAAGTTTAGCTCAAGCAGAAGAGGCGTTTGTCTGAATTGTCTGAACAATACGAAGGTCTTGCTCAGACCTTCGTATTGTTTATGCCTCATGTCAGGAGTTGATGGAAATTTGCAGTCAAAGCTTCTGAGCTCGAGTAAAATCCAGTTTAGTTTAAAAGTTTGTAGAAATTAAAACAAATGCTTACTTGTGACTTATTTTACATGAGCACACATTTTGGATTATGTCAAAGATTACCACAAGGAACCAATGAAGTCAGTGATGTAAGGCCTAAAATTTGTCTTTAACATACTCTGCTATGAGATGGAAAACAAAACAGGCTAATTAACTGTATAAATGTGGCGTTTCAATCTATACCCTGCTGTCACATTCCCTCCTTTCTAAACAGGCACTGACAACAAGCTGTGTGAAAGATGCATCAATTCTTTACCTACCATGATCTTTCAAGACTCTGACAGTATTATAATTTGGGAATATGAAATTTAAAGTGATAATTATATTATTGTATTATTGAAAACTGCAAAGAATACCATAAGAAAGAAATCTGTTTATTAAATGCATCAAAACCTAACTCTCACCATTGTGCAGCATCAACCACCAGCAACAAGGTTCCAGCCATCAAAACCGCTAAAATATGACAAATCACGGTTCTTACGGCATTGAAGCTTTTTCGGTTAAAAACAAATTAAAGGAAATAATCTTCTAATTCCTTTTTTTCCTTTTGGGTTTAAACTACTACCTCCATCAAGGAAGCTGCAGCACGTTCAAAATCTGAACCAGCAACTTTGATATTCCGATACTGTCGAAAAACACAATTTCTCAAATGCAGTGTCTCCAGTAAGTAAGAAAGGCAATTAAAAACACACGTGAATAAGTTTGTCCACCCGATAAGTCATTAAGAAAACATCGTCCTCCTACGCCTTCCTGTCGTCTTCATTGTCTTTTCCACCAGTCCTAACATCTGGTTGTTGATCACACGACTTGTGTGATGTGAAAAGTTTTTCTATTGCAGTTTTGCAAAATACACTAATATCGATACAACTGAAAAGTTACCTCAGCCTAGTGCAAAATCCTTTTATCAAAAAATGTCAGTTTTTTTCTAAATTGGTCTTTTTCCATTTATTTATGGAAATAAAGCAAATTTATTTCCATAATTCCAGTTGGTGCAATCATAAGGTCAATGGAAATGCAGCTACTGCCTTTCTGTTTAAGCCACAGGAACTGTGAGATGCTATATTTTAGCGGGTTTTGAAACCGGGAAGCTTGTTGCCATGCCACTCTCATGGCACTAGATTCATTCACAGGACGTGAACAATATTAGTGATCCTGTTAAATGGAAAACCTGTTTAATAGCCCGCATTGTGGTTAAGCCAGACATGTGCTAATGCTAATGGCATCATTTAATACAACTCCTGTTTTGTTTTTTTTAAAATAAAGTTCTCACTTTACTCAGTTGGTTTCCGCTGAGGGAGGTGGCTCTGACTGACTTTGGATTTTGACTTTCACAGATGACCAAATCTCTGTTTGATATAATGTGATGGCGTGTGTCTGAGGAGGAGACCCGCAGCACTGAGGCCAATGTCACAGTTTATCAGTTCAAGCTGTCAAAGCCGCCGGCTTCCCTTAAAGCATACGTCCAGTACGTTTAGTCGCAAACTCTTCAAAGGAGGGGAGCTTTTCATGTTTTACTCTTCTAAGTTGTTCTTTAAGCAATAGCAATTGGCTTAATTTCCCTCTAACTCTAATTAGCTTATATAATTAGCTCTTCCAATTTGATGGTTATCCATCTGACCAGTCTGGAGGTGAAGCCCAGATTAAATGTCGGCCATGTTATTATCCACTCATCATAAGAGTAGTCGGTCTCTCGCTCTGGGCAGTGCTACAGTCTGTCAGCTTGACTCTGTCGCAGTAAATGAGTTATTTTTTAATCTTTTTTTTCCCCCTTCCTGCTTGTCTTTCACTCCATAGTAACAATGCACATGGGCCCACACTGTTAATAAGGCGGGAAAGGTCAGTCACTGTCGAGTTATAGCAGATGTGCCAAGTCCCTACTGGGAGACCTTTAACTTCCAGCTATGTTTGGCATTTCTCGTTTCTAATCGCGACTGTGACAAATGGAGCTTTCAGAGCAAAGAGACAGTGGGGATTTTCTCCACTCGTCTTTGTCCTCACTTTCCACTCTTGCTCGGTCTGGCTATTTCAACTTGGACATCCCCGTCGGGAGATACACGCATACAGTCTCGAAATGTTTGGAGTTGGAAGTATTTTCCTGTTCTGTACACAGATGGAAAAGGAGAAGAGAGTTGGGGAGAAAAATGTATTTCTGGACTTTATTTCTTGTACAGCTGTAAAAATGTTGAATTGTCCATCTGTCCCTTCCTCCCTCCCTGTAGTTTCTTTGCAGTTTAAACTGTGTCCTTTGTTGAAATGTGCCTTGAACTGTTTTTATAGTTTTTACTTGTATGGTAAAAACTGATAGAAAAAGAGCACAAAGTCTGGGTTTGTAAAAAAATAAAATACTCCTTTGTTGTTTTAAGAAAAAAACAGACTCGTAAAGCTGCACAAACTCTGAATTATTTTCCTACTTAGGAAGCATGTTCCAGATTGCAGAGCTCGTCTTCACTGCTCCATCCCTTTTCTTTTTTTCTTCCATTCACTTTCAGGCAGCTAAGGCCAACCTCGAAAAAGCCCAGTCCGAATTGGCCGGTGCAAAGGATGAGGCAGCAAAGGCAGAATTTCAGATCACCATAGAAGCCAGCGAGGCCATCGTCAAGGCTCTAGAGTAGACTTGCGGTACGACTTCTCAGCTCCTTTTATCAATTTTGAGTGAAGAAGCTGAACATTTGACGCATTATTGTGTTTCTGTTCTCCTTTTTGTGTTTAGATAACCTGTTGCTTGGATGAAAATGTTCTGTCCTCCTGGGATTCCAGCTCAGACCTGTCAGTGTCCAGAAAATACCATCTTTCTTTGTACAGTGAATGAAGTTAACAATAAATTTATTTGGAGTTACTTTGTGAAGTGTTTCCGTAATCAGTTATTTTGATGCTCAAAGTGTGCTGTTGTTTCAGACTAACCTCCATATCTGTTTATACAATTTAGTAACCTACTTTTATCACAATCACTTGCAGTTTTCCCTGCAGTAGCAATCACTACCACTTGATGGCAGCAGAGAGTAATTAACCTTATTTAAGCTGACCCATTTTTTTGTTTTTGTCATGACAAATGAAACATCTCTCACTAAAGTTATGATGATACCATTCCTAAATGTCATCAGTAAACACCCAAACTTGGGAATTTTCTCATTTCTTCGATTCTGGTACCCGGTATAAACTGCTATCGCCTTGTGACTTACCATAGGAAGATGTGTGGGTTAGCATTACTTGGAATCCTCTCTCCCAAAAAATTGAGTTGTCTGTGCCCTCTTCTGAGTGATGACAAAAAGCATCGGTGATGAGGCCAGTAAAATGTCTCCACTGTCTGTTCTGTGGAAAACGGAGCCTCACGCTTAGTTTGCGGCCACAGCATCCAGCTCTCATTCACTCTGAGGTCACGTGCCAAATTGTTGTTCTCAGAACAAGAACCACAAACCTTTCTAAAAACACAACAGCCATACTAAGTGTTATGGTTGATTTGTGTTGTTGTTATGCTCTCTAACAGAGCTCTGAGACCCTAGTAGAAAAGCTGTATTTATGATGAGATTATAGTATACTTTGTATTCACCTGTGCTTTATTCTAGTTACGGGTATGTTGGTCTGTTACATAAAATCCAATTAGATTGAAGTTTGGGGATGGAGTGTAACAAAATTTAGGTAAGTTTGAGTGTGGCAACCTTTGCAAAAAACTACGTGGTATAATTGCTGCACATTTATTTGAAACTATTCTCAGATTTTTTTTTTCTTTAAAGTCATCCATTTTAATCAGAAAAAGTGAGGCATAGATGGGAACCCAAGTGAGTAACGCAGTTGGGTTAAAAAAGCAGTGGTCGACACCTTTCACATCCTTCTCTCTGTTCTTCTTTCTAATCTGTCATCAAAACCTCGTTCCAACTGAAAACATTCATAAAGAGTGCACACTCATCTTCACGCATCGGGTTTTCACAATGCGCGACACGCAGCATTTCAGAGAAAAACGGTTGATTTTAAATTTTTTTTCTGATTGATTGAATCACCATCAACCAGATTTATTTTGAGGCAAGGTGAAACCAAATAGTTTTTTTTTTTTGTTGTTTTCTGATTTCTTCATCAAAAAGTGGCCTCGTCTTTTCCACAAGAGTGACCGACTCTCTTGCTTTGTGTGTAAAACTCCGCTGGATGTTTGTGGAAAATAAAGGCTCAGAAATTGAGGAAGCTGTTCTTTTTTTTAGGTTGCGGCCTTTCCAGTGCAGATTGCTTATGGATGTATTTTTATTCCACGGGATAGATGTGAGGTGAGGGCATGGTGCGCTTTTTAAATTTTTCCTTTTTCTTTTTGTCTTCCTCAGATGCACATCCAGATTAAGTGAATGTCTCATAAATGGGCTTTCAGACCTGAGTGTCTAAGTGCTGCACGGCAGCAAAAAGCATCCCGCTTTATAACTGCTGCACATTGATAATAGGGGATGAGTATTGAGTGAGAGCCCTTACTGGAGAGCCATTTCGAGTTGAGTAAGGGCCTGGGATTATAAGTCACCGTCTATACCCCATGTACTGTAATTAAAAGACCGAACCGTCTGCACCCGGGAGTGAATGACTTCATCCGGGCTCTGACAGTCCACAGAGTCATCTTTGAGTGGTACTCCTTAACGAAGCGAGTCACAGCTTTGGGAAAGTGTAGCACGTTTATTAAATAAACCATATGGGAATACAGGAGACCAGCCCATGTGAGTCATTTTATTTACAATGATGTCACCTCTAAAGCAGACATGAAAGGGTAAAATTTTGTTTTTGGCCTTCGGTTTAAAGATATGTGTTTTGAAAAGTGGTTTGTGCTAATTAAAGACTCTAAGACTCTATTGTAGCATTTAATCAAATGTGGTACTTGGGATGCTCTCAGTGGAAAATGTTGGTATGAAATAATAACATGAAAAACTCAATTATAAAAAGGTTTTAAGCCTGTACTGCTCTCGGTATAAAAAGGTGAAAGTGCATACATGTATGAAGTTTTAAGAGATCGAACAAACACTTTGATAACTTAAAATTAGGTTACTTCTACATTAAGGAAGTTCTTAAGGGATTGTTTTGGTTTCCCTTGATGCATGTTCTCAAACTGCTTTGCTTTATTTCAATGTAACTTTCAAAAATGTGCTAAATGGGTTTGTGTTAGTTTGGCTTGAGTAGCATGTTGTTGCAATGTTAGCATCATTGCTTCAGAAGGCTTAGTTATTTTAAGTGAAATTTCTTCCTGCCAATCTTATTTCAGTAGTTTCTGTCACATCGTAACACTGAAGTCTCTGAAGACAGACATAAAAGTGTAAAATTTAATGTTCAAAACGTTAAAAAAAGTCACTTTCATCGATGGGTTTGAGTTTCCCAGCATTAGTTAGATTAGGTTCAACATCGGTAATGAGCAAACCTTTTGTTTTAAAGTGCTGGACATTTTCCTTCAGGATTTTTTTATAGTGAGTAGAATTCAATGCTTCATTGACTAATGTTGAATTTCCTTGATCCTCAAGCAGAGAAGCTGCACCACACTGTCACACTACCTCCAACACGGTTGATTGAATCATGAACTCCAACCTTCAGGGAGGCCTGCAGTGCTTTATGTGCTGTTCTGTTTTTTTTTATAAGACTTCCTGGAGCAACTCCACAGCTGTTCTTGAAATTCTTTAGAGTAACCTGATGCATTCCTTTTGAGATCTTTCACCTACTTTATGACGTGAGACATGCTCAGTTTATGTAACTGCTTAATGAGACATGGCAATTGCTATTGAAACTATCAGAAAATGTGGATAAATACAGTTACAGAGTGTTGTTTTTTTTTTCAAATACAATGACAGCTTGTTTTGAGTATTTTTTTCCTCAATAAACAATTTTTGCAACACAATTAATGCTGATGCATGTGTATCGCTGTACCACTGTGAATACAAATGTGTAGCCCTCTGATAAGCAATGCCTCTGTCATCCAGTTCATAACAACTGACTAAAAAAAAAAAAAAGTGAAGCAATACCTTCGACAGCTAACAGACAGTGGAATTGACATTTGGCTTTGATCAACAGTTTTCAATTTTCTAATGGAAATGGCATCCTCTGAAGCAAAGAACAAAGAAAATCACATAAATGTTGAAACCAGAGTGGTTGAGCTTTCTGCAGGGATGCAGAGGGCAATAAAATTAATCACAAAGCCGATAGAACTGAGACATAAGATTTTCTTTATATGCGGGTAAAGGCTGGAATGTGACACATTCTCGTTATGAGACAGTGTAACATTTTCCTGTGTCTCTCCGGGGCGTTTTCATGCAGGCTTAGTCACCAGCTTGTACGGATCTGAGGAAAGCAGACCAACTTTAACCTCCCCAGCCTTGAAATGCAGATCAGTCTCTGAGTGGATGCTCGAACCAAAAATCCTCTTCATTGCTTTTATATCAGCGCTCTCATTCTGCTCGCAAACATCATCGGGCACGCTTCATGCACACTCACATTGACATTTCACACTTGGTGTTAATGATAATTCAAGCAGCTGACAGCAGTTGGCGACACGTGGACTTATCGTGTCCACGTGTCGCCAATGGGGACAAATAAAATAGTGTAATGATTGAATAGAAGGATTGCGGGGTAAAAACAAAAATTGAGAGAGAGACAGATGACACATTAACTGACATGCTGTGACTCATAAAAAAATGCTGCAAGCGCGTACCATACAAAAAAGAAGACTGCACATTTGAATTTCTATTTACTGGAAGTAATGTTTTTATGGGATGTCTGAGCAGGAAACAGAACAATGGACTGGCATCTTTTTTTCTGGCTCATCCTGTTTGGAGGCTGCACTCTGTAAACATCAATGCATATCTGCATTGCACTTTGACAGAAAAAATCTAGTTTCTTGCAAAAGTATTTAGTTCAAAACAAGGTGCTGAACGAGAGAGGCATAAACGTCATGTCAAGACATTCATCCATCCATTTTCCTAGACCCTGGTCCTTTACTGGGGTCGGGAGGTGCTGGTGCCCATCTCCAGCTATCGTTTCTGGCGAGATTCAGGGTACACCCTGGACAGGTCGCCAGTCTGTCGCAGGGCAACACAGAGACATACAGGACAAACAACCATGCACACACACACTCACACCTAGGGACAATTTAGAGAGACCAATTAACCTGACAGTCATGTTTTTGGACTGTGGGAGGAAGCCGGAGTACCCAGAGAGAACCCATGCATGCACAGGGAGAACATGCAAACTCCATGCAGAAAGACCGGGGCAGGCAACAGCTCTACCTGCTGCACCACTGTGCAGCCCATGTCAAGACAGTTTCAGGTAAACAGATGCAGAAATATGCATTCAAATCAGTCTATGTGTGTCTTATATAGAATTATATGGGATGCTGTGGTGGCGCAGGGGCAAATCACAATCCACATATGGAGGCCTTAGTCCTCATGCCGGCCTCATGCCGGCAGGTTCGATTCCCGGCCTGGTGACATTTGCTGCATTCTGCATTTGCTCTTCACCTTCTCTCGTTTCCCCATTTCCTGTCAAGCTACTTTCAAATAAAGGCCACTAGAGCCAAAAAAAAAGTAAATCCACTCTAACTATAAGTTTTAACAAAATAAATGTAGACAGGGTGCCTGTGTCATTGACTAAAACCAGGCGCTGGTTCCACAGGAGAGGAGGCTGATAACTAAGAGATCTGCATCCCATTCTACGCTTACAAACCTTAGGGACCGTCAGTGAGTGCTCTGTTCAACCAGTCTGTTTTCCATTGGGTACATGTGGAAAAATTGCATCAATAATTTGAGCTTAATTACTAAGAGCTAAGAAAGAGGATTTTAAGTTCTAGTTTGGATTCAACCACTAGACAATGATAAAACATCATTTATCTACAATCTTTTTCTTATTCTCACTAATATTCTCACCAGTATTCGTACCCACAGAACTTTTCCACATCAAGTTGGAACCAAAAACCTTAATGTAGTTTATTGTGAGTTTGTGTGAGAGACAAATGGTAGGTAAATGACAAATGATTTTCAAAAACATTTTACAAATATCTAAAAAAAACTAAAATGTGGCCTGTATTTGTTTCCAATTCCCTCTACCCCCTAAATAAAATCCAGTACAATTGATTGGTTTGAGATCTAATAATATTATCCCAACCTTGACACATGGGTGTAGCAGCATCTGTTAGAAGCAGCAAAATACTTGAGACCAGACCAGAGGTTCAGCTTTCCGCAAGATAGCAACCCCAAACATACAGTCTGTGCTATAATGGAATGTTTTAGATCAAATTTAGTTCAATCACAGTCATGTGTTTGAATGAACCAGTTGATGCTCAGATTGAAATCTAACTACAAACCTAAGACGAGACGTATGCAAAACAAATGTTGACGCACACCTCCCATCCAGTTTGAATGAATTTGGGAAAGAATTGGCAAAAGGAGTTGGAGTTTGTGGATCCGATAGACATACCTTTTTATAGAGATGAAGCTGTAGCCAAAATGAAATACATAAATACATAAAACCCAAATAAAATACAAAATGTTTGTTGTAACCTTACAAAACGTGAAAAAGAAAATGGGTTGTGAAGAAGTTTTGCAAAGTACTGTGAATTCCCATAGCAGGTGGCAAGCTACAGGATATTAGGAGTGCCTGATGTGTGAAGGCAAATAAGAGATCTGAGAGAAGAACGAAGAGGAAATTAAAGGTCTGGAAAATTTAAATGCTCTCAGCAATGAGCCAGTTATGACTTTGAGGACTGCAATTTTCCACAAGCCGGAGTGTTCCAAAATTACACATAGGATCCGTCGTGCATAATTATCTGCCTTCGAAACTTTATTATACCGTGGATGTCAGTGTGGTTCAGCTGCATAAACACATTCCTCGGATGGCTTTCCTCTGCGCAGAAATTTTTCACCTGTGAGAAACGGTCAAGCGCATCCGAGTTTGCATGAAAGGCGGTTTTAGAGAGAAAGAGAGGCATCCAGGGAGCGGAGCTGATTGAAGTGCTGACCTTTTGGTGGGACCGTGCAAAGAGGGGGCCTGCAGACTCTCAGTCAGCTGTCAGATACTGCATCCAGCCTGGTAGTGGGAGTAGGGGCCCTGACACCAGCCTCCCACCACTTTGCCCTGTTTGTGTCATCCATCTCTGCATTCTTCCAGCCTTCCAATCCACATTAACACCCACCCATCCACCTGCCAGAGACGAAGAGCCAGGCAGCGCCGCAAAACACTCAGCCAGACACAAACATCCACACACAAAACAAAAACAGATTTTAACCTGTGCCAGCTAGGTAACATTTCTCTACAAATAGCAGTGTGGGCATTTGGGAGAAAAATCGCAAAGCCGCAAACAGCCTGCTGTAGGGGTGAGATAATCAGCTTTGTGGTAGCAGCAAATGGCCCCCTGAGTGGCAAGGCAGGTAATCACTGCACTGAGTGCTTCTGTGGGAGAGGAGGAAAGTGCTTTTTTCCATCCTTTCCATGCGAGTGTCTGGGCATATTCGCTGCGAAAATGAGCAGCCGACTCAAACGCGCACAGTTATAAAAGAACTCCAAATGGGTAGCCGGCTGCAAGCGCTGCAGCACATAAGCTGTCAGCTGTACAAGGAAAAGAGTTGCTTTTTTTCTTAAATATACATATCGTCAGAATACAGTTGTTTAACCGTATGAAACAGAAAATGACAATAAAAGAAGAAAAACTTCAGGCAGTTCCCCAGCAGCAACCCAGGTCAGGTAGGCTTACATGAAAGGTTGAAGCCACACATCTGCTTCAATTGACATCAGAGTTTTTTTTCCATATCCTTAATGTGTTTCTCATTATGTGGTCCCTTGATGAATTAAACTGGGTTACTCTTTACTGATAAACAACACAAACTTTTTAATTCCTTTTGCTGCTAATTTAAGGCTTCTACTAGGAAGGACTTTACTTGTGTAGAAGCTGGCTTGTTCGTGTCATGTAAGTGTCACATGACAACCTGGGCGCTGACAGGCCAGGTAAGGAGAACAAGTGGCCGGGAGTGCCACTGTAATTCTGGGGGACCTGTATGTTTAGCAAAAACCCGTAGATAAGATAAATATCAGTTGCACACTCAAAAGAATCTGGTCATGGTGGAAGGGGAAGAGAAACAGTCCACTGTTGAAAAGTCTAGTTCAAAGTAAGCCACAAACTACGAAGTCCAGGTGACATGAAGATTTGTTTTTCTTCCATGTGACATTGCAAAAGCATTGCGTTCTCAGGCAATAAATATCGCATTCCCAATAAGTTCCCAAACACATCGTGGTTTAATTGGAGGTGAATAGTTTTCCTTAGGACATTTGCATTATTGCATGTCCTAAAGGCAAGTTGGGCTGATGCTAAGTTGCCTTTGGCCTACAAAATGTTATTTCTCCAGAGGTTCCTGGTAATGAGCTTTGACGTTCCATATAGACGTCCTGCAGCGCTGTGTGTCAGCAGGGTGAAACCTTCATCAGTGTACAGTATGTACAGTGCCAATTTAGGAAGTGTGAATATTTGTGTCAGGTCCAAAAGGAGAGCTTTTTGAAACTGTGTCAAAGGTCTAGCGACGCATGCTTATGATATTGGTTCTGTTCAAGGAAATGAGAAGGGAGAAGCTTGGCCTTTTGTGACCTAAGCAACACTATTCACAGATCTATATTTAGTTATGAGGCCAACGAAGAGGCACTTCCAGGCTATATGTTTATCATTATTTGTCCTAAGTCATCAACAAAGCTGAAAGCACATGCGGTAGTGCAATCCACAGGGTGTCATTGTAGCCACTTCTATGCAGAAAGATTGATAATATACAGAAATAATTTGCAATTCTGTCGTACATCTCAATAAATGACAATATCATTGGAAAATTTGTATATTGCAGCTCTTAATTGTGATGTTTATGGCTAACACATTATTAAAACTCAAAACTCTTTTTTTTTTTTAAGAAAATTGCTATATGTTGCGAGATTATCAACAAAGGAGTTTTGTCATGGTCTACATATTTAAGGATAAGACTGATGATCCTACAGAAGATAGTCTCTGTAATCCTCCAAAAAGATCGTAAGTGCGCTACACATTTTTCACATTTATGTGTGCGTAAATAATTTGTTGAGAATTTTAACACGTCAGTCACAGCAGTAAAATCTTTTTTTAGTTTTTATTAGCTGTTCACCATAACCATCTAAATTAACTCTTGAAAAATATCACTGTGTGAGGAATCAGTTTAAACTTTTGCACAGTATTACACAATCCTCTCAAGGCTTTTCCTTTTTCCTTCTTCTCAATTCTTTACTGTGACCTTTTTGTCTTCCCCATATTGGCAGCAAATATTTACACTCCTCTCCTTGGTATTGTGTAAAGCTGCAAAATTTGAGGAAAAACTAAGCTTCAATTCTGAAAATTAACATAAACGAATATATTTTAAATGTGCGATGAACAGACTTAATTAATAAATTTCCCTTTTTGAACAGAATCGCTGCAATAATTGAACAGATGCAGCTGTGCACGTGATGGACTGTAAGACCAGGTTGTCCACAAGATGAGAGAGACGGATGACTTTGATAACTAACGCGGGTTTTACGGAGATCAAGAGGAACCTGAAGACAATGCCCGACATGATGTTGGCGGCCCTGTTGCCACACGGTGACTGATTGCCAACACATAGGAGGAACATTTGCCACGTGTGTCGCGGATTATGTAAGTGTCACAATGCAGCCCCCCTGCAGGAAGGTGGTCGAGTTCTCGTGAAGCAAAGCTAACACAAGCAGAGAAATACGAGCGATCCCGGTGCAGACGACGCTTGGCTCTGTCCAAACAAGGCTAACATCTGTTTGCTCCTGATACGTCAATCCTGCAGTGAATGTAGTTTTCCTCTCTGAGAGTACGCACATTTCCCCCGTTCTTCTCAGTTCATATTCCTCAGTGTCATGTGATTTTTCCATCAGGCCCTGACCGTTTTTTTTTTTCCTGCCTCCTGGGGCCGGTTCACGCGCCTTTTCCTACAGTCTGTCTTTAGCTGATCTGCTCCCCTTCCTTTTTTCCAAAACACATACTGAATGTGCCTGGGCACGAGATGACACATTTACGCATGAGTGCGAATGAGCACACACCCACTGCGCAGAAGCAGTCTCTTATTTGTCCCTTTTTAATTGCACGCTTAGCGCAGGTGACGGCCCTGTGGTGCGTTCTGTTGCACTCATGCATGCGTCCAGTCATGCCAAAAAAAGGGGAACTGAGGCAGCGCGTAAATAACTCCAGAGCAGCACCTCCGGACTCTCTTCCTTCCTCTTGTGTTGAAACGTCTGTATCATTCAATCACTTCTGCCACCTGGACTCTTTTGAAACTTTTCAACTGACTGAGAAATTCCTGCAATTTTTTGCAGATTGTGCAAATTGCAAATATAGAACAAAATCTTAGAGAAAACTTTAAGTGTTTTCTTCTTCTTTTGGCAAAGTACTTTCCAGACTTATGTACGTCAAGAATTTTATGCTCGCATAAGTCACAGTTTTGCAGAAGCAGAGTGTGTAACAAGTTAAATGCTTTGCACTGTGACTTGCTAATGTGGCATCCCTTTTAACCTTTGCCATTCCAGTTAATCCTTTTTGTCCCGGCTGACGTTTGTTGCTGCACCCAGTGTGACTGCAAACTCTCCGTGGCTTCATGGTCACAAGCCTCTTTGGTGGGGCAGCGTTGGAAAATATGCCAATAAGCTAGTTTCCACCCAGGACGCCCAAAGCCGGCAGAAATAGCTTCTTTGCTTCTGACCTGGATTCCTCTGCTGATGTCCCTGAGTTGCTTATGATGGGTATAATTAGAGGGGAAAGTCACTAATGAGGTGAAAACTGTAACTTGAAGAAGACTAAAAAGAAAATCATGTGACCAAGATTATTTTACACCTTTGCAACTGATCATATAAAAATATTTGATCTTATGAAAAGTAATTGTTTTCCAAAATTTTCAAACTTCTCTTATGGGTATATTTTTTTCTAATACTTTTAAAATATTTCTGACATTTTTCTTGCAAATGAGGAAATAGCTCAGTGGATTCCAACCGTCCCCCTGCTGTGTTCCTCTTTCAGCTCCACCTTCCTCCACCGTCTCATTGCGTGAACCCTCTGAAGTGTCCCTCCACACTTGGATTTTCCAGGGTTTCAGCACTGACTGAGGTTTAAATAATCCAACATTGAATGACTATGTGCAGAGTAAATTACTCCGTAGAAATCCATCGCTCATTTCCGGTCTCCCACTTACCAATCGCCTTGCAAAACCATTCAGATCCCTTCAACATTTTTCATTTCCATGGATTTTCAATGGAAAATTGTGAAGTGGAAGGAAATCATACATGGTTTTCATAAATCAAAATGTAGTGATTTATAAATTTTTGTCCGAAGTACGACAGATTTGTTAGAGAGTGTCTGTGAAAATCAATTTTTTTGCATTGAACTTTTAGTCTGGACTTTGACTAGGGCATTCTAACTCATGGATATGTGTCAATTTAAAGTAGCTCTGGGATGCCTTATTCAGATATTCACTGTTAGTTTTACAGCACATAAAGAATTTTGCATTTAGCCTTAAAACTTCCACTTTGGTGTGCAAACAGGACACCCTAAAAAGCTTAATAAAGGCCACAAAGGAGGGATCATATAAAATCCCAATGCACTAAACTAAAACACAGTGATTGCAGCATGACAAAATGTAAAAATGAATCACTGGCTATGTCTACTTTTATAAAGCGCTTTATATGGCAGCATGCTGCTGCAGCGTACAGTGTCTGTAACAAATAGCCGTTATTGAATGTTTCATATCATTTCAACCCTGGTCAGAAATGCTCTGAATGCAGCTACTGACAGTTCTCACAAGCAGAGCGTTGCCAGAAGAGTCTGTTCCAATACCACAAATGACAAGCCAAAGTTTTACTGTAAACACCTCTGAAAAGGTCAGATTTCAGAGTAGGCTCACTTCTGCATATGGTAAGTATGTGTAAATGTGTCATTCAGAAAAGCAGGCAGCTTGTCTGAGACAAAGCATAATATGACCTGAGCTGAAAGACAAATTTATCTTAATATTGTATATTTTTATTCATGCTTTATATTCTCAGTGTCATCAAAAATCAATTCAGTAACTTTCTTTTATTGATTTATTAACTCTTGTCTGCCTCCTTTTGCTGATTTTGTCTTCAGAACTCCGTTATTTCTTCATAGTCTCAACCATGTGTAGAAAACAAAGGTTGTTACATTTTAACTTCTGCTGCATTTCTTTAAATACAAATACCATTTGCTTTTAAACCACAGCGTCCACATCGCTACCCCTCACCGGAAATTCTCCCTTTTCTCTGACAATTCTCTGCAAATTAGAGAGAAGATTATGTCTGAAAATCATATCTGATCACCAGCTTCTGAAATACTCTGGCATGAACAGTGATGCTACTTTCAAAGTCACTTAAACTCTTTTTGTTGCTCACAGTGTTTGTCCAGTTTGTACTTCATCAAGCATCACATTCACCATGAAAGATCAGCCTAAATGCATTGAATTGTTGATCATGTGTGTTAATAAGACATTCTACCAGTGTACTAAATAAAGTAGCCAGTCAGCTTATTTCTTACTTAAAATATCTTTTACAATTTACTAAGTTACATATCCATCATTAAATAACATTTACGCAGATTACATAAGCTGCATTTCATGCTGCTCTGTTCCTGATTGTAGTTCAAATGATGAATTTAACACTAGCATCGTACTGATTGTTGTTTCCATTTTCATACAGGTTTGCAATGGTAAAACTGGGACAAATCGACAGAGTAAATGTTAGTTCTTTCACTGGGGAAATGTGATCAGCCAGAGATCACAGTGATGATCAAAGTCATGATCTCGTCCGACAAGAGATCATAAAAACATTGATTTCCTCCATAAAGTGAAGTGGGCATGGCTTTTAATTATTATCCCCAACTTTGATTTGAATGCCGGCGCATGTGAAGCGGAAACATTCCACAGTGTTATTCATAAACTGTGTTGGCTACCAGATATTTTACACCCACGGAGAGCAGAAGCCCAAATTAACCCGACCTGCCTGTAATATTGCTGCATATTTAGCTATAACACACTGTGTTCCAGTCAATTCCTGCCTCCGCTCCCATTTGTAGTCTCGATTTACCCTTTAAACTGGCACTGAACTTAGCACATCACAGCCAGCCCACCATGCAATGTGTCTGATTATGTAAAATTCTCCTCCATGTTCTTGCTATTGTGTGACAAACACTAGTGGAGGCCCGATAAACACATCCTTTACAAGCAGTCAACACCAGACACGTCATCTGGCGCGGCAGAAATAGACACAACTGACTAATTAACTGTGAACTCATTTTTGGCTCCCTGGCTATATCAAGTAACGTTGAGAAGAAAGAGTAGACATGGCTAAACATAGATAAGTCCAAAGTCTGATTGGAGAAAGTGAGGTGAGTAGATTAGCTTTCACTCCTGCCATATTGATGGAACCCATCGGCGTTTCAACACACACAAGCCGATGAGCAATATCCAACAACCGATACAAACGCAATCATGGTTCAAAACAGAGTTATTTAGCTCTCGTTTTTACATGTTATCTATCATTCAAGCCAACATGCACGTACTTACACCAAGGGATAAGTTAGAATTAATATAGCAGGCATGTTTTTTGACGATATCAGACTATGTGGAGGCAACCCATACATACGCAAGAGAACTTGGAAAACACGACACAGAAACAAAGCTCATTCAAAATCTGTGACGACAACTTTCTTCCTGAAAGCTACGCATAGTTCTGACAAGCCACATTTTGCTGCCTGGTGTTTGCCTCCAGGCCTTCCCGAGACTCTGAACCTGTTTTAGCTCAAAAAGCAAGAGAAAGTAGTAGCTCGGAAAAGTTGAAGTAGAATAACGCAGAGAAAACACCAATATTAGTTAATGCTTGAGCATAAACATACAGTGCCTGTGAAAAGTATCCAGACCATTGGATGTTTTATCCTTTTGTTCCTTTTTTAAATTAATCATGATCAACAAAATGTGGCTTTTTTTTGACAAAAAACTTAATTGTCAAAGTGAACATGGATTCCTACAAAACAATGACAATTGAGTGTAAACATATATATGATGATGCTTGTCCACTGATATACAAGACACTTGTATTAATCTACACATATAGGGACTATTTTTACTTATTGGGTAACACAGTGCAGGCAATCAGTGGCAAGATGTTACTTAGGGTCGTCAAAACAAAGGGGGTTGAGAACGTATGCACATGTAAGATATTTAGCAAATGGAAAAGAGATTTTTCCCCTCCTTGCTTTTGACTACTATGCATTACTTTATGTTTCACACAAGATATGCTGAAACTTGTAGTATTTTTTTTTAATTCTGGGATTATGACTATTTTGGCAAGGCACTATTGGTAGAGCTAATAAGATTATGTAGATATTTTGTGTGTGTTAAAGAGGCAATGAGAATTGCTTCATCTTATCTTGCTGTTTGTAGCTGTTTTCCAGTTTAGCTATTTTAGGCTGGGAGCCACTAAGTGGGCATTTCAGCTGAAACAGCACAGGAAATGCTGCTTTCGTCATGTATTAGATTAAAGTGAAGCCTTCTCTTTGATCATCAGCTACACAACTGCACAGGTCAGTGCAGCCTTTCCACTGTGAGTCACTTTGGCTTCCCTGTCATCCACCCATACACAGTAAATATTTAACTCTGCATCATTGGTGGTATTCTCAGTTCAAGATTCTGCAGCATTTCACTGATTTCAGCGACAACACGAGATTTTTACTGGAGTGGTAGAAAAGAGGCAGGTAGCAGAAGGCTGGGTTCACATGTATGAAATTGTCAGCATTTTTTTTATTTATATCATTTTTAGAAGGGAATCCTGGAAGGTTTCCCTGATTTAGACTGCTGTGAAAACAACTATCTCTGCCAAAGAGCAATGAACCCAAAGTCCAGTGAACTCTCTCTTTTATGGAATTACTGCTGTTATCGTAACGGAACCACAGAGAGCGATGGCAGTGAGGGGAAGACTAATGGGCAGGGGAAAGTGCACGAGAAGCGGTGGGTGGAACAGAAGATTGGAAAGTTTATGGGGAGAGAGGGAGAGACGCAGAAAGATAAGAGGGGAAGGGGGCGGCGGAGTCAGAGGGACACAGGAATGGATGACGTTGTCGGTGGGGACGGAGGGCTATTTTCGGTATGTGAAGGAGGAAGGCAGGGGGGGAGAAGGCTGCTGTATACTCCTCTGGGCTGACGTCACAAATGAGATCAACTCAGCAAGACCTGACGCCTCGATCATGTGACCTGGAGTGACCTTCGCAATCCACAATTAAATTGCTCTGTGTCAGCTGTAGAGCGAAGACCTGCTGCAGGCTTGAGGCCTGGTCAAAACAACAGGGGGAAATAAAGACAGCAAAACAAAGACCCGAAGAAACCTTTTCCTTAAAAAAAAATACAAAGTGGGGTACCAAAGCAGAAGAGTGAGAACTAATTAGAAAGAGCACGAGTTCAAGGGTGGAGAACAGAGAGACAACAGGAGATGCACAGAGCAGAGGCGCACCAGCCAAGATTGAATTAGCCTGCAGCGTTGGCTACCCCTAAGCCTGGGACGGAGGAGGATTAGAGGGCTAGGATTCGGGAAGGGGTGTGTGTGTGTGTGTGTGGGAGTGTGTGGAAGTTTTCAACTGTGTGGGTGGAGAGCAGGGCGATTTGGCAAGTTCTGAACTTGCTTGCACTAACAAAGGAAATGCCTGCATCTGGTATTCATCACCAGTGTGTACTGTACAAATACACAAACACACACACACGCGCACACTCACCCCTGCATGCATACATTCATAGCCATTATCTGCTATCAGTTGATTCTCGCTGCTTAACTTCTGGGAGTAGTAGTGCTTATAAAACAGAGCTGGTGAGCTCAATTGGGGTCCCCCTCATTTCACGTTGACCTCCAAGAGCGGAGCATTTACAACTAATGCTGCTTGGTGAATGGGCAGAGCCTTTGCAAAAGTCCATATCTTTTGTTTTACCAGAAGAAATACGCAAGTCCATTCTGTGTTGCCAAAACCACCTACCCAGACACCCACACTTCCTGCCCTGAGTCTCTCTCTCCTCCTCCTCCTCCTTGTTTTACTCCTGTTCTCTCCCGTCTAGCTCTCTACTTTGTTCTGCTCCATTCTATTTTCTCCTCTCTGTGCTGACACCTAACCTTTGTCGGACCACGGATCCCTTCAGCACCGAGCCGTGGGCAGCCAAACAGACAAATAAACAAACACACAGAGCTGACATCCTCCCAGCTTGGTCGAGTTTCACAGCTAAAAAGGTTCTTGTCGTGGACGGCTTGTGTACTGTGGGTGGATTTCATTAGCTCAGTTAACACATTCGGTCCAGTTCCCGGCTGTCCTATTGTGGGCCTTTTTAGTGAGAGCAGACCGGCTCTGTAAAAAGCAGCAATTATCGGATTGATTTTGCGGGGGCTGTTGTAGTTATACCACTTGGAATAGGCTGTACAGTGAGAGATTTGCAGGCCCAGATCAGGACTTCGGGACTGCATGGAATCACGACACAAAGATTGTGAATGGGACAAATGTCTTGCCACACATGCACGGAGTATGCAGAGCTGTGTGAAGTCTTGTGTTACAAACGTGATAGGCCAAGTCAGAGCAGGACTTTGTATTCTCACAGGAGACATGAGGAGGCTGAATTTTCAAAGATGACTACTACACTCCTGCAGGACACTGAGTTTCATAGTAAATAAATGGGAATTTATGCATTTGTGTATTTTAGCTTTTCTCACCTTTTTTCATTCTTCCAGCAAATACAATAAGAATCCACAGAAAAATTCCTGGAGATGTTCTGTTGTGGGAGTTAGATGTAGGTCAAAGGTGTGAATTGAGTTTGAAGTTTAGGATTGGGCATGTAATAGTATTGGTTTGGTTTCAGATTAGCAGGGTTGGTTATAGAAATGATTGAAAAATGCATGGAAGTTAATACAAAGTCCTTGTGAAGACTTTGCACACAGATTAAAATAACCTCTATGTGTGTATATATCTTCCTACACACATAGTAGACAAATATACTGTGTGTGTGTCTTCTGAATGTTGAACTGCAAGAGTATTTATTACCCTTTAACTTTTTTACGTTGAGTCGCATTACAACAATCACAAACTATATAAATTCTTCCTTTCTCGCTCATTGTGTGGGTTTAGCATTAGCATATTGCTAAAAGCGACAAGGGACTTCCCAATTCTTATTTTTGACAATGGTTTTCTTCAAGCCATTCTTCTATGAAGACACCATAGGCAGCAGGCAGAACTTCCCTGTCAACAGATTAACACAACTCAGCTCTGCAGTTTCTCTAGAGTTGCCATAGTGTTACTTGGAGTAACTTAGAGATACTTGGAAGCTTTTCTGATAAATGCACACCTTGCCTGGCCTGCCAGAATAAATGGATGACCATGAATTGATGGGTTTGAAGTTGTCCCATACTTTCTCCGTTTCTTAGGATAGAGACATTCAAAGCTTGGGATACTGTTTTGAACTTAACTTTGCTTTAAACGTCTCCAAAACCTTGTCCCTGACCACTTTATTGTTCTCCATTGTCCTTGTGACGCTGTGTGTTCATTACATTCTTTAACAAACCCCACCATAAAACAGTTGTGAGATTAAATTACAAACAGATGGACAAAGTGATGGGATTTTGCGACTTCTGAAGTAAATTTATTGCACTGCAATTGATTTATGTTTATTGACATAGAGCAAAAATACAAACACACACCTCCCTTTATTCGTAAAGCGAATTGAAACCATGCATCATTTTTCTTCCGCGTCACGGTCATGCTTTACTTAATTGCCACTTTAACATCCGCTCCCAGTTAAACTCATTTTCGACTGCATTTGTACATTTAAAAAATGCTCCAGAGGAACGAACACTTTTACAAGTAAGCGTTCCTCTTGGATGTGCTCCACACTTTGCAGCAAGCAAATCACCCTACCATTGTTATAAAATGGCAGATAATTAAGTATTCCTTTCTTTTCAAGTTTAGCCAAAACCAGTGAATAAACTGTAGAGTCAGAGCATACTTAAAATGCTGCAAAACCCCCGAGCCAAAATATGAGGAACGGCATTCTCATTACTCACTTGGCTCACATGCAGTGTCTCATCATTTTACCCTCCACTTGGGAATGTGTTGACTAAGGAAGGAGTGACTAACATGTTCTAAGTCCTTTATAGACACAAATACAGGCCGTATATATTGTTACTCATAACTGTGGAGGGACATATAAACTCTCCATACCGTACCGTATAATGAATGCACCATCTGTGAAGACTGAATGCAGTTAAGACAATTGCGAAACCTTTGGACGGCATCCAGCACACTCGTGTGAGCCGGTTGGTCTACAGATCTTGTCGGGTTCAGTCGGTATTCGCTCATTCTGAAGCAACGGAAAAGTATGTGCTTTCCTGTACGCCCTCATCTCCACGAGGAACTTTTTGTTTTGAATTGAAGTGGATGTGTAGGTCTCCACTGAAGTTTTAACAACAAAAAGAAAAAAACAAAAAAAAAGTTTCCCAGAAGAAAAGTCGTGACTCGTGTTTCTGGAAATGGGGGGCTCTGGTGGAGAATGTTCCTGGCCTGGATGTTCGGTAGTTACTGTAAACTGTGATTGTGACTAAATCGTAGTCTAAAAAGTGACACTTTCTTTTCTTGTCCACTGTTACCGCATGTTCCGCACAGTTTCTCTCGCCGACACTCGCCCTGGCGCGGTGTCTGCTTCGGTGTATGAGGCCGCAGAACTGAGATAGATGTGTCATCAATCATCTGTGCTGTGAGCCGGGAGGGCGACCAGGCTGAACTTCAAATAGGGCGCCTTTCTGCAGGTGTGGGATCGAACTAAAAACACTAAAAACATTCCCCGTTCAGCCCCTCTTTGCTGTGTGCTCACATGACACCTTTTTAGATACCAACACAGTACCTTGTGTTCTTTTGTGCTCTGTTTGAAAAAGTAACACTCTTCTCACACCACATTTGTTACTACTCGCTACTACAATGACCAGGCATCTTTGGATTATGTAATGCAGTATGTAGAATAACATAGATGATTTTACTTAACCTGCACTGGAAGCTAGGTAGAGCGGCAAAACCCAAGCTTTCTCAGATGTTTGCAATAAATACATTAACAATTTAAATACATGTTTCATTCCAACTTTTAATTATTACTGCTGTCCCAAAATTATTGAAGCCACTGTACGAAATGATTCAAAGGAACATACACTTTTAAATATGCATAAAATTGTTCTGGATCCTTGGTACACCTGTTGGTCCTCATACATTGATACTGTTTGGAAGAAGCCCTAGCAGAGTCCGTACTTCCTGTGGCAACTCAAGAAGCACAAACTTGAGAAAGTTTTACTCAGCCTGTTCTGTGTTCGTCCATCACTGTGCGGCTTATCCTCGACAGGACAGATCTAACCTGCAACAAGCAAGTAACTCTGCAGAGAGGATCACAAGGACTGACCTTGCCTTGTTGTAAGTATTTAAAATAAAGAAACAACTTCTCGTTTGCTTGTTTTTTCTTTTGTCTTTGAAGAACTGAAGTCAAAGTCCTTGCTGTTGTGTATAAGCTTGGTAAATAATGCTAATTGTGATTAGTCTGGTGAAGTGCTATGCTAATGTTAGGATGTTAATATCTTCTAATATTACTCAATGATAATCTGGCTCCTGCCAGTGCAGCTTCAGTTTATTGTGTGCAAAGAATACAGACAGAAAAGGTAATTTACTTTATGAACTTAGGACTTTGCTTGGTCCAAATTTATCTGAGTACATTGTGGAGAGAAGTGACACTGAAAAACAATATGACACAGTGCAATAGGTTGTGAGTACTAAAAACTCACTAAACGAAGACTTACTGACAGCCAACACCAATAACAGGCATCACAATTTGAATTTTATCAAGAACTACATCAGCAATAACTATAAAATGCTACAATGGGGACCCTGATTCCTAAAACGTAATTCCTTGTAGAATGCTATAAGGAATGCATTTCAGGTATCGTGACAAAAATTCACTATCCCAGTAAAAATCATATATAAGTACCAGAAAAAAGTAAACAAAGGCCCGATCAAATTTACTTACTAACCAATTCATTTAAATTCACAGAGAGACTAAAATTTATTACTGTAATTAACATAATACTAAACTCTTGGGAATTTCTATGAATCATATGCACATAAAATTGTTGTGCATCATCACAAGTCAGTACATGCACATCATATACATGTAAGAGCGCAGTAGACTTGGTCCAAAATGATTAGATGAATCCATGGCAGCCTCTGCACTGTTTGTTTTTACAGCAATTTGTTAGGAGCTTGTAAAAATATCCCTCTTGTTTCAAATAGAACAAATCAAGTAATCAACCAGCAGCATCTTGATTTAAAATCTAAGATGTGAAGGAAGAATCTTTCCTCCTGTCTCATTCTGCTTTGTTCTCCTCATATCTCAGGTTTCAAAGAACAGGACAGAGATCAACAAACAATGAAGAAACATAACAATACAAAGAGAGCTGAGTGTAAGAATATCATGCAGCCAAAATATTCTGTTTTAGAGGATCAGCAATTTCTTATTGACTTTCAACACTGTGCACATTACTCATCGGAGAGGTGTGCTTACTCCTATGTCATCCCTTTTATTGCATTCTAGAAATTCCACATTGCAAGTGTCCTTTTTTGCACTAAGCGACAAGTTATCTGTAATCACAGAGCTGACAGAGAAATCCCTCATTGTCTGCAGAGTCTTGAAAACCTATTCAATCAAAGTTGCTTTTCAAATGAAGTAAATAGAAAAATTCAACTGCTCATTTTGTTAGTCAGAGATTAAAGACGGGAACAAACCTTTCCCATTATTCAAACTACATCAGCACTGTAAATGTCACATTTTCGTTGACTGCATGCAAAACAACATTGTAAATAACAGAAAAAGGCCAGTGTGGAGTTAATCTGATTAATGCCTCAACTAGCGCATTAAGTTACCGAGATCACGAACCATGGAGTATATCAGTTTATTCAATCTGTATCATACTGGCACCGTCTGAATAAATGAAGGTATCATATGTATACATTTGAATACAGTTAAAACATACATCTTTAATGTGGAAACAAGAATGGTGTGAGGCTGGAACTTTGTGGAATACCAGAAGACGTCTTTCTCAAGCATAATTCATGATTTTCTAACAAATCTACCACATAATAAAAATCATAAAAACCTACATTTGTCATTCAGAATGGTTGTGGATGCTATTTATATAAATTACAAATAACAACGAAACCGGGAAACATAAATCTTCTTGATATGTTGGACTTTAAATTTGGTTTAATTATTTTCAATATGTTGCTCCATCTTATGACTCATTTTGTTTCTGTGATTGTGTTAATTAAGCCTCAATGTTTTCTCATTGTTTTCACCTGATTTCCACCAGGTGTACCAAAAAAAAACTGTATAAGGATGAACTACTTTAAGTATATTTCCATATTTTCTATTGAGAATTTTTTTTAATAAAACCCATAGATCTTTTTCTCCGTGATTACATAATGCTTTCGTTTTTTTCCCTCTCTTTGTGTTTTTCTCATGAAATGATTTTTCATAAATGGACACACCTTGCATGATCCGTCTTATCATCCGGTCTGCATTAGCATGCATGACAAGCGAGCATCCTTATTTCATGTGCCAGATTCCTGTGGCCATGCTGTGAGTTAGCGAGGTGTGGTCGTCCTACTCACAGCCACTCAGGATGAATCAGAAGGAAATGGTGGCAGCAGCAGCAGCAGCAACGACTTGAGTAGTCGGGCACGGTTCATTTTTTTCCTGGGGCACTGGGCGGCCCGTAGCTGACTTTGATGGATAGGAATGTTGTTCACCCACACACACTTACACGCCCACACATGTCCCACACACTCACACAGCAACTGCTCTGATGCACAAACTCACAGACAGATACACAATCTGAACCCCACACACACAAGCGCACACGCATACACACACGGCCCGGGCCGAGCAGATTTGACGTCTGTGTGAATTGTTTACGACCCGCCCACATGGCCTTCCTCCTCTGTCAATAAACTTCTTCCCAGAAGTATGTGTGATGCATGATCATGAAGATGGCTATTTGTGGGGGTTGCGCCTGTGTTCTTCATCACGGGCTTCTCCATGTGCATCCTGGTGCAACATCGTCAAGCCCATTCAGCGTTCGGGCTGCGTGATGACAAATCTGAGCATTAACTTTTGTTTTTTACCTTCATTTGTCACATTAGCAGCAACACAATGAGAAAACACACTGCATCAGGTGTTTGTATATTGAAACAAATGACACACAGAAACCATAATTCTCCACCAGAAACCGAGTCCTTGCTTGACTGAAGGATGACAAATGTTAAAGGCAAGGCAAGATTTAGATTACATGCAGTGGGAACTGTGCCTTGTCAGACAACCTGTGAGATTTTCAACTCAACTGCAAGATTTAATCTGGGCTAAACAGGTCAGGGTGATCCGTTTGACCCTAGTCAAACCTGCTGACAAGCGCAGCCAAGAAAGAAACTGACTCTCAAGTGACCAGAGTGACATCAGAACCAGTTAGCTTTTCTGCTGGCAAAGAGTCTCACAAACCAGCAAGACAAGCATCGAAACAAGCTAGGAGGTGCAGCATTCGACTCCAACAAGGGGGCTTGTGTTTCAAGTAGGAGTTGAACCAACTCCTTTCACTTTTCTTTCACTGAGTCAGCATCTTCCAGTGAGGAATAAAGAGATAGAAGCAGATAAGCAGTAAGAGGGAGCCGCATGGGCTACAAAAAGACAGCCACCTTTGTCTGCTTATGTAGCCTCTGTGAGATAACGCCAGTGTTTTCTTTTGAACACACACTGCATTTTCTGTTTCTTTCTCTCTTATGCACACACACACACAGATGCACAAAAGGATGATTCAGTTCTTAGGCAGCATGATAACATGCCGGTGGGGCACAGTGTCCCCTGCAAAGTGGGGAGGAGTGTAGCTTGCTGTTATCAGACAGACAGTCTGTGCTGCTCCTGAGCCAGAGGCAGCAAGGAGGGACAGTTCTTGTCAAGTCCATTTGTTTTTTTTACTATCACATTGCACAACATGTTGCTTGTGTCCTTGATGTGAACTTTATCATAATGATTATCACAAGTTTAAAATAATTGGAAGTAACCGCTGCTCCACAATGCTACAATGGACTGACTCTATATCAACATTTCTGCGGAAACAGCCCACGTCTTAGTTTGTAAACATATGCATCATTTATAGTGTATAGAGGTTCAGTTTAACGACATAAAACTTTTTATATTTTAACTTTCTATTGAACTTCATGAGAAAATAATACTTTCTTAACAATTAGGTTAAACTGAAACTGCATATCTCCACCGGGATCATTGTGGTTGAACACACCCAAAAATTGTACGATTTAAGAAACATACTTGCCGAAGAGATCCAAAAGGTTATGGTATGGAGAAGTATGTTAAAGGTCTAAATCTGTGACGTATTCAACATAAAAAAACAAAAAAAACCTCATTTAACATGGAGCCTCTATGGATCAGCTTGTCCAACTGCACAATAGGATTAAGATCTGGGGAAATATGAAAGAAAATTCAGCACCTCAAACTTGTCGCCCTCCTCCTCCAACAAATGTAAAACCTTTTTTGCCATTTTCTCCCATCATTTTTCCTTTGACAGATACATGTAAAGGCCGCTCCAAACCGGGATCACACCACAAGACAAAGTTCTCGAGATGTCATGAATCATTAGAAGTTCTCTTTTCTCAAACTTGCTCATATTCTTATGCTTGCTTGTTTTTTTTTCTTCTAGAACACATTGTTCACTTGCTGCCTAACATACTCACTAGCTACTGGAATGAAGAGGATGTAATAAGTGTTATTTCTTACACTTGTCAGAAATCATATTGTTATGAATAAAACACCAATATCTTTAAAGGTTTCTATTCAAACTGGTTTATTCAATAGTGCTAATGCACAACAAATGAAGCACCCCACAAGACACACAAATTCAATTCATGTTGAGAAATATATAATCAAACTACCACAATACAATCTGGTCATATAGACAGAATAGTCCAGATTACAGTTTGGTCCTGGGTATTTTTATTAATAATGCTTTTAACAGATTGTAATTTACTGATTACGTCTAATGAATTATTGGGTGATTTGTTTGTTTTGCTTATGCTCGCGTTGACAGCGCGTATATTATTTCCTTAAACAAAGCGGTGAACCCTGCCAGCAGAGTTTTTTGTTTACCGGTGAACAGGGCCAGTATCCAGGGGAGGGTGTTTACCTGCTCTGTTGCCGGGTGACGTACGTCGTCAGCGGTTGGCAACGCCCCTGACTCGAAGGCTTCATTTCATTGACGTTATTTTAAGGTGGTAGGAGACTGATTGGAGAATTCACTTTCACTGTATAGTGTCTAATTCAGTTGCGAGCCCAGTTTTTGAGACCTAGACATAATCACGGCTTTTGACTCAGTTGGATATTGGATACCCCTGGCTCTTCTGTTTTGCGTGGACCCTCCCCCCATCACCACCGTGACTACTACTGCAGCGCGAGAATGACGTTCCACCTTAAATCAACTGTTGACACAACACGAACTCTTCTCTCCACCCATATCCGAGCTCAGCCAGTTTAAAGAGGAGTCTCACCTTCCCGGCTACGCTGTTATCACCGAGAAACACACCTGCGTACCGAGAACAGCCGGACGCATTGGGACATATCCGCTGCTATTGGTCAAGGCTCCCCGGACTGCTATTAAAGTGCGTGAAGAGGCGCGCTGTGACACACAAGAGCCAGAGAAATACGGAGAGCTAAGACATACAAAGCTGTTGTGGATCATATTCAAATTGTTTGGATTTATCTGAGAGTTTGGTTTACCTTACCTACCAAAGCTGGGGGAACAGACTGGAACTCAGCTCAATTCCCAGCGAAGCTTTACAGTTTTCGCCACTATAATTGGTAAGTACCCAATTATTAATTTTTTTAGAAAGTATGCGTGTGGTTGAGAAGTTTTAGAAAAGCTTGTCAGGGGCTTTGTTCTGTAGGAAGATTTAACTTAGTTCACCATTCTTCGTGTAAGTTCTAACAACGAAACTAATTTATTATGTCGCAAATTTAATTTTGAACTTAAGATGTGTCATCAATATGTGCTAGAAGGATAATTGTCTCCTTGTACGGTGACACTTAGCAGTGACAACTAAGTATGCTACACTACACAGCAGTTTATACATATACATATATATATATATATATATATATCTGTGTGTGTGTGTGTGTGTGTGTGTGTAGCTGAGTCAATACATAGCAAAGCTAAAAAATGCTAATATTAGTTTACTAAAGAATGAATGGCACGACTACAGGTTTTTATTGTAGAAGCCTATTCCACTAGGGGGCGCCTACTTACTACTTACTTTATGTCAGTTTGCCCAGAGATCTTCCTTTTACTCTGAAGGCCGTTGACGTCTCTTAAGTAAATATACTTCCAAACTTGTTCTATGACATATTTCTCTTCTTTAAAAAAAAAATTAAGAGTAGAGGATCACAAAAAGTGACTGGTGCAGTGCATGATGTAACTTCTTGCACGAACATGCTCAATTGGCTGTCATATTCCGGTTTCTTTTCGCTGGAACACGTGGGATAAATACAGGACCCATTATGAGTTATCTGGTATCCTTGTTCCCTACGGGAAGAGCTGATTGTTTACAATGTGGACATTTGCATAATATTCTAGGCCGTTTTAGTGATACTGCACTTCTGCGTGCTTCTGGGCTGATGGGGGGAAGTTATATAAATATTACGGTATATCTGATAAGACTTGCTGAAAACAGGTCTACAACAGGTATTTAAAGTAGATGGTGCTACCTGAAAAGAAAAAAAACAACAAAAAAAACGGTCAGAACCTTTGTCTTTAATACTGATACTTTTTACAGTATGGTGTTTCAGAATAGTAGTTCGCACCCTGATGAGTAGTTGTTATTTTGAGAAGTGCTATTTTGAGCGTGTCGCACAGTTCCCACACATACGCAGTCTTTTTAGAAATGTAAGCTGAGAAATGTTAAAATAGTAGAAAGTGTAAGTATCAGTAAAGCTAGGAATCATTGATATAAACATATTATTTCAATCCTCCTCTGTCTTGGTAGATTTAAAGGAACACGGACAAGCAGCTTGGAGCTTCTGCGGTGTGGGCACATACTTTGTTCTATGCTGTAATTTATTATGAATGGCCTAAACTCGTCTGGCCTCCACGTGGGTGTGGATCTCACATTTTAATTGGCTGACATCAGCAGCGTCCTGAAAGAGCTCTGCCGCGATTGGCTCGGATGCTCCGGGGGTTGTGGGCGGATTTTCATCGATGGTGGAAGTGGGATACTTTGTGACAATGTTCATTGTCGGTACATCCACTGGGGCTGCTGTAGGTTTGAGAGCGCTGCGGAGAGCCTCTCGCTTCTAAGCCGAACAGGGCTTGCAGCTCCGCTCCCTCTGAAGGTTGCAGCAACCTCAGTTAACATTCAGAAGGAGTTTATATTACTATTATTTTTTTTCTAATCAAATCTCGCATTTTTAAAGGTTATTACATACGATCGCCTACATTTTTTTTTCTGCTGACAATATCATTCCGTTTCTGTTTGGCTTTTGCCCAATGTAGCATTTCGGAAGACTTGCTTGCAACTTGGAAAGAACATTAAAAAAACCGCTGCAAGGAGATTTAAATAAGGAGATCAAGCAAAGAGAAAAGCGACTCTGCAGTGTTAGTTGATTTGCTGCGGGGACGTTCTCATGAAATCGACCGGACTTGGTTTTATTCTGACTCTCGGAGTGACGCACGGAAGGGTTAATAGACAGAAAGCTCTGAATGCTGCCTTCCAAGAGACGATAGTCGAAGCGACGGATTCCGCTTCCTCCTCCTAAAAACCTTTCTTCATCCCGACTCTTGCTCGTCTTGTCTTCCCTCCCTCCTCCCTTCCCGTCCCTTCCCCCCGCCGTCTCCGAGCACAGGTTATCGAATGGACCAGCATCCTAGCGCCCGGAGCTGCACCAGTCGCGGGACTTCGTCCTGCGAGGCCGTCCCGGCTGAACCCTCCATGAATCTGTACATTCACTCCACCACCGGCACACGCTTCGAGCTCTCCCTGCCCCAGGAGGAGACCGTGGAGGGACTGAAGAGAAGGCTCTCGCAAAGACTCAAAGTACCCAAAGAGAGACTCGCTCTGCTGCACAAAGAAACGTGAGTAAATCTTACAAGGTGGACGGTGGCGTTTTAACAGCATGCATTGTGTAGGATAACGACCTCGCGATTTCTATGTGGTATTTTCCTTTAAGAAACCTCTCTTTACACGCACTGACATCACCAGCCGTAACAGTATTCTGCAGTTTTAAGATGGGCACATTTGTTGCATTAACCCTTTCATGCTCGGGTGATATATTTTTTTTCGGTCCACACAGAAAGAATAGGAGAATAGGAGGAGTAACCTTGCCTGCGGTGGTCTGGTGTACATGAAAAACGTTCACATTAAACTGCAGAGTGAGACACCTTTGCTAAAACTGCGTGGGGACTGTTGGGAGATGAAATTTGCAGACTTGAATTGATTTAAACGCAGAAAGCATGGCTCTTTAGCTTTGCTGTGTGAATCAAAACATGCATTCATAAGAGATGCCTCACGTATGTGTCGATGTAAATGGATAAGATGCTTAACAACACGCATATTTTGGATAATAATGTAGTGTTTTCTGTTTGGTATGGACTGGCCAGTTTGTTGAATACTCAGGAACTGCAGCTGTAGCAGCATTAAAGCAGGGCTGCAAGGGAGAAGGGATAGTTAACCCTTTTGTTTTTTAAGACTAAAGCTCTCAAATGCTCTGCAACTTAAACAAGCGAGAGGCAGTTCAGGTGGCGTTATTTCAAAACTGGAAAGGGGGTTGCTTTACATGCAAACAGTTGGCATTGTTTTTTGATCTGCTTCCCCTCCTGCCTATTGTAATCACCCTATAAATCACATCATCCTTTAAAACCTGAACACCCCTTCTTAATCTCCTCTTGCGCCTCGGAAGTGTAGGCCTACTGCAAAGTCGGCTCTGCCGGCCTTTGTTCAGCTGCACAGGGTAACATTTGGGTCATGCATGTGCAGCAGGCTGTCCTAAGCATCTTTTGCTTGGGGAAGAAGAAGAGCAACACATGGATAGCATGTTTGTGGATTGTCGCGATCTACTGGGAAGCAGTATTTTGGAGCAGGTATGGCTGTTCCTTGTCTGCAACAAACATCAAAGTGCAAAATGAAGAAAACCCATTTTGGGATGTGAGGTTGTCTAAAATCTAAACTTGTTTAAGCTACCAATCATAAAATTGCATCATAGAGCTATTTGTTTCTTGTCACAGCTTTTGCAGTTTGTTCTGCCTGTTCGCACAGCCAGTAGAAAGTACTTACCTCCACTTAGGCAAGTGGCAGCAGTGCCAAATATCCACTGCAAGCACTTGTCAAGCTGCACTATAGTCGAAATTGAAAAATGACAGCCCAATCAATACATCTCTTTCATGAAGCTTTTCACCCACGGCTCTTTTCCAAACTAGTTTTGAAGTCTGCCTAACACCCCCGAAGTCCCCCAAGCACTCCTTACTGAGGGGTGTTTGGGTGTCTATAGAGAGAGAAGATACTGTCAGCATAGTCTAATTATCTCGATCTGTGTAACCCTGCAGGCGACTAAGTTCAGGCAAACTCCAGGATCTAGGCATCTCTGATGGGAGCAAGTTAACACTTGTACCAACAGTCGAAGCAGGATTAATGGTAAGCGTTGTCCTAATGTTATTTTGGTTTAGCTTGGAATAAAATTACAGAAAGCACATTCAGTTTATTTAAAAGCTGCAAAAATACATTTGTTTGCATAAAGCATAAATGTCTTTTTTTTTTTATTTCTGTGCAGTCTCAGGCATCAAGACCAGAGCAGTCAGTAATGCAAGCCTTGGAGAGTCTAACAGAAACTCAGGTAAGAAAGTTGTTTGCTTTGAATTATAAGAGTGTTGCAAATGAACTGACTTTTATATTTATTGTTCTATCTTTGCTTATGAGCTTGATCAATATCTGGATGTTTTGTGCCACTTTGTGTGTTTTCATAAATAAGAGAGTTTTAACTGTAGTTAGCTGTGTTCAGAAATTACTTAATTTGATACAAGCTGTGCAAGGCTGCACAATGATGTTTCAATTGTTTAATCTTGGCTCCCTAAACAAGCCAAGCTAGGCATCCTGTGTGAGCTGTTGGGATATAATAAGCAGCAACACCCTTCTGTATCCTAGTAACGTCTGCGATAGCGTGTGTTTGCGTGTGCATGCACGCTGCTGCAGGAGGCTATGAGAGAGTAAACTACACACAGAAAGACTTATTTGTGAGCGCATAAGAGGCCTGCTGCTCACTTTCATGTTTCTATTTCTACAATCTCTCTCTCCACTTCTTCTGTATTTCACGGACTTAGCAGACACACAGATGCACACACACGCACGCACGCATACTGGCTAGTTTCCAGGAAGTGTGCTGAGGCTGCATGGCAATTGAGTATACTTTAGTCTCACTCACTCATAAACAGAGTGCTGGATCATCAGATGGCAGCCTTCTCATTCTGTATTAGCATAGGGTTCCTGGAAGCCTCGCATGCATATATGTCCTAAGATGGGCCCACACCCTGCATTTACAGTGAAACAGCTCTTTAGGCCTTATTAAATACAGTATGCATTTGAGTCAGTGTGACATGACTCACTGAAATGATCAATAGTGAGAGTAAAGCAAAAAAAAAAAAACGCTTCGCATCAGCCACAGAAAGAAATGAAAGAAACTTGGCAAGAAGAGAGGTGATGAGGCCGAACAGACTTAGACAACATTGTGACGTATGAAGCTGTGTGCAGCTGACTGACTGACTGACTCACATCCACTTCCTTTTGGCGGTGTTGGGCAACGGTGAGACGTACGTAACTGCATCAGTGTGATGTCGAACCGATGGCGGAACCGAGCACTCGGGTGTGCAAGGTTTTTGTCCACTGAACGACGCCACCTGCACTCAGTCAGAATTTTTATCGGAGGATGCGGACTGCTCAGAGATAGCAAGCTGTCGTTCTCTATGGCCTCCCTGATAATTTTATGGTGGAAATCCTGGCCTTGTCGTCTGTGTGTGAACTCAGCATGCGCCTTGTAGCGCTGACAGCAGATGACTGCATGGGTGTAGGTGTGTAGACATGTTGCTCTATGTGTGTATCTTTTTTTCAGCACTCAGTGGGCTGGAAGTAAGCCTTGCCAGTAAATAAAAATAAATACATATATATTTTTTTTACCAGATGTAGATGATAATTCAACTGCCAACCCAGAACAGTAGCTTCCTCTCTTTGCCTCTCGTCTAAGTCGTAACCCTATTTCACCAAGATTCGTTATGAGTCAGATTCAGTTTTCTTAAGAACTGCTTACCGTTTACATGACTTTCAGATTCATATGCTGGTTGTAGTCCTGCATAGGAAAACTCTGAGAATAAAGGGCAGCGTGTGAATCATATTAATACGAGGGAGAAAGTTCACGGAAAGGCCTAACACTGCTTTTGTGTGTTTATATCCTGAAAAATTGATTGAATTTATAATTCATGCAGCAAAACGGAATGCTATAGATTGTGGGGAGATTAGTGATACGGGGTAAGATTAGAAAATGGAAGCACCAAAACTCCCCCTCATTTTCTTTCTCCCTTCTAACTCTGGGTGGGGGGCGGGCTATCAAAAATCAATCAATGCACTTAGCTTTTTAAAAGTGTCTGACACGGTAACTGATATTCCTAAACACCTAAAAATATCCTTCCAGTGATTCAGGGTGGTTTTTGGTAGTCGCAGATGAAGTGGACATAAACCCGCAGACCCCTTTTATTTAAGCACTTATCTTTCTAAATGTCTCTCTGGTTAAGTGAGGTCCCGTTTCAAGTTTAAGTGTTTTTCCAGGAAGTGTGTGTTCATGGAATATGGACTGAGTGGATCACCTCATGTGTTCTCCTTTATCTGGATTAGATGTCCCCGGCTAGCGGCTATATAGCTAGGAAAGCAGCTTGCTAGAACACGCTGATTTGTCTGAGGAATGTGTGTGTGTCACGTTATAGGGAAAATGTTTTATGGAAGTGGAGATCTGGTAATTATCGAAATTATGTTTTTCTCCCCAGTGTCCCCCATTTTCTCCTTCTCTCTCTCTTGTTCCTGCTTAACAGCTCTCTCAAGGCACTATAATTTAAATGTGCTGCGGTTTGCAAGTTTGGCTGAAGCTGCCTCTGTTTGGCCATGATGGCTGGCTTCTTTAGCTGCCTTAATTCCTTGTCTGGCATCAACCAGGGCCTTTTTTTCATGACATCTAAGCTGTATTAAGCCACTGACTCCTGACAGCCCATCAGAATGCGCTCGGCTGCACTACTTTCTTCTCCTTCTGTCTGCTAAGGAGACGTTGTGTGTACAGCTTATATTTACACTCCCAAACACTCACAGATCTGAATTGAAAGGATGTACTTAGCAGGATTTCTGATCTTTGTCATAAAAAACCTGAACCATATAATAAAGCGAACGTATACTTGTGTAGCAGTCAGTCAAGTAGCATGAAGGGAATTCAAGCAGTGACATAATTTAATCTTTTATTGATTATTGCAGTTGACGGAAACAAAAAGAATTTGTATTACTTTCGAAACACAGAGACTATTTGCTCATTGATGCACGTTGATGCTCGAATAAAAGCCAACCAGGCGGGCAGCCATCACCCTCACCATCCCCCTCCAAATGCACTTCCCCCCATTTAGTCATCTCTTTGTTCCTGTCTTAAAGCATCAGCACGAATCTGCCCAGCTCACAAACCATCAATGCTTGAGTCACTCTTTGAGCTGAGCTGTAACCCCACAGTCCTTGCTTATACTGCATGCATTCATTGGCTGCTGTTGTCGAGCCAAGCGAGAGTGGTGCATCCTGATTTCAGAATCAATGCCCTGCCCAACTGGAGTGATGCTCAGCTGGCTGCAAATTGACAAATTTGGTCTTGATTGCATACAGATTGCTGAGGGAGGAAGCTGTGTGCTGCCATTCCATATGTCCCAGTAGAATACACTGTTGCATATCTGCTCTATTTTTCTTCTCTTGCTCCCACCGACAGGCACCTCTTGTCCTTATACTCCTCCTGCCTCCCCCTCAGAAACCCACGGTTCCCTCTCATCTCACTCAAGTAACCATGGATCGGGTTTGCCATTGTCCCTGCAAGCAGACAGATGCAAACTAAAAAGACCTAACAATCTCTATGCAGTCACTTCTGAGTCACCCTTACCTAATTTCCTGTGCTCTGCATCCCTCAGGGAGTGCCAAAGTCGACATGACAGGTGAAGGGGAGATGAAAGGGGAGAGGTCTGGACGAGTCATTCAGTAATGCGTCCAGCTGTGTTTGTGTATGGTATAGCCTGGAATATTGGGGGTAGTTGTTTGGATGACTACATATGCTGTTGGGCACTAAAGGCCTTAACACACAGAAAGATTTGTGTACCTGTGACTGTCCGTGTCTCGGTTCGAGGCTGTGTGTAAAACAGCTCAATGCACATGATCGATATGTTTCTCTTTCCAATCTTGCTACCTGTGCACCACCTTATCTACATGCTAGTTAATCAACCCTATTGGCTCTACTGGAAATCTTTGGAGAGTAATTGCATTGAGGATTTCTGAGTGCAAAGAATTGAAAAATTACCAACTGAGTCCAATGGCCAGAGTGGCAAGATCCCCATGTCCTTTTGCCATCATCGAAGTAAAGAAAAAAACATTTTTTATGCTTGTAGCTTAAGAGGAAGAATATTTGCTCTCTACAATGATAATTTGCCTTCTTTGTTCTATCAATGAAAGCTACAGAAATTAATTTGTTACTGGATGTCTAAATCAAATTGTGTACGGAAGAAAAGACAATGCTGATCTGAAGGCCCATTCAGTCCCTGCTCATGTAAATCCCGGCCTTGAAAATTTCATTAATAAGCTGATCACACAGTATTCTTGCACCTGTGTAATCCCTTTTGTATTGCTTAAACACAGAGTCGAAGGGAGATGTTGGAATGGGCTTAGGGAATCAAGGTGTGTTGTGGGACAATCAAGAGAGAGGTGGATTTTGCTGTGGATTTCATTGTCCTATTGTGCACATGCATCTGGTCGCATTGGGCTTATGTGGGCGTACACATGTGCCAACATCCATTTTTAATGTCTTTATCTTTGTGTGTTCCCTCGTTGAGCGGCCAGGGGAGTCTTATTTGCCTATGTTCGAGTCGTGACTGTCATTGTTTTCCATTCCTCTGCAACACGGTGCTTTTGTGATTGGAGTAGCAGGCATCGTGACTAGTATGGCTACTGTGTGGGAGGATAGAGACCAGGAATATCAGGTCTTATAGCCACCACCCATATCTAAAGCTCCCAGTCTGAAACAGACAGGCATAGGTCAAAGTGACTGAGGTTTTTACGAAGAGATTTCAAAAGAGGAAGTTTTGGAAAGCATTCTTCACGGATGCATCCCAGCTGTTTCTGCACTGCTATGTTGACTTCATGTATCCCTATTCCCTCACTATCTTTCTCTTCACTTTTTCTCCATACTTTCAATACCTTAATTTGCAGCATATGTTGTTAATAACTGTACTGGCATCTTTCCAACAGTAATTGTGGTCATTTTGCTTCACAATTCTAGGGTCATGGTTAGTATAAATGAAGTATATGGGGCAAACGCCTTTTAGTGGACTGAAAGTAGGAAGAGAAATGAATGAGAATGAAGAATATATAATACACAGAGGTTTAAGATACAGAGGAATTTGTAGTGCATTCAAATCTCCTCGTTCATTTTTGTGAATTGTTTTGAGGAGAGGAGCACAATTTGCATGAACTTGATTGTTTTGAGCTTTGCCACTGTAGGCTCTCTTTTAACTCAGGTGAACAAATTCTCTGGGAGCTAGCTGGGCATTACTTATTGCTCACACTGTCTATTTCTTATAAGACTGTATTACAGATGGCTATCTGTCTAATAGACCCTTTCAGGAGCTCTCTACCCCCTCCTGGCTACCTTTAGGATTTAGGGCATGGTGCAACTCATTGATTTCTTTTCCTTGTCTCTTTCAAGAGCCTGTTATTGCATCTTTAGCTTGTGTGTCTGCTCAGAGACTATCAATAGTGTCCTGGTGCGATCAAAACATCTAGGTCGATGGGCAGGTTAATAAGCAGCTTTTTGAAGCTTACCTTTCACCTTGCCGTTCGACAGGTGAGCAGCTGCATTGGAACCGAAATGTGGCTGGAGAAGCCGGCTTCCTTCTCTTGTGACTTCCCTCCCTCCAACCCCCTCCTGTCCTGCCTTCCAATCCTCTATCCTCTTTTCTCTGACACAAAGCTGCTCAGTTGTTCATGAATGTCAGCTCAGAGCTGCCAGCACGCTCCATCCCCCACCACCTCCCTCCCAGCCTCTTTTAGACTCTCAGCCTCTCTCTTCCTCCCTCAGTCCTTATCTCTCTGCCTTACTTTGCTTAGTGTGCAAAGGAAGAACGACTGCAAATGAGTTCCTTGAACCACAGGGACCCCAATAAATAAAACTGTCAGGCAGAGATGTCGAAAGGGGGGGAAAAAAAAGGGTGGGAGCCAGAGGCACTCTCTCGCTGAATATTTCATCACCCTCTACCACTCTGACACCCTACCCCCATTGCCCGCATCCTCCATCCCCCCTTCGCCATCCTGGTTCCCTCTGTCCCTCATACCACCTTTTCCCCTCCTCTCGGTCTCCTCCATCTTGTCTCCACTACTCATCCCTCCAAGCTGCCCCTTATCATATTCTTCCCATTTCAGTGCATGGCAACCAATGCTTCCTGCTAAACAAAATACCATGTCCTGGCCAGCAGTGATGAAAACTGAGGGATTGAAGAGACTGGCTTGTTGGCCAACTCCTTGTTTTTTTTTGCATGCCACTTCTGTCATTGCAGCCTTTTGAGCACAATGATGGACTCCTTTGTCTCAGAGGGGCCCTCCACCTTCCTTGTCCTGTAGTGGTTAAAGTCCGTCTGTCCCTTTTCAAATTTATACTTGCATTTCTACCAACAATTGGTCACTGTGGAACTTCTCATCTCCAGTTCTTACCTGTAAACATATATGCCGTGTTATAGCTGTGTATTCAAACCTCTATATATCAATTTATTTTTGTTTGTAGCCATGTTATTTTATAATGTTTGGAGTTAAACTGTTATAAACAGCTAAAATTACTTCTGAAAACTTTACATTACTCTATTTCCATTTATCTTGGTTTTGGTGACCATTATTACCAGCAGAATTTTATGAAATATTGCAGATTAGCAACCTTGATTAAATCAGAACAATTTTAATTGACTTCCTGCTAGTAAATATTATTTATTGAAGTCATAAAACCACATTTCCTTACAGATCACTGAGTGGAGTGTAGAGATTTATTTGAACTTGTCAGTTGCCAAACCGGTACAGAACAACAAGCCCCGGGTGGATATTAATTCATATTTGGTATGTAGGAAAAGAGCAACAGTACCTGGAGAAATGGGGGTATACCAAAACCTCTAAAGTACATGATGGCTAAGAGACATCATGTGCCTTTCTTAAAAAATGGCAAAGGTTGAACCCAGAAGATAGGTGGAAAATGGTTAGAGGCTGAAAACCCAGCACAAACAAAACTCTCTTTTGTTTGCCTGTAATGTCTAGAAAGCCTATCTAGTGTTGGTCCTGATGTCAGCGGTGGCCAGCTACATTAGCTGTCTTGGCTGGGCTCTCAAGAGCAGACAGGCATGTTTGGACTGGAGCTGAGCTGCTAGCCGAGACCACTGGGAATCATTTACTAGCCAACTCTCCAGCGCCAGAGAGCCCCACTCCCTCCCATCTACCATCTTTCTCTCACACAGACATATAGACATACTCTCCAACACATTTCCTCCTCTTGTTTCTCTCTTAGTCTCTGTCCGTCTGGAAAAGGCTTGTTGTTACACGATCGCTTGCCAATCTAGCCTCTGGCAGGCAGGCTGTAACATCTTCCGCCTCCTCCCATCCCTTAAGAGATAAGAACTATTTCAGGTGTTCCACTCCACAGCTCAGAGCTACACAGACCATTTGCCTTTCTCTTATATTTTCTTTTCTGGGGGTCTAAGAATTGTTGGGGAAACGGCATGTTTTCAGGAGAGGAATTTCACACCTGAAGGTTTCAATGTGCCCCTTTGTGTTTATCTTCTGGGGGGATGTGAAAGATGACCGCAGAGATATGAGCTGCCAATCAGATAGTCATCGAGATGTTCCCTGTCATTTTCCCGTCTAATGAGACGTGGATGTTTATGTGGGTTTGTGGCCTTTTAGTTGCTTGCCTGAAGCTGAGGTTGTGGTGGGTGGCATGTGTATCTGCAGAGACCCCAAATGAGTCGCATTCAGTGTTACACACATTTACCTCACATGTATGTGAGATCTAACACGGCCTGTGCAAGCGACTTCTAATTTGACTTCATGACTCAATGGCTGAGACTTGTGAGTGTCAAAAATCGAACGGAGGAGGGAAGAGAAGGAGAAGAAGGAAAAACTAACGAGGTGCGAGGAAGAAAGCTTGCCTCTCTTGGAGGCTAATTTGAAGCCTGCCATGTGGTGTTGTGAGCTCAGTGGGAGTACATGATTTTCATCTTGGTGGTTTTGAATAATCCACACTAGTTATTATAAGGGTAATCAAGCCTCCTCTTTGTTTCTCCTGCTGTCACTCATTGTCATGTCTTTTTTGTCACTTTCTTTTTTTGCCTTTGCTTGCGCACCCTCACATAGAAAAAGAAAGTTGTAAAGCAAATACCCTGTTTACTCTTGGCACCTTTAAATGTTCCTAAACAATGATTTTGGATTGAAGTATTTTCTAGGCCTGGGGAAAGTTTAGAAATGTGTGTTTCTAGGACTTTATCCTATTTTAGAAATATTGCATCTATCCATCCGGGTTTAGACATCTGTCATAAACCCATAACCAAGCTTTGTTACAAAGGTAATTGGATGAAAATCATTGCAATCTCTAAAAATATTAGCCTGGAAAATCACAGGCAGTTTTCATGATAAATATGTAGGAGTCCTAAGTTCACATGATCCTTTCGGGGAAGAGATTGCCAAAATGCACTCTCTTTTGCCTGATGCTCACAAACCCACCAGATACAGATGTAGCTAATGTTCACTAGACTCATGACATTTTACTTTATCATTGATTTTTGTACATGTTTTTGTCATAAACCCATAACAGTTGTTAGTTTTTCTGATTTCTTAATGGAATCGTTCAAGTGAAATTGAGAATCAATAAGAATACTGAATGCCTGTGTGATCAGGAGCGGAGAGAAATACTCACTCATTAGCCTTAGCACCAACCCCCCACATGCTTATTCTCTATGCTTGTTTTGTGGTCTCCCTTGGGGTCTTTGACGTAGTGTTGGCTGACTGTTGACTCTCTCCTGACAGCTGTCAGTCACTGCCTTAGTCAGGCCTGTTCTTTTTTTTTCTTTCTCTTCCCCCCCACGACCTTTGGATTCTGCCTCCCCCTGTTGAGTCGTATACATATACAGCCTTCTTTCTATCAGGCAACCTTTTGTGTATAGAGCTTCATGCAATACCCTGCCCCACCCTGCCCTCCTCCTCACTTCACACCGCACCTTACGCCTGCTGAGTTTGTTGCCTTACCATGCCGCGGTAATCATTGCGGGTGTGGACTGTATCAACAATCCATCAGCAGCCGAGTTTGCATTCAGAACGGAAAGGAAACCTTGGTTGTGTTTGTGCTGGGACCTACTGAGTAATAATTTTTTTGCTTCTTTGGTAATTGAACATTTACTTTGCGAACTTCAGTCATCATATCATCACAACTCACTCAGATCTTCCTCTCATTTTCCTTCTGCTTTTCCCCCTCACCATGTCAATAGCAATGTCTAAAGGTCACCCTGGCAATACAGGAGTCGCGGTCGATGGAGAAATAAATAAGTACAAGAAAATGGAGAGTTCTTTTTGAGGACAGGGTGGTGATTTTAGGGTTAACTGTTGCCAAGATCTTAGAAGTAAAGTTGAAAAAAATGTACATGGTACAAAGGCCAAGCATGAAAGAATGGCCCTTCATCCTCTCCATCTCCTGCCAAAATCTATGCTCTTTTCTGCCCTTATTTAGATTGTTGTTTCTGACTCCTTTCCCCCTTGGGTCTAAAAGCACACAGGCAGCAAGGACTGTTGAAATATTTTTGGATAAATGTGTCACTTTGTATTTGCCAGTAAAGGGTGGTTTCTGTTTGCCTTAGTTTGGGAACAGCTTTAGTTGTCATCACTGTTGAATCTTCAAGACCAAGAACCTTTCTGACCCCTTGATGACTCCGTGTTGAAAAGACCCAGACTTTAAAAGCCAGTTTCAGTGCAGAATGTTTGGTATTTAGCATGTAGCTTCCAAGCCAAGTCCTAACAAATCAGCTAGCCTGTGTGCCGTTGCGTGCATCTATCCGGGCCATGGGTGGGTCAGTGAAGACCTCGACACTTGGCCCTTGTTGATCGTTGCCAGAATTCCAAAAATGGGCAGCACTTCCAGATCCGCTGCAGATCCACAGACAATTGACTATTCTGTGCTTGAGAGGCAGGCGGGGTGTATTTCCTGAACGTGGGACAGATTTTTCAGGCAACAAGCCAGACAGAAGGGTGGCCTTTGTCTCTGAGCTGAATGACACTGCTGACTAAGAGTGGACCCAGAGGCAGTTGGAGGAGAGCAAAGAGTGGAGTCTGTGTGTGTTTGTGTGTTTTCCAATAGGTCTCCTTATCCAGAAGTAAATAGTCCACTGTTACAGAACTGTGAATGATTGGATGGTGGTCTAAATGTGGTATGCCTGTATCTCTGAGAAGAGGGGCTCAAAGCACTGTTGTGTCTAACTCAAATGCTATCTATGACAAAAAAAATATTCATTTACCATGAAGGAATTCAATTCAGTTTGCTTCACTTGAGGAAATCATACTGAGAGGGCTCATAAAATAGAAATATCACTCAAAGTATTTTCTGTGTTTATGTGTATACAGGTCAGTGACTTCCTGTCCGGCCGCTCCCCACTCACCCTGGCACTGCGTGTAGGGGACCACATGATGTTCGTTCAGCTTCAGTTGGCAGCACAGCAATCTGGGGGTCCCCAGCTCCGGCACCTCGTCAACCGGGGAAACACAGAGGCCGCCACAGGACAGCCCACAGGGCAGCCGCCCCGAGTTCCCCACATTCACCCGCTCTCCCCCCACCACCACCACCCCCACAACACCCCAGCCCCCATCCTGTCCCTTCCTCCTCAGGCTCACCTTCCTTCCCATTGCCCAATACGCACCACCAGCCGCTCCCTCCTATGTACCACCAGTCGCCCCCTTCCCCTCACTGTAGCCCCCCTACTCCACCACCCCACTCCCCTCGCCCAGCCCATATCCCCGGGGGACTTTTCCGCTCTCCATCTCATCATCACCATCATCATCATCACAATCACCACTACCACCAGCCCTCCTCCAGTCAACCCAGCCATGACATTGGCCAGGTCAGCCCTGTAGCCCCGGTTTTGTGCCCTGAGGTAAGACCCCAAGAAATGCATGATATTCCTTTTTATGTTTAAGTATTTTTTTTGTGAAGAGACCTATGGCTTATTTTACATCTATATTAAATTTGTCCATATTTTGTCACAATTAAATAATAAGACAAGCTTTATCATCCACACAAATGTTCAATTCTCCAATGTAGCAACCAGAATAATGGAGAGGAATCTTTGGTTTAGTCAAACTGCTGTAGGGCTAAAGATGGTGGGATTTAGCAAACTGTCCATCATAAATTTTATGATCATTCATTTAACTTAGGAAATCTTTAACAGCGAAATGTGATGTTCATACTCTCTTGACCTGCCTGAGATCTGCTGTGAAAAGTGAAAGCAAACAAATATCAGTGATATAGCAGAGAGCCTATATAAGCAAAAATGTCTGTTTAATGCAGAGAAAATAATATGGTTATTACTCATTATGCTACAAACATTCATTCTCTTGAATAAAGCTACATGCAAACAAAGAGATTTTTGTCAACAGTTCAGTTTCACTTGCAGACGTCCATTAAGTAACTGCAATAAAGCTAAGGTGGCGTCTAAAAAATGGCAAAATGTGTTAAGCCAAAGTTTGAAGTAACCTGGTACTGTATGGAATAGTAATCTAATCTTTCATGATGTAAATATAGGGATTGTAAAGTAAAGTGGAAAGTGTATTTCACAAACTCTCACACTTAATTTTTGTCTCTATTGTGTTTTTGCTTTAGGCTAACAGCACCAACAGCCCTGGCAGTGGCTCTAGTCCTTCAGCACGCTCACGAAAACCTGGAGCCATTATTGAGAGCTTTGTCAACCACGCTCCCGGAGTCTTCTCAGGGACCTTTTCAGGTAAACAGACATTGAGCTCCACACTGAAAATCTTGCTTACTGCACAAAATGAAGTTGAACAAGTTAAAGTGCATCATTTTGTAAAACTTTACTCTATCTTTCTTCCGCTCTCAGGCACTTTGCACCCTAACTGCCAAGACAGCAATGGGCGCCCAAGACGTGATATCGGTACCATCCTGCAGATCCTCAACGACCTCCTGAGTGCCACTCGGCACTACCAGGGCATGCCCCCCTCCCTCACCCAGCTCCGTTACCAGACTCAGTGTGGGTCACCCACCTCCCCATCCCCTTCACCACCTCCTTCACCCCCAGTTGCTGGGATGACGGGGCTCTCTGCCAAAGCTACCTCTGTGCCTGCTGGCAGCCCTCCTCCAACTCTTCATCCACTGGTGCAGTGCCAGAGCCAGATCCGCATGTGCAAACCCCCTGGTGAGTGAGCCCTCTCCATACACCTTTTCATCTAGGCATGTCAAAAACACAAACAGAAGCACATCCCTCACCCCTACTTGCATTGAGTCTTTGTTAGTCCCTTAACGCCCTAATGGCCTCACGAAGCAGATGTTCGTGCATTTGGCACCGCTTTGGGGGAGCATGTCTGTGTGCACATTTGTGCTAAATGACAATACAGCCACTCATTTTTGCAAAGCTCTGTTCTTGTTTCACAATCAAATGAAAAATCCATTGTCATCTCTGTCTTTCTGTTTCTGTTCTCATAACGCATCAAGGGTATCTCAGTTTGGTTGGGATGATTTTACATCACTGTCTTCATGTGCTTATTTTTGTCTTTTAAAATACTGACAGTAGTTGGACTGAAAATTCTGACTAAAGAACAAAAACACTCAAGCATATATGTCTCTTGGGTCTTTAAGTAGATGAAAAGAGGAAGTGAATGAAGGAGATGGGGGTCTCCTTAGTAATGCAATACAAGCTTCTCCAGGCCTGTTCAGTCAGGCTCCACTTGTCACTCAGTAGAGTTGGCTTTGTTTTTGTGCATCAAGGAGATAGGTTTACCTTTTCAAGCCTGGGCTGGGCTATGTTTAGATTAGATTATGCTTTGGGTTACTTAACCTGTGTCCTAAAGAAGAGCTGCAGCTGGGACATGCATGGGCCGGACAAACCTTGACAGGTTCTCGTTTTAAGAGGGCAGGGGCAGGACAGGTGTTGGACTTCACATGATACGATTCTGGTGCAGAGCTTGGATGTTTTAAAACCCTCTTTTCTGAGCAGCCACTCAGGATGTTGAGTGTCTGACAGATGTCCAGAACTGATAACATTCAGGCAGTGCTGTGAGGTTAGACTGACTGTGTGGAGAAAAACTGCATTGTCTTCTAATGCCTCCTTATCTTTTGTTGAGGAAATTCAACCACTCTATAGTGAAACACTGGTGAATCTTGTGGACAATGACCACATATTGTGGAATAGTCCTCCTTGGGTGGGCCCTAAAAGAATGTCCTTCGTGTTTAATATTTTCTGTTGGCTGAAAAAGAAACTTATTCATAGTGGTCGTCTTGCTTTGTCCCATGTTGTGCATTCCCTGCTTGAAAGCAGTACAAGAACATTCAAAGTTATTGTAAAGACTGAACCCAGAATCAGTGTGATTAACCACTATTCCACTGCAATACTCTGAGTACCTTCACAAGTGTTCACTGAACAGTTGTAATAACACAGGCTTATTTTCATATCTTAGAAAAGACCATTCCTTCACTTCTCCACTTGTCCAAACTCCCCCTGCCCTTTATTCCCCTCCCCCTTTCCCTATTCTTGCCATGTCACTTCATCTGCACTCAACCACCCAAGCCACTGCCCCCTTTCCTTTTAGCTATCCAAAAACAGCCCCAACTGTAGAATTCATCTCTCTGTCCGTCTCCTATTCGCCCCCGACTCTTTCCACGTCTGTGTTGTGCATCAATAAGTTGTCTGTGTTCATTTGGTCTTTAAAAATAGACTTATTCCGAAAATCAGCCCTGAGAGGCACTTTCTTTGTGAGCTCTGCAGCAGTGAGAGAAAGAGGAGGCACCAGAGGACAAGGGCTGTTGAATCCACAACTCAGAGCTTCTTATCCAACGAGTGTTTATATTCTGCCATCAACTATATCAGATGTTAAATTTTAACCAAAGTCTAAGGGTGAATTAGGAGCCCATCTTTTGTCGTTTCTCTCAGTTTTCTAGACTTGACTTGCTGAGTATTACAAACCTTAGTGACACGATGGCAGACTCCATGTGCCTCTTTGTTTTCTATTCTTCATAGCAACCTACAAGCAAACCAATGACTGAGATGTGTAGGGCAATCTTATCACTCGACAACTGATGGAGGACTTACTGGACTTAACACTGTGGCTTAACTCTGCTTCAGAGGAACCTTCATTCATTCAGCTCCAGTTAAAGAAAAAGTGCACTTCTCATCTGCCTGAGTATGTGCACATAGTCGAACTCAGGTTGAGGCCGCCTCTCAAAAATGTCACCTAGCTCAGCTGTCTCTTGAGTCTTTACCCTTTCTGCTGCAAGTTCATGAGTAGAAAAAAAATCTCATGCAGTTAGTCCCAGGGCTTATACAAGCAGCCAGCTTTTCCGCTCTCGCTGTGTAAAACTGCTGAGTTGTGAGGTTTTGTCAACATGGGAGTCATGTTGAGTTTGAACAGGGGGGCATTAGCATGGTCTAGCAGGCTGATTGTTAAGCTAAATTCCTTTGCTATGTAGCGTGGACTGACCCCACCATCCGCCCTGCAGCCTTCAGTGTCGATCACCCCCTGCCCAGGCTATCCCATTGTGTGAGGGGTGTATATAGAGCACCATGCTGGACCATTGTGGGTCAGAGAAGGGGAGGCCTATGGGATTATATGCGCACCTTTTAGCCCTACAGCTGCTTTAGTTCAAACTGAGCACACAAAGAAGCAAAGTTGGCTCTAAAAGGTTCTCCAACAGCTCCCTTCCCCCTCATGTTGTGTCTTCCACATCCTTTAACTTGCCCTTGTCTCCTTTTGATTTGTCAGGTCTTGTTAGCTTCGTGCAGGCTAAGACAGGGCAAGGCAGGGGAAAAGGAAGGGTGGCTGAGTGAGACAGAGAAAGATTCTTTGCCCTTAACCTTATCGAGTCTTGTACTTAAACCATGACCCACATGGTACTCATTCTGCCAGCAAACTTAACTCCTCTCTCATCGCCAGCCAATATTCACTGGGATGCACATGCGCCACTAAAACTCACCGAATGCCCCCAGCGACTCTACACGGCCACAGAGGTATCCAGGAAAGCCAGCCAAGCACATCAGGTGCCCTTTCATAGTCGGGAAGGAGAGGAGAAGAAGGAGGGAATGCAAATGAAGTCTAAAAGTCATTGAAGAGCTTGTGTCCCTGCAGGGCCGTCCGTGCCCTTTCACTGGCTGTCAGGATGCTCATATTACCTCTGCTTTGATTGTTTGCTTCACTATGTATCTCTGTAGTTTGAGTAATTTCTTTGTTTTTTTTACTGAGTGTAACTGGGTAGCCTTTAGTTCCATATAGGATTATCAAACCATTGAGGCATATTTTTGAGCGCTGCTTTTTGTAAAGCTGTCACTTGCTGGTCACTTCATCTGTAGAGTTTAAGTGACCTCTTGCTGGTAGAGTTTTTTGCTGATTTCAACTGCTTTTTTAGGAACTACAGTAAAGGAAACTCAAAGAAAATTGCTTGAAATACCTTTTTGCTTCCTGTCACTGGCAAAGTAGGATTTCCTAATATATTAAACCAATAAATCTTTTGTTATATCACTGTCGGAATGTCTAGCTTGCATTACAAAAACAGTAGTCCCAGTGTTTATTTGTTTTTGTTTTTAGGTTGGTCCAGCCCAACCTAGTTGCACTTATATGTTCACAGGTAAAGAAAAAAAACGTAAACAATTTTTTATGTATTTTTTTTTCCTGGCTCTCTGACCAATTAAGGCTGACTAATCTGAAGACTTGACAAACAATTGTTGTGGTCAACAATTGTTTTTTTTGTCTTTGTTTTTATCCATCTCTGTTTTTTTCCTTACACCAATAGTGTAAGATACATATAAATGTATGTCTTACTGGTCATTATTATACCAGTTTAATTCGAAGATGAATTATTTATTTTATTTACACCTACAATGGACAGAGTGCGGTCACTAATACTAGACTGAAACCAAAGCAGATATTGCTGCAGTGTGATTCTCCCTTCCTCTCCTTTCCTGGCCTCGTTTTTCCCCCTCCATTGTCTTCCCCTCCCTCACTCCTTCCTCTGGTTTTTTGGATGCTCAGCAAACACAATGTTCTCTGTGCAAGATCACACGACTTATCAAGACAAACAAACAAACAACAGCAATAAGACAACTGCAAATGAAGGCCAATCTTTACACAATCAATAGAAGGAGAAGCTCCTTTAATCTTCCTCTGTGTACTGGATGCTGCAGCCCTCCTTCTTTTTTATTCTTCCTTTCTCTCTCCATCCGTTGCCTGCTTACTCCTCCGTCCACCCACTCTACCCACCCACTGGACCATCTATCCTCCCTCTGACCCCCTCCCCACCACCTTGCTTCAGTCCTAGCTGTGTTGCTGGGCTGGGCACAAAGGCAAGGGAAACTGACTGATGCATTGATTATTCATAGATCACCTCTTGGCTCTTTGACTGTTTTTCTCATTTTTTTTCTGCAACGTCTGGCATATTTACGAAATGTGCTTCAAAGGGACTGGCTAGGATAATTTTGGAGAGGGAGAATGGACCGCTCAGGAGGTTTTGGTGTGGCTGGTGTTAAGATAAAAGAGGGAAAGAGACTGGCATTTCCTTCCTCTGTGCCTTTGAGCTGTACTCTGTTTGATACTAGTGGTGCATTTCTAAAAAAAGGAACCATTGTTGCTTCCTTGTTTGTCTTTCCTGTGTCACACAAGGTTGTGTTTGGGTAAGGGTTCCCTAAATCTGTCCTTTGCATTTATATATATGTCAGCTCTCTGTGGGTGCAATTGTGCTTGCGTCAAACCCCAGCCCATCCAGTCAGACTGAGCCAATCTGCGTGTGTGCGTGTGTGGCTGTGCTACGTGGATTGTCTGTTCTTTTTGTATTCAGCCCTAATAATAGCCCTACTGTCATAAACATAGTCTGGAGATCCCTGCGGCCAGCTGTGTCCGGCCCAGCCGCCCAGGGCTCCGGTAGTGACGCTCATGAATGGCCGAGCTCACACACGCACACACAAGTTTGGTGGTGCTCCAAGCACATTCCCAGAACTCTTGCCAAGCCAAAGGCCAAGACCTCCTGCCGTCCCACCAAACTGCCCTCTGTGTATGTGTGTGTGTGTGTTTCCTTCTGCAATGCTGAGATGAGAGCAGATGTACCCCCTCTTTAGAAACCAAGATCAAGACTAACAGACTATCTTGTCAACGTAAAGGGAAGCAAATTGCTGCAGAGAAACAGATTTAAGTCCATAGGCAAACGGTGGCTTTCTGCTGTTTCGTTATGTGCTGCCAGTTTCTCTTCAGACCAGTCTGTGTACATAATAAGGAGGCAAAGGGAGGACCAGTGAGGAGAACAAAGCCTCGCAGCAACGTTTGTGGCTATCTCATGGTGCAGAAGGAACAATGGATGTATTGCCGGCCACCCCCCCATTTCACCCCTCCCACTCCTCACCTCTGGCGTTCTGGCCTCATTCCTGAGGGGTGACACATTGTCCTCAGACAAAATGCAGCATCTGCATGCACATGTATGCTGGTGTCAAGGCTGACCATATTGGAAAAATACAAAAAACGGTACGACTAATGCAATGTAAAGACGTTATCCTTTTCCTACCCATTACCTCCTTTTCTACTTTTCCAACAGCCTCTGACCACTTTACTTCAGTGTACACTGCTATAGCATAATAAATAGCCCCAGAAGGGAAAAAATGCTCAACCTGATAAGCAAATCAGAGAAAAGAGGTAAATGAAGCCCACACCGAGTCCGGAATTCATTCCAATAGAGTGGGGGAAAGCAGAGGAGGCCATAATCGATTCTGCAAACTGACACCTACGGCTGATCCTTTACCCTCCACCTTTTTCCTCCATCGTTTATTCCATCCCCCCGGCCTCAGGGGGAGGAATTCCTTAACCCACGCCGCCGTCCCCTCCTCGTTGCGTCCCCATCAGCTTCCCTTTCTCTATTTCTCTTGTTCGCACAGCCCTACCTAGCTGTCTCTGGGGAAACATGGGCCAAGATCCTGGAGAGGGAGGGGTGAGCTAAGGGGTAAAAAGGGCACAATGTTTGGAGGAAGAGGGGGGGGCATTCAACGAGCTGCGATTTGGAAGCTAGAGCTATAATAAAGAAAAAGAAATAGAAGAAAAAAGAACTATTTTCGTCTCTCTCTCTCTACTCGCTCGCTCATCGCTTACAATTTCCATTCGCTTGCATTTTCTATTGAAAGCCAATAGCGTTGTCCGGGGCTGGAGATGGATGGCTGCACTAGAGCTAAGGTTTAATCAATAGGTCTTTTTAATTTGCCATCGATCCACGTTAAAAGCTACTGCGCCTGTTGGTGCTGCGTCCGTGTGCGCGCGCGCGCGCGTGTGTGTGTGGACCTTTTGAGAGAGTGCTCGTGTGCATCCATAGCCATGCATGACTGTACACATTGTGTGTGTGTTTGTGTAATGCGGATTCCAGTCTGTCCTTGTGTGTGTTCTCGTGCACGGCAGAGATGGCCGCTGTGCTTCGGTTTATTGACATCCTAGCCCAATATTTAATTATTTAATTCCAAGACAGATACTAATGGAGCTAGCTAATAGATTGTGGTTGCCTTCCCTTCCTTCTAAGCTCTCCGAATATACGCATAAATGGAATTAGGCTCGACTTGGCCGGTGTTGGGATAGCATTCGCAGTGCAATGCAAGACCTCTCCCTGGAGACTGGAGTCTCCTATAGGCACATCAACAGCTAGAAATGCACTTAGTAGAACACTCACCCACTGAAGCATGTCATACTTAATTGTGTTTGCAAATATCACAGGGAGCCACTAGCATTTGCTGGCTCTTTCATGTGTTTTTACCTTTATCGGCCCTACTTATGGCTCTCAAGGCGATTCTGTTCTGGGGGGGAAAAAAAATCTGATGCCACCAGTTACCAAATAATACAAGTCTCAAACAGAAATACTAACGTGCCCCTTTATTTCGCACAGGTGACCGCATCCGTCAGACTGAGAACCGAGCGACTCGCTGCAAGGTGGAACGTCTGCAGCTGCTGATGCAGCAGAAGCGTCTGCGCCGGAAGGCCAGGCGGGACCAGCGAGCGCCCTACCAGTGGCTGCCAAACCGCAAGGCCGGGCGTAGCAACAGCAACAGCAGCATGTCCAGCGAGGGCTCCCTGGATCTGGACTTTGACGACTCGGTCTGGAAGCCCGACGTCAAGGCCGACTTAAAGTCCGAGTTCGTGATGGCCTGAACCTTATCCACCCCCATTCTTCGTGAAGATTCGTAGAATTTGTGAAGCGTTTCTCGGGATTAATGTGGAATTATATTATGAAGGCTGAGTCTTGGCAGGAGGTGAGGGGAAAGAAAAAGTTGTCCTTGTGACTGTTATCTGCCACATGGGAGAAACAAACCCCCTACCCAGCCTCCCCCACTGCAGACGCTAATCCCATTCTGTCCTTCACAGCTGACCTTGTGAAAAGCAGCAACAATAGCAAGGAACTTCAGTGTGATGCTTGGACTTTACAGGCAAAACAACTGGACTTTACAGTGTACAAGACTTTTATTTTTGAGGGGTGATATTAGAGATCATATCTCCACTTGAGCAAAGCAGAATTTAGTGAGTGGTGGTGGTGGTGTTTTCAGACTTTTTTTTTTTTTTTCCCCTACAGTTTTTTTTAAGTGCACTCTGGGCAGAAATGAAGAGATCCACACTGGACTTATGAACAGGACAGGAGCACCAGAGACTGGAAATATTCCGATGGGCATTCTTATTGTTCTGAAAACCAATCAATCGGAGTCCAGTTTTGTTTTTCCTCTGTTACGGAGTGGTTAAACCTTTTTTTTCTTCCACTTTTAAGCATATTATATTTTATAAACAACAAAAAAAACAATATGTAGCATTGTTCACAAAGCATTCAGGTTTTCATATAACAGTTCAAAGTACTTGTTTATTTGCACATGATGTTGATTTATAACAGCTGGTCAATATGTGCAAGGAGGAGGAGGTGGTGGGGCCTGAAATATAATAATAATAAAAAAAAAGAAAATGACTATTGAAGTATTGATGTTGACCTCAGTGACAAAGGGTATCGATAGGAACGATTAATAAATGAACAAAATGAATTAATATTACAAAGTGCTTTAGAGGATTTTAAAATCTTTAAAAAATATATATATGATAGAAAACTCTATTTTTGTTTCTCTTCCTATCTGCTGTTTTCTAAAAACAGCAGCCCTCTGTGGCTTTTAGTCAAGTTGTTGACTGTCAGCAAATATGTGCATCCATTCAACCATTTGTTTGCCCATTTGTGGAATTATCTCGTCTCGCCACAGCAAACCATACAGAGCGATCCCCATCATCCAGCCCCAGGTTGACGTCTTGCGGACCTGAATTATCCGAGGGAGTTTGTGTACATAACTGTGACGATTTACAAATGTTTATGAGGGTGTTTGTGTATGTTTGACTTTTGCTTTTATTGTTATTATAATATTTTTTTTAGAATATTCCATTGTTTTGTTGTCATCTCCTGAATAACCCTACGATCTCCTCACGCCGTGTCGATTAGCCACAGTGGAGGCGTGGGTTTAAAGTTTGAGGCCCTTTATCACTAGTTTTATCGAAAGAGGGAGGAACAGCGGCGTCATTTTTCTGGCATCATTATCTAGTGCCTGGACCAGTACACCCATTTACATATCAGGTTAGGCCTTTCACAGTTTTGCTGCTACACATGGGAGCTTAAAACGACACAAAAGAGGAAAAAAAAGAATCAAAGCTATAGGGGAAAAAAGTGACATTTCTTTGCATGCAAAGGTGTGAAATTACCAAGATCCTTTTTTTTTTATATATATTGATGGAAGAGAAAATACAAAGTGGTGCTTTGGTAATGAAGGTTAACAACATGCATGAATTTGTGGGGAAAAAAATGAAACAATGCTGCTTTTGTTGGTTAGGTTTTTGTAACCTAACGTTTTAATGTTTGTTTAAGGAGAAAAAAAAAGTGTCCTGCTAAAGAGTGACAATGCAAAACCAAAACGGATGAAGATGAACTCGTGTTGTGGTTCGGCCTCGAACATTCCTGTTGTGTTACGATGAAGATGATGATGAGCAAAGAGCAAATGACTCTATTCTTCTCTCTCTCTTTGAACGCCCCAAGCACTGTTTTTTTTTTTTTTTTTTTTTTTTTTTGTTTAGTTTAGTTTTTTCTTTTTGTTACCCAGACAGCCGACAAAAACTGTTTAGCCAAGCCTCCTCCTCCTCCCAGCCCGCACGCCAACAGAGGCTGGCGTGGACATACGTCCGCGGGGAACCAGCAGATCGGTGGATTTAAAAGGACTGTCTGTCAAAACCCACCCGAGAGAAACATCGTTTATCAGCCTGTCTGGCTGACCGCCCTACACCACTATTGCACTCCCAGAGATTGCAGTGAGAATTTACCTTTTTTTGGGTAAACCTCATAGTTTTTGTTTGTTTTATTTTTTTTTAAGTGGCCTTACCTTTCATTAAAAAAAAAAAAAAAAAAAGACATTTGGGGACAATGGGAATGTTTTCTTTTCTTTTTGTTTTTGTTTTTTTTTTTTTTACTTTCTGTGCATATCGTCGTTGGACTTGTCATCAAGGCACCATTTTGTTGTCACTGAGGACACTGGGCATTTGTTGTTTAGTGCTTTTAACTGGTGGAGTCTCTATTATGTCAAGGCTTCTGTGCCTTAAAATTTGCCCTTGCAGTGTCAGTGTCGATTGAAGCTCGTTTTCATTGGTTAATATGTGACTGTAGTATTCGCAGCCATGACGGTCATAGATTTTAGGGGTGAATCTCGTTTGAGCGAAGCCAATACTATTCAGTGATAGATGTTGTTCCTCAAACAAGGTCTCTGTCCCGTTTCTTTATTGTGTTGCCATGTTTGTTGCTCTGTTATTTGAACCTCGTGTCCCTCCGAGCAGTACTTAGACGGAAAGAAACAGTCCTGACTCAGAATGAGAACGGTCCTGTAAGGACTCCAGACTACATGCACTTCCTGTTTCCATGGACATGACAATTATTAAAGGACAATGAACCCCGAGCCCCTCCCAAATTTTATTTATTCTGAATTTTTTTTTTTTTTACGTATATGTATGAAATATACTCTGTGTGTGCCTCACTTCTGTGTGAAACTCAAAAAGAAGAAACAAAACAAAAAAAAAGATGACAAAAAGCATTACAGAGAGGATAAATAACAGACAGTACGTTGGTGGAAATCCTGATCATTTAAGTTGCCTGTTCTTTCTTGTAGCCAACTATTGAAAATAACAGGTTTCAAGAATACAATTTACAATGTTCTAGCTCTAGACCGGTGTAGCACATGTGTGACTGTATTAATTTATGAAACCAAAATGGTAACTGTGAATTATGTATTTCTTTGTGCATTTTTAAGAAAAACAAACAAAACAAAAAATCGGTGGGGGAGAAGGTTGTCGGGGCACGGGCCGCAGCTCACGCTCGTGTCAGAAAACAAGCTTTTCTTTTTGTTTCTTTTGGTGGATTATGACGGAAACCAAGACTTGTTTCCGAAAAGTAAAAAAAAAAAATAACGCAAAAAAAAGAGGAAAAAAAAGGTTTAAAAACAAAAAAGATATGAATATATTTTTTTTTCTTAAGCAATACATTTCAGTGTGACTTGTGATAGAACATTTTCTTTTTTTAGGTAATAAATAAATAAAAAGCAAAATGAGAACATCGGCTGGTCTTCATGTGTGTTCATTCAATAATGTTGAATCAAACAAACTCTTCTGCCTTTTATTTCACAAAGTAACTCAATATAAGTCATTTTGAAACGTGAAGAAGCCTCAAGTTGCATCAATAAAATATAGCCCTTCCATGTATAAAAGGCTGATGCTACTGACGATCGATCTGAACTGTCTTTGCTGATCTCTGAAGCCAATTGATAGAAATAATGTTGGCTCATGCATATGTACAAAACGATACTGTTTGCATGAATTCTCTTCTCCATTTCAAAATTAATTCATGAAATTCCTCAGATGCTCAAGGTGTCCCATCACTCTGAAGTCTCCTTAAATATGCAAACTAAGCACCACATGTTTGAAAGCACTACATCAGACTTTTATGTATTGTGATCCATTGACATTGGAACATGGAAGTTTAGAAGAAGAAAAGGAGCAGATCTGTCAGAACAGAGCTCTAATGGTGATGATGTAGCGTATGTGCAGAGAGAAACTGCTGCATGTTTTGCATCGATAGGCTTGTCATCTAAGTAAAACACAAATGAACTCATATTGAAACCAGCTCTAAGACAAAATCGTCTTTGTCCTCACAAATTTCTTGCACCTCAACATGAAGAAATCCTTGTGAGACCAGCCAGAACGCTTTTGTTCTTTCTGATAACAGCCAAGGACTTACTATGTCCTTTGGCTTTTTCTTCCACCTGGCTCTTGTCCCTTTTTTCTATTCCTTATCTGCACTGGCTCATGGCCTGTGGCAAGGTGTGGCTCCTCAGCAGAGATGAGTATCTGTGATGGTTCATTAAAGAACTATGCATTGGAAACTCCAAATGCAGTTCCTGTCAGACATTTTGGCACCCATTGGTAAAGATGTTTTCTTTTTTTTTTCAAGCATTAAATTGCAACAGCACAGTCCCACATTACAAAATTCAGAAAAATCCATCCATTACATTTTGTGTATTTATTCAGTCAGGAAGAGTCCATGTTAAGAAATACTACTCTTTTCTTTGTTTTGTTTTTTCTTTCATGGTGGCGTAATTACTGAGATCCCTACAATCGATACTTTGTCCAACCACTTTCTGCAAACTGAACAACACTCAGTCTTGGCTTATTACAGTTCTCAATGGTCAGCTTTGTGTCTAATCAACCTTTTCCGCATTAATTTGGCTGTATGTTTGAATCTATCCTTTTGAATAACCAAATAATAAAATAAACCAAGAAAAGAGTTTTCTTGTAGAATCCACAAGACCATTGTGGTATAAAGAGTTCACACTAAAAATGTTTCCAGCAACTGTGGATAGGAATCACATCATCACAAATCTGGTGAAACCTGCTTTTGTGCACAGTCAGCCTTTGTTTCTAGCTATTGCTACACGGAGGATGACGTTTTGGTGTGAGATTATGCAACAGCAAATACAAGTGAATTTATTTTAGTGATTTACAAATGTTTACTTGGTACCTTTAATCACGTCAGCTGAAGATATGACAGCGATATATCATACAAAGTACTAACACAGATTTCCTGCTTCATCAAACGTCTGCAATGACCTTCTCTTGACCAGACAAGAAGACAATGGTTAATGTAATGTTGTGATTCCAATGGGTCCCTGTGCAGGTTTTGAGCCAGAGCCAGAGTTAAATGGAACTCCATAAGGATGCATGTTTTATACATTGTATATGTTTTTTTTGGGTCATAAGTTTTGTAAAAATAACATTTATTTCCATTGTTGCAGATTTATTATACTACATGGGATGAATCCTATGTAATATGGAATAAGTCACTGCCTGTTGTACCGTTGCTAAGTTGTATTATAGCTTAAAAAGTGAGTTTCCTGAGGGCTGTTTTTGCATGTTGTGCTCCCATAGCTGTTGGTTGATGGAACCAGTTCTGTTTTTTGTTTCCCTCTTCTTTTTACTGGGATCAACTCAGTTTTGGTTGTGGACTACTCCGAGAAAAGTGTCGAGTCTAAAACGAGACAAGACTGAAAATAGAAAGAACCAAATTTATCACGACAGAGTGTTGCTCCGAGGAGCGGTTTACCCTTCTTTCTGTCAGTTAGGTGAGACACAAACACAACAAAACCACAAGTGTGAATGTTGACACACATTTACAGTTAGCATTACAGGTGCAGCCAACAGACTCCCTAATGCTGAGCCCCACTCATAAGTGTTTACTGTTTTTGCGTTTTACTGGATACAACACGAGCACAATTGCACAGCAGTGCACCGACAACTTCTTCTCATGACTTCCCAGTCATACTGCAACTACCGAAAGCCTTTTTCTGAGAAGTCACTGCCTATTTCTGACTGCGTCTCAACTCTCAGCCTCCGCAGCTTTCTGCAGCGAGCTTTTACCGCCGGTGGATTTAACTGCCTTCTTTAGAGAACACAGAAGAAGTCAGCTGCCGCCGCAAACTGAAACCCTGCGGCTTCGGGATTGAGAGAAGTTCCACAGCAGTGGTGTTTCACACGTCGTCGTGTGATCGGAGATAAGGTTACTTCAGCTGTATCCTGCCTTAAACTTAAGACAGACACACATAAACACGAGCATAACGGAAAATATCCCAGAATGTCTTGATGCAAGAAGCCAGATGTAGTACACCCTGAAAGTTCAAAGTTGATATATAAATACTTTCATCTGCTTTTCCATGTGTCTGCATGCGTGATGTGTGAGTGCATGGGTTAAGAATGTCAAAGAGGACCCCTTTGTGTTTCCTGAGCTTTCCAGTGAATTCGTTTCATGCATGTAAATAAGCTGCAAATGTACTTTGCACTAAAGAGGAAGTAAAAAGGAAGTAATTATCCCCACACAGGAAACTCTGTTCCCAATCTGTCTAAAATACAATGTCTTTAGTCCTGTGAAGTCTTTAATGGGCTAAAAAGCACACACAGCTTTAAGCAGATGCACTAACTTTTGTATTTGTCTTCTTACCAAATCAAAGCTAACAGACTGCTGCTAAGCTGCATCTCTCAGACTTAAAGGCCTGATGTCACCGCCATGCACACCGCAGTGCTGTGCGTGAATGACGTGCAAGAACAGAGCTCACTTTTCTGAGAACTTTGAACTGAACAGTGTTGTTGTTTTACATGATGAACTTTAAGTGAGCCAAGCTCATCCTGATATCATCTAGCGATAATGTATTTGAGGTGAACAGAAGATTAAAGCTCGATTTCGCTGGTATTTAAAAATATTTACTGAAGGCTAAAGCACCAAACCTGAACATTAAGAGTTACTATGAGCCAACAAAACTGCAGCTGTATTCTGTTACAATTTAGAATATTGTCTTTGTCAATCTTACAGGTAAGAAGCTGAAGTAACTGTGCAAATATATTTAATTTACATGGCAGGGGATTTCTGTCAGCTAACGTCTGTAATGGAGCCAAACTTTCATTATAGAGGAGCTTTGTGGTCTCATAATTCCCTTATGATCAAAATTATATTCAAATCATCTGGAGATTTTTTTCTAATTTTGACCCTGGAATTGTTAAAGAAAAGTTTAATGAGTGATCACATTATAGCTTTTACTATCTTGCCGTTATTGTGCACTGCTGTTGATTTTTGACAGTGCATTGTCAAGTGCCAGTTCCCAGAGGGTTAAAATATGACCTCATTTACAAATGTAGTTGACATGGAGCACTTTTTTTGTCTAAAGGTGTTTTCTGTTCAGAACAAAATAGCTGTTTTTGAAATGTATGAATTATGATATACATCTTATGCAATCAAAAATGTGAGGCATAATATGTACTTTCATTTGTGAATGAGATCATCAACTAACTTTGAGACATAAAATGACAAATTAACAAGAACTACGTCATGTTGGAGCTGTGAACTTGGTTCAGGACGTTCAGCTGGAGCTGTGACCATGAATCAGCTCACTCACACTGGCTGAGCTGAATATAGAACCAGGTCTTGTTAGGGATGTACTAAGACACGACTCTTACAGCAATTATTTTTTGTGTATTTTTAACCATGAAATACAACTCAGAATCTCGCTGAACAGCAACTGCACTGTAAACGTAGAAAAATGTGAAATAGAAACTAATATACACCCAAAAGAGAGACAGCATAGTGAGGTGAACACAGCAGTACAGTGGCGTCCTGCAATCAAGACAGTACAGAGCAGTATTTTATAAAATATCATAAATTTTGCAGATAGCAAAGTGGAGAACAATAATACCGTAAAAGCATGCTATGTGCAAGAAAAAAAAGGCTAATGGTGCATAACCATTTTCAGGTGTCTTGAATGTGTGAAAATCTGATACAAACTTCCCAAATAACCACTTCCTGCACTGGATGTGATTTAAGCATTGCTGCTGTCAGGTAACTCCCTCTCCCCTCCTTCTTCCTCCATTCTGTCAGGCGTTTTGCTCCCTGTTTAAGTGCAGGCTTTCATAATTTTACATAAGAAAAACAAACATCCTCTTTGCTCTGATGAAAGCCCCATCTGCACTCAAGAGTAATGGAGCGAACTCACACACACTGAAGATGCATTTTCTTGCTGGTCAGGGCACAGACATCGGCGCTCGTCCTCCCATCTCCTCCTCTCTAAGACCCGGGGGGCCGTTCGCTCGGTCAGCGGGGACCTTGTTGTCTTTTGTCTATTTGTGTTTGTTCCCTGCGTAGTTGAAAGAGGAGGATGGTTTCTGCTCGGGACGTTACCTGATGGATATTTATGCAGCTGTGAGGCTGTGAAGGGAACCTTTGATATCTTTTTGAAGCTCACACAAACACAAGCATGAGCAGATTCTCTCGGCGGAGCCGCGCTGAGACAATACACACAAGCATAACTTGCACTCGATGCCGTACAGCTGTCTATCCTCATCAGCGAGGAGTTGACCTCAGAGTCCGACTTTGCGACCCGGGGGTGGTATTGGTGCAGAGGTCACGGTTAAAATCAATCCTGGAGACTGGGTAAACAGGATACGCGCACCCACCCAGGAACAGGACACTCAGCAATCACATGAAACAATGCTCTCAGGGAAAAAAAAAAAACAGCAGCCTCTAAGTAATATTTCTGCAGAGTATTAGTACAAATGTTCTGTTCTGCTATATAATAGTCCGAGCTGCTTAGCAACAAAACAGGTTCCCGACATTCACTGCGATTTATTTTAAGACTATGGGTGTACTTGTGAGAATGAACAGAAATGTCAAAGTATTACTTTGTGAAGTAGGGTTTTGTGCAGCCAATCACAGAGAATCGTAGTGCACTGATAATGAAGGTGCAAACAACTCTGTCATTTGCCCATTAGTCATATGTCTCCAAATGCCTCCCCCACTCTTGTTGGAGGGACTAGCACGTCAGGTTTTTCTTTTTTTTTCCATATTGCTTTTGCGAATGTGCAGGTGATCCAGCTGTGACCGCTACTGACAGGATGGAGAGAGCGGTCTCTCCATCCCATTCAATCCTTCGTGCTACTGAATGGCTACTCAAGCTACTAAACACAAGGAGACAGCATCAGTTTGAGACAAATCGAATGAAAATAAATCACTGGATGAATCAGAAACATGTGGGCAACAATTTAGCAACTGGAGAAAAGCAGACCTTGCTAAAAGAAAGATACGTTTGTGTGTGTGTGTGTGTGTGTGTCAAAGAGCTAAATTGGATTTCTTTATAAATGTTCCAAGCAAAAAATAAGACTCAGGGACAAAATCTTGTCCTGTGGTGCCATGTTGGAGTATTTATAACTTTTCGACATTGTTTACAACTACAAACTTTGATGTATTTTTTGGAGCTTCCCACAAGCCATCCTGGCAACACAGCAGACATGTGGCAGGTACAAAATGGTAAATGGACTGAATTTCCATTCTGAAGCATGTTCATAGTGATACTGGCTAGTAGGAGTATCATGCTAGAGCCACATTTACACAGTTATCACAAATTCGCACATATTCATTCACTGATACACTCATGTAGGCAACTTGGGGTTAAATTTCTTGCCCATAGCTGCTCACAGCTTATATATTGCGAGAAATCTACTCCACCCACAGAGCCACAGTCATTAGAGTACATTTGAACTTTTTGGCCATGCTTATTGCTCTAACATGACCAAACCTTTTGATTTGAAAGACATCTGTTCATGCCGTGTGAGCTTTAGTCTTTAAAATAACAGACTACTAAAGTTTATTGTCTGTTTGTTGTAGAAATAGAAACAAAAAAGTGTCAGTGTAAGTATGTGTGCACTTTCAGTACTGCAGGTACATATTTAGCTCTTGGGTGGTTTCTCACAGCTGCTGTATGTCAAATGCTCTTGTTGCTGGTGTCCTCCACCTCTCTATTCTCTGACAAGATCAGGCACATTTCAGAAGTTGCTCTGGTGACCTTTAGCAGCTGTAGGGGTGAAATTGCCTCAGAGGGCCGTTTTTTCGCGCCGCTTTTGTGCGTCTGTAGCATTATGTATTGCAGAAGCACACTATTCTGAGTTACAGGGCCACCACATAACCAATTTGCATAGAATGAACTGACCTAGATCCTGTAAGGTAGTAGCAGTTTCTTACCTTTACACCTTCTTCTCAGTGCATGACAGGAGTTAATTGCACAGTTTTTCCACATGCAGTAAAACCCCTGACAATGTGGTATTAACCCTTCCTCTATGATTACACGCTGCTGAATGGCATAGCAGGAAAGCTTAAGTCAGGGCTGAGGATGTGTAATATGTCATTTCAGTGCCGTACTTCTAACTGGGTCTCCTCTGTAACCTGACACACTTTGAGGTCTCCTGAGCCTCATATTCTGGGGATTATCAGTCTCGTTGCCTCATTAGGCCTGTGTTAGAGTTGCCGTATTCTCCAGACTATAAGTTGCTCCAGGACATACGTTGCGTCAGTCAAAAAAAAAAAAACATAGTGAACTATGGATTTGTTCTTTCCAGCTTCCAGCCATGTTCCTTTTTTAGTGGCTGCAGACGATAATGTCTGATCCGTGGTTCATGACAGTCAGCATACATTAATATTTAACACATCAGTCAAAAAAAATGGGCCATGAAGAGGAAAAACTGCAAGTTGTAGAACCAGCCAAACACTTATAGTCTGGAAAATACGGTAATTGTGGAAAGTGAACTCCTTGCTCAACATCCATAAGCAATATGACTTCTCACACTAAGTACATAATCTAAAAAGGGCAGGCTGGCAATTTGGATGCCCTCCAACAGGTATTCATTGCCGCCGGAACAGTCAGGGCATATTTGTTGCCCTGTCTCTGCCAGCACCCATCATCAGCCTCACCTTTGTGATCCACCTTGCCCTGTCTTGACTCAGCCACCCTTCCATGTATCCACCCTCTGCCCCCCACATTAGCGAGCATGGCCTTGTGAGTTATGGAACGGCGTGACGGTGTGTCGAAACAGCTGAGGTCACAGATACAGACAGAGGGCGTGAAGACTGGTGTGCTGAATGTCAATGAGACGGTCCCTCCTTCAGCGGGGAGCGAAGCAGAGATAAGCATGCCCCCCTTCCCTCAGAGACACCAGGAAGGGCAAAGATCCTGCTAATCAACCAAGAGTACAGCTGTGTGTGAGAGATGTCAGCATTAAACACCGAGTAAAAGGGCAGAAATCCCTCTTAGGGAGTGAGAGTCTCAGCTCTTCTCCAGCACAAACTGTTTCTGACAACTACACCCCCCCTTCTTGTGTTTTTGTTCCTCTTCTGCCTCTTTTTTTTTTCTTCATTCCTTGCAGAGCACTTAGCGAGGAAACACCAGTTGTATGCGTGGGTTTAGCAAAGTTTCCACAGAGAAAAAGGTGTATTTAAGACCTCCCCAAGTTAGAGGCTTGCAACCATAAAATAAAGAATAAAACATTTGGAGTGCATGTATGATGATTTGATAACTTTAAAACCAAACTCAAACCTCACCCATGTGCTTGCAGCATTTGCTCCCAAACCTAGAAACCTCACACCGAGCCTGACACATATTTTTATACCATTTAACTATAAATGGAAATAATTGTGTGCAAATGGGTGCAGTTTTGAAGGATCAGGACCAGCACTCATGGCTTTCTGTGTGTGTATGTGTGTAGTTGCATGGGCCCAAACATGCACGTGTGCGGTTACCATTAATGATGTTTATTTAGCTTTTTGGGGGAAGCCCTTTGCCCATTGTTCATTAAAGCCCATATATGGTAATGTAAACAGTGCGCTTCGTAACTCCTCCTGAGCGTACACACAAAGCTGAATGAACACAGGAAGGCTCGCTCTGGCAGGAAGTAGCTGCCGCTGCCATGGCAACAAACTGAAACCTGAAGCGGTGAGGGAGACTCGCCTTTCTCACCGTCTTGACGTCATTTCTAGTACACACTACGACCGAGAGGCAAACAGCCACAGGGCGCACGCAGAGCAAACAAAGGCGCAGGGAACTTTTTTTTTGAAAGCTTGCAGTGAAACACAGAAAGGGCAGTTCTCTTGAAAATCATGTTTCTCTGCTGAGCTGTGCAAACAGATAAAGTATTTTTTTAAGAGTACTGTGTTGGAAAATCCCCCATATGCTCAACCCTCTCACCAACAACAATGCATGAGAACTATGAGAAAAGCACATAAGTGTGACTGATGAGTATTAAAGCGCCAAGTTAACAGTATGGTTACAGGCACATATTTAAACTATAATAGTGCCTTTACAGTTTTGTGGTGTGTGAATCAAGTGTAGCTTCTTTGTTCACACAACCAGACACAACTAGACTCCCGTGTTCAGTCATCAACGAATAAAAAGCCAGCAGGACTTTATGTTGAGTCTGCATTCCTATTGTTTAAAACATGGCAATGCTTGTGTGCGTAATCTATTTATAGATTCTTTCCCACTATTTTGGTTTCCTGACCACAGCCATTACATCATTATTCACTTTACACAGCATGTTGCAAAACTATTCATGGCCCTTGAGGTTATTCATGTTTAAGGGTTTTTTTTTTGTTTTTTTTATGTTTGCATTTTATGTATGTATATAGTACCTTATAAAGAACAGCTACAGCTACAAAGTTGTGTGGCGCAGTGTTTAGCATACATGGGCTACAGACGTTGACATGGTCGTCCCAAGTTCAAGTCCTGTCTTTGGTACCTTTGCAACATGTCTCTGCTATATCCACCCTCTTCTTGTTAGATTATTTTCAAATGAAGGCCCACAGAGCTGAACATTTCTGAAAAATAAAATAAAAAAGCATTAAATTTGTATTCAAATGTCCAAATGTCTCTGACACCTTTCAGTAGAACTCCAGGTCAAAAAAAGGAGTACAAAGTATTGACTTCTTGGAAGTGATTAAAAAATTTCATGCCACAATTTCGATGCTGGTATTTATTTATTTAAAAAATAAAAACATAACTATGTATTGTTTTATTTGTTTCACTTGCTTTATGTGTGTGACACATAAAACAAGTAAAAGCTGTTAAAGAACAAAGCATTCATTATGTGCAACATGCTAATGAGATATAAGTGAACTGGTTGACGCTGCAGAGATGCTGTGTCTCTGTTGCTCAGAAACTTTCCCGCAAATTATAATAGTTTTTTTGTGCGTGTCAGTAAGAATTGCTTATGTAAAATCATAACTGTAAGTATACCGCAATATGGAATTGAGTATCAAAACAAATGTGCATGTTTCATATTACTAAACTTGCACAAAGAAATCTCTGATAAAACAATTCATTAGGTTTTTTTTTGTTGTTGTCGTTCTTTGGATTTTTAACATGAAGTTTTGTTTTAGTTCATGACAATCGCCTGACCTCTTCTTGTATAGGTTGATTTGGCATAACATCAATTTTGAAATAACGGGAAAGTACAAAAACATGTCATTCTTTGTGACAAAGCCAGACTTTGTGGGCGCCATGGTGGCTCATGGGTTAGCAACGTTACCTTGTATCAGCAAGGAGTTGGACTCAAAAACCCGTTCAGGCCTTACTTGAGGGGTTTGCCTAGTCCTAAATCTGCGTTGGGTCTGTGTGGTTATGCAACACTGCCTCTGTGTTGGACCTACAATCGACTGGGGACTCAGTCAAGGTTTGTTCTGCCCGGTGCCTCATAAGTGATGAAGATCCTGAACAGCATAAAGAGTATTAAACAGGTACTGCAAGGACTCTAATCCTACTAGTCTGAGGTAATGCACTGTATTTTATTTATTTACTTTTTTAGCTTAGTGATCAGGTGGTGTAAAAATGAAGTTGGTTTTCTTGCAAGCCATCCACCAGAGTAGTTGCTCTTAGGAGTTTAAAAAAATAACCTAGTGCCTATGAAATGCTACCAACCTGAATGAGCAAATACAGATTTTCTGTCAACTTAAAGAGAACGATATTTTAAACTTCAAAAAAGATCAAAGGAGACTTCAAATGGAAAGAAGCTAATTTAAGGGAATGTGTATTTCAGAGCACGTTCAGACATTTCTGCATTCAGGAGTTACTGATGTGATTAAATATAACAAATATCTAATTCAAAATCCAAACCAATAGACAATATTTCACTTCTTTTTGCTCTTTTACATGTCATTTAAAGCTCCCAGCTGGGCTGCAGGTGTCATCTCCAAACATCAGAAGGCACTTCTGAACACATCTGCTGTCTATTGGGGCAAAGATTTAAAGAAAAGGTGGGAATACGATGTTGTTTGACCCGCAAGCCTAAATCGCTAAACAACAAGCCTTTTTAAAATAGTGGGAAAGGGGAGGGCTCACAACACTCTATGCATGTTGTTGGGGGTGGCTTCATACAATGAGACACGTGCAATAAGACAGGGAGGCTTAGGAGAAGAGGCGTGAGGAAATGCAAATGGGGTAAGCCCCAAATCCACCACCGCATGCATTGTGACACCATGGAGTTTGTATGTCTGGAGGTCCTGCCACTGTTTTAAATGTGCACTGAGTCACATGAGTACTTTGCAATGAGCATCTGCCTGTTGGTCCAATAATGACTCCTTGTGTCTCCTCCCTTTCTTATATCGCTATAAAAGACGAGAAACAGGTGCTGGAGGATCGTGGACATTAGTCAATTTACACAATGCTAAAATAAACACACATACATGCACAGGCACACACTGGTAAATATTGGACTACCGCGAACATATAGTTCTCATGGATTACGATAATTCATCTCTCGAAAGATTGTTATGTTGGCATTTACATCTGCTGTACTCTATAATCAGTTGAAGAGCTGTATTTCGGTGCATACAGATCATTGGGTATTAAAGCTACTAGAACTGGCTTTTCTGTAAAATGATGTGACTTTGTGACATCACAGAAAGCAAAAGGCATCAACTCAACTGGACTCAGAGATTTGTAATGGGTAGTAAACGACTCTTGCGGTAAAGAAGTCCTACTTCTATGGGAGAACTCTGCTTGGATTTCAAAAAAACTTGGCAAAATCAAAATATCTAGAAATATCCAGTGAAGAAGACGAGAGAAGACAGGAAGAGTTATTGTCAAAAATCTGCAGCAACAATCATCAATTATATAAAAAAATATATGGTCTGGTTGATGTGATAAATTAAGATGATTTTCAAGACATGATGATGTTTCCTGCAGAAGTGCTGAATCTCCTACTACTTAAAATTCTTATTTTTGTAAATTCCCCCCACTATGAACATCCGTATGATTTAACCCAAACAGATGCACAAAAAAATATTTAATATCATGGAACAACTAAACAATGCACCGTTTAGTTGGCAAAAGAATGTTATTTTATTTTTTGTCATTTTCATTGCAAGCATAAATTCATGAACACCTCCCACTTTAGATCTTTAAATTAATTCTCTAACAGTATGTGTCTTGTTGTACTTTTTAAGAGTTCTATAAAAATCAGATAAAGCTTAGGCATAACATGTTGTTGCTTCATTTTGAGTTGCATTCAAGATGATTAAATATATCAAATAAGTTGCAGCACACTGTTTCTTTTGTAAGTTATAGTCCTAATAAAAATCATCAGAATCATGAAAAATCAGACTAAGTAGGTCCACATTCAAGGAAAACTGAATATTAGCACTGGCCAGAAAAATTCTAACTTTTCTATTTATAAATAAATAAAAAAGAAATATTTTGACATTTTAAAATTTCAAAAAGGTAAAGGTTTTTTTTCCACAGTAAAAGCAGGTGTGTGATTCACCAAACTGGCCATAATGTCATATAAACAGTTTTATATAAGATGAATGGCTTTGTTTTTCAGGATTGTCTGAAAACAAACATCACAAGCCATCCAGCAGCTCCAACTGATTGCGATCCAGTTGTGTGTGGTGGGATCAGTAGATCATCCGAGACCCTCTCGCCATGCCGCCCTCCCAGCCTCATCTTCCAGAACCGTGGGGGGCCTCTGGTGCACAGGGTGGGGGGGCTTGATCAATAGGGATTTAGTGTGTTTGTTGGCGAGTGTATGTGTCTGAGGTTTCGGTTTCTGTTACCCGGCCTGCATTTGTCTTTCCATCTGGGCGTGCAGTTAAGTGATGCTGGGAGGGGGTTGCTGTGTCTTTTAGTTTAGTGCTATAGTTGTGACTGATAGGATGGTGGGGCCCCGGCGCGCGGAGGCCCAGGGGAGCGGCTCTGTATTGGCAGACTCTGTAGAGAGGCTTTCTGTTCCTCCATCGATCTCAACATGTCAATTAGACGGACTGAAATAAATGTGCCCTGAACGTCAGTGAGCTGCCCGTATGAGGAGGCTCCCATGTAAACGACACCCACACATCAACCCCATGTCACCGGAGCCAAAGGGCCCCGTGGGTTAGAATTGACCAAGAGCTTTTCCGTTGCACAGATTGTTTTTCACTTTGACCCGAAGACTGGCCTGAGAAAATTTCAGACAATGTTTCTGACGTTGTGGACATCCTGTCGATGAGTTACCTTTTATGGTTAAAACTTTAGCTTCTCTCTTGGTAAAACATTTGTTATCTAACAGTGAAAGGAGCTATTTTTTCAAGACATCTGAGATGTTTATATAAGTATGTGTGCTGCCTGAGCAGAGAAAATTGTGGATGCAGTGATTGTATATAACAGCATTTTTAAAGGATGATCTAAAATCACTTTTTAGTACAGAAACGTTAATGTGGAATTAGAATAAAAACACAAAATGTCTGAAACCAGAGACTGACTTAGCAAATAGTTAGTGAGATCATTTAAATGCACATTTTATACACATAGTACTTTAAAAATAACAACAAAAACAATATGATTTCCTGGTAAATTCCTGGTAAAAAAATATATGGTAAATGTTAAATGGTCTGCACCTGTGCAAAGCATTTATCAAGCACAAGGACTCCAAAGAACATTTCTCTGCTACTTTCGAGAAATTCACTCATTCATACGCACATTCACAAACTACTGGTGGTGCGCCACATTGTAGAGACAGCTGCCCTGGGACAGACTGACAGAAGTGTGGCTTTCAATCAATCAGTGCCATCAGGCCCTCTGATCACCAGCAGTGATTTTGATAGTTGAAAGATTTGAGATATATTTTTTATTCAAATTTTAGCAATAATTGCTTAAGGTATTTGTAATAACAAATAGCAAGCTCAACATATAGGAGCAAATAGTTATTAATAAAAGATATGGTGGTTTAAAAAACATGTTTTGAAATATAGTCAATGGAGCAGATGTCAAAGAGTAAATGTCCAAATTATGAGTTAGTAAGCAAATTGACATTTCATGCATGGATATGAAGAAGTACTTATTGCTGTTAGTAAAACACACCATTCCTTGCAGGACTGGTTGAGGTTTTTTAATGGTCCACACAATATTTTGAGTTCAGGACTTTGGGGAGGGAATTCTAAAGGCTTAATGTTAGCAAGTCTCCAAGTCTCATCCCACTGACCCAATGGTTGCTATTGCTCAAAAATAGCAGTAGCAACCATAAAGGTTCAAGTCAATCATAAACCTGAAATTTCTGAGTGAGTTCACAGTGAAACATGTTTAACACCAAAAGGAATTGAGAGGATACCAACCAAGACAGAAGTCCCTGTTACAAAACCAACAACTTCTAATATTTACAGCTGCCCAAAGAGACAGCCCAATTATCTTCCAAGAAAAGGCTGGATGGTGAGAAGAAGCAAAAGTTAGGTTTTTTGCCAAAATGACAAAAGAGGCCTTTAAACCTGAGGATGCTGTTGCTACTGTCAATCATAGGGGCAAGATGTTGGGGGTCTGTTTCTGTGCCAGGGGTTCTGGGGATTTTGGATGGAATGATAAAGATGGAGGAGTACCCCATATTATGCATGTTTTACCATAAAGCGAAAGCTTGTGGTCGAAACCTTGACACATTCTGATGTGTCATTGTGGTACCTGACCAATTCCAGATTCAATTGTATTGCCATTGCATAGGGCAACACAATGCATATTAAATCTAACCATAAGCGTAATGAAATAGCATATGGTACAGAAACGCACAGAGTAAATTATAAGAATGGCTTTAAACTACCTACCTCAGCCAGATATTTGTCTATGCATCAGAGTACAATGTAATGACTTACACATATGTACAGCATACAGTTTGTCAAGGTACATTGACCCAAAATACAGTATATGTATATATTTGACCCTGATCATTACACTCTGTGTTGGTTAAAAGAAAGTCACAATAAAATCAAGCTTTTCCCTCCAGTTCTTAGAAAAGTTACTGACGGTAAGCTAAAAAGAGAATCACTCAAATAATAAAAGATTCATCTGGATGATGGGAGTACAAGGATCTCACTAAATATACCTTTCCCTCAGAATGTGCTTCAAAGTCTTATTTCTTTACTCTGTCTGAACAAAGACTTTGCGGTTGGAAACATTCAGACCCACACAGACACAAACAGCGCTTGAAGAGCACAGGATTAGAGCATAAAATTGACTGTGTCCAAACAAGTTGACTGTTATAGAGATGGATTGGTGGTGAAGCCTCTTGAAGCTAATGCCTGGGAGAAGTGGGCGAAGCCCTGACTGGAGGTAATAAACCGGTACTACCTCTGTCTCTTCCCCCTCACTACATCACCTCTCCTCGGCCATATTCGCTGTCCTCCATCACCCAAGCTCTTCACGCCTCTTTCCCCCTGAACAGACGCCCCTCTGAGAGGATGCCCTTCCCACCCCTTCCCGTCTGCCTTTTCTGCCCTGATCAGAAGGATTTATCGAGCGCTCGGCCGCAGGTCCCAGCCGGTCACGCACACACCCTGCGGGTCGATCCAGGTCAAATTCAATTTGTAAGATATTATGTATTGATCCCTGTGCTCTGTCCTGTGTCCCTCCCAGCCCTCGGTGAAGCTGTGGCAGTGAAGCATATTGACCCAGATGCATGATTCTTCGGATCGTCATCATCATCATCATCATCATCATCATCGTCGCAGAAGTGTGGCGGTCTGAGCCAGTGTTAGGGTTGGTGGCCTGGGGCTTTTTACTGGTAACCGTTTGTTACATCTTCTGGCCAAAATTTCCATTAAGATTTGCACAGCTTGCTTGCAGAATTTAATTTTTTACTTTAGTTTTCCAATATATTAAAAAGCATATAGGAAAACATCAGCATTTTTGCTTTCTTGTGCTATTTTATTTGCCATATTTTCTTTTATTGAGAGCAAATAATCTCATCTCCCAGTTCTTCCACTAAGGGTTTTATGCTGCCATTTAGCTGAAAAACGGGATCTAAATCTTTCGGGTCAATAGCTGCTCCCCAGTCTCTCTATCAAATCCACAACTAAATAATTCAAGTGAGATAGTTAAACCCCTCAGAAAATAAATTGCTAGGGGGGAAAAAGCCCTCAGTGTAATTTGGATGTTAGATTTATGAGCATGACATGCGCTGCTGTGAGCGGTGGAGGGAGGGGAGGGTAGGTGCCATTCATAAATTTGCAGGTTAAATCAATGAGTGCTCCATCTGGATGAATTAAGATCTGCAGAGCTTTTATGACTTTCCCTAATACATTTACATCAAATATTCAGGAGGCTCGACCACTTTGTTGGTAGGTAGATCATGAAATAACAATGTTGTCAGTATCTGCCTGGCAAAAGTATTTAAACCCTTTGACTTTGTTCACTTTGCAACCACTAATTTCATTGCGTCCAAATTTTTTCAAGCCTTTTTCTTTCTCTGACAACTTTAAATAAATTCACTGCAACCATCTGATTCTGGAAGTCACCTGCTTAGTAAACGGCATCGCCTTGTGCGTATTTCAGAGGTTGTTCTTATCAAAGAATAGCATCTCCACTCCATGATGCTGCCAGCAACACATTTTAGTGTCAGGATGGATGAAATAGTGTTAGAGAGGCATAAGATTTCAAAATTGGTCACATTTTATCAGACCACCTGCTTACACATGTTTTTGTCGTAGTTTGTGACAAATAGAAAATGCGATTTCTCATTACTTTACTTAAAAGATGTCTTTCTTCTTACTAGATATATGAAGGACAAGCCTAATAGCATTTTCCAACCAGCTCATTACAAATGTTTACTTGATTTAAGTCAAGGTTCTGCAGCTAAGATTCCAGAAATGCATTGAATAACTCTAACCAAAAATTATACAAAAATAATACTGACTTAATACAAAGACATTTGGAAAGGCTTGTCTTAGCAGCGTTATTCTAGTTTTGCAGGAAGACTAAACCAGTGCTAAAAGGTTTTCTTATAGAGTCCTTTTATAAAAATGTGAAAGTGCATTTGTTCCCTCAAAAAATGCAAATATTGTGTCCCTATGAATTCAGTTTCCAGAAGTAATGGTAAATATGCCTGGATTGTAAAGGTTTCTGATTGCTGGTTTAGGTGGATTGATTGAATTGTGCAATAAAGTCCCAATTTTAAATACACTACTGTGCTATCCATTAAATATCTTGATCTGCATGATACCAATGCTCTCTGAGTTTTTTACACAATAGCTGTATTTATGCTGAGTCTAAATTACACTCAAGGCATCCATTTTTAATGTAATTGGTTGAGTTTTATTTAGGGGTATCAGAGGAGGCAGATTGACAACAACCTGGTGTTACCTTGTGTTGCACAAGGTACGTATAATCACAATAAAATACTTTCTGGTTTGAAAGGTGTCAAAATATGGAAACATTCACTGCTTAGTCCCATTCTCAAACATGTCACCACAGAAAAAAGAAAGATGGCCCCTCAGACCATCAAATTCATAATGGAGTACCGCAAACACAGAGTACCCGACACATAAGCAGATGAGCAGAGGTTTTGCATGGCTGCTGCTGATAAGAAAAATAAGGTCAGGCACTAACGGGGAGAAAGCACGACGCCAAGGTGAGCAATGGCCATGACATTTTCGCAAACCAGGCTAATTCCCCAGAAAATTTTGAAAGGGCACATTGCACATTATTGCATCATGACGGTGATTGTGTTCAAAGCATATCACTCTGTTTTCCACTGAAGCTCATTTACTCCAGGCGTGAGTAATGTTCTTTGTCAAAGAGGCACCAGCTGTCCCAAGAAACACGCATCTAAATTACCACGCTTCATGGTCGTGCGTTCAAAAACAAAGCTTGAAAGTGGAAATCCGCTAAAGTTACAGAGTAGAACGAAGCAATAATCTGTAAAGAGCAACCATAATTTTACTTCCTAAATCCACTAGACTTTGCATTCAAAGCTTTGGGCCCAGATTGAGGATGCGAGGAGCACACATGGATGCGTTTTGTGTGCGTGGATGTGCTCTCAAACCAGGAGAGCGGCAGAGAAAAGACAAAAGGCAATCTGAAGGGAGGCACTGTGGAGTTACCTCGTCATATTCTGGGATTCCCTCTGCTTACCCGTCCACATCCTGCCCCAACAAGGAAGCATGAAACACTCTGTGACTCCCCTGGGAGGAAACACGAGCCCGCTCTGCTTTGTGACTCACCATGACCTCCAGCCGAACCCTTTATCACATGCTTGCTTTAGAAGTACCCAAGAGGAAATGGAATGTGCCAGGAATACGGATGTATTTGCTGGAAGTGTATTTATATTTGCATTTCAGAGTACACAAATGCATTTTCTGTTGTTGTTTTCCATTCTGCTTCAAAGCTCACAGTGGCAGAATAAATTTAGTCTCAGCAGAGATGTCACGTAGAGTAACATGGTCAGTTAGTCATTTCCTCCATGAAAATTGTGACACTTTGCATGTCCCATAAACGGTATGAGATGGTACAAATTCCTGGAACAGCGTGTAAAAATGTTGAGTGCGTAACCTTAAGTTCTTGTCCAGCACCTGCACAAATTAAGTTTAAGAGGTATGTGGATATAAATGTGATGACTGGATGGTGACTATTGTGACCAAAGAGGCAAACCATCGATAAGGACTAGAACTGTGCCCACACATCTGGATTTCTTTGCTAGAGGATAGAAAGTACACTATCACCAGCTTCTGAAAGAGTAAAGCAGCATCATGTGATGGAATGCACACCTTTCAAAATGTCCTGTTGTTGTTTCAGAAAACTGCAGAATAATTTCCAAAAAAAAGCAATTTAGATCATCCCAATGCTTGGGAGACTTGGAATTAAATTTTCCAAAGTCAAACCTTTTCGCCTTTTCGGAACTCCACAATGCTTTAGATATTCTGTTTTTTCTTTTTGGCAGAATGACAAACTTTGCCCTCACTCTATGCCTTGTAAAATTGGTCTACAATAATTTTTAAACTAATGCATGTAAAGTCTCTTTCTTACATGCAAAACAAATGCAGTTGTGAGCAATGCTGAATGCTATAATATTTTCTAGTTATACTCTATCTTTAAATATGAAAACCAGAGATAAAAGAGGGATATCTTTTTTATAAAAACTCTTAAACACTCAAAACTAAACCTAAATGAGTCTTCAATTAGCTAGCAAAATAGAAGTGAAGATCACTTTGATAAGAGTTCCCAGGAATCCTATGTAAAACGCTACAGAGCAGTGACTTACCTTTAAAGGTTAGTGCTACAGGCAGCTCAGACGCACAACGCTAATTATGGACCTAATGAATAGCTTCAGCCGTCACAGTCCAATATCAGCACATGTGGATTTTCAAACCCCTGGCAAGCATAAAAACACAATTTCTTGCTAATTTCTTGTTATTCACTTGAAAGCAATATCATTAGTCCTTGGGAGGAGTAATTTTTTACACTTCTTATAAAATTACTTTCCCATAATTCCCCCTAATCAGGGCAAATTGAGGCTGATTCAGCTGTCATTAAGAACTAAAATTATTACTCTGCTAAGTTTAGATAAATTACACATTTTTGGGCAGGACCACCCATAAATACTCTATATGAAATGATTATTGGCAGAACACCAGTACCAGTTACTCAAAGATATGTGTCAGGAGAAGTAGATTATTTCTAGCAAACCTATTTGCTTCCAGAGTCGTAGCCCGGTTTCACTTTCCTCTTTCATATAGGAAGTCGTGCAGATCTGGAGCCACATACCCTGGAAAAAAGTTTCTCCCTTTTATTACATTTTAAATAATTCAGTAGAGACTACAGGTTTTTTTTCTTTTTAATTGAAAAGTATTTACCTGTTTAACTCAGTTATGACTTGGTTGGGTCTGTTTTTCGTCTCCCTTCACAATCCATATGGCGCTTTCCATTTACGTTAGAAGGTTTAAACTCAAGCCTGGGAATTGTGTCAGAGCCAATTTAAGCATGTTCTAGTTAAAGTTTTGGGAAGCCATTAGGGTTTGTTACCTGCTTCTTTCAATAAACTAAGTTATAAGTCCACTGATAGTAATTCAAGCAAAGCTGGTAGAATAAAATGTTCCAAAATATCTGCAGATTTAGGAGTTGCTTTAGCTGGAACTTAAGAGCAACATCTGCACACCAAAATCCCTTCTGCATATCACTTTACTCTTGAGAATGCAATCAGGCACATGCCATTCTTCTGGAAACTGCCAGTGGACATTGTCAAGTGGGCTGCCAAACAGACAGGCATGATTTTCCATTTCAGAGAACTTTACTGCAGTTCAGTACAGCATGCACTGCATATAACACTGCATCAGACGCTGCGAGTTGTACTTGGTGATGTAAGTAGGTTTGCAGGTATTTAGCCATGAAAAGCCATTCCATAAATCTTTGTATAGACTGTTCTTGAGCCAATTTGAAGCAACATGAAGGAGGTCTGTGGTTACTGATGCTGCAGAAGGCTGGCGACTTCTGCACCCTGTAGGCCTCGACATCCGCTGACCCCACTCTGGGATTCTGATGTGGTCTACAAAGTCATTGTTGAGTTGTTGATGTTTCTACTCCCACTTTGTGATAATGCCAGTAACAGCTCACTGTGAAATACTTAGCAGTGAGCCAATCTCATGACTGCACTCATTGCACAGGTTGGATCCTATGCAGGCAAGTCATTGGGCAGTCCATTCTTTCACAAATGTTTACAGAAGCAGGCTGCATGCCTGGGTTTTATATACTTGTGGCCTTGGATGTGATTAGAAAACCACAATTCAATGATTTGGAAGGGTGAGCCAATGTGTTTGGCAATATGCTGAAGATTGCAGTTCCTTCTGAGTTGAAGAATCAGGCATATCTGACTAAAACTCAGAGTGAGAATTTATGTCCCACTCTGAGTTTTCATTCATATCTTAGAGATATTCATGAAAAACACAAAAAGTCACAGTTACATAATAAATAAAACAAACACTTACATCCTAAGCATTTTATGAAATTAAGTCCTCAGTCTCATTTGGTCTTATATTCTGAAACTCCTGAAAATCCTCGACCCACGTGACAGCGTATAAACCGGTGAAGATTCGCTGTTGATTTTCTTGCTTTTGGAAGTTTGCTTCCTTTCTCACTTCCTTCCTCTCCTTCAGACATTAGCTCTGTCTGAGTTTGGTGTCACGGGCTAACAGTCAGAGACGGGGCCACCAGTCAGAGACGGGGCCGGCAGCAAGTCTGGATTACATCAAACACACACCAGACGCTGCAGCCGGAAGACAGGCAGGAACCATGAAACTCTGCTCAAGTCTGTCACTGTCTATCATCAAAAAAGAAAGAAAAAAAAAGCAGTCTTAGAACAAACGGGTGTCAGGCAGGTGGGGAAGGGATGTAAGCTAAAATACAGACCAGATTTTTTTCTTTTTTTTGTAAGAATGTTGCTTTGCTCAGACATGTCTGAAGACAGATAAATAGAGGAGGGAAAATGAGAAGATCAGACTTGGTGTCAAGTGGTTACAGTGCTCTCATTCATCTGCAAACCTCTTTTTCTTATTTTGCATGGCAATTATAAAAAACTGCACATGCCAATTTTCCAAGAGAAAAGGTTATTTCAGTGGATGAAGATAGACTTTCCACTCAACCTGTGTATAATCAAAGAGCAAAAACAATGAAACCGGGTTCTCTCTGTGGCTTTCCTGTGCAGCTTTTTGACATTTTACAGGGCTGCTTTTTCACTTAATGTGCTGAGGATGAAGAGAACTAAGTGGTGAAGTATGTTGCTTTCATGTGCACCTATGTGTCATTTTGTTTTGCAGATTTCTGTTTCCAATACATATTTGCGATGAAAACCAAAAGAAAGTATGTGGGGGGAAAGGGCAGACTGGCTTTGAACATATTTTAAATTAGATTTATAGCTTGTTTGCAGCTTTTGAAATTCTGACTGATGAGTTGGACACAAAAGCAATCCACAAACTGTTTAACATTTCAAAGAGAAAACTAAACATGTCCAGCTTGAACAAAACCAGGCAGGATTCAAACCCAGACCTGAGCAGACTGGATCGGACCCGAGCCGTGAGACGTCTGTCAGTCAGGCCGGATTTTTTCAGCCAGTCCGCAAAGTATTGATCTTCCCTATTGATCCGAGTCGCTGTCCATCTACCTGATCCTAATGTCGCTGTAAGTTCATTTGCAGAGAAGAGAAATTTCGGAGGGAAGGAAAATACAGAGCACAGATAAACACATACGAATGCAGATTGTTTGGTACATCAGGAGCTGCTGGAGGGGACAGAGAGTCCAGCCTGTCGATCCTGAACAGCTGGTGTTGATAGCTAATCTGTTCCTAGCTGGCACTTTTTGTAAAACATGAAACCCAGCAACCTGATAGCATGAATTAATAAATGAACAATTTCGTCTACAACAGGGGCCCCTGTTCCATCTGGGTTTCTTTACACAAACACAATAGACACTTAGAAGGGGCCCGCAGGGGTTTTCATTCCCTCAAGTACAAACTGCGCAGGCCCCTGGATGACTGAGAACCACTTGATCGCATAATGACACCGAAAGATGGTATCCTCGCTCATGCCGCCAACCGGAGTAACACATGGCAGGGATCCGCAAATTGGGTTTTTTCGGAGGGAAGCGGCTGCCGCTTCTCTCCTTCTCTTTTTTTTCCAGTTATTTAAAGCAGGCCCTAATAAGCAGCATAGGTGGGGAATGAGGAACCATTAGCTCAATAGCCTCAGCTTTCGCTAGCTTCTTTGCTTTTCAAACTCAAGCAATGGGAACACCTGCATCAAGAGACAGGCGAGACGGGGGAGCGAAGGGACTTGCATGGGAAAAAAAAAGAGAAAAAAAAGTGTCAGGGTGGTTTAGAGCTGGAAATATGCTGTAAGTGGGAGAAAGACAGAAATGCATTTCTTTCCATACGAGAAGATTCTCTTTTTTTTTTTAAATCATGTGTGCTTTGTAAAAAGTCAGTGCAGCTGATCAGCTGCAGTTTCTGGTGCAATTTAAGCGACCCACTGACGTTTCTAAATGTAAGGTTTTAAAGCAGTTTAAGTACTGGAGAAGATGTGTTTCTGTCCTGTCCCTTTCACATGTGCGTGCTAAAAATGCACAACTAAATCAGGACTATTGTTGCCATCACTGGATGATTCATCAGTTACCAACAAACATGAAATTAAGACAAACGTGGCTTCTAGTTTTTAAGGGACCGCCATAAACTAAGCTTGTTTTCTAAATTTACATCACAAAAACAATCCTGGTGGAAAGTCCTGGTCCCACATTTTGATTCTTCTCTTCGTTAGACTCAATATGTTTGCTTCTGGAAAGGATTTAAAGCACTGTTGTCGAGAAGTAGCCAGGATGAAGCCTGCCAGTCTTTTTCAATTTACAATAGTATTACCTCTAAAAATTGTTTAATACGTAGAAAATATCTCCTGTGCTGGAGATAGACACCAGCTCCACTGTGACCCAGCAAGGATAAGTAGGTATAGAAAATGTCAAAATAAATCGTTTTACCTAATTTTCACATTTGTAGCAATGGAGCTGATGAAGCAACTATGATCTTACCCCATTTAAACTATAAAAGTTGATATTCCTTTTTATCTGCATTTTCTCTCTGAAAGACAAACTGTTTACATACAAGAATGCAAGAACTCATCCACAGAATTCAAGCAAAGGATCATGCGTTTTAGGAATATGATGCATATACATTTTACACTCCTACAACTATAAGGCGTAAAACCACATTATGAAGCAAATTATATTAAGACCTGACACAGCACTCCTTCTAAGAATTGACATCATGCTTCCTTAAAGAGATTTATTCAGCCTAAAATAGCAAGTTTAGTTGTCATTTCTTGTAAACATTTCAGTTTTCTTGGGTCCACAAGTTCCAGTTTTGTCTCACTCCTGTGCTGTTTGTACCTGCAAGACAAAGACCAGAGGCCTCCGCTGACATTAAGTCATAAAACTAGACGCTTAGCATAGTTTTTACAGTTTACTTTTATGGCTCATTTGGCAGTTGACAGAGATTAGTTATACTTTTCTATCAGATCGTCCTTCTCATACATGCGATTATGGAGCCAAGCAGTTCAGACTTGTTGGTCGGATTACATTGTGGTTTTTAACCGGAAAGCATGAGAACGCAGGTCTTTCTAGATAAAATTAAATATGTTCGGCTTTCAAGAAAAAAAACAAAACAAAAAAAAACTGAACTGTTTCTTTAAAAGAAAAAAAGTATCCTTCAACTGGTTCATACTTGCTGAGAGGGGAACACTTATCCCACATGTGTGCTTTGCCATTGACAGCTGCAATTGATGCAATTCATGACAAAAGGAGAAAAGAATGAAACAGAGGCATTGTGAGTGCTGAGTGAGCCTGTCAGGCATCTGATCTATGGTGGGACAGATGCAGAGGGCCAGGAGGCTGAGGTAAGCTGGCAGGCAGGGCACTGAGGACAAATAACACAGAGACACGGAAGAGGAGCAGGCATGCAAGCTATGTGATGATTATCAGAAAACACAGGGCCCCGTCTGTTCTCCACTTCTCCACCCAGCCCGGCTGCGAGGCACAGGGCTGGGTCTCTGAAAGCAGGTGTGCTGGGTGGGGAAACACAAGAAAGAGGTTGGGGGCATGGCCCAGAGATGCAGACAGGCATGAAAATGGAGACTAAAGCTGGAATAAAACAGGAGAAAAAAAATCCAACAAAATACACTAAGACAGAGGTAATTATTGATAAAAGACTGCAAGACAGAAATGTGCTTCTGAGATGAGAACGGGGGTCGCTGCAGGTGAAGGAGAACAGCACACAAGTCTTACTGGAAGCTATGTTCGTCATTAGAGTCTTTCACTGGGTTCAATAAAGACCTCAGACATGGAAGACTGTATGCCTTCCAGCATCGGCCTGAATGTTTAGATGTCAATATAGAAAGCGCCGCATATCAGAGGAATCAGAGGGATCAATGATGAGCAAAGACGAGCGTAAGTGGATCAGGGTGCCCCTTAGCTGACCCCTTATCATCACCATACCTATGGCTCATCTTATAGCCCCGGTGCAAACATACAAAAGTCACCTGATGTTCTGTGTACAAAGGAACACACTTATCAGTAGTGAACACAAACAGCAAGTCAGGCAAACTTAATGCATTTAGGCATCTAACACTGGATGCCTAAGGTGGCTTGCTTGAAGAGACTGAGCATCAGAATGTTGAAGGGATGGGATTTAAATAGCTCTGAGCCAGCTGCCAGACTTTTCGATTTACAGAGAATGGTCCAAAACAAGTAGCTCCAATAACTTGTTGCAAGGTGTGAGGCATACCATTCCTGATCACACAACAGATTGAACCTTTAAGTAGCAGAAAACCATAGTGGGTGCCTCTTCAGTCAGCTAAGAACAGGGAGCAGAGGCTACAACTTGCACCAAATGAGGCCTGTTCTGATGAGTGTTTATTTCAGCTGTGATATTTGAATGGTATAGTGGGAATGTGGCCTTTTATCAGCAGGCTGGTGGAGGCAATGTAAAGGTCTGGTGGACCTTTCTTAGTTAAGTCCACCAGACACTAAGAGGACCACTTGATTGGTCCTCTTAGTGCTAATTAAGCATTACATCAACTGAGTATCCATGTTTATGTCTTTATGACCACATTGTAGCCTGCAAGATAAAGCATCTCCTTAAAATACTAAAATCAACTCCAGCTTGTTTACTATTACTGAAACTCCAGTGGTCTCCATGGTGACCAACATCCTTTGGTACACAGTTCAACGAAAAGTTCACTTCAAGAAACATGTGATCCTCTCTTGTTAGTTTGGACCCAAATCTCTGTGGAATGTTTTCAACACCTTGTTGAATCTATGTCAGGAATAATTAAGGCAGTTCTGAAAGCAAAAAGGAACCCGGTCTGGTTTTAGTAAGGTTAACCCAATAAAGTAGGTGGTGGGTGTAGTTTTGCACTTAAATTCATCTCGCTTCAAACCAATCATGCACATAAAATCACAAGATGACTGAAACTGTACAGTTGTGGTTTTGTGAAGGCCGGTCACAGAACATTTGTTCACTTTTTATGAAGCTCAACAAGCTCCTTTTTTGTACTTCCTGAAAATAACCGATTTATGACTAAACATTGCAACATAATAAAACACAGCTACATCAGCATATACCAGTGTAAAGTTTGAGTGTGAAAACACACACACACGCACGCATGCCCGCACACACACAGCCATGGTTGCCTTGTCAGCTGCTGCAGCTTCTGGTAAAGTGCGCAGGCTGTGGGAGTGCAGGGACATTTCTCGCTAAGGGAAGTGCTTAGGTTTTGCGGTCTCGTTTTAGCCCTCGCGTTGAGAAATGGCCTAACTCTACTTTCATTTCAACTGGAGAGACTTGCAATTTCGCTCTGCACAGTCACATGACCAAGATGCATGGCTTTTTACTGCGCCGTCGAGGCCCTCCAAGGCTGATATGTCGAGAATGAAAAATATTGAGGCAGCCCCTCCCGCCTTTCCTTCACTTACTCCACCACTCTGACTCTCCAATTTTGCTTGCAAATACACACATCCGCTCCAGTTACTGTCCTACCTTCTGAATGGCCGACGGCCCCAACTCATCTTTGCATTATTCAGTCTCGAGGAATAAAACATATCTTGAACTGGAGTGAGCAGATTCACTGATAATGCTTCAGATGTTCTCAGGCTAGCATGACCCCAGCCCATAAAGCTTATATTCTTCCCTCTACTGTTTATTCCATTGAAATATAGATCAATATCCCAAGACAGCAGATGACTAGCAGCATTGGATGAAAACAAAAAAACAAACAGACTCTCACCTAATTGGCAAAGAGTTGCCTTTAATCCACTGTGTATGCATGTTTCTTTTGTATTGTGTTTGTGCTTTTCCATTGTCTGTGCCTCCTTCCACTTTATTTCAAAGTCCAAGGATTTTCTTTTTCTTTCTACCCCTCCCATCGATACACAGAGCATCTTTTTTTTCCAGCAAAGGAGGACATTGATAAATTACAGCAAGCTGAGCCAGAGAGTCACAATTAAGATCCCTTCAGGATAAAGGTAAAGGTAAATTATTTACATTAACTAGGCGGTTTAGATCACCCCACATTCCTCTGCAAATGAGCAAAAAGAAAAAAAAAAAGCTCCTTCCTCTGGAAAGCTGGAAGAGCTGACTTCAGTAAATTGTTTTTGCTTTTAATTAATGAGCCGGGAAAATGTTTGCGTGTGTGTGTGTGTGCGTCATTGTGATAGTTCTACGTGTGTGTTAAGGTGAGGTGAAAGAACAGCAGCAAAGAGGAATGATGTGGTGGGTGGTAGAGGAAGAGGCTGGCCTATTAAAACGGTATTTGAGAAACAGCCTTTTATGCTGCTAGACTTTCCACTTTACCTCAAATTGTGATGCTGTTGCCCTTTAGAATATCACAGAACTTTTGTTTTAGGTATATTTTAAAGCATTAACAATAGCTCCGTTATACATTGAGTAATTTTTTATTCTATAAATATAAGCAGGTTTTTTTGGTATATATTACTTTTTCCTTATGCTGTTTATATGTTTATTTACGCAGAGACAATATGCAACATTTCATTCATCATTTAAAAGGGGAGATGGATAGCACCAGGTTATAGCAATAAGAATTAGTGAGTACTAATTGGGCTAGCACTCACTAAATACACTTTTTCAATGAAAGTGTATTTACAGTATCTACACAATTTGGCTACTTTCAAAGGTAGACAATAAAATATTTTGTGAAGAAAAAAAAGAAATTACTGGCCATAATAGCTGTAACTTAAACAATGTTTTAATGGCAATGCAAAGGAAGAATGGCAAAAAAAAATTAAAATAAATAAAAAAATATATATATAAATGTCACATTTATGATAAATATAAACACAAGTGAAAAAAAATACAATGGAAAACTTCAGAAAAATAAACACATCTCTGTAAAATGAGGAGCCACAGTGGAAATCTCTGAGTATGAAACATTGATTTTGGCCTCTCTTTCTCTGACCCAATTCCAAAGCAAAGTTTTTCCACCTGTGAAATTTTGATAACATTTCCAAACTGACAACCCATGTTGTGCTTTGATTTGTTTGAAATGTACACATGCAAACACATATGTCCTTCCTCAAATTTCCAGTGCAGAGAAGGAGCAGTTTGTTTGTATTAGCGAATACATGAAGGGTCTTTGGCAACATTACGGCCCGGGCTTGTATTCCTTGAAGCTTAGAGAAACAAAACTGCTGATTTGAAAGTCAGCTTTGATAACATGAACATCATCTATCATCGACCACCTAAAATAATAAGTTTGGGAATCCTGTCACTCATGCAGTAAAAAGCGTTTGCCTTCTTTTGGGAAGAAAAATGCCTTTTGAGTGTTTTTCCAAAGAGTAAAAAGGCCTCAATTATGTTCTGATCAAGTTTGTTTCCAATCCTTGCATATGAATCGCTGTTTGCAGTTAAAGTTTACCTCAGTAAATTCAGCTAATTATTTTTTATTGAACATCCATTTGCTTTAAAGTGCATTGCGATAAAACACTACATTTCATCAGTTGGTACACGCCTTACATCAGTAATGTGATTGAATCCAAATTAGCTCACTCACAAGTGACTCTCTGGAGAAATCTCTCACTCTTTCAAAATGTTTGTCCCAACAGGACATTCGAGAGCATATGTGTTGTTTCAACATGGAGTTAACTAGGTTAGGAAATCTTCCGGTGTGCTGACCATACGTCACCTGCGTTATTCATCCTCAGTAGCCTCATTCTTTGGTTCTGCTGATAGTGATTTAAGCTTGGTCAGTTTCCTGAAATGCCAGCTTTATGCTTGCATGTGTAGTCCTACGACTTTATGATAATTCAGCCCTTCGCACATCCAGTTTCAGGTAATCGTATTACAGTCTCATTGAATGCCACTGTAAATGTCGAAAAACACTAAAACTGTCAGGGAAAATCCATTTAGTCAATGAAATGATGTGCACAACTTGTGATGTAGCTATTATGCACACCAAAACAAGATTTAGATTTAAACACTTTAAACATTTAAGGGGGTTTACCAATCTAGAAAGTTTAATTTTTTGAGGTAAAAGAACTGAATTTTAACCTCGATGTTTGCCTCGTTCAGCTCTTGTGAAAGGTAAAAATATTTCATTGGTTCATGCAATTTGTTGGAGACATGCCACATTTATCTTGCCAGGCAGAGATACCCACTGGCTTCCTCAGATCAATTAAAAAAACATGCTTCTGAGTTGTAAGTCCTGTTTCTGTTTGTGTATCAGTGCACTGCTAACTACACGTTTGCATATTCACACAGCTGTGTGTGTTTATATCCACCAGTGCATGTGTGTGCCCACGCGTGAAAGTCTGCGTGCGTGCATGCATTTGTGTGTGTGAGAGAGAGCGTGCCAGGAAGAGAGTGGGTGGGATAAGTTTTGACAAAGTTCCCCATTTTTTAGAAATAATCACTTGTTCCCGTCATAGAGTTGTGTGTGACTACGGCTGATGCTGAGAAGGGAAGCCCAGAAAAAGACCTCTCTGGTTCTCTGTCGTCTCCTGCTCATCTCTTTGTTCCTCCATCTCTCCGGTGCATCCGACCTTGTGTCCCTGTAGCTCCTAACGAGGGGGTGTGGTTGTCACTGGAGTCGTTGGAGCTAAATTACCATATTAATTAGCTCATCTTTTGACCGACAAACACAGAGCTGAAATGTCACCACACTCGCCTTGGCCATAGGAAACACAATTAGTGGAAGTCATTATTGTTTTAGTGATGCACAGGGGTTTTTTTTGTTTGTTTTTTTTACTCCATTTCCTGCGTCCTCCATTCCGCCCTCTTTTCTCACTGCTGTCTCTCTTGATCCAGCATTTTTTTTCTTTTTACTTGTTGAGCTGCTTGCAAAAGAAAGCAGATAAAGCAGATATAATTATGCACTGTGAATGTTTGATCTACATGTATGAACATTCGTCACTCATACTTTTGGGTTCATGGAAAGCTGGAAGGTTTCACATCTGCAGTGTAATGATAATACGGTGTGCAAAGCTGCAGAGACATTTGACAGGCACTGTGAGCTGTAACTGATAGGCAGTCTTTTTTATTATTGTTATTTTTTCCCCCCTACAATTTCTGCATTAACTTGAACAGAATGTTTTTGCACACAGCTCTAATTATGGGATGGAATTTCCTTCATAATGCAACAAGTCAAAAACTATTTACTCCACAAGTTTTCAATTAACTAATTCATTTTATTTTATTTGCGTTGCCCTCCTTGGAGTTACTGCTACTCTGAAAACTGTAACTTTTATCCAAATTTTTCAAAACATGCATTTGGATTTATCGACATGCACAAACAACTCTCCTCTGCCGGCACACGCCTCTCTCTCCAACTCTTGTTTTCCACATGCCTCACAGAATCCTAATTTTGAAACTGCGGTCGTGTGTGTTCAGTGTACAGCTTTTTCGGTGTCAAAAGTACTCTGAAGTCGCATTTCCAATTGCTGAACGTGTCAAAATGATGCTGCTCTCTTATTAAATTGTGTCTGTAAACCCCTGCGAGCTAAATGCGAGGTGCTGGCTGAACCTTTAAACGGGTTCAATTTTAATAATTATTTTTGTCTGTCTACCTGTTTCAGGTAATCACAGACATTCCTCCATAAATTATAGCTTAAGTTTTAATGTTGCCTTGATGCAGGTTGGATGCCAACATGTAATCATCTTTAAGGTCTGGGAGTTCCTTCTCTTTAATGATCACTTTTCTGTGACAATAAAATATTAGTGGATGTGTTGGGAAATAAATGATATTTGACTGCTAGTTAATTTTTTTTAAATTTATTTATTCCTTTGAGCTTTATGTGTGAATCATGGAGATGAATGGGAAGTTTCTGTTTTTAAACTCATTTAACTTTTTAAAAATTGTGTCATGTTGCAACCACAAGCTTTGGTGCGTTACATCAGGATATTAAGTGGAGTAGCAACGTGAAGAAGTGCTTCATTTTGAAGTGTTGCATGCTTGTTTTTTCAGCCCTGTTTATTTTGAAATCAAATCCAATGTCTATCATTTAAACTGTTCAGATAAGGCTTCACCGTCTTCTTCTTCTTTTTGTAAATAAGCATCATTATAATGACCAAAGGACACTGCAGATAGGTCAACAATGAAGTTGTGCAGAATTTCAAAGCAGATTTAATCACAATATTCCAAAGCTTGAATTCTCTAACTACTCAGTCAATTTACAGAAAGTCAAAAGAGTTTGACCTAGTTGCAAAAACACCAAGACATGAGTGAGTTGTAGGGCAATGAGGGCAGCCATGTGAACAACAGTAACTGTAGAAGAGTTGTTAAGAGCTACAGTACCAGTAGTAGGCTGTTGCTGACAGGACAGCTATTGGGTGTGCCAGACATAAATCTGACCTTAATGGAAGAGTGGCAGAAAATGTGATGTTGCTAGAAAGTTGTAAGAAATCCAGTCTGCACTTTGCAACAAACTATGAAGAGGACACAGCATGCATGTGAAAGATAGCGCTCTGCACTTGAATTTCAATTCAATGCAATGGTTTAGATCGAAGCTTATACTTGTGTTGCAACGGAAGAATCAAAGTTCAGATGTAAAACCAATTGAGAATTTATGGTTGGACTTGAAAATTGCTGCTTCCAGATGTTTTCCTGCCAGTCTTATTTTGAGCTTAATTTCACAAAAAAAGGTTGACACTAGTTACTTGTAAAAAAATTAATAAATAACTTTGTGTTGCTCTATCATATAAAATCCCACTTCATCACAGCAACACTGTGTGTTGTGTTGCCAAAATGTTAAAGCAGGGCCTCCCAGTTACAGGGCTTGCAAATGGAAAATATTTCCATGGTAGGCTGTTGTTTTAATTGTGGAAGAGCAGCATATGTATCCATTCTAAATAAAAGATACATCGGGAAATAAAATGTGAACAATATTTGTTGTTTTTCGTATGACACTGAAACATGAGCTGCCTACCACCATGTGGAAGCCACATGTTTTGTTTAAATTAAAGGTGTGCGGCATCCTACAGCACCTCACTCACAGCAGTATTCCTCAGCTGTACCACTATTGATTATCTTGGCATACTCCTTGTGAAAGCATCTGATGAATGTGTAAGCAGGAGGCACACACATCCTCCTGTGTAAGTCTGACCCTGGGCTTGTGCCGCTTGTTTCTTTAATGCTCTAGGGATGCTATCATCATTCGGATGCTATGTATGTTGTCCTGATATCTTGGCCTCTTCACAAGTCTGGAAGCAGACAGTAACCCCATGGCCTTCCATATGTGCCTGCAAGATTGAATACACATAACTTTCCCTTTGCACAAGGCTAGGCGTTGTAGAATGCCCTCACAGGAAATAATGTCATGTCCCATTCTAATGTCATTCAGTACACCAGTCATCTATGCACAAAAGTTTAAACACAAAAGAGAAAAGCTGGGATTTGCCATGAGCATACAATAAAGCATTTTAACAACAATGTAGAGCTACACACCTACGTTTTTAGCAATGTGATCGTAAGTATCAAACTGGTTATTTTTTTCCATATGTGGAACAGTTTCAGGCGTGAAACTGTTCATATTCATGTGTTATCGATAAACTTCTGAACCTTGAAAAAGTGACTATTCCAACAAGACAACGATGATCTGAAACACACATCAAAACTATTTTTGAACTCAAGTCTTCTGCAACAGCCTCATTTTCAACATACTGAGAAATTGTGGGCTGCTTAAGAGCTTGGTCTAGAAAAATAACTACCTGCAAAGCACCCACCCACCCACCATCCACCCACCCACCACCCATCCATCCATCCATCCATCCATCCACCATCCATCCATCCATCCATCCATCCCTCCATCCATCCATCCACCCCTCCATCCATCCATCCATCCATCCATCCATCCATCCATCCATCCATCCATCCATCCATCCATCCATCCATCCATCCATCCATCCATCCATGTCTCAGTTAATGACAGTTGTTCTGTTTTGTTCTTTTTTTCTGTGCAACTTTACTTGCTTAAAATGCTCTGCATACACCACAGTGGCATTTTAATTTAAAATTATATTATTTCATTGGCAAATAAATAAAGTACAAGAATGGGTTTGATGTATGAGCACAGATGACTTTTTGTTCTGCCAAAGCAACTTAAGTTAAATTTACATTCATGTTGTTTCTATATTAGAAATAGTTCTGAAATGTTATTAGATTACAGAGCACTTGTAAAACACTACCTGGGTATCTGACATTTATATTTTGAAATTTAATATTTTATACAATATACATTTATTTATTTATTTGCTATTTTTTTCAAGAAGATACTTTTTTAATACAGATCAATCAACTGCTTTGGTGAACTTCATCCATAATAATAATAATAATAATAATAATAAAATAGAACATCATCAAAGATAAAATGGCTTATTCTTAGAAAATGGATCTTCTGAATGGCCCTGTGGAAGTCTGGGTTCACAAATCCCATCACTAGTAGAGAAAAAAAATGTGAACACTTTTTTTTTTATTATTATTATTGGATTTTAATGTAAGTGAATGTGTGTTAATCTAAGAATGAGATTCACATGTTCTGTTTTTAACATGAGTGTATCCAGTCACCGTCTGGGCATTTATCATTACATATTATGTTATGTCTGCTGCCATATAGAATGTCATACGGTGATATCACTGTGTAAGTATTTGTATGTGACACGCTGAGTGTATATGCAATTTGGTTTTGCAGGGGACCTTCACTTGAGACCACTGGTGTAAGAAGTGGGTCAATTCCACGATGCAAAGTCGAGCATCGACAGGTCTGTGAGAAGCAGAGGGATGGAGGAGAAGAAAAAGGAGGAGGAGCAGACCTCAGTGAATCAGAAGCAGCATCACAGTTGAGGCAAAACATACAGCATGCGTGCAGCATGTACGCCACGTGCTCCCTATGTGGGTGGACTGAGCAACGAGCTAATCAGATGTGTTGATGTGTATTGGGTGAGAGCGTGGCTGCTCAGAGAATGTGTGAGAAATCTGTCTTTGACCTTAAATCTCACTTTCATGCTGTGGCAATCGACGACTTGTCAAACGAGGGCTGATCTAGACAAGTTTTGAAGGACAAGTTAAAGAGTGGAGAGGGCAAAACCCCCCCAGAGCTGAAAAGTGCAACTTGCCCCCATGTAGAAACACTTTGTAAAACTAGGAAATTATATTTTTCAACGTTGTCAGTTTAGGAGAAAAACATGAAGAAAGTATATTCATTTTAGATAAATTTATCACACAGATACATTTCAAGTACTTATTTTTGTTTATTTAGATGATTTTAGCTTACAGATAATGAAAAACCTAATTTAGCTTTTTTTGAAAATAATTGATTTGGGCCTAAATAGATGTACTGAAAAGCAAGATATGCTATATTTCATGAGATTTTCATTGATTGATTATTTTATATTAATATTAGTATGCATAATTATATATTAATCATTAATAGTTTTAGTAGCAGATCATGTGACTGAAACTGTTTAAATTACCTTCAGTGTGAATAAATTGCTATGCGATAAAATCATTTCTATGAGATCAAGCTGTGAGCCAAATTATGTTTTGTTGTTTACAAAACGTTTCCCCCAAAAATGAACAGAAACAAATGTTGAAAATGCATCACTCAGAACCACAAGTTTAACTTTTCTGAATTACCTAATAACCTTGACAGGAAGATGCTGCTTAATTAGATGTAAATGAAATTATTTAACCCTTAAATGAAGATTATTGCCACAGATTACTGTGCTGCAAAGTGCAGGAGTGTTTCTGAGGCTCACAGAAATCAGGATGTGTTTAACAATAAACTCAAAACAAATCTGATGCCATAACATGGTTAAGTTCTGAGTTATAACTCTCACTTTGATTTTATTTGCACAGCGGGGGTGTTCCCCCATTTTTTTCCCCCTCCCCTGTTCTTTGGTCCCAGAAGATGCCTTCAGAAGTCTTCTCTCATGAGAAGAATGTAACAAATCCCACATTGTTCATTGTTGTCTGCCTCTCCTTGAAAATGAAATGAAAGATAGGAAAAAAAAAACTTCACAATAGTGTGGGCTGAGGTGGGGGACAAAAATGGAATTACAAAGATCACATTTTAATCTTCTTTGATCTGGTGTGTTAAGAGAAGGGGTGCGTGTGTGTGTGTGTGTAGAAGGGTAGCAATGTCTCAGAGAGTTTGGGGGAGGAAAGAAAAAAAAAGCAAAGTGGAAGAAAGGGCCAGTGAAAAATCAAAAAGGAAGGGGTGATGTTTAGCTGTCCTTGAGCGTTTGGGATTCATGAAAGGAGGAGTTGCAGGCAGGGAGAATGGGCTGTTTATTTAGAGCAGAGAAGATGTCTCCCTCAAGGGCTTTCCAGGGAAGCTTGTCCCCGTCATCACTACCTCAGCACCTACCCTTCAGCTAAACTCTGCATGTAAGCTCCACCCAGCCAGGGAGGACAGCAAACGGGGGCGAGAGGGGATACTCTCCTCCTTTTCTCCTAGCCCCTGGCAAGAGATCTCTTCTACCACCCCCCTACTGCCGACTCCGCTGTCTAAAGCTGAAAACGGAAAGGGTGAGGAGGGAGTTGGAGGGGGCACTCAGTGCCTCCGCCTCGGCAACAACGAAAACAGGGAGACTCCTTATGCCAAAGAAGTGCTTATTAAATCCCAGGCAGCCGTGCAATTGCGCTGCGGAGCGAGTCAAAATAAGAAATTGTTTGTTGTTGGGATTTTTTTTCACCCTGCCTCCCTCTTACCCCAGATGCTTTTTTAACCTCCTCATGATCAGCCTGGACTTTCCACTTCTCCCCCCTTTCCTTCATCTTTGTATGAAGAGATGTGTGGCTGAGGCGAAAGCACGGGACATAACAGCCCAGCAACAAAAACATGCAGATGTGACAGTGTGAGAAGGCCACTGGAGGGCAGAAATAAGGGGTAGAAGAAAGAGGTGGGGGTGGGGTGACAGTATGGGGAGAGAGAGAATGACACAAACAGTAAAATCTGATAGAAACCAAGAGGAGAGAGAAAAAAAAGAGGAGCGGGCATGAGAGAAGAAAGAAAGAAAGAAATGCTTGGAATAGTGAGGAGGATTGTTAGTGTGGATAAAAACAAAGAAACAGAGGGGGTTTGTGGGGAGGGGGGCAGATTGAGGGGGCGAATGTTGTCGAGGTGGCCCGGGTCCCTGGTGCCCTCCTGTTTCATGGCTCTCACAGCTTGTCAGTGAAAACAGCCCAGCCATGTAGACAGCTGTGCTCAGGAGGCTGCGGGGGCGAGAGGAGAGGAGCAGAGCGGAGAGAGGAGAGGAGGAGAAGACCTTTGTTTTCCATTTTGCTCCATCAATGTCCTGATTTTCCTCCCGGCTCCCCAAACGCACACTCCATCAAAATTTCTGGGCTCTGCCATGTTTGCTTCCATCATCTGCTAAAAAGGAGAACTGAAAAAAAAAATCTCAATTCAACACACGAACTTGGAACTGTGTGAACATTGACGTGGGCTTTTGGGTTTTGCTGTTGTAACTGTAGATGGATGCCACATTTTGACCGAGCAGACTTGATGATGAAGAAGTGGCTTTTGTTTGACACAGGCGCTCATGGCATGAAAACTCAAGGAGGTAAAACAGTTTTAAAAGCAAACTTGGTAAACTACATGTGAGTCGAGCATCCGGCTGCAGGCTAGCTGCTTGGCTAATTAATCAGTTATGGCAGCTGGTTATGCTTTTGCTACTTCAAAAGAAGCAGAATGGCCTACAGAGCGACATTCTGCTCAATCAGCGTTTGAAAACGCTAAATTCTGGTTCTGCCTCGGGTTCTCCTCCCAGTAGTGACCACATGTGTTCCCAGAATGGATGATTGTTGCAAAGTTACTGAACTGAGGAAGTCAACTATCCACCATAACAACATGCTGACACAGGAGATGCGATTGCTGCAATGTTAAAAATGACTCGATACCATCGGTTGGGTTTCATTTCTTAATAATTGGTATCATCAACTGATATTAACTGTGTTGTGTTATAATTAAATCAAATAAGCTTGTGCTTAATTGAATTTCAATCTCTTTGTGCATATTGACTAAATAATTAAATAATGTCATTTTGTTTTAACATCAGAAGGAATTTCACTTCATTGTCTCATATTTTAGATTCTTGTCTTAAATTTTGCAGTAAATATCTTGCGAGTCTCATACCTTCCCATGCACTCTCGGCATACTTGAGGAGACGTCTAAGAACTGGCTGCATTACAGGGACAATGCTAACAAGCCGCCATTTCCGCTAAGCTGAAATCAGTCACAGGTTTGATGGAGTGATTTTTATGAGGCCTAAAAAGTCCTGGCCACAGGCTAAAAGGATGGATTCATCTCCGCTTCACCCCCTCAAACAAAACATCTCCCAGCATTGAGACTTAAAAGAGTGTGACAGCTTGTCATCCAGATCATCTCCACTCATTTGTACCTTTTTGTGTTCATGCCTGCAACATCAGAGAGATCACGCAGATCAATGCTCGCATTTCTTCTCTTTGAAGTAGCAAGTGCTGTCCCTGTGGCAGCACCCCTTCACCCCCGTACCACCACACACCCTGCCTTCACTCTGACCTTCACAGTGCCTCGTCAAGGCCTCTGGTTTACCTCCACCTCTTCGTTACCTCCCCCTCCGCCGTTTCCTGCCATCTTGGCCTTGTTTACGAGCCTCTCCCCTGGAAGGACAGGTTAATAGAAGACCTGGCTCAACTCAGGCCCGTCTGGTTCTCATTCACTTCCCAGTAGGATTTCATATCCAGTATTACTGTCACACACACACAGACACACACACACCAAACTTTGCTGAAACGCTTTCAGTGAGCACTGTATGTGAACTTTAGTTAAAAAAAAAGCCCCAACATATCAAACACATAGAAGCTGTAATGCTCCACTTGTGAAAGTAAATCTGTAAATCTTGTTTTTGGCACTTGGACAACAATTGTAATTGTTGTACTGCCAGACAGGACACAGTTTTAAAAAAATCAAACACAAAAGAATGTTTTTGCAAAAATCTAATATTACTCAATTTTTGCTGTAATAACAAATAAGGATGCGGATGTTTGTTTTTCCTTTAGATTCAAAATCATTCAGCTTACACTAACTGATCGGGACTCATGCATGGGAACGAGCTGCTCAAGAAACAAGCTAGTCATGAACTAGTGTAGCGAGAAAAAAGAAAATAGTGTTTAATTGGATAATCTGAATCACTTCCGGTTCATGTATGGGTTTAGTTTTTTTTAGTTTTTTTTTTACACCAAACTGGCCACAGTGCTAATCCAGGAGTTCCCACTGAGTTTGGGACAATTCACCTGGTAATGTCTGATCATCAACTCCTAGCTGCTGGAGAGGAAACAAATCCTTTTACCACAAGCTGAAGGCAGGGTTCATGGTTACCAGAAACAAATCCAAAGACCTCACACATAACAATCCTCTTTCAAGTGCTTAAGTTTCCAGAGCCACTGCTTAAAACTATAAAGCTGCCGATATTAAAACATTTGTTTGTACAGACATGGAGCAAAAATCATATTTGTGAAGTCAAACTTTCTCAATGCCCTACAAGTACTATTACTAAAACAAGGCAATCAAGACATTTTAGTGATGTAATATCATGGCACCAAGAAGGTTTTCAGGCTGTGGAAAATCTAGCTGGTTTTTTATATGACCAATAAAGAACTGGTTCCAGCGCCAGCCTTGATTAGCCACTGGTACTGCTGCTGGTGGGAAACAAATGTGCTACTGTATGTTACCAGGATCCTTGTTAAAACACAACAATAACATGAGTCTCTTGTCTCAAGACAAAGGTGTTTCATAGACTAGGGTAAATATTAATAGACACATCAGAAATACAATGCAGCATACATTTTTTGTGTGTATTGCAACTGGATGATGACTAAGCATTGAGTGTGCGATGTTACAAACCAACAACAACAAACATCTATTTACAACGGGAATTATGGTTTTGTCTGCTGCTTATGATTCAGTTCTGTGGAAGCTGGTCCAGCCACGTGTGTCTGTGACTCCTGGTCACAGAGTACAGATCGGGAAAACAAAAGATGCCACAACAATGTGAACCAATTTGTGACAAGAGTCATCATCTAGCATAGGGCCTCTAATCGTGCAACACCAATAGTTCAAGGTTTTTTGCAGATGTTATCAAATGCCCCCAATCAAGTGGAAACCATCAGTACTTTTCTCTGACATAATTTCATGCTGTTGTAATGTTCGCTGGTTTCTGCCCCGCACCTCCCTACTTAATGCCACCGCAATGTGGTTTGCATCTAAAGGGTCAGCGTACTGGAGCTCACAATTAAAGACAGAACAGTGAAGGCAGCCTCCAGCGCAAGAGGTTACCCTGTAAATCAGCTCTCAAGGACACAATAACAGCCCCCTGAAAATACAGAAATACAAGCGCTGTGATCTTTTTATTGGGGGGGAGATGAGTGAGAGGCAGGAACTGGAGAAACGAGGAGCCAGGCCTGCTCCGTAAGGTTCCGAGTTTGGGTGGGTTTAAATCACCTTGACTGGCTGAGCTCTAAAAACAACAACAAAAAAATGAACCAACTCCCTCCTGCTCAGAAAGAGCCCGGGGAGACGGGGCGACCGGTAAACAACGCCCGCCCCATGGTCTGGAAACCCAGGGAGGGAGAGGAAACGGCATGTCCTTGGGACTTCAACTCTGACCCTCCTCCCTTGATGAAATATGGACCTTGCCCTGTGGTGTAAGCTTGTTTGAACTCAAGTCTCTAATGGGCAAGGTTGTGTAATTCTTTTGTGTGTGTCTTTTTGTGCTCCATGTTTTTTTTTGCCTTTTTTTTAAGTGCAAAGTTTTAGTATTTTTAGGATTAGGATGGCTATTTTGTGTCACCATGCAATTTATTGCTTATAAATTCTACAAGCAATATACAATTGCTCACTTTTGGGCATACTTTAAATGAATTGCAAAAAGTACAGCAATTTCCCCAAACTGGTTTGAATCCCCAATCTTTGGCCATTAAAAAAATGTAATTGAATTTTTTTAGGTTCAATTAAAGGCACTGGTGCATTTATGAATTTAAACTTGGTTTCAACCTTTGACTTTAACTTCAAATTACTTTAAGACATGATAAATATAGCTTTGGCTTGCAGATGAAGAGCAGGGCAAACTTGCTATTTGGCTTTAGTAAGTTCTGTTTTTTAGGGACTACCTGGAAATATTTGTGCCTCGGTTTTAGAAAGTCATATTTCTGCAGGTTTCTGCTGTTTAACGTTTGCTTAAGATGAATGCTGGAGACAGTACAGGAATTTATTTGTGTAAAACTACTGTGTTTTCCCCTCAAGCTTTTCACACTGTCAAATTCTCCAAACTAGCCCAAACCTCCTTGCTATTTATGTTTACTACTGACAACAAGCACAGAAACACACGAGTGGGATTTGAAACGTTCCACTTCCCTCCGATTCCTCCTGCTGTGGCTGCTAGTGGGGGTAATTTCAACTTGCCGTCGTTTCCATGGTGCATCTGAAACACAGGGCGCCTTTGTACAAATTGATCTGTCCAACGTCCCCCATGCTGTGCGTGGTGTTTCCCTAATTGTCAATGCACATGTTTCAATCTCTGCTCTTTTAAATTTCAAATGATGGAGGGAAAAAGCTGGATGCCTTTTGCCCGATTCATAATGCACCTTCACATGAGGGATGGTGGCCACAAGTGTCGTAACCTAGCAACCAGGAAGTCGCTGTGTGAGAGAACACACATAGAGAGAGAAAAAGAGAGAGAGGAGGGGGCTTCCTCTTTAAAAAAAAAAGAAATAAAAACGCTCTCACTCCTATTTATTCATGCCTTTGTTTGACCAGCTATTTTGGGAGCTATGGGTGTTTCTCTCTCTTATCCAAGGTTTCAACTATTTTTAGCGTCATCTACGGCTTTCTGTCCCTTCGTACGGGGCGGGTGGGGGGGGAGACACTGCTTAACCCTTTTTTCTATTTCTGCTGTGCTGCCTGCATCTGTTCCACAGAACCACTTGGGAAAACCAAAGGGGGAGATTCTTGAGAGTGTGTGTGTGTATTTGTTAAATGAATGTGTAAAAGGGAGCGCATAAGAGGGGATGCAAGACAGCAGGAAAGAGAATGAGGGAGGAGAAGAGACAGAAGGAGTGTTTTCCATCTGTTTTTTTGGCTGGATGCGGTCTTTTTGTTTGCTGGGCAGCATGTTTTGTATTTTAATCTGGATATCTCACCATCTGGGTTGTGGCCTCATACAGAACATTTCCTTTGTCCCTGTTTATGCTAAATTTGTGACTGCTGTGTTCATACACTCATGTTAGATTTAATAGCGCATACATATATGTTTTATCCTCTGGTGTTTATGCAGAAACACAGTCTGGTTGGTAGTTTTTGGATCAAAATTTATGTTTTTCTCTTTTCAGAGGATGCACGGGGGGGGACAACATTTGTGATATTTTCAATCTTTGAGGAGTCCAAAACAAGGAATGAGCGAGAAGTTCACTGAATGATATTAGATTCATTAAGTCCTAGTCTGTCAGTCCTTCTTGTACCATGAATTTATTACAAAAAGACAGAGGTGGATTTGATGTGTGCAATAATTTTTTGCGTAAATGTATGTTGGATTTATCTCGAGTTGCTTTAGATGGCAAAACTAAACTTTTATTTTAAATTGGCCACCCATCTTACAAACTGTCTGTTGTCTATTCTTGGCAAGAGTGATTGCAAAATGTGCAGCATGTCTTTCCAAAGGCTAAGGAAGGAAATGAACAAAACATAATTTTCCCACGCCTGTTATTTCTTTCAGCGATATTTACACCTACCCTTCAATTTTCAGTGTCCATTGCCAAAAACGATAATTTATGAGGGATGGTTGACATCTTTTCTAGTAAAACACATATTCAGCCGGCTTATATGTAATCAATTGTCGTAGATTAGTTTTAAAGAAACAGCACGCTGAAATACAACCTTGCGTATTTCCGTGCTACAAAGAGTGAGAAAGTAAGAGCCAGAACGTGAAGTGCAGTTCCATTTTTTTTAATAAAAAATATATTAATAGAAATATTCATAGTAAAGTCTGGATCAATTTCTTTTGCTTTTGCTTTTTTGTCACACTTAAATATTCCAGATATTCAATGCATGCATCCATCTTCTATACTTGCTGGTTCTTGCCGTGTTGCAGTGGGCTAGTGCATGACATTGGGTGAACTTTGTGGGATACACAATAGTCAGGGTGTCAGCCAATCACAGAGCAACACAGACACGCACACTTCCGTGCATGCACAGCCTCACAGGGCAATTTACAGAGACATCAGTCATTTTTTTGGACTGTGGGTGGAGTACCAAGAGAGAACCAACGCATGCACAGGGAGAGCATGAAACTCCATGCAGGAAGAACCTGGTTGTAAAATATAACCCATGTGTTGCTTTTAAGATCTTTTAAAGGGCCAGCGTTTTTGATTTCTGGATTCTACTAATCGTATCAAGATGTATTCTTATTTTGGGCCAGTATGTTAAATTTAACTCAGCTTCTTCACAGTTGTGGTAAATCAGAACTAATTTATGATTTAGCAAGAAAAAAATTATTTTCCACGTAGGGTCACGTTAGTTAGAAACGTTTTCCCCTTCATTAAATGACGTAATCATTTTTAAAACTCCAGTCTCTGTTCACTCAGCTCAACTTTGTATGATACTAAAATTTGTTTGATCATCTGAAACATTTAAATGTGACAAAAAAGCAAAAGAAAGAAAAGTCTTTAAAGGGGAACATTTTTATTTCACATATTAAAAACAATCTTTGGCTCAACTGAAAGCATTAAAATAAAACTGAAAGACTGGGATTCAGTTTCCTTAATGACAGATTAATGTCATATTTTAAATTAGTTATCGCCACATGACCCTTTCTGTTGTGGTCTATTCACACTACATGGACAAAGTTGAATTTCTGCTGATGTCTTTTCATAATCACCCCTATTCTGGCTTTCAATTGCGTCTCATTATCTCAACTCCTACATTTGCATAGTCAAAGCTGAGATCATTTACATGATAGTATAGTTACAATTCATTTCATAACCCCCTCTCAGCTCTTCATTGTGTCTGCAGGGAGCGATACGGGGGGAATAAAATAAAAAAATCATGTTGGAGTGGGTGAGGGGGTTGCTCTGTAGCTGATGTGTAACTCTCTAGTGGCAGTGTGATTTCACTGTCATTGGCGGGAGAAAGGTCACTGCAAAGGCGCATTAAAATGGAGGGAATAAATAGGCGAGCGCTACTGCAGTGCATAGGGAAAGTGGGCTTGCCAATGAAGTCCCAATCTATTCCCCTCACGCTCCCTGTTCTCTCCCATTACAGACCTCATCAGCATCAAATCCCTACAAGCAGCAGTGGCACACCCTCCCCCACATACAGTATGTTTCCACTTTCTCATGGACTCAAACACACACACACAAAGACAGATCTTGAAGAAAGGACGCTATTTGTTCAAATGTTCTCGCTAGTCCGTTGGCGTGTGTACTGTGTTTGTGAAAATGTGTGCAAATACCACTTCCATATATGTGTCTAATTTTTCTATTAATATCACCCTTTTATTTCTCAGCAATTCAAGTGACCCAGTAGTTTTTTGTCAAATGTAAATGGTTCGCTTCTGTATCTGGCTGAGTTCTGCTCTGAGCTGGTGGTTATAAATAGCTAGAGATGTATCTAATGTAGCCTATAGACACCAATGATGCTACAGATCAGCAGCATAGTATATGGTTCAGACCATGATTTGAGTTGACTTGAAAAATTACATCTAAACCCCCAACACAATATACAATGCTGGGTTCATGACTGTGGACTCTGTTGAGATTTTAAATTTTACCCAATTGCTAACCTTTGCTTGTGATGTATGCAATGTGCCAGTTCAACGCTATGAAGCTTACCGGAAATTTCCTGTGCTGCAAACAACCATCAACACGTTTGAACGGCTTTGTTCAGTTCCTCCACTGCCGTTGCAAAAACTACAGGTGGACTACAACTCTAATGTAGCGGAGAAAATCCACACCACAATTCACAACTTCACTGATTTCTTCTAGCGGAGGAATTAAAGTCAATGGAAGAAAGCCCAGACAGAAGTGTGAAGCAAGATTATAATCAAAATGACTAGGAAGGCAATGACCATGCTAATTTTAAGGTATCTCAGGTGTCACAAAAGACAAATACTTGAAAATGGCACTCTTCTTGTGTTTTTGCTAATAGGATAAAGTGTCCTGTATCACAAACTTACCAAATCAAATGTGATTTGGCCAGGTATTTTACAAGTTAAAGCAGAGGTATATAAATTCAGTGTAGACTGAATGACAGTGAAATAACCCTTTAGGTCAGTGGTTCCCAAAGTGCAGTGCGTGCCCCCTAAGTAGGGGCACGCACTGTATCTTACTTTTACATATTCCTGAGGTGAATGCCATTATTATGATTCCCTTGTTCTGGAGTTTTCTTTGGGAGAGTTTTACTGGTTGATTGCTTATTTAGAAAGGCAACATATGCATTCTGATGACAGATGAAACTCTCGCTTCATGCTCTTTCTGCACCATGCCTGTATCTACTCTACCTCCACATCACCTCCCAGCCTGAGGGGATGGACCAATACCTGGGCTGCACCACTATCTCCCCTGACCGCCATCGCCATAAGGTCCACCATTCCGCTCCATCCTCTTTAGCTCAGCTCAGCTAACATGACAAGCCAGGCAGATGATGATAAATGCAGAGGAGGAAAAGCAATTACTGGATCAGTTAGGTGTAGTAGGGAGCACTCAGGACACTCATTACCAACAGACCAACAGTGGGGTTTGGGCACTGCACAGACACAGAAACCACGCAAACACGCTTTTCACCATGTTTAATGCAAAAACAGCAATCTCCAAACGCCAGAGTGTTTATCTGTTACTTTCTGCATTTTTCTTTTCTTACCTCCATTTATTTAGGCACACTGAGCCATTTACATGCTCTATGATTATAAGCTCAATGCAGCATACATACCACATTCAAAACAATGAGAACAAAAATTAAATCAGAGGTGGCAAGCAGATGACAACATCACTTAAGGATTCACAGCATGAATGGGTTAATATAAGTGCAGCTGAAATGTGCCATGCATTAGCTGATTTGAGCTATACAGTTGTCTGACGTGCCATCTGCACACCTGTCAAAGCTAAGGCATGGTGCATGTATAGAATGCATGTCACAGAGAATAAGGCAACCCTTGGTGATTGACAGTAAGACTGAGGTTGTCATAGGGACAGCAGCAGTCCTGACTGTCCCCTGAGGAGGATGTAGAACAGCATTATTAAGGGAGAGGCACACACACACACACACACATACACACCCATGCACATAAATATTGGGGGAAGGAAGAGGATATGGGAAGGAGGTAAGATGGCTTTGGTTCACCCCACGAATGCTCAGACAGGAGAACACTCTTTCTCACAAGCTAAAACAGAGGCAGTTTCCTGGGCTCTCTGAGTACGCGAGTAGTGGGTGGAGAGATTGCAGGTCAGGCCCACGCAGCCCCCTTTCAGCCGTATAGTGTGCAGCCTGCACTGACTATGTGTTGGCCTGAATGGCAGACAAAGACACAGTAGCTGTTGCATGCATGCACATAAAGGAAGTAAAAGCAAATGCAGAAAATATTCTTGTCCCCGCATCTCTTCCACGTGACTGCCCCCTCTAAGTTGGAGACAACATAACTGCACCTTGAGAAAAACTGTCTGTGTTCATTTGGTTGAAGTCAAAGGGACACGTTTTAAGGTATGCATTGCAAAAAGATGGAGAGAAAACTGCTTTACTTTTCTAAAAGTTCTCATAAGGGTCTAATGAGAGAACGAAGTAGAAAAAATAAACAACTGCATTGTGTTAACCTATTTTAGGATCAGATTCCTACTACCTCAAAAAACCTTCATTTTTTCTTTTTCTCTGACAAAACGTCCAGCCACAATAACACAAAAGTCCGCAGGTCATAATTGCGGGTTAGCTTTACCACTAAACACAGTAAACATGTGATTATAAAAACAGCTTGATTCTGCTGGACGTCTAATCACTGGTTGTATTGCGGTTCACCCTGATATCACTTTCCTTAATCCTAACTGTCCGAGGAGGTGTGTGTTTGACTTCGATAATGGGTTTGTTTGGTTATTTGGCTCGCCGGGGCTTTTTTGTCACATGTCTGACCACATTTGGACCGGACAGGATGTTCTAAACAAGTTCACGCTCGAGGGCTTCTGAGAAAGGATGATGTAGTGCCACTGTAGGTGGCAGAGATACACAAGTCTGAGAGTGTGTCTACGTGCATTCATATCTGTGTGATGTATGCGTGTGTGCATCTGTGTGTCAGAGCCACACTGAATGTTTGTGTATATGGGCGAGTGGGGGTGGTAAGGCTATAATCTGCTCCAAACTGCTTGCGGGCAGAGGCGAGGTGGGCGAGACAGTGATATGGAGAGAAAGCAAGGGAAGGATAGAGTTTTGGGGGGTGGTGGTTGGCAAGACACACGAAATATGGAAAGAAAGAAAAATAAAAAAACAAGAGGACGGAGAGTGAGTAGTGGAGGTGAAATGTGAGCAGAGTGGATTCATATGGCTTACTGATGCTTTACAGTTACTGTACCCACTGTCCTCTTTCCTCTCCCACCTATTGTCATTCCAGGCCCTGTGGGCGCCAGCAAAGCAGCTAATTCCTCTGACATTTACGTTGCTTTTTCAGCCTTCAAGTGACGTAGGCTTGGCAGCATTCAGCGTTAGTGCCCACAATGTTCTCAGGTGGACAAACGAGAGGGTGGATGATGCAGAGTGGACAATGGACAGCTTGAGCCCGACTGAGACTCAGATTCAACATAATGTTATGTTATTAACAATTTTCTTCCATTAAGAAAATGGAATCCACAAAGGATTCTTTGTGACTGATGCCACGGCACAACTTTACCTCATAATAGCCAACACTTGGATGCAAATATATCCCTTTCATTAAATTCTAAAAAAGACTCAAGGGACCTGTCAATGGTACAAGTGGGATTACTTGACCAAGTCTTAATTGCTGTCTTAGACATTGTGGCTGTTTTTGAACCAAATTGTTCAATGTGCCATATCAGAGTTACAGGAATTTAAGAGCTTCTAAGCTGACAACATTTGGGCTTTTTCTTATCTGGTCGTATTCAGCTTTCAGTATTCCTGACTGTGTGCTTAGACTGTTGGTAGGTGGATAAGAAGCAAGTTGAAACCCTCCGCACAGAAAAAGCACATGAAAAAATAACTAGCACAGAGCTTGTGCAACTTATGCCACTGAATTATTAGGTAGTTGGAGAATGCCTCTTACAGAGCATCTTGTACCTAAGAAACAAGTCTACTTATTAGTAAATATTTATTAATATCTAAAATATATTTCTATGATCTATTGGGACAGTTCCTTGAAAACAGATACTAATAGCTAGGAATAACTGTATCAATGTTTGTTGACCTGTACATGTCAGTATGTGTCAGTGTTATTATTATTACAGCTCAAGCTATCAAAGTGAGAATATTGGTAACCTTTCACCCAGCAGCTATTATAAAATGCAAAGCATGAGTAACCACTTATTTTCAAAAAGTACTTTTTAGTTGACTACAGTAAAAAAGTATTGACATTAACACTACTGACTTTTGTTTGAAGTCTATAAGGGTGGGTGTTAAACAAGAACAACAAATGAAAGGATTTCCCAAATGGCTGTCATCATCACCATGTGGGTATTCTGGTCTTATAATACAATGGCTGCTGTGGCCACAACAAAGGAATGACTCACCACCTGGATTAACGTGCAGCTTACATGTCTTACCACTCAACAAAACAGCAACTAAGATAAATCAGAAACATAAAAAAAAATCTAAATAATTACAAGATTTTAGATTCAGGATGTCTACAAGTCCAAGGTTTGTGATTAGTGCAGTTTGCTTCTCGGTCAAACTATGCATACGACTTCACCAAATTTACCACCACTTTACCACAGCCCAGCTTTAATAATTACATTGTTCTTCTTTTTCACTGCTTTAAAGAACTACTTGCAAACTTTCATGCATTCATCAGTTAACCAGAACAGTAGATTTTCAATGGAACATTCAGATACACAATTGAGAGAAATTTGACAAAATTAACTTATAAAAATACAGTTTCCTCTGGTAAACCAAAACACAAATCAGACAATAACTTTGAAGTTTATTGTTGCAACCTTATATTGCAACCCTCACATCTCGATGGATATTTGTTCCCATTATAAGATCTGAGATGACTAGGAATGTTAAATGAAATGAAGAAAAGAGCTTTTCATATATATGTTTTTTTGTTAAAGGGTTTTGAAGATAGTAGAAATAAACAAGTAAGGTGTTGTTTTCAAATATCTGCAGTAAAAAGTGATCTTTAAATGGGTCTGACATGAGTGATCATACAATAATATTGTGCACATATCTGAAAACCTTGCTATAGACCAGGGGTATCAAACTCCAGTCCTCAAGGGGCCGCTGTCCTGCAGTTCTTAGATGTGCCACAGGTACAAAACACTGGACTGAAATGGCTTTATTACCTCCTCCTTGTGTAGATAAGTTCTCCAGAGCCTTGCAGGTGTGATGCAGCAGAGGCACATCTAAAAGTTGCAGGGCAGTGGCCCTCCATGACTGGAGTTTAACACCTGTGCTATAGACCGTGTTGTGTTTATCGGAGTGCATACAGGAAGCTTTGGGCTATTTTGCCACTTTGCTTCCCCCTTTTTTTTAAACAATGGGTCATTATTTTGTCCAAAATAACTTTGTATTACACGTAAACAAACTAATTCACAACAATATGCTTGAACTTATTGGTTTTTGTCTTGTTTTCTGATGAATTATGAAAATAAATGCATGCATGATTACACATAACATCACCTCACCTGTACAGATTCTTTGGTTAGTCTTACTTCATGAATTATCCTCATTTGTTTTTCTATTATGTTGCAAAAACCTTCATATACAATCAGTTTAATATTAAGTGTGTACTGTAGCACTTTGAAAAAAAAATTAACATGCAGGATCCTGTCTGTTCATAAGGGATCTTTGGAGCTAGCTCTTTAATCTGCTTCTTATCTTTCCCTCCATTTGCCTTTTCTCTTCTCCACGTTTTTCCTCCCCCTCCCCTGCGTGTTCTCTGCAGACCTAGTGAGACAGATATAATTGTCAGGACTCCCACAGAACCTGAGGGAACAAACCACTGCACTCAGTGCCATACACTCGCTGACACATTCATCAGTGCATTACATAACTCCTTGACATGCAACTCATATTGGTGGAATGCACAATCAGTGGCGAACTGACACTAGACTCAACATGTGAACCGACACATCCAACACACAGACAGCCTTGAAAAAGACTTCTGTGACAAAGGATGAGAGCTATCCTCTTCAGCACCAGTCCCTCTTGTCATTCCTGAATTGCCTTTGCAAATGAGTGTAAAGAGAATGCAAATATCTCTTTGTGGGTTTTAACGCTTCAAGCCTGAACATGCAAATGATGCACAGAAGCCATTCTCCTGCAGAGAGTTGGCTTGTCGACTCCTCCACTCCCTGTCAGTGCTCCGACTTTTAATTTCCGTCTGTTCTGCTGCTTCAGAGGCCGAGCTTCAACAGAATTGGGAAGAGACTGACATTACACTCAGGTTCAATTTTCTCTTGATGCTTCTCTCGCACCGCTCAGGCTGCGATGCCTTGAAGTTACGAAACAGGAAAAAAAACAAAAAGAGGGCCAGTCCTGACCTAGTCTGGATCACTCTGGATAAAAATCTTCCTCAACGTTTTCATTTTTCTTTCTCTTTGTTGTTATATTGTTGCTTCCGCAAAGGCGTGGGTTCAAACCAAGTTCACTGCAGGAATAAATAAAGATCTGCAGGGGTGTTATCTGGGGTGGCATGATGGGATCCTTGACCATCTACAGAAGAAATTGCAAGATGATGGATGTACAGCTGATTTTAATCAATCAATTGACAAGATATAATGAGAACTACTTTTAGAGAACCAAATAAAAACCAGTAAATGTAATGAGTTGGGATTTCTTGGTTCACACTGATCATATTGAACGAATTACCTTATTTCTCCGGCACTTCCTCTGCAAAACTATCTCTGCACATACAGAAACACATACATATTCCATACAGACATGGCATTGACATCAGAGAAGTGAAGACTGAAGACAATGTCATTATGATTGAGCTGCAGACTGTCAGCGCTCCTCCATGCAGCCTCCAGTGCTCACCAGCACAGATCTAAACGATATTGACAATTGAATAAATTTTCTACATGAAAGCACATCAGCTGAAGCGTGCCACCCCACAACTCCCTTCTCTCCACACCTATATGACCTACTGAAGTGCTAAATAATTACATTATGTTCCAGACGCTAATTTGACTGAGAGCAATACTTCTGGTCTCATTTCACCAGAGCTGTTTTCATACATTTGTGCTGGTAAATCGGTGCATGAAAATGAGCCATGGGATACTGAGTTGTTGCACACGGGTGATAATCATGACCATAGAGCGTGAAGTACCTGCAGGGTTAATGATGCCATTGCTGATGTCTGTCATCCGCACATATTAAGACCTGCAATTATCTAGGTTTCGTGGTATTTCAGACAAAAAGTTGTCATGCTGATGTATTTACAGACTATTATTTGCTTGCCTCTGATCTTTTATGAGATAGGAAGCATAAGGGGGGAAAAAGGATTGTGATGCATTTGTTTTGGACAAATGAATTACAATCACGCTATGAGTGCAAGGTGTTGGGCAGCATCTCCTATTGTAAGTGTTAAAGAATAATAAACAAAAAAAACTCAAAAGACAGTTAAAAAGCAAAATGTGTAATGACTTTCTGCTCAGATCAGGGCATACTGGCAGGCATGAGTCAAAAAGAAAAGGAAGAACATGTTTAATTTTTAACCTGTCAGTTGAGTCCTTGAAAACACTTTGTTGCCATCTACTTGTTGACAACTAGTTGCTGAAACTAGATAGCAACAACTAGTTGCCGTCTAGTTGTTGCCATTTAGATGGCAATCTAGATGTGGCAAATTAAATCTGCCAAATTATGGATTGATAATTGGCGATCCATAATTTGGCAGATTTTCATCATAAATACCTGCATTCATGTATTTAGCATGAGCTATTTTCCACCTGTCTACTAAATTTAGAAAGTTATCGCCTCTCTGTCCACAAAGTGGTGGGTTTGGTTTGAATCTGCAAGAACTTAAATTAAAACCTGAAGCAGAGAAGGAGTTGGTTTGGGCTCACATCACCTATCAGCAAATAAAATGATTTGTGATCATGAAAACTTTGGATGCAAACTGTCTGAGTGACCTTGCTAACCAAGAGGTCACACTGGGTTCTTAGGCAACTTTCAATGCTTCTTGGGCATGAACAGGTGTGGCATGTGCTCTTTTCCTAACATCTGAGGGAAAATAGTACTTAATTAATAACCTACCCAGAAGAGGAACACAATTTAGTTTAATTATCCTTACAAGTTAACTAGAAATTATTTCTTGCTATTTCCATTTAAGCCTTCGTAATGTCCATTAAAGACGATATTAGTTTTCTAGTTACCAACACTGTTCCTTGTATGTAGGCTGGCTATTCGCAGGGACAAGAGAGAGCAATGCAGAATAAAGTATAGTTTGCAATATAGAATCAAATAAAGCCTCATTCTACAAAGCTTAATATCTGGTTCGGCTCTAGTTAAGTTAGGTGTGTCTCCCTTAGCAGTGTGTTTTTCACTATTGTGGGCACGAATATGGGTAGAAACGTGGGTGGGCCGTGAGGGTGCACAAGCTGTAGTCTTCGCTCCTATGATGTCATTGGTAGCAACGCTCAGCAGTGGAGAACGTCAAGGTTGTCTTTAAAAGAGTTATCATTTACTGATTATAATTCAATAATTTGGGAGTAAATTCAATATTTATCATTCATGTCCTTCAAAATGATGCGTACAACATCATTTAGACGCATCTACTAACATTTTAAAGAAGCATCTATCCATAAAAAAACAGGAAAATTGGCAGTTCATTATCAAATGAGCCCTGCAAAAGTTAGATTTTCCTTAAATTCACTAAATGAGACGAGATAGTGGATAGACGTCATCAAAGAGTTGCTGAAACAATATTCATCATTATCTGTCTGGAAACAATGGGAGATATTAGACTTCCACGGCTCTTTTGTCGGTTTAATGACTAATGCTGTGAGCCTCTTACAGTCACTGTTTACTCTTTAGGGGTTGTTACCCAGAGAGCAACAATGTAATTTATGGCTCCGCCAGTTCTCTTATGTCTCTTTAATGACATTGCAATTACAGAAATAACAGCACATTTATTGCTCACAAATACTTTGACCTATGTATGTTTTCAGCCTGCAATAAATAAAATGACTTGGCCTCAGTTTCCTAACACAGGGCTGCACACTGTGGCTGAAGATAGTCATTGTCTGAGAGTTTTGTTACGTAAGTGTGTTGGGTCTGACTGGTCTTTCCACTGCAGGAGTTTCTGCCCCCTGGTACTTGGCGCAACAAATGTCTGACTCCTGTGAATGCATTCTTTTTTATTGTGTGTTTATTTGTGTGCTTATGGCGAGTGTGTGTGCGTGCGTCGGGGTGTGCGTGTCTGTGGAACTGATTTGACAACATGATAAAGAGCAGTTACATCATCTGGGAAAAAGCACAATCCTCTCTCTTTGCTCAAAGCCTTTCACTCACAACAAGGAGTACTTTGTTTTTGTGACCGAGCAGTCGTGTATGACTGAACGGTTTTGCAATAAAAATAGCAGACATTGTCTGTTTATTTTGACCATTTGGGTCATTGTCACATGAAAAAAGATCTATTTTAGTTGTTTTGTTTTTTTTAGTTTTCAGGGACACTGCTATAGCTTCTGGAAAGAGTTTTGTTGTGGGAGACAACAAGCAAAAGGCCAAAGGTTATTGGCTGCAGGGTTAAGGCACGAAGGGTTAAGTCTTGCTAACCTTCCTCTCTTGAAAAGAGCCCAAAGTCTTTCAGAGGACAAACAACTCGCTGACAAACCTCTTTAGTTACACAAAAAAAACATAATTAACAGACAACAGTGCAAGGGATCACCCTGATGTATAACTGCTGATAATGACAAGAACAGTCCTTCTTTAATATAGCTCCACACACCCACACAGTCATATGTGTGACACACTTAGAAACCTTTTATCTGCTGAGCACATAAACTGTGGCTAAAGTTTTTTCAGGAACCAAAAGATTATTTTGAGAGTGAAATGCAGTTTCCAGTTTCGAACGCTGAAACTGTTGCTTCCCCTCATACCTCCATGTCGTGGACCTGATGCTGCAAAGTAGTTTTACCCAAAGTTTTCTGTCTCCGTCATCTCATCTCCACTCCCCTGGCAGCTGTGTCAACACCCACAGCCCTCCAGCCTTAGACAAATCTTCCACACATCCATTGTACACCTCCCCCCTCAGGCATTAAAGGGCTTCGCTGACAACTCTATAAATGCTGGCAGTCAGTCCCAGTACAACATTGATTTTGTTCCAATCAATCCAGAGAGAATGCAATGCATGGCAAATGACACAGCCGGTGTGCAATAGCATACATTTCAGCATTAATTGTTGCCGGGCAGATTTCAATGGTCAAATGTGAAGGGTTGGTCTCATTGGTATTACAATGTGACCAAGTGTTTTCATTAAAACTCACAGTGTCCGCACCAACAAGATAGACTTCATACAGTTTACAAGACGTAACCATGAACATTGATAGTTAATGTCCTTCAGTAATTCAAAATAATCTAAATTTATAATTGTTTTAGTTCATGTCTCTACTCCGGCTGAGCCATTCCAACATGCTAGTATTGGTTAATTAAAATACTGTATTAAAAACCAAATCTTCCAGAGATGGGAAGAGTTTTTGGTTTAACTGCAGTCCTTAAAACATTAGTCTTAGAACACCATCTGCATTTAAAATGCAGCTGTATTGTACGGCTAACGCTGTATTTTATCATGCTTTTTTTTATTTAGTGAATTTTGTTCGACTGGATTAGAACCAGGCCAAAGATTTAAAATTTTCGCACGAGGCCACCCTAATCATCTTCGCTCATTATATTTGGTGGAGACACTGGACAATATTTCCTTCACCGCCTACACGGCTCTGATTGCTAACATAAACTGATATGCACACTTTCACCCATGAAGGGACCGTATGGTCAAGGAACCGCGGTGGGATGTTATTCTAGCTGTAAGGGTCTGTTTGCCTTTCATTTGAACATTTTCCTGTCTCTCATTCCTACGTTTTGTATGTTTTCTCATCACCCCGCCTCTTGTTTGGTGTCATAACAAAGCATTTTATATTCCCTCCTCCAGTAAGTTTCTCATCCCCCTGGTCCCTCTTGAGTTTGCTGTTTGTGTTTTCACACTGTCATTTTTCTCTGCTCACACGCAGTGAAAAGAGGGGACAAGGCCTGCTTTTCTCCTCTCTGTGTTGTGGGCTTTGACGTGGGTGACTTTGTGTGCGGTTTTGGCACAGGCCGTGTTTTTAGAAAGCATGTCATGGGAGGTTGTGCTTCATCATGTGACATCGGTTGCACATAGTAACTCTTGTGTTGTAGGTGTGTGCCATCAGCTGTGTCATCCTTTTAATTTGAAATGAAATAATTTTTTTGAATACTGATTGTTAGAGAAGAAGGAAAGTGCTGTGAAAGCCTCAACCTAATTGTAGGAGAAGGTTAAAGCGCCAGTGAGCAGGAGGATTGCCAGAGCTTCCTCCCTGTGTCAGTCCATGTTCACTGGCTGGGAGACACTCCTAGTTCTCTGAGTTTAGCTGCCGGACCTGCCGCAGGCTTGGCTTAAGGCCCTGAAAGGGATCAGAGTAGGATGCTGCACTCACTCTGCACAAGTGAATTCTGCACACAAGCACACAGATCAACATTCGAGCAAACATATCTGCTAGAACCATCACTCACATGCATGTCCTTCCCATCTTTTTTGCAAGGGGAAATCTCCAACATGGAGTGTGGTGGGTCAAAGAGTTCACAAAAACACACACATTCACATCAACCTGCAAAAAGATCTGCTCCTGGCCACCAAACATCACACTAGAGCGTCTGCCTGTGGAAACAGAGGCTGCTGGAAGCAGGTGTGACGTGCAGCTACGAGTTCAGCACGTAATTACACACAACAGAGATGCCAGTCGGAGATTAGAAAAGATAAACATTTACTCTTCAGGTTATTTCCTGAGCTTTGTGCTAAATTTGGCTGAGAAGTGTTTCATCTAACCGTCATACTTGCGTCTCAGGGCCATTTCCTGTTTATTCTGACCTTTTCTCCTGCTGTGCCTCCTTTTTTTAAATTTTATTTTATCTCTTTGACAGGTACGATAACACACAGTCAGAGCAAAGACCTCATTAATCAGTGACCGGTGTGTGCACTTGAATGCACTGAAATTCCAAAGCAGAAATGATAAAGAGACACAACAAGAGCAGAACAAGAAGCCCGGACCTGTACGAAGCTCTTTGAGGTTGACGGTTGTGATGTACAAACAGCAGAGCAGAAAGAGAAAAGAGGTACTGTCCCCTCTGGGGAAGAGCGCTCGCTGCCCTTTGTGTTTGGTTTGGAGGAGGTGGAATGACTGCTGACCACATCAACCACAAGCCTTTAACTTTCGGCGCAAGCATTTTCTGCATGACCTTCACATTAGAGCAGCTTAGAGCTGGTGTCCGGAGTTTATTAAAAAGGGAAAATGCCAGAGTAAAACTAAAACCTTTTAGAGTGTAAAAAGCCTCACAAAGGGAGAGAACCTTATTATGCTCACTTTCAAGCTAACTCAACAATCACATTCTTTAAATGCTGGTGTTAGGAAATGATGAACTGCATGTTTTTACAAATTCTCAAAATTTAATTTTGTTCTAATTACCAGAGAAAATTATTTTCTTTAAAACTACAGAGTAGCTGCTTTGTCTTTTTTTTCCCCTTCTGAGCAGAACTTGTTCTCGGTTCTGTAGGACCACCTACTTGTTTGACACACCTGTAAGAGCTATGTCAATTTTATACTTTAGTCTAAACTTTGTGCGTATGGACGTTCTCACTGACTGTAAATTTAGTCAGGGATAAACAGGATGGCTTTTCGTTTACAGAAAAATGAAAACATGGGACAAGAGTCTTGCAAAAGCTTTGACACACCAAAGTATTAGTAAACAGAGTCGACCTATGTCTAATATTGCCTCCATATCAATCCAACTTTTCTGCGACAGCATCCCAAACTGCACTTCCACTACAAATGTCCGGAAATCTTTGTCTATATTTTATTAATGTAAAAAAACAACCCACAAGTTTGCAATTGTGGTGTTTCCATTAAATAAGAAATTAAATGGTTCTTGCGATAAGTCATTAAAAATCATGGTAGCGACGGATGTAAACAGTTACATGAGACCACATTCATAATTCAGCCACGATGAGAGCACTAGTCATCAATCAGCTGTAAGAAGAGACGCCAGTGTCTTATTAATCTGTTGGAGTGACAAGCCCCTTTTTCAGAAAAGTTATGGATTCAACACACTCAAATGACACAACGTTTTATGAACAGTCTGATGCTGTGAGAGCTTTGGAGGAGATAGAAGCACTTTATCCCCCAACCCCAAAAAAATCTTTGTCCTATCAATTCCTAGAATACAACAGACTTGCAGATACATTGTCTAAGAGATAACGCACTAGTAAAAAAGTATAGTTTGTAATAGTAATTTAACAAAATGTGGAGTAATTTTGCAGGGCTGTGTATCTCATCAATCTTTAGGACTTTGAGGACTTTGATTTAAGATTAATGATCTGTCTTTTAAAAAAGCAGTCCTTGTAAATTATTCTTGTTCTTGATCCACGAGTTCACATGGAAATGTTCCTTGGCTATTCTGCTACTCCCACATTGCAAAGTGCTGTTGTGAATAGTTTTATCATACCACTGGCTAACAGACCTGCCTCCTCTCACCTCTCAATGTGTGCATTTCCCAAACACCGGCCTGGAACTGATTACCTCCCTGTCTGTGTTCTCTGGCCGTCTCTGTATATGTCTGCTGATGTTGTTTAGAGGAGGGCAGACCACTTCAAATTGTCCTCTGTGTGGAATGGAAACGCTTGCAACGGGTGGTGGTGTCGGTGGTGGGGGCTGGTGCTGGAGCGCATTCTTGTATGTCACTTTTTAGCAAAGCACAAGCTGAGCTCTCATTCCCTGTCTCGGCGTGGAGTTTGCAGTGTGGGCAGAGGGTGATGAAAACAATAGAGAGAGAGAAAAAGAAAAGAGGAGCAGAGAGAGGGGGAGTGGGGATGGAGGAGAGTGCGTGGGTTAGCAGATAGGACTGGCGATGAGGGGGAGGGGGTAGGTTAACGTGGTGCCTACACAGGGCGCTATCCCACAGGCTCGCTCCTGTCTCCCACGCTTGGCCCCAGTAACCTGGCCTAGCTTCTGTTTAATGTCTGGCTCTGCCACACCTCGGCCCACTCCCTCGAGATCTGCATGTCTGTGAAGAGAAGTGCATTTCAAAAGGAAGCAATGTTGAAGTCCCCACCATAGTTTTTTTTTGGCCTTTTGTCTCCAGGCAGTTTTTGTTTTGGCTCTGTTTCTTGACAGTTTCTAGTCTCTATTTTGCTAAAACTTTTTTTTGTTGTTCTAGGACTTGTATTTACAAATAGCTTTTTGGCTGAGCTCCATAAATGACCTGTATTTCACTCAACGATGATCACAAATCTCAGTGTTAAAGAGAAAAAACTTAATTTGAACAAAGACTAGCAAAAACTGGATGTGTTTGTGATCCGTATGTTTATGATTAGGGGCATAAAGGTGCAGTTTGTCTTGTCATTATGACTTCAAATGATTTCTTCTGACATCACATTCCTCTAGATTAGAACAAAGGTGCAGTATCTATGGGGAAACCCTGTCCATCTTTATTAATATGGACAGGGTTATATAAACAAGGGAACGATTGTGGAATCCCATATTAATATATGATCGTCGTATGTTAGTATGATATAGCAATATTTCCTCCTCGTGTGTAGAGAATACATTTGATCAACTTAGTTTATTACAAATCATACGGTCTGAGATTACTCATAGTATACTCCCACACACACAGAGAGAAAACATGCAATGTCTACTCTAAAAGCAAACCACTATCGCATTGTAAAGTTATTTTTTTTCCCATATAGGATAAACTCACACAAAAAAGTAATATCCTACATCCGGGTCTCAATTTTCTAGGAACCACATGGTACTAATTCTCCTACCACACCATTGGATATCTGTGCAAAGAGAGCTGCAACTTTAATTAAATAATGCTCAGACTTTGTAAATCTATCCAATAATACAACATGCAACATTTGATTTCCAGCATATTCAGGCAGCTTTCCTTGATATGTCAAAGAAATTGTACAGCATGCACATAGAGACACCTCATCTGCATTGGTGAATATTTACACACCTCGTCGAACGGTTGCAGTAGCACACAGAGTTGTTCAATGTTAAGTCAATTTAATTATTATGACATGTTGACATGTGAATCAATTTGTAATTCAGCTAAATTCCTTTTTTTCTATGTTTCTGCATCTCTGTCCAGGTGGAACTTAAGTTTGGTTTTAACAGGTGGCACTTATCCTGCAATCCATAGATAATTTTCCACTGGTTACAAACAGGCCAGGAATTAAGAAAATATATGGCATCTAAATCTTAAGCAATCACTTACAGCCCTCTTTGTTTGCTCCTTTCACTTTGTCAACATAAAGAGAAGAATCCTTGCCTGATCTTGTCCAGGAGAGAGAAACCCTGGGCTTCTGAAAAAGTTTAAACTGGTGTACTTTTATGTTTATTATTATTTTATTAGAAATAATGACTTACAAAGTTATGTTTTTTGGATTTATAGTAATTCCCATTCACATTACGTATTGGTCTTTCCATTCCTGGCCCCATTCTCAACTTTTGTCCAGTGGAAAATTGAAACATATTGAAATACAAAATGATTTACCATCAGCAGATTTCAAAGCATAAAAATCCCCAGATAAACATTAAGTCACAGTTTCCATTTTGCTTTGAAGACCTGATGAAGTAGCTCAAGTATTCATAGCCAAAGTCAAGTTCTTCTGGCCATCCTCCCAATCTTTGAGGGATTAATGTATAACTATAGTCGTAATATCCTGTTCAAGTGGCAGTCGTTAAAATTTCCATGTTTTAGTCTGTATTTGTTGAGTGAGAGACTGTTTGTTTTCATATAATAATAATCTGGGAGTGACAAACCTGAGGTTTCATGGGTTGATGGGGATAGCGCTCACTAGCAGTTTAAATCAAAGCTGTACAGTTCTTAGAAGAGACTTACAAAAAATTTATGCACCTGCAGGTTTTAATATCTTCTGACTCCAAAATCATTGCTATAAAACTTCAAATAAATTGTTCAGCACATGTATTAAATTCACAGAGGATTTAAACAGTTATTATCACATGAATATTCTACTAAGTTCATTCTCTACACTACACAGCTAATGATAGTGATCCATCTTTCTGACCAACCTGGTGTTGATTCAATGTGTCAATTCAGCTGAGAAAAACATCATCAAGCTTTGCCGTTGTTAACCGTGAAAACACCAGAAATGCGAGGCCGGTAGCTACTCTGAAGATGACAGATATTTAACGAGCGATATATTTTTGTTTTTAATATCTCTGTATTTATGTTGCGTGCCCAGTAATCAGTCTTGGCCACCGTCCTTGTTATCATATAAACAAATCCAAAATCTCCCACTTGAATACATTCATAAATGCTTGCCATCAGGCAGTTTTTTTTTGCATATTTATGTCTGGGCTGGCAAACAGGTAATATTCTATCCAACGCTGGCCTACTGTACATAATCACTGAGATATTGAGATCCACATGAGGGCTGGATGAGCAGATTAATAGTATTGACAAATCCTAATTAGCGTCATGCTGAATCAAATGATTAATGTGAACAGTTGTTAAGGAGGCAGTGTGTGTCTAAATAGAGCCAGAGGCTGGATAATACAGTAAGAGCCTGTGACTCAACAGTAAGGCAGAAAAAGACAGAAATTGTCACAAAAAAAAATAAGTAGTGGAAGGGTAGGAAGGGAAGACACTGTGGAATGACACAGTGTTTTATATGTATACATGGTTGAGCGGCTGCCTTCCTGTTCGGTTCCCCTGAATGTTTTTACACCCCAAGTTTTAAGCAGCGATGGGATTAGTTTGTAGGATTTTTGGTTTGCATTGTGTGCTGAGAGGATAGGCAGTGAAATCCCTTTTTCAGCCACCACTACTTATCCTTGTCCCTGTGTTGTCTCTTTCAAACAGAAGCGCCTCGCTCTACATGCATGTAATCTAGGTGACAAGAAAGAATGAAAAGAGAATTGACTGTGTATGAAGGGAGAGAAAATGGGATAGCTGACAGAGAGGAGAATGTGGCGAGATTTGTGGAATAGACTTGGGAGGGAAGGGAGAGAGCGTGCTGGATGTGCACTGACTTCACGGTGGGTGCACACGCACCGTAAACCCGCTCTTTCCTTAGTTGGTCTTAAAGGGGGGTGCAGACCTATAGTATGAACGTGGTGCATTTATGTCTGACATCAGCACGTGAATAATTCATCTTCTACTTCATGCCTGAATTATTGATGTCTGAAAGATTACAGAAATATCCAGCAGAAAACAGCAGTCTGGAAGGAGGGAACATGATGCAAGATGGAGAAAAGAATAAGGAATTTCATCATTATTTACAGTTTCTTTCCAAAATGAGTTAGTCACCAAAAAATGGAAAACGAACTGAAAAATTCAACAAAAGAATAATCAAAACCACAAAAGTTACATTTGGCTGCTTATTCATGATTTTGGTTAAATTATGAAACCTGATCATTAGGGGATCTGTTCTGCTGTGTTTCTGATGTGTTCCCTGCTCCAGGACATCTGATGTATGTAGATGCACTCTACACTTCATATCTTTATTTGTGACAAGATTTAAAAGTTATTTACCATTTTCTTTTCCACAATAACTATAAATTTTGCATAACACTTCTTTTGGCTTTCTTTCCTTTTTTCATATTTTATAAAAGTGCAGAGTACGAACAGAAGTTGTCACGTCAAAAACTTCTTCAGACGGAGCAGTGGGATCTCTGCAGCCGCTCCAAGTCACCATAAACATTTCGACAGCTGAATACAAATGCACAGCACAATGTTCGGATGATTTGTTCAAAACTCAAAATAGGGTTTACCTTCCACTTCACAAGTGTATGGTTTTGTCTAGGTGTGTCAAATAAAAATCCTAAGATAATAAATTATGTTCAATTAGAATGTGAGAAAACGTGAAAAAAGTTAAGGAGCTATGAATAATTTTGTAAAGCACTGTAATACTTTTCTTTGCTGAACATCTCAGTTAAAAACATAACTGGTAAATATTATCTGGCACTGATCAATATCCGCTCCTTGAAGTTCGATCTACTTCAAGAGCAATGAGTGGAGGCATGATGAGCACCTTCTGTAGAATCAGTGGTTAAATGTTCCCTTTCGATGTAGTACTCTGGCATAACCATTGCAATAAAAGTTAGATTTGTCCCTTATATAAAAATATGAATTTCACTTTCCATATAAGGATGTTCAATTTCTTAAAATTATGTCCTCAACTAATTCTTCTGGGAGTGGTTCTTTGTGGTTCATGTGGATGGATACAGCTTTATTAGCTTTGGTGATTTTCTCATCCTGAATCTTTATTTACATTACAGATCCCCGTTAAATTAGGAACCCGGCTCTACAAATGACTGTTTGCTGACAAACAGAGAAAATGCATCGGTGGGCTCACTCTGACATTACTGCTCATCAAAAAAAAAAAAAAAAAGGTTGCGCTGTTTCGGAAACCTCCTCCCCTCGCTGTTTTGTGACATTAGGACTCATCACTTTCTGTAACCCTCTGAAACCAGCTACCGGACTTTCAAACCCATCTTACTGCTTGATTAACCAACTGAGCCAAGGTGAGAAAGCGCGGGGATTCATAACCACCATTTCTAGGTTGGTTGTTATTTTTAGGGTCCCACATTTGAGAAGTGTAGTGTGACTCAGAAGTGGCCTTTGACAAAAGAGTCAGAGTGTGTTTTGCTTCAGCATTTATGTACTATTCATCTGAATGTACTCTACAAATTAACTGCAGACTCAGTAGCTGTTGGGAAGATCTGTGCAATCGCTAAAAATAAAAGCGCATCTCTGAAAAATAGATGGACTAATAAACAGATGACTTCATTTACACATAAAACAAAGAGACCTCCCATTTTCCTGTTTTTTTTTTTACTTTGTTAGCCCCGTCCTGCGATGCTCAGAATGAGGCGAGTACGTGCTTACGTACATCTTTTTTGTGGGTGTAACCATACATGTGTATGTGGCTGCTGTGTTGCCAGCTCGGAGAGGCACGGGGCCCAGACACTTGGAATCATTTAGTGAGAATTTCGAGTGTGGGAGGAGAGGAATGTGCGCCCAGATAAAAGAAAAGTGAAAGAAAAACCGAGCAAAGAGAGGGGGAGGAGAGCATGAGAGATAGACATAGATATAGACAGAGAGAGGCCACACTGGGAATGTAGCAGGTGAGGATGAGATGCAGAGGGAAGAGGGAAGAAACAAGCCACCTGAGAGAGAAACGCTTTGGAGAGAGGGAAGGCAAGCTTACATCGTAGACGGGGGTTAAAATGAGGGCACGGGAGAGCGAAACAAGACGGAGGCGAAGGGAGGGGAAAAACACAAAAAGACACAGATCTTCAGCAAATGACAGACAGTGGGAGCAGCAGAGAAAGAATAGAAGAGAGAGGCTGAGAAAAGAAAGGGGGAAAAAAAGTACAAACTGCCCACACCTTACCAACTGTTCTCCATTAAGCAGATTTTTATATTTTTTCAAATGGCTCTTGCAGGTCTCGCTTAGGGGGAACATCTATTCCTATCACAATGCTGCCTACACACACCTCGCAGTGACAGGCAGAGCAGGAGAAAGAGGAAAGACGGGGGCCACAAGTAGAAATGAACAAAGATCTGAAAAGAAGAAATGCTGCGAGATGAAAGAAGAAGAAGAAGAAATGTCCACAGAAAAAGAGATGTGACACAAATAACTAAGCCAATCTGTAATGTCTACTATTGCCATTTTTGAAACTTGCTTAATAACAGCACTGCAGTTGCTATTAGAGGAGTAAATTATCACTATGAAGTGTTTCTAGTTTCTGGCTCGGAATACCAGAAATCAATTGCAGATCGAGTCTGCAGTATTTTTTTTCTTTTTCTCTTTTTGCTATCTGTGAGCACAAATAATTCTGAAGTCTTTTCTTTTTCTGAATATATATTTACTCTTGTCCTTCACAAATATTCCTCCCACATTCACAACACATGCTTGCAGTCTGTCTTCTGTTTTCTGATCCGTACCAAACCTTACAGAGCACCACCAAAGCTGCATGAGGCATCCCACAGAATAAATCCTCAAAATGTACATTTAAATGAAATCAATCAGTATTAGATTCTAACATTGTCTTTTTGATATATACACCGATGGCTGTAGAGAAAGAAAAAAAATCTGCTAACGACAGCATTCTTGCTCTCAGCTCAAGCCAAAGCCAAAGGATTTGATGAGCACTGTCTCTCCATGCAAATCTGCAATTGGCCTCCTGACCCAGCTGATGAGCAGTGTAGTTTAGCCGAACCGAGTACACTCTCAAACAACATCCAATCAGCAGCCATTGTTTCCTATTGATAAGGACCAATCCCCTGCCAGCCTCCTGTCTGCAGGTCAAGATGATTTCCATCCAAAATCAATCCCAGGGAGTGCTTTGTGCATCTGGATCGCCATTTTCTGTCTTCAAGGGAATAACATGAACTGGTTGTGAATAAAAAAAAACTTTAATGACGATTCAGAGTTCAACTGATCAATGGGAGGCTTTATTGACCAGCGAGGGTCGAGGAATGAACTAGGCTCATCTGACCTCGGTGGCTCCTGGCAACAAGGTGGGCACATTCAATCTCACTTGACCCGCTCAGCTGTGACCCCTGACCCTTAGAAATGATGCCCCCATGTGAACTATCACCTCCGAGGATCAATGGCCCTTGACCATCGCCACAGGCCTTTGGCCAGAGCACTCAGGGAGATGGAGGGGCTGCAGAGGCGGTGGAAGTAGGGTGCTGGTTCGGAGAACCAGGTGACCCTAAACAGCGAGGTCACCGACAGCTGATGATGAAGGAGTTCTTTATTTAAGCTGAATTTAATGAAGGGAAGGGAATGCTGGCACACAGACATTTTTAGGTATATATCCAGTTTATTTTCCTCTAAATCAGCTTCTGCAGTACTGTGAGAAGGTATTTGTTCCCTTACAGAGTTTTTGCTGTTTTCTTGTTTTTGATGCAAAATTTTAAGTGAAAGAAATGGTAAAAGGAAATGAATTTTTATGTTGCCAGTCCAGTCAAACTAACCACACGGAGAACTACAGACACATTCATACTCACAAACATTTACAGATCAGTAGGTAACTAACTTGGGGTTAAAAGCCTTGCTAACTGGCACATCAACATGTGATGAGAAGAAGCTAGAATAAAACCTACAGTCTTCTGATTGCAAGAAAAACCAATATAGTCCTATGTAAAAAAGGCACTTCCCCCTAAACCTAATGATCAGTTGTGCCACTCTTGCCATTAAGTATTTTTAGTAAGTGGCAATAAATCGTTTACACCACTATGATGTACTTGTGGTACTTATGTATATAAATTCACACAAGCAGACTGCTTAAGTTAGACCGCTTCATCTGGCCGGACATTCACTTTCAGGGGTTTTTGGGCAGAGAATAGAATTGATGCCTCTGTCAATTACTGCAAATTGCAAATGCTTTTTACCCAACACTGTATCTATTCATTGTAGACTCTATAACAAAACCATTAGAAACTCGAGTTTGGAATGTTTTCAAGTTCTCATACTCCTTTTTTTTCATACATGGATATCTTTACACAGAGCTTTCCACATTCCCATCTACAGTTATTGTGTTTTTGTTGTGCAGCCTGTCAAGTCAGACCATTAATCCTCTTATGTTAGAATGGTGGAGCAGCAGAAAGTTGAGCTGCTCTCGCATCCTAATCAGCAAGGTAAAGTTCTTTGATCTGGCATTGGAAAAGCTCCATTTCTGCTTCTGAGACATTGCCATGCATAGCGGTAGCTTTACAGACTAAAACCCTCCTTGCATTTGTTTTGCCATTGCCAGTGACTCCACCATTAGACTCCTTAGAAAAAACTGAATGTTAAATCCATGTTCCTACTTGACAATTTCCGTTTCTTTTCTAAAGTTAGACTGAAACCGCTGGGTTTCAATGCACACCTCCTATCACTATGGCATAACATACACGAATAAATACACAGCAGGTCTCAGTGGGTGTCAGAGAGATATGCTGAGGGTGTTATAACAGCAGTGAATCATCAGTAACATAGCATAACAGAATGTGTCCTCATCTATGAGAGCATACATGCACCAGACAATATGAGGAAGGCTGTTAAATATCATTAAAACTTACTGGAAAAGATATAGTCTTCACTTAAGTGCGACAGCACCAAAAACTACAAAAGCAAATGAGACAATGTTTTTATAAAAGAAACGTTTCTTAGATTAACAAGAAAGCTGAAGACTGCATTAACTAAATACATAATGCGTAGGTGTGTAGCTATTAGGTTCATTTTCATGCTTTGCTGACTGTTAAACAAAACTGAAATCATACATATTTGTTTGTTTCCTAGAATGTGACTGTGCTGATAACATACTACCGTGTTTTTCGATCTATAAGCCGCTACTTTTTTCCCACGCTTTGAACCATGCGGCTTATGGGCCAGTGCGGCTTTTCTGTGTATTTTTCTTCAACCACCAGGGAGCTCTTTAGCAGGAAGTGAATCATTGGAAATCAAAATTGGAAATCAACGAAAAAAGCGCTAACTTTCATTTAGCACATGCTAGCAGCAGGCCCGGCGGAGAAATGTTTTCAAACTCATATCCCCTCATCATGGAAACAATACAAAGAAGTTCATATGATGCAGCTTTTAAGTTGAAGGCTATCGATCTTGCAGTACGGATCGATAGCCGCTGCACGTAAGCTCGGCGTGAATGAATCCATAGTTCGGTGTTGGAGACGCAGGGCTCCATCCTTGTGGAAAACTAAGAGCGGCAGAGATATCAGCGGCTTATATATGTAGGTTTCCAATTTTTTTTTTACTTTGTGGATGCGGCTTATAGTGAGATGCACTTTATAATCCGGAAAATACGGTAAATCATGACTTAAAAATAGAGGTTTGTACTGAATTTAGTTTTTTATATACCGGTTCTTATTATATGTAAACAACAAGAAGTTACAATACATTTGAGGAGTTCATTTACTTCTGCAGTTGTGTTCAAAAATCATAATATCGACATCCATTGCACAGTGATTTAGTTCAATGTTTTGTCTCTTCACTTTTAGAATTACTGCTAGCAACTATGTTATGCTCATCAGAAAACTGTAATATTACAGATCAAGATCAATTAGAGAAATTATTTCTAATTCTGAAATGTTGGTTCACTAATAAATATGTCTGTCCATGTACTGAGGTATTCCTTAGTTGGGACTAAATTACTGCATTAGTGCGGAGTGGCATGGAGGCAAGAAGCCTGTGGTACTGCTGTGTTGTAATGGAAGTCCAGGTTTCATTGAAAGCGGCCCTCAGGTTATCTTTGTCATCTTCCTCTTCTCTGTAGTCCATAGATTCTCTCTGAGGTCTAATTCAGGCTAGTCAATCAACCCCAGTAACACCATCATATAAAAGCTAATGGTGATACCTTTAGCAGCATGGGCAGCTGCCAAGACCTACAAAAAGAGTGACACATCGTATCCGTGTTTGGTGGCTCTGGAAGTACTGACTGCTGCTGCAGCATGTGATTATCTGAAACTCTTGAATCGACTTAGTTTCACAATCCTCTCAAGGATTCAATGCTCATCTACTTTTTTCCTATCACCATTTTCCCAGCCACTCAACTTTATAGTACTATGCTTGCACGCAGCACATTGAAAATAACAAGCCACCGCTGGCCAGTAATCCTCCCGGTAGAGGAATCAATGACTATGTTCTGGACTACTGTCAGGTCAGCAGTCTTCCCAATGATTTTTAGGAAACAACTAACTTTAATTAAATAGCACTTTTTTTTCCAGTTCAAACCGAAAGTGGACATTAAAAATGAAACAATCCAAACATAATGATAACAATTTGCTTCAATGATTTTTGTTTTAAGAAAGTTGTACATTTTCATTCACTATATGCCAATGATCATCAACTTCACACACAGACATCAACCGTGAAAGTTGATGAACATTTTCTGAATCTGAAATTTTCATGATAAGCAATTTGGACTATTTAGGTGCTCTTCTTGGAAGAAATAAATGAAATAAAATCTGAAGGTACTGTTTTGTGAATAAAGAAAGCAGAGTTCACAGTCAGTATGTGTGTGAAGATTATTACTAGTCATTTCTGCTTTTCTTTAAGAGTCTTTCCTCTCTTTCACCAATATTACAGACATGCAAATTTAATGTTAGACTGGGACAGGAATTTGTCTTATTCTCACAGACAGTGGTTTTACGCGAATATCTAATTTTATAGTTTTGATGAGAATGAATGGGTTCTTCATAGTAAGCTGTATTTTAGAGAAAGTTTTCTACAAAGTTGAATCTTCACAAGTTGGGCCATATTTGAACAAAAAAAAAACCTTCTGTCCAATGCAAAATCCCACTAGTAGTGCGCTGATATTTTATAAATTATTTGATGCTTTTTAGCTACCCAGATCTGAACCATTCAGGGCTCAAACACTTTTGAGAACTACTGTATATCAATCTACACTCTTTTGAAATCTTGACACTTCAAATTCTTAAACTATTTTGTGAACCCAGAGAAACAGTAAAACTCAAGTTGATATATTGTTTTACTTTTACAAACCATAACTCAATGGTGGCTGCTACTATGTTAAAACTGTAAGTGCAAATTGGCATGTTATTTTTTTACTGCACCTAAAGGAAAGATTTCTACATTTTTTTTCTACATTTAGAAAAGTGAGCTTAAAAAGTCCAATCACTAAAGTCTGGACACATTTTACTTTTATGCAACCTTTTATTTATTGCTATATCACTTAAAACTTTAACCTCTCTTTGTCATGGTATAGCTTAGTATCAGTGCATGCAAAAATACCCGATTTACCAATATTGTCCCTGAAACCACACATCCCCACCACACAATAAATTCCACTTAGTTTATATCAACAAATTATGAGTCACTATTGCAAAGGAATAGGTCAAACTATCCACCATGTTCTGTAAACAATTCACTTTCTTCTGTTTAATTGTGACATTTTGCCTCGTGGGCACTAAGACATTCAAGACATTTCCAGTTATCGGAGCGCTTCAAACAAGCAAACTTTCACAATAGTAAGCCACAAAGTCCTATTTCTAATTTCTGAAGCCCATTTATCAATGATGTGCCAACTTCCCGATTATTTATCTGAGGAAAGTTTTTTTGTGTAAAGACACTAGACTCAAGCAACTCCTATATTATGAAATAACATCAACTAACCCAACTTGTTCACAGCTGATTTGAATTTCACAAGCCATACCTACAAGACCTGATTGAGCTGCATAATAGAAACAAAATCACTTATATAGAATATGTCTGATAACTTGAACTTAGTAGTTCTCAAAAGCAGCACATCATGGCCCAGGCCACATAAATTTAACAAGAAACAAGAAACAAAGTAAAATATATCCGTTTAGAAAGTATGTAGTCATGGAGGTAGATATGTGAATCCTGCAGCTCCTCTTTCAAGGTGAGTTTCAGGTAAAACCTGATTGTATTGTATTGTTCATTGTTCTGAAAGAAGTCAGAAACCTCAGAGCTTGCACAGAAGATAACCTTCTTGAGGTCCCCCCTCTTGTACATCCTCTCAAATAAATCTTTTAAACTATTTTTTGGCATCTGCATCTTTTATTGCTGCCAGCACAAGAGTCTCAGTTTCAACCAACATGACACATTTTCAAAACCCCTTAAATTTAGCTGACTTAGAACAAAAGATGTAAAAGATATGTTGCCAATTATCGTAAAAGCTCGGTGGCAGTGCTTGTGGCCAAAGGTGGCACCACTGGTAACGTTCAGGGGAATTTTTTTTTCTCACATCCTGTATTTGCTCATTTTATCTTTTTCTAATGTTGAAATTGTTTGATGTTCTGAAACATGTACTTGTGGCAAAAAGAAAGAACATAAGTAATTATTAAGCGGGGAAATACTTTTTCATAACATTATTTGTTGAAACATTTGGCTATGAACACCCAGGAGAAAAATAACCTTACTGATTTGTTTCTTCGAGCTATATGACATACACTTGAGCAAAATTTGTGCCTTTGTGTCATGTCATATTAATACCCTTTGGAAAAGGAAGTCAAGTATTGTCATTTAGATACCGATTAACATGAATAGTAGAAATGCTTCAGATGCATTTGTTTTTTTGGACGTTCTTACAAAGCCGATTCAGATGAGGAAAACTGAGATCATGCAATTGCAGTAAAAGATTATTTAGTTTTAAATTGTCTCATGCATCTCTACCAGGTGAACCAGTAAGTGTAGGGGCATTGCATTCAACATTTAAGACTTTTGTCTTTTTTACAGAACAAGAGATTATTAATCATCCTCTCTAAACTTAAATCATGAATGAGCCATCAAGTTATTGCCCAACAAAACCTGAGTCACTGCAGCTCAGACGTCATTGTTCATTGTGAGAGACAGGTGCCACAGCTTGGCCCCAAGCAGCTTTTTTCTTTTTTTTTTTTTTTTTTTTTATCACCAGAGGATTCCTAACATCTAAATTATATCTCTGTTTGTACTGTGTGCTTTTTGTGAGCATTTGTTCATGTGGCTGTTGGTGTTTGTTTGTTCTCTCATTTCCCACTTTTCATATCTCATGTCTGTGGTTTCACAGACAGCAGGGCCAATCTCACGAGAGCCCAGGCATGACTCAGACCTATGCAGACTTGTGGCTGGCGGCTGTGACTCAGAAAGGAAGGGAAAAGGAGGGTGGAGAAGAGAAGATGGGAAGAGAATGCATTGGGGGCAGGGGGAGAGAGTGCATAGAAACAGAGCAAAGTGGAGAGTGTCAGAGATGAAATGTCTTCTCCCTTTCAGCCTGGGCTGCAGATTTGAGCAGCTGGCCATGAATAGATGAGTGGCAGCATCACTCAGCACACCCAGAGTGCACACTGATACATGCAGACACTCTGGAGCAGCTGAAAATAGCCAAACAGAGGCCTTCCACAACATCTGTTAATTATCTGGCAGAAAGCAGACCCGGGCCTTGGATCAGAGTAGTCCCAGCTGTGGGCATAGGCTGGAGGATGGTACTTATAGAAATAGAGAGTGAGGAGAGAGACGGAACTGTATGAGATATATTGTCAATAGCAGGCAAAGAGCTTTTCAACAAGAAAAACCGGCTCGCTGTGCTTTAGGTGGATGGATCCGCCTGCCATAAACTCCTAGATTTCTTTTAATAACGTGCTGCAGAAAAACAAACCAGGTCCCAGCCTTCCAAGCAGCATTGACAGGTATCACAAAATATTTGACAATGTTCACCTTCTCTCCGTCTCCATCCTTCTATCCTTCCCTTTTGGTCCCTTCTGCACTTGTAAAAAAGAAAGACAAACTCATTTCCATACAAATGGAGTGAAAGCCTGCAGCTCAGAAACCCAGCGGAATTGCAAATATTTCATCTTTGCCTCCAAGGCTTGTGCTATAACTCCTTGGCCATTATCCCTTGTTTCGTTCTTTCTTCTCTTTCACTTTCCCCGAGTCTTTGTTTTTCACCTGTGTTACCCGCTCTTTCCACACCTGTCTTCCATCAGCTTTTCCTCCTAAATAACAGTCAAGACTTACTGGACCAGCCATGCTATGCTAACATTAAAGACTTACAAATCTAAGTCAAGAGAGTTTTAAATAACTTTTGGGGGGAACACAGCCAGAAAAGCAACTTCTGCTTCCTCCAACTCTTCCCTTCCTGTAACATCCCTTCATCCTCCCCTCCTTCATAGCATCTGCCTTGTGCCCACATTCTTGGGCCCACATGGTGTCCAGCAGATGCCAGGTCAGCATAGGTGCTTGAGCACAGATTGCCTGGCGCTGGCCACCTACTCAGGCAAACTGCCAGTTATGGGCACTGAAAGACACCCAGTAGGTGCTGAGAAAGGGTGGAGGATTTGACTGGTTTTACTTTGCCCAGTGTTTTGGCAACCCTTTCTACTGATCCAAAGTAAGAAAAGATTAGGCATAGGTATTACAGTTAAGTAAAATATACACTACAATAAATAAGTTATTTATGCTTAATACCATGTCTATTACAATTATATTATGAATTTATTAATGACAGGCATTTTTCCATGGAGGAGATAAGACCAGAAGAGAACCTTCTAAATCTATTGAAGACTAGCTGCTGGAAACTTGATAAGTAGTCATTGACATCAATGTCTTGTTTCCTAGCTGGCAAGCAGAGTTTTCATATTCACTAATTGCTGTCCCTACACATTACTCCCTCGGTTACTACAGCATCATGGTACAGGCTTCAAGGCAGATCCACAGCTTTGTTGACGGGCCGGGAGGATTTTATAGGTTTCATCAGTTTGATTGATATTGTCATGGAGTCTGTCAAAAGCAAAAACACAGCAATATCTTGCTTCAGATAGTTTATACTGCTTTTGTACTTAAAGTTGCAAAGGGAAAAACATTAGCAATAAAGCAGCTATGGGTCAGCTCAGACTCCATCTCCTGGATCACCACATCGACTCTTCTTGACAAGTTCACACCATGCAAGCCATCTACCAGATACTAAAGTTTATCTTTCTCTTCAACTGGTAGTTTAGAGCATGTAATTTAAAAAACTATTTTTTTGCTGTGTCACAATTGCTCTCTGGAATTATAGTGGCTGAACTAACTCCAAAAATAATTGGGTCACTATAGTAACAAAATGCTACTATAACAAAAAAGTAACAAAATGCTGAATATGTCAGCAGTGTTTTGGTTTATTAAGAGATGAAGTCACTTTGACATAAGCCGAAGATTTAATGTTCTATCATATGTCTGAGAAGAAAACATCTTGAGCTGAACCGAATGTGCTGCCTGCATTCATGTGCCAGAACGATATGTGTGCGTATATCATTTGTTGATGTCAACATGCTGCATGAGTTGCGGTCGCTGGATTGCATTTCTTCCGAGTATTTGGTGTTGTATGTCAGTCAGATACATAAAGATAAACATTAAGGGACTGTACAAGAAATAGAGGCAAGTTTTCCTAGGAGGCTCCACCCTGAGGTCACCCCTAGTTAATAAAGCTTATAAATCCATCTCAGAGGATCAGATTGGTCGCCCAACAGAGGTTGCTCAGTGTATCTAGGACCTTGTTCTTTCAGACATTATGCATTTCTCATGACACATGCAGAGACAGCTGCTAGATGAACATAGACGCATTGACAGCTTTACTTTTAGAATCAGTTCTTTCCTCACAAAGACTTATAGTAATGTCCAATCACTGCAGACAAGCCCTCAATCCATCAATCCATCTTCCCAATCCTACCACTTGTGATAAGACACTATGATACTCTTCTGCTTAAGGCAAAGAATGAACTCCAACCAGTAGTGAGCAGTCCAGGTTTTCCAAATCTCCAAAGTATCTCTTTACAATTTGAGTTTGCCTGGTTTCCATCTAGCAAACAAATCTTTTTTACAGTCTTGTATTTCTTTTACCTTTGCTTAGCCTACATTTTATTTTCGACAAAGAAGGTCCTGGCAGCGGGAGTCCTTTACATGGCTGATTTTACCAGCAGAGGGAGGACAAGCTCAGCCCCAGATGGACAGTGTGTAATGTTGTTAACTATAGTTAGCCAATTTAGACACACTGCCAGCAGCTCTCATTTCATGATCTAATTCCTCCTCATCCTCCGACCCCCATCTTTCTCCAGCACACACACACACACACACTCCCACACAGGGCCAGAAAGGATGGAAGGAGAGCCAGGAGGTGAAAGACAGACAGACATGTGTGTCGATGTGGGTGGAGGTGGTGGAGCTGCAGCAGCACCACTGTGCACTCAGGAGGTTACACAGGGCCTCCTTATTCAGGAACTGCAAGTTTTACAGCAACAGAAAAGCATCAAAATTTAATGATGATGATTAATAATTCACATTTCACCCAAAAACAGATCTTCTGAAACGATAAAGCAAAAATCAATGCTTTCTTCTTTCTCTGTCTCTTTCTCACTCCCCATATCATCATGCTTACATTGAAGGAAAGGACGAAGGGGGGTTGAAGAGGAAAGGCCCAGCAAAACTTCATGCTTCTTTGTTTGTGCCACATGTGTAGGAGATTCTGTCTATGGTCTTCGAAGGTGGCCCTCAGCTCCTGCACTGTTTCACTCAAAATCCCTTGGAGGCAGCAGTGCTGCTTTAGCCTCACCACCTCCAGACTGGGTCAGAAGAGACGCCACGTGGAGGGAGGTGCAAATCTCAGTGGAGCTTGAGAAAAGCACAATTGCATGAAAGCGTACACCCATCTGCGTGTACGCTCTTCACAAAAGCCCTAACTGTGAGACAAACAGGCTTCTCATAAGTTCAAAGAAAGGACAGTGTATAGACATGGTCGACTGTCCATTGTGTTGAGTCAACAGGCATACATCAGAAGATAATTATCACCTCTGTATGAGGCTGCCTGAGGATAACTAAAGGTGCACACCCTGCGCATAAACGCATGTGTATTTGTGTCAACATGCTCATGTCAGAATGTCAGACACACCGCTGTGACTCGGCGTGGTGTTCACTCTTTCTACGTCGACAACCTGTCTTGCTGCACTGTCTCTCCCTCTTACGCCACAAGAGACCCAAGTTTAGTTTAAAGACAATGCTGAAATCTGTCATCTGTTTTCTCATATCTCTGCTCATTCCGTGTATGGATGGCTTGTCAGATTGTTTAGCAGAGTCAATTTAAATACCGGGAGCTTGCAGCAAGCCTGTGTGGGCAGGGTTGGTTTACTAATGTTTTTGGAAACACTTGACTCGCGAGGTTAGTTGGTCCGGACATTTTTGGCGCTGACATGCTGAGGAGGTGGAAATGTAAATCAGTAACACAAACTGGGGGAGGATGGTTTGTTTAGTCATTTCCTAAATAAAAATATGTTTTCACTGAATGACAGTAAAATTCGAGATGACAGTGAATATAATGATACATGTCTGAGGCAGATGTTGTGTTTTAGTGCTATCACCTATGCTATGCCTTCAGTCTACCTGCAAGAAATATTTTGTGTTTTTTCTTGTCATGCAAGGTACTGTTTAAATATACAACCATCTTCTTTAAGGGATATAAATGGAAAAAACATGATAGTTGTTGGCATACAGAGTCAAAATAAACTGTAATCAGACACTGCTCTGGCCAAACATAGACACAAAATAGCATTACTAACTAGGTTAAAAACAAAACTGGCTTATAAAATATTGCTTTATATTGAGACAGAGATGAAAATAGCCATATATTATTATTGATGATGTGGTCATTGAAAGATTCATGCAATAGATATACTGCTGATAAATTATAAGCAATGACATGTTCGTTTGGCTGCTGTGGCTTTCAATGCTTGAAAAGGACACAAAATATGATTCCCTCTTTAAGCCTTAAACATGGAGCGCCCCACTTCCAAACTTTTAAAATTTCCTTCAAAAGTATAAAAGAGTAAATTAAATTGTTACAAACGCTTCCTTAGTTACAAACGATTCCTTAATAAGCATTTAGAATGCACTCATGCAACTGCATAGACTGAGATATCAACTATCTGTCCACACCATAATTTTGAAATATGCAGTAGAATGAGTTTATGCGACCTCTCTTAATATGAAAGACCTTCTATAAATCTGCAATGATCCTTTAAATACTTTTGTTTTGTGTAATTACAAACCTTTCTTAATCCCTTCTCATAACATATTTTCAATAGGGATTTGTAAAGTGTTGTTTGTACATGTATATGGCCTGGGGTTTTCTTTGTGTATTTCTGTAAACACAATTATGAAAGTATGAATTTCCAAAACTACAATAAAAGACTGACTGACACAGTAGTAAGTAGCCTGTCAGGTCAAATGAATACACAAACAGACTTCAGTGTAGCTGTTGTTTTTCTATGTAGTTGAAGGTAAAAGATAAAATCAAAACATTAATCCAATGCAGAATTTACCCATAAACAAGTCGTGTCTTTAGGGATGCATTAATATGAAAATCTGAGCTATCAATATTGATGTTGCAGAGATCTCGATGACAGTGTTAATATGGTAATATAATAGTCTGAATTCAGTGTGGGTGACTGTAGACTGAGACGAACCACGGCTTCAGGTTTTGTGACCTAATCTGGATTTCAAGTTTCAGCAAAAAGATATAAACTACTTAAAATCTTTTATTAGAACCTCACTTGAGTTTCCCTTTAAAGAACTGAAGGGGACACTGCTGAGACACCTGCTGTGTAGTTATTTTCAAAAGCTTTTGCTTTATACAATTTAACTTGTATGTTTCAAAAACAATTATGGCTGAAGCTTTTCTTTAATGATCAAATTAGTTGATGGGGGGAGAAAAAATTGATGCTGCAAACTGCGGAAGATATGTTTCTATTTATATGCTCTATGGGGTGTATGTTTGATAAAACGCTGCCTCTGTGGGGGGATTAGAAGCAATGCTGACTAACTTCCTGTGATTGTTGAGGACAAACGATGGAGCCATGTGTTGTTGTATGTGGGTGGCACATCTGGCACTGGAGGCTAATAATCTATGTGCATGTGTTTGCATGTGTGTGTTTCTTGCCTGTTTCAGTGTGATGTAGAAAGAGATGCCTTCTGCGAATCTGAGTGATTGAATTTGTATTTTTTGTTTGTCTACCCGAGTCTCTCTGATGCATCCCTCATTGTCCTTAAAAGGTTCTTGCGAGTATTTTTGTTTCAAGTGTATATTGGGCAAGACGATGGAGATTGTGCCAAAGTTTCATCCAGGGTTGACGAATAAATCATTATGGTATGTTTTCCGTAAGAAATTAGTGGGCCGAGGTAACCCAAGGCAAGGTAATTCAAGGGCAATAATGCACAATTATTCCCCCAGCAGCAGAAATAAACAGTCTCCTCTGTTTATTTGCCTTTGCTGCACTCCCACGAGGAGCCAGAAACAGCAGGACAGAGGCGTGGAAAGACAGAAATGGTGGGGGGAAAAAAACAAGATAGCGGGATGAGAGTGAGAAATACAGATGACAAATAGATGATGCTTCTTTCCCACTTTGACACCCACCTACCCCTGCTGCCATGTCCTTCATTTCGCTTCAGAGAAAAATTAAAACAGGTCAACCCACGTTATCTTTCCCTGCTTTTCTCTTGTCCCTCGTTTCTTCTTCCTCCACATCCGGCCATGTCTTTCTTTTTACCAGTCTCTCTCTCGTCCTCCCACTCTGCTGGTCAACGGTCGGGTCAGTACAGGAGTCACGACGAGGCTCTAGGACGCACCATCATCCCACCTCCCCATCGCTGCCGTCCCATGGCACCCGTAGCTGTCTGTCGTTCATCACATCCCACAATTGACAGCTGCCTCTACCCACTCACGCTTTCACCTCTGCGATTCTCATGGAAGACAATGTGTTGCATGATATGCCAACATACGCCCGGTTTTCTTAGAGCATGTGAAATAACTTGTCGCACATTCTGTTTCTGCAGCAACGTGAACAATTTCTCAGTTTTACTCACGAAAAAGTGATGACTGTGTGAGAAAATTAGATTGCAATTGAGCCATGCTGCCACGAGAGGACATCTTACAGTGGTTAACAATGGTTATACGTTGGGCAGGGTATATTTTTTTTGTCCTCTGAGGGAGCAGAGTGGCTCCTCTGTATCATGCAACAACAAGAGACAGGGCGTTACAGAGGAGGCACATAGCAAACTTGTCACGTTTTATTGCGAGAGATGGTGTTCCTTCTTCGTGACAGCTCTCCCCGCGGTGACATTCAGGCCCCCACAGTCGTCATCTAATGATCTCACCGGTGAAGCTCACACATAGACTCAGGCACACACACTCACCTGCCCATTTGTGACCTCAGTGCGCTTCCTGAATAAACAATTCATAGAAAAAGGGCTTCCTTTCAGCAGAAACACGGTATGCATGTGGAGCCCACACATCTTTGCATGTCGTACATTCCCCACATACAGAGGCAGGTAGCTGTAAGGTGAGCCCTTCTTTCTGCTTGGTGGAACTGGACAGACGAAGCAACGCACCAAAGCAAGGCGAGAGCCAGATAGGAGGTGGAGTAGCTGCTCACACGTGAGACAAGCCTGTCAGGCTGTCAGATGAACTACTAAAACCTACCACAGGGACTCGCAAACTAGGACGCTAGAGGACCTTTGGGTCTGGTTAAGTTCTGCACTTTTCAAAGATAGGTCAGCTTCTGCACATGCTAGGAATTTCATTCTATCATGTCCACTTTAATATCCTCCAGTAGACTGATTATTATGTCCTATATTTACAACCATATATTTTAGCATGTCCATTTCACAAGGCCCCAGATTTTGCTGTTTGGACTATTAAAATGTAAAATAGGTCAATGTATCCCTATTGATTAAATTAAGTGAATAGTATTTCAATGTTAAACTTACAAAGTACTGTTCTGAGAAAACCTCTGAACCCCCAGAGGAGAGCGCTTTGGAGGAGGGATAAAGTGTGGCCCACAAAGCTACAGAGCCGATGGAAAGAGACTGTTAGTAAATAAGGCCTAGTCAAAGGTTTTTGAGAAACTAAAGAAGGTTGACAATGTTACAAAATAATGCAAATAAAAAATTACTTAAAAATGAAAAGGTTTCAGTAGCACTTGGACTTACACTTATTTAAATACATTGTTTAATATTCTGACATTATTAAATCTGATTCAACTTTTCCTGCCTCAGGTCAGCTGGGATTATTTAAATTATTTTTGTGCTAAATGCTGAATTGTTAGGTTATATGGAGGAACGTCTGTTAAAGGTGTTTTATGGCAACATCTCAAATATAGTACTTCCTTGTGTGATAGCCTGAAAAATTCAAAGTGAACCAGGCAGAAATCAGGTAGCAAAACATATAGAGCTCTACAAGTCTGTTCTGTCCCAGGATCCATTTTTCAAATGCCTGAGGGCGCCACATCCATCTGTTTCAACAATTATATGCAAGAGCAACATGGGGAGGTCCAGCCATCCAGGAAGAAGAGAAGTACTGTTTCATATAGATATGTTTTAGTGCAAAAAGTGTATATAAACGCTAGAACAAAAAAAAATTACAAAGACTGGCAAAAGCTGGTAAGACATTGATATTATGCACAGTAGAACGGGTCATGTACCAACTTTTTAGCAACCAACCAAATTTTTAGCCATCATCATCTTTAGTAAAATTGGTGGAGAAAATCTGGCGACTTTAGAAAACAATTTGGACCAACTGGTAGGCCACAGGGCAGTTTTCAGGTACAGCAATGGAGCCTTCTTACATGTGACATTGCAGTCTGACCATTTGTCAATTCACTCCTACAAGTGGGACATGTTGTACACAACTTAATAATTAATGTAAAGGAATTTCCTATGAACTACTCGTCTGCTGTAGGCAGACACAGCTCATCTCTGTAATAAATAATATTTACCAGCAGTTTACTCAATGTTATTTTGATTGTGTAAGGGAGAATTGCTATCTTACACCTTTTCACATAGTATTTTTTAAGATTTATCTGACTCAAAAGGGACTAAAAAGTCATAATACAGTTTAATGCAAAGTTTTCAGATAATAAAAACATTTATGAGATTATATATGGCTGCTCAGTGGCGCAGTTGGTAGAGCTGTTGCCTTGCAGCAAGAAGGTTCTGGGTTCGATTCCCGGCCCCGGTCTTTCTGCATGGAGTTTGCATGTTCTCCCTGTGCATGTGTGGGTTCTCTCCGGGTACTCCGGCTTCCTCCCACACTCCAAAAACATGACTGTCAGGTTAATTGGTCTCTCTATATTGTCCCTAGGTGTGAGTGTGTGTGTGCATGTTTGCTTGTCCTGTTTGTCTTTGTGTTGCCCTGCGACAGACTGGCAACCTGTCCAGGGTGACCCCGCCTCTCGCCCGAAACGACAGCTGGAGATAGGCACCAGCAGCCCTCCCGGGATGGATGGATGGATGGTCGGTCTATTTACAGACACATTTGAATCTTTATCTGTCATCAAACTTTATTAATTTTATTTCATAGTTTTATTGTATTATATTGATAAGACCAGAAAGCAAATTCTGTGTCTGAAGAAAGCAGAAGTGTATGCAAGTAGAGTGTGTTAGAAAATTAGTGCATGGTTATATTAGGCATGCATTTAAACCTCTTTGTTGTGCTTTAACTCATGTTAGCAGAAGTGAAAATGAGAGGACTATGTGAGAAGACTCAAACACGCGCGCTCACATGCAGCTGAAAGTCAAACGAACACCATCTTGTTGAGACAAGCACGCCTGCAATCATGCATTGTGAAGCACCCACCTGCAGCTTCTAATTACACTTCTTGTGTTCTTTCTCCACAAAACTTCTGACGCCCACTGTGTCTTTTCTGCCCACCAGGATAATCAATTTTCTTTTTTTAAAATGTCATTCATTCCTGTGTGATCTCTTCTATCACTTTTCCAAACCCAAGACTCATCTGACAATCACATGGCATATGCTCAGTTTTCCATGGTTACTTAGGTAACCATGGAGATGTACATAGCAAACGTATGTATGCTTCTTAAAACTTTTTTCCCCCTTTTTTGACACAGTCGCACCAGACAGTAAAATATTTTTAATGGGAGTAGAAGCATGCCATCCTAACAGTTCTTGCCTGCTGTTAAACTCTCTGGTTTAAGTGTTTAACAGCTTTAATGGTGAATCTTCTTTCTGACTGCAAATAGTCTGTAGAGCTGACATTCAGTCCTTTCAAAGACACACCAGAAGCTGAAGCCTCATCACCACAGTGTCTCCTTTCACAGAGCCTACTTGTATTTTACAGTCTTCTGTCATTTTGGGTGGTTCTGAGTCGGTACAGTAATTCCATATGTGTTAGCAACGAAGGAATTCAGTGTGGGTGACTGTAAAAAAGTAATTGCTTAAACAAAAAAAGAGAAAAAAAACCGCCACTTTCCCTGACTGTGAACAGCAAAGTGTTGGGTAATTGGAGATGGTCCTTCCTGTTTTTTGTTTTTTTTCTTGCTGAAAATATGACGTTATCTGCTTCAGAGCATAAATGTAAAACCTGGCAAAAGAAACCACTCATATATTTTGACCTTGCTGCAATATTCACCACTGTTTCCCTCAAGAAAAAAAACATCTGCTTATTTTAATATGTATGATCTTACACATTCCCATCTTAACAGGAGCAGTGTTTATGACACATCTGCAAGTATATGTATGTGGCGGCTGGTAAAATATTCTACGTGATGTGTGTTTGAGCCTGTCTTTGGCTGCAGTTTCCTGCACTTCGTCACTCACAGCTCCTCTGGTTACAGCCTGGCCCCTCTGGGGAGCCTCCAGGGCCCGTTGGCTAAATTAGTTTCAGCAGCACCGGGAACCAGAGTTGCAGGCCTCTGTAACCTCTTTTTGGATTACAGAACTCTGACCCGTCTCTCTGTCAAGGCCTCCCAAAGGCCTTTGAAGTTTCTCAGGGCTACTACAGATGAATAATCTACCCCCAACCTCTGCCCTTCACTGAACCTCCCTTATCCTCTCATCCTCTTTTTTCTTAATCCATTCCTTTGGAATGAAAGGATACCCTTAGTTTACACCTCCAGCATCCTCAGTCCTCTGCAGCCAGACCAGACACATCAATCAGAAATTTGCAGCTTGTTGTAAAGTTTGACCTAAAGTCATTTTAGCCATTTCTGATTTCCCTTTGATGACTATGAACATAAGAAAACATAAGAAAATATTTTAAGTTATTTTGTTTTCAAGCATCTTACTATGAATAGTCATTAAATATTATGTAAGATGTAAGTAATGTTACCCCACTGTGGGAGCTAATTAGTTTAAAAACAGGGCTTTAATTAAAAACAGGGCTTTAATTTGACTTATTAAAAGACAAAATGTCTTGACATTTTAAACTGACTTTATCGTCTTTTATTAGTGATTAGTGGGTTTATTGTAATTAGCATTACAAAAAAGTTTTCATGTTTATTGCGGATTTTTTTCCTAACACCTAAATTAAAAGGCTGCCAACATTTCTTAATCTAGCTTATTCCATGAGAAACAGAGGTTAAAAGTAACCTGTGCAACCTTCCTGTTACTTCCTGAACGTTTTGCTCTCTCAAGCTCTCTGGCAGACTGAATGAACCTCATGACTTCATGGAGAGTTTGGTTAAACACCGTTGTTGCTGATCCAACACTGAGTCTAATAGTCAGACCTAAAGGCTACCTCCTCTGTCTTCACTTTGTCATCTTTTTTCTCTCCCTAATTATGTATTCTGTTTCTCATTTGTTTTCTCTTCAAGCCCCCAGGCTTGTTTTTTTTTCCTTTTGTTTTCCACCAACTTCTCACCTTGTGTCATATTTTCTTCTTCTCCCCCATGACCCAATTTTCTCTGTACCCCCTTTGTTGCATTTTGTTCCATCTTCCTCTCACTTCCCCCCTCGTCCCACCCCTCTCTTAACTTTGGACTTTGTCTCCAGGGTTTTTTTGACATGCCTCATGCATTCCTTTGCACTGACTAGTTGTGTTTACATTGACATCCTCCATTCGCTGCGTGGACCGCATTGTCGAAAACCCAAAGGCACAGAAGCACATAGCGATTGACAAACCAGGGCTTCATCCCGCACACAAAGGAGATAAATGCAAAAGAAAACGTAATAAAAAAATAATAATGAATGAAAGCAAATGGCAGGCAACATGAGCACCATGCTTTATGTCTGAATAATCTATTACCCCTTTGATTCTTTCTCCACTAATTACACTTACACGTGCACTCTTAACATTTTTTATTGATGCGCTAGGGACAGTGGGGAAGCTGAAAGTTCAAATGGAATTCAAACACATTAGAGTACATTATGCCAGAGGAGGTTACAGACGAAAGTCAAGAGCTGCCAAACTATAATAGCGCCCTTAATCATGTGCTGTCTGATCCTTCAGCGTGAAAGCAGAGAAGGCTCAGTCCAGCATTCATTGATAAATAAATGTGGCCAACTGGGTCTTTTTATAGCTGTAGCAGCCAGAGGACAATATGCAGCCATGTGAGCTGTGATTATTTCATTAAAAGAAAAAAGTTCAGGTTAGGAAAAGGTAGCTAGGGCGGAGGAAGCGGATGAATGGAAGAGACGAGGCTAAACAAGTATTAAGACTGGAAGGGGCCTTAACACCTTATCTATCATAAGGTCATCTCTTTCCGCAGCATTAACATCACCCAAGCGTTACTTACCAAATGACAGTCAGCACATTCAAATGTCACAGTCTATTGTGTGTTGTGTAATGTCACGCTCGCTCGACTGCACACACACTGCACTTGTGAGCGGTGAGGAAACAGCGCTGAAGGACAGCGTGATCTCATGTGTCTGCCAAGCCCTACCCAGTCCATCCCAGGTACTCTATTGTGCAAGATGTTCCCAGCCCATCCACCTCCTCACCTAAAACAGTCCATATTAGGTTGCTAAGTCTCCCTACCCACCCCCCAATGGCAAACCATTCACATCACTGTTCCCTGTACTTGTTCTATTCTTGTATTCACCTGTCAGTCTGGCTTAATGCGTGATGCCATAATTTGCTTTAATGGTTTTATTTGTGGAGTAGCCTGGGATATTCAGTGAGACGACTCTGTTGCAGATTATCACTAATCTGCTGTTTATAATGCTCATAGAGCCAACGTGATTTAGAGGAGCTTGACTAAACCCGGCATTTTTAGGCTAAACACAAACACGATCCATCCAGCACCCCTCCTCAGTCAGTCATGTGTGTCTCCGCTGCTGCGAGCGTGTGTGTCCGTCATGCCAGGTCAAAATGAATAGCCGTGAAGATTATGAAGTTGTTGCAAATGGATAACAACATTTCTGGAGTGACTCATTTTGAACCGTCCTGGCATGCACGGCTTCAATTCCAGTAAGGAGCTGCATGCCTGCCTCTCACCCCAGCCCAAGCTTCGTTAAAAGCTGACATCGATGCCAGCAGCGCAGGAACTGCTCGACAAGGAGTTAACACCTCAGATGGAGAGACATAGTGGAGACAGGGAGTGGGAGGAGAAGGAAAAGGAGGGTGTGAAGGAGAAAAGGAGTGGCTAGCAGCAGGCGTAAAGGAGGTGAGCTCAGGGCTGTGGAATCAGGAACTGATCTTTGCTCTTTGCGCTGCTACACCCCTGCAATGCAACACCCACACTTCTCTACCCACACTCTTTATCCGTACAACCTCTACTCCACTTAACTCGGGCTGGAATGCCGACTTTCAGCTCCCACCCAGCCAGGCCCCTTTAAATTTTTTAGCTGTATACCTTTCTATGCAAAACACTGAAAGAGAAATGGGAAGCTGCAGATTTTTGTGGCCAGCCATCTGCCTGTGGATGTGAATCACGGTTTTATCAAAAACCAAAGACTGACCAAAAATAAAACAGTAAGTCAGAAAAATTTGCAGTCTGCAGTGTACTTTAAGCAGATGAACCACTGTCTGACTAAAAATATCTTTTGGAGCAGCAGAAGGAAAACCTGATTCCACATGAGGCCCTATTAAAAACCACAGATTTAGCAGTGCAGACCTGAGTTTGATTCCTGTGTGGACTGTTTTCATCTCAAATGCTAGAGAGTTTGTAGTGTTTGAGAAAAGTGAACAAACGTGATGTCGTCTCTTTTGGGGCAGATTCCAGAAAGAGTAATTTGTCAGAATTTATGAGACAATGGTTGGAGAGTGCTGCGGTTCTTTCCAGAAGGATTGTAGCAAACTTGAAATGTTATGGCACTGACATGGAGCCAATTTTTGTGTACTGATTCTGAGTCATACATCAATATGCATCCCCTTATTTGGTACAGTAAGGAAAAGGTAGTACATCTGTTGATTATCTGTACTCTGACGTCCAGAGTCATGTCAAGACAATCTTCTCCCTGCATTCAGATATGTGACAAATTGGTTCAATTTGTGTTTACCACTTGTCCCTTTATTCATAATTCTGATTTATTTAATCCTTTCATAGTTGGTCCTAATGCTTTAATTATTATGACCAACCTTCACTCACTATCCCGGGTTTGTTTGTGGTAGCATTATGATGCACTTTACATCCGTTCTAGTTCAAGCTAACACTTTGGACCATTGGATGAATATGAATGTTTCAAGGTAAATGTTGTACCTTGAAACATTTACCATAAATGTTTCAAGGTACATTTTGGTAAATTGCTTGTTTTTCTTTTTTACTCACCATTGTTTGTCCTTTTCAGATACTGCAGCCTGAGCAAGGTGTATGGGAGGGGCCAGCCTAGCATTTCCTGTTTAAATGGCTGAATGTCACTGGGTTCTACCAAATAGAGGGTTTTCTTTTCTTCTATTATTTGCTTTTCTTTAAAGTAATCTTCTGACTGGCTCTGTTTTACATGTTTTATTTTGCAGGCCATTGAGTTATGTAGATGAGGTTGTAAATTAAACTAAAGATCTTTATTCCTCTTTCTCTGTCTAGATTTTGTTGTTTGCTGTGACCTGTTCTATTATGGTATTGAATTCACAAGAACTTGGAAATAGTGGCTGACGCTGTGGTTTCTTTTGTTCACCGGTTTTGACCAGTTGACTACACAACTACACAAGATATTCCAGATATTCATAGTTGGCACGGCACTCTCTTCATAGTTTGTATCACTATATGTGTCATGTCTTTTTTTCCACAAAATGAGTAAGCAGCTGAGCGACATTTACTGTCTTTAGTGTCAATAAAGGAGAACCTTTTCACCTTGATGCTTGGTAAAGTCTTTTGATAAAGATAATCTGACTGAGAGGCTTACAAAACATAACGCAATGACTTACAAAAATACTCGTGTCTGAACTTTGTCAAATTAACGAGACAAATTGTTGTCTCATTACAACAACAAGGTTCAATCTATTTTGGCTGGTGCAATAGCATTGTGAAGTTGAAGGAAAATGATAAATGGTTATTAAAAAAAAATTACATAAAAATCTAAAAAGTTTGTTTTGTAATCAGTTAATAATTTGTTGAACAATCTTCCACTCCAATTAGTCTTCTGGAGTATCTATCCAAAAGCTTTGGGCAGTAAGGGACATACATTTTTGACGATGGTGTTCTCTTTAAAGATTTCCAACTGGATTTAGTTCTGGACTTTTTTCAGCCTGTCCATGACATTCCCTTTAATGACTGAATGGTACGAAATAAAAATGCACACCGCAGAAGTGAAAGAATTCTAGGGAAATCAATACTTTTGAAAGGTCCAGATATGTCTGCAAAAAAAAAAAAGGAAAAAGATGAAGAAAAAAAGTGTAGGGACTACTGTTACCCGTGTGCCACCTAAGAGGGGCAGTGAGGACATTTGTCATGAAGCTTTGGAGTAAATAGTGAGGAAAACAAACTGCCATCTGTCTGTGCTTATTGATTTTCACATGAAAAGCAAATACATCCATTCTGTTTGCCCTGGCTCCCAGCTCTGGCTGCTTGTCGGGCGGTGCAGAGTTTAAGTTTACCTTTCAACATCATGCTCCTTTGATAATCCTTGTATATGACTGAATCTCAAGTCTGATGACTCCCTTTTGTGGGATGTCACTGGCTGAGAAGGGGGCAAACATGAAGGGCTCAATCTCCACTGACTCATCATTTGAGCTTCCATCGTGACATCAGGGGCAGACACCCTGAATCCGCTTTAAACAATGAACCATACAAAGAGATGTTGACTAATACACAGGTGAACGAAATGATAGGAACTAACAAAGACGGTCACAGATCAAGCGCCTTCCTCTTTGATCTCTGAACATGCAAAAGCCTCAAGTCATCCAGACCACAACTCGAAGAGGATGCGTCCGCACACATCTCTGACATGTCACTGAGGTGTGTTTGGAGGTAGGTGCCAGAAGAAAAGACAGGAAGAGTGAGATGCAGAGACTGATCCTGAGGAAAAGAGAGCTTTAATGTCTTGTATCAGCACCACCTGCCTCCTCTTATGAAATCTTTTCATGTTCCACCCACTGAGTTTCCAATCCTCCATCCTGCCCTTGAACAGACAGTAATTCAACCGCCGAATCTAATCCCTAATGTAAAGACCTGATAAATGTCTTTCACTGTCACCATGTAAATGTTTATCATTAAATGGGTGGTATTCACAGAATTGTCAGTGAGGGGCGTAATGACTTTTTATGAGGTCTGATGAAGGTTTGTGGGTAGATAACCTAACAAAGAGAGGGTAGGTGCTCTCTGTATGCATTATCCTCCCTATTTGGCTTTGATCATTCTGGCATTTTGCTGCAGACACTTTAGATATACAGCTGATGCAACCAAAATGTCATCCCTCTTTTTTGTACAACCGCCAGAGAGAGAGCCTTTTCATTTCGGGGGAGAATTTGAAACAGCTCTAACCTTTCTTCAACAATGCCGCCACTTTACGCTGTGGAATTCCTAATTCAGCGAGAGGAGTTCCAAGGCACCTGCTTTCATCAGCGCACGTATCTGCTGAGAAAGTCTGCGCAAAGAGAGAAAAGGAAAGACAACTGGCATGAGCAACTTGTTGACAAGATCTGGATGTCAAAACAAAGTATCCTGGTGGCATAATGGCAAGGACAAAACACAGCCGTAGTTTTAAATCTTGAAAAAGGTCAAAGATATTGTATAATTTTGCTTTCTTTTCACCTTTACTTTATAGTTCAGATTTTTTCAAATGAGTTTCTGTTAAAGGGTAGTAGTACATATCTTACCTGCAACAGAAAACTCTCTTGGTATCTTCATTTAGTATAAAACCAGATTAACTGGTCTTTGAGGCTAAAGCTAATGATCAAAGAGGAACTCTACCGTCTATAAAAACTAGTTTCAACAACGTCATAGCTGCTGGTCCAAGTCTGTCAAGTTTAGATTGAGAAGTTCGTAAAACAGAAGCAGGAAATTAAGGTTTAAGGTGTTGTGCCACTGATCGGAACATTTAAATAGTTACATGGGGTAAAGAAACATACATATTACTGTTTTTATTAATAATATTTTTTTGTTTGTTTGTTTGTTTTTTAAAGTACCTTACTGTTCCATTAGGTTGTTGCTTTGTCCAGAAACACTAATGTTTATGTCTTAGTCTTCAACACGAGAAGAAAATTGGTGGTGTATGACCGCCTACATCTATTTTGACTGTAGATGCTAATACTATTATTTTGTAAAAAATTAAAAAATAAAAAAAAAAACATCCATTTAAAACTCTGTCAGTCTGGAACTTCAAAAAATTCCTGAAATATTTGTAAGATTTCAGGAATTCCAGTGTTTGGTTCATATCGAACCAAACAGAAGCTAGTCCCACCAGCCAGAGGTTGTTTGGTGTTTGGTCTGCGCACATGGGTGTATTGAGTGTATGAGATTATTTCCATCACTGGGGAAATAATCAGGGAACAAAAATTTCCCCAACTGGGGAAATAATCTCTGGTTCAGTTAAAAGGGACCAAAAGTGTTAGGTGTGACTAGGATTAGCACTTAGCTTTGAGAACCTGCTTATCAAATTGTATATAAAAAAAAGATTTCAAAATAGTTACTGCAGATGAGAAATTAACTACTCATTTAAAAATGTTGAATTGCTTCTTTGTGCACCTGGGCTGTTTTTAAATGTAAATATCTGCCAGTAGTTATTTTGTTTCTATGACGTTCTTCACTGTACTTGTCTGTACAGTTTGCCCCTCCATGCATAGTGGACCAACACAATTCAATGGCTTCTTCTTCTGTTCTAATGTAATCAAGAGACACATGTTATCTAATAGGAGTCTGAGCATTATTGCAGGGAACTATTTGTTATTACTGTTACCAATATTTGTTTTACCTGGACTTTTGTCATCTTTTTTATTCTTTTTTTGTATCCTTTTCTTTATATCCCTCTCTGCCCCCCACCCAAACCACCACCACCACCTCTGCCCCTCCTGGTCCCCCAAACACCCTCCCTTCCCTCTCTCCACATTCCTTGGTGAGTGGGTGGAAAGTTCAATGGGGATGTGGGATCCCAGAAGGGCAGGGGTGGGGGTTGCCTCTCACAAGAACACGGTATGCGTACAACACCAGGGGCTTCTTATCCGACAGGCCAATCCTCCTCTTCGGTTTTGCCATGGGTCAGCAGCAGCCCACTGCCTCTACGCTGCATTTGCAGTGGTGGTGAAAGCTTGTTGGTGCGGTGAAGGCAGAAAGGTGAAAGGTCTGATATGCCTGAATATGTGTCATATTTAACACCTACAGCTTCCTTGAGCTCATGATAGATGGACCTGCTTTGGTACGTGGACATGGAAGCATCTGTTGCTTTATACTTGAACTATGATGACTAACCCCAGTCACCTTTTGTTCCCTGGTTTAAGACAAAGACAGACACTAACAACAGTTAATGAGAGAAGGACCTCTGCTGGTGATGCCCTGGTACTACAATCCATGTTTTATCTCAAAGCTGGAGTGAGTTTCTTGTTTGTATCCGCACAGAGTTTGACAATTTTAAGGCTTTGCTGAATGATACAAAGCTATTATTATGAATGGTGAAGTTTGATTCATGCATTCTCAAGATTGCCTTGCTTTTATGTAATCTTAAAATGCAAAGTTCATCTTTAAGAGTTTCCCTTCTATAAACCTCATAATTGTAATCTAGTCGCTGTTGCAACAATGTAGTTCCAAAGTACCCCAGGTTGTTTCGTCTCATCATTGTTGCACTGCAAGCAAATAAGCTAGTTTTAAAAGCAGCTCTGGTCCGTGGGCTGTGAGTGTAGGAGACATGCAGGAAGTGGTGGGCGAACAGCAAACTGTATTTCCCCTTCCTGTCTATGTCCTCGCTCCCTGCCTGACTGCCCTTTGGCTATTAATGTAACTCTAAGCTACCCACTACACACCCACGTGGCCAATGGGAGCTGTTTTGCTCTAGAAATCTCAGACGCACAAATACACAAGCATAAAAAATAAACCAAGCAATGGATGCCAAGTGATATCATGGTAAATAAATTAGAAGTTAAACAAGCAGGCAAGTATATTAGGTTGCAAATGCTCCAGAACAGTATGTCCCCCCCATGCGTAGACTCTTCTACCAGCGCATTAATTCCTTCATCCCCCACATAGCTTGTGGGTGCATACACAGCCAACAGCAGGTCATAGTTAAATAAGTGTCCTTCACTTAATCACATGTTAATTACAGTCAAAGATGACATAATGTGCACCATGCATCCACAAGGGGATAAAACAAAAGTACAATATGAAGGTTTTTCATTCTTTATGTACAGTCATGGTCAGGTGTTTTCATACTGCCATCCTCAGCATTGACGTCATTTTAATGATTATTTGAATTGTTAACCTTAAGGAAAAACTTTAGTGTTTTTAAGGAAGAATTAGATATAATAATTAAAATGTACTTGACCTCTACTCTGATCAGAATTGCTGGATTTACATCAATTCGCTTGGTGGCGTCTTTCAAACTCTGTGCATACATTTTCTTTTGGAAATGGAATAAGGACCTTTTCAGAAACAAAATGTTGGCCTCCAATGTCAGTGGGACTAGCAAAATGCAATAAAAGTAAAGCTCAGCATGATGCAGCCACTACTGTGTGCAACAGTTGAAGCAGTGCCATTTGGAAGGACAGCTTTATTTATATCAGTTTTATACTTATTGATGTTATGGCCAAAAGTTCAAGATGTGTCCTTCCTGACAGTAAGACATTTCTCCAGCGGATATTTGGCTTGTCCTTTCAGGCTACTGCAAACTTCAGTTGTGCTTTAAAGTATATGCTTAATATATATTTCCTCCCTCCTTTTTCTGAAAGTGGTTTGGAGAAACTGGCACTTTTCAGCCTTTTTAATCCGAAGCATTCCTTCAGTTTTGTTTCCAGTTTGCTATTTGCACAGAAGCACACACAAACTCGTGATCTATGTTTCCCTTGTGGTTCTTATCTCCTCCCCCCCCTGGTCATCCAGCTCATGTGCGAGAACAGAGAGAACACATGTTGGCATGAATCACAGTGAATCATGCAGCCCAAATAGCACCCAAAGAGAGGTGTTGCATTAACCAGGACACAGACTATTTATAACGGCCTGGGCTTGCATGTACTCATTATAGGCCAAAGGATGCTGACAATAGACAAGCAGATGAGGGGTTAGTGAGGTAGCAAGTCCTTTTAAATGTCACTCGCAATGTATCTTCTCATCTGCAACCTCTTGAGGTGGCTGTCTGTCTGAATACAATACTTAGAGCAGGGTGAATGAACTGGGATAGACGGGGAGAAAAGGTCTTTTAAACAACACAACGATCTCTAGGTGAAAGGTCACATATGCCACATTCAAATATAGATTTCTTTTTCTAATCCAGTCAGCTCTAAAAAGATGGACATTGAATTTTCACCTGCTTAGGGTGAGGTCAGTCAATGTGATTTAAAATCAAACACACAGAGGCTTGCATACCGACTATCCCATGAACCTTTAACATCTGCTATGAACTACGGACTTGAATGTAATTTGCAATTTCATGAGGTAGACCCATGCAAATTACAGCATACCTGTCTCAAGGAAATAAAACGATGACTTTCAACATTTCTTTTAAATCATGCCTCTTTTTCTGATTCATAAGAATCATCTAAATAACTAAATAGAGCAATTATGTCCAAAGCCATCCATAAGAGTCAACTGCTCTCCTTGCATATCTATAAATGTAAGAACCAGCTACTATAAAAATACAGTCAAAATTCAAATAACAGAAATTTGGAAAACTCATCCAACACCTCTGCAACATACTTTGGAGGCCTGAGAGGGTTAAACATATTCCACAATTATTTGAAATCCAATCAGAATAAGCTCTCTAATGTGTAAAAATAACAAATTATTCATTGTTAAGTTTAGTTCAGATCTCATCTCAGTAAGGCTTGATAAAGTCTCATTAGTGTAACAAGTAGCTTTAAAAAACAAACATGATTATCGTATCAAATACATAAGCTGTTGGGGAAAGATGATAGACTAATTTGACAAGCGCTTTGTTATTCTTCTTTCTTCAGGCTTCCTTTCCTTCACCAAGTGCCAATCATGCTCAGAACGTCCCATCTTCTGAAAGCCAGCATTGAATTTACACCACGTCAGATTGTGAAGGCAATAATGATCTGAACCCAAACCCCAAAATTGCCAAATCACAGGGTTAAAAAAAAAAAAACACATTTCAGGTGAAACGGCTTCAAGAAGCAATCAGCGGCTGAGCAATTACATCAAGTGAACTGATTAGATATTGATTGAGGGGAGCCAGACGCCTGACCAGAATTTGCAGGTCCTCAACACTCTCAGTACAAATAATTGTAATAACTCAAAGTGTAACGGCAAAAAATGTGTTGAAGATCTTATTTGTTTAAACCAAAAGAGTAAAATGACATTTGTAGAGTATCTTTATTGCCAGTTGACACATAGGCTCATCGTTGTGTGCTGTACCCTTAAATGCCGTTGTCATAGCAGCAACTTGTCATGTCACATGCGTCTCACCTTGAGTGAATGGAGAGCTGCGGGACGTGTGCTGTCCACGGAAATAAAGAAGGGGGATTCACAAAGTCCAGTGCATCAGTCTTACGAGCAGCTGGGGACTTCATGCTTATGTTTGCAAGTGGAGGGAATGGACCAGATTTAGTAGAGTAGCTGGTGTCTGCCTAATGACAAAGTGGACTAAATCATCAAGGAGTTATGCCGTTAATATTGTATTTTTTCTTATCTTTTCAGAAAGGTATTTCTGGGGTGGATAGATTCTATTTATCAGCATTAGCCTTGACTTCAAAGTTATTATCTGAATGTGTATAAATTTGCTGCTAACTTAAATGATCCCTTCTGATAACAGCAATATAAAATCACTGAAACATAATTAAACCATCCTACCAGAGATTCTTCCAAGATTTTTGATCATGAATTGAATTTCTCAGCTGCACATTCATGATGCATGATGTTTGACCACATCCCAAGGGTGCTTTCCAAGACTGAGATCTGGTGACTGTGGAGGACACTGGAACACACTGAGCTCATTGTAATGTTCAGATTGAAATCATCTGAGCTTTGTGCCACGGTGCATTATCCTGCTGGAAGTAACAATGAGAAGATAGGTGCACTGAGGTCAAGACAGCACGGGCATGGTCAGCAACAATAGTGTAGTGTTTAAACAATGCTTAATCTGTTATAATATTTTTTCTTAGTCGCTTTTGTGCATTTCTGAAAACAACTCACAAGTAGATTTGTTGTCCAAGCTATTTGTTGCATGGACAACAAATAGCTGTCCAAGCTATTTTTTGAAAATAGTTTGGACAGCTTATTCAGAATATTGCAGCAGACTGCACATATACCTGTAAAACCCTTTACAAAAGAAGGGCCTGTTAAACAAATGCATATGAGGTCATGGAGGCTTTTGCAACGACTATGAACCATTTCGTAGTTTCCAGGTGGATCTCTGCAATCTGCCTGTCTCTTGAAGAGTGGGACAAATTTTCTTTACGCTCTGCTTCCTGAACAAGTCTACGTCTCTCTAGTGTTTGGAGAATGATAAAGACCGGTGTGCGTGTGTGTGCATGCGTGTGTTTGCACAAGTTTGAGCCTGCCGAGGGGGGTGGCAGAGGCACGACAGGTTTCCATGACAACAACTTTTATTTGCTCTCGTCAATGGCGTTGGTGAGGGATAGATACTCGTCAATGGCGATAGATAGATAGATAGATAGATAGATAGATAGATAGATAGATAGATAGATAGATAGATAGATAGATAGATAGATAGATAGATAGATAGATAGATAGATAGATAGAGAAGCGACAACAAGTTACTGTGGGATCCTTGTGAAATATTTGTCTTCCAGTTGGCTTGCGAAATAATGGGAATCTTGCACATCTAAATCGTGACTGTTTGTCCATGTGAGTGTGTACTTTCGACGGGTTCTTATCTAAATAATTTGCCATACATTAACAAAAGGAGTGAAAAAAAATCTAGTTCAGTTTTTTTTTTTGGAGGGATGAAGTAGGGCTAAAAATATAAAATGCAAGGCCTCAAGTGGAAAACAACTCAAAGATGTCTGAGTGAAACTTCTTGTTGACCTTGTTTAGTTTTGATGCTGAAGCCACACGAATCTGACGCCCACCTTGAGCAGTAGTCGGGTGGCTCCAAAACACAGTTGGTTTGCATCTGCAGCACACACACACGCAAATGAAGCGGAATGCATTGACTTTCACGCTTATGAGTGTGCATAATTGCAAAAACGTGGCAAGAAAGAGGGTATTTGTTTCAAGAACATAAGATGTAGAATGTGCCCTCAATAACTTACCAGCTTCAAATAGCCCAGGGTTGCAATTTTAGAACAGCTAGCGTATGGTTTTATTTCCGCTAAGTGGTCTACACCTGTACTGTAATCAGAAAAAAAAAAAACACCTCCATTTTGAGTGTTTTAAATTGCTTTGCAATGCTTTTAATAGTTCCTGCTTTGGTATTTCTCAAACTTAACATGCATATCAATACTATTTATAGATAAATAATGCAATGGAAAAAATCCCATTACCACAAATCATGCAGAGCAGAAAAATGCATTATTTGTAACACAAACATTAAAGTAAAGAAGATGAAGCAGGAAATTCCAGCACTTAACATAATTTTACATTTATATGGACAAATGTATTGACACCTCACCCCATTCGAAAGAGGTGAGATAAAAAAATCAATTTTAAATAAATTTGTTATTTATTCAAATTTAGGAAAAGTCAACCTTGAATTTGAAGACATTTATAAGGTAAAAAATGAAACTGAAATGTTTTGCTTTTTTTTACAATTTATATGTGGCACCATCATTGCAGTACTCACTATTTATTATGTTCAATCTTCCTTTTTACCACTCCTCTAACCGCTCACAGGGTTAGCATACAAAAACATTTTTGTGCAATCTCTCTTTTAGATTATGTCCACAGTGTGACAGTTCCTTACAGTGGGGATTGGATCCTTTGTGTTGTTGCTACAACATTCAAGTTTAGTCTCTTTTTACCAAAAGCATACTGTCCCTTTGGATTTCAACAAAGTCTACATTTTGTGATGACATTAGATACTGTTTCCTTGCATTAACTTTGCATCTTGTTATTGCATAAGTAGTATGCAGTAACAAGTGGTTATTGTGTATAAGTAATTATTAATTTCAGCAATTAAAATAATAAAATAACATGCACCAAGTTTCTTTATAGTAATGTGAAGAATAATGTGTAAAATAGATACTATTACTTATCTTACCCAGGTATTACTAAAGCTGAGCAACCTTCTTCTTTCATCCTTTTGCAAAGTGGACTCAGTCAATCAAAACATCCTTCACTGGCTATTTATCCGCCCTAAACACACCCTTAGAAGTCCACTGTGACAGACGCAAAAATCAGAAAAACTCGTAGTGTACACAGCCGGATTCATTCTTTATTACTCTATTGCTCGGAGCACTATTTTATTCTCTCGACAACAATTTGGGTCGTGCACAATCACACATGTGCACGCCGGTAGACTGTGTATCTGTTGCCGGGGAATGACTCACCTCCTCCACCTGGAGTAGAGCCAAGCCTCTCTCGCCTCCTCCCCCTTCATCTGTGTGAGCCCTTCACTTCACTCACTCCGGCTCCTCTATGGAAGCATTTCAATCATTCAAATTAGCTTTAATCACAGCTAAAGGCAGAGAGTGGGAATGGCAGCGCGTCACTCTACATACTTGAGAACACTTAATACATTGATTTTATATTGAGCATGCTGTGTTTCAAAAAAGGGAACAGGGGGAGGAAATAAATAATGCCATCCAGACCAGGCCTTTTCTTTATGCTTTTCTTTTTTTTTTCTTCTTTCACACTACCGTGCATGCTTCCTGGACAAAGCATGGAAGCTAGGATGAAGGGGCTGGAGCTTTATAATGAGTAGCGCCAAGACTCCTTTCAGTCTTCAGGGTTGACATGTGAGAAGCGGCGCATCAGTAGCACCAGCTGCAGTCCTCACATAATGACACAAATTATTGGCTTGTTAATGGGCAGCTTAGCCTTGAGTGTTCAGCCCTGCATTGCCATTGTGGAGGAGAGAACTCAAGATCAATCCCTGCCACCTTGGACATGCTGTAAAACACAGGGATGCATCTAAAGGACATCTTATCTACATCGCAGTGTCTCCCCGTCTCTTTCTAATCCATACTGGCCCCCGGAGACTCATATTAGGAGACTCCTACGCTCACCCCTCCCACACCTTCTCCCTCCTCCACACACACACACAGGCACACACACACCACCCCCAGAACCGCTATCTGTCCACCTCCACAGTCAGCTTGTGGACAAACCCGGAATAACAATGTGATCTTGCCTCTTAAAGGTACACAGACAGCTTTAGCATAATCTTGTTGTTTGGAATTTGTGGCATAAAGTAAAAAAAATAAAAAATCCTCACAGTATTCATATTGGGTAAAGAAGTGTCTCTCAAGTATGTTCATCTTACCAATGGAGAGCAGTGTTTGAAAATTAGCGCCGATATTAAAACGTACAAGGATTTATATATGTTGCACAAAATAGTCATTTGAGGCAAACAATGCAGGCTTCGTCATCGCATTAAAGCCTCTGCAAAGCCGCAGCCTTGGAATACCAATCAGCATCAAACAGGGAGTCAAGTGCAGGACACAGCACTTATAGGATGCAGTCAATGAAGCTCTCAGGGAGGGTATTGGCCCATACTCAAATTTACATGAGGAAGCCCAGCACTAGTCTTGCTTCGAGTGCCCCCTTCAGTCACATGAATGAAAATAAAGAAAAAAAACAAACTAAGAATATTCAATGTCAACATGTTGACTAATGTTGCAATAAATACTTGATCATTTTACCCACTGGTTGCTTCAGGTTAGTTGAATATCCCAAGGCAAAAGAACAAATGCATGTGAACAAATAAGGCAGTTAAAAAACCCTAAATCGGCACCGACCAATTAGTTTAATGCATTCTCTCAGAATAAGCTCTGCAAGGATATTTTGCAGGCACTCACCTGACTAAAGCTGTCAGTGAAGCTTGACAGGCCGAAGCCTGCCACAATGGAAAACTGTGGTGTTGCACAGGAAGCCGTGAGGTGAGCTTGTGTAGGAGGTGCTGAGGTAAAAAAAGGGGTAGCTCAGAAGTTAGAGTGCTTACTGCAGCACTATCTACTGCTATTTTTAACCCCAGTGGGGTCTTTAGCTTTCTAATGTTAATTACCTGCAGACAAACATGCTTTGTTTACAGATCAGCTATGCGAAAACTTCTGCATACCTAATCTGTTTAACATTTACAGTACCTCAAACAAGTGTAAATGTGTGCTTTATTTTGGATTGCTTTCCTCTAATGTAAATTTATTAGAACATGAAACATAAATGAAAGCCAATCAAGAAGACAGTTCCTGTTTGTGTAGTGGTTCAGAAAAGTATATGTTGCAGTATGTACATTTTTGCAAAACATATTTTTGTAATTTTAACTTATTTTGAAATTTTATTTGTTTTATTTTCAGTTCAAACTCTGCATTTTGGTGCATACAACCTCTGTGATCTTTGGAGATGTAATTGCAGAGTTATTTCTCAGCGTCCATTTTTGTCTAGGAGATTCAATAACCAGCCGTGTTTTGCAAATAGATTTTCAGTAGTGCATTATTGATTAGGCATTTCAAATTATGGAATTAATGTTGCTCTTAGGGGTTTTGAAACTAACTGCAATCTTTAGCACAGAGTTTTTTGCTTTCTCTGGAGCAGAATAGATCAGAACAGAGGCGTAGGAAGCTTTAGAAGTAAGCCTTGTATGTATCAATGTATCAATCAGAACTTGTTAATTTAAGCATTTCCTCCTCACCATGAAAGTTACGGATGAGCCTTAGACAGCATTTCAGTTGTACTTCAACAACTCTGCAAGCTCTGTGCAGAGTTCTAAACGCAAATATTGTGTAAGGAATTAGAATGTCACCTAGTGGACTACAGGAGCAATACACCAAGACAACGGTGAAAAAAAAGGAAGCAGGACGGTGTAGTGTTATTGAGATTTCTTTGTTCTTACAAGGCTTATAAATTACTTGGATGCAAATAAAATCACAAAATTGTTTCATACATTAAAAGAAGCTAAAAATGTCCTATTCATATTTAATTCTTACAGTGAATGTTCTTATAAATAGCAGGTAGATAGTGAATAATAAATATAAGTACAGGAACATAGTCATATGAACACACTTGTTGATGGTTTTGGTCATGTCTTAACAAATAAGGCCAATAGCAACCACTGGCCATTCATTGTAGATTTAATATGTTTTGTTTAAGCACAAAGAATCCCATTGAGGTAGCTAAAGTTATTTATTCCCCGTAATATTCTAACCCCAGAACCTCCTGAATTACTGGTGAATTATCAAAATCTAGAAGCTTTCAGGAAGTTATAACATGCAGTGTCATTTATTTATAGAAAATGTAAAACATTCTAAATTGATGAGTTAAATAGTTCAAACTACAGCAAAGAGAAAAAGTGGTACTAAATTTAACACTGATTTCATATAAATATCAACCTAACTCTACATGGATGAGCAAATCTGTGTGTACATATTGGCATTACAGAAAAGCCTGTCCTACTAAAAAATTCAAAGCAGAAAGAAGAGGAGCTTGACTTGGACAAGAAAAGATATTAGACATTCCCAAGTAGTTTTTGATATACCTATGTGGACTGAATTTATTGCAGATGGTAAGGAGAGAAAACCAACACTAGATTTGACTCATGAGCATGTTTAATGAGTCGTGCTCTGGAGAAAAATGAATGTTTCGCAGGCTATTTTACAAGGGATCCAAATAACTTCCAGATTATTGTTAGATTGATGGTGAAAATTTTGCATCAAATAAAGTACCATATTTTCCAGACTATAGAGCGCACCTCACTATAAGCTGCACCCACAACGTTTTTAAATAAACTGGAAACCTACATATATAAGCCGCACCGGGATATAAGCCGCTGGTATCTCTGCCGCTCTCGGTTTTCCACAAGGACGCATAAAACTGCAATTAAGGACGCAGCCCTGCGTCTCCAACGCCGAACAATGGATTCGTTCACATGGAGCTTACGTGCAGCGGTTATCATCCTACTGCCAGATCGATAGCCTTCAACTTAAAAGCGGCATCATATAAACTTCTTTGTGGTTTCCATGATGAGGGGGTATGAGTTTGAAAAATTTCTCCGTCGAGACTTTCATTTAGCGCTTTCACTTCCTGCTAAAGAGCCCACTGGTGGTTGAAGAAAAATCCACAGAAAAGCCGCACCGGGCAAAGCGTGGGAAAACAGTACGGCTTATAGTCCGAAAAATACGGTATAAATTAAACATAAAGGCCAGTACTGATTAACCACAGGTCAAAAGCGTCATCAGGAAAGGTCAGAAATATATATATATATATACATATACATTATGTGACTTGGATATTACATGAAATATCCAAGTCACAGGTTAAACCACCCTGAGTTTGTTCTTACTTTCAACTCTTACAAGACTGTGACTAAAATATTAATAAAGAGAGCAAACGCGGTTTACTAGCAAAAATTTACTCTGTTATTTTCCCACAGCCACATTATTAGGCACAGTTTGCCGGTACTGGGAGATATACTGTATATATATTTTTTCTTTTAGAAATTCCTTTGTTCTTTGTGGCACAGATTCTGTAAAGTGTCAGAAACACGTTTTCTACGAGATTTTGACCCATATTGACATGAAGGGTAAAACTACTTCAGATCAGTAATAGAATATGAGGCCTTGTTTTAAGACAGTGGTTCCCAAAGTCTGTCCTTGAGGCCCTGCATGTTTTAGTTCTCTCCCTGGTGGTAGTAACAACGTTTTCAGCTTGTCAATGTTCTTCTTAGACCTTCTAATGAGCCATCATTTGATCCAGGTGTGTTTTATATATATATATATATATTTTTTTTTTTTTTTCTGAAATTGAACGCACTAACTCTGTATTTAGTTTGTGGAGAGGATCTAGAGGTAATAGTTCAAATATTGCTATTGTAAATAATACTATATGAACAGTCCTTGTGAGAGAAATGAATCTGACTAGTGCAGAGCAGGTATGCGCATCACTGTGGAAGTAACAGAGATGCACGTTACTTTCTACTCTTCCAGAGATGCAGCAGTCAGAACAATCTTTTCAATGACTCACAAAATTGCAAGATATAGGAAGAAACTGGAATCCTGAAAGAAAAAAGAAAGGGATTACAACATCCCAGATAGTAATGCTATGAAAACTGAAATCTAACCAGCTCTCTTTGGAATCTACATGACAGAATAATGTGTCTGTTTTTTGTAGATTTTATCAGACAACCCAAGTCTGTTCTACAACTGATTGGACACGTTTGCAGCGCAAACCTTTATATATCACAAAACTGGGCTTTAAGGAATGCTTCAGTGTAGCTTCTTAATAAACCATTTAGATCTCAGCAGCTTTTATTTCTATGCTCTAATAAGCCCTCTGTACTAATTATCCTCTTTAATTTATCTGCAAGCTTGCATAAAATGGTTGCATGATGGAAGAGGCCTAAAGATAAAAATCCATTCTGATATTTCTCAGAAACATGTCTTCCTGTTTTTTCGTTTTTATCAGATGTGTTGAAGGATCTGTATGCCACAAAACCTTCATGACATCTGTATATCCTTATCAAAGTGATGCGTGCAGAGAGACTTTCATAAAGTCTGCAGTTTCCTACAACAAAACCGATACTCTGCTCCTATTGAGGTTGAAAGAGGTAGGTGATCAGCTTGTCTTCTCTTAAAAAGACAAGCTGATCACTGAATGATGATCACTGATTAAAAGCTCAAAATTCAACTACTTTAAAACAGATGGTCTCTTATCTTTTAGCACAAAGATCAGAGGTTTCAGACATGTCAACTGCTACTGCAGCAACGAATCTTTTGTTGCAAACTGCATTATGTGTTCTAGTCAAAAGGCTTTCAGCTCGCCTATTTTTCATGGCAGAGAACATTTTGATCTTGTTCCCTGACTGCAAGTGAATGACGGTTGTTTTGGGGTGCATTCAGACTAAATCATCTGACATGAAAGAAAATGTCTGGTTCAAAGTTTGAATTTTGCCAGACATATTTTTTTGGGTGAAATTGTTGCTGCTGTGACAAATGGCTGATAATTGTGCCACTTTGCCCACCCAGGAGAGTTTCTAAAGGTTTTTCTTTTTCCCCTTCTCTGTGTTTTCAAAGTTGGACTGTAACAATATTAGCACTACGTCTTGCTTCTTCTTGTTCATTTACTGTAGGACTCATAATTCTGACCCTTGTGATCTTATTCTCCCTCTTCAACAAATCATGAAACATTAAATTTTACCTCATGACAAAAGTTTATTTTAAGGTTTTTATATTGTCAGACATTACATAGACATTTAACCCAACTCTGATTGTTGTAGTCTCTCAGGACTGATATTCCATTGGCAATCACTTCAATTTTAGGTTGACAGTGTTTTACTAGTTATTGTCAGAATGACCTTTAAGTAGAACCACTTAATGTGTTTTAGATAAAGAAGATGCTAAAAAGATGCACTTACTAAATAAAATAGGTCAAACTGTATTTCTGATATGGTTGCAGTTATTATTAATATCTGATCTCAGACAGTTACTTTTGGGGACAAAAGTTGTGAAATATGCCACCATGTCCCTGAAATGTTCTGTTCAACTTAAAGACTTTTCATGATTCAAACAGAAACAACGCAAAATTTCAGATTCTGCTGTCTGTTCAGAATTAGAAAAACGAGTGGCACGTTCCCACGTCATGACTGCGGTACAAAGCCACATCATTTGCATTGACAGTGTAATCTTCTGCCTCTGAAACAAGCATATAAAAAGGGATGTTTTCAGAGCTGTTTGCACCTGTCTTCAGCAGTTCCCCCAGTTCGTGACCTCATCATGTTCATCTTCTGCAACCTGGCTGTACTGATGCTTCTACTGACTTTTCAAAGTCCTGGTGAGTCTCTACTGCAGTTTGTAAATGTTAATTGCATCAACGCTTTATTGTGCATGTTTAGTCCTTGTTACATGCATTTTATTTAAATATTTTTTTAAATTTTAATTTATTTATGTTTTGAGTGACTTAATTTTGATGGTGTTAATAGTTGTGTCATTATCATCACAATTAACTTTGTATTTTACCAAAATCAAGTTCATGCAGGGAAAATCTTTGGAGGCCATGAGGTTGATCCACAACACAGGTCCTATGTGGTGTATTTGAAGTGGGTGAGTAAGGCTGATAAATTGGAACGCTGCGGCGGATTCCTTATTAGAGAAGATTTCGTGATGACTGCAGCTCACTGCCAGGCCAAGTAAGTGTGACATGAGTATACATTTCATTAAAATGAACTCTTGCAGACAAAAAACTAATTTCCCCCCATTTCTGTTTACTAGGGCTCATGGGTACTATGAAGTTTTTTATGGGTTTCACAAAGACAGTAAAAACCATAAAAAAGTGTATGTGAAGAAAGATTTTCCACATGATCACTACGATAAAAGTGATTTCACAAATGACATTATGCTGCTGAAGGTATAATTTATATTTATCTGAAACTATTTTAACAAATAGGAAAAACATGTTCTTTACATCTATTTTAAGATGTTTTCACGTGTACAAAATTTTTTTAAAGTATTAATATAAACTATCAAGCTTTTTTACTGTTTTATACTATCTCCAATTTTTCCTTCAGTTGTCACATAATGTAAGCTCGGCCCACCATATCAAACATATTGAGCCGGCAAACGAGGAAAGTAGCTCACTGCCAAATCCATGCTCAGTCTATGGTTGGGAGATGAAGGATGAAATGCCTTCGAAACTGTTGGAAGTCAATGTCACACTTGTTGAAAATAAGGAGTGTGTCAAAGAAAGTGCCTACTGCTCTGAAGGAGAAAAAGGAGCGACTAAGGTAACTTTTTTTTTCTGTATTTTAGAACAGGAAAAAATTTTCACTCAAGATAAAACATGAATCTCACTGTTTGTGTTATTCACTCCCAACATTCTGTGTATGTTCTGATAGGGAGACTCCGGAGGTCCATTAGTCTGCAATGGAATGGCATATGGAGTGGTGTCAGCAAAACAAGAAATCAATGGTTCCACTCTGTATAAGTACACAAACGTACCTCAGACCATTGACTGGATCAATAATATCCTGAAGGACAACTGATGCAGCATCTAAGCCACATATCACCTTGATCAAACCATTTGACAATTAAAAACATTTTTAGTGCAGAAGTAATGATCTGATCATTTGTTTTATTTGGTTAAGTTTGTTGGTGTTCTGTTTCTGTATTTTATACTCAGATTGGCTGTTTTTAAACTGCATGCTCTGATCCTAATAGTAAATGCTAACTAAATAATTAATAGTGTATGCCTGAGAGAAATGTTGACGCAACATTAAGTAATTTTGAATTTTGTTACCAATACAAGCCTTAAGGAAAATATTGCTTTGTGCATGGTATTTAGATAGAAACTTGAGCTTTTATAGATTGATGTGCTTAATTTCAAAAGTAAAATAAAGTGCTGTTTTCTCACTTAGTACCATGCGTTTGTCATCTTTTAAAGGATATACACATTTATATAAATTTAAATAAAATTAAATAACAGGACAGGATCAACAATGCTTTGGGTAATTAAGGATTAGTTTAGACTTCATTAGAAAAAATACACACATAGGTTGTGGTTAACAGTACAACAAGAATAAGCAGAGCCGTAGAACCAAACCACAAGCTACTACAAAACAATAAAACCAGTTTTACAAGGCTTGAGGTTTGTGTAAACTCTCTACTCACAAACTAGGACCTGATCATACAGACATACACTCACACAGACACATTTGTGTCTGTACGAAGAAAGTAAATGCAAATGCAGTAAAGTAACTTTCAGATAATCAATTCATTCGGTAGGAAAACGACCTTTTTCCTCTGAAGGCAATAAAAAAAAAACTTCAAAATATTTTTGTTTGTCAAAACTTTATAACAATCAACAATAATTTTCAGAAATATTTTTTTCTAAATCATTTAAGTACTTTTTGATACCAACTCTCAATCTGATTCTGAAACCTTTAAAAAGCATAGACCAGCAAAGTGTTCACACTGGAACAGTTATTTGAAATTAATAAACCAGTTCTTTAAAGTTAATAAAAACAAACGTTTTTGCACCTCAGAAGTTGTGAACGTCAGAAAAGAATGAACTTTCATCATATTGTTGCACAACTTTTTTTGTATGCAAACATACACTAAATAGCACTTTTTGTCATTTCTGTGTATTTATTGTTGAAGTTTTTGCCAAAAAACTTTAACAAACTCATTAGTTTTTCAACTAATGAGTTTTTCAACAAGCATTGCTGGAGACTTTATCCAGAAGTGAAAGACCGATGTTTTCAAAGCAAACTTGAAAATGTAGAAAACTCCAGAAAATCGTCTGATATGGTGAATAAAGAGCAGGTACAGAATTTACTATAAAACAACAAGTAATGCACACATAGTGCACAACACTCCACAATGAAAGAAAATGCATGTTCAACTTGGTTTTTAAAAGCATTTGTAGCTAGTGCCTAGTAATGGGCCTGCATTCAGCCAATGAAATCCTTACTTATTTTTTTTGTTCAGTACTTAAATACTCTGTGCTTCTAATTCTTTACAAAGAGCTTAATTTGCTATAGTTTTCTATGTGTGAATTATGTGGGCATTTGCTGACATCTGATTGGAAACATAAACTTGAATTAGGAAACCAGTAGGCCTGTTTGCAACTCTGTTTACTGTTTTCAGCTCACAGTTGTTTTATTTTTCTGTCTGGTTGCTTGAAGACTGTGCATCTCTGCAAAAAAACACATTCAGCAAATATTGCTGATGGCTATCAGGATCTGCTTCCTTTTCTTGACTTGCACGATGCAATAGAAAAATATTTTCCACCGGTTAGTTCACAGTGAGGTAATTTTATTTTATTTTTTTCCTTTTACTACATGTGATATGTGAATGTTTGCAAGCTTTAATTTTTGTTTCTTTGTTAGTTTTTCTGGAGACTCTCTTGCAAATATGGATTGATATGCATTTTAGTATGTTATTTACATTATTAGCTCAGCGAATAGACTTTAAAATGCTTGTTAGTTTTTAAATTACTGAATAGTTCAGCACAAAAATACATAAAAGGTCTGCTATTGTTGTATCAGCCTTCCCGACCTCTCAGATCTTCTGGTTCTGTTCTGCTCAGCATCCCCAGAACCAAACATGGAGGAGCAGCTTTCAGCTTCTATGCACCACAAATCTGGAATGCACTTCCAGAAAACGGCAAAGCAGCAGTTTAAATCCTTTAAATCAAGGCTGATAGCACTGCACAAAATGTAATGTTTGTTACTGATTTCTCAAACTTGTGAATATATGATGTTTCCATAACTTTTTATTTTTGTTTTTATGATGCACAACATCAACAACCTGGTCACTAAATGCATTTAAACAAAAAACGTTTTGAACGGCTTAGAAAAAAATTAACTATTCATATTTTCTGTGTTTACTAGTTGATTGTGGTGCTAGATCTTGTAGTCATGTAATCATTTCAGGTCAATTTTATCCCTGTGTACTTGTTTCATCGTAGTGACAGCACATGTTTGCCATTTGATGCAAAATTTATCTAAGTATAATTTATTTTCTGCTTCACTTACCTTTTGAGTATATGAGTAGAAACAAAATTTTGTTGTTTCCAAGATGTCATATTATATTCAGGAATCATTTATCATTATTTATCATCATTAGCATTATTTATGTTTATCAATTATTTATCACAGACAGATGCCATAGACTGACGATGGGGGAAGCAATAATTTATTTTTATTTTTAAACAAAACAACAAATGATCAAAATGATCACGTACATGTCTAGGAATTTGTCATTTGGTCTCCCATGAAGAAGACACACACACAAGGCACTGTTAAACTGATTTGTTCCCAAATGGTATATCTAAAATGTCTGCTATCTGACATGTTTTCACCCATTTTACATTTATTTGCAGCCTGCATGACGCTCAGTGTGTGAAACCCTGACACATGCAACTTCATACCCCAGAGTCATATTAACATAACATTTTCCAGATGCCTAACACCTGTAATTAAAATGTAAACACCTAACCTGATCAGATGTCTTTGTGTACTCATACAGCGTGGAGCCAGAGGGCAGTTCCCTGCTTGCAGACACCAACCCGTAGGCCTTTCCTCCTTCACAGACCAACGACCACCAGAGTCTCCCTGAAAGCACAAACACAAGATATGGTTACAGTTGTGACTACAAGTACCGTATTTTCCGCACTATAAGGCACACCTTCAGTGAATGGCCTATTTTAATACTTTTTTCTTATATATAAGGCGAACCGCATTATAAGATGCATAGAATAGACGCTACAGTAGAAGCTGGGGTTACTTTATGCATCCATTAGATGGAGCTGCGCTAAACGGAATGTCAACAAAACAGTCAGACAGGTCAGTCAAATTTTATTAATAGATTACAAACCAGCGTTCTGACAACTCCGTTCGTTCCCAAAATGAATAAACAGCTGATTTATTCCCGTGTTCGTCTGCTTGTCTGGTCGCCTTGAGTTTAAACTCTGCGTCGTAACCGTGTCTCTTAATAGGAACCATTATGGGGTCTTTACACAAACACATGAATGGAAATGAAACGGCACCAGTCATATTTCCCAGCATGCACCGCGCGCTTCTTCTTCTACGGGGGAAAATGAAGTCGACGGCTGCTTACCGGTAGTTGCGGGACCTGTTGTGGCTCAATATTGGCCCATATATATGGCGCACCGTATTATAAGGCGCACTGTCGGCTTTTTAGAAAATTGAGGGTTTTTAGGTGCGCCTTATAGTGCGGAAAATACGGTAATTCTGTATCTTTTTGTTCAACTGGTAAGACGATTTTCTTTAGAAATTGGTATTTCACCTTTAGTAGCATTGTGTCATATCTATGTCCATCAAAGCACCCATGCTGAAATTCTTCTTTCACAGACAGGATCGTTTTATTTTTGTTTTTGTAATTGTGTAGCCATAAGAAAACCTGGCAAGACCTTGAAAATAGATAGTTTTTAATGATTTCTTGTCTTCCAACGCACCTTAAATCTGCTGACGCACAATCATAGGCTACGTTAAATTCACTTGGCTTTGCAGTGAACTGCAGTTAACATCTTCCCTTGCAAAGAATCCACCACAGTGTATTTCACCACCATTTTCCAATTTTGCTGCTAAGAGCTGCAGCTATACAGGGTGACCTCCAATGATTTTATCAACTCTGTGACATTTTTTAAATGTTAATAATAATTAGGAAATATTAAGATTTTACAGGGGTAAACTAGTTATTTCAAGAAAAGACTCATAAAAGCATTATTTTAAAAAAACACTTTGTAAAACACTGTAAGTAATAAAATGAAAGTCACACACGTTGAGCGTTAAAATTCACCACAAGCATCAGTGCTGTCAGGATACAGTAAGTCAGCATGGTGAGATCACAATCTAACCTTGTGCAGCAGAGTAGCAAGCATCTCTGATAGTTTCACTTATAAACTCAGAAGGAGGTGTTTGTGTAGTTTGCATAAGGCGGCTCGAAACTTTTTCAAAAAGAGGGCGTCACTAACTTGGGTTTTATTAAACTACTATTTAACTTGGCCCGCTTCATACACAGCACAAACTCTATTCAAATTTTGGCATGACTGCAATGGTTATTGCCTGACAACAAGTGACAAAGAATATATCCTTTAAATCTAGTGCTTATGTAGTTTTATGTTCAGGTTTAGATTTTTTTTCTTTCAGTTTCTACAAACTGATAGACTTTTGTATTTTTTATTATGAATCATGATACTTCATTTTTGCCTGAGCTAATTCAGTGGAGATAGAGCCAATTGGTGCTTACACTGAATGGAATGGAGATGAGAGCAGTGAGCTTGTTTCGGTGATCGTCTCCCTTCCTGCAATCCATCCTCTCCTTGATGTCACCTTCCTGGATTGCCGGAACAGCCTTCCTTGACAGCTCCATCGATCCCATGAATCCTCTCCTGGTTGTCTGCTACATCCCATAATAACCATCTTCTTTTTGGAGGGGACTATATTTCCCTGTACTTGACATATTGAACCTTTAGCATTATTAACAAGACATTTTCTGAGGGGGCAGAAATCTGGTTGCTACCCTCTGCTGTGCTCTGTGATGTAGAGAAGTTTAACATCTGAACAGATTTTTTAAGTTGCTAATTGTTGTTTGACAAACTTCTGTTATTCTAAAATTATCTCTTTTACTCTGTAAGATTAAACTCAAAAGTCATGAAAAAGGATCAAAAGAAAAAGATGTTGCTGAAGATTGCGATACATTAAGATTGAGAGTATGAAGTCAGGGGTGCATAGATCTTTAAAAAACAATGTCCTGATCTTCTATTCATGTTTTTAACAAGTTTTCAATTTAGGCGAATAGCATTGATTTAGATTACTTTGTGTCTGCAACTTTAAGACATCTACTTGATTTGTGTCATTAGTTTTATCATGAGAAACGAAAAACCACCACATGGTGGCGCCAAAGACAAGTTGATGATGTTTCCAACCTGAGATTTATTTTCCCTCTCACTGTATAATCCTCTATAGTTATGCCCATCTTATTTATATTCATTATTTGTTTTAAAGTAACCTTTTTTGATTTATCAACACATTTATTCTGAGAGGAAGTAATTTAATTTATTTGGAATAGTGCAGTCAGAATCCTAACTTGAAACTGATGTCAAACTAAAAAGGAGATCTTTTGTGTCGATCTTCTCCACAACATTAATTTTCTCCCTCAAGGTATTGAAGCTCAAGAAATGTTTTCTGAACTTATTATGCTTTTTAGTTACTGTAACACCACATGGTGGCGCCATGTAGCTTATGTTTGACAGACAATAGACGATGACGTAGCCCTGCAGCTGGTGCCAGTTCTCTTCCCTGCTCCACCTTATCCGTTTGGGAGAAGAGTGTCAAATCCATCAACCTGGAAGTTCAGAAGGTTTCATTGATATACTTGCTCTAAAACTGACTTTTTAAATAAAATGTTTTCTTTATGTGTAGTAACTGATACTTCTGGAGTTGTGGCCAATAAGAGCTTGAAGTAATTAATGATATACTTTTTTTTTTAACTTTTGTTTTTAAAAAAAAGTTGGAAATAAAAGAAGCTTTACATTCAGATTTTTTTTTAAATCCTATTTTCATATGGTGTAATTTAAAATCTTTTTTAACCCACATCTAGTGGTATAATAACCCTTGTGTTGGGTTGTGAGTTTCAACCTAATTTTGAGTCAATTTAATCCAAGCTTTGTGTAACCAGCATATTTTTTCCCTATTATTTTTTTTTTTTTTTGTTAATTCACAAACTACTGTGGGCAAAAAAGTTATTTTGTTTACAGTTTATGAACCATTGTAAATAATGTATATTTTGTACATATCAATATAGTCACCTTTTGCACCAAGTTGTGTTTTGCAGTGTTATTGCAAATTGCCACACCCTCCAGCAGCCGAACCTAGCCAATTTATTTTCCCGATTTGATTTTGACCCTTTACCCACGTAGTATAGGTTACATTTGGTTAGTTTATAACCCAATATGTTGGGTCAAACCATCAACCCAACCCAGTTAAGTTAAAACACTCCAGCGTTGGGTCAGTCCATATTTGACCCAGCACAGGGTTACAAATTGGGTTGTTTTTAACCCAGCAGTTTTTACTGTGTGATGGCAACAATGGGTTCCAATCACCAAAATATCTACATATCACTAAAATACATATATATTCAGTCACATACACATTTCAATTTATCCTACTTATCAAACAGTACAGTATGCTCAATTAATTGTTCAAAGTTTCTATGTAAGAAAACTCAGCAGGGTTGTTTTTTATTAAAATAAATGATATTAAGAGTTACAATATGGAAAGGAAGGGAATATCTTCCAAAGAAGAATATCTTTAACAATAGGGAAAAAAGGCTTTATATTGCTTATTTGTTATTACTTTAAGGAATAAGCTATTTGATAGTATGCTGTATAAAAAAAAGCAAAGAAATTTTATTAAGAAACAAGTGAGATAAAAAAAAAATTTGCAAGAAGCTGCACAAAACTGTAATTCATTTGAATTCAGTCTCATGTTGCCAGAAATGGCTGAACAGTATTTAATCAGTCACGTTTCATAATCTCATCAATCCATTCTCTGTATTCAGGAATCTTGGTGTACGTGGTGAGTTGAAGAGCAGGCTGTTTTGCTGAAATCACTCCAAAGGCTTTTCCATCTTCACAGACTAACGGACCACCAGAGTCTCCCTGAAATCACAGACACAGCATGTGATGGCTGTTCAAATAGAAAAGATTGGTTCCATTTTGTCTTCCATTAGTAAGACAACAAAGATAATAAAGATGAAGAAGCAGAAAAAATCCTTACCTCACCCGGTCCCTTCTCCCCTATAGAGCAGTACACGTTTTTCCCAGGACAGATATCACCATGAGTGAGCGTCACATTGACTTCTCTGAGTTCATAAGACAACCATTTACTGTCCTTGCTCGTTGTACCCCAACCAGATACTAGACACTTTTTGGGAAACTTGTTGTCAGTCGTGTCTGCCAGGAGAATAGGTTGCACATTCTTGTTGAAATTAACTTTGGTAGACAACTAAAGGAACAACAGAAAATATTTAAAAGATTGCTTAACTTACTATGTGCAGGTGTTTTGTTTTAATCCTTATGTGAATAGCATGTTAAAAATATATATTATTCTTATTATTGGAAGTAATAAAAAAATATTCTTTCATTTCAAGATCTATGTTACCTTCAAAAGCATGATGTCATTTGTGTAAGTTTCGTTTTCGTATTCCTTATGTGGAAAATCCTGCTCCACTGGCAGACATAACTTATTTTTGCTGTCAAAACTGTGGAGCCCAAGACAAACCTCATAAGTCCTAGAAAGACAGAGAGAAAAGAAAAAAAGAAAGGAAGCAAGAAAAGACAAATGAATGAATTCTAAATTATCCGCAGAGTTTATTGCAGTATAAAGTAACTTGTTGCAAACTTACGTGGCTGTGCAGTGGGCAGCAGTTAACACAAAATATTCACTCACAAGAAACCCACCACAGTATTTGGTTGTACCATTGGGCCACTGGCGAGTCAAAAACGCCATGTACGGCCTGCTGTGAGCTGCAGCCTCGTGGCCACCAATGATTTTACCTGCATGAGCTGTTTGACATACTTTGTGTTAAATGTCACATTAGCAGCAATCGTTATTACATCATTAAAATGAGTCATGATTACAGTAAAGGCATGACACATATGACCAATACCAAAATTTGCATGAGAGAACATTGAATATCAAATATAAAGGGGTAAATTATTCGTATTTTAGTATGTCCTCAACAACCTTGGTTGTTCAAAAAGCTTTTTGTTGTGGAAGGTCAATCTCAAAACAGCATTTTTTCCCCACATTTTCAGTTCACTTTAATGTGCTGCCCTTGTTTGCTTAGAAGACAAGATAGCTGCCCCTGAACTACACCTGCCCCCCGTTATCCAGGTATTCAGATGAATAATAGCAAATTTATAAAGCGCAGAAGTGCATAGTTTTCATATAATGTACAATAAGATATTGCAAAAGAGACTCACCTTGACTATAAAAAGTAAGCACAAGCACCAGCACTGCTAAGTCACAGAAGATCAACATGGTGAGATCACAGTCTGAGACGTTGAGGAGGAGCAACAGAAACCTCTGACCGATTTCACTCTACATGCTTCCTTATATCCGTTTGTCTGTTTGCACATGCAAATCATGTGGCCCCAGAGCACACTACGTCTTTTTTTTATGTTTACTGACGCTAAGATTACACTTTTTCTCAGTTATTAAAACACATTTCTTGACACCATCCAAACATTTTCTCTAACATTAAATCTCATAAACTTTCTAAAGTCATGAAGAGAAGAAGTCCTCTTTTCGGTACAGGAAACTGGGAGGAAAATATTTAAGAAATTTTTGGATGATGTTGAACCACTGTCTGATCTGGATGAGATGGTGAAAACTCACATTGTCCCACAAAATGGCACACAATATCACAAAGATCCCTCCACAATGTCTTTTGATAATTGTGAATTGAATTGAATTGAGTGCCGTTGTAGCATGCCTAAATGAAATATGGTGGAGAACCTTTTATTTTTTTTCATTCTGAGGGAAAAGATAAAGATGGGAAGAGGGAAAAGGTGAAGATATGAACATCCAACTTGGTTTTAGTGCATTTTTCAAATTCTGCTTTAGATCAGCATCAAGAAAATATCACAGTATTAAAGAAGTATTTAGAAGAGAGACAACTAGATCATCTTACTTAACTGCCTATTCGAGCCCAGACAGACCTTAGGAAATTGGATGGTATGTTTGTGAGATCACTGGGCTCACCTCCAGATCTGACATTATTTATGAGCCTGCAGAAAAATAAAATAAAATAAAAACTGGTTGATTCAAAAGTCGAATGGACACTTTTTCATCGCCTGTTGCAGGAGCTGCTTCAGAGGGCTTCTGGAGGCAGAGTACAAAAGATTTTTGTAGGTCTTAATTTTGACTGTGTGAGAGCTTAGAAAACTGCATTTGTTTAAGAACTTCCCAGATAACACTTTGAAGGTTTTAAAAGGTCATCTTACCCGACTGATCTGCCACAGATATTAATAATTTTAATGCTTAACCTCAGAAGAGTGGTAAAGCATTAAAATGAAATAATTCTAATTGGGTGTAAACATGTTTTCTTCTCTACAGAAGCCACATCTCTCTAGTATAAGCTAAGTTCGCCATTTGAGTTTATTAAAGTCTTTCTTGATGATGATATTTGGATTCTGTTTAAGCCTGACTCTTTTATGTATGTCTGGGTAATGTTGGGCTATTTCTTTACGTTGCTCAACAGGAACCTCTGATTGCTATCACCAACCACTTCCTCTGGTTAGGTTCCTAAATGTTGAAGACTAATGTTCCTCTCTGATTTTCTCTCAACTTCTTAACTCTTTCAGCTCTTCTCAAACTCTGCATAGGTGATGTGAAGCCCTGGTTCCTCATCACTTATATTTACCTGTCCCATTATGCCTAAGCAGAAGTCAAAATGGAAAGGCTTCATAAAAATGAATTCAATAAAACCCATTTGCATTCAAATGCACTTTCTTTTTATCGAAGAAAGTGCATAGTCATAACGTAGTCATAACAGTCTTACATGATTTTACCTTTGGCGTCTATGTATTGTGGGCCTTGTAAAGTGGCAATCTAAATATTCTATTGAAGCCCTTCTTCTAACTTAAGAAGAACATTAAAGTTTATGGGGAGTACACAATGGAAATTAATACAAAACAAGAGTTACGTACCACTCAGATTGTGGCCCAGTGCACTCTGCAGCAACAGGAGGCCTAATGTTGTCCTAGATATTTAAAATTTAGTTTCATATTTGAAAGTTGATGCATGGTGGGGGTTTTTTTTCCATTTGTGCTTGCAGGCTGCTATAATAGTATTATTTTTTCCTGTTCTCCAAATAACTCGGTTTCAGTCTGTCGTACTAAAGCTTCATTTCACTCAGTCGGGTCTGCAGATCGGCTGCTTTCAAAAGGCTCAAACATCCATTGCAAATCAGGGTAGAAATCATTTTTGCAGTGGCATTTGTGAACTTATGACTGTGAACTCTGCAAGTGCAGATCATTCCTGATCACTAACCTATTTTAGTTAATCTAATCTGGTGGTGGGTGGCACCAACGGCCCTGCTTGATTCATCCTGCAGCATTAATCGTTCAGGATGTTAATACCTTTTTGTACTTCTTGTTCCACTCACTTCTCATTATCTTTTTTCTAAAAAGTCATATCGGGAAGTTGCATCTAATGGCGATTTGGTTGAAGTTGCGCTCCCGATGTCTTCACTGCTGAAATTTACAACATTTACAACAACATCCTGCAAAGCACTGAGTTTCCCAAACAGTCACAAAGAGGTCACTCTGCAAGCTGTTTTTATGAACATCCTGTGGTTTTGATGTGTTGCATCTAAGGAGTTACACAAGCTACTGCTATGAAAGATAGACTTCGAACCTTAAGATAGTAACGTGATTATTGCTGAATGCAAGACAAGTTCAGTAGCCTTAGATCATAAATAGCATCTATCCAACACTTCAGAGTTTATGCCTGCAAGGGAGAAATACATTAATGAATCGTTCTCCCTTTAATAATATAGTTGAAATGGGTTGCAAACAAGAGATTAAAGGAACCCTCTGTAAGTAGGGTAAGATTTTTTTCAAAAATTATTACCAATTGTATTTTGAACATAAGAAATTGCCATGAAATGATTTATGCTGGAACAAGTACATGAAAACATGCCTACACTATGTGTGCAATTACTACGCAAGTTGAATTTTTGAGAATTTATTTTATTGTTTAACAACTCCATTGGTCTCGGCCAATTCAAAGATGTTCATAACCTCTCAAACCTGAATATTCAAGAAAATAAAAGTGAAATTTTGGCTTTCTTAGGATAATATTTATGTGTACATGATTACTGGGCAACTATTAGCATGCAGAACTATTATGCAACTGATTAAAGATGCCGACTTTTTCCTGAAGCGCTGCTTGAAAAAAAAGTGTTTTCTAAAAATTGGCAGTAGGTTTGGGAGTTGATTTTGAGTCCATCTTCAACCCAAAAAGGTCCAACTAGCTCATCTTTACCAGCCCATACCAGTATCCTGCCTCTGCCTTGCTGGAGTCTGCAGTGGAGCTCTGTGCCCGTTACTGATCCAACTACAGGTCCATCCATCTGGTCCACAAAGAGTCAGTCTCATCTCATCAGTCCATAAAGCCTTTGAAAAATCTGTCTTCAGATCTATCTTGGCCAAGTTCTGACGTTACAACTTGTATCTTGTTCAGTGGTGGTCGGGTTTCAGACTTCCTTACCTTGGCCTTGTCTCTGACCTCTGAATATTTCATACTTCTGGGCTCTTCAGGTAGGTTGTAGTTCTGAATACTACAGCACTGGAAGATAATGGGTTCCTGTAGCTTCACATTTGATTTTTCTCAAATCTTTGGCAGTTAATTTAAATTTTTTTTTTCCAACATGTTTCCTGGGACCCTGTCGACTATTTGCAGCAAAACATTTGATGGCTCTGTGATCACACCACAATATCCTAGCAATTTCAAGAGTGTCACCTCCTTCTGATGGATTTTTTACAATTAGGGACTTTTCTGAGTCTTTTATATCTCTTATTTGGCCCATTGTGCCTGGGGAAAAGCTGCCTAATAATTATGCACACTTTGCTATGAGGTGGTGATCTTCTTAAGCCTCTCACTTCCTCATTAAACAAATAGACATCGGTAAATATGTTTGTATTTTAGAAGCACCCAACTTTATACAACTTGGAGTTGGAAAATATGTGTAAAAATGATGATATGGTCAAAACTAAAACTTCCCTAATAATTGTGCACACAGTGTTGATGCTTCATTGAAACAAAGCATCTGTGCTTCTTGCAGCTACATTTTAAGGTGAATATCTTTCACATCTGAATAAATTAAGCATTTCCAGAACAGGTAACACTTATCATTTCACACAAACAGCAGATACATAAAAGAGCACGTATCATTTTTCTGAGCACGGTAACACAAAATGCATAATTTCATATCTTATGCATCATCAATTTATTTCCTCTAACATTCTTCACACTTGATGTGCAATTGACACTAAGATAAGCTAATGAACCCACAAGAAGATGTTGGACATGTTTTAACCCTTTGAAAGATTTGCTTCTGCTTGTTTTACATTGAAAGCGATCATATAATATTTCATGGATAACATTTACCCTTATTTATTTATAGAAATAAATAAATATCTAGACAAGATAGAAATGCTATGTGACCTCCAGGTCACAGTAATGAAAACTGCCTGGCTCAGAGATGTCTCCAGTTTTCTATCAATATTGAAAACTGATGTAGGGTTTCGAATGCATTGGCTTGGACGCATATGAACATAATCCAAAGCGAGACCCTCAAAAGGATAGATCTGATTGTTTTAAATAGAGTTCTGTTGAAAGATTGCGAGTAGGCATAGTAAGAGAACTTGTACCTTTCTAAACCATCGACCAGCTCAAAAATGTTATGGTCAAACCTGCAAACACCTTTTTGTTTCTACAACACTGGGAAAAACCAAACCTTGCTAAAGAAAAACTAAATTAAAATTGTGAGTAGATGAATATTACGCTCCGGCAAGAACATTGTGATCTGCCAGGAAATGATTCATTCTTGCATCTTATGAGGAACCTTTCACCAGACAACTGTAAAACTGTACTCCAGTGTTAAAAATGGTCCATCCCCAACTATTTTCAGCATCTTCAAAACTTCTGTGCTGAGATCCGGCTTGCATGCCTGTTGTGTGGGATGGAAGTGTTTTACCACACCTTTCTAACATTATTACACTAACAGCTGACCTGAACTTCCAAAATTATTGGATTGATAGTTGGGCTTGGGCTTCTGTGGCAGGCTTAATAAGCTTACGATGCATTCATCACAGATAAAACCATTTGGTAATTCAGGATATAAAGTTGTGTTAAGGGGAAAAAAGGTGCAGAAATTTGCTAGACTGTAACAATGCAGCTCACTGCACAATAAAAGCGCATGCAGCTCTGTCCTGCTCTGCTACTATCAGTCACATATCCCCAAAAATCTGAACCAAACTCATCCTGCAGTTACAACAAGCAGTAAAATCTAGAGTTTACTTGAGGCTTAAACTTAAAGATGATTATTTGGGTCAAACTGGGCTTGTACACACAGCACAAGCCCAGTACTGGGTGTCGGGTTGGGCTTTTTAGGCCCGATCAAACCTCTAATGTCAACAGTCACACAGTTCCTCTGTGTCTGTGCTGTGGCTGCTTCCTCTCCTTTTCTTTTTGTGAAGCAGTACACCAGCAGATCAGGACCACCTTTGATTGCTTTCAACTAATGATTGTCTTTTTTTTATGTTATGTCCCGCCTGTGTTGCAGTGTTCGTTGTTCACTCAGCTCAGTTGAAGAAACAAGAACTAGCTAAATTAATTTCCTTGTTGCCCAAATGTTGCTTTTGTGGACTTACTTTGTAAAAGAAAACAACACTTAATAGTCTTAAGACTCCAACATACTCGATCCAAAGCCGTACAGTTGACACATAGTCACACACCTTTCATGCAATGGTGCAGACCACCTGGGTTAAACATTCACGTCTCCTGCAGATACAAAAAAGCAGTGAACTAGTTGAAGAAAAATATCAACCAATATCTGATCAATCAAACAATAAGTCGCACAGAGCTCTGTCAAAATTTTACACCAAAATTTTGAAATGGTGCAAAATAGAGAAAGAAGGAGAATGCAAATTGGCCGTGTTTCCATCTTCTCCTTTAGACCAGGCTACGCAAAGCATAATTTTGTTGCTAGAGGCTGATGTTGTGTCAAGGTCTAATATTAATCTAACAATTGATAACTATAGTTAATTAATAATTGTGTTAGCATTACTATTGAACAAAATATTAAGTAAATGTGTTTTGTAAATCACTTAACTACATTTATTTTAAGACAATCTACATGCTCAAAAGTCTTGCCACACAGGAATTCACTGAGGGAAATACAGAAGTAATAATAGAAACTTTGCATAAGCTGTTGCAGAACACCAAGTGCAAATGGTTTTAAGAAAACAGACCTTTTTTTTATTTACCAGAAGATGATAGCATCTTTCACACCCCTTATGTTTTTTTTTTTTGTTCTTTGCAAGCACTATAGACCCATTATAGCCAGAACCAGAAAACGCATTCATATCCGCCACACAGTTTTAGCACAACAGACATGTTACTCATTTAACAAGTTACTAGTCAGGTGCTATAAGGTGGTAGATGGTAGATGAGCTGCACTCCCCACATGTTTTAAATGTTTAGTGGATGCATATTTTAGTTCCATTGCACTTTAATATGATTAAAGCCTGGTAATTTGCACAGCCTGTGGAAGTCACATGCCTCCTCCCATATGCAGAGAGGATTTATGATAAACACCACCACCATCGATATATACACACACACAGATATGAAAATATGTACAATTGCTTAAAAGTATTTCATTTTGTTGTTGCAGAATGATGGCGACTTCTTCCTTGGGCTCCTGCAGCCCCATGACATTAATATGACTGAGGGATGTTATCTATGCCAGGTAATAGCACTAGGAGTTCATTTCCACCTGTAATACCAGACTCAGCTGGTAAAATAGTTTAAAAGAAAAAAATACATATAAGCAGCGAGATGTTCAATAAATATAAAACATAATTTAAGCACCACCAAACATATAATGTAATAGCGTCCTTCATAACATAGATTTCACTATGTTTCACTACATTATGTTACAAAATTGAATATTGAATTGAATTTTTTTTCTAAATACATTGTAGCTTCTATTTAAAACTTTAGAGTAATCCTCTTAACATGTATGTGTCTAATTGGAAAGTAACTTAAAAACCAGTGCTTGAAATATATTGTGTTATATTTCATTTCTTCCCTTCTTGAATTTGCAAATACCGACATACTTTCTAGAAGCTATGCTGTCATAAGAGGAACATATGCTGCAAAAACCGTCTTACTCACCAAGATGCTTCCTCTAATTGTCTGCAACAGTCGGCATGATTTGTGATTAAAACATTAATAGAATAGAAATGTTTTGAAAGGTATAAGTGCCTCAGTTCTACACTTATCCACCCAAATGATATTAAAACAGTAAAAATGTATATGCATTGACTTTAAAATTCAACTAAGTCATCGTAAAAGTTGACTTAGTTGAAAATATCTAAAAATTAAAACATTTCCAAACTGATTTGGTTAGCAGTGACTGGTGGTCATTCATATGAACCCACTGCTGTTTGAAATGCTCCCCTTCTTCCTGCTTTTAAAAAGAAAGAAAATCTCTGTTTTGCAAATGAAGCAAAACAAATTTTTAGCCCATTTGTAAGGGAAATAGATTGTTTCAGAGCGTGAAGAATAAATGTATGATTATAATAATTTGTAATATTGATTGGGTGAGATATACAGCAGAGAATGATGTGTATACTTTGAGTTAAGTGTGAATATTCATTAAAATGACAAAAAAGCAGCCAACTGCATTTGTGTAAGACATCTTTAGAAACTGCAGCACCCATGAAGTCATACGCTGAGAGCTTTTCTGGTGATGCTGAGAAAAAATATAAATTACTCATCTGAGACACACACACACGCAGTAGTGATTCATCGCCGTGGCGCACTTAGAATAATGTGACCTCATATGTCAACAACTATCTTAATAATCTTACTAATTTATTACATGTCAGTGATTGAATAATAACAACTAGACATGATGCAGAAACAGAGGTATGTTAGATTACAAAGTTTTTCAACCAATCACTGTAATTTTGTTTCATGTCATCCACTGTATAAAACATGTATGCACTGCATGATTGAAGCTCTTTTTTGGGAAGCTGTGTGCACTTTAGTGACATGCACATGGCACGCAGTGACGGAAATAGCAACAAACATTGTGCAATAATCTTACCCCAATCCTGGATTTATTGGCAAAGGATTGAAGTAGTGATCTGTTCTCAGAACAATCACACACGCAGAGATTTTTACAACTCATCAATTTTTATTGTTTGGCCAAAAATATGAAAATACACAGTTAGAGGCACCTTTGTGTTGCTGTCAGAGATCAGATAAGAGCAGATAAGCTATTTTGAGGCAATGGAAAGTCAATATTAGCCTAAAATATAATCTCTAAGTACACAACACTGAACATTTTAGTAGAAGTTTACACTGGATGCCACTCCAATCAGGAACAGGAAACAGATCAGAAAACCTTACGTGTCCTTTTGTATAAGACATTAAAACAGTTTCATCCTGGATCAATAAGTTCAGATATTGGTGAAGTTGTGTGAGGATATTTTCTTACCACAATTTGGGATTCCTACTACCAATTCATTATTTCAATGCCATATTGTACCAGAGTATAGTTGCTGAGCATATCTTTCCCCTCATCACCACAGTGAGCTAATCTTTCACCATAATAATGCATCATGTCAGAAAGCTCAAATTATATCAAACTGTTTCTTTTAAATATGAGAATGAGTTATTTGTTTCCCAGCAACCTCCACAATCATCAAATCTAGATCCAACAGAGATTGATTGGGTTGTGTTGGTTTGGGAGAGTTGCATCGGGTTTTAAAATTTCACGAGGCATTGAATGAGGTTTCTTTTATAAAGTCTGTCTGTGTTGTTCTGGCAGTAATAAACACGGGTCAATTTTCAATGATAGCTGCTAAAGTCAATAAACTGCATAATGAACTTACATGCACATTTAACTCAGAAACTGCAAGTACCTGGAGAATATCTTTGATTAACCTCTGGAAGGTAAAACAATATTTTATCCAGTGTTGATGGCATTCAAAAATCTTGAAAAAAAATTGTTTTATCACTCAGCCATGGTCTAAATGTCATATAATGTCATATAAATGACCAAATATTATACAGATAAGCATGACTTAAAGTGATACTAGCATTATTCATTTGAAAATCCTCTTGTGTTTTCAAATGGTTTTGTTGACAGTATCTTATTTAATTGTTCTTTCAGTGAAAAACACAAAATATAGCCAATATTACTCCTCAAAGTGAACAGGTTTAGGTTTAAAGCCAGTGTGTGAGAAGACACATACTGTCTTCTATCCTCCAGACAAACAGTAAGTGTCTTTCTTGCATTAAGTAGTACTGCTCACAAGGGGGCAGTGTTGCACAATTTGCTGAGGTCGTTACTTAACACAAGACAAACTTAGATGAAATCCACTCTGAAATAATGTAATAATTTTCAAACTGTCTGAAATGTTGGCATACTGTTCATTAGGGTTCAACTTAAATAATGAAGACACCACTTCATAAGCTGTCCCACCTTCACAGACCCCCAGTGTCCTGCTGAGAGAATATGCAGCATACATACAGATGTTTATGTGAATTTTTGCACATAAACAGCAAAAATTATCAATGCAGTTATTAGGGAATATCTGCTAGACCAGATCCAGTCTTTTCATCTGATAAACAGGTAGAGTTTTCTTTTACACTCTCCTCATTGTTACATTGATTTCCATGAGTTTGTCAGTCACATTTATTTTCCCCATTCAGCTTCCCCCCTGAAAGAAATACCATTTCTTTTCATTACTTTGGTATTTCCTGGTTTTTGCTTTTTTTTTTTATCAATCACCATCGTGTATTTATCCAGTGTGTGGGATCTCATTTTAATGAGAGCCTTTGCAAATTACACACTGGCAGCTAAAGTTATGAAAGAACAAACAGAAGGAAACTGATTTAGTCTCAATCTTAAACCGTTTGGTTCCTTAAGATATTCTAAGTAGAATAAAAAAACATGACTTTTTATTTGTATTTTCTTTGGCAGTACTGGAATCAAACAGGCCTGATATCCCATTAAAGTCAATAAACTAAAATGCAGTTGAGAAAAAAAGAGTAGCCTTAATATGTGTAAAGTAGAAAAATGAGAAGACAGTGTGATCATAACTTTCAGAAGTCTAGAAAGCCTGGTTCATGAGCAACAATATATATTCTTCACAAAAAGGAGATTATGTCTCATTTGTAGACTCAAAGGACAGAAAAAGACAACATTTTGAATAAATAGGAACATGACTAACAGACAGTGACTCTAAATCAGATTAAATTTTCTCATATATGATCTGATTAATCTCATATCTTGTCCATTGTTTCGTGCTGAGAGCACTTTATCTCATTGGGATGATCCAGTTATGAAGAGTTGAATCTAAAATCAGTAAACTGCAATTCTTGAACTGAAAGACAACACACCCTTTATGAGCTTAAGGCTAATTTATGAGGAGTTTATTGTTATTACTTCAAGAAGTATGGTAACTCCCCTCCTTAGGCAATGACACACATTCTTCACAAGGAGGGAGTGTTGTCCTCTTTTTAGTGTATCTGCTGCTGAAAAAAAGGCCTACACAAGAAGTTTCAGAATACTAAAGTTTATTATTGTATTTATACATACATATAAAATAGCACAAACATAGAGGATAATCAATTATAGGCTCTCTTTATAGCAAGATAATCTTTTCACACACATTGAATCTCCAAACATTTTACAACTATCTAGGTGTTATCAAACATTTGTTACAGTTTAGCTGTAACAAACTGAAAATTCACATCAATATCAAAATAAGTTCTCAAACTCAAGATAGAAGAATATTAACAAATTTCACTCTCAGACTATGTTTATGCACTGGTGACCTGTCCAGGGTGAACCCGCCTCTCGCCTGAAATGTCTCGCTGGAGGTAGTCACCCGCACCCCTCCACACCTCACCGGGGACAAGAATGTAAGAAAATGGATGGATGAACTTTGTTCATAATATACTTTTTGTTTTATAAAATATTAAGTGTTTGCATTGGCCTGACAGTACTCAGTGTGGAATATGTGAGATTGCTCCCTCAGCAATGAAGTGATTTAAAAACTAAAGTTAGAGATGATTGAATTAGCAAAGTCTTCTACTTCTTGGTGAGAGCCTTTTTCATTGTTGAGGTGATCCAGTCAACATAGCAAGGCATCTTTGTATAGGCAACCATTGAAGGACCATTTGGGTTTTGGGACATGAAGGCCACAATTCCATAAGCGGTGTCATGTCCACATACCAGTGGACCTCCAGAATCCCCCTGCAAGAACATACACATAATGCAGAGATCGCTTGAGTGACAATCAGATGTAATATTATCAATAAAATGTAATAGTTTGATTTAATCTGTAAAAAAAAAAAAAAAATCACATACCTTCCCTGGTCTAGCTTTTCCATTTGAACAGTATAACTTCAATTTCGTACAATTGCTATTTTCAAGCAATGTGACTTTCATTTCCATGAGTTTGTCAGAGATCGCTCCACCCGGATGAGTTTGACCCCAACCAGAGACGATGCAAGATTTAGGCAGAGTCACATCATCATGGCTTGCCAGAGCAATGGGTTTCACAAAGCTGTTCACCACTGCCTTAGAGGTTAACTAGAACAGTGACGAGTTAAATGAGATACAAATACAAACTCACACTGCACAATGCACATTTCCTGCAAATGCATTATTTTCTAGCATTAATTGTTTTTAGCATCAGCTGAACTCATTAAGTTAACACATGTGTGTTGAAGAAAAACTAAAGCAAATGGCAAAAATAGAAAGTTTGTTTGTTTGTTTTTACCTTAAGGAGCATTATGTCATCGGTGAATTCGTTTTTGTTGTAATTTTCGTGAGGAATCGCTTTTTCCACAGTTCGACCCTGTATTTTGTCATTTTCCAAAAATTTTGTATTATCAACTCCAAGGTAAACTGTATAATTGCTGTAACGAAATACCACAACAGCAAAAAAGTGCAAGCATTCAGGTTCTTTCTGTATAGGCAATCATTACAAATGTATGCACAGAAATATGCAAAAATCTTGTCAATAAATAAAAATGATAGTTTTAGACAGACTTGGCTAGGCAGTGGGCAGCAGTCATCACAAAATCCTCGTTCAGAAGAAATCCATCACAGAATGCTTCTTCATTGTTCGCCAGGTGCCTTTTTATGAACACCATGTACGGCCTGCTGTGTGGCTCGGCTACATGGCCTCCAATTATTTTTTCAGTTCGGCCTACAGGGAGGCGTTAGACACAATAGAATGCATTCAATATAAATACATGCACAAAAAGCCTTTTCTTATACAGTTGAAATTAGCTGTATAAAGAGAGATTTGCAATATAATACTAATATGTGTGCTTCATTTTTTAGCCTAAAGTTTAATTATAATGGTGAGGGAACTCAAGCAAAAAAGACAAATTATTGTCTTTTGAAAACCATCACCTTCAGAATGATGGTTTTCATGCCATGGAAGCATTTTCTTACCTTGATCATAAAGAGTCAGCAGGACCATCAGTACTGGCAGCTTGTTATTGAAGAACATGATGTGATCAGAGTGCGGCTGAGCAACGGTGCTGAGCAGCGGAGGCGCGAATAGTTGACAAGTTCAAACCCTCATGTCTCCTGGCTTTTAACCAAAAAGGGGACGTATCTTACTTACATATGCAAATGATGTGGCTTAGAGACACATGCAGAGACAGCCTCACAGATAGACTATAAAACAGAACTTTGGGGCAATGTGTAGAAATGCCCACGAATCCTGCAATTGTGTTTTTGCTGCACGGAAAACATTTATACTAGTATTTCCAGTTAGCTTGTGACACATGACGCCACTTCTCGTGACAATTATTTGCCCTCCTCCTTGGACTCTATAACACATGTCTAAAGAACAAGAATAAATTAGATCGAAGGCTCAAAAACGTGACATTTTGGCAATAAAGCTGACTTTCTTTATTAATTACAAATGATCTTCAAAAGGAGGCAGCATTGTGTTCTTAGCGTATTAGTTCATGTGGAAAATAAAAGCACACGCAGCCTTCAATAGAGTGTCATGATAGGTGGTTGAGGAGGTGAGGAAAAATGCCGAGGAGCCCAGATTGACATGCTATAAAATGATGTTTAATCCAAAAAACACAGGAAATCCGGGAAAACAGACAGCACTGAACAAGGAACAACGAGAGATAACTGATAACTGAAAATGGACGAATTGACGAGGACCTGACGAGAGACAAGGACAACAGGTGGACTTAAATACACAGGGAGGGTAATCAGGGAACAAGACACAGCTGGGAATAATCACAGGGAGCAGACAGGACAACGCAGGGACACACAAGAACACAGATCTAAAATAAACACACAAAACCTAACATAACCACACTAAAGAACTACATAGAGAACATGTTTAATTAAAATTTTTTTGCTCATGATTCAGCACAAAAGTATAAGTGCACAAACTATTGCATGTGTTGGTCTGACAGTGTTATAAGAATTTATTCACTTGCAATTCTCTCAGTTATTGTGTCAGGTAAAATGTGAAATTAAATGACACCTATTAGCCAGGTCTGATGTCAGTTTTTCTCCACAGCAAATTCTGCAGAGTTAAATCAACACTATGCAGAATCTATTTGGTCCTTTTCAGAATTGGCATTAATTACTATCCATCCATTTTCCTACACCCTTGTCCCTTACTGGGGTCGGAAGGGTTGCTGGTGCCTATCTCCAGCTATCATTTCGGGCGAGAGGCGGGGTCACCCTGGACAGGTCGCCAGTCTGTCGCAGGGCAACACAGAAACACACAGGACAGACAAACATGCACACACACACTCACAACTAGGGACAATTTAGAGAGGCCAATTAACCTGACAGTCATGTTTTTGGACTGTGGGAGGAAGCCGGAGTACCCAGAGAGAACCCACGCATGCACAGGGAGAACATGCAAACTCCATGCAGAAAGACCGGGGCCGGGATTCAAACCCAGAACCTTCTTGCTGCAAGGCAACAGCTCTACCAGCTGCGTCACTGGGCAGCCCCTGTATTAATTACTAAATTAATTTTAAAAATTACTCAATTTCTTATTGAAATAACTCTGAAAGAGTTAAATTAACAGTGATTCTGATAGACTCAGCATAGTGTTGATTTAACTCTGTAGAATTTACTGTGTCCCAATAGAGCTGTTTTCACAGTTGAAGTGATCCAACTGTAGAATACCTGTAGTCAGGTATTCTGGCTTAATGATGCAAAGTGGGCCCTTTTGAGTCTACTAGGAACATGGAGGCCATAACTCCATAAGCCATGTCAAGTTCAGAGACCAATGGACCTCCAGAGTCCCCCTGCAAGACCATTTCCCAAATGAAATGGTCAGTTAAAGTGTTTATGCTTTTCTTTATGCTTAAGAAAAACACGTAGATACATGAACTCGTTCCATCAGAACAGTACGAGTTTTCCTTTCTACAGTTTGTATTTTCGATCAGTGTGAGGTCGATTTCCATGAGTTTGGGGGACAGCAGTCCATCTGGTGCTGTTTGACCCCAGCCAGAGATTATGCAAGGTTTCGGCAGAGCCTTATCATCCTGGCTCGCCAGATTGATAGGTTTCACATTATCATTAAACTTTGCCTTCGAGTTCAGCTTCAAGAAAAGTGCAAAGAAAAATAAAAGAAATATAATCAGCATTAAGATTTGTTTTTTGTGGTTTAGTTTGTTGGTATCATGTATGATTCGTAATATCAAGATCTTTGCAAGTGACACCATGAAAAAGAAACAGATGACAGCCAACACATAAGATTTACAACTACTGTTATCTTAGGGAGCATGGCGTCATTGTTGAAGGTTTTATTGTTGTAATGTACATGTGGAAATGCTTGTTCCACTTTTATGAGCTTCACTTCATTTGTCAAATGATACATACTGTGAAGTCCAAGATAAACTAAGAAATCCCTCTAATGGAAAAGAAAAGAAAAATCTGCTTTCGTATCATATGCCAGTTAAAGCACAATTCATGTCAGTAAAAAAAGGTTAAAAAAAATTCACTTGGCTGACAGCAGGCAGCACAAAGTCCTCACTAAGGATGAATCCATCACTGTTGACATGCGTCTCTCCACAAGCACCATGTGGCTGTGTGGCACGGCTTCCCGATCTCCAATTGTTCTTCCTGAATAAACTGGAAAAAAATCAAAATATAAGTATTAAAAATCAGGTTTTTCCACCACAGGAGTGCACTTCCTCCTGCACAGCATGATGCATTTGAGAATTCATTTCTGGATCCTCTGTATAAAGTAGTTCATGAAAAATCATGGCAACTTCAAAATACAGTACCTGGTCTTTGATTATATGGCTTTCACATATTCATCATCATAAGGCAGTTGGAAATTTACTTTCATCTTGGCTCAATATTTGTTTACTAAACATGTTGGGACATTTTATTTGCACAATTTCTAAGTAGTCAGGATCTCAGGTTATTTGAGATTATTTTTGCCCTTGTATTTTGATAATTTGTTTAGCTCAGTTTTCTTTTTCTGCCTCCTTCTGCTTACATTATAACTTTCTTAAGCTGTTTATTTACTTATAATGGGTTCTCACTTTGGGTTGTTATTCTTTGTATTTAGTTCATTTTTGTCAATGTTATTTATTTATCTATTTTTTTTTCAATCTGCTGATTTATGTTTCCTCCCTGCTCCTCTCCTGACTTTCTCTCTGCCCATATTCATTCAAATGTCTTTGAATGATTATTATTATTATTTACTAACCTGCTAAAATAAGAAATGTATGTATTGGGGAAAAAGTCGTTTTATTTATTTAGATCAGTTTTTTTTTCTTCCCTTGAATTTTGAGAGAGTGTACCTGATTATTAGAGAAAAGAAGCACACATCAAGTCATTTCAAGATCCAGCACTGTTAAAGAAAGACAGAAAAAGAAAAAGGAAATTTACTCTCAAACTGCTTCAGAGCGGTTTTATGTGAAGAAAACTAAACAGATAACAGAGTTGAAATGAGAGAGCAAGAAGACGTCTGGGAGATTTAGATAGATTGAATTCTTAGAAGTAGCTACTTGGTGACAGCCAACATATTTTGAGTTTTAAAAGCATGGACACCATCTCACTGCTGACATGTTTTTTGATTTTTCTGCATATTTTTGAAGATAAACATTTTACACAGAATGTGTTACTATGGTGTCTTGCCTATTTCAGAAGTAGAAAAAAAAATAAAGAATCAAATAACCAATGCACTATTTTGTACATGTATTGTATCCTAAATACTTTGGCCTAGTTTGCCATCTCCATAAATTTGCAGTGCATGAAAAACCACTTTTTAAAAATGTCAGTGCAAGTTAACTTGTAATTGACTCAAATAGTGTATGCTGCAGGATGAATCAGACCGACTCAGTGAGCTGTAATATAGCGGGTCATAATTTATTCGCCAGAGTTTCTGTGGTATTACTCACCAGATTCAACAAGCTCTGCTGACATTTCGTGATCAAAGCTATGGATTTCTAAGAGGAGACTGTGTGTCTGTCATTCACCCTCAAAGGTAACATTATTCTGATGTTATCATGTCACAAGACAGCGAATAAAAATAGAATTTATTTCAAAGTGTGGTTTGTGGAACTTGAGGTGAAATCTAACCCATGGAACTACAGGAATGAAGAAATGAAAAAGACTGAAATGATTATCCCTTTCTTTCCTCGGAGTTCAGGCCGAATGGAGCAGATTTATAAATGACAAGAACAGAGAAAGTGTCGTTCTCTCAAGCCGGGAACGAAACCTCAATCACTTTTTATTAGAAAAAGTAATTAGTTGAGCCTATTGATAGCTCAAAATTAAAAAATAATTGGTAATTCCAAAGGGAAGTTAAACGTTGTTATCCAAGGCTCTTCAAGGAGTTGTAGATGCTGCAGCAATCTGTATTCCTATGATGCTGAAACACCGCTGTTGTGCAAAAGACTGATAAAGTGAATGTTCAGGGTTAGCCAGAATGTTTTTTGTTTTACGATGAATCCTCCATTGCACAATCATCTCCAGAGATCTCACAGTGGAATCATCCATCTTTATCTCCATGGTTACCCTATTTAAGTCACCAGCTTTGATGCTGCTACTTAAACAATGATCGCTGAAGAGATTACACTGTCCAACAACCATTTCCCACATTCTGAATATCAGAAGTGTCTTGTGAATAAACAAAGAACCTACATTTCCCCAGGAAGTACAGCAGGCAGTGAAGCCTTCTTAAAAATGTCTTCACTGTCTAGTCTCCAGTCCAATCTATTGTCCAGGTGAACACCAAGGTATTTAAACACTTCCACCGCCTCTACTTCTTCTCCCTTGATGTACCTGATATTTGGTCGACAATTATCTCATTTGTGTTCACACTGAAGACGAGGTGATTGCTTCACACCGTACCACAGGACGGTTCATCAGCTCTTGGTTCTCAGCTTCTTGGCCGTCTCTCATACACCCAACAATTACGGAGCCATTTGAGAATTTCTGCAGATGACAGGAGTCTGACTTGTACTGGAAGACTGAGGAGTACAGAGTGAAAAGAAATGGTGAGAGTACAGTCCCTGGTGCTGCTCCTGTACTGCGGACCACCTAATCTTACACACAGCTTGACACAGTTAAGCCTCAAAGTGTTCATCAGATAGTGATTGATCCAGTTGGATGTCGAGGCCTCCACCTGTGTGTCTTGGAGATTTGGACAAAAAAGATATGGCTGAACTGTATTAAATAAACTGGAGAAATCAAATAACATGATCCTCACAGTGCTGCTTGATTTGTCCAGTTGACAGCAGGTTTGTTGAAACGGGTTTGACGGCATTTTCAGCTCTACCTCCACGTAATTCTTTGCTTACCCAATTAGGATTAGGCTCTTCATGGTCTTCATGTTGTGGGAGATCAGGGCTACAGCTATGTTTTCTTTGGTACTGGATTCAGGCAGGATGTCTTTCACAACATTGGAACCTTTTTCTGGGTCAAGCTAAGGTTGAAGAGGTGCTGTAAAATCCCACAGAGCTCCTTTGCACAGGCTTCCGGACTCTGGGGTGCTCACACCATGTAGACATGCAGCCTTGGCCTGCAGTTAAGTCTCTCCAGGGAGCAAAGCGAATGCCACCATCTCCTGATTTGAAGACAAACATGTAGAAGCAGAAGGATCCATGGCTCATGGAAAATCCTTTCACTTCCAGGGGTCTCAATTTTCTTTTCTTGATGGGAACTGTCCTGTAACTTTTCTATGTGTCTCTGCTTCAACAAACCCAAATCAAGCAACAATTAGGTCAGAAGGAGGAATCTGAAACCATGCGTCTTTCCTCTGTACAGAGATGCTTCTTAAGGTCTATCACATCAAAGACTGGCAATATAATTGGAAAAAATCCAAGGAGTATGGATACCTTACCACTGGTTGGAAAATGAACATATGTTATACTTCAGATTCTAAGTAACCAGAAGATCTGAAGTATTGAGGCCACTGTTGGTTTTAACTTCCTCTTCATCTTTTTGGCAGTATGATCAAACATGAAAGAATGCATCTTATTAACCACAGTGTATGGATACATCTTTTACATCACTTCCTATGTCTAGACACAAGTATTTTCCCTTTATATCTTTCTCATGAACCTTTATGTAATTGTTTTAGCAAAGCAAAAAAGTTTCAATGTGTTGAAAAAAGAAGAAAGGAGGGGGCAAAAGGAGTTGTGTAAGCAGGTTTTAGGATGTGAGCGCCTGGAGTCCAGGGCTTTAATGGGAATCACAGAGGGACTTCCAAAGAGAAGCTTGTTTGGTAGAACAGGGGTCGTTACCACTAGCCTATCCCTTTTATGAGGATCACGGGGCTGACAAGAGTGGCTGGTTTATCCATTGGACATACCAACAAGGTAAAAGGAAATGTGATAGAGGCTATTAATCAAAGCAAAATTACATATTTATTAAGAAGAAAGAAAGAATGATAACAATAAAACCAATGGACAGAGAAGCAGAACTTCCCAGAACAGTCGCAATAGATCAAACCGTGTCTAACTCAAAACGCACATGTGGGGGCTCAGAAGAGACCTGTGCTAATGTGACACTGACTGGATTTTGCAATCATCCTGATATCATCTGAGCTTTATCGTTTCTCAAAAATGACCCCAGTTTAAAAGTTAACTATAAAAAAAATACTGCACGTATCCATATCTCCACTGAACCTTTTAAAACCTTGAAGGCAAAAAAGCAGAGGCAAAATAAGTACTATTATTAACAAAATGATTAGGGTTAACTTACAACCACCTGGAAAAGATAGCAAACCTGCCGTTCTGAGAAACATAAAATCTAAAAGGTTAAATTATGCTGAATTGCATAATAACCTCCCCGTGACCCTACTAATGGGCATTTTATTCAATGAGATACACTTGGAGATTTTGCACAGTGAGTAAACGCTCATGTGACTTGGTTCTTTAATTAATAAAATGCCAGTACTTTACGACATAAACATTTCGTAATTTTCTCCACGAAATCGGAAAAACACTCGGCCTCAACAAGTACCTCTCTGGACTGCCAAGTAATAATTCTACACAGAACTATAATGTTTCTATAATTTACAAAGTTTCATAGAATGAGCTAATTTTCTGCCCTCATTTCAGCCTTGATCTTGACACTCATCTGATTTCAGTTGCAAAGGAAACAGCTCAAACAACTTGAGCACATATGCATGTGGTTAAACAGAACATAGTGCAGCAACTTATCAGTATAAGATGAGAAGATATAGCAAGTTTTTCAAGATTTGAAAGTCTAGAAATCCTTAATGCGGATTGTTGCATATTTGCTTTTAAACTAAATAAAGTGAATTGTATGACGCAATCTGGTGCCTGGTAACATTGTAAACAAAGCATAAGCGCAAATTCTTATGAAGAGGCTGAAACAAACATACCACAATATCTACACTAATAATGCAGTAAAATGATCATGTCTATTGCAAAGAGAGCTTGATGTGTAACGTGCCAGAGGTGGAATAAGGCTCTGAGCTGAAGAAATTCACACATTCACACTCCAATTTGTGCAAAGGCTGGAAGACCAAAAGAACTCTTAGTTCTTCCAGGATGCCTTCCCAAAGTAAAATATATCTTTTAGACTGTCAAAGAGAAGTGCTGACAGCATGTTTAGTAACAAGTATGGAGGAAGGTAAGGACCAATGAAGAGGACTTTTATTAAGTCACTGCTCAGTGTAAGAAAAAACAACTAAGAGGGATCAATTCTAAGTGGTGAGAGAAACCAAGTCTGTCTAAAAATACTAAGATGTGAGATGAGAGTATAGTATGCAGTGCCATCTTAATAATTTCCCTCGGATGGCCCACACACATTTGAAGCACTGTACAGAAACAAGTCTCATCTAGAGACTTTTATGTTTATAAAATCATGTAAGTCTAAATCCTTTATAACAGGGTTGGAACTGAGGAGATCTGAGGTGGATGAATAATGTCAAGCTGTATGATTAACTGGAATATAATTTCCCTGAACTAACTAACCATGAGTTTCATAACTTAGAGGCTATGAAAAGGTTAATTTAACGTGGTTACGGCATTCTTGTTAGTTTACAGCAACAGCACCAAGTAGATGGATATAGAAACATTGTGTTGAAGATGGGCTAAAGGGACCACACCACTGGTGTTTGAGAATACTGGGTCTAGTGGTAAATGTTTAGTAGTTGTTTTCTCTACTTGTAAGAAACCAGTATTTTTCATACTCTGATTCTTATTTCTGTAAGTTCTCTTTTTCAGTTCCTCTCATATACGAGAGTTACGTTATATATAACTTAACATAGTTGACCATTATGGGTGTGAAAGTCTTTCAGTCATAACATGGTCCTTAACAGGGGCATTAAGAAAGGAAAAGAAAAAAATGAAAGCATTTGACTGAGCTTTGAATGGCATAAGTTATGTCAGCGCTGTGGATATTTTTTGTTCAGCTTGAATCTTTTCAATTCAAAAAACATGTGCTGTGTCTCCATCTCCGCTCGAGATGGAATTCATATTTAGATGTATCACATTTAAAGCAGTAAAATAGGAAGACAGGGATTCCATCAAAACAGGCCACATTTTTGTCTGAAAGTGATATAACCACAAAGATTCTGTCTCAAGCTCCTCTGCGCTGTCCTTAAAAGACAGCCTATTAAAAGTGAGGAAATACAACAAATCGATTGGTGAATGACTGAATGTTTTATTACGATTACGTTTCTTTGCAGTGAACGGTCGTAAAAAGAGAAGAAGAGCATCTCGAATTACCAGACATTTTGTACAGCAGAAATTTAACAAAACACTATCGCAATTTAATTTCCTGTAACTTTAGTTTCCTAACTCACTTGTATGCTCTTCTTTTAGTTTGATCCAAATAAAAATCCCTCAGGAGCGATGTGGGGCAAGCAGCTTGAAACTTGCTCTGATGACTGACGTTGGTTTGGATCCGAAAAAACACCAAAGAATGGTTTAGGTAAATAAAAACGTGTGTTGGACTTCCTGAGTGGGTGAAAGAGGCCCTCGCAGGGTCAGAACAGAAAGAAAAAACTTGATCCATATGGGAGGAATTTGTTGGGGGAAAATTAAAATCAAGCAGTGTTCTGTGGAGTTTTACAAAATAATATGCTGCCACCAGTGACAAATGCTCATCTTAAATAGATGGCAGCAGTGAGAACACTATCTAGCAAAAGAAGGAACTATGAAAAACAACTGTTTTCTTACAGATTATTTCTGTTTTTTTATACTCAAATGACTAATGTCATTACAGATAATTTTTTAAGGACACAAGTATTATTTCAAGACACAATTTACCCTACTCTTCCTCAGCTCTTGGTGCTCATAGTACAAAGACCAGATTAAGTTTTAAACAACAAGGTTAACATAAGTAAGAGAATAACTTATGCGAGTGAATTAAGAGCGCGCAGACTTTTCAGAAAAGTGTATTACCAGCAGTTGCTTAAGATTCATGAGATAAGTTGTTGTCATTGTGTCCTGAATTTCTGTATAAGGTCATGTCCTGTCACAAATCTCGCCCCAAAAAGCTACAGGAAGTCTCTGTAAGTACAATGTGCATGAAATAGGTACCGTTAACATTAGTCTTTGAGGGAACCTGTAAAGTAAAGTATAAGTTAAACTATGTTAGACATTTCAAGTAAACCTATTCTGGAATTTTAATGTACATGGGTGTAAGTTGTGACTGAAAGTATCTGATGTATTTTCTTTTTCATAAATCTGTCAAAAAGCTGATCCATAGACTTGCTTTTGGATCTGTTTTTTTACATGTCTTAACACTTTAAGACATGTAAAGCTTTATTATCAAAGTTGTCAGAGTGTAGGAACATACCTCTCTCTCTACCTATTGAGCAATACTCAATCATAAAGATCTTCTGTTTTGACATATGACAAAGTGAACATTAAGATTGACAGGGTCAAAGGAAACCCCGTGAACCTCAAATGCTTTTGTGAATATGTGGAAATCTTTACAGAACTTTAGCGCATTCTTCAACGTCTCCTCATCAGTCCATCTGAGCACAAAGATCTAGTGTTCTGCCCATAGCGAGCGTCTCTGAAATACGAGTGGACTGGTCAAACGGTGTGTAAAGAAAAGCAAGCAGGCGAAAAAGGTGCTGTGTAGGTTCACTGTAGTGCAAACGAGGTTTGTGAGAAAGCAACATACGATAATTACACCAGTGGTGTATACAAAGACACAATTTACAAAACTGTCACAGTGGTGGGACAAAATAGGAGTCAGATATATGGTAAGTGGACTGCACTTGTAGAGCACTTTAGTTGTATGGGTGCATTAGTGTTGCTTTTTCATCCAGTTGTAGCGGGTTGAACTGGTTTACATTTTTTCAGTTTGAATGTAAACAAAGCCAAAAATAAATTCATGATAACTCTCACAGTTATCATGATTTGAAGTTGGGTTGACATTGGGTTTGAATAAAGGTTATGGTTAGCGTGAGGCTATGTGGTTTTGACTGCTTGAGTGTGACTTTGAAATACTGTGTTTATGAATTAGTTTTATTAATTAAAGAGGCACTTTACCCATCCAATGTGTCTAATTCATATATACACACAATTTGATTCATTTATACTTATTCAGAAATCACCTCTGTTTTGATAATCAATGAAAGCTTCTTATAAAAGACATTTATGACACATGAAAAATATCTTCTCTCATCTGTTTGTGCAAAATAGGAATACCTGCACCATGAATGGTTTGTACTGGCGCCCAGTTCCTCATTGCCCCATTCCCCGTGTCTCACTTTATGCAGGCAGCCTTTACTAGATTGGTCCCAGCAGATGGGAAATGACATTGGTATTCTGAGTATTTGGCAGTGAATAGGGGAAAGAAGAAGGTATTTGAAGGCATTTTAATCGGGAGAGTAGATTAACAGACTGTGGATGAAGAGGAAGAGTGTGAGAACAATACACAGTGTATCTTTAGACTGGTCTGGCCCACTTTACAGGGAGAGTCAGATAGCCTGTTTTTGCCATTAAAGAAGAATTTTAAATGTAGAAAACAGATGAGTTATTCTTATCTAATGATTCCCGACAGGTCAGATCAGTGTATATATGTGCTCAAGCTTTATGGGTCTGTGTGGGGAAATGATTTGTGTGTGGTTTTATGTTTTTTTATGATTAAAATTTTTTTCCTGCCACTATGACTGGCGATTTTTCTTCAGCTCTCATGATACCCCTTTAAGACTTTGATTATTACTGGATATTTCATGTATGGCTTAAACACAGAAGTGAGAGATAAACTTCCCAGAGTAGTTCCTATTTGTTTTTTGATCATCAACAAATGGGCTTTTATTGCAATTTCTGGCATTATGGTTACCACAAAGCAATGCCACACCATTGACTTGCAGCTCTAAAGCAATTGCAATTCAAACTAGAACCATTTAGAAAGACAAAACTGGAAACGTTGGAAAAAACAAAGCAGAGAAAGCATAGTTGTTCCGGGAATGCAAGCTTTTTAACTGTTTAAGAAAAACAACAATACATTAAAGCCGCGAGCGGCGTTGGAGGCCCGAGCAGCGAAGCTGAACAAGTAGGAAGATAAGAATAGAGGCAACTATCACTTGCATTCAAAAGTTAATTTGGAAATAATAAATCCGTTAGTGAAACATGGTTTTAAAGGAAGACAAGAGCATACAAATGTAATATGACTAAGTATGAACCCCAGCAAAAAAAAAAAGCTTTTTTTTACCTACTACGCATTAATATTCATTTGCTAACCTCAGTGATTCAAGTCTAAGAAAGTTTTGCTCTCGGCAGCACTAGTATGGTTTTCTTTTTGAGGTCTTGGTTGTTATTTTTCAACTGGCTTGTGATATGGCCAAACACATGGTGAAGTGATGCACAATCATTTTGAAGATAAATGCAACTGCAGTTGTGTATGAGCCAGTCACCATTTTATCATTCTGAAGTCAAATACTAGTTTTTCCTCTAAGGAAGAGATTAACAAACAGCTGCACAGTTTTGGCATAAACCAGCCTTCACTATACAACCACACTTGTACAGTGTATTTCTTTACAAACTTTAGTGTATTTCCTTGTAATTTTATGCCTTCACAGGGTAGAACATAATTGTCAAGTGAAAGGAAAACAATAAACATTTTCCAAATGTTTTCATTAAAAAAACTGATAAAAGTCTGTGCACTTGTCTTCAGCCAGCATGAAGACAAGTGCAGTGTAGAATTGCTTCACACTGCAATAAAAGCTGCAAGAATCTGGGGGTTGTTTCCACCAGGTTTGCACATCTCAGCTTATTCTTCTTTGATTTAATCAACACGTTGGCATGTATCAGTGCACCCTTTCTTTAAGCTCTTGGTATTATGTCATCCTGCAACAAATGGCTGTTACCAAGTCATCAGTCACAGATTTTATCCTTTCGAGAGTAAGTGTGGGCTGAAATGGCAAAACCCCCTTTAGTTTCTTGAAATAGCTCAAACTAAGCCAGATAAGATGGGGACTTTCCGTGAACAGCATCAGGTATTGCCAAAGTTTTTTCAACCTGAATTTTGACTGGACCGTTCAAACAAATGTGCCTGGGTCTGAACGATTTGATTGTAGCTCTGGCTGTATTCGCATGTGATTCACTTCATCTGATAAAACAGAAATGGCCGACAGCATTATGTTGCCATCACTATGTTTGAGCAGAGAAATGTTGCATCCAGGGGGATTCACAGTGTTATAATATAATCACTGCTTAAAGGGCATAAAAATATGTTATTTTCACGTACATGGTGAGTGAAAAATAATGAGGACACTTGCAACTTGTTGGATGGCATGCTAGTTTCAAAATGCAGCTTGTTGTGAAAATGAGGTCTTTTTTGACATACGTACCAAAATCATCAAAGTCTTGGTATGGAAATAATCTGTCATCTGATCAAAGATCCTCTTTCAAGAAGCTAAGATGACTATCAAAAGCACCTTGCAACTTGTGAAACAGTGGGCGTTTGACCCTTTCTTTGTACTCTTACTCTCTGTCAGGACTTGTTTTCTATTAAACAGAGTCCAGATCTTTTCCCATCAAATCAATTTTTAAATTTGAGTGTTAAATAGAGCCAACAAAGAACCTTTGTTCTTTGTTGGCCTTTAATGAACTGAACCTTTAATCCAAGAATGAGTGCTGTGAAGTAACTTTCTAAATTTCAAAACAAAATGATGATGATACTAAGGGTTTGTTCAACAAGTGACCTCATTTCCCAGCCTGTTTCTGGAAATATGTTTTTTTTTTCTTTTAAGAAATTTTGATTTAATTTTGCTGTTGTTAATTAAATAGTCTTTACTATTTTCAAGGTTTTTTTTAAAGGCTTAAAAAAAGTCACATTTTGTTGATTGACTGATTTGTAAAACCGCATTGAAAGTGAATTATTCATATATAAAATGACATTATTTCTAAATTACAATTGAATCCAGATGTTTATGTTTACTGCATAACACAACCTTTTAGCCTAGAATTTACATTTACTTGACTATATGAAAAGTGTCTTCCTCACAGTCCAACACTAAGTCATATCCTGATGCTAAATATGTTAGCTTTATATATCAAAATATTAAAAAAACTCCTAACTGGGCTGAAATCTATAGTGTACAGTTTGATTCAACCTCAGACAAAAAAGGTTATCTCTGTTTTATACAGATACAAGATATGAACCATATTACATGCTGCAAAAGGTATTTTTATTCTGATAATTGAAATTACCAGAAAGGATACTTCTTGATTTTAAAGAATTTAAAGAAAACAGAAAGAAATGGGGACTTCCAGCATGTATATATTTCTAATATACTAGTCAATGAATGTTTACTTCTGTAAACATGGATTGTTTACAGAAGTAAACAATGCATGCAAGAAATGCAAGCAATCTCATCAGATTTCAAACAAGAAATCTGATGAGTCAGAGTGAAATAAACATGATAAAAACATCCGCAGTGAAGTATCTCATTCAATAAATAGGTTTCTCTCTTACCAGAGATGCATGTCTTCACAGATGTACCGCCAACTCCTCACTATGATGTGGAGATTAACGCCACAGGAAGTGGGTACTGCTCTGTACCTACTGCAAACACAACACGCTTTGTAAGAAACATGTCAGCTTGAAAAGTGGCAAGCATTTTTTTTACAATATAAAAAACAGTACACAATGGCAAGTATCGGAATAACCACCAATGTAGTAAAAAACCAAAACAGAAGCACATTTTAATTTTGACTGGGCCGTGGGCACTTCTGACCAATTCTCAAGTCTTTTGCTGACTGTAAAATATATTTTCTTAACATTTTCTCCATTCGAGTCAACATTAACTATGTCCAGCTATCCCACCCAAAGAAAACAGCCACAACAGCCTGATGAAGTAATTGTTTGAACTGTACTTTATGTAGGTTTAGCAGAGTAAAAGGACTTAATTCTCATGAAAAACACAATTTTCAGACTTTTTGATACATTCCTTCCACTTTGCAATTTTGCGCTACCTTTCGTCAGTCGTTCAAATGAATCCCGATAAGAAACATTCACATTTATGATTTTCATTGTCACGTGAGAAAATGAAGAGTTCAACTGGCAAGAATACTTTTGCGAGGCAAAGCTGCAAACCAAGCAAACAACCTCTAAGCAAGATAACAGAGCTGATTGCATGTTTGCTTCAGAAGATAAAATGCAAGTTAAGAGTTTCTCCATTGCATGCTCACATTCACACAGCCTCACACATTGCTGTATGTCAGTAGAAGATGGTGCTCTGGGGTTCAGCACAATGTCAAGGGTCAAGCCAAAAGCCATGTAAGATCGAACACTGTAGCTTCAACAAGCAGGCAACGAACAAACGTCGTCAGCAAAATCAAAGGAGGGCATCACCCTATGAGTTTTATCAAAGAAGAAAGTTTAAACCTAACAAAGTTTTTAGCCTATAGAGAAGGCAAATACAGGGTAAACTTTGAAAGTCAACTTTATTATATTGTTCAGTACTTTTGAACAAAGGCTTCCTTTGGATTTATTAAAGAATTTATATCGTGCAAAGTCTGCCTTATTACCCTTAAATACATTTTGTTTGGTATTTGGAGGCTCCTGGATTGCAGAAACGTTTGGTTTGGTCCGTAGAGTTACAGCCTGTTGCTGCATAAATATCTTTATGTTCTGCTTGGGACACAGTTTTCATACTCTTTTTTTTTCTCTACTCCCAAGTAACATGTATTTTTTCAACTATTATGTCACAGTATTTGCTGTAGAATTGCTGAGGTTATAGACTTCCAAATAGCCACTTTTGCAAATCAAACATTTTTATTTGTCAATGATTTTGGAGTCCAAGTTTAAGGATGCCAAAGCTACGAGTGGATAAATCAAAATGTTTGGTATCGGGCGTATTATTCCAGAAAATGCATTACATTATACTGTACCCAAGCATCAGGTTGGTGAAACACTTGTCCTTGAAGTGCTTCATGCAAACAAAAACGACTTTTCCCACTGGTGTGGGTACATTTCCAAGAAAAATAACATCTTACCAGGCACTTCAAAGAGGTTCTCCGCCAGTAGCAAGAAGGATTTCTGGAAATACTTCATCTGATTGAGATGAGAGGTCTGTCTATGGAAATGAAGCAAAGCAGTGAGCTGCAAATTTCGCTAAAATTACAAAAATGAGCTTTATGTTAGACATGGATTTATTGTGTGTTGATATGATGTGTTGGCCATTGTTTTGATTGTTTTGATAGCAGTAGCGTTGTGCCTTATGTTAGGGCTGAGTGCTCGCTTTCAGCTCCTTGACAACACAGACGATCTCTCTTTACCACAACTGAAGGATTTAAATGTGAAAAGGGAGGATTTAAAAGCAGGATACAACCACTTTGAGACTATTCTAATACCATAAAAGCAGTGATGTGGCTTTTAGGATGGATTCATGGGGTATGTTGTCATTTAGAGTAGAAGCAACTTAATCAGTTTTCTGCTTAAATCAGCTAAGACTCATTTAGGGATCCATGTGGTTTAATCTGCTTCCCAATAGAGCTTCTTGGGTGTGTTGAACAACGGAAACACATAAAAGCTCCAGGACGCTTGAGGCCTGATAGTGAACACTTCTGTCAAAACATGACATCAAACGGTAAAAGTCTAACTTTCAGGGGTATTGCAGAGATACAAAAACAGTGATTCATCCAGAGGTAATTTTACAACATTCAGTTTATATGTTGTTGTAGCAACTACAAAAATCACATCCAAAAGACTTTAGGAGTCTGGAGCAAATGGAATCATATTTAACGTGAAAACAATGTTTTCCGATTCCAGTGTATCACCGACTGCAAAAACATTGCGTAAATCTCCCTGATGATGTTGTGAAAACAGATTCCATGCTGAATGTTTTCTCTTTTGAGTCCAAAAGCTCGCTATTCCAGACAGATGGGTACCTCAATACAAATTAATCCCTTTGCCATGTGAGTCGTGTGGACTCGTAAGAAGTGAAAGAAACCTAGTGGGGGACGAAGTTGACTGGACGTTGTGTTGTGGTTGGTAGCTGTGGGATAAAACACATTTCATCTTTCACTTTCAGTGTCTATCAATTTGCTTTTTTTTATAGAGCTTTAACGTCCCTTTCAAAACTTTGCATTGGGGATAATGTACACTCACTAAGTCTGACTGACAAGCTGGGATTAATGTTGTTTTACTAACCTTTCATACGTCCACAAGCCACTAAGCTAACCTCTCAGGAGGAAGCTGGGGAACCTGCTAGATCTATCGAAGCTACAATGTAAATAATACTCAGAATTTATGTGAAATAATACCTAAGATCTCCAAAGCAACAAGAAAACAGTGCACAGCCTGAGACATATTTATTACTGCTCTGGACCAGTTTTAATCTGTCTGTGATAGAATCATTATGTTTATTTTGTACAGAAGCCACCGTCTCTGTTATCAAGTCTGAGATCTATTTGTCTAATGGTAATAGCCTTTCACGAAAGATTTCCTCTCCTTTGGAGGTCCAGATAATACATAACAACCCCATACTGTAAGTTTACTATTATTGGGACACTTGGAACTTGTTGACGCTTTAAGTAATCTGTAGAGAAACAATTACCCCTGAATCCTGCAACAGAACAGACGGAAAAACCTGCCAATGGCAACGAAGTGAAGCATACCTAACACATCTCTGAGGACAGAAATTTCAACAATAATATTTTTTTCTTTTTCTCTCCCTGAAGAGGCCTGTCTCATGTTCTTTCCTTCTGTTTCAAATGTGTTTTTGGCATGCCTTATAGCCATAAGAGAAAAAGATTTCCATCAGCTTTCTGCATTTTAGGGCAGTAAGACCTCTGATAAATCTGGAAAATAGCCAGATGACTCACAGACCACATGATGCTAGGATTGTAAATCTTAAACTAAATCCCCTGACTTTTGTTTTCCTCAAACTGGTCATGAATAATGTATTGATGTGAAAGTGACCGGGAGTGCAGCCGTCTATAAAATGATCAGAAGGGTCAAGAGAATACATGGCTGTAAGGAGAACAGTGTCTATTGAGGCAGGTTTTATAGATGTCATGCATGTGGTTTTTTTAAACCGTCTCACAGACTGGGGTGCATTTTGTCTACCTTTCTGAACTGAGGGATGATCTATGAGCACTTTCATATATTAGTAAAAGCATGAAAGCTGTATAACTTTTCCTTTTACTTTCCTTCCTTTATGACCTTATGCATGTCATTGTTCTGTTTTTTTCTGTTCGAGAAACAAATTTACTTTAACTCTAAGTGAACAAAATAGCACGAAACGTTACCAATTAGTCAAAGGCATGAACATAAACATCAATATAAATGTTAAATACTTAAAACAAACACGTGTATCAAACCCAAGGCCTGCGGGCCAAATCTGGTACCTCCATAACTAATTCTGTGGTCCTCCAGACTCTGGTGAGGTCTGTCAGAGTCATTGTGGAGCACGTTTTGCCAAGTACAGTCAGAAGTTTACATACATTGTGGTTTAAATTGATTGGTCATGTAATGTTAGAACTGTGGTGAAACATGTCATCTAGGTCTTGGCTGTATTCTACAAATGTGTGCCAAAATTTGAATATTAAAGAAAAAACAGTCAAACAAGAACTTTCATATGCAATTCTTGCTGATATATAATTAAATTTTTGTATGACTCTTTATTTCATATGAGCAGAAATAATATAGGATCTTAGAATAGTTTTGCTAGAATATTACTACTTACTGGCTTTACATAATTTACTCTGGAATTCCTTTAGTACCAGTGTCATTTTTGCTCTTTAAGTTTAGGATAGGGATTATAGTTTCTGTTGAAACTATATCCCTGTTTTTCCTTAAAAACCCTAGTCAGAAAGTCTAAAGGCATCAAATGTCACAGCAACTATAACTCCTAACACAGTACTATCTGCATACACACTTTAAAACCATCATCATAGAGCAAGCTATGAGAATTCCATGTATACATTTCAGATGATGAACTTCTTACGTTTCAGACATTACCTCCCTGAGCACTCCGTCTGCTGAGCTGTGCACCTTGAAGAACAAGATGTATTGTGTCTGGTTATAATCAGAAATGAGGACACTGTGGAAGGAATGCAGCAGAGTCTGATCTCTCTTGCAGACATGTATGCCATGGAAGCAAAGGTGAATTGGGGTGTGGAGTTTTGCAGCAAGGGTGACTCAGTGGCTCATGGGTACAATTAAACAATGCTGCTCCGTTTCAAACTGAATGAAGGACAACATCCCAAAATTTCAGAGTGTACTGAACACAGAGGTTTAGCTGCCAAATGAGTTTCAGCTTGCTGACTGGTGTCACGCATTCATGCTATTTCTCAGTATTAGGTGTAGAAAGTACAGGTTTTCCTTTGAGATTTAAATGTACTGTCATCTTGGTCAATGTGAGATGACAGTAAAATAAAGAGGCCTCTCTCTCTTGGGCTTGCATGAAAATGTTATTTTCATGTGCAGAAAAAGACCAGAGGTTCCTCTTCACACATCGAGTCCAATATCTGACCGAACATGGTCATTAATTAACTTTTGTATCTCAGATTCTTTTGAATCGGAATGATATTGATCCACAGAATGACAAAAGACATGTGCTTAATTCTGTTCAATTAAACTTTCCATCATTTGGAACCAGTGAGAAGGTTGATGACTGATTTTGACTTTCACTCGTTTTTTCCAGCTCCGAGGCAACTTTATGTTTGGAAAACGCTAAAGAACGGCTTCGGTCCACAGTCGCTCCTGCCAACTGTTTAATAATCCTTATTGGTGCGAGCAGCCATTTCGTGTCATTGGATATGATTATTGCAGTGCGCAGGCAAATACCAGCCAGGATAGGAGACTGTTTTACAGATGCAGGTGGAGTCGAGCGCCATTCCTTAACCATGATCTTGATTTCCAGGATCGTGATGTGCCCATAAACGCTGCTAAACAAATCAAAGACTTGTTTCAGGGAATACTGTTAAGAGCAAGTTGTGGCCTCTACAGTGACCAGACTTAAACATCATCAAGTCTTTATGAGTTATTCAGCAGTGAGTGCACTTTCACACCATCCCTCAAGAAGCAGGTCATTTTTTTTTTTTATAATATCCGTATTGAACTCATTTTCGCCAAGAAATTGCCTCTCTTCAAAAAGATTTCACGCCATTTTGCCAATATTTACACAAGAATGTTATTATTATTATTATTATGAACTTCCCAAGTTTTATTTATGCTATTTCTTTTTAATTTGAGGTCAATTGGATTGTAAGACGTGGCGAATCAGGAGTCTCGTTAAATGTTGGCCTCGTGAAAATGAATGACAATAATCAGCATTAAAGCTATGAATTTAGTTTTTGGAGAGAGAAATAGAAAGATCATAGATATTAATATCAAGATTTCCTCTGACCTCTCAGCTGGCTTTGCACCAAGAAAGCCAAGCAAAACCGATGCCATGACTTAAAATATTTTATGAGGGATGAATTGACATTTAATGAAAGGCTCTTTTGTGAGACTCTGAGGGCAGACGCTGGAACTTGGCAGAAGAGTCTGTTGTGGTTTTAGTGTCCAGTTCAACAACCATTAATGCTGAGTCTGTATTTGTGTTAGTACTGATATAATGATACTGCGGCTGTTCATTTTGAATAGAATGGAAAAGTGAGCTCAAAGCAGCAATGAAAGCCATAGTAAGCGTTTTTTAGCAATTGAATTCTGTGAAAAGGTTATGAGCTCTATTAACCTAAATTCACAATCCCAACATTAAATGTTTGTTCATTTATATTTTTTTAAATGAAACAAATTTATTGTGTATTGAGATTATGTCTTTGTCCATCAGTTGTCTTTACTTGCTTAATTTAATTTAATTTTAAATAAAATATAAGACTACTCTTAGAAACATGTTTGTCTTTCTTCAGTTGCCAGAAGCATCTCTCAGGAAAACTATGGCTCCTGTGGTTCAAAATCCTCTTTACATGAAAGACCATGGCCTGAAGATGAGTTGGAAGTGACAAAATACACTAAGCAGCATCATTCCTCCACTCTGCAAATAACAAGGCAACCGTTCTCATCTATACAAATATGGGTTTTTTTTTCAGCATAAAGTCTCCAAAAATTTTGCAATTTTACATTTTTCACTCCTAGATATAAACTTTGTGATGTTACAAGGGAAACCTGCATTTAATGTAAGTTTGTAAATCTTATGAATCTCCTCCAACTCTTGAATTGGCTTTGCTTAACCATCCCATGTAGGTTGTGGTTACGTTGCTTGTGCACCTTTATCCTTACACACATTTTCTTTTCACTCCATTAACTGGGCTACGTATCCCTGGTGTTCTTGGGTGCTGAGCGCTGTAAGGTTTATGCTCATCTCAACAGTATAACTTCCTTTTAATTCCAGATGACAAATTAGCACACATATCCACACACACACGTTTGCGTGGCTATCTTTGTGGGGACTTTCCACTGACTTCCATTCATTTCTACAGCCTAACCTTTACCCTTATCTTAAGCCTAAACCTATCCAAAATTCAATTCACATCTTTGTCCTAAATCTAAACCCTGACCCAAAATCAGAGCAGCGGGTCCCCCCAATGCAGTATTTGTCAGGAAAATTGTCTCCACAAGGTATTACAAATAAACACACACACTAAACAGAAATAAGCGTGTGTAATATTTAACTCAGACAGTACTGATCCTATATAATAAAGTATAGAAGAAAGTTTTTTTTAATTTGAATTATTGAAATAAATTACATTTTAAATGTTATTCTAATTTATCAAGATGAACCTGTAGTATAAGCTAATTAAAATCCCTGTAAATCAAGTCTGTCAATGACAATCTTTAATAGAACAAGTGGCAATGCAAGTAGGAACTGTTTTTTGAGCGTGGCCCAACTATTTGCCTTGGTAATAAAAACCATACTGACCAGAGAACTGCTCTTCCAGATGTATTAGGAGCCATTTGAGAGCATCTTGGTTGTGGACAAGATGAAGCAAATGATGGATGAGTTTTGGCTCTATTTTCAGCCTAATATCTTTTCTATGCCATGTTTTCTTCACACCATATTTTGTCCCACGCAAATAGTTACAGAGTCCAGTGGTCAGAGTGCTAGAATGAGAAGTCAAGGAAATTTATGGACACTGCAATGCTCCTATAATCATTCCAGTTACTTTTCACTGTCTGCAGCTTTGTTTATTAATTCCCTCCAGACAGCTGATTCACATTTTCCACAATGCATTATTTTCATCTATGTGGTATTTTTTTTCACTCCAGAAAATCCCAAATCTCTAGGAGATCATTACAATTGAAAACCTTCATGTGAACTCAAACACGCAACACAAAGAAAAGCAAAGATATCAGTGCCACTAGCACAAACCCCACTTCATCGTATATTTCATGAGCCTTTTTCTATAAAGTCTAATACCTAAGACATACTTACTGCTTGTAGCATAGCTGGTAACAAACACCTCTGGTTATTCTCTACTCTAATGCCACTGAACAGCAGGAGGTGACATTAGCAAAGCCTGTCATAAAAGAGGTTTTTTAAAAAAAGCTGATTTCCACTACTGGGTTTTTTTCTGCGCGTTTTACTTTATTTCCACAGAAGATTTACCAGGATTTGCTGTTGAACAATGTTCAGAACGTCAGTGACTTACACCTTCATACACTGCAATTTATTGTGTTCAATGGTAGTAATTTCTCATAGCTTGCAATGGTGACAAGGACAAAAAGAAATATCAAAACATCATTACTCAGAATGTCAGAGTAAAACTACTTCAACTGCTACGCCATAAAGTTCACAAGTGGAACTTTGTCTATGTAGGACAAAACATAATTAAGAACCTGGTCAACCAGCTTAGATTTCTTTACTTTGGCCTTCTGTTTTCTTCTCATTTACTTTTGTAGAGATCCAGCTTCTGACAAGTTACAGGAACATTCTCTTTTTTTCTCCCTGCCTGCAGGGGATTCTCAAAGTGTTGTACTTCTCCTCTGTGCTCAGACTGCACTCTTACATGACTCAGTTTCTCAAAGTCACAGATCAGAACAAGCTGCCTCTGTTGTAGATCACCCCAGTCTAGACACTACCTTTCATTACTCAGAGGCGGAACGTCCTGTTTCATTATTTCGCATTAAATAAAGCCGTATAAACAATGGATGAGACAAAAAACAACATACACGTATGAGGCATATCATTATAACCACCTGTCTAAATGTTTATTGGACCTATTTGGATTCCTAAACAGAACTGATCCATTGAGGCAAGAACTTCACTTGACCTTTCAAGGTGTGCTGTGGTATCTGGCACCGAGACGTTAGCAACAGATCCTTTAAATCCTGCAAGTTGTGAGGTGCAGGCTCCCTGGATCAAACTTGTTTGCCCAGCACATACCAATGGCGATTGAGATCTGGGAAATTTGGAAGCTAATTCAAACTCCCAAATGTGCTGTAGCGCTCCAAAAGCTGTGACTGTCCCATTTTTGGTTTGTCGGATTATTCTGGCTGAAGAAAACCATAACCAGTACTGCTCTTTTCATGAAAGAGTGTGCATAGTCTGCATCATTCACATGGACTTTAGGAGACCACTTCTCACAGCGGAACATTGCCCACACCATAACACTGCCTATGCTTCTTCCCAAAATTCATGATGGTGACCAAAAATTAGCGACCAGATTCAACTGGATTATATGGAACCACAAAAGGATCGAAGTGTGCACTTTCTGCAGCGGACAAGCCCTGGCTGTCCCATACACAACATGTTGCAATAGAGAGTGTATTCTGATACTTCTCCCTCACATACCAATAATTATTGGCCAGGTTAGGCTACTCATAGTCAGAAGCATTGGTCAGCCATATTTCTTCCACAAAGCACTTCTGATGATGAATGTGTTGTGATGTACCATGATGAAGAAATAATCAGTGTAATTTACTGTACTTGTCAGTGGTCATAATCTAATGCCTAATCTCTATATGTCCCTATTAATGCAGTTTATTTTTTAAATAGAATTCCTTCTGCACTAATACAGCTGTGTCTGTGTTTAAATGAAACAGAAAGGGTCAGGATTATTTTGCTGCTAATGTCAGATCATATATTCCTGAAGATTATAGCAGGAGCATAAATGAAGCAGTTGACAAACATTTTGCCTATTGTATTATCTCTAATTTGATATTGTTGGGATGGAATTTATTAAAAGAAAATAAATAAATGATTGAAATGATTAGCAATAACTCCCATCACTTTAGAGAAAGAAATTGAAAGTAATCAACTACTGCTACCTAGCTGCCATGAAAGAACAGTTTTAAGTTCTGTGTCTAATGATTGAGGATTTATTGCTATGCTCCGCATTTACCACACAACTTTGGAATGTGGTCAGAATCTGTCTCTAATTAACTCAACAGGCCACCAACAAAGTACTGCACACAATGTAGCTGTATTGTTAGAAACAGACTGACCCTAATCAAAGAACAGGAAGAGTCTGTCTGAGTCCATTCATTATATATATTATAATGAATATATTATAATATATTTATATATTATAATATATATATATATATATATATATATAAAATATATATATATATATATATGTATATATATATATATATATATATATATCATTGGATTGCAGGAGCATAAATAGCTTAAACGTTAGACATATTTATATGTTAGATCTAGACATATGTATATGCAGTGCCGCTCTATGACGGTAGGTTGAGTTTGTCCGCAGCCAGCAGCAGCAGCAGCAGCTCGGCGGACGCAGACTGCAGTAGCTACTTGCTGGATGAGCGCTGTGATCGTCTGGTGCTTAAATATGGAATATTTACATGGAGCGAACAGCAGGAACACCGTGCGCACCCGTGCGAAAAAAACAAGGCTGTAGCTGCGCAAATTGCAAAACCATACAACCCCGTGGTTATTTATGGCTTCTGGCTCGGAGGATGATGAAGGGAACACGACGGGCGCTTCGTGGAGACTTATAGGCCCAGCCTCGGAGCTTTCCAAGAAGCCCTGCCGTCTAATGTATTCCCCTCTCGGTCGCGACAGTGATGTGTGCCTCTTTTATGTCAGGGGACAGTTTTTTGCCATGGACGCCCGCTGTGCTCACTCCGGTAAAAACACATTTAATTTCTGCCTAGTTTAAAGGAAAGCAGCGGTTTGCGGAATGTATGACGAATGCAGTCCATGTTGACATATGCAGCGATTGTCTCTTTTGCAAATTCATATGAATATGTAAGACTAGAAGGATAGAAACACATGGGGGGGAAACATTCTGCCCTCTGCCGTCTGGTTCTCAGAAATTACCAATTGTCACCTACACAAAATAATTTAGATAAGGCACTAGATTAAAGCTATGAAGGTAGCTTTTATAAAAATGTTTTTGTTGTTTTTTTACAATTTTGTTAAAACTGCCACTATATCCTGACAGCATAATATGAGACAGATAATCTTTCTCATGTTATATAAGAAAATATGTCAGAAACAACCTCTGTGAAAAACAACCCCTTAGCCAGGAGGAAGGTCCTAGTACTGTCAATCAAACTTGTGTAAGCGCTGCTCACACTCTCTTAGTTGTTCTCTGCTGCACCACAGCTCCTTCCCCGCCTGTCATGAATGTCCAAGCTAGCATGGCCACCGATGTCCACGCATAAACATTAAAATTAGGATGTTTGTTTGCCATTAACATCTGCAGCACAAACAGCAATCTTGAGCTTATACTTGCGGTGGGAAGACTTCTTTGTTAAATCAAACACCTTGTATGTGTGTGTGCAAAACATTTTAAAGAAATAATGAGTACATTTTTAAGTAAACAATTGTATTTATTTAAGATAAAGCTGACACACCATGGTGACATCCCATGAGATAAGGAACTGATCATCATTCAAGTATGTTTATATGAATTTATTAATTTTTCCTGATGTTTTTCCCTCTTATTTAATCAAATTGCTTTTTTAGTTGTGTGTATAAGCATGTCCTGTTTACAAACAGCTTGAGTTGCTCATGCGGGGGGGCCCTACTTAATCATCATTATACAGTTGCATATATATATATATTTCCCTTGTGGAACTGATCCTATCCAAACCTTATCTAGCAACAAGGTCACAACAATCAACCACCATGACAGAGGGCTGATGGACAGTCCCAACCACCTGGTCATCTCTCCATGCCAGGTTTACAACAGTCACTCCATGATTGACAACTTTTTAGCTATATTTCGCACAAAAAAATTTCAGCAAGTCAGATTTTTAAAGACCAGTGATCGGCCAGAAATTTGCTAACGGTGCACCTTTAATGAATGTAAAGATCATTACTACAAACAAAATATACTTAGTAGTTATTAAAGAAATACTTGTGAATGTCTTTTCAGCAGAACATTTGACTATGTTCTCTATCCATCATCTATGAATAATATTTATTTATCTTCATTTCTATCTTTATCTGTCTCCCTCCCTCTTTCAATTTTTATCAACTGTATCTTTCTCTGTAATTATCAGGTTTATTTCCTTACCAACTTCAGACTGTCAGGTTATTTCCCCTCTGAGAGCCAAACCTGGTCAGAACCTTTATTCAGTGATGACTGGACTGTAGCTGCGTGTCAGGGCAGGGCGGGAAACTCGAGCTCATTTGTACAGTCGGCCCTTCGCCATAGGATTCGGACAGTTCCTCCCGCTGCTGCTAGCTGAAAGCTAAAGCTAGTTCCGCTGCTGCTAGCTGGAAGCTAAAGCTAGTTCCTCCCGTGCTGCTAGCTGGAAGCTAAAGCTAGTTCAGCTTTTTAACTTCGCATTGAGCGAGCAGAGCAGTCGCATTAATTTCTGTGACTTTATCTGTTTTCTTTCTCTTTCTCCGGGCTGCAGCCCCGGTAAGCCCGTGCCAAAATCCGGCATTGGCTGTTTATCATGAGCAACTCCTGAGCAGTGTTTGAGAGCACAATTATTCAGGAACATTTGAAAAATCTGATTTGCTGACTTGCTACATTTGGTGGTTCAAGAAGGTGGTTCATGCATTTGATATGCATGAAGGTGGTTCTGGGAATAGAGAAACCAGGGTCAAATTACTGAAAGTTTGTCCAAAGCTATAATCCCCTCTAATTTTATTCACCTTGACTCTTGTGATGTCACCAACTTAAACTCACCAAACAGAAGTGGCAGAGGAGGTGGAGGCATTGTTTTTTGTTTATGTTTTTATTTCTGCATGCACTTCTCAAAAAGTATTGTATTTTGTGGAAACCCACACTTTGTAATATCCACCTGTGTTTTTAACAAAAATTCTCCACCATAGTAACTTCAACTGTTTGCTGTGCTAACCTCAGGGGGTCCCCTGTGTGAGGGGGACATTGAGGAGGCTAATGGAGTCCTGCAAGTCTTCTGCCCCTGGCATGATTATGGCTATGATCTCAGAACTGGGAAGTCTGGGACATTATTAGAGGTCAGTGATGCAATAGAAACCTTATTAGTTGTGTCCTTATTCGTTCCATGTGCTTAAATCTCCATGTAAAATGATTATATGAGCAAATAATGTGCTAATGTGCAAGTGAAAAGTATAAATTTGACACACATTGCGTAATAATAAAATGTCATAGGGTACAATAAATGTTTTCTTATTTTATTAATCCCAGCTTGGGAAATTTCTTCGTTGCAGAAGCAGACAAAAAAATAATTTAGGAATAAATATAAGATTTAATCTCTCCATTTGCATAACGTTACTTAACTAAAATAGCAGCAATGCCAGTGTAAAGTAATTGTTTTCAATAAATTGTGTCAGACGTTTGTCCAATTTGCTGTCCAATTTGGATAAAGCAAACTTTAGCTATGATCACACATTGTTTCTTCTAATATAGTCTGGTTTTTCCCAGATGACATCAGTCGCACACATTAAGATATAATTGTTTTCCACTGCTGTTTATCATTTTCGAGCATTTATGACTTTTCGTCTTGTGGTTACATTTTCACAGCAACAAGTTTATGAAGTAAAGCTGGTGAACGACAACGTGTACGTGAAGCACGCAAGCCATCTCTCCCTCAGGCCTTTTCCAGCAAATCAGAAAAACTGAGTTATCTCAGCGCAGCTGGTTCATCCTATTTTTAAGATTTTTCCACAAACACAAGTCATCCAAAAACATTCCACAGCCTTATCTCTGTGTTCTAAGAGCTGTTTTTACTTTGTTGAGAACTCAGGACTAAGGAGACCATCTGAAAAGGACATGACATCATGATGTTGTTTTTTTTGTTGGTTTACCAGGGAAAATTCAGAGTTCAACACCAGCTGTTAAGATGAAGTTGTGAACTTTATGTTTTTCTTAATGGAACATAGAACAGCAAATGCATTTCTTTGCAAAAGTATCCATGTCCTTAATATCCTACTTCTCTTTTTCTCATACTAGCCCCACAAACTTCATTTATTTAATTGAGACTTTATCTGACAGAACAAATATTGAGGTGTAAGAAAAAAGAAAATTTGTTTTCATTGTAAGTTTTTGTAAATAAAACTCTAAACCGTCTCCTGTGTGTTTGTATTGGCAACACCGAAGTATGGTAAGATAGTGCCACCAACTGAAAACTAAACTGCACGTGACTTTAAACACCAGTCACATTCACACTGCAAAAATAGCGGTGGAAGCATCATGATGTGGGGGATATTTTTCAAATTCTAAGTGAGAATCTGTGGGCTGTTCAGCGAAGAATGGTTAAAAGTTTTTCTAGATGTGTAAATCTGTTAGAGACAAAAAAAAAAAAAACTTGTAGATGTGATTTCACAAAAGGTGGTTTTACAGAGTATATTGACCAAGATGTACTTAATGCAATGTTTTTCACGCTGCTCAGATTTTTTTAATAAATTAAAATCTTTTACCCTTTTCTTTTAATTGCAAAGTGTCACACTGGCTTGTGTAACTGTTTTGCAACAATAAAGTTATTGGTTTTTAATATATTTAAATTTAAGCTATTAATAAAATATTAGTATGACTTCTTCTAATGCACACCGGGGGACAACACCTCCAGCTGATTTTTCTTTTATCAATTATCTCATGAAAACTTCCCCAGATGTTTGTGTGACCTCTGCTGCTGCTTGGTTCGATCAATCTGACACCACACAAGCTGGTAACCATATTAAGAACTGTGGTTTTATTCAAACCACAAACAAAAGTCAAGGAGTTACATCATGGTTAGCTATTTCAATTGTTCATGTATGTTAAGATTTAAACAAGATCCTGCTCGCAGTCACTGCATTCAATCTGAGCAAGATCCTTATAAGACATTGCAATGTTCTTTATAAAAAAGAAACTGGCTTCATGTGTGATCAAGTAGTAACGAATTAAGCATAATCTTCTCCTTCAACACTTATGTAACATTATCTAAAGTGTCTAACATCCCCACAATGGTCTCATTAAACCCAAAATTGTTTTCCTTTCATCAACAAACTTTACATGTGGTTTGAAACTGTTAGGCTCACTGTTGAGTTATGTAGACTAGAGCACGTATAAACACTTATTCTGCTCATCTCACAATGCAAACAGTGTTGTTTCAGCAATGAAAGTGGTGCAACTAGTGGCTGTTTAATTTGTGGGCTATTGATATATACATATATATCCCTCCATTCCTGGCTTTGTTACGGGCAAGCTTTTATTCTATTGACCCAGTATGATTTAAGAAGACCCGTTTGGTCAGACTCAGCAGGGAGGTTCATGGCCTGAAATGCACCATGAGCTCATAGAAACCATTTTTTTATGTCTTTGCACACCAATGCCAATCTGTTCTTTATTCCTTAGCTATGAGCGCCATCAGACAGTATGTTTTCTTTCAGCTCACTTTTCTGGCGAATGCAGTGCCCAGTCATAAAGGTGTCAGTGACAACATGTCTCAACACTCTGGTTTTCTTCCCCACTGTGCTCCCTATTGTGCAACTTTATGACAATAATTATTCTCCTAGCTAAAAATATCTGTTCTGTGCACCAGAGGTGTCAACCTTCTGTGCTATAAGTCATCACCTGGAGGGTAATGAGCTCCAGGGATGTAGACATTCAGTATGAGTATGGAAGTCAAACCAAACTCGGCTCACAGTGATGCAGGAATGGTTTCTGCAGCTCCACATGTTGAACTTACATCTCATAGGTAAAAGGGTTGGAAGAGTGCAATGTATTTTTTCATGTGTTTCATTTAATGAATTCTTTGCTATTATATTTATGTGTATATATAAAAATACAATAAATATCGTAACATAAATGTGTAGAGCTTTGCTCTATTTCCTGCATTGAGAGGTGTAATATTGAATGAATTGAATTATTTTATTTTGAAATTTGTAAGTATAAATGGGTTAGAGACACTTTACACAAGCCAAAATTACAAACTTAAATTTTAATAGAGAATGTTTTTGGTGCAGAGCTTTAAGTGACATGGAGCTTAACTAAAAAACAGAAGTGAGCGTGTGCACACCAAAGACTTGGCACTTTGTCTCTATCACTAAAAACTGGATGATTTCATTCAGTCCCAGAGGACAACCAAAAATGTTCTCTGTGTGACTAAAATGAAATTCAAAGAGAAATGCACTTTTTCTTTTATTGTGCTTTGTATATAATTCTCAGGAATGAAATGCTAAAGTACTTGATTTTTGTCCAGATTTGTTTTACAGGTGTGCTGAAGATAAACTGCAGGGTTTATCAGCTCAGTACACTTCACACGCTCTGCACCTTTGAAAAGAGGACACGTTGTGTCTGAAGGATGTTCATGTGGATCTCTGTCTGCATCTTTGAATATACTTGTGTCTGACCAATTCATGAGGGCTCTGCACATTTTACAGTATTTATCACAAAAGAAATAATCTACTTCTAATACTACAACTACAAATGAAGAAAAAATACTATGAAGATTAAGGAGCACAGCAGGAATGCGAGGGTCATAGTTTAGACATAGACATAGTTTCTGGTACAGATTTTGTCTATGGCCTTTTTAGAATTCAGATGTTCTCATTGTTCATGTGCGTGTTTTATTCCCAAAGCTAGCATGTTAAGCTACCTGGTGTAAAGGTGCATTTGGTGTTGGTTCTGTGTCGGTTCTGGTGATGCAACCAGGGTGTAATTTACATCTAGTAATGAATGATTTCTTCAGACAAATATTAGTCCTTTTACACCTTTATTTACAGTTTCGTCTTCATAGTTTAATTATAGATTCAATACAAGACACAATTTAGACACTAAAATGTAGTTCAGAAATAAACAAAGCAATCAGCATTATCATGCATCAATTATACAATACAGAGTGCTGTCAAGATTTCAGTGGTTTAATTTTTTTGTCTTCTATGCCATGATGCTAAATGTGACCAACACACATTTAGCATCATTTACTGAACAAAGGGCTCCTGGTTTACCTTCTAAATAAATTATGATCTCACTGAGACCATCTGTGCTGTGCAAGGAGGAAATTAGCTGAATCTGCTCAAACTTGCTGATAAAATCTTGATTCAAACTTTTAGGATTTATGCTTTCAACTTCTGAAACTAAGTCATTTTCCTTTTCACTGATAATTCTCAGGAGACTGTGTATTTTTTATTGAAAACCCTATTTTGTTATGTCTGGGTTGAACCAGAAGGTCTCATGAAACCAGACCCAAATAAAGAAAGCATTTTCTTTAAAAATAGATTTTTGCGTGTCCCTAAAAGCACACTTAGTCCCTTGTCAAGTGCAGCCCAGTTTTCTGTTCTGCATAAGTTGTGAACTTAATGAAGCAAATACAGTACAATACGTCCCGCTGGCCAAGTGGCTTTGCCGGGCAAACTAAATCAAGATATTTTGCTACATAAACTAAAGCAAGAAGTTTACTTTCACAGAAAAAGGCAGAAAAAAGTTATATGTTGGCTTAGCAGAGGAAACACAACATTAGCACCTGGAAATGCCACATAGGTTCCATAAAAGCATTGAATGATATTCCAAACATGTCTAAAGTAAATCTTCAGGTAATAACTGAGAGTGAGATGATGCCTCATATCTCCACCATCGCAATGCGGATCTTTGAAATATGTTTTTAAGTTAGGCCCAAATCATCACATCTTTGATTTGAAAATGAGATATGCATCTCTCAAGGTAAAAAGACAATGTGAAAGCAATATCATTTAGAACAAAAAAAAAAGTCCATTTTGTAAAAAATATATATACCCTTCTCAATAAACAATAGGAAAATAATTTTCCACTCGTTAATCTTTGGCTTCGTCCCTAGATTCTCTACCAGACTGAATGCTTCAAATACATTATGCTACAAATGAGATCCATGCTTGTCTAAGTTACTACTGTGGTCTTGAAAATTTAAAGTAAGTGAAGTTGGACATTTGATTAAATCACTCATGGAAAAACCATTATAAGGTGTGTCTAAAATTATCCCATGTTGGCAGGCCATACCATACTGTTTTTAGCTTATCTTCAGTGGAAAGAGTTTCCCAAATTGTGGGAAACAGGCTCAATGTCTGCCAGAAAGGACCTTGAGTTGGTTTCTTTCAGATGTTCAAAATATGAGTTGAATAGCAACTTATGAAATATTCTGGTTGACCAGTAACTATAGAGTATGTTTGTAAAAAAGTCGACTACTGTTGCACAGACTGACTCAACCAAAACTAATGTATTTATCTTAAAAGTTTAAAGTTTTTTTTTGTAGTAGAATGGCAAAACAGAGGGTAGCCGTGTCAAGCCCATCCCAGCTAAAAAAAAAATCTTTAAAAAAATCTTTTTTTTGCCAAAATTCTGCTAGCTGTGGGTGAGATATGTAAGCGCAACACACGAGTTCGTTTTGCAAAATATCCAAGCTAGTGTGAACAAGCTCAGTTTATTCATTTGAGACCTTAAAGACAAACATTGCAGAGGTCCCTTAAACTTGTTTAGATTCTCTAAGGACATAGAAACCAGCTGGAGAACACAGTTTTCCAGCAGTTTTCCTGGAGACTTTTTCCAGGATAACATCTTTTGACAAAGCAAATTCTCCATTGAAAGCATTTTCAGAAAAAAAAGAACAGCTGTGTTCTTCAGCTGCAACCACTTTTCAAAATCAGAATCCTTTAAGTGACAGACAGTGAGACCAAAGACCACATTCCCCTTTTTCAATAAGAGAACGAAATTATTGAATCCATCATGAGATAATCTCACTTGTATTTTCCTTTTTGAAGTCTAAAGTTTGACATTTCCTTTATTTGCACTACATCTGTTGAGTGGCCTCAACTGACCTGACACACCACTGCATTAGAAGACTTATCTCTTTTGACACATGGATTCTATTATCATCTTTGTTACTGGGTGAACTGAGCATCTGGAGATGGGAGATTTTTGTCTTAATCTGGAGGTTTTAACATCTTTCTGCAAACAGGCTTGTGGTTAGTGAGAGTGGTGATAATGGCGAAGACGCCCCAGACTGCCTCTGTGAGTGCCTTTCTGGAAACGAGGGCTATCTGTAAAGTGCTGCCAAATGTATCTGTAAGTTTATATGGTTGTAATTTAGACAGACTCTTAATAGCCCGTTTTCAGAGCATTTTATACAAGTAACAAATGCTTAGTATGCTGGTTTGCACTTGTATGGCATACTCATTTGAATTTAACCCTCCTGTTGTGTTTGTTTCTGAGATACAGCAATAATGTTCCTGGGTCAATTTGACCCATGGAGTGTTTAATCATGTAATACTGTCAGAAACCAAAAAATCCTCCAAAACATCTTTGTATTTGATTATTAACTCCAATACTATCCATTTCAATCAATATTTGTGCAATTATATTTATTTTATTTCTCATAAATAAAGGATCAATGACAACAATTTACTAATTTGGACTTAAAACATGTGACTTATACTTTTTTATGTCCACTGAAGAAATCTACACACAAAACAACAATAATTATCCTTGAAAGTGACTGTTTGTAAATTTTTTTATATTACATTTAGATTTTTATTTTGAAGGGGTGATCTTCCTAATTGAAGACATATTCTGCTCTGGGTCATATTGACCTGCTGATTAAATTCAAGACAAATGAGTCATGAAGACAATCCTCCAGCTGGTTTTCCAGTGTAAACCTGCATGTTCAAAACGTAGCTGGTTTTTGCATCACCTGCTACTTGACTGCCGGTTCAAATTGCCCCAACACTATCTATGTAATATGTAGACGCTGGGGGTGGGGCTTGCAAATGTGTAAAATGAACCATTTTCAATTTATATCTGGAGTGTACCTATTAAGACAAACAGAAAACGATTCATGCAGAAAAAATGTTTCCAACTATTTACTTTTTTTTTTTACTTGAAAACAGGTTCATTTGAAACATAACATGAGGGTTAATACTCGCTGCCCAGCATTTCGTTGATGATAAAGTTGAGTTTGAGTTAGTTTGCAGAAAATTACCGTGTTTTGAAGTTTGCAAAAGTACAAGCTTTTCACTAGACCTCAGGCCAGTCCTAGTTTCTAATTAACATTAAGCCTGTATTTACTTGTCGACTTCTTCCTGTTTCCCCAGGGGCAGTGGCGCTCCCATTGGATTTGGATGCAAATTAGTTCAGCTTGAATAGATTATCCCATGGGCTTACAAAAGGCTAGACTAATGATAAACAAGTTCTGGGCTTGTATTTCCACGTAATTTTGAGACTAATAATGACTTGTGAGCCTTACCAATGAAATGAAACTGATGGAAAACAAACAAGAAATCGAAGTGGATAAAACAGCATAGGCTGAGTATGAACATATTGGCAAATCCAAAAAGACTGAGATTAAACATAATTTATGTGAAAAAAGTATAATGCAAGTTTTCCCAAGCTGTACACACACACTGCTTGCTATTAAGCTAGCTATTTTAAGGCTAATTAATTCTTCATGAAGCTCAAATAAAGAAATCCAACTCATCTGGCCTGTAGGACTGAGCTGCAGTCCAGAGCTATTTTTTGTAAACTACTTTGTCACTTCTTTGTAGGAATATTCCATATTTTTGTTGTCCCTGATACTGATCACAGTCACATAGGAAGATGCATTTGTTGATACCAAGTTCCAGTCCCATTACATCTTTAACATTCATACAATGAAACTCTTATCCCAAAATTATTCATATCCCTGGCAGGTTTAGATTTAAAGGTTCAATAACTTATTTCTGCTGGCAAGTGGGGTAGCCATATCTCAAAGGTTAAAACACAGCTAAAAGGAGGATCAGTTTAGAAAGAAATTGGGCATCTGTTTATTACATAATAATATGTTAGCATTTATTTGAACCCTTTCTATTAACCTCTGGAAAAACCTTTATTTGCAGAACCATAGTTAAATTTTTGACAGCGCTGATCTCCAGAAAAGTCACATGTTTCTCCTAGTACCAAGATTCTTTTAAACCTATGCTGCTGTTAGCATTTTCTGCTTTCATTTGGCTTGTCATTGGGGTCACAACATTCTTCAAAGTAGTCTAGTTATTCCTATTAAGAAAAAAGACAATTAATTACAATGAAAAACCTTTAATACTGAGTTTTTGCTGTTCCCGAACTGTTTGTTGGTAGAAGAAAGCTGAATGAAAAAGACTCAGATTCAAAGCTGAAAAAAAAACCGAATCAACAAAATATTGTGCCTTATTATAGCGTGTTTGTCTAAGTGTAATTTAAAACATGGTGACTTTTTCCACTTTTGATGTTTCATAATCACTATTGCACTTCAAACGTTAGGATAGCTCAAAAACCCCAGCAACAAATCAAAGACTATGCATAACTTGTTTAAGTCTTTTACTGTAAGAGGAAAGAAATGCAAATTCATTGTTTAGATTATATTTAGTTTGTTTGTATGCATATCTGGAAAGTGCATAGGAAATTATTTCATACTTCAGCAATCATTTATTTTCCTGGCATGAATTGCCACTAATGACATCCATGTTTGTCTAAGTGACAACTGTGGTCTTGCACATTTGAAGTAGCTAGGAACCAACATTTGGCTGAATTACTATTGGTGAAACATTATTGAGTATGTCTGAAATGATCCTTCTTACCCATCTTGGCCTGCCATACCACACTGGTTTGAACTGACATTCTGTCGGTGGAAAGAGTTTACAAATTTCTGGAAAACAGGCTCATTATCTGTCAGCAAAGACCTTATGTTGGATCTTGAAAGTATGAGTTCATTGGCAGCTTACAGTTATGAAGCATTTTGGTTTACCAAAGTATTTATATTTGAAAGTTTGGTTTTAGATCAAGCATTGAAGGATGTCTGTGAAATAAAATCCCACATATACACCCCATAAAAGGTTCTTAGGTCCATTGTTAATATTGCATATTCATTCATAAAATTAGAACACAGGCAAAAAAATAAATACAAGGCACTAAGTTATGAAGAGTCAAGTGATATTTAACTTTTATAAGAGAAATGAATAAACCAAAACATTCAAGTTACTATAAGACAAATGATCTACACTAGATTTTGCCCATATGTCTCAGTCTTTTCATTTGTTTTTGTTTCTTTGTTTTTGTCAGGAAGCAAGTCATACTTTCGATTAGACAGGCAACCGTTACTGTCTAGATGTAGGGCCTTCAAATTAGTCTTCACTAGTGTCCAAGGAATTAAAAAAAGAAGGCATTGACCATTTCATCAGTACCATCATGGTAAACATAGACATCCTACTTCATTACACATCTATTGGCGCTGTTGTGCTCGCAAGGATGCTCTCCTTCTGGTTGTAGAACTAGCTCGCCGACTTTGGGTCCTTCCCCGCTGCTCAGAAGGAAAAGCCACGACCTGGGTTGATGATCTCTGCACCTGCAGACCCTCCGTTTCCCTCATGTCCCTTGCCATCTGAGACAATGTTTGACCTGGATTGGTCTGCAGACGCTGGAAGAGGCTTTCTCTGTTAATTTTTTTCTCTGGACAGCTAAAGGTCAGTGCCACACCAAAGTCTGACTTCATCTCTCTTGAGAAACCATCTGAGGTTCCATCAAAGCAACGCCCAATGGCGATCTCTTTGGCAACTCTGGGATTCTGGTCTGTGACTGTGTAGATGCCATAGTTGTGTCCTAATGGATCAACGGGGGCTAACATAGTGAACGCATGCGACTCGTTGTTTTGAGCAACTGGTGGATGTTTAATGAGATACTCCTGTAGAAGGCCATTGGTGCTAATCCTTCGACAGCTGCCTTGTGGAATCAGCGATATGAGTGATCTGTCCACCTCCGCCTGATCAAACAACATGCCACTACATTTGAACTCAACACATGCAGCTGATGTGTTAGCCTCTCGCATGTCACGGGTACTGCGAATGTCTCTAATGCCATAAAGTTTGCCCCTCGTCTCTGGATGTGTTCCTCCGAGATTCCTTGACCGGACCATCACTTCCTTCTGGCCGTGAATCTTGACTTTGATGAAGCATGCTCTAAACTCCTGAGGGTTAGGCCACCAAGAGAGGTAATCTCCCGTCCAGGTTGTCAAGTCATTCTCCTCAAAAGGAACAACATTGTACTCATACTTGTCCTTTTCCACTCTGAAAAATCTGAAATGGTTTGCGTCCACAGGAGCATTTTCACAAGCTAATAAATTCTGATAAGGATATATTGGTCCATTTGTCTCATCAAAATTGTTCTGGTTAGGCTTTGCCAAATTAATCCTGAACGCAGTTTTCTTTAGAGCTGGATCCTCATGATCAGAACGCTGGTAGTCTAACTTATCCAGAAAAGGTTGGGAAACTCCAATGATATTTGGATTCATCTTAGGGGAAGACGGAGCTGCTTCCAGCTCCTCTCCGCCTAGTATGGCTGTGACATAAGCAGTGTAAGCGTCCGGTCTCATGGCGTCACAGAAAGCAGGCAAACAAGCCCCGTTGGGTCCAGTTAAGACGCTGTCAAACCGACCCCATGCCCTGGGATTAGATGAATAACCAGGTTTAGGCTCCAAGTTAATCAAACTGATAACAACTCCCTCCAATTGTTCAGTAGGAAGGAACTTTTCACTCATGTAGGCACGCACTTTAACATAACAGCGCCTGTTTTCAGGCACATCTAAATTGAAGAGCCTACGTTCTCTAATCTCCATGTTGCCTATTAGGAAGGAGCGCTCCTCTCGCTTGCTTCGTCCATGACCACCAGAAGTTGTCGTGCTGTAGGAGAAATCACTCTCCTCCTCCCAGACTCCAGTATCTGGGTTTAAAGACCACAGCTTCATTGTGGGAATGTGCTCTTGCATTTTAACATGCTGCGTGTCAAGGAGAACTTGGACTGCCCCTGCCCCAAGTACCTCCTTGCTGGTCTCATCTCTAAAGTCAACTGAAAACATGCCGTAGGTCCTTAATGGCAGCATGTCCCCCTCTTCATCCACAAAGTTGAGGTCACCTGGGGCTGCTGCTGCTGTCGTAATGTTTCTTGGATCAATAAATGTGACACTGGCTTTCACTGTCCCCTCATAGATTTCTCCATTGTCTTTATGGAAGGAGTGGGGTGGAATGATCAGCTGCCCTATTGGATCTTCCCCTTTAATTTCCCCAAGGTCTATAAAATTGGTCTCTCCTGGATTTATATCAACTGGTGTCTGCTTCCTCATCACTTTCACATTGTGATAGATGGAGCCACTTTTCTTGTCAAAAATGAACACCTTTGGAGTGTCAATGTACGTTTGAGTAGGATCAACAAAATTTACCACCAATCTTTGCGTATCTGGAGTAATTTGCAATGTAAACCCTCCCTGGTATCCGGTGGTGCCTACTCTATCTTTACCAATATAAATATGCCCAAATCGCAGAGGTTCATCATTGTCAGCTGCCACGACTCGGCCACGAACCAGCACGGTGGGTTGCACACACTTCTGACAACTGCACTGTTTCACCGCTCGTATGGGGAGTTTGTAGGTACCACAGTCAATGTTCCGACTCTCCATTTCCTGGACACCACAGCAGAATCCAGCTCCGTCTCTGCACCGCATGTCAAAGTCGAGGGATCCCGGGCAGTTGTTGTGAGGGCATCGACCAGCATTGTAGTACTTGGAGTGAGTGCCAGGTTGAACGCAGTCCATTGGTAATCTGATGAGGTGCATTTCAGGAGTGGCATTGCATGCTGGTGATCCGTTAGCTGTGAATTAGATTATATTCAGCGTTAAGATGTGTGTCATAATATTGAGAGGTAGTCCTCACAACTCAAATGGCATAAAGATTAATGCTTCAATTACAGTGGCTTCAATCGTTTCACTTGCTAGCATCTGACAGAGCTAAACTAAAATGGTAAAATAAATTAACGGACATGTTTATATTCATATTGATTTTTTAAACTGCAAAGAAAGCCACATAACCTATTTAGTAGCGCACACACAGAGAAAAATTGCTTCTTGGCATCAACATGTGTCTAACTTGGAGAGTGAATAAAGGGTCAGATTATAATTACAAATGAAGTGAACATTTATTTACAGATAATTTAAATTTAATTTAATAAAAAAAACTGTAATTTTTTTAGCTAGAGACTTGAAATATAATTACTGCTTGTGATATCCTGACATTGCAGTCAACAATATAAACAACTGCATATAAATAAAGTACCTACAGATAAAATAAAATGTAAATTAATTATAAACCTGAAAATGTGGAGATTTTTAAATACACAATAAATAAATGAAGAATATTTTATGTTAATGGTGGCATCACAGAGCTACTCTCGTGTTGGAGTAGCTCTGTTACATTACATTACTGATATGTTCTGTTAGAGACCTTTGTTCATAATTCCTTTGGTTTAGGCATTGAATGTCGAAACCAAACATTCAAAGCTGCACAGTGTCCCCTTGCAACTGGACACTGTGCAGCTGGAAAGATTTTTTACATTTTCTGAACTTTCAGACAGTTGCTATGATGCATAACTGTGGCTACAACTCAGAGCAACTGATTAGCATCTCAAAAGTCCAAATAATACTTGAACTCCTAACCCAAATCCCAGACGAGTTGGAAAGGAGGGAAGCTTGTGTGGGAAGCTAAAACCGTCTCTTCCAACAATCATAACGGGAAAGGATCATATCCTCGACTCCAACGCCTCTTTACCTGGCTTTCTAACCATTTGGCCAGACAAATATTTAAAGAGCAGCAAATGAGGTGAATTAGTAGTGCTTGCCAACAATTGATGGTGTCATCCAGGACATTTAACTGTGTAATACTATCTGCTGCCTGGAAATTGAACTGTCACACCGCAACAGCCTTCTGGTGCAGTGGTGGTGACGGTGTTAGGAGTTCAACCCGTAATCGGTGGTTTTCTGGTTTGAGTCTCTGTTCCATCCATCTCCTTTGTTGTGTTCTTGGCGAGACACTTTGCCGGTCTTGGCTGGTAGTGGTGGTCACTGATGGAGCTGGTGTGTGGCAGTCTTGTTTCTATCAGTCTGCTCCAGGACAGCTGTGGTTGCAAACTAGTAGCTTGCCACCATAGGTGTATGAAGCGCTTTGGGGTTTCTGGATTTGATAAATTGCTATACACCATAGGCAATTTACCATTCAGCTAAAAGCCTCTTCAGATTTGTTGCAAGACTGACTGGAGATCTTCTCTGCCCACAATGTCACCACCCAACCACTGTTTGAAGATACTTGGATGATATGAGTTACAACAACATTTAATTTCCCTTTGGAATAAATATTCTGAATTGAACTGAAGTCCAACTTTGAAAAGACTTGAAAAGAGTCAAATTACAGTTCTGGACTGACTTGGCAAAATGTTCAGACATATATCTAATTGAGATGTGGAAGGACACTAAACAGGTTGCTCTTGGAAAATCCTTCAATGTGGCAAATGTGAGCAGCGTAACACTTAATGCCTGTTGTTAGAAATGTTTGATAGCATGTATTGTCTTTAAGGGCAGCAAATACAGTTAGTAGGTAAAAGAATAAAACTGGTTTAAGTGGTAATTTGTGTTTCATATAAATAATTTTTTTTGGCTTTCTTAAATGAAATCATCTTTTTAAAATCACTCTTTTTCTGTTTATTTAGGCTGCCATTGTCTGGTATAAAAAATTGCTTGATGGTTTAAAATATTTAAATGTGAAACAAAAATTAAAAACAACAGTGTTTTTAATTTTTCACTAAACTACAGTGCAGTTTCACTGCTTAATGTGGCTAAACTGGGTTGATTGATTGAGTGAGGAACATTTAAAGTTTAGCTTATGCACTGCATGTTGGAGAAAAACTGTCGTCTGCGGTTTTATGTACCTAGAGCCACTTCAAACAATAAAAAATCCATCATGAGACGACTGTATTTCAAACAAATGTAAACAAAATAAAACCTAATCCCTTAGCTCAGTTAGATTTCCCTGCTATTTTTAATTTCCTTTGCTTTTTCCACTTTGGGTGAACAGACTTTTCTCTTTCCTGGGGTTTTTGAGCGCTGTGGTTTTGTGTGATTCTTCTTAATGCATGGACATGGCTAGTGGATGACTTGACTGTAGCCCAGGTCTGGCATTCCTCTCAAAGGGTGTATTCAATTTTAGCAGCGGCTGTTCTTTATACAGTCAAATTATTTGTGGTTGTTTGGTTTTTGTCAGTGGTTTTACTTGAGCCTGTGGAAAATTAAATACGTCATTGTCAAGCGCACCGGGATAAGAGCCATCTCGAGTCATAATCCCACCTAGCATCTCGCCATCATCATGTCAAAATGTTTTCCTTTGGAGCTGATAAAGAGGAAATGCAATGTACCAGAAATTGGCTTCTTAATGCAAAAACTATGTTGCGTATATAATAAATCTGCATTACGTGCATGCAACAACAAATTCTTGCTTTTGGCAGAAAATGTTGTGTTACTTTCTTGTGAAAATCAACACTATTGGTTGTTGCTTTCATATCAGTGATTTCATTGATAAAAAAAACAACATTGAAATGAATAAAAAGCAGCACGAATTTATATTTGCATTTAAAAGAAAGACCTTTTTTTTTATGAAACGAGGTTTTATGTTTTCCTTAAGTCTGTACGTACCAATCACAGTAAGGTGAGCTGGGGACGACTTGATGCTGCCTGCGACGTTGCTGGTTTTGCAGTAGTACTCTCCGGTCTGCTCTAGCTTTAGGTCTCGTAGCACCAGGTCGTTTCCATACTTATACATGTTCTTATCCAGCAATGTCCCATTGTGGTACCTGGTTTATTTTTATAGGAACGTAGAGACACAAAGGACACAGATTACTTTAGTTTATTTAGATTTAGATTTCTTAATAAAGTTCCTTAAGACAGCACATAAAACTCTTAGTGGAGGTGAAGGCTACTAAGTTTTTTTATTAATGATTCCTACTACAAGTCTGTTACAATTACTTTGTATCTACATTTATACTGTGGCATTTGTGACTCAGATGGAAGAGTGGTCTTTTTGCAATCTGGAACCCATTGGCAAGGAACCTAAAACTGATCTGTGTGTATTGATGTGTGAGAGAGACTGGATGAATGTAAATAGTTAAAAACACTTTGAATGTTTGGTACGTCCAGAAAAGCATTAAATTAAGACCACTTAACATTTAATTCTGTATTTTGTGTGCTTTCACTATCATTTGTTTTTAACATGCCCTTTCAGTGTATTCTCTCACTCAAAGACCTGTTCCTCTCACCCTAATATTCTATTGTGTGTATTACTGCATAAAAATGCTGTTCTTCTTACCAGTAGTATTTGTCAGGAGCTGGTGATCCTGTAGCCGAGCAGCACAGCAGCGCCCTTCCTCCCTCAAAACGCACTTTGTCTTCTGGGTGCTTCACGATGTACGGCTTTTCTGTGGAAGCCCGACACGCACTTTACTCTCTTTTGTAAAAACTTGTTGTTAAAGGAATTACAGACTCAAAGCAGCACAGTTCTAATATTATTGGGTTTCTTCACAACTATGTAGGTGGTCTTTGCTTGACTTTGTGTTATTTTATCTGTCTGAAAGTAGGATTCGCCCAGTGAAAACAATCAGCATCAGGAAATGTTTTCTTATAGCTATCCAATAACATCTAATCAAATCGATCTACTCCATCTGTTGGCACTCACCAGCTGACGTGAGGACAGCCCGCAGCCAGGAAATCCCTGTAGCGTTACTGGAAGTAGAGACGAATGCTGGCACGAACTTTTCTTTGTTGATGGCAACGGAGGTCGAGCCGGAGGAGCAGATTCCTGATAGTGTGAACTGGCCTTTCACGTCTGTAAGAGTCCGGATCACTTTAGGGTGGCTGGTCAGAGCCACGCTGGCCCCTGCCACTGGGACTCCGGTCACAGTTTGGATGTCTCCAAACAGCATGTGCCCTTCACACACACAAATGCTGCAATCCTCACTGGGATGGCCTTCGGAGCACTTCAGCTTGCATGTGGCTGTTGTAATAAACCCATTAAGACATACAGAATGTAAAGTATGTACACTTGGAATCACAGTGTTAAAAAATTATGGTTTATGGTTAGTAATAACATCTTCCATAACAACGTTTCTGTGTCTTAAAGTCATTCTAATGAGAAAAGAATGCAGCAAAGTCCTTGTTGCAGCTGCTACTGCATAGTGCCAGTCAGCTGGCTGAAATCAAGCTATTTGACATTTACCTTATTTACAAAAAAAAAAAGAAGTTAACTTCTACGGAAATGTTTTAAATTATGGAAAAAACACAGACAGTCATGGCGTGGAAGCTAACAGAGGACTATTCATCACTCTCATAAGGGCGGTACAAATGTAAAACTACAATCAGAAATATGATAGTCAAACTGGTTAAGTCTGATTGTATATTGTCAATTTTTGAGTAAAAATCTAAAATGTGATGATGTTATGCATATTTGTCAATGCCACAATAATTTGGCTGCATAGTAATGAACTGTCAGTCATATCAAGATTCTTATTTTTACTGTAAAGCAACTTGCATTATATTTCACATTGTCAGGTGCAACTCAGCTGGACAGCTTTATTAAAAATTAGTAGCTTTGCAGTCATCATAGCAGCTTATTCTGTGGAGCTTTTTGCAAGATGTCGGCCTGGAAATGTTTTGGTTTTAAGCTGGAGGATTTCAGAGGAAAAGTCCCAATCTGCCAAGTGGATGAAAAAACACTATTTGTGCAAACCGTTGCCACAACAAACGAGCTTCATTTCTCCTAACTAGCAAAAACTCCTGACTACTTTTTGGAGAAAGCCTGCAGTATTTTCTGGACTTGAACACAGCGTCGATTGTTGAGCTCGAGCTGAATTTAGTGCTGGCATATCAGTCACTACAAGAAGGCCCCATGGCTTTAGTAACTACAGAGACAGTGTGCTCCTTATTAACAACTATAAATATATATGTATGTTATTATCAGACAGTCTGCCACTGTTGTTTCGTCCAATTTCTTGATGCCTGGCAGCTCCAAACCCTTAAAACCAATGTTTTATTTGCTGTTGCATTATAGCAACAGTTTGGAAACTTAAACAAACCCAGAAGACCATTTGTTATCCTTTTTTATGTGTTAAAAACATGCCCAGCTCCTATTACTGCAATAGAATTTTTTAAGTCAAACAAATTGTCAATTACATAAGGTTTCCAAAATACTTTTATAAGTATTTGAAATGTGAATATTACATAATTAGCATGAGGAAGGTCTTTCCCACTCGGGATGACATAATAATACTATGTTATTATAGTACTATGAAAAATTATTTCAGAGTTGAACTGTGTTATTTGACTTTAAAAAAAATAATGAAATTGTAGAGATGCTGCTGTGTTTTTTGCTGTTTGAAAGTGATCTTTTGGCATAAAATCGTGTAAAGACCTTTTGCAACATATCTAAAACAGTCTGAGCTTACCTGGACATCGACTTCTTCCACACTTCTGGACCTCAGCAGGTCGTCCTGGACACTGCACCGTCTCTGAGGTTCTCACACAAGTTCTTCTCCTCGTCCTGCGACCTCCACCACAAGTTACTGAACAACTCCCCCAGGGACCCCAAGGACTCCACTTGGCTAGTTATAAGAAAAGAGTGAAGGGTGAAGTACTAACATCACGGTCGATTACTTTATGTAAAGTCTGTCAGCTTTTTAGAAGGATACCACTCAAAAGGGATAATCAACAGAGCATGCAAAAGCACTTTTGGGTGTCAGAATGCTAACACTGAGAGATAAAGGGAGCAACAATATGCTGCATTGACAGTGTTATGGTTTAATCTGCTGATGAATCACGCAGTCTCATTTCTGAATCAAAAACCCAAATCCATATTGGTATCTCTAAATTGCACAGTAATCCAGGTGTAAGGTTAATTCTTGTCACAGCTGACTGACCTGTGCATGGTGGAGTGGAGCACTCCCTCCTCTCCGCATGGTGTCCTATACATGCTGGTACGTACAAAAGCGGCATAGGCTGAGCGCTCACACATTTCCTCTGCCGAACTTGGATTCCCACATCATTGCAAACCGTGGTGGAGCAGGGACCCCACTCACTCCAATCGGTCCAGTAGCTCTGCACTGCACACACAGCAGAGATCTCATTTCAAATCATTCATCAGTTTCTGCACAATAACGTCACATGTTTAAGTGACAGCTTGTGCAGCAACTAGCTGCTCTTATCAGGACTACCTGGAGGACACTGAAAGCGAACATGATAGTTGGAACAGATTCGTCCGTATGGCTGTTCTTTGTTGATGCACCAGAAGCCCTTCTCCAAACTGGAGTGGACCACTTCACCAGTGTCTGCAGCTGCCACCCAGTCTGTGGTGCGGGCCTCCATGGCCATGGGCCGAGCACAAACCCTCTCTCTGTAGTAGAAACGAATTGCTTCCAGGCGCTCGTAGTCTCCATTCCCGCCAGGATGGTCGATGTTAAACCAGGACGTCCACTCAGTCACACCTGGGGGCGTGCAGAGAGAACTGATAGAAACCAACTGTTTGAAATGGCCAAAAATCTTTAGGAAAACACCATCGACTCTAAAGAAGCAGGAATACTTCACATGCAAAAGTGCATTTGTTTTGGTCAGAAGGGGAACTGGCCAGATCCTTTCTGCCAATTCTGCCCCCGTTATTCAGCTAATGGCTCTTGTTTTGTGCTGCTTATTGGATTGGATGGGAGGAATTTGACAAAAGAAGATATGTTTGCTGCATAACAATTTATTCATGCCTCAAAGGAGGGCCTTAGCTAGTGATGAGAGAACAATAAACAACCACAACAGCCCGCTACTTTCTTCTCATACAGGTCATGCACTACTGTGAGAAGGCATCCAGTCCTTCAATCAGTGTTTGCTTCACATCATACAGTGTATATGTATTGTTCAGTCTGGCACCAACAGTGCATATCCAAGGTGACTATAAGTGATTGTGGGATTGACATGAGGACTGCATGCAGGCAACTCCATTCACTCTAGATTTGGGGAGTTTTTCATCAGCAAAAAAAACAACATTTTTTTCATAAGTGTGAAACATTTAAGGAAAAAAAATCAAATTATCTAGAGCAATAACATCTATTTATAAGAAGAACTATTACAAATAAATTTATAATATAACAATTTTATTTTCTTTTGTGCAAAAATGTGACTTGGGCTTAGTATATACCGTATTTTCCGGACTATAGAGCGCACCTCTCTATAACCCGAACCCACAAAGTTTTAAAATCAAACTGGAAACGTACATATATAAACCGCACCGGGCTACGAGCCGCTGGTATCTCCGCCGCTCTCGGTTTTCCACAAGGACGCAGCCCTGCGTCTCCAACGCCGAACCATGGATTCGTTCACGCGGAGCTTACGTGCAGCGCCGAGCTTATCCTATTGTCAGATCGATGGTCTTCAACTTAAAAGCTGCATCATATGAACTTCGTATTCTTTCCATATGAGTTGAAAACATTTCTCCGTTGTGCCTGCTGCTAGCATGTGCTAAATGAAAATCAGCACTTTCTTCTTTGATCTCTAATTTTAACTTCCAGTGATTCACTTCCTGTTAGAGAGCCCCCTGGTGGTTGAAGAAAAGTCCACAGGAAAGTCGCATCGGGCCATAATCAGCATGGTTCAAAGTGTGGGGAAAAAGCAGTGGCTTATAGTCCGAAAAATACGGTAATTGTTTTTACACTCTAGCATATAGTGTGAAGCCTAAAGGATGCAAATTATTCAATGGCATAAAAAAGATAATTAAAAAACAAAACAGGAATGTTGAAAAGAAGGAAAACTTTTGATGTGAGCAGATGAACACTGGCCTACGAATACATGTTGAAGCAAAAACAAAACTGGCAAAGAACTGTGGCGTCTGGTTCGACTGCCTATGTCTTTATGGGGCACTGTTTGAAAAGTTACATACAGGAGAACAAACTTAACAGCAATAATTTGGTTCATTTGCTTTGTAGATGTTTAAAAATGAGTAGTCCTTAAAGATGACAGTACATTGGGGATTAGTTAAATTTGAAATGAGTGAGAAAATTTCATATCTTTTAGAGCCTTGTGTTATTTCAAACGGGCATGAAGTTAATGTTTGACGCAAGTCGATTTCTTTCCAATTATTGTCATATTCAATCAGTCCCATGTAGGGAGGAGTCCTCATAAAAGAGCAATTGTTCATTTCTTCTCATGCTCACTGTAGGTTTGGTACTGCTAATTAGACATATTTGGTTGAGTGCTCTCTGGGTGTAGATTTGAAGCCATTGGCTGCTTATTTTGCAGGAAATTACTGCCATTAAAATTGTGCTGAGCTGACTTTTAGCCTTTCCTGCTTGTAATGGAGTCGTGAACATCAAGTGAAGCATGTAAAAAGTGTTTGGATTTGCAACATGCCTGTGAAAATTACAAGTAATTTTATTGTTTTATGTAAATTTTCACATTATTGAAAGTGGGAAGGTCTGCTCCCAGATGTCGCATGCTAAACCACTTGATAAAAACATCAAACTCAAGAAAAGATATTGAAATTAATTGCATAAATATCTTTACAGATCTCAAACAAGAAGATGTTAGACATATGTTTTATGTAAAAAATACATATATTTAAAAAACTGGAATAATACCTGTTGTTTGTGAGTCCGGGAATGTACTGAAAACCACTCTTTTGCTCCTGTCTGATGGGTTCCTGGTCCTTAATGATCCTGCACACAAAGTAAAAAACTTTAAAAAATTAATATCAATACCCCAACAATTTTAAGATTTTTTCAAGAAGCTAATATATCACATTTAAAGTTATACTTACAACATTGCTGAAAGAAAAAAGATTATTTTGGATTCTTATGAAGAAATTTAAATTCCATCAAACCAGTGCTCATCTATGTGTCAAATTGGAAAATGTTATGTAAAAATACTGTGTTGGAAAAATGTTTTATTTGTGGAAATATATCACTTCTTGGCTGCTTATTTTTCTGCAAATGTTTTGATGCCAAAAGTTATATATTTTGCCATTTATTAGCTTACCTCATTACAAACCTATGCAAATTAGCTATTTTAAGCAACATTAACACATTTAATTTTTACGTTTATACATTTACATACACACATGCCTGCAGCAATTATAACATACTCACTGTTTCATAACTTCTTGTTTCTATGTCCGGCTGTCGTGTAATAAATAAGAACACATGTAATATATTTCTGACTCTTTCACTTATTAAATGGGACTCAGTGACATTTTCTTCCATGCCATAATGTGTAATGATTCATTTATTCTCCACCACTAATTTTTAATGTTGCAAAAGACGTCAATTGTTTGCTTGACATTTCTTTTTTGGGTTACATTTGGGCCATTAAAGAAAAAAATAAATGTCATGGTGCGTAACGGAAACAAAAAGTTACTTATGCTGCCTCTCACCATGTATGCTGGGATGTGTGTGTGTGTGTGTGTGTGTGTGTGTAATAGGCAAAAGCACTGCTGAGTTTATGAGCAGAGAATCCCAGCACATTAACTAGCATTGATTGCTGTCCCTTCTGGTTTTATTGCATGCTTCAGGTCTTTATTGTCATGCCAGCTCTTTTGGTTCAACCATTAACACCTTTTAGTTACATTTCTGGATGTTAGGAATTACATAATGTATGCTTTTAGGTTGGCATGGGAAGGGAGCTGACCAACATTGGTGCTCTTTTTTTATTATTATTTAGCTTTTAAAAAGGCATTGTACGCTTTCCATATGGCTTTGTGTCTCTGAACTACTGGATTGACTTGAGAACCACAAAGAAATGCCTTCAAATTGATGTGTTCAGCAGCTGTGTCTGCTGCCTGCAGATTGAGTTCAGTGGGTGGAATCAAATATTTTCCCCATCATTCTTTTTCTGCAGTAATTTGTATGTCTTTATTACATTCCTACACACATGCTTGCTGATGATCAACACTATGTATTGGTCCTCACTGATTTAACAAGTGTTTGCAGAATGCATGAACATTTTCTTCCCTCTGCTATACTCAGAATACATAAACAACTTTTCACTTAGCTTATTAGCTCGGAGACCGGCTCGGCCATTAATGATCCTTTTAACTCTGCACGCAGACTTGTTTCCAAAAAATTCTAAAGAAGCATTTCGGCTTGTTACATAACAGTGTTACTCCCCCTCACACCAACTCCAAATTAATTCACGGCCAAGTTCTTGGCCCCTGATTATTGTTTCAAGATGTTTCATGTTGAAAACCAAACACCAAAACAAGTCTTCTGGTTTTACAAGGTGTCTGATAGATTTAGGAAAGTTAAGAGAGGAAACGCAGATTAGGTGCAGGAGAAAGGCAAATGTTGGAGTGCTGACCTCACTTCTGGCAGATATATATGATCTGGCCCAGTGCACAGGGATTGTTGTATTTTTGTCTGACATATTAACACTTTGTAAAGGCCATGGGATTTGTTGCAGGGCTACTGCTTCATGTGGCTGGTATGTGAGTGAATTAACCTCATCAAGAAGTAAGTAACACATGTTTTTCAGGAGAATTGTTACAATTTATGATTTCCTATTTGCTGCTTTGGGCTCACACATACTTGGGTGTCCTGTGCATATTATGAAACCTGCGTTCACTGTCTACAGTTGGTTGAGATTTCACGGTCAAGTGTACTGGTTTCTTATATTTCTCGTGACAAATTCCTCCATTTTCCACAATTCGACTTAGCTCACCACAGCGACTCTTCCTTACTCAGTGTCTGAGTTACTTCCTCCCAAGTATTTTTCCTCTTCTGAAAGTCCTTATATTCTCTGATTGATATGTCCTGCAAATATTTGTTTACATTTCTTCAACCAGACACCCTTTAAAATTGGACTCCATTTTATCCACAAGATGGCACCAATTCTCAACTTTATCAGTTCGGCGTCACACACTTAACAGTTCGATGAAAACATTGTTTCCTGCTGAGTTTGTTGCTGGTAAACTCTCATACGACTTCATGGATGTCAACACGTCATGGACATGAAGAACCACAACGAAATGCCTTCAAATTGATGGCATTTGAAGGCATTTGAAGTCCATACTTTATGGACGTTCACACTTCATGGACATCCATGAAGTACGTTGGAGCCTTTAGAAAATTACACCTTGAGGCGCCTCACCGCTGAAGAATATCTTGTTTGTCCTTTTTCATTTGTACTTTTAGGATATTTGAAATCTAGTTACTCATTAGGAACATATTCAAAATGTCATCAAACAGCACTTTTTGTAGGATTATTAAAAGATCATTTTAAGGGCAATTTGGGTTAACCTTTTTTGGATTAGGGACAAATATTGGTTATGGAAATGAAAGATGACCAACGAACAACAAGCATGATTATTTTACATTGGCGTTTGGTATGTTCACCTAATGTATTTCAGGTAGTCTATACTGCGACAGACTGGCGACCTGTCCAGGGTGAACCCGCCTCTCGCCCGGAACGTTAGCTGGAGATTGGCACCAGCACCTCCCGACCCCACTTAGGGACAAGGGTGTAGGAAAATGGAAGGATGGATGGAGGTGGCCAAAACGTCCATAGTCAATCTTGGAATGACCCTAAACAAACATCAACTAAGTAACAAGATACACCAACAGTGTAACAGCTTCAGGCTCCATTGGTGACAGAAAGATGTCTGCAAAACAACAAACAGCATCAGTTTTAGCAAATGAGATGAATTCACACTTTCTTCTAAGTGTAAATTCATCTTGAACCAAAGAGCCTATTGTTGTTTTTAACGACTACATGATAGTGGTTTACAGCTTGGCTGGACATAGGCACATCTTCTATTAGTAATCACCTGTGACTTTGTGAAGATTTGCTTTCATTCAATTTTTGGGAGGAAATTTCCAGTGTTTGTATTATGTTGAAAAAAAAGAAAAAGGAAAAAAAGAACTCCCAAAGAGAGAAAATGAAGGACTTTCTAAAACTGCACCCAGAATGTTTTCACTCGTACTGGGAAGGTATGTCTTTGCCAGATGTATGTCGGGGGACAGACAAGACCTAAATAGGTGGTCTGGATTCTGTTTATAAGACTAAAAATACCTGCATGATGGAGAAGATTAAAAAAATAACTACTCCTGAACTGAAAAAGTCCTACTTGGTGAATCTGTTTGAACAAAAGTGTTTCATGTTTGACTTGAGAGTGATTTGTCTGTGTGAGCCTGTGCATGCAATGCTCTGTTTATGTTTTCATATGAAAGCTGTTTATGCACTTGCACAGAGAAGAGAGGAATGCCAGGGGCTTCAACTCCCTCATGTGATAGACAAAGGACAAAGGACAAGGCTATTTAACAGTAAAAGCACAAATAAGGTATTTTCTATGGAGAGAGATAAAAATTTACTTAGCTTTATAGAATAAATGAAGTTGGCATAGCACAATTAAAGAGGAAGGTAAAAATAGAAATGCAGCTGACACCGACTGAATTTCCAGCATTGTAGCACAGCTAGAATTTGCATTAAGTTAGAAAAGCAGCAGTTTCAATCTCCTGAGTCTTTACGCCATAACTAGACAGTTACCATAACCAACTAACATCCTGCTCACATGTCAGGAGGACATAAAACAGACAATCAAACATTCCTACCAGAGAAACAGCACATGTGCATTTTTGAGCAATCGTAAACGTTTTTACCATCAGAGACACAGCAATGAGTTTTTAAATTTACTTTAAGTAATCACAAAAACAGATTATGAAGATACATAAATTATATCAGAAGACATAATTATTCAACATCCTGCTAACTCCCCAGCTGCCCATATCACTCCATATCAGGTCAGTCTCTGTTAATATTTCATACTGGAAAAGTAAAAGGTTGTTTTTAAAACACCATCAGGCTGATGCTTGGGCCAGACCCGAGTCTGAAATGGGTGTTAATTCTTGTCTGGATGTGAGATCTATTTAAAAAGAAATGCTTTCACATTCAATTGCAAATAAAGCTTGACTGGATCTCTTTTTTTTATTAGGTAAAATTAGGTATTTAATGATCACCAGATTGTTTTTGCTTATTTGAAACAGTTGGGAGGTGTTTAAAAGTTCAGCTGCTCACACTGTTTACGAGGTTCAAGTTTTAACCTCTGGTCAAAACTGTGAAATAGCTCAACTAAAGCAGCTTTACATTTGTTCTGGACACATATGTGTATATGCGGAAAATGAAAATATTAAATTTAAAAAATGCAACATAGTTTGGGATTAATGTGAATTTATTTATATTTCTTTGATCCACTGACGTCCTTGTCTCAGTCATTTAATTCATCTGGCCAGACAGCTTTGTGTTTGGAACAGACAGTGGTCAGCATCTGGAGAAGTAGCCCTGGTGTCTGCCTGAAGTTATGTGGAGAGAAGAGAGGACTGGAAGATTCATGTGAAGGGGTGGTAGTTCCAGAGCACTCCTCTAATACAGTGGGCATTCAGCAACAGCTGCCACCCTTAAATAGAAAAAATAGGCCATAAATCTCCGAGGTTTAGTGTGGATGGAGAGATTGACAGAGAACAAAGCCAGGATAGTGTTTGATGGAGCAGGTCGGAGGAATAAGTATTCAATTCTGAAGGCCAGAATTTGATGGGGAGAGGAAAAAGAAGAGAAAAAAGGTGGGGAAAGTATTTGTGAGAAATACCTGAAGCAGAGACAGATTAGAAACAAAAGGAGAGCAGATGAAGACGAATAAACAGATGGAGACGTTCTGCGAAGTCACTGCTGCAGCAGCAGATTGAACGCACAGAACACAGGCATGAAACGTGGGCCGCTTCAGAAAAGTTAGGAAACAGGACGCTAAAGCCATTTTACCTGTACTCCTTCACTTCCCCCTTTATTCCATTTTCACATTTAGGAAAGTACGAAACCAGCAGGTATAAAATTAAAAAAAACGAGCCACTTGCTTTGTGATCATTGCACCTTGTTTCCTAGGTGACCGGGTTGAGGTCTTTGGGGACTGCCTGCCTGCGCAGCATTCGAGAGTGAAATAAGGCCAAGACGCATCACCTTCTCACAAGATGTGGGGTTGTACCGCTAAAGAAGCGTGGCATAAAACGTAAAAGTTTATCATCCATTTTAGGGTCAGAGTGTTCTGCTCAGTCAAGATCAATGTGAACAACCATTTATAAATCTTCTGTCTCAGTCGGCTGGTCTTGTGATTTACTCATCAGTCTATGGCACAAACTCTCTGCCAGACATTTACGACTCAGAGGCCTCAAAGTCCCACAAGATGTGGAGACTATTATGGTCTATTCACACTCGATTGCCTTTATGAACTGCCAGCGCCTTCACTTAAAAAAAATAATAATAATGGAAAACAGATGTAAGGTGGATAGAAAGTACAACTCGGGAAGAGCAGTGAGTTTTCAAAGCAACAGGAGGTGAAATTTAGGGGCGAGTGCTTCTGATGTGTTAAGTTGTAATTGTAATTGTCAGATGCTCAATCTGGACCAAAGACAAGGAAAAACTGAACAACCTCAGGAAGTGATGTAAAGATGTGTTTAGGCACGAAATCACAACTCTCCTCATCCTGGAGGCAGCATTGTCTGGTTGCTTCCACCATGTGACTTGGCCTGGTAAAGTAAGCTCACACTATTTTTATGAGACCTGGAAATTAATGTGAGAGCTTTACACTTGGAACTGTATGCTTATGTTTGACATCCTTTAATTTGGAGTAAGAGAGTAGGCAATTATTCTCAGTTTGACCTGTTGTCTTAACAGAGTCAGCTAATAAATGCTTTGGTGAGCTGACTGACAGCAAAGGCATTGAATAAGACCCAACATTCAGCAGAAGCAGACAAAGATACATGAAGACAGACAAGAAATAAATCATTTGCAACCACCATGAGAACAACTATTGACATCTTTCAACAAGAAGTTGGTCTCTGCTTCAGAGCTTCTTATTACAACTAGGTTTTAAGTATTTTTTAAATAAATTCAGACCACATGTAATCAACCCTAGTTTAAATCCAAAGTATTTCGACTAATTGGAGCTGAACTGAATGATTCTACATTGAACGGGGATTCTTCAAAATACAGTTTAGGATTTATGTAACCATTTTTCTATGCAATTTGCAATGCTTTTTTGGCACTAAATATGACAACCATCAAAACACAAAAAGTTGATTTATCAAATCTGCACAAGAGCATCCTAAAGTGATTCCATTATTACTTCCTCAAATCCTGTTAATTAATTAATTTCTCTTACAGTTTTTGTGAACCCAATATTGAGTTTTGTCCCATTTGGAGAGCTGAATGTACCCCTAGTTGCAATATAAGTAGGTGTCAAATGATATAGTTTGGTGAAGTTTTGTCTATTTTTCCACATAATTGGGCTTTTTTTCAACATTTATGACTGCGCGCCATATCCCACATGATTGTACGCTTTATCATGAACAAGTGAAGGGGACAGAGCTGAAATTGTTTTGTATTTTGGGAGAAAAAAAACACAGTATGACAGGTGTTTAGTTGGGTCGTATAATGTAATGTTTACTGCTTGTTTCATAATTGGTGACTCTATTATGTTTTTATGGTGTAAAAGTGCGTTGAATTACCTTGTTGCTGAAATGTGTTATACACTTAACCTTGACTTTTTTTGTTTGCTTTCATTTTTTTACAGCGAGTTAAACCACAAGGAAAGTTTTAATGATGCCCTCATTCATCCCCACATGTTGCTAATCACACTGGGGCTGAAACCAGCTTTTGTTTTCACATGAGCAATTAAGGGCAAATGAGGGGAGTAATGAATGTAGCCACAGAGTCCAATACTGTCTTTCAGAAAGAATGTAAATAACTCTCACAAATTTCCCTGCAGGTCTCCACAGCCATTACCTAACTAAACCTAGACTGTCTTAATTGGACAATCTTTGCTCTTGATTTGTTTGCATGAACATGTTTGATGCTTTTAATTGTTAATGTATAAGTTTACAGGTTCACAGTGTGTCCCCCCCACATCATTTCAATCTGGAACACACACCCGTACCGACACACACACACACAAAGTTTATCTCATCGCCCTCCAGACATTTTGTCTGAAGCGGTCCTGCCCTGACATCCTCAAGGGAATGCCGTTAAGTCGGAAAAAACCTCCACAGTTGCTCTCAGTTGGTCCACACATGTGAGCGATGTCGTAAGCCGGCTGTTGTTGTTTGTTTTTTCTGCTTCCCAGCACCATCTTCACTTAAGTTTCTTCATCTTTTAATTTTCAGCGATAATTAGTACAAAAAAAGTTAAATGAGTCTTCTCTTACCTTGACCTACAGCCATTGAGGCCAGAAAAGACAGCAGCAGTGACAGCTTAGTTAATTCCAACATTGTGCTGATGACGACGGGTGGTCACGGATTTGGCATGGATACAAGATGAAGAAGAAGCAAACAACTGGTTCTGCAGCACTTGGTCAGGGGGCTTCAGATCCTCAGGTGTGGATGATGCTGCCGGTCCTGCAGAGTCTTGCCGTGTCTCCTCCTCATGTGGGTTGGAGACAGGAGCTTTTTAAAAGAAGGGGCATCAGGAGTGCACACCAATCCAGCCCCTCTCTCTTTACCATTGGTTAGTGGAATTTAACATCTGGGTCCCCCATATCATTGTCCAGAAAGAAGGGAAAAAAACCCGACAAGGGCCTGCTCAGGGTAGAGAGGAGAAAGATGCACACAGTCAGTGAGCGTCAGAGTGGCTGGAGTTGCCAAAAATTAAGTGGCTGCTTTCCCCTTTGTTCAAATCCATATCTCGTATTTCATCTGTCTGACTCAACTGCAGCTTAATTTAGGTATTTACTCTTTTATTGCTTGTGGGTCGAGACTCATTTGCAGCAGAGTTGTTATATTTGTCCTGCAAACAGGTGTGTGCATGTGTTTGTTTCCGTCTTTAAACTTCTATTCTGGTCTCTCTCTCCATCTTGTTAAACAGTGAAGCACTCTCTAAAGTTAGATCGTCCAAAAAAATTATCTATGCTTAATATGATCTCATCTTGCTTCTTTTTTTTAAATTGTATTTAAATGCACAAAATGGCTTCAATGCTTTGGCTTCCTGTCATTAAATATAACTGTGGTCTGCTAAGTATACATGAAGACTACGTTTCTTTAGTTGTCACTGTGGCTCGCTTTTACTTCCCCCATCTCCTCCACTCGCTCTCGCCACTGCCAGATGCTGCTCCACCCCCCCCTGGTTCAACTTCTGGTTCAGTTTTCTAACTTTTTAACAGTTGCTGATTGCACGGTGATGCACTGCCAGAGAGTGGAAGTGGCGTCATATGGCATGCCATTCAGGAAAAAGTCCTGAGAGCACAGACGTGAGACGTGCTTATGAGGTGCAATGTACTTGGGCTCATTTTAAACACATGTATTTGCTCGAGAAAGTGGTGGAAATTAAAAATACTAATTTAACTCAGCTCTTTTATAAATCCCACTTGGCTTGACATTAAAACCTGGTTAAACAGCAACAGCTGAAGGAATGTTTCTCCTGTTTTTAGCTTGATAAAAGTTAAAGAGAACTGTATAGTTGAAAGTAGAAAAGCACAATGATGTTTACCGTTGAAGACTTTATTGCTAAATAAATTCCAGATGGGCAATTCAATTGATTGTGGCTATTGTGTAGATTGTCAGACCGGTGAATAAATACCAATGTGTCATATAATTATGTGAGATAAATATAGACTTTAATAAATTCAATATTTTTCACTCAACAATGATAAAGTTGGCTTTATCGAGTAATTTCCTTACTTTGAGAAAATAGGAAACATACTATTGTGTTTATGTACTAAATATCCCTGATGAACATCTACCAAACTATGTGTGCAAAATATTTATAGAAAAACATAAAGTAGGATTAGAAGTGTAAATAAACAATTTACTTCAAAAGCTATCACTACCTTTGAAATATGTGGCAGCCATATTAGATCTTGAACTCTGTGTTAATGAGCCGACATTCCCAACTGAAATTTTCTGCTTCATGTTTTTCTAATGAAAAAAAATTAACATTTTGAGTTCTGTGTAAAGCTGTAGAGCACAGTTATAATGCTGTAGCTAAATATGCACTATCAGATATGTCCAAAAAGCCATCCTGTGTTCTGATGAAAGATAATCATGACAGGATTGCCTTTAGAGCGTTGATTCTACCAATTATACATTCTGGTTAGCATCTTTGAATGTTTTATTCTTATTAAAGACTGTAGTGGCTGCTGCAAACAGTTAAGAACAACAAACAAAATCACATAAATGTTTATGTACGGTAGCCAAATTTAAGAGACTATCAAATGAAGGGAAAAATCTTGATCAGTAATGACAAAACAATGCCCTGGCTAGGAGCTTTGAGTCTTTCCGTGACAGTGAATGGCACTTGGACGCGTGCAGCTCTCCTAAGTGTTGCAGCAGACGGAGTTCCCCTTATGGCAATGTTATTCCTTTGAAAGCTGTTTCCATTACACTTTAGAGTTTTCCTTTTAGTCCCTCCAAAAGACCCCTTCATAGATTTACTCAACATTAATTCCCATATATAAAAACATGTTTATAAATGTTTGCCACTGGACCAAATCAGTTAATGCTGACATTACCACAATGTGGGGGGAAGGGTACAAAATGTCTGGATTAAAATGGTGAAAACAGGGTAAGATTTACCTCATCATACACTTTATTATGGCTTATTCAAATCATTATGCTATGTGGAGTTTAAATCTCTTAGTCGAGAGGCAAAAGCTACAAATTATTCATTCTCCTGGTTAATTAAGAATTAAAAAGATTTTGTTTCAACAGATGGTTGTTTTGAATTGGACAGAAGATAGCAAAAAGATGTTTTGATTTTGAAAATAAAAGTATTTGTGTATTTGCATGCATTATTTTTTTTTTTTTTAAAAACATGAAATTATTTATATCATTCTCAATAATCACTAAAGAAAAAGGTTTTCATTACTACAGCAAGCAAGCCCTCCTTGCTGATCGACTTTTGACTGTTTCCATTTTGAAAATTTATGACAATACATTAAGATTTAGGCAAAAAGCAAGGTCTTTGACAAGTGAAATGTCTTGCATGAATAATACTTTGAATTAGCTCCTCCTTCAGCCAGCGCACAGCCAATGAAAATGTAGGAAATCATCTAAATCCTTGGACAGGATTAACTTTCCATTGCAGTGTTTGAAATAATTTCTGTATTCTCTGCAGCAAGCAGGGGTTGCAGTTTACTGCACCTGGTATGAAAAGCAGAAGAACATTTCTTCAAGGTGTATGGAGGTAAAACGACAAACGCTTATGGTGCCCCCAAGCAACTTGCTAATGCCACCCTGGGCATCTATCCATATGTCCTATACCCCAAACCACCATGCACAGTCTGTTACTAAACATTGGAAAACAGCTGCCGTTGCATTTGATTGTATAATTTTATATCAATCAAGGACTCCGGTGTTTATTACTCACCCGCTCTGGTGATGAGCACCACTGACATGGTAACGACAGACCCATTGTTGCCTGAGAGAGTCTTGGACGGACATTAAAGACTTGGCCACTGACAGTTCAGAGATATTTCCACAGTCATTTCCCAATTGCTTTGGACAGTGCAGAGTGAACAACATATAAACATTCCTTTTCACTGACTGCCTACACCCACTCACACATGCTCATACTCTCCAGGCATTAGTGCATTAGTATGCTGAAGAAGCTCCTAAGGTTGTATAAATACACATTACCTCAGCCGTAAACAGCACAGTAACCTCCGTCTTAAGTCATTCTCACCGAGAGCTGCAGCACTGACCTCCACACGGACAGATCTTCTTCTTCTTGGGCTGATTATAGGCCGATCTCACCTGTTTACAGCTTATATTAACAAACCAAATCCAGTTGGGAGCAGGCAAGCAGTGCAACCATATGAGTTCTTTTAAAGAAGCCCGACTTTAATTGTTGCAATATGCTTCTGTTTCAAACTCAATGAATCAGTGGCCATTATTCAAACGCTTGAATGCACATTACTTCAATATCTGATTACTTCAATGCTTGTGTTGCTCTAGTCAGGTCCCCACATGACGATGGGAGAGCAATCTAATTGAAGACTTACTGTGACCTGGACTTGAATGTTTTTACATTTTGTTACATCAGAACCACAACATTCAACATCTGCTGTTGGGATTTTTGTGGCATTTACAGAGTTATTATAAATGGTTAGGAATAGAAAAAAAAATATTCATGGTTTCCAAGGTTGCATAAACATATAAGTCCTTTTTACTCTTTTACCCCTAAATGTATGTTTTAATTAGAGTAAATACAACTGTGTTCCTCCACTTCAAAGTTGTGTGGTTGACTGTGTTGGTCTTTAATGGAAACCAAAGATAAATAAATCTTGTAGTATATAAGCAAATGTACCGAATGAACATTAAACATAATTTGGACCAGAGCTTCCAAATATTGTTCTGTTTAAAGTCAATATTGCCGTCATTTACGTCTCTTTTAGAGGCAGCTTTGAAAAATCCCCAAGTACATTTTGAATTGTTATTATTATATTAGTGAAAAAAGTTAAAAACACCAGTCATGTTGCGCTTCCTGAAATTGGTCAGATTTTTTTCTTTTATTGGTCAACAAGAAATATCTGAACGTTTTGTAAAAGCAAATACATTAACTAAAAGTAAGTAATGGCAAGTTTGAAAAATGACCAAACAGTCAAAAGAACACAAATAGATATAGTCTTATATATTCATACCCAAAACGCCAACCTACACCACGTTATTTTAGCAGCACACTGAGGGTGGAGGGTCCACACAAGGAGTACGTGAGAACATAAAAGCTTCGGGTTTTTTTGAAAAAAGAAAAAAAAATCCAGTGACTTTATTGATAGAAAACTTGTTTTTTTCTATGCCGATTCTGGAAACTAGAAAACGGTGGAATGCTACAGCTCTTACACGTCGACTGACAACAAACTCCTCATGCCACTTCCTAAACAGACACGACTCGAAGCCATTGCTCTAAGGTTCATCCTTTTACAGCAGCTCAACAACACATTTGACTAATGTGCATTTTGGATCTAAACAGCCGAGATGTTGACATTAAATTACAGTAACAACCTATAAAATGCGACCAAGGGCAGAGTGGTTACACCGGCTCCCGTGTTTCCGTGTGTTACAGTTCCAGGAGAAAGTCCGTGCCAGCGTAGTCTGGGAGATTAAGCTCATATTTTTTCTGAATGTCATAGGGCAGGAAGCGTCCAGCCAAGAAATGCTTTCCAGAGAAGTTTAGCGCACACTTCTTTGGTGCCATGAGTGAGATAAGAACTTCTGGGTTTATCCCATCCTGACTTGGTTCCTCTGCATCCCAACCTGGGAAAGACAAAATGTTAGTATTTGCATGAAGATTTTTCAACTGGTGCTGAAGTTGAGCTTTGATGAACACAGACTAAGCTAACAGCAATGCAAGATTTATTCTTCACGGCTGAAACCAGACCTGGAAAACTCCTTTTTGGAAGCCGGGGCTCCCAGCTGGGTGTCTTGCGGCTCATTTATCCTGCTTTGTTTGTTGGCCTTAAGTCAGAAGCACATTATTTAAACCTTACCTGAGGGCACATCCACACTGACAATGGGGATCTTGATTTGCTTTAGGGTGACCAGGATACCAGAATATGGCTCCTTAATATTGGATGAGTCTGCCTCCAGGCCGAGCATGGCATCGATCACGAGGTTGTAGGCATCATTGATGAGTTGCACCTGAACAAGGCACAAGTCAGAGTAAATAATATAGTCTTCATGTGCATACAGTTCAAACAGGACATTTAGCCAAACTTTTCTTTCAACTCCATCCTCTAAAAGGTTGTTTACTATTATTATTATTATTATTATTATTATATACTTTTATGCCAGCGGGATAAAAGTAAATATTCTCCATTCATTCCTAAGATATTTTTATGTTTTGATGTCTAATCTTTTTTTATCTATGCTTTGCTATGAGAATAATAATAATAAAACATTAGATCTGGTTCAGTTATTAAATTAGAAATACAAATGAAATTGCATGTTAATTATTTCTGGAATGTCCTATCATCCATTGGCTATCGTAATCCCCTTAGACTGAAATAACTTCAGTGAGACGGTTCTTATAGCCATCTACAGGAGTTCGAGGAATGTTCACTCCAGTTCTCGCTTTCAGCTGTGAGATGTTTTAAGAGTTTCACATATCACTCCAGGACTTTCCATTTCTTAATTCTCATCCAGGTATTGGTGATTCTATTTATATTTTTTATTTTGGTAATTGTCATGCAATAGGATCCATTTCTTCTTTAGTTTCCATTTTTTATGCACTTATATCATATCAACAGCAGCAAGAATCTCCAGTTAGTTTTATGACGACATTTTTAGGATTTTAAGAGAGTTTCTTAGCATCTTCTGGTCTGCAGACATGGTAAAGATTTCCTTAAACTACAAAAAAAAAGAAAAAAACAAAACTAAGTTCGGTTTGATCTGAAAGAGTCTTTACAGTCAGAGGTTGGAGAGAAATAGAATCACGACGGAGTTTTAGTCGTGATAACCATGAGACATGGGGATCATGTAGCCAGTTGTTTTGAATGGCCCTTAACTTTTATAGTGTTTTTCACACAGTAAGATGGCTGTTTAAAGTCTTTGTTTTTTTACATTGTCTTTATGAATCTGACCATGACACTTACAGTCTTTCAACATCAGTAAAATATCTGTTTATTAAAAAGGGCAAACCACATTCAAAATGCTAATATTGACATCGCAGCTACCAAAGGCATAAGCAAACTAAGCCACTCAAACCACCAGGAGCCTGTCATAAATACTTGAATTTTAACATATATCAAAAATACTTAGATTTGTTTTTTGAGAATGAGAATATAATTAACTTTGATTTAAATGTTTCAGCACAGAAAAAAAGAAATATTTTAACTTGCTTAACGTTTTAATTTAAAAATTTAAGAAAGAAGAGTGAGAAGTGATCAGCTGTGACTGCCGTTGTAGTGTTTGTAGTATTTGTAGTTGTCACAGTAATAGTAGTGGTAGTAATAATAGTTGTAGTTTTGGACAATGGCAGCATCAGTACCATCCATACATGTACAGGATTTGAAATAAGATTAAAACTAACCCAACTGTAACCACAAATGGAAAACAATTTGGTAGTACGAAGTTGAAGATCTTGCAAAATGTACTGCATTAAAAGGTTACTGACCTCCGTAGGGAGATAGGAAAGGAAAGGGATGTCCATCTTCTCACACTGAATTGTGAAATCCTCGTGCAGGCTGTGAGAGGAACGTTTCGGGTGATAGATGGTCGGCTCATAATCCTGCATCAGAAACAGAAAAACATGAAAATGGAGAAAATGTCGCCACAAGAGAGAAAAGGTTTTATTCAAGATTCTTGCCAATGCTTTCAGCAAATGCTAAGAGGATTCAGTGTGGAAAATGCCTCGGTGCACATCTGACCAGCAGTTCACTGCGGGGAGAAAAGACTGTTGCACCCTGATCAGAAGTCGTGGTTTCAACAATCTGTTTCCTGTATGATAATTCCCGTCAAAGCTGGAAGCTGAGAAGAGTAGAAATCCAGACACCTTCTGTCTGAGAGGTGTGTGATGCTCAGCAGGAAGCACCTGTGACCATGAATTTTTCACAGTCACAAAAGATAAATCTTTAAGAGTCAGCAGAATGAGTGAGTTAAATTATGTTGGTTCGTGTTTTCCCTTTCCCCTTGCTGTTTTTGCATTAAGGGTCACTTTGTCAACATCTTACTTTCACTGAAAAGTGAAAATGGGTCAACTTTTAACAAGGATCCTATGATGTGCGTCCACTGAGGCCTTTCAGGGGAATGACAAAAGCAATTCTAAAGTACATCAAGTTAGGTCTAAGAATAGATTGTGAAAAGCAGCATATGGAGACATTTCTTTTATTTAAATACGTGACAACTTTTATTTATGTCAAAAGTTAATTCCATTGTTCTATAGAGTTATAATATGTGCAGCATATAGACAGAAATATATCAACTCTATAGTAGACAAAAACATAAAAAACATACTTATTTTTAAGTGGCACAAATTTGCATAATTTTGTTTACAGGTAGAGTATCAGACTACTCTTCCAATAAGGTGTTCATCATGTTTATCAGAGAGGAAGCTTAGGACAAGAAACTGTTTCTTTGATGGCTGGTTTTTGCAAATAGTACAACCGACAGGTAGGGTTTGTGTCCAGGATATGTGGGTTCTGCAGAGATGTATGATTTGAAAGGGTCAAATCAGGGTATGCTAGTTGTTAGGAAAGTACACGTTTTGCCTAATTTCCACTGAACTGTATAGGACAGGTTGGTGTCGTTCGGTATCATGTCTATCATGTCTGCTTTCATTTTAAAAGTGGTCTGTACAACTGACCCATGCTGCAACATTTCTGGACAGAAACAGCATCTTATTTGTTGTCATATTAGCATGATGCAATGTTAGGTATTTGGGTTTAACCCCATCTGCCCATTGAGGGTCCACCTAGTGGTGCAAATGCTCTTGTCATTACACCAGACCATGAAATGGCACGCTGAGTCACACTGGTCTGTGCTGCTCAGTGGAAACAAGAAAAAAAGAGCCCAGAATAACCGCAACACGGCTTTTCCTGTTAACGTAACTGTGTTAATGGTCCTTTAACTCATTCCTTCTTAGCGTTTCTTCTGAGGATAACACAGATTCGATATATCTGCCAGTATGCTCACAGCAAGTACACTTAATCGGTGCTGAAACCAGAATTGGCACTGAGTGCTGATTTGGTATTTTGAGATGTGGCAAATATAGCTTGGTTCATGTGTACTCACAGCTCCTCTGGCATATTTCCCCCAAAACTCAGTTTTTTTTACCACATGTGTTGAAATTTTCCATATGAATTCATTTTCTGTTGCCCTTTATTACCGTTGTGGAGGAAAAGCAGAAATGAATAGATTTTGTCAGGGTTAGTCCCTGGACCTGGCATTCATTTGACCTGAACAGAAGTCGCGGCTGCAAATCCAGAGAAACTGAAGAAGAATTCTTAATGACTGTTTGCAGAGTCATTAAGACAATAGCCAGGAAAAATGGTGCAGAAAAGCCATTTTCCCGTAAATGTTCACATTCACCAGCGCCAAGCTTCCAGGCCTTGAGGGATGATGGTGCTTCGTAGAGTTTAGTTTTCAAACACATGACATTAACAGTAACAGTTTGTCATTTTCCTCTAAAAAATGACCAACTAAAATGACACACAACATTAAAAGTAAGAGTTATTCATTTTTCTGTAAAAACAATAAATTTTTCCACATGTAATAATGAGTCTTCACGCTTTAAGCACATGTACAGACAGTGATCTGCTGTTAGCGCCATTTCTCAACTCAGACAACCATAATCCCAGTTCAGCTGTGTAGGAAGAACTGTCTTTTAAAAATCAGAGAAGTGAAAATGTATTTATGCAGCACAGGGTCAAATAAAACCAATATATCACATACGTACCCTTACCCATCTACATTTTGTCTCATTTTAATTCCACACAGATGAAGCTAAAACTGTTCTGTTTAAAGAGTTGTGGGATGAACAAATTTACAGACAAAAATGTATATCTTTGATGCAACATGTACAGCTTTATAGTATAGATCAGTTACTAAATTAGTTGCCAATTATTTCAAAGTTTTAATATTCAATTGATTATTATTAATCAGATTAGTTGCTTCAGCCAAAATTGAGAGTTTTCAAAAACAATGTCATCAAAATCTTCATTTATTCATTCATTACCTTGTTCATAGTCTTGTGATGAAATCATTTAAGAGGATTTAGAAAAGACAAATTTTCCTGCTTAAGTCAAAATCCCCCAAACACGTTTGTATTTTGAAACTATCCACACAGTAAATCTACCATATCTGAGACTTGTGTTAAAGTGAATAAATGGATTCCATCCTAAGCCATAAACCTTCAAACCTCATCTCTGACGTCCGTCCACTAATAAAGTCAAGGACTAAAACAGCATAACATTGCACATTTAATACGAGAGATGCTAAAATTGTCAGGGATATATGGAAGTGATGGATCGCTGCTCTTAAAATAAATTGTCTTGACATGTCAGTCAGTCTGCGAGCTCCAGAAATAACTCCAACATCGCAGTGAGGGGGTCAGGCAAAGCTTCAAGACGACTTTAATGGGAGTAACAATGGCATGATATCATCATGACTGTCTGAGTGCCCTTGCAGAGAGTGTAATGGGATAACTGCTTCAAGCCGCTTACAGGAGCTCAAATGAAATTCTGCAAAGCACTCAGGGCCTGTATACAGAATCCCCTGTTAGTCGTGACACACGTTAAAGTTTGGAGATTGTTTTTCATTTGTCTGAATGACTCACCAGGCTGTTTTTAAGACCGCTCAAATGAATAATTTCTCAGACTCATATTATTCACTTTAATATGTTTGCTTTGTATTTACTTACGAATATGCGGAGATGTCGGGCACACACCAGGCCAATGGAGCCATTTTGTTCTGGACCGCAGATCACCAGCACTGTTGGTTGCTTCTTTGATAAAGCGCTCAGTGGATAGGCCTGAAAGGCAGACAGAAATGTGAAAGGTAAGTAAAGCAAGGGAATGCTAACGTACTTACATAGCTCAAATTCTCGCTGTAGGACTGAATCCTACGGGAGGTCTTTCCTGCCCACAATTGATTAGCATGAGTTACAACAACATTTGTGTCAACTAAAAAGAGTTTTTTTAATTGAATCAGTTGAATTGAGTTAAATCCACATTAGTGCAGATGAGCAAAAGAAGAAACATGTAAACAAGAAATAACAAAGGCCCCAAAACAGAACTGTGAGAATCTCCACGGAGAAATCAAATGATTTCAGATCTGGTGGTCTTTTGTATGAAAGGTTTAGGTAAGCACAGCAGTTCAATTCCCTGTACCACTTTACACCTGAACATTATTTCAGACTCTGAACAGAACTTTTTCTTTTAATTGACTGCCAATAGTCCTGATTCAAATGTATTAAGAATGTTAAATTTTTCCAAAGCAGCAGTTAGCCATGTAGCCGTCATCTTCTCAAGAATATTGGTGCTAAATGCCGAACTAGTTCAAAACTACAGCATCAGTTCGGTTCTGGCACTCAGACTTGTGGTTCTCATTCAGTTCGGGTTATCCGATCTTTACCTCAGGCTCTTCATCATTCTTTAAATATTAGGCCACAAAATGCTGCTGCTGCTGCCAGAAGAGGCTGAAAAGGCACAAGCTACACTGTGTCTATGAGACGGTCTATTATCATTAAAATAACCCTGACAACAGTGGAAAAAATTCCAGTTCATTCTTCACAGGATGCCTCTGTATATGTAACACACTTTCTGTCTCCATCCCGACTGCTGTGAGCTGCTGGCATCTGTCTTGTTTAGTGGCTTCGGTCTCCCTTGTAAATCAGCCTGCACCTTTTTAAAGCAGACAGGTATTCGCCTGCGGGGCTGCCTTCCTGAGAGACCAATCTTCTGTCTCTCTCAAATAAACCGAGGTGCCATGTTAGCGAGCGTGTCTTTGAGCTTATATACACACTTACAATAAAATGGTCCTCATTCATTGCACTCTGACTTTCCACAGATTCTTCAAAGTACTAAAAGTTGAAAAGCAAAATATGGGATTAGTATATTATCCAAAAAAAGTATTAATATCTTCTAGTTTTCCTTTTTACATTTTTCTTTACATTATTTTGGTTTCTTTCTTCTTGCTATCTTCCCTAAAATCTTAATTTGCATGAAAACAACTAAAAGTGTCTCTTTTGACAGGTTCTCCCATCTGAACTTCGCAGCTCCTCTGAATTACCTCTTAGCTGTTTCTGTGATTAATCCGCTTCTTGCCCAGCATGTCAGATGTTGCCGTTTGCTCACAAACATGATAAAGCAAACTCCTTTAGATTTTACAGAACAACTGGATTTATTTTAGCACAGGCCCCTCCTACTTAATAATTATACAATTTCTGAAGACAGTAGGAGGCATGGGATTTTATTTGGGGGTATCAGGTTGAAGGAAAGGTGTAGGAAAAAAAGTTAAATCTAATTACTTTTCTTCTGCTTCCTAATTACGCTCTACTTTGCTCTATCATAAAATGCAATCAGCATAAATAAAAATGCATGACTGCTAAGTGGCAGCACGAAGGTTCTGGGTTCGATTCCCGGCCCCGGTCTTTCTGCATGGAGTTTGCATGTTCTCCCTGTGCATGCGTGGGTTCTCTCCGGGTACTCCGACTTCCTCCCACAGTCCAAAAACATGACTGTCAGGTTAATTGGCCTCTCTAAATTCTCCCTAGGTGTGAGTGTGTGTGTGCATGGTTGTCTGTCTCTGTGATGCCCGGTGACCTGTCCAGGGTGACCCCGCCTCTCGCCCGGAACATTAACTGGAGATCAGCACCAGCACCTCCCGACCCCACAAAGGAGTATACAAAGTGGATGGATGGACTCAATTTACAAAACTTGATAGTGTGAATATTTTTTTTTAAATGTTGATAATGGACAGAAAAATGCAGCAACTGTTCTAAATCACAGCTATATGAACTAAAATAAGATCAATGCATTAATTATGGAACAAGATTTTGCAGAAATCTCATCTATAAAGAGCCCAACAAATGCAGGACCGATTATCTCAGTTTCAGCTCTTATTAAAACTGGGTGACTGTGGCTGACAATGCACACGCTGACACAGCAGTTCTCAATATCGAATCAAAAATAGGACACCGAAATAAATTTATTCTCTTCACTATAGTTGTTAAATCTGCACTTCAAAGTTGTTAACATCTATACTTTAAAAGTGTTACTTGTTTTAAAGTCGATGGACTCTTTCAGCAATAGAAATGTGTGTATCGTGAGCAAGAAGGGCACATTGCCTAGTTAGCGGCGCTCATCCATCAATAGCAATAAAACGTAGACTAAAATTCCTCCACTGTGTATAAAACTCATCTACCTCCATTTTCAGCACAGTTTTTCACCACAGCGGCGAGTTCATGTGGGGGAAACAGGCCATCGTCCACGTCGGATAATTGGATGGATAACAAGACTCCGAGAGCATTAACTAGAGCGATGAATCCGGAATATGGGAAAGCGACTGTTATCTCCATCATAACAGCTCAGCGGAGAAATAATCACTGTAACTCAATGAGATCTGAGGGAGATTGTTTCGGCTGCCGTGGGCCATATGAGATCGATGGAGGGGTTTAAATTGGGCGTCTGGGTGACGACTGAGATCAGCACACAATAAAAACCAGAAAGTATTCTTGGTACTTTGAAGAAACAAAGGAGTGTGATTGTTTGCTTCTCTGCTTGTCAGTAAGTTAATTATGGAGGCCCGCTTTAAAGACAATTAAACTTGGACAAAAGACTTGGTTTTGCTAAGATAAGATATTCATAAATGAGGTTGTAAATTAAATAAATGAATAATGTGGCCTATTTTTAGTTCTCATTTTTTAGCATCACGTTTAGCTACAATTAAATCTTTGGGGAAAATCCCTCTGCCAGCTGTGTTCATGTAGAGTGTGATATTTTTTCCAATTAGTCTTTGCAAAAAAAGTTCAAGCTGAGGCAGATTTAAAAGAAACGTAGGGTCTCACTTTTCAAGGCTTACTTTATATTCTTAATAGGATTTGTGTTGAATCTTGTACTGGGCCATTTTTACACATGTGTATGCTTTGAGCTGAACTGGACCTCTGGCTATTTAAACATCTGCCCCAATTTCCATTTTTGGAAGCGTCTAAGAGGGTTTCTTCTAGAATTGCCCAGTGTTTTTGATCTGTCTCATCATTCTTATCAACCATCCCTGTTGGGGAAAAAAAAAAAAAAAAAAGAACCACCCACAACATGATGCTGCCACCACTGTGTTTAGAAATTGGGATTGTGTGTTCAGCGTGATGCGTAGTGTTTGTTTTTCAAACAGATCAGTATTTTAGGACCTTCTTCATTCCTCAAATGTTCCTTCACAAGAAATAGAAGGTAGAAGTAGATTTAGAAAATCCCAAGTTTGTATTTGCGGCGTAAAAATAGGAATTCATTCTCTTGCAAAACAGTGTTTACTCTTGTCAACAAAGCGTATTTTTGACTATTGCTGCCATCAGGCAGCTATTTTCTGCAAGTTTCCTTCTGACAAACCCACTAAATTGCTCACAGGCAACTGACAGGAAAACGAGTCCAACAATTGGAAGATGAGCACAGTTCTGAGGAAAAACATTTTTTTTCTTGGAAGTATATATTTACAAAGATGGCTAAGGAATATGTGAAAAGTCAGTGCAAAAAAATAAAGCTGTGCACCCCTTCAGGCATGTTCTTTCTGAGAACAATATGTTTTTTTTTTTACTGTTTTGCCTTGAAAGAAAATCAGTGTTTGTGGTGGAAAAAATCAGGGGTCTCAGACTCCAACTCTCGAGCTGTGGTCCCTGGTCTAACACACCTGCATTAAAGCTTCATTTCCAGTCCTGGAGTCTGATACCCCTAGTTCAAAAGGAAAAATAATAATTAAAGGTTATATAGCAATAACATAGAACATGACTCACTGCGTTTGTTCATAATATCTGCTGGTTCTGTGGTGAGGAAGAACTTCACTAATAATAACAAACGCACGAATCTATGATGAACAAAATAGCCTGTCTCCTCTTCCAACAGGATGATTTAAGCAAGAATGTTATTTGCATATGGACTCACCACATTTCCTGCTAATAAATGCAAGCTTAATAGTTGTTTTTGTGAACGTTAAGAGGAATCACGACGATCACTGCTGGAGTCCTTTCTGCTGCTGCAGAACCCACGGGGGTAAAGCGCTCCGTGGAATCGCTGCTCACTTCAGGCAAAGTTGTAATGCATTATCAAGCATTTGTGTAATGTCATCTGCTAAGGAAAGCTTGATAATTCAGATATAAAACTATTGAAATTAACCATTAATTCTAATTTAGGGCTCTCAAATCATCAAAGTGAGAGTAATTACCAGAAGAGGAGATAAATGGCATGTTTAATAAGGCCTTGGAGGCCAACTGCTTTGCTTATGTGCTTTTTTTTTAATGAGAAAAGAGGGACTGCCAGAGTGATCTTCACATAAATATTGAATTCGCCAGCTCTTTTTTTTTATCATCATGTGAGATACAACTTGCAAGCCTGACCCAGTTTTTCTGTCCTTTAATGTGTTTTGCATAGATTCATATCCAGCGGTAATAAAAGCTTGCTTCCTGTATTGGGTAAAATATGTTGGACAGCTTTATTCCAAAATACCTTCAAGCAACTCAAACCACCTCAGCAAGAATTTCTACAGACATTTTCATCATATTTCTTTGATGCCTTTAGTTTTTGGATGTTTAGAAGGTCTTTTCGTTTCATTATGTCAATGTGATTGTTAGATTCTATTAGAAAGCAAATAAAGATATTCTTTTTTAAACAAGCCACAATTTTATGTTATGATGAACTTATTAAATGTCTTTGTGTTTTTATTGCTTCTACTGTTTTCTTTATTTTACTGTGAAGCACTTTGTGAAAACTACATGAGAAAGATGCTAATTTTACTTTTTACCTTTTAGGATGAAGTGCTTAACTTAACACTTAATGCAACAATCACCAACTTAATTTTATTTTATGAATATTTTGAGTCATAAAACAAAGCAATGTAATGCAAAGTTGTGAAGTTGAAGAAATGGATATATGGTTATTTTTCTAAGATCTTTTGGAAAGAAACCTGTGTGTTTTTGTATTTAGAATCTCGAGTTAATGCTTTCTAGAAAAACCTATAAATGCAACTACATGCAATGTTTGTGTGGTTGTCTCACTACAAGTTATGTAAACCTGTAGACTAAAATTGGTGTCCGTTCTTTCTCACAAAGCAGCTTGTACTTGATCTTACTGGATGTAGAGGAAATGTGTCTATAGATCTATTTTCATATGCATTTAGGTCTGCGCATCGATTGGGGCAAATCTCAAGATTGTTGTAGCCTCAAGCAGCTTTTCTTCTAAGATTGTCCTGAATACAGCTTCATAAATCTTCCCAGCTTTTCAGTCCCTGTTGGAGGGGAAAAAGTCTCGGTGTCCTACTGAAAGTTGAACTTTAACTTTTTCTCCAGAATTGTCCTAGTTTTAGCTCAGATCATCTTTGAGCTCCAGAGTCCAAGCCTGTTCTGAGGAGAAGCATCATCACAACATGGGTCACCATGGGAATGGAGTGTTTATGTCGATGTGCAGTTTGTTTCTGCCACACAGTTTTACATCGAGGTCAAAAAGTTACAGATTTGGCTTCTCTGACCAGAGCACCTTCTTCCACATACAGTACTTGAATTGATATGAATATATTTTATTAATCCCAGAGGGAAAGTCACAGAGAAGCTGCTGTACACTGTAGAAAAAAAAACGTCTCTAATTTACGGTAGCATACCGGCACCTGTGGTTGCCTATGCAAATTACGGTAACACTTTATTTGAAGGCTGTGCATGTGACTGACAGACCGGTGTGCTGGTTGGAGGTCTGCTCTCTCCTCCACTGCAGGGTGTGACAAGCAGGCGCGGCTTCCAGATGTCATGCATTTCCCTCATCACGGAGCAGTACTTAGAGGAAAGGATTCCCAGAAACAGGCGCCAGATGGTTGACTTCTACTCGTGGTATTACTGCGGTCGCTGTGTCCTCACAGACAACTTACTATTCCTCTTACCTTTGATCTCCTTCTTCCTTGTAGGTGCCCAGCACCAAGCTGATTCTCTGGCCCAGGGATTTCCTCCTGCAGCGTTTCCCTCTCATCCTCCTCGCTGCTCCCGTTCTGAAACATCCCAGGCTCACCTCCAGTCCTCACCTGTGTGTCCATCCTCCTATTGTCCATCTCCTTCGTCCCAGGAACCTGGAAACCCAAACCGGGAACTACTCACCCAATCCACCAACAAGCTGCCAGCCACCGGAGCTGTGGATGCTCTGTGCCCCTCCCAGTTCGCTTCCCCCTCTTCGTACAGTAAGATCCAGACTCCTTTCCTCACACAATCGATTATCCTGTCACGCCCAGTAATCATCTCACTGTCTTCCAGTAAGAACCCGGTCCGGATTTGATGCTGTTCCCCCGCTGAAAAGATTATTCAACACTTTTGTTTAAATAAAACTCTTAACCGTGCTATCCCTGTTGTCCTTAGTTGTTGCTCGCACCATAGTCATCCAGGAACATGACAAAAACAACATCATAAAGATGACATAACAGCTGTTATGAACATGACTGTTGTCATGAAGTGTAATTTGGTAAATAATGACACTTTTAGGGAAAAGTTGCACTAAAAGTCCATGAAAAGTGTCAACTGTGAATTTAAAGCGTCATTATTTACCGAATGACACTTCCTGACAACGGTCGTAAACATCATGTTCATGACAGGTGTTATGTCAGCCTTATGCACAACTCTTCAAATAAAGTGTCACCCAAACTACCTTAACTGAAAAAAAGCAACATTTTTATGCCATACTTATTTAAGAGGAAGCAGTTTATTAAAATAAATGGTTAATTATAAAAACACAAATTCTGGTCTACTGGACTCCAGAAAGTCAATTAGACTTTCTGGAATCTAAACAGGACTGGAGTCTAAAGAAATAGCCCGGGTAAGAGCAGCAACATTAATACTCTTCAAATTATGTTTTTCTTGATTGTAATAGTGTCTCAAAGGGAACTCTTAAGAAGCTCTCAATTTTTCCTTCCAAACTGTCCTGAAACACACACCATACCTAAAAAAAAAAACCTGCCAGCGGGCCTAAAAGCACACATTAAATCACAAAAAACAGAACTTTTTTAGATGTGCACTAAGACCAAACAGCGGTCCTGGGGCTCCTGTGAGCAAAAGAATAATTTATTGCCACATGGCAACACAAACGTCTCCTGTCTCCATTCAAGTGTTGAAAACCCTCAGACTGATACAGAAACATTCAGTCTGGAGCTGGTGGTTGTGGCCACTGCTGTTAGAACACTAAAGGGATTATTTTCAGAGAACCTATAATCTATCTGGCAACCAGGAGTGTAGGTGTGTGTGAGAGAGAGAGAGTGTGCAAGCGCTTGTTTGTGTGGTGTCCAGCAGCAGCAGCAGCAGCAGGAGCAGGAGCAAGCCAGCAATGAAATCAGTGAAATCAGACAGTCTGCTGCTCCTTCTACTGTAATTTTCCCTAAATAGCAGTGATGTCATGTTCAGCAGCAAGCGCTGCTGGCGGCTGCGGGCAGCCGTGATCTGCCGCATCCAGGCCGTGTTTGTCTAGTAACACTAAGCTGTAGGGTCTGCTGGTGGAGGGCCAGGCATGAGGCCAATGGCGGCTGATGATAATAGAGGGGAAGTGGATGTGGTTGGTTAAATCACACACTATGAGGGGATAACATGAAGGCTCTGCTTCTGACTGATGCCGCCGCTGCACAGCCCAGTTGAAATGGTAAATGACTTGTACTTGTATAGCGCTCTATCAAGTCCACAGGACCCCAAAGCGTTTACAATGCATTCAGTCATTCATGCTCATATTCACACGTTGATGGTGGCGAGCTACTGGATAGTAGCCACAGCTGCCCAGGCACAGTCTGGCAGGAGCCAGGCTGATATGCACCAGTGCCAGGTGGGTTAAGTGTCTTGTCTTAAAACGCAACGACAGAGCGGGAATTGAATCGGCAACCCACTGATTGCGGGACGAACTCCTACCACCGTCTCCACCATCTACCCAGTTTAGTGGAAGGTGCCTGAGGAAGCTGCCATTACTGACCCTTTCGACTTAAGTTGCCCTTAAACTATAAGTATGTGTTTTTTCTCTCTCCTCCCAGTGAAGCAGATTTTCATGTGTCTTGTAGCCCAGACTCTCATTCATCACAGCCCACTGAGAAAACCCACAGTGGAATCCGGCGTGGCAATCGACCAACTCAGTGGTCCAGTCAAAGGCAACCACATGTGTTCCTACCTGACACACACACCTCATCCTGAAAAAGTCCAGATTGCAACGCAATGAAAGCGCCGCCACACCAGAGAAGAGCAGCGCCGTTTCAGCGGCCGTGTGGTTTTGTCGTAAAGAGGCACTGCCAAAGAGTTAGCTCAGGTGTTCTGCCCTGAGGTGAACCGCACAAATGTTTGGATGTAGATGTCACCGAAATTTCAGAACGCTCGCTCTGCATTACAATCAGACATTTGTGTGAAAGTGGATGCAAATTAGGGGAATGTAACTAGCAGCAGCTGTGACTTCTTACCCTCCTGTACAATCAAAGGGACACACAGGGGACTCACTGAGATTTGTGTTGATTATGGAGGATTAAACTGGTAGACTGAGGAGAGGGTATCAGAAACGATGCCCTTTACAAGTCCAAAAGATGCAGAGTGGAGCTTTTTTAATAGATTTGAATAAAACTGCCTTTAACAAGCCTGCACTCTCTGGATAGTTTGAACTTTTAATCCATCTTTACTTGTTTTTTTTTGTTTGTGTGTCTTTCTGTTGCTGAAAATAAACATAACTTTTATTTTTTTCAAAATCAGTTTTTTCTTTTTGCAGACAAAGAGGATTGGATTTATGTTTCCTATTACAGGAGAAGGAACATGACTGAAAAAGTCTTAAAGACGTATTTCAGGTTGAAAAAGGGAAACTGCATGATTTATAAGACTTTCATTGAGGAAGCATAAGTTCTTGCTAGAAAAATACTCATAAAAGTCCAACTGTTACTTTAAACACATGTATATAATTGGAGAAAAATAATCTAGTGTTTCAACTAAAATATTTGTGCGACAATGACTATATGCACTGTCATTGCGCATATAGACAGTTATTGTAAAATAATTGCAACAGAAGCATTCATAGTTTATAGGTGATCAAATACAAAGATTTTTTAATTAGTAACTTATTGCTGCTCTGTCCATTGAGCCATAAATGTGACTTAACTCAGAGGCACATTTTTTTTAAATAGCTAAAATATTGCTCAAATATTTTGAGCAATATTTTAGCTCAAGGTGTTGCTCAAACACCTTTAGGTGTTTAGGTGTTGCTCAAACAGATAGGTGTTTGAGCAACACCTATCTGCTTATGCTGAACCCCAATCTATAGTCAAAGCAAATTATTCAAACATGAACAACAACAACTGTGATTAAAGAAAGGGCAGAAGAAAAGGTGGAAAACATTTATTTTCTGTCAGGAATGTTGGACAACACCAGGGAATAGGGGGTGAACAAAACCAGAACATCTAAGTGTATTTTAAAATGTTAAATATATTTTAATGTAGTACTATTATGCAAATAATAAAATCTGTTGGTGGGTACAGATGATTTGCCCCACCCTTTTTACAAAAATATGTTGTTGTTTTTTTACATATTTGTTAAAATTGTCACTATGTCATGACGGCATAATAGGAGACAGAAAACATGGGAAAATATCCAGCTCCTCCACCTCTTTCCTTAGCTACTATCGCCGTCTGTAGAAATGCACCGCTCCCGGTCAAAAACAACTAACTAGGACAAAGAGGCGGGTTGTAGCGCTCTCAGTCAATGCTGCTCAATATGCTAATGGTAGAGAAACCATTTAATGTTCCAGGAAAATTGTTTATCCGCCATTATTGAAGGCTATGCTACCTAGCCCTAGCATTCGTGGCGAACCAACTGTAGCATAGAACAAGGAGGATAGGGTGAGCGTGAGCCTGATTGACAGCGCTAAGACCCTCCTCCTGCCTCTGATTGGTTGTTTGTTTCTGAGTGGTGTGCTTCTGCAGGTTTTACTGGGAGCAGTGGAAGAAGGCAGAGGAGCTACATTTTTTTTCACAGGGTATCTGTCTTATATTATTCTGTCAAAAAAATTTTTTTTTTTATAAAAGTTACATACTGCAGCTCTGTTCAGCTTTCCCAAAATGCCATTCACATACTTGCTGTAAAAGACTGAAAGTAAACAAAAGAAGAAAAACAGATTTATGAATTAATAACAAAACCTTTTCTATCCATACCTTAGTGATGGCGAGAGCACATGCTTGTCCCCAAATCTCGATGAGCTGTTGTTGCCCAAACTTGTAGTCTCTCAGTAGTTCTGTCTCGATAGCTGCTGCATCCCCTTTGCTGAAAGAAAAAATGCGTTTATAAAGTTTATAACCTCGCTTATAAATACATTTCTACAATACCTGTAATTTTTGTCTGCACAGCCAATAGTGATGTTATTTCCGTGGCCATGGAGGTTTTCTCCAGATTGTTGATTTAGGAGCGTATTTGCTCCTAAATCAACGTCATATCAACTAAGATATGGTGACTCCTTATCTTAGTTGGGGCTTTATCTTTCTCTTGACTGACTGTCTGTGTTGGAGAGTCAAGTCAGTGTATGTAAAGAGGCCTGTTTCAGGTGAACCCGATTTCCTTCCCTGGAATGATGTCAAGCTGAACTAGATGATGGAGTAGTGAGGGTAGATTTAATAACATGAGTTGCAGATGCATGTCCTGTGCAAACACACGCACATACACATTCTATGCATTAGGACATAAGAGCTTCCAGAAGCTTCTCGAGATTTACTCAATCATTTCTGAGTGTGAAGGCGTTCCTGTGAGAAAACCCGACATCTTCAGTACAATGTGGTCAGGAAATTCAAAACTGAGCCCTCTGCTTGATCTTTCACAAACAGTCTGTGCTTGATGCGCACATATGAAAGCATCTAGATGTGTTTGTGATCCACTGAGAATATCTCTCTGACCACACTTTTGTTTTACATCCTCAAGCTGGTATTAAGTGTTTCCTGTTCTTGATAAAGCCTGTTGGCATGTAGGATTTCCTGCTAGATAAAACAGAGCAGACAATGCAGCAGCAGCAGCACAGCACTGCCATCTCATCCTCAGTGTGCAAAACAGGAATGACAAAGACCTACCCTCTAATTTTGAGCGCCTGTGAACAGAATGCATATCCCTTCTACTCTACGGACATCTGGTGGCCCTTCTCAGTACTGCAATCTCAAAAACAAGCCCCTTATGAAGCGATCACTTTCAGAAGATAGCGATACCACAGCTTAATATTTTGCACTTTTTTATTATTTAACAGGGGCAGCTGCATAGGGGATTAAAGTGACATTACTGAAGCCGTTCACAGACGAGATTAGAATCAACGCAGGAAATCAATAACATCTATCTAATCAGCACTTACTCAGCAAGTCGCCGCACTAGGCTTCAAGCCTTTACCTCTCAGTGGTAGCTGAAAGGAGATCAAGAGCTCTTTGTGTGAGAACCTCTGGATGTGCTGTAAGTGTGTCATATTTCTTTGTGTTACATTAGTTATATTCAGTTTTGTTACATCATGTTTTCATCAAAGAAGAAACACAAGGGCAATTACAGCACATCAGAGGTTTATGAGACGTTAATGCATGCAGCAGATACAATGGGTTCAAATGATCACGCATTTATACATGAAATCAAATTAAGGGAATATCCCAGCAATGCAAATGAAAGACATAAATATTTATTTAAAGGGAGTCACAGAATTTAAGTGGGATTTCCTTGTCCTTTTTAAAACTCGAATTGCTCAAAAGTAGCCATAAGGTGGCATTTTGTAGTTTTAAAGTTGGTGCTGATGCTTTCAGAATTGTCATTCAGCTCCAGCAGTTTGTAGACAATCTAGTACACAATGATGAAGGTCAATTGTTTTACCTGTGCTGAAGAGTTAAAGTGAAAAACTACATTTATGTCTTTTCTTTTAGCTCTCATTTCCCACTGCCTTGTCCCAAACTAGCCATAATCATTAAAAACATTTTTGAAGTTAGAAACCTAAATTCAATAGATTTCTACATGATCATGCCATCACCATGTGTCACTATGGAGATGATGTTACATTTAAAAAAAAATGAACAATGTAATTTTTGTTCTCATTAGGCAAGAGCACCTTTTCCCACGTCTTCTGCAGCAAACTTTAAATGTTACTTCTCCTTTCATTCATCAATATAACCTTATTTTTGAAAGTCTTCCACAAAGGCCAGATTCAACGATTGCACGACTAATAGTGTAGGCAAAAAATGTCAACAGATTCTTATTTTCCAGAGTTGCTAAGGGCTTCTTGGCATGTGAATGACTGATTGTAGTGTGAAACGCATTTATCTGCACTAGATAAAGTCCTGTACGAGTAAAGGCCATGCATCATTTGTAATCTTTAAATATATCCACAACTTCATCCTTTACCTGCTTGATGATGATGTTTGTTCACTAAAGTCTAATAATTATGAGAAACCTTCGCAGAGCCACTGGAAATAACTTCTTAAGGTAATTTATTGCGCTGAGTTGTATTCCTGATTATCATAGTGAAAGGGGATAATTACATATGCATGCCACAGATTTTAACTTGTCTTTAAAAAAATAACAACAATGCTTTTCTGCAGTAAAATAAGTGCAGGGGTATGAATATTTTTGCACATACACCTTTTTTTTCCCCTTTGTCTCTATACTGTATGCTGACAGTATACAGAGACAATAATCCTCTTTTGGCTCCTCCTGGGTTTGTCTCAGGCAGCAGTGTGTGTGAAGGTCTGTGCTCTTGGTGTGTCAGCATGCCATGTATCCAAGTGGGGCTCCTGGCATTTACCTGTGCCAGAGGAGCGGCAGCAGCTGTCACCCACGGCTCCCTTCAGAGATGTTTCCTGAGCCACTGTGACAAGCTGATCTTTGGAAAGTTCACCTCAGTCCACAGGGTTTGCTCCGTTTTGCCGTACGCAGTGGCGCCAGCGTGCCCTGCTGATTTTATTAGGCTGCGCAGTTCTGCATCACGATGAGTTATTTTGGTCCTTCTCAGGCTGTGCATTCAGAAAGAGTCTAATAAGCGGCTCGGATTGCTGTGGGATCGGTTTGGTGCTGCTGGATCGTAGAACAAGTACTGCTGGTTGACCCACAAACTATTGATCCATTGATCGCATACATTATTGACAGAACAAACTGTTGTGGGTTTGCTGCTCGGGAGCTGCCAGTTTTAGCACATGTTGTTCAGGACAGATGGCTGCTTCATGCCATGAACTGCGTGTCTTTTCAATTAGCCGTTCACATTCTGCTAATTCCAACTGGAAGCAATTCCTTTTACAGTAGCTTTATTACAAACTCATCTCTTTCAGATTTTGCACCATATTTGCTTCCAAATAGTTGTTCAAAATGAGCCACAGCATCATCATGTGCAAATAAGCAAACTGTAGCTAAAGAAATAAATATATATCATTCCCTCATGAGTATTTCCTTCTGTTGCACCTGCAGCCTCAGCCAGTCGCCTGTCTCTGGAGGGAAAGTTAATTTCCCCATGCTGCGCGTGGAGTGCTCCTGTTATGTGGCACCTTCGGTCAATCCACTCAACTATGATCCCACCTGCCTAATGAGTCTGTTTACCTTACACATGAAATGAGGTAAAATGAAACTTTAATGACCACATTTGGGAATTTAGGCCCGTGTAGCGACAACTGGCTGTGCGTGCTGCAAAGATAAATAAAAATGTGGTCATGTAAAAAAAACAAAGCAGTCACAAATGGCAGCAACAGGTTTGAAACGATCCCACTGCAGAAAACAATGCAACATAGTAAATCATTATATCACTCTTGCAATAGATTCAAACAACCACTGCTCACATAAAAAAAAAAAGACAAACAGCTTTTAACACCGTATATGGTCTCCACCTGTGCAGCATCCGCATCTGATGAGAGATGAATCCACCTCTGAATGTCAGATGGGGCTTCTGTTTTTCTAGGCCTTATTACTGGAAGACCGAAATAGCCTCAATCCACCCCCTCTCTCACTTTGACTGATTTCCACTTTTCCAGAGAGACAGAAATTTTTCAACAAGCACACATTTTTTTCTCTCTCTCTTTCTCTCCCTCTCCTGGCAGAGCTATGTTATTTATCACACTGGCAGATTGTTTTCAGGCAAATGACAAAAACTGACATCAATGGTATTAAGAAAGCGAAGGCTGTGTCTGACTATGACAAAAAGCAAGCTGCAAGATCTTAACAGCTGCTAAAAGTTTTGCAATTTTACAAGACGCTAACATTGTCAGGCAATGTGCATTAACGAACACGGTGGCATATTAGGGCCACATTAATAAAAAATTAAGTCATAACATTACAAGAGTAGTCGTATTGTTATGACTCGTCGTGATACTACGACTTTATTCCCACATTATCTTGATCTTAATCTCATATGACTTCATTCTCGTAATATCATGGCTTTATTCTCATAATACTATAACTATTCTCTAAATTTCATTTTTATTTTCTTAGGATGGACCTAATATTCCATCATAACCAAAACAAGGCAACAGCAATTTGTTTGTAGCCACAAAAATAAAAGAGAAGAATGTTTGTTTTTGTCTAAAAACACATTTTTTTTCTCAATGTACTGCTTTGTGAGCTTGAAACTAATTACTGGAAATTAGTCCTTGCTATTGCCATTCATAATTAAGATATTTAGTCATTTATAGTCGATAGAAATACAGCCATGAAGGACATAAAGCCCAGCAGAAGTTTAAACCAAATTAAATGCCCACTGAACAAAGAGATGCACAACTCTAAATCTGCTTTGATATGACCTTTGACCTAATCTGAAGGCCAAGCAAGTAGGGCATTAATCAAAAAAGCAGCCAAGACGCCCATGATCACTTTGGAGGAGCTGTAGAAGCCCACAGCTCAGGTAGGAGAATCTGTTAGCAAGGTAATAATTAACCATGTAATTTAGAATTAATAAACCCGGCATTTATTGAAGAGAAGCAAAACCTGTGAAATTGGTCACAGGTCATGTGACAAACATACACTGGTGAGATTGCATGCAAAACACTATTTCACTCATCCAGCTACAGAAATGGCATGGCCATAAAGAATTAAGCTCATCTGCTCTCTGTGTCCTCTGCATGTCAGGAAGAGAGTATCTGACCTCATAGCCTGAAAAGAGGTCTGAGAAACAAGCAGAAAGTGGCAGCAGCAACAGGCCGGAACAGAGCATGAACAGAGCAGCTCAGACCACCCAAACTGCTCTGGCAAGTTTGAGATATGTGAAAGTAAGTGAAAGATCATGTGTGATGAAGCAGCAGCACAGCTTGAGTTCATGATTTCACCAGTCCACAGACATCGCCCTTAAAAATGTCATCTCCCTTGTGAAACGTGGCAGTGACAGCAATAAGCTGTTGGGATTATTTTCTTTAGCAGGAATAAGGAAAGTAGTCAGAGTTGATGGGGAGATGTGTGGAGCTAAGTACAGGACAATACTGGAAGAGGAAATGGTTGAACGCTGAAAAAGACTTGAGGGTTCGCCGCCCAGCTGAGCAATAACCGAGAACACACAGCTGTTGAGCTCCCTAAATCCTAAACATGAGTGAAAGCAGATACACAGCCTGCTCTTTCTCTTCTGCTTGATCTCAAGCACAGTTGAGAGGAGACATGATGCAACACAGTGGCAAACACACACCTGACCCAACTTACTCTAAACTTGCTTATGGCATCAAATTGAAAATGGGTTAAAAATGTTGGATAAAATAAGCAGAAGACTGTGAGCTGCAGCAGTGGATGTGTTTTGCACGGTATTATTGTCCATTTAATCCACTGAAGCAGATACTGTCATGAACTGTATCGAAAGATGCAGAACCATTTTTTTCCTGACTGTCTGACTTTAAATCAAACTAAATTGTTCCTGTTTTACTACAGTTATGGTGACCAAAGTTATTATTTTTCTTTAGTAGATGGCAGAATAATCAGAATATTTTCACTTTCTTCAATTTCACGAGTTCACATACTTGTCCTCAGTATTTGGTAAAATTGCCTTTTTAAAGTGAAACTCAGATCAGACATTTTTGTCGGAAAGGACATCTTCAAGTGCCGGATTTTTGAAAAACACTTTAAACGTACAGCAATCCTCTCTGGTGTAAATGTCTGAATTAGAATAAATTATAAAACATTTTCACCCTTTAGAAAAATAGAAATATTTTCAATATTCTTACTGAGCTAAAAAAAAAAATAACTGTTTCATTTAAAGTCATTGAGGGAAAAAATATGCATGTTTTTTTTTGTTTTGTTTTTTTTTACACAGAATGTATGTAAATATCCGGTTCTGTAGTTACAAAATCAAGAAACAGCAGAATGAATGATTTCCACATTATTAATTTCACGTTTTGCTTCAAATGTTGAAACGGGAGTGAGATCCTAAGAGTCTTTTCGGCTCAGCATGCTTTATAAAAGTTAGCATAGTGCTTTTGGTGCTCCTGAATTTACTGCTTGTAATTAACTGAAGTGTGCCCAGATGGGTAAAGCCATGAGTGTGACTGGAACTACTGTGGTGTATTAAAGGGCAGGTAATAATTACTCAGAGAGGACAGGAGGAATAAAAAGACACAGTTCATCAGTTCTGAAGCTCTGACATGTTTTCTCACTAATTATCCTGTCCACCTCCTGACCCGCCTAATACTCCACACACCCTAATGATACCGAAGCCCTTAAAAATAAATGAAGTTCAACATGGAGGAGCATGTTGGTGGAAAACGAAGCACATCTTTTATCTTCATTTATGTCCTTGTTTTACGAGTCTATACCTTTTTATATTTCTCTCTCTACCAATGCATAAAACACAGCATTATTCAGCACACAGAGTTCATTTAACTGATTCATTTTTCTTTTTTTTTATTTATGTTTTTTTCATGTAGTTGGGATCAATGGGCTTCTTTTGCTAAAATGCATCATCTGCATTATGCAGTGTGAAAACTGAGGTAGTAAAAGATTATGTTTTATGTATTCGGCCGACACAAAGTAGTACATCATTTGCAAGTGGAAGGAAAATATATCTCAGTTATGTATGTGTATTAAGAAAGTGAACACTGCGTTCGCACCAAACGACCTTTTCTTTCTTATTCCTGCCTCCTTTTTCATGTCTTTGCTCACCTTCCCTTCACAGCTCCTTCCTTTGATCTCCAATTCTGCCTTATCATCTTATCAGCTTCCCCAGTTTACGCTTTTCCATTTTCTTTCCTTGAATTATTTCCCTCACCAGAGTAGCCCTCCCAACCTCCATGAGAAAGATTTGCACATCACCGGAGCAACAGGAAAGAGTAGAATGAGTATCAAGGGTTGACTTTATATCGGATTAAACGTGGGGCGTGTAACTGTTCTGTTTTAGACTCTAAATTAAATTTATATAATTTCTACTAATGAATATCGATTCATCAGTAGAAAGTTTTAGGTCCTAATTCTTGTGTCCAGTTTAAGAAAAGCTCGTCCAGTACTGAATGCAGGTGGTCTCTTTGCTGTAATTTTTCTTTCACTAAAACCCGGGCTTTCCCAGGAAGCATGTCAGTAAGTTTGCATCTAATGCAGCGTCTGTCGGATCAGGAGACCTTTCATCTTCTCACCCATCCCCTGGAGAGCGTCTCCAGGAAGACCTGCAGGATCCAGCCAGGAGATGATGTAAACGAGGTGAAGGAGGGAGAGCAACAGAAAGGCAGCGTGACTCAGAATCAAATTACCAAAAAAATAACAATTTAAAGCGTAGCAAGATGGTTCTCTAGATGGAGAAGCAAATCAAAGTGAAGCTGCTTGTAAAATGAGAAATTAAATATCAGCAGTGAATTATGCATCACTAAACAACGATTAATTGTTACAACCAGGAAATTCATGTTGTTGCAGAGGCATATCTGAAAGTAAAAGACGTCACCTTGCAGAGAGTTGTATGGTTTGTCTGTGTTTACATATATATTTCCATCCGACGTTGTCACACTCTGTGAACGTTAATCACATCGGATGAGCCAAAAAAAAACAAGAGCGAGCACGTCTCATAATATATGGACTTTGATTCCACTCAAACTCACCTTGCTGGAAGCATACAGAAACATAAAATGTTTCCCCTCCACACAATTGGACGGCTGAGAGGATCAGGTGCCGAAGCCATGGGGATGTGCTCATAAACAGCCTCAGCTGGCAGATAGGGAGCTGACCCGGTGCCTCCATATGGTCTCGTTCTGACCGCCCAGCATGAGCGCCGTCATGCTGCTCAGTTCTTATCAAATCAGGATGCCCTGATTTAGTTTGGTCCTGGTCTTCTAGGGGCAATCATTTAGGACTTGGCTTCGTGTCGCGTGTGTATGTGTGGGAAATCCATACGACTGTCTCCAGCGCCGTCATCCTTCTAAATCAGGCTTAATCAGTTTATCCGCCTGCGTACGGCTCCTCATATCCGCTACAAGGAGACAGACATTCTTTTGATAGTTCCTATCAGTGGCTCCTCTATTCCAATCTCACAACTCTTCCGACCGTCCAGCAGTTCCTGTTAGGAGTCGTGCGCACTCTCATCAAGTTGACAGTGTCTTGTGAAAGTATTCATATCCCTTAGATCTTGTCACCCCAAAACCAGAGACATATTTTTATCAATTTTATGTGACAGACCAACAAAAAATGGTACTTAAGTTATATTTTATGCTAGCATTAATCCCTGAATCTCTTTCTAAATTATTTGTTCAAAAACATTTCGCTAATCGTCTCTAATGAGCCTCTGTAACTTTCACAGAGCAGCAAACACTTTCTGGAGTTTTTCTTTCTAATTAAAAAAAAATTCTATTTTTTTTATTGAAATGTTCATGATATGCTTTTTGTCATGTAAAATAATTTCTTTTTGCAAAGAATTGTGTTTATTTAACGAACAGGCGTTGGCAGGCTTCATATCTGCGTTCAGCTCTCAGTGGGCTGGAGTGGTCTCATGAGCTAAAAACATCCGCCAGAGTGAGGTACTTATTCCTCATTTTTAGATGTTATGTGACTGCAGAAGAATAAGGGCTGTTATCTCAATGCACAAAGAGTCTCTCTCATGCACACACACACAAACACACACACACACACACATTTTTGGGCAGATGAAGCGAAGCACAACTTGACATTAAGCACAAGGGACATATACAAACTACGGCCCAACCACATGCCCACAGGTCACATCATGCTGTATTACCTCAACGGACATTAATCCCCTCCTTTGTTTAAGCATAATGTATCCATTGAAAACCGTGGCTTCAGCTCTGAACCCGGCTTACCTCGGTTTGAGGCTGGGGGCCATCAGCAACGTAAGCTTTATCTGTTGTCACATTTCTTTTGCTTCAGCTAGGAGAAAATTGTTTTTTTTTATCCTCCAGGTAGTGCAAATAGAGAGCAGTGACTAAGATGTTACATCAGGTTTATCGTTAAGAAATGACGGACTGAGGCCCTACTTTAGTAGGTCTAGTAGGTCCTACCTTAACTGACCTATATATTTTATTGTAAGTGACCTGACAATAAAATATCAGTGGTAATGCTCTTTTTCTTTTTTTTTTTGTGATTAAGCCACACTATTCTCATGGTATCCATAAATGAGTTCATATCGTGCTGACTTGTCTGCATTATGCCAAGGGATATTTCAAAGTAGTAAACTTTCTCTCTGCTTAAAGTCCTGGTGCCATAGCAACAGAGCTACCAGAATAACATGCAACATATAAACAGCACACTAATGGAAGGAAAAGGTTGTTGCATACCTGTGGGAATACATTTGCATTTGTTATATTTATGCTTAACTACACTTGAAAGCTGTACAAATAATAAAAAAACAACACGAATCAGAATCCTGAACAATGTCCAGAGGAAGGATCTTTCTGAAAACAGACCAGGGTTTATGCGAGATAATATTCCTATATTGAAATGCATTTTCCCGACCCCAGTAAGAGAAAAGGGTGTAGGAAAATGGATGGATGGATGGATGAAATGCATTTACGTAAACTCATATAGGACAAAAAAGTAAACATTGTTTTCTTAAAAAAAAAACATTTTCTAAGAGAACTTTAAAGAAAGGAAAATGAAGTCGACATTTTCCTACTCATAAAATATTGTCGCCAAAACATACTGCTTCAGACAGGATCCAAGTAAACTAATATTCCTTAATTTTTCACCTGTTTGCCCATCCATTATCTTCCTCTTATTTGAAATTGAGATGCGAAGGCAACAAAATGCAGGATGAATCCTTCATCCACAGGAGCTGAAGGATTCGGAGGCTTTTCCAGCCCAGACAGACTATATGCTCTCTCTGCTAAGTTTTGTAGGAATATGGTGGACTACGGAAAGACCAAAACGCTAAAAACAAAAAAGAAAACCAAGAATGGGCAAAATTACTTGGATCCATTCCTGACATTAGGAACAAACCATTGACTTGTTGCTCTCACCAAAAACTAGCGACGTAACATCTGTTGTTTTTCTCTTTCCAATAAAAAACCCTGTCATTTATCTTTAAGTTCATGTTTCATTCCCTTAAAAAGGGTTGGTGGTAGTGCCAATCATGTTACAACAAGAACATCGCAATAGTATTCAGTAATTTTTCTTCTGACAATGCCACTCGCAGTCTAAGCAGATTTCAGCCCCTGACAGATTGTAGAAGTTGAATATTGTTCTCATGTGGTTTGTGGACTGAATAAATTTATCTGACCAACCAACAGGACAAAGATTACTGAAGGGCAGAATAAAGCACCGTTCCACAAATGCAATGAAACAACTAGCAACTACAAGCCATTTATATTAATCAAGAGACACTATAGGGCGCAATAAAGTATGAGAGACTGAAAGTGAATAAAAATTAGATTTTTACATAGAGAGAGCAGGAAAATGAAATAAACAAACAAGTTGAAAAAGCAGGAAATAACAGAGGAGGAGAAATAGCCACAGCATAATTACAGCAGTTGCTGGTGGCAGCAGCAGGACACAAAGAAACAAGTCAACCTAATAAAACCCTGCCACAAAGAGGACAATCTAACGACAGCTCTCCCTGCTGTACACGGCCAAATAAACCCTGTTTTCCCAAGGCTGCAAATTAAGACTGGGAAAGGAACAAGTGACACCAACTAAAAAGGGAGCATCCACTGTTTGCTGTATTTCAGGCCAGCCTTTTACCCCATCAGGCCTCTGTCTGCACACTTATTTGGCTGCAGATGTGACGGTTGGTTAGCGACAGGACGACACTAATAGCAAATGGATGAGCTCTTTCAGCGGAAGAAACAGGAAGACGAAAACAGAAGGAGGGGATTCAAAGAGTGCATTGGAATATTTTATTGAATATGTGTGTATGCAACAGGCAATAAGATTACATTCTGCTGTTTGTCAATGCTTAGAAGATTTTCTGAGCAATGTGCTGATTGCAAAAATACATAATCCTGTGTTTATAGAATTGCTGTGAGCAAAGAATCGTGACTTACTTCTAACATTCAATATGCTGCTAATCAGGCAAAAGGTTTGCCTTCTGGACCAGTTTTTTTTTTTTTAAGGATTTCATTCTCCTTTTCCCACTTTGTACTGCATTCGTGTGTTTTATTAATTGTCATCAGTTCTTGAGTCTGAGAGATTTAATGGGAGTTACAAAGATAATCTTCCTTTCAGTTTAATTTTCTTTCCGTCAAAGCTTTCTGTTAATTACTAAATAAGACCTCCTGCGGCCTCAGGTCTTTCAGGAAATGCAGTTCCTTGCAAATATAATTCGACCCCTTCAGCTTTTTCCTCATAGTGTCACTAGCACCAAAACAAACTGCATCAGGGTAGTTAGATGTCAGACAAACAAAGGCAGGAAGAAAAATAATCGGTACCTTTCGATTTTTTATCAATAAATAAATGGCACACATTGTATGCAGACTTTGTAAAAAGTTTCAAGATTATCATTCCACTTATGCTGATCTGTCACATAAAATCATCCCCAAAAATAAATAGAAGTTTGTGGTTGTATTGTGGCAAAATAAATTTTTTTAAAAAAATTTTAAATAATTTTCAGATTTTTTTTTTCCAATTAAAAAAATATTTTTGTGTCACGTTAAACATTTCTAAACCTTTAAAGTTCAGGAAAGCATGTCCAAATTTGTACTAAATAGAGTGTGTGTGCTCTTGAAATCATTTGACACAATACATTTTACTGTGCCAGCTGTACAACACCAAACATCAGGTATTTGCAATCTACTAAATCAGAAGAACCACAAGCAAACTGATACGTTTTTTGTAGACAAACACAATGAAAAATGTTTGTTCTCAATCAAAAAAGGGAAGAAAAGAGACTAAAAATCTTCAAAAAGCCTTTTGAGAGCTTTTAAATAGCATGACTACTTCGTTCTTTTGTACTAAGATTTTAAAATTCACTTAGAACCACATGTCTTTATCTGTATTTCATATATAACCTGAAGATCGGAATCAGCAGCAAGGAGGAAATGATCCAGTTGACTGGGGATTCCTCAGTGACTGGTACTCATTAATTTTGAACAGATAAGTATTTATTAAGGTGTTTTTTTTAGATTAGACATTTGTGTTGACGTCTGCAATCTCCATTTAAGTTGACATGTTGTGCAAAATTAGAAATCTGGGAGGTGAAAACAGGCCGTGATTACTGTAACTGTTCCGTTTCACTCTTTTAGTGTCTTATCTCGTTTCTCCCTTGCCAGGGAAGGAGAGAAGATTATGCCATCAAATTACACACACATTAAAGGCCACTTGTCTCTGTGTCAGACAGTAAACAGAGGCCAGCCAGCTTTTTATTAGAATTTACTCACATGAAAATCTGCCGGGGTTGGGCTTATTTACTTATTTAATTTACTGAACTTCAGTTATTAGCAAGCTCGTACTTTACTGTTTGTTTTTTTTCCATACAAGAAATGTTTGGATTTTGGTCACATCCACAGAACCAGCACGGTTCCATGTTATTACATCATTAAAATGTCTCCTCCTGTAGTCTGTTTTACCCTGAGTTTCTGGAGGATTCAGTCTGAGAAAGTCAGTATTAGTGATTTTTACAAGTCCTGATCAGGCTCCTATATATCCTGGAGGCAATGAAATAAGAAAATATTTTGTTATTGGCTAGCCAAATTGTTTCAAAAGAGTTGACTAATAAGTGACAACTCAAAATAAAACAGTGTCACCAATTTTATATCATTTGTGAGGCAGCATTTGACATGCTGTATGATTTAAACATGGTGCTTTTAACATTTTCATTGGCTACCAGTCTCCATGGCTCCACCTTAAGCTACTTATCAAAGCATTTCTCTGATCAAAGAATTTGTGCCAAAATAGCACCAGATATTACTGCCAGAGTCTCTTTGCAAACACATCAAACTGTATCATCAGTTTAGCACTGGAATCAGTTTGTTGGAAAACGGCATCTTATCAGCTTTCTTCTGTCATATGCCTTCTTATTGCTCTGATGTAACAACCCTGAAACCTGGAGGCCTATCGGTTTGTTACCTGCACTGTAAAAACATTTTCATCCCAAATATTCGTGGGCATTAGGGACCAAAGTCGCTATATACTTGACAGCCCGTCTAAAATTCTTACAGCTGCCTATTTTAATAGTACAATCATTTGTATTACACAGTGGTATGACCACAGCAGCTAATATTAATCTACAATCTTTATTCTTTATTAGCCAATTGGCTGTTCCCCTATGTTCAATTGGGAACAGCCAATTGAGGAGCTAGTACTGCTCCTCAATTGGCTGCTTTGCAAACACCAACCGTAGCTTTGTGTCTAGGTATTTCAGCTTCCAAAGTTTCATCTTCTTTTGAATATTTTAGGTATGTTATAAAAACATTTTCTTTTCAAGTTCCACATAACGTTAGAGTCCACAAAATATGCAGAATTACTCTATCCAAAGAACACAAAGACATCTGAAAATGTAGGTACAGAGCAAAATGAACGGCGTCGTGTTTCTGAGGGGACATAAACTTGGCAGCTATTTTAATTCTCTGCTTTTTGGTTTTATTTTCTTTTAACTAACTGTCCCCATTTGCATACCTTGAAAGCCCAGCAGAAAAATTCCAGGCCTCGGCTAAGTTCAGCTTTTGGTCGGAATACAAAAGAATAATCTCCCTCCTGCCTGCGCGTTTTACAGTTCCAGTTTGCAGCTCCTGCCTGCAAAAGCCAAGAAGAGAGAATCCCCAGGCAAACCACGGGGAGGACATAAAAGAGAAGGAGGCTTCTCCCACTGAAAACTCTCCAGCGCTTCCTTTGAACTCTCCTCACATAAATTCTTGCTTTTCTTCCCAGCTGATCGTCCAGAACGAATGTTCGATTGCCATACGTATATGGAACGATATCCCATTCGCTATTATGGGGCAAACTATGAAGACAGTTTCCCGGGGAAAAGACCAGTGAATCAGCTGCTGGGTATTAGAGAACTAGAGAAAGATAAGAAATCCTCAAACTTGCACTTGCAGCAATGTTTTGTTTCAAACAGAACTGCTTCTTCATACAAGCGCGCTACAAACACGCACACAAAGTGAGGGCTGTTCATAATTAATGAGCCCAGCAGCAGGGAGAAGCATGAGAGGGACCAAAAGCCATCGCATTTCAACTGGCATTCGGCCGACCTTTCACAGCTTCACCCGGCGTGTCTTTGCGTGCGTGTATACGCGAGTGTGAGCGTGGGTGTGCGTGTTTACAATGCCTCGGCGGCAGGTGGTGGAGGGAAATGTGCGCGAAGAACAAGAGCTGACGGCGGAGACGATTATGAGAGGATTCTTCTGTGGAGCTTTGATGAAGAACAGGAATGGTGATGATGATGGTTGCATTCAATAAGAGCATGCGTCAACTTCACCTCAGAGAAAGTGGCTGGAAAAACGTTGTAGAGTTGGGAGTCGGTTGTGCAAGTGTGAAACGCACAAGCATTGTCTGTTGTGAGGATTTTTATTTTTTTATTTCATTACATCAATGTCTGAGAATAAGTTTACACACCCTCATTAGTGGCATTAAGTCATATTAGTTTGAGGTTTTATTGATTAACTGAATTGGTAATCAATTGGGGCTGATAATGCAACATAATGTACAATCTCTGAGTTTTAAAAACAAAAACTGGACGCAGCCTTTCGATTTATTGTGGATTTTTCTGGTCAAAAATATGCATTAAGGGGAAATCACACACACTTAAGTAGTATTTGGATAAATATCAATTAAAGTTCTTCAGATAAACAAAATGGAATGGCCACCGAAAGCCCTGATCCCCAACATGTTGGAAATGTATGGACTGCGCTTAAAAACAGGATCTGTGCCAGTAAATCAGTAAGTTTAAACAAATCCCCAACCTTTTTTTCTATGAGGAGTCATTAAATATTCAGTCAGGATTATGCCAGAAGCTATCTCTTCAAAATGTGTGAAGCGCAACTTCCTTATGGATTTTTATCCAACTATTAGATATGTATGTTTGCTCGTTTGCGCTTTTTAAATTAGAGCTTGTTCACCCAATTTTCAGAGTCTCTTACGGCTTTCCTGGATATAATATTTCCAGCCTGTAAAAATAACAACAGGCTGCAACATTAAGAAGCCCAAAGTTCATAATTTCAGATACGTGTCAATGCACTAGTTGTATGTTAACACATGCAGCTGTAACCTCCGGCAACTAAAGGCTTTTGCACGGACATTCCTGTCTGCATGATGTATGAACATGCTGCATTTTCCCCATACATTAGCAATAGAATGTCACACAAGCTGTGCAGCCTGAGGAGCCCAGCAGGGTGGTGGCCCATTTCTAGAAGCAGCCCAGGCTCCTATTATTCTGGACATCTTACACATGGAGTTGCTATTCTCTACTATTAGGAAATAAATAAATAAATACAGCTCTACACTGGAGTTGCAAGCTGCGAAGATGTGGAGGTGTGAAGGAGGAGCAATCAAGCGAGGCCTGCGTCTGTCACTGCTGCCTACACAAACATCATCGTCAGCCCAATTTTTCTTCCTCTGATTTGCAACTGTGCACCTTGTTGGCATCCGTCTCTATTCAAAGGTTAGCATTCGGGTTTGCGCAGACTTTACAAGTCTGACTTTTACATCGAACTGTTCGATAAAACTGTCAGCAATGTTTGTCAGGGAAGATGCATCGCCTCCATTTCATGTCTTAATTAAAAGGAGCAGCAATATGCAGCATCAACAGAGTCCTTATCTCCCTTCCGGTAGCTACTGCCGGTCAAGACAATTACCCAGTGTCTCAGCTTCAGCCCTAAAAGCAATACTTCTTGCAGTCATGTGTGTAACCAATTACAAGAACATTATTCAATCTCCTCAAGGCTGACTAATCTCATTACCTTGAAACTGAGTAATGGAGGAAATCACTTGACAGTACTCTACTGCTAGCGCTGTTAAATGACCTCTTTTCCCTACACTAGCGCTTCTCATTGCCATCCCTACCTACAGTCTTACATTTACTAATTTGACCTGTTTTTTAAATGTTAATTTCTTGTCTTTTTGTATATTTTGGAATAACATGGCATAAAAAAAACAATTCAAAATTGTTTCTAACATAAAGCTGCTAATGATTATCTGACACAGTAACGTTACTCTGTGATAGTTCAGGCAAAAGAAGCCTGATCAATACAAATACAGTAAATATACTTTGCTAAGTATACACAAAGACATATTAGCAAGTTTTGGGTTTATTCCCTCATGTTGGCCTCATGACAGCATTGTTCCTGATAACTTTTTAGAATTACTACTATTTTAGGAGTCAGAATTAATGTTTAATTCTTTTAGTTTTGTGACCCAGACTTTTTCTGGTGTTGCACAATCAACAAAACTTTCTCCTGGTGACAGGACGTGTCGAGTCTGTCCACCCCACTGCTTGTTAGTCCACTGACATATGACAAGCACTGCTTGGACTTTATTTCTTGAAGCGAGAAAAACTTTTTTCTGATATGAAGAGGTTTAATCAGGGAGGAGCTGTCAGGGTGACAATGGCACACAGTATGTATAATGGGATGTGCTCTGTTGGCAGGCTTCATGTGAACCTATCAACATAATAACTATGTTATTTTGACTTTTAAAAAAAACTACTTTAATGTCTCTGAATAAACAGAGATGATTTAGCAAGAAAGATGAGGAGAAGATGAAAAACGAAGTACAGAAATATGAGAAGAGATGCTTCTTTGTTGTTGAAGTTATGACAAATAGTAAGTATTCAACAGAGTCCTGGTTAATGTGTTTGACCAAAATGAACAAAAAAAGAAAAAATGTGAGATATTATGTAGGAACAATACTCCTTATGTTAGTTTTTATAGAAGAGTTGGATATTAAACATAAAGCCCATTCATGAATTCAGATTACTGAGAGCTTTGAAATGAGTGATGTTATTTTTCTGACACTGAAGAGTTTATTGTTGCCATTTTTTTATATATTCATTCATTTATTTTTATTTATTTTTTTGCTAGGGAAAAGATACGCAGAGAAGCTTCAGCTTTTACAAAATTTTTAAGAAATAACGACAGCGATGTTTTTAAATTTACATGACTGAACATTTTGTTGGCTAAAGCATTTAAACAAAACTGGAAAATATTGAGGTGAACTAACTCTATTCTGACCTAATTTATATTTTGTCAACCTGAATTTATTAGGATTTTATGGATGTAGCACGACTGCTAATTAGCAGTTATAAAATACAGTTTAGAGTTGGTGTCATGATTTTTGAGCATTTCCTAATTCTTTAGGGCTTTTACATTTCAGTTAATTTCTGTATTTATTTCCTGTTAAATCCTGTCATTCTAGGTCAATGCTTTGTGTTCAGCTCACGAGGTTTTGTTTGTGCATTTACGTTTTTCTCTGTTAGAAAAACGTATATGTCTTGTGATTCCCTTGTGTTTCAAGTGAGTTCCCTCTGTGTTCACTGTGTCAATCCCTTCTCTCAATTCCCCTGCTCAGCTCTCTTCTCTTTCTTCTTATTATGCTCCCTGGATCTAATGTTGTTCTCCATCCTTGCTCCAGTATATATATATATATATATATATATATATGATATGTAAATATAGGTTCCCTGGGTTTCGTTTCTCATTGCTGGTTCCTTCCTTTACATTGCTCGTGCTCCATGTCCAGTTTTTTCTTATGCTCACCTGTAAGTTTTTAGCTTGTTTTAACTCTAAACCTTCACTTTTGCTGATCCCTAGTTCTTCTCTACATTTTGGTCCTACTGTAAACTTACAAAACGTGACATTTGTGTTCATATGTTGCCTTACTCGCACACATTTTAAACTTAGATCAAGGCTTTTTGACAGCCACTTTACCGTCATTAAACCAACTTTTAACTAATCTTGCCATTATGCTTAGGGTCACAGTCATTTTTTAAAGCTTTAGCTTCTTGGCTGGTGTCTTCAGATATTGCTACGTCAATGTGAAACTGCTGTGATGCTGAAATCCCATTTCATCTCATAATTATGGTGGACTCCTGGGTTTTTATATGTGCCGGCTGCAGCGAGGTGACAGATGCAAAAGATAGAAAAGCTTGAGTCCCTTCCCTTATGTCCAGCTCTTTGTCACCCCAGCAATTATCATAAAACTCATATAGTACAATTGCAGAAATCTGATTGCAGAAAAATTGGAATCATATGCGTTGGAGCTCATAAAACCGAACAGACAGTGGGAATTATAAAGCAAGCAGCGAGGGAGCAAAACTGCTGTGTTATATCCTTTTTTGTTTTTGTCATTTTCTCTCACCTCTTTTGAGGTGAGAGTTTCAGTCTCCCTTTTCTGAACATTTACCTGAATGCTATCTTGTCCTGCTGCCTGGCTGTCTGCTTCTTCTCAACACTACAATGTTAACGTTCTGGCTCTCAGCTGTCCATCAAAACATGCAAGTGGAGGGAACGGCTCTGCACCTCTGGCTTGATTGCTTTCTAGAGGATGCGCACGTGTTGCTAGGCAAAGAAGAAGGGAAAGCCTCCACATCTCTAGGGAGGATTATAGATCCCTTCTGATAATAGAAAAATGTTAATAATTTCTCAGAGAATGAATGGGAAGAATGCGCATGTAATGCTTGTCATAGCTATTTATGCACCCTAATCAACAAACAAGCAAAAGCGATGCTAATTAAGTTTTTTTTTCATTGTTGCATTCCAGCATTGTGTTCTCTTGACTAAAAATAACTTTAATTTCCATGAATGCACAAGGATCGCTTAGTAAACAAAAGCAGAGGGCAATCCATAAGACAAGTCATTTACATAATCAGAATCCTGTCACAGCATTCCTCGGATGAGAAACAAAACAGAGTCACAATCAGGACTTAGCAGAGCGAAGCAGAGGAATCTAATTACTGAGAATCGGGAAAGCCTACAGCTGAGAGCGCTGGCCCTGAAATGCTCACAAACATTTGGATTATAGCAAAATGAGCCTGCACACAACAAAATACATGATAATGATCTTTTAATAAACTCATGAGGGCAGAAGGAGATGTGCAGAAGAAGAAATCCATCTGCAGAAAAGAATTTATGTCAGGCGTTTGTTTTGCTCTTTTCTGCTAAATGTGTTTCGCTCATTAGAAAGAAAAAGTGTTGGGGCACAAAATCCAAAGATTTGTCCTTAGGCTGCATGTCAGCAAATATCTCCAACAAACAGATCATCACAGCTCATATTAATGCAAGCATCTTGCTTCAAGGTGTAGCTGTGGCTTCAATTACAACAGACAAAGGCGGAAAACTTGAGTGATGCATAGTTACAGCACCACTCAAAGTGAAATTGGTAAAAATATACAAATAAACCTTCGCCTGGAGTCTATTACCAGCTTTCTGGAACTTGTTCACTCTTTACTTCCATCCTCTACATGGAGATTTACTCACTCCTTCCTTCTTATGTCGTCTTTATTTAAATCTTTCCCTCTGTCTCTACAGTGTTTTTTCCCCAACAGAGGCAACTTATGATGAGTTACTAGTAGGCATCTCTCCCATTCTGTCACCATGAGAACGTTTCTCTTTCTGCGTTATCCTGAGCAGCTATGACCGCTGTAAGCAAACTTCCAGAAGTGTTCAGAGGACAAATTATTAAAAAGGGCGGACTTAAATAAAAATTACAGTAAATTAGGAAAACTTGCTATTCGAGAAGAAGTTGTACTATGATATATACAGTGGTTCAAAACAACAATAGTTAAGTTACTTAGTAAAGCTACTGTCATACTGTTTCTTGTCTTGCCACATAAATTGTTGTGTCTACATTCAATGTGTGGTGTAATAATGAAGAAAATAAGTTTGTTTAGTGTATATAACAGTATACTAAGTGGGTGCATTACAGTTTGGTCCACTGTGTGAGGTTGTATAAGCTCACAGAGTATTGAACTGTATGCTCTCTCACAAGGTGATAATGTGCTTCAAGGGTGTTAAGTACTCCCAGTTTCAAAAGGCTGCAGAGAAGGGGGAGGGCCAGAGTTAAGTGGCTCACTTGATGTCTGTGCAAGTAGGTTGCCTTGAATACATCAAGTGTGAATTGATGGTTTAAACCATACATGGTCAATCCTGGTCCTCTGGGATCCAGCATCCAGCTGGTTTTGTCCCTTACTCAGCAGACCTCACATTATATTTGAATTCTCTCTATAGCATGACAACATGTCTAATAACGTGCCATTTGTTTAAATCAAAACATGCATAACTTTTACTTTACCTTTGTGCATTTCTCTATGAGATAAAATAAAAAACATGATTTCAGTTTGTGGTTGTAATGTAGCAAAACGTGAAAAAGTTCTATGGGAATATGCTTTTATAAGGTACTGTAATTCATTAAAACTAAGAAAAGGAAAAAGGAAGTCATCATAAACTAATTTGACCTCAAAACGAACCTTCTGTGTAATTAAGACAAGCACCTCATTTGTGTGTGTTAGTTCCCTCAGGCTCTTCAGGAGATAAGGAGAACATTTTTTTTTAACTTTCCGCCACGAGAGTACTGTGGGTTCATCTGTTACTGTGGTAACTGACTCAGAGTTTTCCCTATTAACCCTGGTTACATCCCCAGCACCATTTCTAACAACATATCTATTGCAGCTTTCCACAGCTTGACTTGCAGTCATGGGCAGATAATATAAGATATGTATTGAAGGATAGCAGGAAATACGCGTTGCATAACAAACATGGAGTAATAATGATGAGTTGGGCATTGTGGCTTTTCAATTTGATTAGAACTGGAAGGATCTGCCTTCTTCAGGTGAGAAAAACAAACAGGCAGCAAGAAAGCGTTGCCAGGGGAAATGTACAATTCACAGTTACCATGGGGAGGGTATTGTGTTGCTAGGGAAACATGCATGTGCTCATGGAACTGAAAAGGATCAATTAGGATGGGGAAATCGGGAGAAGAAGAAGTGAGAAGGAACCAAACACAGCTGTGGTGACGCCCAGACAGCGTTACCTTGAAGAACCGCTGTTAGCCATGTGCATGCTTGCTTTCCAAGGTGGAGAGGAAGGAACATGCTGAAGCTCCCCTGGCCAAGTAGCCAGGTTTGATGTTCAACCTGTCGTCACACCACCTAATGCAGTAGTAAGAAGTCGCACACAGAACCATAAAGTCCAATCTCTGGTGAGAATCATAAGACTGAGTAAGATTACAAATGAACTTTTGTGTATTATAAGCCTACTTGTATTTATCATCTATTTAAAGCCAAACGGTTCTATGATATGGATCTGTGACGTTCTTATTAATTCTTACCAGCAGTTTAAAGACTTTATAGGAAATTGAAACAAAATTCTGGAAGCAGTGGCAGAATTACAGCGAGTCCATGGAGCTCCACTGAGACATTCAAAATTAAAGTGAAAATGTTTGCATACACACCATATTTGCAAGTGCTAACAGTCTTTAGATTTACGAGAGATTTTAAGTTTATTGCTGTTTTCTCAGCTGATCAACGTTCGTGTCAATGTGTGAAATTGCTATGTCCATCTGCTTCATCAGCAGAAATTTCTAATATTAGTTCATCAACAGTGAGGTAAATATTTTCATATTGGGTTCTCAGTCATAAATATATAAGGCTGGTACATTTCAGTGCTTTTCCTGGTCTTGTAGCATTTTAGAAATGGTCCCAATGCATTGATACAGGCAGCAGTAGGTAAACTCAATTATACAATGCAACTCTCTGATGATTTCCTAGATAATCACATTACCTGGAATAGGAACAAGTACTAAAGAGGATGTGTTGATTAGATTGCCTGCAAAGTGTTTAGATAGAAAAGAGCAAGGCTGGGAGTTTTGTGACAACTCTTGTTGAAACAGAACAGTATCACAGCAGGGCGCCATCTATTTCTCTTCCAAGAAATGTAGTCTGCCCTTCATAAGCTTTTGTTTTCGCTCTATCATGTCTGTCACTTCCTTAGCAGACTTATGACATAATCTTCACAGTGATTATGTATATCCTTGGCAAATGCAAAAGCTAACTGAAAATGTGCTAAAATTTACCCCGTTTTTTTATATGTGGGGGTATTTAACTTGCTTTCCAGGAATCTATCAGTGGCGTTTCTTTCAGCACTTCTATGTACTGTAGGTGTGAATATTTGACAAGAATTTGACAGGGCCGAGCTGAGAGTTTCCTGGCAGATGCTACAATTCCTCTTATTTGACTCTAAGATCCGGTCAGATCAATCTCACAAGCATAAACACTTACTCACGGACTTACGAGAAACATGTACATGAGTATCCACAACTCCTCACTGTGGCTTTATTTCTCAATAAAGATTTAATGCTCAATCATGGCAACATCGCTGGAATAAATAAAAAAAAAAAAAAGCCACGTCCTTCGCTCACTTTTCTCTGAGTTTGTCCCAGAGTCCAGAGTTTGACAGCAAGAGACAGGGAGAGCAGAGAGGCACAGAGTTGTCTCTTTTTTAGGAAGGAGAGTGAGCGAAGCTAACCATTAAAATGTTGCTGTAGCGTCCACACTCGCTCACAGCTCCAATCTGTCTAACTATCTGGGTCAGAACTATTACTAGTAGGAGGAACGAAACTCATTAGCGAGTCCGCTGTATCTGCTATTCTAGACAGACACAGGAACAGACGGACAGGTCGACAAACTAAATGTAGAAACGTGTACGACTGTTAATTGAAAGTTTGATTTTGTTGAAGTATTTCTTTATGAGTGTCAAAGTAATTGATATTATTCTTTCTGAATATTTGGATATTTGTCTGATCTTTATTTCAGAACTGATGGAGTTAATTCAAGCTGGCATAGGTTCAGCTTTGAAGCATTGTCATAATATTTTTAATACAGTTGAGGCTGTGGCTTTTCAAAATCTTTTATCTTCTCCAAAACTAGCTCAGATGTGTCTATGGAGCCATTTTGCTGTTGGAGGCTATAATTTCTTTCAACTACATGATCACTGACCTGAACAGTTGTACTGAAAACTGCACTATACTGGTGCAGGTTTAAGGCCTTATCTTGATTCTTCCCATTATTTCTCTTGCCATGAATCCAAAAGTAAAATCTTGTATTTTTCTAACAATAAAATGTTTCCCCACAAGAAAAGACATTTTGCTGCAAATTTATGTCTTTCTTGATTGTTTAGGTTTTGGAGCAACAGCTTCTTTTTTTTAATCTAACACTCTCCCAACACATAGTAATGTGAAATTGACTTCATTGTAAACACTGACTCATCAGCTTGTGTCCAAGCATTTTTTCTTGAATCTCACTGTGATAGTTTGAGTCCGATTTTAAGACTTGGACACAACTGGGGTTTTTAGTAGAACAAATATCCCAAACTCACATTAAAACTGGTAGCAGTAAGCAAAAAGTCTTGACCTCAAGTGGAAGTTATGCTCAAACTTCAGGTTTGTGACAGGGAACCAAATAATTTAAGTAAAGTCCAGCAGCGGTCTTTTATCCAGCTAGGTTATACATTAACCTCATTGAAGACATGAAACAGCAGCTGGTTTCTCTGCAACGTTTTAAGGGGAATTTAACAGGCACATATGTATGTATATATGAACAAGCATATTTAGTTTTGACCATGCATTGATAAGAGAAAAATCACAATAAATTCAAACATCTGCACTAAATTATTCTTGTTGAAATTCATTAAATTAGCACCACATAAATTATTGCACATGAACTTCTGAACAACACTCTGCAAACAGGAAACATTCGGCTATATGATTTGCTATTCCTGTCGCAAAGATGGAAAGATTAGTAGTCTCCGCAAACCATAGTCGACCGCAGCCAAAGGACAATTTATTGTATTTGGTTTGTCAGAGCAAACCTGAACTGAATGTAAACAAGTCATTCCATCATTTCTGCCTGCTGTCTGACCTTTCCTCTGTTTTTTCTCCTACGAGCAGAAAATGATAAGAGATGATAGCTTTTTTTTCAGTTTTTTATAAATCTGTCACTGTGTGTTTTACAGAAGAAATGACGTTTCATTTGAGAATATATTGTTTTCTGTACTGTCTGCTTAATACCCACTGAAATCCCCCTAAATGATTCACGGTGTGGGCAAAATGAGGTGGACGGATTCCCACTCAGGCTTTTTCAAATGGTTCCCCTGTGTCCTTGAATACCAAAGGCTGCTGCCTGGAGACCAATTTAAACCTGGATTTGAGCTGTTTTGGGCCTTTGTGAAGTTCTGGCAAATGAACACAAATTCTATCAAACCTCCACTAAAACAGACCTCAACCTCAGGAGAGGTGCATTGTGTAAATTAATTAACATGAAAAAGCTGTTGCTGCCTCTTTGCATTTTCTGTTATGTCCTTATTTGCTGGCAGCTTGGAATTGATTTGTTCCCTCTTGCCAAATGGATGCGTTTGAGTCAACTAGCTGCCAAGTCCAACTTTTAGAAAAAAAATCTCCTTTATAGCACCCGCTATCCTTAAGTAAGTTGTTCTTTGAATAATTTTGCAAGGACTCCATCAAACAGCAAGCAGGACCAAGTGCCCACTTGTGCAAGTAGTAGAATTTTTCTAGTAGATGAATACTTTTTCAAATTAATTATTTTTAAATCACACACAACCATATATTTATCAGATTTGAACAACAACCTAGCAAATTTATTTGCTTGTAGTTTTTCATTTGCATCTATTCAATTTCTGCCATGATGCAGGCAGAAAAGAAAACGATATCTGCTCGACTCCTGCAGGATTGCAGTGGAGCATGTGGCTTTACTATTTACAGCAGTTAATGGACGAGAGGTGGGAGCACTCTGAACAGGGCAGCAGTCTGTCAAGGAGACATACTGGGCAAACAGCCATTCAACTATCCTAAGAGCAATTAGGAAGCCGGGATGCCTGGAGAAAATCGACGTTTGCACAGGGAGAACTTGCAAACTGCATGTACAATTGGCTCTGCAAAAATCCAAACCAGAATGTTCTTTTTTGTTGTTGTTGCTGCTGCAAGACATAAAAAAAAACTGTTGTAGTGTTCAAATTACCATTTGACATGAGGCAATTGACACAAACATTTTTTTTTTTATTGTTTTGTTCTTTAAAGTTAATCGCATGAAAAAATACAAAATCTAACAGGCAAGAAGAAGGGAAATCCCCCTCCAGTAGAGAAAAAGATTATTTGTTGACATATTATCACTAATATGCAACCATTAGTGCAATAAACTAGAATGTTAGCTTCAAATGACTGGACCAATTTTTCCATACATTTTAGAAATATATGTTGAATCAATTTCTCATTATCAAAATAATAACAGTAATAATAAATAAACACATCATCACTAAAAGCAAAAGAATCCAGTTAAAATGCTCACAAATTTTAGATTAAGAGTTCCCCTGTTCATACAAAATAATCAGATTGTTCTTTAATTGCATTTAAGGGCGTTGAGGGCAGTGGCATGTATTTTCCAGACACATCATGCCATTCTATGGTGATTGCTTAAAAAAAATTACTTTTAATCAATCACCATTTTTCTTATCCCCCTCTCATTCTATTGCATGTCTTCCTTGTGTTTGAATGTTGCAGGAGGAAGACATGCTTCACCTATTGCCTTGCCATGCATTTAACCCCACATTGTACATAATTTGACCACCAGACAAGTGCATCACTTTTACTGTGACCTGAATAATGCAACAACAACCCAATATGACTTATCAAATTTACATGTTGGTTTATATTGAATAAATGTGACTGGTAGTTTTTTGCTCATGTTTCAAACATTTGAACTTTGCAGTAATTTAGCAATGACCTTTTCTACCTTCTGATTTCAAAAACAACATATTTTGAGTGAAAGGAGCTTTGATGGAATATGGGCTCCAAAAAGAAGCAACATGCGTAAAGAGAATATCACAGGACAAGTACGAAAAGCTCCAAACAAGCAAAATGTGCCACTAGTGAGATGACGCACTGATGAAATACATTACAGAGAATGTTATCGGCCTACATCTATTACCTTTTATCCACAAATGTTACGCAAAAAAATAAAATAAAAAACAGAATGTTCAATTGGGCCAGCGCTTTCAAATCAGACCAAGTGAAAGTGAACTAGATCAGTTTTAGTTTGTGTAAAGCAGACATTTTTCATGAAGTACATACATACATAACACTGTGAGCTGGACATAAGTGTGTGTTGCCACACTGTATTTGTAAGCTGTCTGACTAATGCATGCTGTAGAGAAGCAGGTAAGAATATTGATGTTAGGCACTCAGGAGCAGCCATAAAGCTTCTGTAGTTTTCAGAAGCTTTGTCTTTCAGTGTTGGTCTTTTTAGCATTATAAATATCTTAGAAATTTGTAAAAAGGCCATAATGTCTTTAACACTTTAATTCAGTTGGAATGGAAAGGAAACGAAGCCAAATGATTTTGTTTTATTTATCAAAAAGCAATATCTGGGTTTCATTTTTTATTTAAATTCATGTCCAACTTTTTTTTTTATTGCTGCTCTTGTTTTCTGGGTTAGTAAGGTGACCTTACCAATCGTGTGGCCTAGTTTTCTGGTGCTGTCCTCATTTTGAAATGTGCTCCTCTCACACAATGCTTTGCGATGACAAAAGGTTACTATATTCCTGCTATTAAAAACTGAATATTTGGGTTAACAGACAGTTCAGGATCTGACATCATCTTGGCATATTTGATGAATAAACGCTGTTATCACACTGTGTCCTATGTTTCCACTCCTTTTTGTCAATCAGAAAATTAGTTTTAAACTTGAAGAAATAAAACATCAAGTCCATGACGTGTGTGAGTTATGATGCAAGCCTACTTTGTACAATCTATTCATGAGATGAGGGGTGTGACATGCACAGTCTGCTACAGTTTAAGGGAGGTTTGTGTGTGTTTAAAGTTCAATGCTAAGTGAAATTAAGCTGAAAGTTTCTCAAAATGGGTCACAGTGCAATCAGGGGAAGTAGCTTCAAGAATAATGTTATTCCTGGATTAGTGCTGTGACAACTGCATGTTATTCAAGCACATTTAGCAGGGACACACATGCACAGTATATTTAACAAGATGAAATTACGTACATCAGACGCACATGAAGACTATGCTAGCATTGAATTAAAGCCATGTATCTCCACACACTATATTACTGTCACACTATTGCACTAGAAGCACTAGAAGATGTGCAAGATGTGCAATAGTGTGACAGTATTATGGCCAGAAACAACTGCAGAACATTGATACTTTCAATCAATGTTCTACTAAATAAACTAAATCATATAAATCAAATAAATGTTATGATTCATTTAGCTGCTAAATAAATTGTAACATCATTCAGAGATATTTTTGTTGTTTAAGACGTATAGATATGTAGTCTAAAATGCAAAAAATAACTGTTGCTTTTCGAGATCAACTTTTTCATAAAAAAAACCCAATGAAGCTCACCTTGACCTATGCATGTTCCCATCCTGTTTGTTTTTTGAACGTGACAAATGGAGATTAATTTAGTTCTCTACAGCTAACCTGATTTTAACCTAAGATTTGCCCAAAATGATGGGCAAACATCGTACCGGTTGCAAATCATAGCTGTCCTCGGCTCTCCACCTCCATGCCCCAGTCATTACATTTGGACTATAAATAAATACAGAGACTGTCACACAAGCAAATAGAGCTGCCAACCTGAGAATTGGTGGCAGGAAGCTGAGAGGAGGCAGATGAGCAGAAAGAATAACAATGAGGCCAAAATTAATCTTTGCAAAAGTTGGAAGGGCATGAAGTTAAAGTCGGGCAGTGGCTAAAAAAGACAGGCAGGCATTTTAAAGCCCCCTTTTTTTTAATATGTATTCATTTGATTTGTAGCATGTCATTTAAAAATACGCAGCAAATGAACAGAGAAGAAAAACCTTTCCACAATGAAAATATGTTGCAGTTGCAGCAGAAAGAAGAAGGAAAAAAACAAAAAAACAAGCAGAAATGTAGAGAAACAGAGCGGCCTTTGGAACTGAGATATTTAATCATCTGCTTTCTTTCCTTGAGTAAAGCGCTCTCACAGAAGCCTTCTGTGTGTGCCCTTTGCGATGAACTCATTTGAACTTTCCGAAGCTACCTGCAGAACCAACTCCGGATCCAGATACGAGGCCGAGTCATTGCCAGCTGCAAACAACATTCTCAGGTCTCGCCGCCTGCGGCATCACATCAGCTGAAGTGCCAGAGCGATGACTCTGCTCCTCATGAAAGATTCTGGGGGAGCATTTTATTCCACATTTCCATCTAATTATTAGAATACACAGATGTGCAGCAGCCCTTTTGTGTGTGGATTTATTTTGCTTAATTTTGATACCGCTATGCATTCCACGCATTAACATAAAAGGGTTTCTCTTTACCCCTGGCACAGACACTAGATGCAAGTACTATATGATCTCATCAGCCCGGCGAACAGCTTCATCGTCACCAGATTCTCGCAGCCAGAGGTGGCAGAGAGGAATCATCACCATCTAATTATCATCTGATTCTAAATCTTCACTTAGACTTCACATATGTAGACATGCATGGAATCTGAGCAGGACACAGTTGCAGCTTCTAATGAGCATTGCCTCCAATAATATCCATTAACTGAGCAGAGACCCGTTTTCACAGCCTCATTTTCTCTAATGCTGACATATTGTGAATAATGCAAGCGCAGGCGTTGTGAAGACTGCAATTACATACATTAACGAGGAGTGTAAATTAAGCTCTAATAATAAATCTAATAATAAAAATCCCCGGGAGTTTCCTCCCAAGTTGAATCAATCACTGTGACTCAGAGTGTTTTGTCAGTTTCACAAATTTGATCCTGCATCTAAATGACGTTTGTGAAATATGCCACAGCATCACGCGGGTAATCCATCTTTATCCAGCCATTTTTTTATAAATATATATTCAAAGAGAAAACAAAGGGGCTGTAACTAAGAAGACAAACGTATGATCACAACATAATAGTAAAATTTTATGAATTTCAAAATGTACTTAAATTGATTACCTCCACCACTCTAACATTTGTTTTGTTTATGATTTTGCCCAGTATTAAGCTACATTCACACCTCCCCTCAACTCTGACCAGCTTCTGTTGAAGAACAGCATCCCAGGGCATTATGCTGCCACCGCCGTGTCCTAACAAGGGGTTGGTGCAGTTTGACGAACGTGCAGTTCGCATGCATGTCAGTCAAAAATGTACATTTTGTTCACATCTTGTGACTTTGCAGATATTTATTTGCAGGAAATATAAAAAACCATGCAGGCTTTTCCTTTCGCTTTACAATTGTGCCCTGCTGTGTTGGTCTAACCCAGTCCAATCCAATAAAGCTGAAAAAAAGTGAAGAAAACCTGACAAAATGTAAAACAGTTCAAGTAAATAGTTTTGCATGCAGCTTCATGTATCGCTATTTGTAATGTTGCTTCTTCCAAACTTTTGGGTTGTGTTGTATTCAGTAACACCATTCGGAGTTACTGGCTTGCAGAGCTTTTTTTAATATCTGTCTAAACTTTTTGCAAGGATTTTTTTTTTAAACACAGTTATTGCACTTCTGATTTAATGAGCAAGAAAAAATGTTCTTCACATCACAAACATCTGCAACATAAACCAGTTCATCTATAACAAACTACTTAAGTGAAATTTCCTGTGGAAAAAATAATCTTTTCTGAATTTAACCGCCTGCCCACAGAAGGTTGTTGAAAACCTTCATGTTAATCAGTGAAACGAACCAATTAATGAGCCAGACTCGGTCTGCTCTCTAGCTTGTTACTGTTTCCTTTGATTTTCTAGTGGGCTTTTTCTTTTTTTTTTATTTTATTTTAAGTCTTTGGCTGTGGGCATATTAGCTCTAAAATAATTTTCCACCAACATGCTGTGTGTGTGTGTGTGCATATCTGTTTCAGACAGCTCACAGATCATAGAATCTTACATGGGAATCAAGCTGACAAACCCATGAGTCCCTTTGCTTTATGCATACAAATTGTACAATAAGTCACTAGAAATGACTTTATGTCCAGCATCTATTTCAGGCACAGCACATATAGTCATGTTGTCACACCAGAATTTCATGAACAATTTCAGATACTAGCAAAATGATGAAAATAAACCAGCGTAAGCCATGCACCCGGGGTGTGAAACTCCAGTCCTCAAGGGGCCGCTGTCTTGCAGTCTTTAAATGTGCCACAGGTACAAAACACTGGAATGAAATGGCTTTATTGCCTCCTCCTTGTGTAGATAAGTTCTCCAGAGCCTTGCTAATAACCTAATTATTCTATTCAGGTGTGGTGCAGCAGAGGCACATCTAAAAGTTGAAGGACAGCGGCCCTTGAGGACTAGAGTTTGACACCTGTGCTATACACTGACAAACATCCAAGAGCCGCATTACGCACAAAATCTGCCATCCTTTTCCAGTTAAATCCATCTTTTGTTTTATTTTTAGCAACCATTCTTTTGTGCTATTCAATTTTCACCTTGTTGCCCTGTATAACCTGCCAACTTCATCTTAATGCAGTGGTTCCCAAAGTCGGTCCTGGAGGCCCGGCATCCTGCATGTTCTAGTTCTCTCCCTGGTGGTAGTAACAACTTTTCAGTTTGCCAATGTTCTTCTTAGACGTTCTAATGAGCCATCATTTGATCCATGTATGTTAAACCAGGGAGACAACTAAAACATGCAGGATGCCGGCCCTCGAGGACCGACTGGGAACCACTGTCTTAATGTAATACTTGGTAAGGCATTTAGGTCATATTTAGGCATATCTATAACAGTGCCAACAGAACAGCTCTGGTACGTTACAAATCTGAGCCATGATTCACTTTCTTTTTTGGGGACATGACAGCTTTACTTCCAAAATGACTGCGGTTAAAGAATGAAAACATAAATCAGTCAGAGTTGGAGCTTTGATAAGTGATGAACAGGTCAAATGCTGAAGAAAAACAAAAAAATCAAATCCACCCTACTCATTAAATACATAAAAACTAAGCACTCCAACCATTTTCAGTCTGTTAAAACATCAGCAGACTGTGTTTTCTCTCACGGATTTTCAGTCGACTAAATTCAATAAAGCCTAGGGGAGTCTTTGTACATACATAGACATAATTTTGTAATTCCTTCATTTTCTGTTGGACTCAAAACAACAACCTCTCTCAGAGACCTCGCAGTGTTTCTTGTGTTCTGGTCCTCAGGGAGCAAAACCAGAATCTGACTTCGAAGAAAACAATTTCAACCATTAAAAGCTTCATCAGTGCAACTTTGCCACTTAATGCACATCATTGTGTATCCTCTTAACCCAGCAGCCCGTGGAAAAACAAGTCTTTGTCAACAGCTTTGTCATGTTCAACTGGTTCTATGTGAAGCAGCAAAACTACTACTAAACAATTTAAGACATGTGGTGCATACATTCATGTCCGAGAGCATCAGGCAACCAGAAAGGCGACCTCACTTCTGCAGCCCTCCCATCTCATTCCCAAACACCAGAGAATCACAAGATGCTTGGCTCGGTTGGTAATGTGTGAAGTGATGAGGTCAGATAACCCCTGGACATCCTAATTTAATCATGGATCAAATTGGTAATTCAATTTGTGGCTTCAGGGGAGAGAAAAAGAGAGGAATAAAAAGTTAAGATGCAGGGCGGAAGAATTGACCAATCATATTGCTCACCAGTGTTTAACTAAATATTACTCCTAGTATCATTTACCTGATCCCACTAGCTGTTTTTTTCCAAGACAGAAGGTTAACATAAAGCCTTCTGTCTTGACTGAAAGACCTGAGCATGTAAGAAGATGCTGAGGTCTCTCTCTGTCTCTCCTGTCTCCATCTGCCAGGCACAAGCTGTCCGCTCTCCACACTGATCTGAGCAGTCATGAGAAGGGGCAACTGTAGCTCAGCGTGGAAGGAACCGGAACAGTTCAAGACAGCGTGAAAAATCAAAGTGGGTAGAATAGAATAGAATAGAATAGAATAGAATAGAATAGAATAGAAAGGTGCCTACCTGAGGTAACGCAGCGGTTCTATGGTTTCAGGCTCTGCCTCAGCTGAGCTGTGGTTCATCTTGTCCATCTGTCTTCACCCACCACGAGTCGGTAAACAGGAGAAAGGATAAGCTGTGCTCCCCCAAAGAAAACACTTCCGTTCCTTCTCCCTGACTCTGGTTGAATGGACGGGCTGGGCGTGTGTGTGTGTGTGCGTGAGAGAGAGAGTGTGTCTTTTTCCTGGGAATATACTGTGAAATCTAAATGGACTCTCTTTTCTCTCTCTCTCTCTCTCTCTCTCAGCTCTTGATTGGTTCAGATGCTGGAATTACTGGCTGCTTCAAAACACACACGTACACCCCCCTTCACACCGACACACACACGCACACACACCCCGTGCTTATTGTCTCAATGGCCCTTCCTCTCCTCTCTGTCTGTTTTTTCAACTGCAGGGTCCCCCAGGCTCGTCCTCTGAGAAAAATAAATGGTCTGTGCTTTCCGATGCTCTAACAAGGAAATCCAGCCAATTAAGAAGCAGGAGCCCCGCTGCTCTGACGCCTGATTGGCTCCCGCTCGTGCCTGTTTAGTCATCAGCATCTCCACGTCACTAAAATTTGACCAGACAGGTACATACATTAAACAAATTCTCCTGGGGATTGCTTCTTTGAAGCAAAAAATATATTATTTGACAAAAAATATAAAAAATGAAGAAGCCCTTATCTGCTCACGGATGATAAATGTTACTGGGGTCATTGCCAAACAGCATTATTGCAATTCATATTTCATAATAATAAAATACAGGAAGGAAGGAAGTTGTATGTTCTGTGCGTCTGGGTTCTTAAAATGTCATTTCCAAATGTGTCATATGTGAGTGACTATAATGATAATCTATTTTCATTATCAATCAATGCAGTTTTGCTCATTCCATATTACAGTGGCTCTCACTGAAAGGTCTTCATGGCATCTCTTCAGAAAAAAAATACGATTTTCTCACTGAAGGACTCTGCTGCCATCTATTGTCCACAACAAGCAAATGCAAATCCAGTCATCCAACATTTCATTTAACATTTCTTCTATAAGTGAAATAATCTGCCTATGGAACTAGCCATTTTTCATCAATATTAAGGAACTATTTACTTTATACAAGCGTCATTTCTTGATTAAGTTATTTGTAAGTTAATTCTGTCTTATTTTAAGTGTGCTAAGATATTAGCATTAGAAACTATACTAGGCAACATCTGATGTTTATGCAATGTGGGGTAAGTTGAGTGTTCAGTATAATAAAAAAAATAGAATGTTCTGAGGAAAAGTGACTTATATAAGGAAGGACAAGGTGAGTGGATGGAGTCTAGTTGGTGTAAGGATGGAGTGTATGTGTGTATTTTTAGGTATGTGGCTCAACTTACCCCTTACATTTTACCAACTCGTATATATTGATTGGGTCAGGTTAGCAGCACTTTCATTCAGCCTTTATCAGCACTTTGTATCTTTTCCTACAGCAAAGCAAGAGTTCAAGTTGCATGTAACCCTGCCAGTAAACAAACAAGTCAAGAAACCGGGGTTAAAATTAGTTTTATTATTTGACAGACCAGGAAAACAAAAAAAATCCAAAACAACCAGCAAAAAAAAAATCTTATACATTGTTGTCCATTTGCCTTCACTGCAGTCAGCAGCTGACCCCAAACACACAAACAAACAACGGAATGGTGATAATGTTGCCAAACAGCAGCAGCAGCAGCAGGCAGTCGTCGGGACAGCACAGGGTTGCACCAGGAGGGCAACGAAAGAGGCATGGGCTCATTCCAGGTTGCTAGTTTCGGCTCCCACAATATATGGGTTGCCATTTTTTTTTGGTTGTTTTTTTCTCTTTTTTTTGCTTTGTTTTGCTCATCAGGAATGTACACACAACCTGGAATATTTCCCCCTTTACGCTAATGTAGAAAACACGAACTTCACAAGCAATCTATCTTAATTTCTGTACGTTTGCATCACCAGCAGGCATCTGCACACGTTAAAATACATCTTGTTTTTTTTTAATGTAAGCCCAAAAGACAAGGGATACATTTCAACTTGAGGCGCTGACATATAAAGCAATTCTGCAACCGTTAGATCACATAATAAAAAATTAAAAAAAACTGTTATCTGACGTGAGGACATTAAGCTTCAAGACGTGGAGCTTAAAAGGACATAATCTGAGTGCAACAAAGAGTTAAAAAATGTGAGACTGAACACAACAATTGGGTCAGGCAGTAACTTTTAATTCAATATGACTAAATTGAATCTAATTGACTCTTGGGAGATGCAGCAATCAACTGAACACAGATCAGAACAGAGCTTTTGTTTTTTTTAATTACTGAGAAATTGTTTTTTCTTCTTTCCCTCAGTCATTAAATGCATCAAAATTCTGATTGCCCCTTATTTTTATTAAACCGACAGTATGTGGAGTTTTTAAAAAAGATCATAGGTTAAGAACACGCCTTGATGCATAGATGGGGGACAATCTGAGAACATCTGAGAATTTATTTAGACTCAAAACTACTGCCTCCATTACAGACCCGCAGCACACATTTCTCTCATGCGTTATCGTCCTTTTGAATTAGAAAAAAAACCCAACTAAAAACATAAAATCAGAATCAGCAGGTGAGACCGGAAAAAAACATAAAAAATGTGTCAATCCCTTACAGTACGATCGTGCATCTCTGTCTCTCTCCTTTTTTTAATTACTGTAAATTTTCCAATAAGACAAAGAGAACATCATCTGATAAGTGGTACATAAACTGGGCCGCCCTGGTGGCCGATAAAAGAAAAGCAGCCCGTTCTCTCTTGTGACCGTGACATCTTATTATTTTTCTTTTAACCATGACACTTTACGTCTGCCTGTGCTGCTGCAATCGGATTAAAACACACTGTAGCGCATGTGAAATGCAAGAATCGCCTTTACAGAAATCATACACACCTTAAAGACTAAGAAGTTTGTCATCTGTTGCAGAAGGGCTTAGTTTTTGTTTTTGCATGACTACATTCTGAAAGCTGTCCAGCTTCGCTCAAACCGGTCGAAGGTTGTGAGAGCCGCTCGACACAGAGGAAAAAACACGTTTTAAACCAATATCCATTCAAAACGCAGGGCGTATGCAAGTCTTTACTAACCCTATAAATAAATTCAGACAGTTTTGTCTGTAGAAGGAACAAAAAAAAAAAAAAAAAAAAAAAACAAGGTAATGCACCACAACCTATGACTAAAAAGCAAAATTAAAATGTCAAAACATTGACATTCCTTACACCCACTCAGTTTAGCATAAATTCATGTTCATATCCAGAGAGGATTCAAATAAACTAGAAACCTTCTAGCAGAAGGGATTCCATTTGGGCTCCACTATTTCTTTGGAAGGTTTATTTTACAATATTCAATAAGAATAGTCCTCCAAATATGCTCCGTTTTTCTTTTTTCAGCTTTTTTTTTTTCTTTAACATGAGTCGATGAAACCCTTAATCTTTATTCTTTCTCATCATCTTGGAAAAAAAAATTAAAAAAAATAAAAAGTATTTAAAACGAGGCCACAATAATGGAAACCAGCAGATGTAAAACCACCTCAACAGTAACATTAGCCTTTTTTTATATTCAGACCTCAACAAGAGGCCACTTCCAAAGTGTCAGGGAGCACAATATTCCAAACACAGCATAGGACTTACAGAAGAGAAGACAAAATCCTAACATTCAGCCATACAAAATAGTCCAACAGACACAGCAACTTCTCTAATTTACACGCTGAAGGTTGGTGAGAAGAGGCAGTCTGTGTGCAGATAGATCCTTTTTTATTTTCTTTCCTTGTCAGTCTGTTTTTTTGTTGTTTTTTTTTATGTTTGTCTTATTCATTGTTGCAAAGCTAAAGCAGTTAATATTTTACGAATGGTCCTCGAAGCTCAACGATCCCTGTGATGAGGTCTGTAGGAGAGTTCGGTGAGGCCGGCGCGCGCCCGAGTGGCTCAGGCTGGGGAAGGGGGAGAGCAGAGGGACAGGATGTAGGACAAATCTTGTGTATAATGGTGATCATTGCTAATCCCTGCATGGTCCATAAGCAGGAACGCTCAGCGGTTTTTGTTTTTTTTTTATTAATTTTTTTTTCTTTTGCCACCTTCTTCCTGGTTGGAGCAGTAAACAGTTGGAAGAGCCGAAGTGACCCCCACCGAGTCCCCAAGTCTTGCAAAAGGTACCCCGAAAATGTTTGTGACATGTTCCTTGCATCCCTGAAGCTGCTGCAGCACAACTCCGTTAAGGAAATGATTCAGAAAAGGAACAAGGTAGCATAAGAAGGCGTCGAGAAAAGGTTTAAATACACCTCTGATCAACGAGAAAAAGGAGTTCTTATCCTGGCCATCCGAGCCAGAGTCTATAGAAAACAATAGAATGATAATGAGCATGGCTATTAGGAGGGCTAAAAGCTGTGGCATCAGGAGGAGGGGAGAGATTGCATTATTTCCACGTGTTTGCTGCTTGGGAGATGGAGCGGGAAGGAATCATGTCCAGCAGATATTCCCGCTGACGTTCCACTGCAGAGGAGGTCTTATGAGCGGACAAGCTGGGATTGACGTAGGCCATCGTCACTCCTGGAAGGACACACGAAAAAATGTCAACGCATAGTCACACGTGATAAAGTAGTACATTATTAAAATAGTTATTTTGTTGTGGTTTTTTTTAGTTAATTCATTAAGTAAGCCTTTCTTCCTGTTTCCAATAAAAAATAAATTGTAAAGATGTGGACTTTGTGAAAAGCTTTTTTTCCAAAAGGTTCATTTAATTTTTGCAAATTAAATGCATATTATTATTCATCGAATATGGCTATGAATCAAAGATTAAAGAGTCTGAGAGAAAAAAAAGTTTATTAATTTAACTTTTTTAAAGCCTACAAGCAAAAGGAGCATTAGAACTCTGTGCCATGCACATGCGTGCAACCACAACTTTAATCTCTTTAATTGGGTTTTTATGTTAAAGACCTAGTCAAAGCCTGCACTTCCTATAAAAAAAATAATTGACTTGAACATAATGATTCCAGATGCAGTCTAACATAGCTGAGCTTTTGAAGCTAAGAATAGGAAAGAAAAAAAACCCAAAAGGACTTCAGCCTGTAGATGTGCAAATCTGGTATAGCGACACCTAAAGAGACTTGCAGCTGGAACTAAGAGGCTGATAAGAGGCTTGCCAAACTCTTTTTGATATGCACATTTTGAAAACCATAAATCATTTCCCCTCCTTTTCAGTCATTAAATATTGCATATTGCACAAAATCTCAATACATTGTAGTTTGTAGAAACATTGTGTATATCACACTACACAGAAACCTAAAGTAAGAAAATGTGGCATGCACTTTCTGCATAACTTGTCACATTTGTGTACCTGCGTTCCCACTGCCCTGCTTCCTCCAGGCTACCATGTTGCCCTGGTTACCGCTGCTGCTGGCGCTGACCTTTGCTCCCTGCTGCAGTGAGAGAGCGGCAGCGTGTTTCCCTGCTCTGCTGCCCAGCGCGGCCGCCGTCACCGCGTTCTGCAGCTGGGAGGAGGTAAAGGAGTGCGCCACGCCACGAGACTGGATGCTGTGCGCCAAATGACTCTGCACAGAGACACAACGCGGGCAAAATGCTGAGCAAGGTGGACGCCAATAAACATAATGCAGGAGCAACTAAGAGACTGCTACATAAATAAATGGAGTGCTGACCTGCTTAATGGAGTGGTGTCCAGACACCGATCGGTGCTGCAAGTCAGACCTAATCTGCTTGTACTGCGGGGATATCAGCACCTCACTCTTGGACAGCGAGAGAGAGGAGGACGAGGTGGTTTTGGAAGAGGATGAGGAAGCCGTCTGCTGGAGGATACGCTGTTCGATCTCCTGCTCTTGCTGGAGCGCCTTCACAAAGGCTGCCTTCAGACGGTTTGTGTGCTCGGCCTTCAGGGCCTTCTTCTGATTGGATGACATGCATTGGTCGCAGAGGATGGTGCCGGCCTTCTCCTTCCTCCAGCGGGAGGTGAAGTCCGTCTTGCACTGGGCACAGGTGTACGGGTCTTTGGGATTGGAGCTGGCCATGGAAGCAGCAGGACCCAGATTGCCTAAATATGGAATAATATTCAGACAATATTGATTATTTAACTGCTTTACAATCTGTTGTTGTCATCGTAACCACAGACGATTACCCACCCCGGCCGTGCATCTCGAGTAGCTTTTGAACCACCTCCTCCAACCCCAGCAAGTAGATGAACTCATTATTAGCCGCTGATGGCAGAAAGTTGAACTCGGGAGCAGGAGGTTTGGGTGGAGGAATCTCCAGCAGAGTCTTCTCCAACTGCTTTCTTAGAGCTAGCTTAGCGGCTGCCTGTCTGCTAGCTGGAGAATCATTGACACTGGAACTGGGAGACGAGCCTTTAAGACCGGAGGAGCCCTAAAGACGCAAAGACAAAATCTAAATTTCACACAAACGGAGAGGATGTTTAGAAATCACCACAGGTGCGGTTTTAACCCGAGAGATGCTGACCATGACGTTGTTGGCCACGTTAGCCACTCGAATGAGTCCCTGCTGAATGATCCTCTGGCCCTGGATCTGGACGTTGGGGACAGAGGCCCTGGGGGCCAGTAGCAGTGGGGGCGGACCTGAACCGCTGTGCTGCTGGTGCTGCCGCAGGCTAGCGATCTGCTGAGGGGTCACCGCAATAGGCTGTGGGGGTGCACAGATACAGCAATTATAGAGAACAGTCCTCAACAGTATAAACAAGAAAAATAAGGACATTAAAGACATTCACTGCATGAAGTTTAAAGAGGAAAATCAGTCAGTGGACAACAACCTGGGCTCCTCTGACCAAGGGTGGCATCACAATCTGAGAGTTGTGTTTGGACGGGACATGCTGTCCACCCCGCACTAAGGGTGGGGGGATCACCGTGCCTGAGCTACGACCCGTCACCTGCAAACACAATAATGATGGTATTTATGAATAATAGACGATGAAAACCCTCAGGTAAAAGGAGAAAATACACGAGATTTAGAAGGAGAACTCGAGGTGAGGTGATACCTGAAGGGGTCCTTTACTGGATGTCATGCTGCCTCGCACTAGAGGAGGAGGAGTGGCTACTGAGCCACTCGCCTGAACACAGACAAAGTTTAAGAAGTTAAACAACCCTGGCAAAATAAACACCATGACTTTGTTTCTATAAGGCAACAGATTTATGATATAAAAAATATTATGACTTAAAAAGTGGGTTCAAATTGACTAATTTAAATTGCTACAAGACTTAGGTCTAATATTCACATCAAAAATATCCTGATCTATATCCTGAGTATAGGTCAGGAATCCCAATCTGGGCTTTTATTTAAATGATCAGTATTTCTGAATAAACTCAATATCTGTTACCGTGGTGTTGTGAATGATTTTGTCTGCCACCTTCCACAAAGACCTGTGACTGTCATTTGCGCAGCTAATTAGAATTAAAAATAAAGGCAATACTATTTAACTAATCTAATCCAGTCACGGCCATTTTGTGGCCCACTGGCTTATCAAACGCAGAAATGTGAAATCTGCATGTAAATCAACTAGACTGCTGTTGGGTTGGGGATGAGGGAAGCATTTTCTTTTGTAAATAACATCTTAAATTTCCTGATTTTGGAAGTATGCGCAGCGCTCTGGGCAGGGCATGTTTATAGGAAGCGTCTGGACTGATAAATGGAGACATGCCTCAAGGCTGAAGACAAATAAAAATAACCAAGAAAGATTCACACAGGAAGTAGAGTTTTAAAAAAGGACATGGCCTTATGAGAGTAAATGACCTTGAAATATAACATTATGGCATTCTGCTCGCAGAAAAAGTTTGCAACAAAACAAAAGTTTAGAAATCACAACTTAAATTTAAATAATAAAACAAACAGAAATATAAGGCTGTGCTAATTTTTGACAAGGTTTTTGGTAAAAGCTAGTCTGTTACAGTACTGTTGCTGCAAACTCAAATCACAAAATGCCTTGTCTCAAATAATTTGGAGCTGTACTGGGGATTTAAAAAACCCTGATCAGGAAATCTCTATTTTTCATTCCATTAGGAGTCAGTAAAGGATTAGAACAAGAACTACGTGTTCTGTGGTGAGCTAAAACCCTTATTCAGAATGGCACAACACAGTGAAAGCCTCTTAATTTTGCAAACTTTGCTCTCTTTGCTGCTTACCTTCTGTACAGTGCTTTCCTTCTGGATCTGGCTTTGTCGTAGTTTCTTAAGGAGAACCAGTTTGGCTTCTTGGAGCCTCAGTTCCTCCTTGAGCTGTTTTATAATACGCTCCCTTTCCTCAGGTGAGCTCTTCTGAACATATCACAAAAAAACAAAGAAAGAAATACATTGATACCAAGTTATTTTCTGGATGTAGTGAAGGCCAGCTGTTAAATCAGTTCAAGATAACAAATGTTTTCAAATTCAGTATTCCATATCAGAAGATTGTTTAACAGTCTTTTTAGTGGCTGCAAATGCCTTTTTAGACAGTAAATACAGTAAAAACTCCCATTACATTTTAGTTCTGTTTTCCTACCATGAGTTTATCTGTGTCCGTCTTCGTGAAGCAGTGGCCGTTCATGACAGGACTGGACGGCTCGTTGTCTGATAACACAATCACATCATCTGGAGAAAGTGGCTGCTGTTCTTTCTTAATGTCACTGAAGGAAGAAATAATAATAATGCAAGTTCACACCCAATCCATAGAGTATCTCATGGAGCATTATCACTTCATCAAATGTAACTTAGTTGCAACATTTGTACATTTTTTGTTTTATGCAACAAAAAATGTGCAATGCCTGTCACAATACGCAATAAGTAATTTAATCGTATAATAAAATTAAAAAGACTCAATTTAAATTCTGATGAGGCAGGTTTGTTTGCAGAGGCTTTATAATCCATTTTATTTATAGTTTCTGTTGTGATTTCCATTTTATTTAGTGTTTTTGGTTGTTGTGTTTTATTTTGGATGTTTAAAATATCTTCCAGCTCCAGCGAAATTTGTTATTGCGACAGATCTACGAACAAGTGACATTTGATTCATTTTCTCTCGGCTGAACTTTGTCCATTATCTTGTAGCTTTGTCTTGAATCCAGTAGATGGCGATATTGAATAGGTATTCTGTGAGCCTTGCTGCGTGCAAATGTGTGCAGGAACACACAAGAAGACATGTACCAAGAGATCAATAACGGGGTAATGGCGGCAGAAGAAGAATACAACCACCGATTATATCCAACGTAAGGTAGCATCAACAGACCAGCTGTGTTCTCCCTTCCAGGAGCAGAGGGACTCAGAAAGCAGCGTTCTGAACTACAGTGTAGAACTGGAACTGAAGTGAAAGCTGGAGACCTTTGTTAAGTGCATAATGGCTTTTCCTGGCGACTAAGCAAAACAAAGGTGACTTACGGCATTTTATGTTCGCAATCGAAGGGAGGGGGAGAGGGGACAAGTGAAAGTAGCGGAGAGGTGGGTGAAAAGGAAGCGAAAGGGAGGAAAGGAGGAGGTGGGGTCACAGTAATGTTACAGAACATGAATAACTACTGACCACTGTAGGCAGGCCGAGTTATGCAAAATAGCTTTGGGTATGCTAACGTCTGTGACATTGGACTCTAACGTCCGCATCATGCTGTGCAATTATTCTCCATCAAGTTGTGTGGAAGTTCAGTCCCTGCCAAGCAAGAGGGCTTGAGGCCTCACCCCGCTCCTGCTCTACCTCTGTGGCAAGGCCTGTGGCCTAGCCGCGCCGGCGAAGCCTGGGCCTCGGCTTTCCCCTCCCTCCCAGCTGCCGACGCCAGAGTCACAAGCGGAGCGGAGCAGAGGTCGGCCCGAGACGCTGGAGAGGGTGACAGCGAGCGGTGGGGGGGAGGAGGGGAATGCATGGCCGGGACCCAACCTATTGTGTACACTCACTCTCACTCAGTCACCACTTCACGCACCCCTCCCCCAACCTTACTTGTTCATCTTTTATACTCCAACTCACTGAGTCAGTTCTTCTGGATTTTTTTTCCCCTCTTCCTTTTGCTCACCCCGGAGTCGTGTCTCTGCTGGCCTCTCAACGGCTCCCCTCAATAGACACCAATCTGAGGCCAGTAAGGTCTCTCCAGAGTGTGTAATAGAGTATTTTCCTTATGTGTTTAATTTAAATGTGAAAAGAAAAACTGATCTTCATGAAGTTCTGCTTTTCAAACACATATTACACCTTTGAGCAAAAACAAACCCCGAGAGGAGCAGCTTTGTTTACATTCTGCCCATAAAACAAAAACAGCAGTCAGAGGAACACAGTAAGCAGCATTACTAAGGATTTGAGTGCTACCTAATGTAGCTCAAAACCTTCAAGACGAACCCTGTGCGTTGACCAATATGGCCTCATTACCGACATGCCACGGCCTAGCTGGTGAAGGTTGCTACCATCTATTGAGAACAGCTTACACAAGCGTCACAACAACACATGGCAGCCTGGTTATGTAAGGTCCAGTGTCTCTGCATGCCTCGGCTTCCCCAGATTGTAGCTGTACGCTGACCCCCCTCCCATGGTAGGATTTTGCTGATTCAGTCATTTTGAGGTGTAGATGTATCTTCAAATTCAGAGTGCAACGCAAACCAGCCCAGAGCCGATTTCAGCTCTTTAAGGGAATGAAACGGCTCGGTGCAGGTTGGTTGAAGTATTGAAAAACCGCTTTAAAGCAGACGTCTGGCATATAACAGAAAGCCTCAATTCAGTTACTGTACGAAAGTCTGACACAGTTTGAAGCTGGATTGAACTCTGTCATTCATACTTTTCACAAAGCAGAGCTTCGATGACAAAGGCCACCATATAAACAACCAAAATAGTCACTTTGCAGAAAGGAGGCACGTAAACACTGAAAGAGGCTAAAAGCCGGGGCCAAAGGTGACACTCCTCTGTAATTATGCGGTAAAGCAGCAAAGCCAAACACACTCACTATTCAATCACCCCTCTGTTCCACTTAAACTGTTATCATATCACTGTGTGTGTGTGTGTGTGTGTATTTATCTCTCTACCAAATACACATCACATGACATCAGGCATTTCTCTGTGTGGTCATGTGACACACCCACCACTCCTGGCCCCTCCTTCCTCCAACTGCTCCTTCCAACGTGGAAACCATGGCAACGGCCAGTTGGAACCAGTTTGTGACACATAGCCTTCATTTTGTGAGAAGTGCGAGGCAGAGTTCAGGTGCTGCTGTGGGAGAAAATGGAGCCTGGGCCTTTAGGAGCCTCAAAAGTTTTCAGAATGGGGGCAGGCTGCTGGCAACCACACACCGACTTCCTGTATGACTCCTGTCAGACCACTCGCTCTACTGCAATTTCAGTGAGAAACCTGAAACTCCAAAAGACGCAGTCTATGCAAAACACCCTGCTGTGCGCGCCTGCATACAATCCAGGGCCTATAGTAACATACATGGGGGCCTTGCGCTTTATAACAGGGAGACATAAAAATACAAAGAATTGCCTCAGTCAGGACTCAGGATTCAATAACGTTGATTCAGCCTACCGATCTACAACTGTATCATCAAGGTAGCCTTTAAAGCCTTTAAACATGATGCAAGAAGGTTTTTAATGTTTCTTGCAAATGCTGGTAAAGGGTTGTGGAGATAATTGACCTACAATGTAATATCAAGGCCCAGAGATTAAGAATAGACTACCACTGGTCAATGTCCAATACATTCGACGGCTTCAAGTGTTGACCGCTGACTAATGGAGTCTAGACATGGACTGGTTTCTGATATACAAGTATGCCAAAGTTATGTATTTTTAATTTATTGCATTTTCCTGTATACCAAGATTCTAAACTTTGCTGTTTAAAAACCTTCACTGGTTCCTACTGCGCTTCACAAGACACCAGAGAAAGTACCAGAGCGACCAGTGTTGTACCTGGATTTGTAGAGCTCAAATAAGCTGCAAAGCCCCCCTCCCCTGATCACTCATGTTGATGTGCACTGCCGTCAGCTGGCTCAAAAAAAAAAAAAAAAGGGTACTACACTTAACCCTTGTTTTGACCTAGGGAAGTATGGGTTCTCATAGGTTGGAATATAATTGTTTATAACATAATATAAACAGCTTTTATTCAACATGTCAACTAATAGTTTTAAAATGATATTGTTTAATAGTGCAAAACATTGCACACCTTTCCTCACCATGAAGTTGTTGTATTCATTAGAAAAGTTTTGTAGTCGCCCTTCAGCAAGCTGATTGGCAGTGTGCTGCAGTAAGTGGAGGAAGAACAGGACTATATACACCAGACTATGCATTTTATACAGTCCAGAAATTCCCAGTTATTCTGGAACTTTCTCTGTCGTCCTATTAGTTTTTTGAGAAAATATGAAAGCACCACCTATCGCTCTTTTAACTCTTTGATAACTCCAGGTAGCAAGCTTTGAGGAAAGTGTCTGTTAGCAGCCTAACGCAGGATTTATCCGAGCCCCATTATCCATCCATCCACTATCTTCCACTTATCCAGAGTCGGGCTGCATAGGCAGAAAGGCCCGGTTCCTCCAGGGGAATCCCAAGATGTTCCCAAGGCGTTCCCAGGTCAGTCGAGAAAAACAGACTCTCCAACGTGTCCATAACCCCACTAATTATCCAAATATTCTCAGCCATCTCAGTTCTACTTTTATAAACACCTAAAAAATATAATATTCTGGCCTTGAAAAGTAATACTAAATTTTAATACTAAATTAAAATTTATGTATTTTACCTTTTCCAGGTTTATAAATTTCCATAAAGATAAATAAAAAAATGTTATGGGTTCCATTACCTGTAATTATCAATATATTGGATTGTTTTTTGTTTTGCAGCAGGTGTAATTGTTGTTTTTCTGCTAAAATTTTATTATTTAGTGTTTATTTTTGTTTTGTAGTTTTGTGTTTGAATTTCCACTCAAAGTTGTACTGCAAAAATGTAATGCCAGCTCATGCCCAACAGTAATACTATCATGTAAAATACAGTATGTTCTGTTTACATGACAGTACAGCGCCCACGATGAAACCAAAACCCAACAGATTATTTTCCTCGTCTCACCTTTTGGATGTGCTCATGTCCACGGGTTCATCTCCAGTCTGCACCTCCAACTTGATGGTAGCCTTCACCTCCCCAGTCTTCAGGATGCTGGCTGCTACCTTAGCAGCCTGCTCACTCTTCTTCAGCTGCCCTCTGCTGCAGGTCCCACCAGGGCCAGCGGGGCCCCAGCTGTATCACTTCTCTCCAGCTTTACCCGCTTGCCGTCCATGTCCCCCGGGGAGCCGCCCAGAGCTGCATGGTCCCTCTCCAGAGCTCGCTTCTGGCTGCGCGTTTGACGCACCGCCTCTTCTGACATGGCTGCTCTCACCCTGGAGATACAGAAGGAACAAACAGTTGCAGCACTCTGTTTATGTATTCATAAAACACAGACAAGCAAACAAAAGAGGCGGGCTAGGTAAAAAAAGAAAAAAAAAGAAAGGAGCTAGTGAAGAAATTGTTGACTTCAAATCAAGACTGAGGGTGAGCATTTCTCATTTGGCAAACACCGCCAATATAACAAAATGCTTCAGCACAACAGAAGCAGTCTTATAAGCCAAGTGAGGTAAAATCTGGCTCAGTCTACATTTCACTGAAGTGAAAAAGAATCTGAAAGTGAGTCAACTAGATAAAGCCAGCAGTGCCAGGCCTTGGCTTAGCAGTGACACTGACCTAAGTGGCTGTCTTAAACCGAGACAACAAAGAGTCCTAAAGGCTAGCACTGAAGATACTAAACCAAATCAGCTAATCTGCAGTTTGAAACAAAGCATGACATACAGGGCTTGCTTGGGAGCACTCAGTACTTCAATGCCAGTTTGCAAAAGTCAAACACATTACAATATATTAATTTAGATCCAGTACGATTGGGGGAAAAGGAGAGAGAGAGATGCAGGATTTGATTGAATTAGTGCTGTTGTAAAAGAATATTTTAGTAATTGAGTACTGTATGGAATATTTTACGATTATCCAAGGAATCGGATCTCTCTCTCTTTTTTTCTCTCTCTCCGCTCCAAAACCTTGATGACGCGATTCTGATGCAACAAAAGCTGTCGTAATCCACCCGCCGCACCAATCCTTATTTCTCCCCAAAACGCTGCGCAATTCCACACCATGCTGCCTGCACTCCACAGCATCTCATAGGTGGAAGGAAGAGCGCTGCCCACCACAAATAATCATCCAGGCGGAACAAGGTGCGCTACTATATAAAACATAACTTAACAAAACTTAGAGTCAAATACATTTTCCTCAAGGAATTTTAATAATCGAGGTACTCGGATTATTCGAGGAATCGTTTCAGCCTTAGATTTAATCAAGATTTTCTTCACTTAATAAATAAGTGATTATTCTAACAGAAGCTGTCTTGATTTACTAAATTCTACTATGGGATGAAATACTCATTAAAATACCCCAAGGATCCAATATTTGCAGTTTTACTTTATTTCTCTTAAAAAACAATTAAGTCTAATACATTTATTAGATTTACATAGTTCACTTACAATTTCCATCAACTACCATCCTAAACAGGTGCAACGCCAGAAAAGGTTTACAAACATTGAACACTCTCATATTCTGTCGTCTGGTCGTGACAGTCTGGGTCAGATGGTTGATATTAGTATTTTGCCCTAAAAGCATAAAAGGTTTAGGAGATTCTTGGTGAGGTTTTCTATTCAAAGAAGACTGACTGTTAAGCATTTTGTTTAAAAAAAATTATGCTTAGCCTATCGTTTGTTGCCAGTGAGATACACTGAATCCAAATTATTCAACTTTTTATAAAACCAGTAGTTGAAACCGTAAAGGTGGTCCAACTAAATGTCCTCAAACACACACAACAATGAGATTCTGGAATGACCCTGACTTCATCTAGAAACTGAAAAGTGCCAGAAAACAAACCAACTTAAATTAAAATCTGGCCCAATTCTTTCAGAATACAGCAACAGCAAAAGTAAGAGAGCCACTAAGATTTCAGAATACAAAGCAGAAAGTGAAACTTTCACACAAACCAAACAGTCACGCATTAGAGATGAAGGAGGAACTCACATCCTCGCTTTATTAATTCATGATGTTTCGCATAAAATGTGTGTTATTTGTAAACATTCTGCGTACTGATAAGTGGATACAACTCCTGAACACATTATGAGCAATTTATGAGAGAGAAATCACTTCCTTGAAAAACCAGTTCTAACTGCTCCAAGATGGAGGGAGCACAGAGGCCTAACCAACTCAGAAACAAAGTCACAGGAATTACAAGGAGAATATGGGACAAAACTAATTCCAAATCACTGCTACAGCTTGAAACCGAGCCCTCGTACCAAATTATTTCAACTATATTTAGGAATATTTATCTATAGCAGAGTCGGAAAAGGAAATCTGAAAATGCGTCAACAATTATTGTGTTGATAATAAAAACAGTAAGCTAAGGTCTGGGGTGTTTGTGTTGGACTGCAGAGCATGGCAGACTACGGAAAAGATAAACCTAGTCTACAGGTTATCATAGCGCCCTTTGAGTTACGTCTCTTTAATATTAATTAACTGTTGCAGTAATTTAATGGCCAAAAACATTCAAAACAAAACCAACTTAACTCAACCAACATTCAGGCCTGCTGACATAAAAGTTTGCAGTACTTAGAAAGAACCCAACACTGTCACACAGCTAGGACAGATGTGCCCTGCTGTACCATGTCTGAATACAAAGAGCGTCTATCTACCAGAGATGACAGCTTGTGTGTGGGAGTGTGTTGTACACGGCACTTCAGAAATCAAACTTAAACCAAGATACAATTAAGTAATGGCTTCACAGTCGATTTGCACAACATTGTGGTGAACTATGAGAGATTTAAGAAGCAGACATTCAAATCGCTACGTGACCAGAAAAACTGCAGCCACTAGTTTCAAGTTGAGACACGTGGCTACTACCTTTGTCCCGGAAGGAACGGGCAGACTGTGAAGCCCTAAAGTATTAGATGTCCCGATGCAGAGCATTTGCGTATGCTACAAAGTGAAATGGTTACATTTGAAAACCAATGAGGCCGTTGTGTACCATTGGTGGTTTGCTTGTTCAAATAAATTGTCCAGAGAAGAAAAACCAGCAGCTCATTCAGACATTAGGTGTACAATATCTAAAGCCTATTATTAGAGCTGAGTGATTTTATACACTACACGGAAAGCATTTCACTGGAAAAGCGCCACCAGGCCGTGGATCCATGAATCCTCTTCTGTGTGGATACTGTTACCAAGTGAAAAAGACTCAGAATTAGCCACTTTCACAATCACTGAAATGTTTAATGGCTGTGGTTTATTTGGGGCGTCAGAGAGAGACAGAGCCATTCAATACCAGGAGGACTAAATGGAGGAGGAAAGGTTGCTTCATTATATGCTTCTAAACTTTAAATCTCTGTCTGGATTTGGAAATGTTGGTGCCTTCCAGAAAAACCTCAGGAGTAAAGGGAAGAAGTTACATACTTCAGACAACTAATAATGCCAATCAAAGTAATTATGCTAATTGCTAAGACGATAAATACAGTTTAAAATGTCAACTACATAATTATTTAGCTTTTACAAAATTTGTGAAACACGTCTTTACGGTACTCGCGTCCAACATAAATAATTCTTACACGCAAAAAAGAAAAAGGTAAATATTTTGAATGTTTTTCTGGTATCTCCCAATGTTACTGTTCTTAAATAGAAACCAGAATCGACTAAACTAAAATGTCTGCATGTCAGAGCTTAACCACAAAATATATGGAGATGCATCAATCAGGATTTTAACGGCATTAGTCAGGCTCGCTCTGTTCTGGTTAAAAAAATAAAAAAGTCAAACTCAAACATCAAATTGGCAAAGAACTACAACTACAAACTTCTAAAGCAACCAAGCAGCAATAGTCTTGGCAACTTGGAGCTCTTCTATGCGCCATAAAACAAACAGCAACTGACCCTATAATCACACTAAGAGGTTTGATTTGTCGGCTGTCAAGTCTATAAAAGAGTTGAGGGGGAGCTGAAACCTGCAACCAGGAGAGGCTGATTTTTCAGGCATATGGTCGTCCGTTTATGTCTGAAACACTTGTAGCCGAAGGGAATTGGTGTGTGGATGTTTGCCTACATTAGAGATTGAGAATATTACCAATGAAGGGATGTCATTATTTTCATGAGACCCTAGCCAGTTTGCCCCTCATTCCCTTCCCGCCCTTTGTGTAAACAGCTAAGTTTCCTAATTTTTTCTTTTTGAGTGAAACTTGATTGTTTTTCACAAGATTGACCCCACCAAAAGTCCTAAAATTAGGAAGAACACCAAGAAACTGGTGGTGGAAAACAACAAGGCAATAAGAGTTGCAAAATACTTGAGGGTCATAATGTTTTTAAGGGTAAGTAGATTTGCTCAGCTGCCTATAAAATTAAACATATATGGAAAAATTCCTAATAATAAGCTATATATTTAGATCAATGCCTTTATAAATCCACAGCAAATGTTCCAGGAGCATGTTGAAAGTAAAGAGAAAATCTACTAACCAGCGGTCAGAGGATGTTGAAATCACAGGTTAAGGGTCACATTTAATTGTCTGCAAACAATTACATGTTAAGGGAATCCTACAGCATAAAAAGCTTTGTAAGCTCAGTTCATAATGCATTACACCACGGTCTTCACTACAAAGAAAAAGAAACATTACCTGAAGCAATTTTTCAGGCATCCCATCTTACATAAAATAGTTAGCAGCATTTAAATTTTGTAGAAGACAGCAATCAACAACTACCTCATTCTCCGTGTGAATATGGGACATTTCTATGAACAATATACATTTAAAGTAAGGCATCTGTGTATTGATTGCCAGAAAATATCTATAAAGTGCAACCAATGCTAAATGTTTAAAACACAAGTGGAGCTGAGGCAAACAACGCTGGAAGAGGACATGTGTTTATCATGCTACAATAGACAGCGAGGAGGTTAAATGGGCCTTATTGTCAAAATTCTGTTTTATTTTATGCCAAATTCCATTTTTTCTGTTTCAGTTTTTATTAATTCCATTTTAACCATATTAATTAACCCAAAAAGTATATAATTATGGAGTGAATGAAAAAAAAAACAACAAAGAAAAACATGCTCAGCCAGGGTTCAGTATTTCATATCAAATGAAAAACTGCTGTGGTTCAACAGAACATTAGTTTTACAAGGTGTTCAGTGTTTCCCTCTCATTTTGTTTTAAGAACTCAAACATTATGTGCAAAAACTTAAATGTAACATAAAAGTAAATCTTCCTTTTAAAAGTGCTCTAGAGTTGAACTCAATATCAAAATACTTATTACATGTAGGAAAAGAACTTGTAAGAAGTTAAATCTTGTGCACGTTTCCATAATAATCAAGACCAAGTTTTTCCTTACATCTGTCATAAGAATCCCCACCGTACATGTTTTGCTATGGACTCTAATTTGTTTATTAAATTCAACGATTCGACACATTTTCCGCATTGTAGAAATCATGGGGCCCCAGATACAGCTGCAGTATAAAAAAATGCCCCAAAAAGAGGGTCCAACAAAGCAACAAAAACTACTTTAATCTGTCAATTAAAGCTGAGCAGAAATTCATATATAATAAGCTTAAACACAGGACATTTATTGTTCCCTGAAAGGACCCTGTAGCCCAAATGAAATCGCCAACATCCTTGGGTACAGTACAGCAGGATAAAAAAAAAATTAAAATGCTTTCCTAAAAGTAAATGGAAATCTGTGACCTGAGCTGACACTCCATATTTTACCCTCAGTCGCTCTGCTTTTGTCTCCAGCAGCTTCGCAGAGAATGGATCAATGGCAACGGCTCTACCCCTCAGGTAGACCGCTCGCCGCTCATCTCCAGCGCCTTAACGACCTCCCCCACTGGGACTGGACGCAGCCCGTGAACACATTAACAGCCATTTTAAAGACACACTGGCTCCTCAGCTGCGTCCTTAGGGTTCAATACAAGGAGAAACAACAATTATGTCGCCCGATAGAGAAGCCACAAGTATGAATTATTATAGCCTAATAAAAGACAACACAGCACTAACTCATTTTTGGGTAGCTAAGCAGCACTGGCCTTTGTTATATTGATTTAATCCCTCATACTGACCAGCTATGTAACAGGACAACGCGTCTGTGTGATGATTTTAAATTTAAGGCGACAGCTAACAAATGACCGCAACTAATGATTTTTTTTTTCTGTGCTGCCAGCTCAACATTTTAAATGTCTAATCCTCTTTATGAGGTGATCAGAAAACAGGATTTTTTAAAAATAGATATTCTATTAATAATAACAAAAAAAAAAAGATCGGATTACTTGTGCGGGTTTGATCACCAGGGTAGGAATGGGGGCAGGGACCCAGCCTAGGAGGTGCCCTGGTTGGGGGAGGGAGAAGAACGCAGAGCGCATGTGGTTAGCTGAGCCATAATCTAACTGTACCCAAGTGAAGAAAAAAAAAAAACTCTTCCTTGTCTTCTCTTTCTCACTGACAAGCTCACTCTCCATCTTACTCCTCCCTGTCTCTCTCTCACACACACGCACACACGCCCACCCACCCCTCCACACACACCCACCCCTTACTTGCTTGTTCTGTTCTAGGCTTGGCCAGCCCAGAAGTCTCCGAGAGTGTGTGTGCGTGTGTGTGTGTGTGCCCCTACTGGTTGTGTCCCGAACGCCAAGGGTTAAGCCCCTGCCATTTTAACGCCACTGACAGATCAGACCATTAGGGTGTTACCTAACAAAATGGAAGCCTTTAACCCTGAATCTGCCAGACTCTCTTTGTGTGTGTGTGTCTGTGTGTGTGTAAATGAGAGCCGGAGCTACACAGAGTGTATCTGTGTGTGCGCATGTCTCCACCTGGATTCTCCCCCAGCAACATGACGACAACGAAATACCAACAAGACCAGGAAGTATGAAAAACCCCTGACTTCTGTACATGATCGCATGAAACTGCCGGTAGACATACGGCCGCATTTAACCACAAGAGCTCGCTTGTTTGCATCACACAGACAAACTCGCACCTCATCATGTAACCTCCTCGCACAAAGACCCAACGTCTAATCTGGATTATTGTAGACACACGTAGAACTGCAGTGACGTTGCGTGTCTGTTGGCCAGCAATTAAACTGTATAAAGGCTACAAAACTCACATAAAATACTACTCATCTCATCCCGCAGTATCATTCTACACTATAATTGTGCGATCCCTAGATACATTTTCAGCCACAAGTATTTACAATCCACAATATAAAAGAATAGCTAAACATTGTCAAAAATCTAAGGAAGGGCTAATCTCAAATTTCAGCCTAATTGCTTCCAAATGGTCCCTCTGTAATCCTGTAAAACCAGAAGCACATACCCTCATAGAAACTGGAGGGCCAGGACACACGCAGACTGCTATCAGATTACATTTCTTAGGAATGGATCTAAGCAGGAAGTGACCAGGGCAAAAAAGGGACCACTGGGAGTCAAACAAAACCATATAAAAAGACGTGCTGCATCAAGTTATTTTGGATCTTCTTGATTGCCTAACAAGCTCTCCTCCAGCATCAGACACCTGGCATCTAGAACAGGCTCCCACTCTTAACTAGTGTTGTGTGATGTAAAAGAGCAACCAAGGGTTTCTTCCTTCATCTGCTACTTCTTGCTTCCACATTACACCATTTCGTCACAATCTCCGCCGTCCTCCGCTTATCTGAGATCAAGTTGAAGGGGTGACTGGTCCAGGAGGGAAGGTCAGACATCCATCTCCCCAGTGACATTCCCCAGCTCCTACTGGGGGATACCAAGGCCAAAAGGGATGGCTATTCTGTCCAGCAAGTTCTAAGTTTTCCTTGGGGTCATAACTGGGGTTGCACAAAATATCACAAATACATCAATGTCGCAATCACTTTGTGCAATATTCATATTGCAAAGAACAGCTTGGTGTTCATAAACTTGAGGCTAATACATTCCAAGTGTTGTGAACTTGCATTTTTGATGCTTATGTATCGGTTAGCCTGCAGGACACACGCTCACAGCAGACACAGAGTCACTGTCCGGAAGCTAAAAGGTCACAGAGTGTAGGCAGCACACACGAGAAAGAGAGGAAAGAAGACAATAGGCATATATTGTAACTGATATCACGATTGCCATATTTAACATTATTATCTCAGTTGAAAGATTTTCTAATGTTGTGCATCCCTATAGTCACAACCCAGTTGGAAGTCAACAACAAACCTCCAAACTAAAGTTTGCTGTATGAAGCTGTACCGATGTATTCACAAGCTACAGTTTCAAAATCTCACACTTTTCTGTCAAATGATGCCTCGTTTTTACAGTCCGAATAATAAGATGGCAAAGAAAATGCTGAACCGTTCATTGGTTTTATAAAGCATAAAACAGCATATTTCCCCTTCTTGGTCTGCTACAACACACTTCTGGTCATCTAGCTGACATAAAATGTCCAATAGTTACTGTTTATCTAAAAGAAGAAACTTTTTGTTGTTTGGAAAATCTGACAGTCATGGAAAAAACAGACATTGATGGCATGGAAAGAACAAAAGTGCAACCAACGCTGCTATTAAGGCAACATTTTACAATGCTAGTTATCAAACTACAAGCCACATATCTGTGAAGCAGCTGCCTGCATTCTCGACCAGAGCAGATAGAGTAAACAGCTAATATTAGTTTGTTATACTCAATATTTACTCAATACTGACCAAACCATAAAAAGAATACAATATCCTGCTCAATAAAAAGACTAACAACATTAGATTCTACATTCTATAGATGTAGAAAATTCCTTTGGTCCACTTGTCTGGTCTGGACCAAAGGCAAACTTCTTTTCTTGTTTGTTGGTTTGTTTTCACATTGTGCTTTTTTATAAATGACCTACATTTTGTAAACAAAACAATGCGGTAGATTGTTACTGCTTCCATTGGACAGAAATGATGCAAGGATCAAGGAGGGCAAGGGGCTAAAATCAGCTGCAGGACTTAAAATGCAAACAAAATTTAGAAATAATTTATAACAGACAGAATACTGGCCAATTCAAAAAATACCAGTTGTGAAGGTTATTGCTAAAAAAAAAACAAAACAAAAAACAAAAAAAACCTGAATGCTCACAAAACTAAACCAAAACATGACTTCTATTTAGGGCTGCAAGATAGAAAATATTGTGATGAAATTATTAGTGGTAAATGTTGTGATGACAAAACCTGTTCATCTGCTGTTTAAGACTGTGTTCCTAATGGATGAATACTAAATTAGCATGTAGAAAGCAAGAATCACAACAATCGGAATATATTACCCCGCAATTAAGCCACTCCAAAGTCTCCTTTTTGATATGAATTTTGCACACACTTATATTGTGATGAAATATCCTCGAGATTCTGTGGCGCCCTACGGTCATTAATCTAAAAATGAACATATTGCTGAGACATCACATTTAATGAGGCTGCTGACATGCAAAAATCAAAGCAGCCGCTACACCAAAAATGATACACAACTCCAAAAAATACAAAAAAAAAGTATAACATAAATAGCTTGTTTGCCTGCACAATGATCTTTGAAATCATAGGGGAAAAAACATTTCTATTCCCTGTCAAGCCACTTTTACCGGTCAACTGACAAAGGTCAAGACAATGCATATTTAATGCATTTACTAACATAAAAAAAATCACACCTTATATGTCATTACAAACAATAGTTATCCTTTCCAGAAATGAAAAAATTTTCATTTTTAACTAGTTGGATTTGGTGTTATTTAATTAACACCTTTGACAATTAAATAATATGAGCTGCACATAGACCTAAATTAAAAGCGGTGAGGTAAATTATCACTGCCAGTAAGAGAAATGCATTACTGAAGATAATTTACTACATAAATACATAAAAGACACATAACCTGAAGCTGCCGTCACTTTCAAAAACAAAACAACAAGAGGTGTCTGATGGCTAAAGAGGACAGGATGGTCACATTGTTAACACACATGCTTGACAAAACCCAACAGGGTAAACAAGTAATAGTCAGGGCAGATACGGTTTAAAGACCTTCCCGGCTTCTGCTTAAAGAACCGCCCCAGGGTTTCGGGTGGTTATTCCTGTCCACTACGTCTACTCCTCTCCTCTGGTACCTGGAGGAACTGTCAGGAAGGGAGTTTCTCAGATATAATGAAAACATTGTAAATCAGCAAAGTTCTGCTTGGGTGATATAATAGAACAAGATGTCAGAGGTGGTAAAGTAAAGAATTGGTGCTTTAAAAAATGGCAAGGAAGTCTAAAGGTTTAATATCAGTAAGCTTATATTACTTATATGACGTGTGAAATATTTTCTATACTAGTAATCATAAAAGGTGAACACCCTTATTAGAAGACAATAGAGATGACTCATTATTAGCAAAGAAATGGAAAAAAATAGCCATGTTCATGCTTGGTAAGACACCAAACATGAACTTGTAGAAAGAGAACTTAGTTTTTTATTTTTTCTTGAATCGGTGACATTGTAACATAATCTAAAACTGCCAAAGCTGAACTGTGACATGTAGCCTAAAGAAGTATAATAAAATACCATGATGAGGGAGGAGGAGAAGGGAGGAGAGTAGTTACACATTTAAGTACATACACTTTCATATCAGCTATAGTGAATAAGGAGTAAGACACACGTGCCATAATTAAGATTACATAACAGCAGGATTAAAATCTATATTATATTTCACAGATAAGAACATTTCCAGTATTCATACTCCTTGAATGTTTTTCACACTTTTGCTACGTACATTCACACACTGGTGTGTTTTCCTAACGTGACAGAAGAAAACAAAAGTAGCGCAAAATCGTGAAGTGGAAGGGAAATGATAGAATGTTTCTAATATATTTTACAACTAAAAAGTGTAGCCAGCATCTCTATTCGATCCACCTGAGTCAATGATTCATAGATCCACCCATCATGGTAATTACAGCTGCCAAGTTCTTCTGGCAGATGTCTTTACCAGCTTTGCAAATGGAAACACAGAACTTTCTGTCCATTCCACTTTGGTACAAAAAAAAAGAAAGAAAACAAAAACCCCTCAAGCTTACTCATTCTGGATGGGAACATCAATTTACAAGTCTTGCCACAAAGCCTTAGTCAGACTTAGGTCTGTACTTTGACAGGGCCGTAAAGTGCCCAGGTCTAAACCAGACTTGCCCATTTTACGGTTCCTGGTCGCCGTCCAGCCCTTTAGATTTTTCATTGTCTGGTTTTTAAGTGGAAATCAGAAAGACAGGAATTACTGAATCTAACAGAAAACATAAAGAGACACTATGCAAATGCATGAGAATTGCGATAATGATTCATGTCAAATAAAGATAACGATTCAGTTGTCAAAATGTTGGGTCACATCTTATTAATGAGTTGCAGTTTTTATTGTAGCAAGGATGTAAAAGTGATATTAGTAGTTTATTATCAAATATACACTTTGAAAAAAGGTCCAGACAATAGTTTGGTCTTGTAACATCGTAACAGATATGTCCATGGTCCTGGGGTCAAAATAATAATAGATTTTATTTATAATGCCCTTTGTATCTTTAGATCTCAGAGGGAAATAATCACCCAATTCTTGTTCACTTGTAGCTCTGATTCTACATTTAGAGTCACTGTGTGTCTTGTCACTTTCATCAGCTGCCTTGTTTGGCTAAAGAAAAGCATCCCACAGCATTATGCTGCCACTCCTATGCTTTAAAGACTCATCTAATCAGATAACATTATTCCACAGGTTTGCCACAAAGTATTTCAACATTCTGCTTTTTATTTTGTATTAATACAAAATAAACATTTTGTAACCTGTGTTATTTAAACACAGGTTGACTATTTCCCAATTGAGTGAAGGCAATTGGGTTATATTTAGGAGAATCAGTGTAAAAGGGGGAATACAAATACCTGCCACACTTCTCATTTTTGTAAAGCACTCTAAAAATAATAATAATAATAATAATTAAAAGCATCTGTTTACTTTCACTTCACAGTCGCACCCTGACACATAAAATACATTGAATATTGTGGTTGTCACATTAAAGACGTCCAAGGGGTGCTAATACTTTTCCAGGCAGATAATCGCAACACAGAGTGAATACCCATGGAAACAAATGTGGAAAATAATATACATTAGTCAACATATCTGTACGTTAAAGTTTTAATCAAGATGAATAACAGAGCATCAGAAGTCATGCCTGTCTAGTTACATCACTCTCAGGGGAGTTGCTCCCCCCCATCTTTCTTTTTTTATAAGAGCACCCCTCCTCAGGCAACTCCAAGGCGCATCATAAAATGCAAAGCGACACATGTCCTCTTTCACCAGCCAAGGGTGCCAACTGTCTGCCTGATCTAAATAGAGGACACTTGCTCAGAAGAGAAAGTGATAAGCTGACTGCTGAACATCTCACAAAAAAAAAAACATAAAGTCAGAATTGCAAAACACACATGACCTCTTGAAGATCAGGCAGGGACCTTTGGTCGGGAGCTTAATAGAAATGAGATGACTGCATAAAGCAACCTAAAAAAACTAAGAAAGTCACTGTAGTACAATAACAATAGCGGCATAAATTAAGAGGCATGTCTCTACTGATATAATACTTCCTAAATCTTTGACCTCAACAGGCACTGAACAGTGTAGTAACTAAAAGACCATGTCGACTTCGCATTAGGTCTTGAATTTTCATCATGCTACACAAACCTTGCTTTTCTAGTGAAACAAAAGTAGGAATTTAGATGTCTCACTAAAGCACCTACCAAGCGTGGGTGATTGCTACTAAGCTGTCGTGGACCGACAGACACACCGGCCAAGGCACAATCGTCCACCATTACGCCTCCATAAAGTCTCTTCACGCTTGAGCTAATCTTACAAAGTTATGAGATCAATGGCTTCTGGAAGCGCAAGAGGATAAATCTACAATTAGGAGAAACCGCAGACTTATAAATGCCTGCTGACAACAATAGTAATACTGTTTAAAAACTTAAGTGACGCTACTTAAGCCTCGGAAGAGCGGATGCCTGTGTTGAACTAACCCATCAACAACAACAAGCTATCGTATGCTAACGTTAACTTGGCTTCCCAACAACAACCTGTCCATCTGTCCGGCTACAAAACCAGAGGCTACATAAATCCAGCTACCAGCCCACAATGGTCCTCGGCGATTAGTTGTGATACCAGGTGGAAACCAGGAGCTTGTGCCCCTTTAAGAAGTGATAATACATATCATACAGTTTTGTCTGGGTGTTTCTACTCCTTCAAATAGCGATACACGAAAGAGACAATGAAACCGACCCCGTTTCGGAAAGCAACGGGGTAGTACAAGACGAGCTAACATGCAAGCTAAGTTAGCCTGCTAACGCTAATTCTCTGGTCTGTACAAACAGTCCCTGGATGTCTTCACGAATAATTGAGCGTTAATTACACAGAGAAATGCCATTTTTGGCTAAATCATTTTTGGCTTCAAATTAGCAAATACAGTAATTAACTTTCATTATGTACTAATGCCGGTGCAGGATAAAACAAGTTTGATAGGAAAAGTTTGCTTTATTTTGCTCCACTTTTGAGGCTTTGCTCCTGGCAGTCCGTCCTCGGTAGGTGTGTGTGTGTGTGTGTGTGAATGTGAATGTGTGTGTGTGTGTGGAGCCCAACGACACACAAACTGTTACCTTGCACGTTAGCGGAGATCAAGCTATGCTAGCTAGCTTAACTTGCGTTAGCCGAGCTAACACCGACAGAAAAAAAACTTCCGTCACCGTCACGTTTTAATTGGAAATTATGATCTCGGATAAGATTACAGGACAACGAAATAAAGTTTCACGAACTTACGGAGTATATAGGAGGAGCCGGGTCGAGTTCCCCCGCGGTTTTCACTTGTTTGGCGTCAATATTTAGCTGGCTTTGGCGTAAAAAAATCCCGGGGATCCCCTCTCTTCTGTCCGCTGCCACTCCGGTTGCCAGATAATGTAATGAGCCACCACAGGCGGCGTCATGCTGCGTTCATACACACCTCGGAAATGGTAAGTGCTGCGATGGAAGAAAAAAAGATGTGTTCTGGAACGACTTCACGGAAGTGACCGAGGAGTAGGACTAATACATTTTTGCGAATGCTTTGACTTTGGAATTTGATATATTACACGCATGTCCACTTTTAATGTGGACATTATGCATAAATAAAATAGCTCCAGCTGTTAGTAGTTAATTGAGTCACATAATCTATTTACAGTTTTGACAAAATAATTCGTCCCAGACAACAGGTAGCATATTTAATGTTACGCCTCCTCATTGTATAAAACAATATATTTTTTAACTCGAATTACCTCCTGTCTTAACAAGAGCTCATTCAATAAAGTTCATATTTTTTATGAATATATTCATTCATTTAGAAATGTCTGGGTGAAAGAAAGCTACACAAACCATATGCCGTTTAAAAAGTTTGTCCCTGTTCTGCTGTGACATAATGAATGTGCATATACAATTGAATTGTACCTTTACAAGATACAGTTCTATGGAAAAGCACACAACCTTTTCACATTTTGTCATGTTGAAATCCTAGAAAGTCTATTTTAATTATTTCAAGGCACAGTAGTGCAGGGAACAATTGAGTGGACAGAACATGGCACATGGTTTCCAGTTGTTTTATGAAGAACTGAAAAGTATGTCATGCATTTGTTTCAGCCTCTCACTCCAAGTCAGCACTTTGCAATTAAATTAAAGCTGCAAATCTTTTGGGGGCATGTCTTCCAGCCATGCACATGTAAAGGTTGATGTTTTCAGATTTTTTCTTCATGGGAAATTGTTCACTGTCAGAGTTATGGTTAAAGAGTGCCTGCGAATCATAATTTTCAAGTTGCCACATGTTCTCAAGAATATCTAGCTCTGCTCTTTGACTAGGTAATTCAAACTCATGAATATGCTTTCCATTGTAGACCAGGCTATATGTTTTATGTTCTCCAGAACTGTCCTCTTGACCCATAAAGCTATTTTCCACTGTAACATACTAAACCTGTCTGGTTGTTTTTTCTAGATACAATTACTTGGTAGTAGATCCTTTTTTATGATGTGACTTCAAAAGGTTGCTGGTCACTGACTGGCTTGAGCGGTGGTGTCCAAAGTCAGTCTTCAATGGTTGGTAAATGTTTTAGTTCATTTCCTTGCTCATCAGACCTGGATTAAATGATGGATCACATGCTGCCCTTTGTAAAACTTTATAACATTATAAGGAGGCAGTTGGACTATTCATGTCAGTTTTATTGACACAGAGACAAACTGGCAGGACGCTGGTCACTGAAGACAATTGGCCTTGACAATTGACCATTATGAAAGACTATTATACAACAATAAAAAATTACCCTTTTTTAACTTGCAATAGTCATTGGGCTCTTCCTATCTTTAAAGAGGTTGTATTACGCATTTTCAAGGCATATAATGCCATTTTATAAAGTAATGAAGAAATTATGTCACTTTCAGTTATAAAAATGCTGTAAATATCAAAAATGATTTAAGAAATCTGACTGTAATTTGACATCTTGAAATTGGGCATCCGTTTCTTTAAGAAGCTCCTATTTCCAGCACTTTGCCTTTAGCACATCGTTACAACAATGCTTCTCATTATGCTATTTACAACCATTCTTAGAAGAATTGTACTGAGAAGTAGTCCGTACGATAAGTTCAGCAGAATTGCAGTTCCATCAGGTGTTTGCTAATTGCTGCTGCTAGTCTAGAGGAGATGAGTGGTAAAGACACAGGGGACAGGTGATCTGTGAGGAGCTCTAAGGAGAATAAGTGGATATAAGCAGCTCCTTATGAAAGCAAGAGTTTAGACACCCCAAATAGCTACCATGGGATATTAACATGCATGAACAAATCAAACCAAACACTCTAGGTATGTTCTTGATGAGGGAAAATCAAAAAAATGATTTTTTTCACAATACTCTCACTCCTTAAGGAAAAAGGCAACAAACATGCCCACAGTATGATCCTACCACCTTTAGCAATGGCGTCTTCATGGAGCTTTGAAGAAATCCCCCACCTCTCCATTGAAATTGTTATGGATTTCTTCTTGCCAAGATCTCATAAAAGCCGTATTTGTGAAAGTGGATGTCTAATGGTTGCGGTGGTGACAAAACCTAAGCTGTAGATCTCTGTAGTTCTCGCAGGTTAAACAACGCCCCCCCCCAGAATGCCTCACTGATAAATGCCCGACTGTCACTTTGGGTAGACAGCTACATCTCGATGAAACGACAGCTGTGGCTTACTTGTTCCATGTCCGATGATAGACTGAACAATGTTCTGAGATATTCAGACTTAGCTCATTGTTTTCTAGCTCAGTCCTACTTGTTACTTCAGCCACGCTGTCCTTGACCAGTCTGGTCTGCTTCTGAGCAAAGCAGTTAACAAAATCAAAACAATTTCAGCAAATCAACGTTCTAACCTGCCCTTTCAGTGCATAATGAAAGTAAAACGCATTACTGGAATGATCATACAAATGGCTAAATTTGCTGCCTCATTCAAAAGCTGCATATGTCCAATCAATACGATTCAATGAGCATATCTACAACACATACAGATTCCAGACCTCTTTGATAAGGAAGTGAGCACAAATCACACTAACACAAAAATAAGACATCGGAATGGAGACATCAGTCAATAAACTGACGGATTTCAATCATATTTTTATTGGAAAAAATATTGAAAACAATGTAAGAATTAAAAATGGAGGCATTGGATAAAATATGGCTAGTACTGAAGCTTAAACTGTGTGTCCACCTCTTACAGTGCTTTAAATACCAAGCATTGAGATACCTACATAGGGTAGCTAAAATAATACATATCACACTTTACTAAATATAAAATGTCACTGTACAATAAAAGGTTCAACAAGTGGCAAATTTATACAAACACACAAATGTGAAACAAAAATAAATCTTTTTTCAATGTTTCGAAAAAAGTAAGCCGATCTGTGGAAATTAAAACAATAAAATAAATCAGAAATGCTCTATAATGGAACTTAAACAAATACATGAGAGAAATGTGTATTTTTTTTAAGGATATTAGTGATAATATGATAAATTCTACTAGTATTTAAAATGCATCCCCTAAACACAGTGGATTGTGCCTCAAAACAACATATGCTGATATTTTTTATTATTTTTTTTCTTTCTTTACACAGACTTTTCAAATGGATATATTGTGAAAATATGTTACAGATCTATATTACCTACTATGGATTTTTGTGCAAAAAAAAAAAAAAAAAAAAATCATCAAAAGTTTACGGTTCGTGCCCGAGCTGAAAAACTATAGTGCAGGGAGTCTGGATTAGTAACTTCCACACATGGGAGAGAAAAACAGCTTCCATACAAAAAAGGCAAGATGTAAAATATTTATCAACAGTTACAAAAATAGCAACATGAATAAATTAATTTCATCTACATATTTTTACTGCCCATATCTAACTGGATCTTTTCCAAGAAATGGAAATAGAAGATAATCCTGGCAAACTCAAATCCCTACATCTGAGGCAATGAAGCCCTTTTATACATTGCCATGTGTCTTTCTTCCCAAAACCAACAGTCATACCCGGATCTTGTGCCCCAAGTCCATGCCGCCAGAGTGTTATTGTTTGATAGCGTTTGGAAAAATTAGTAGCAGACAATCAGGAAGTAATCTTCAGAAGCAAATAAAGTGAACGTCCAACCTGTCACTTGTTAAAATCCTTTTTTTTTTAAGCTACAGTGGTGTGGATAGCAGGTTTTTTTAGGCATCAAATTGCTGCTTGTGGTAATTTACCAGCTACAATCATGCAGCAGGAGGCTCCTCATAGCAGGCTTGCGAGGCTCGTGGTTGGACCATTCTGGGCTTGGATCTGAACAGGAGGAGGGCCGTCCGTCCACTGGAAAACAAACAAATTGTGCAACTGCAGCATTATGACACGCATCGAAAGCAAAAGATGCATTAACGAGGTAAATGTGCAGATCTCACAAAAGGGAAAAACATGGTAAGGCAATAACGGAAGATTAGATTTCCTCAAATCTGCTTTACGTACGCTGATGAGGTTATGCTCAGGGAGGCTGCAGGCCGCAATGTGGTCCTGCAGCAGCTGCTGGGAGAAATTCTGGTGCATCTGTGCAGCCTCGTGGGCATCGATGTTGTTTCCAAGGGCCTTGTTCAAGTCTGCAAGAATAACACTAGGGTTTCAGTCTTTCATTCTGAAGCACCAATCCACGATTCGCAACCCTGCTGGCAATGTGCGAGGCTCGCGCTCGTCTCTCCGGAAAGCAAACAATGAAAAGTGGAGTACGAACCTTTCAACAGCGCCGAAGACCAGAGCTGCACAGACATGTCCGGGATTTTGCTGGCTAGCTGCATGGCAGGTACAACCATGTTGTTGCTTTCCTAAAAGGAGGAATAATGATATACATGTCTATGTAAAAAAACACCTTAATTGCTGTAATAATAATAATAATCACATACTGAACAAAAACACCAATGCTCTTGAATGTACATCGTTTCCACAGATTTAAATGTCTGCTGCTACAATCACGATTGGAAGAAGAGCTTGTAATCATGTTTAGTGAGAAGACTCCTACAAATACTGAATCATTTATTAGATATATTAATATATTCATATTGTGTCCAAGGCTTCAAGCAATTAAAATTTCATTGCCTGGAATACAGGATGTTTAAAGGGGGAGGGGTCTCTTTCTAAGGATCATTGGATAACTGACCGCTACCACCAGAGGTTTTTTTTCCCTTCTTTTTTTTTTATCAGTTTTAGTAATTTGGGTCAACTGGAACTTAATCCCAATTGATTGCATCCCTACAAAATGAGAGCTTCTTTTTTTTTTTTTAAACAACCAAAACGGACTGAACTTCAGATCACAGTATCCAGCTTTACAAATGCTAATGGGGAAACATCTGTTAAACAAACATAAATGAATCATTTTAATATAGGGTTGTTTTTCTCTCTTCAGGTTATTTTGATTTTATTTTTATTGCTCTTATTTTTGCATACAGCACTTTGGTCTTGTGGGTGTTTGTAAGGTGTCTATAAACAAAGCAACGTTTCACAAGCATGTTTTACTTCTCTGGGGAAAAAGATTGGTCAGTCATTTTATTTATTTTCGTTTCAAGATGGAAGATTACATTTTGCCGTCTGTTGTGTCAAAGTTTAGTCTCAGAAATAAAATAAAAAAACTAACTCAGTAGTTAGAAATAGGTTTCTGCATCAGGTTTTGCTCACAGCAGACTTAACTAGAGATCTCAAAGAAAACATGAAGAAAATGCCTTTACAGTATTTCTGCCAGAAGTGAGATGTACACACTCTCGCATCCTCGCATTTGATTAGTTAATGGATAAAAATGCCCAGAGAATGGAAATGGCCCTTTTCAGCTTGATCAGCAGTTTGGGAACTCGAAAATACGACTCTTTTTACGACCATTGAACGCAACACACCTAAGGTTTGTGTTAGCTGCCCTTTTCCGTGTGTCGTTAGTGAGCGAATAGATCTCAAAGGTAGATATTTTCAGTGTCAGTGAGGTGTGTTAAAGTAATAAAATATTAACAATATTGTGGAAAGAAAAGTTGGAAGCAAACTGGATTTTAGTAATGAGAGATTGAAAAGACTTTAAAATGTCATCTTTACTTCACCTTTGTTCGCAACATTAAAATTCTGTTTTATTGGGACTCCTCTCTCATACAGGCTTTTCTCCAATAAAAAATAATTACTGCAAGAATATGAATAAGAAAATTCAATCAGAATGCTGTTCCTCGATCATCTGTTATAGTTCTTGAAGAGAAACCAAAATCAGTTAGAAATGGTATCGGCAGGTCAAAACTCTATAAAAAAACATCTAGAAAAAATTCTCATTGGTGTATCTCTACTAATGTAGTGCATAAACAGGAGAAGATATATATCAGAATGGCATTTTTCAATCAAAAACTAGCATGAAATTACTGTTAATATTGATTAAAACAATCTTGACCAATACATTTGGCCGAGCTGCTTTGCTTTAATCGTTTACACCACCCAAAACTGATAAGCTGCACTTTTTTGATTCACTACCCACTCCAATATCATCAGAGTCCAAAAGTAAAGGCTCTTGTAAGTCTAGTTGATTTATTTTAGGTTTGGCTGGCCAGAATAAACGTACAGTTTTCTGTTCCAGAGGTTAAACATAATTGGATAAAAAGGACAGACTGACTTTAAGAAGAAAAAACAAAAAACAAGGAAACCACAATGTTCTGTCCTTTTAACCTTGTGATTCAACCTTATCCACAGTCCAGTTGTTTCATATTAAAAAAAAGTATTTTTAGTGCGAGTGTGAGCAATGTTTGCTAGGTGATTGTCTTACTCTGTGGTTGCCCAGTACATAGAAAATGTGGCCCAGTAGAACCAGAGAGCAGGCCGTGAGTCTGTTCAGATCCTCAGCGTTAGACATTTTCAGTGTTTCTCTTAGGAAACGCCTAGAACGCATAAAGAGGCAGTGTGAGCATAAGACAGAACTTTGCATATGGGGATTTAAATTTTTGGAGCAGCGAACTTTGAAGTTCCCGTACTTTGCCTCGTTGTAGCGTCCCTGAAAAAAGGACAAGAGTCCCCTTATGTAAAAGGCTGCAGCGCGGAGGCAGTGGGAGCTGAATGAAAACAAAAAAGGAAACAGTTGAAGTGTAGACAACAAAACTATATTATAACATGGCATTTTAATGCAAAATAATACATTAAACAACTTCTACCTGACGGGGAAATTATGATCCGGGTTTATTCTCTCCAAGAGGCCATACAGCTGGAAGAAGAGACAAAAACACGAGCATGTTGATATGCTGGAAATATTAATGTCTTCGATTCTGAAAATGCCTTTGGTTTTCGTGCATTTTGAACTTTGTTCTTAGAAGAAGAACATTGTTAGTTTGAACACGCTTCGCCACAGTCTGGTGAGCATTGTTTTCTACTGAGTGGGAAGTAAAACAGGACACCTGAAAAGTTTATTAGTGCCCCCTGGTGGCAAAACAAAAGAATAAATTTTAAAAGCAACTGTTTTTCAACTGAACTCCACACATTCATGTTACTCTTTGACTGGTAAAATATTGAGCATCTAGTACATTACAAGACAAATGCAATCCACTTCTTTATAGAAGTTTTCTACACTGAAATACTCCAACCTAAAAAGCGTAAAATGAATCCATCTCACCTCCTGGTGTCTGTTTCCTTCCCTGATGTACACACTGGCCAGGTTGGTTACAATGTACGTCCACAGCTCCTGGTGTGTGGTGAGCTGCAACACGAACAGCGACTTGGTGACAAGAACTCACACCAGTTACAGCTATGCAGAAAGGGCGAGACCGAAGCGGTGCCAACGTTGATGTGAAATCACAACGCACTCACCCGCAACGCTGTGGTAAACTGTGCTTCTGCGTTGTCCATACAGTTCACTGAGATGCAGTACAGACCCTGTGAGGTGAAAGTCAGAGGAAAGTTATTTGATGGGATTTTGAGTAATTGCCCATTTCGCAACTGCAGTTTTTGCAATTTTCCAGGTTTGCAAAAAATGTCCTTAATATTCTGGGAATTTGAGGATAAAACATTCACCTACTTGGCTAATCTGTAAATTACAGATTCACAAAACACAACACCTGTTTGTCAGGGTGACTTCAAAGCCAGACCAAGTATTTTTTTTTACCATATTTATGCAAACTTGGCAAATGATCAAATCAAATTCCTTATTTTCAAGACTGTGTGGGAACCTTGCGATTGGATTAAAAACAACTCTCGTGTTGATAGTTCTTCTTTCGTCTATAACCTTGGCAAATAACTTGACACTTTGTGCACTATGACATTTTCCTCCCTTAGTTTGAAAAAAATTCTTTGGATTCTAGAAAATGTAAAATTTAAATTAAAAAAAATTAAAACTTCAGACTCTCTAGACGAAAAAGAACTCCTTCAAAACTGGATTTTTCTTTGCAGGCGAGTATGTCCCGTAATACTTTAATTTTAGCTGGAGTCCCAAAACTATTCCTTCATCTGCTTTCAAACATAACATGATTTAAACACAATAAATATAGAGCCATTTTCAGCTAATAAGAAGCTGTTTTATTTTTTTTTGCAAAGTTAAGGTTGTACCACTGCGAGAACAGTCATTCCGGACTTAAACAAACGTTTAACAAAGAAGCTGCAGAGCGTCTCAAAATGCTACACAGCTCAAGTGATGACTCAGAAAGTAATTTGGTGCCATGCAGAAAAAATGGTCCAGGTAAATATGTAGAGCTGTGTTACTGAGTAAGGCGATTTCTCTGGAACGGAGATCATTTGACAAGTTGAGACACTTCACTCCTCATCTACTGAGACTTGCACCATGTTGAAAAGAAATGCATTTTCATTATTGGGTCTGACCTTGTGGGTTGGTGGTTGCAAACTTTGCAAAGATGAACTGCGGTGGCCACTAAGACAGACAGAAATGATTTGCTAAAGCTGCCAGCAGGCCAGTCTTTGTCGAGCCACGTCTTTGGTAATTACAGTGCATCTATTTGATTTTCATCAATTCGTATTTTAGAAAATAGTGCAGAGGTATGAGAAATGCTACATCAGAGTCGAGTTTGTGAATTCTGCTTGTTGCTACATTATTAACAATAAAGCCGTGGCTATTTTGATAGTTTACATTTGCCATCTGCTCTGCACTTCTCCACTTTCAGAGCAACTTTACAGCAGCCGGCTGATGCTATGCCTGTTTAATGTTCTGATGATTTTCCCATCTTTAAACTACTTCAGGAACTTACTAGCTAAGCCTAAAGCATACTGATGCACTAGCTTCCTACAATAATCTACTGTTCAGAGCTTCAGAAAGCAGGTACAATGCCCAGCCCTCTGCAGGACATCTCCAGTTTTCTCTGTTCTCTCTGCGATCAACAACTTTTCTGACTGGCTCAGGCACGTCTACCATTAACCCCTTCTGACCAGCCTTACACCTGAATTGCAATATTGATTTGTGGGTAACCCTCTTATGAGTTGATTCAAAATACTCACTAATAGTGTGTGTAGTTGAGCAGCATGGTTGTTGAATAACCTGGGGGACTGTTGGCACAGTTGACAAACCTGTGAAATCTAAACAGAGACACAAATGTTCATCAAGTATGCAAATTCTGTTTTAACACAGCGTGAACACAAACTTTTAGTGATGTTCAAAAAAACAAAGGAACTAAGATAAATAATTTCAGAACATTTTTGATCTCTAGTATCAACTTTAACCTTTACGACATACTTGAAAAACAAACTGAAACCTTTAAAAAGGACAGATAAACTGAAATAATGTGGTTGGATTTAGGACTCAAAGTGGAACATGTTCACACTTGGAATCTGTCAGACAGTGAAGGAAACTCCTGTGCTTCTCCAGACCTCAACAGATCAGTTTAAGGACTGATCACAATGAAATTCACAATGATGTTCACACAGCATTTAAATGCAACCCAAACATCATTCTGCTGATTTCAATGTTGGGGTTTGAGTTCTGCTAAAAAATGTATTTGATCTTCAGCTTTCCAGCCGGAATGTTTTGCTCAGTCACTGAAAAGTGTTTGAAACTGTTCAGAATTGCCTCAACTGTCCGCAGTTCAGTTGAAGGAAATCAAATTATGTGTGTCACCACCACACTTCTCTGTGGGTTTGGCGTCATTTTAATAGATGAGTGGTGTCATTTCTGCATCTAACAGAATTATGAACAAAAAGCAAAGAGAAAAAAAACTTGGTTTCATTTGATCACGATACACTTTTGGAAATGCTTCTGGAATCCCTCAAATGTGTTTTTTCCCTTGGAAATTAATAGACTTATTATGTATAAATTTATTTAGAGGTAAAAATAGCCAGTTGAAATGACTCCTATGTATTTTGAGTTTAGATGTGGTGGTTAATTCTCAGCACAGTCTTCATTAGGATGTGCAACCACATTATTTTATTTCCCCCTGTTTTTAGTTTCCTCTTAAAATGTTTCAGTTTGTTTATAAAGGTGAGTTTTTCTGGTTATAAGCTGGAAAAACTTAAAAACTGAGCTTCAAATGTTCCATATGAGCTTTTTAACATGGCGCATATTTAAATATATGGCGACAGGAACAGAGACAATGTACCTCCTGTAATGCCGTGGCCTTGTGGCCTGTGACGAGTCGGCACATGATGATGTGCTCCAGCAGAATGACTTGGAAGGTAGACAGGATGGGGCTGCAGTCCAACACTGACATAAACAGATTAGTGGTCAAAGAAGCACCGTTTAGTGATTTCTGGACAATTTACAGAGCAAAGCTGATGAAGTTAGCCACAGCGTAAAACTCCAAAACCTCACTTTTGAGTTTCTCCAGTTGCATAAGAGCCTTGTCTGTGTACTTCTGGGCTTTCTCCAAATAGCCCGCCTGCATGGAGTGCATGACTGTCACCTGGAAAGATGAAAACAATGTTTCTGATTAATTAAATATTTTTAAATTAATGTTTGTACAGGTTTGACTGTTGCTTGAGGTTTCTGCTGCAACTAAGCACAAACTATTCATTCCATGTGTTAGGGGTAATTATTGCTTCCTGTTTCACTGTAAAGCATTAAGACTGATTTCCTATGGCGCATGAATGACAAACAGACATTTGTTGTAAGCACAATGCCTTGCACGTTCTGCTAAGAATTCAGAATGTTTGTCACAGCCACAGGTAGTCAAAACATGACTACACATGAACTGATTTACTGCTGTTACTAATTACTTACAGGCATGCCAATGCAGGTTTTAGCTGGCCGACAGTTTATATTGTTCTTTTAGGTCTGAGCAGCTTATTCAAATTTTGACCAACTAGAATTTTTCAAAGGAAATTGATCTAAAAGAGCATAAAAATTGTCTTATGTATAATATGCATGCGAAAAAACAATCAGCATAACATGCTGGAATCTAGGTATGTGCGCGCATTACTTTGCAACAGTATAAAGCCCTATTATTATGCCTTAGTTGTCCTCTGAATGCTGCTGGGCGTGTACTTTAAATGCAGCGGTACTGAATAGGGCTGAATTTGGAGCTTTAGTATTAAACTGTTGTTTGGCATCAACCACCCAGAGAAACCAAAATAACCGACAGGAGCTTTTGAGTAACAGAGAAAAAGAAAGGAAGAAAGAAAATCATCTTTACCAAATATACGAGGACGCACATATGCTCCTTGGGCAGCCAGTGGAAGAGGTCAGCTGGGTTGGTGGGTAAAATCTCATCATCTTGGAGTGTAGAGATAGTCTGAATACACTGCTGCAGCTGCTTCAGACACGGCTTCACGCTTTTTACCTAACAAGAAAAAAAACAAACAATGTAGCCACTCATGTCAACTTTTACACGTCCATCCCCATCCCGCTTTAGAAAAGTAAAAAAATATCTTATCTGTTTCCTTAATCATCACCCATGCAGGGGAGATTTCCTACCTGTCCAGCATCCAGGTAGTGTGTGACTTGTAATACCAGGAAGAAGACTCTCAGAGACTCCTTCTGGATGGGGTTTCCCTGCCAGTTTTCTACTATCGTTCCACACAGTGTGAGAAGAGGATGCACCTCGCCAAGCTTCCTCTCCATTAGCAGCAACTGGAAGGTTAGAGAAATATCCCCCAGGTCAAAACAAATTACAATATTTAACGCTGTGTTTCCTTGTGGCAGATGTAGAAAAAAATAAGGTACAAAGACATGAAGATGAAACTTAGCTACAGAAAAGATAAAACTTACCATGCCTTTACTAAGAAGAAACAAAGCCCTAAAAATATACAAAAAGTAAAATTAAGTCAATTTTCACATCAAATTATTACAAATAAATACCTTATGATCTTAATTATTAGGTACAAATCTCAATTAAAAAGAGTTCCAAGCACAAATAAGAGGCTTATTTGATAAAAAAAAATGGATATTTGTAATCTTAGTACATTTAAAATTAAAATCAATTTACTGAATTGTTTACAGTGGAAGCTTGCTCAAGAATAGAGGAGTACCACACATTTTGGTCGCACCTTCCTTGTTGTAAAATTATATGTAGTATGTTATATTTATTTAAGTTTTACGTAGTCGCATTTAAAAATCTATTTGCATTTAGCTTCACATACATTAAAAATAAGAGCTTAAAACAGCTTGAAAAAGTTTCCTCCTTAATTATGTAGTGTGCAATAACCAATACAAAACATATTCATGTGAAGCGGATCATACAAATAAAGCTGTTGGAGTTACAGCAGAGAGTTACTTTTCGTCAACAGGACAAACGTTCATTTTGGTTTAGGCATCCTGTAATAGTCACATTTTTTCCCCCATGTCATCCGGGTAACGCTTTAAACATGCAAACTGCAAATGCCAGCGATGTTTACCTGGTATATTCTGAACCCACGACTCGGGCATACTCAGCACCAACTCCCAGAAGGTCGCATGCCGACACCAGGTCTTTCTCCAGAGTATGAAGTTGCTGATAGAGATAAGAAACTACCATTAACATCTCAATACAGGCAACTATTAACTTTCAAACAACTAGAATCCAAATGCAACAGGTCTAACTCTGCTCTCCAGCTTAAAGGGAATAATAAAAAACAGATAAAGCAAGAATAAATCTGATCATTTAATATTTCCTGGCCCTGGTCAGTGACAGGCAGGTCAGACACAGTTAGTGAAAGCACCAAAACACAGGTGCTAACAGGTCACACTGACAACAACAAAGTTATTGATAAGAGAAAAAGAGTAAGCTTTTTTTTTTTTAATCCGTGACATTCGTAAAAATAATGCTAGTGGAATCATATATTGGTAAGACATATCCACACAGCAAATTATAGTTTGTATTTAAGTTCATATAAATTAGTTTTTTATCTTTTTTTAAAGTCACGTTTAACTGCAGAGGCCTGTAACCCACCCGGCACACAGAGTGACAGTCTCAGGTGATAATGGGAATAATTAATGGCAACTCCCCAAAAACCCCCATTACTTATGGCTTTTTTTAAATTTACCATGAATTATTGTTGTATTTTTTGTGGTGTAGAGACAGCTTGGTATTTTCAAACCATTCTTGAGAAAACCATTGCTTTACTTTATGTAAACTTGTGTTCTTGCACAAAAATAAATGTATTAAAAATCAAGTTAAAACTAGTCTATGCATTTTTTTTTTTAATTTTTACCATAATGCCACACATCAACACATCTTGTGAAACTTCTATATAGCTTAGCAAGCGTTAGGTACACTACTGCCCCCTATTGGGTTGGAGGGTGTACATGAGTACCAACAGTGGGACAGAAATGAGGCAACTGAGAAAGGTACAACTAAATGTCTTTTTTTTGGAGTACTTACTTTATTAAGAGCATATGTAAGTGATATAAACATTTTCATGTTAGGACGGATCAATTTGCTATTTATAATGAACCAGCAAAAGTAGGATCAGGCTACCAGCTGCATTAGCATGTCAAATCTTCAGAAAAACAAACCAACAAAATAAAAATGGTGATTAGAAATCGGCCACAAAATCTGCGATCAGTGCATTTTCAGTAGGAAAACATTAATACCACATAAGTAATACGTACCGCTAACTGGAACAGCAGTCTGCAGTGCCAGTATGGTGTTTGCTGGGAAATCTGGATGGCTTTACGGAGCAGGGGCTTTGCAGAGTCCACCAAATTCTGAAAATGTATTACATATGCGCAGTTAGCAGGTCATAATAACGCCTCCTCAGATGTCGGAATCATTTGTGAATGTCTTTGAAATGCACAAATATGGCTCGACTCTTATTTCTGTAACCACAATAGCATTTTAGTAAGTCTTTATGTGTTTTACCTGTTGGCAAAATAGTTCCGACAGAATACTCGCAGCTTCAAATTTGACATCTTCGAACTGAGGAAGTTGTTGAGATATAAACCACTGCAGAAAAAGGAGACAAAATATTGTCAGCCAACATTCTGGGCATAAATATTTGAGCAGCAGGTTTATTTGGTAAAAACCAGCGCCTGAGCGTAAAGTGGCTGAACCGGGTTTAAACAACGACACACTTCGTACCAAAATTATTTGAACACGTATCAGAACCTCTTTAATAATGTAACCTTCTTGAATGAATAGCTACTTAAACACTTCCGCCGTTCGGTGTTTTCACTGCCCGCGGCCTACACTCCCTCCGCTTCTCTGCAGCATCCCCGCTCTTTCCCAGACCAAACGCCCCTCACCGCTTTCTCTAGGTGGTTGCGGGCCAGCTCGCTGTTCTTGGTGTGATGGTAGAGAACCGAGCCCAGCTGGAGATGCGTCCGAGCTTCGATCCTCTGCGGGGGCTTGAACTGAAACACGGCCTGTAGACAGTGTACGCACAGCCGTATTTTGGGTGGACTGGAGGTTCGGAAATGTTCCGCAAAGCCGAGGAGGGCGAGGTACCAACGCTCCGGGGCCTCTACGTTTGACGCCATTTTCCCAGACAACAACAAGTTTTTCAGCGCTACGGCCAGAGCCGCGGGTTGCCAGGTTGGGCTAAACAGAGCAGACTACGACCGAAGTGGCTTTATCCACTAAAGAAAAACTTTAGTTGTGTCCTATTTTGTCATTTCAATAAGAAAATAGCGCAGGAATTTGTCAAATCCAATTTTATTATGAAAGTATTTATTTTATTTAATACGCCCAACTACTATTTTAGCAATATTCTCCAATGTTTATGTTCCAATAGAAATAGAAAAGGTTGCTCTAAGCCCGTTTTCCAGATGAGTTTTCTTTTGTAAGAAACAAATTGCACTAAATTAATAAAACGTGACATTGAGATGTTTTTGGATTGCAATGATAAATTTTCACAAGACAGTAGGCCTTCCTCTTGTGCATGCATCTGAGTATTAATATACATACTATATTTATTTCTAAGTGTGTACAACAAGAACAAAATAGCTACACAATATGGCTGTATCTTGCAACTACCGTTCTTGTCCTTTTTTACTCCTGTACACCTTACTTAAAAAGTGTTTTTGTTACATATTTTAGTTTACTGTTTCTCACTGTGCTGGTTACTATGCAACCTTTGGACAGGTTGAGTATTCTTTAAACTTGGTACAGAAGATTATTCTAATGATCTAATGACACTCTCAACCCAACAAGCTCACTATTTAACTTTTTTTTCTATATTGGTATAATACTAATTTTGCAGAAATTAATAATTTTTTGGATTTGAGTAGACTATTTTAGCTAATTTATCTTTCTGTGGATAAAATATTTTATTTGTGTTGTATGTGGTCAGTACTGCTATTCCACTCTAAAACTATCTCCAGTGTAGGCTTGAAGGCTTGAAGTGACCAGATTGTGACTGTCTACTGATGTAATTGCTTCACAAATGAATCAGTTATTTTGCTATGTGAAATTAGCTTTGCAATTTCAAGCCTTACATGAGAAGGTTTGAGTCACATATCGTCCATCCATCCATTTTCCTACACACTTGTCCCTTACTGGGGTCGGGAGGGCTGCTGGTGCCTATCTCCAGCTGTCATTTCGGGCGAGAGGCGGGGTCACCCTGTACAGGTCGCCAGTCTGTCACAGGGCAACACAGAGACAGACAGGACAAACAACCATACACACAAACACTCACACCGAGGGACAATTTAGAGAGGCCAATTAACCTGACAGTCATGTTTTTGGACTGTGGGAGGAAGCCAGAGTACCTGGAGAGAACCCACGCATGCACAGGGAGAACATGCAAACTCCATGCAGAAAGACCGGGGCCGGGAATCGAACCCAGAACCTTCTTGCTGCAAGGCAACAGCTCTATCAGCTGCGGCAGCCCGTCACGTATCGTGTAAGGATAAAAGTTAATTAAAGCTACAACCTTGTAATGATTAAAAGCTTTCTGTTTGTATTGCATTAAGAAGAGTATTCTTGACTTAATTTCCTGTTTTTATGGAAAAGCAAAACATGTTAATATGCCATCATGAAGAATGCCATCAACTAAGAATGATGAAGTTTCCATTTATTGAAACTAACTCTCAACTTATTAATTGTCTTTTCTGCACAATCCAATACAATACAATACGATACAATAATTCACAGTGATATCATGCATTATCACAAAGACCCTGTTTGAATCCTGCCCTAGGGTCCCTGCAGGTACTGTCAAAAAATATGAGTGCTGGGTTAATTAGTCTCTGAAAATTGTCTTTTAGGTGTGCGGTGTGTGTGAATAGCTGTTTGACCAGCGTATCTCTGTGTTGCCCCGTGACAACACAGGTAGAGGTCAATGGTGATCTCTACAGGGTGTGCCCTGCCTCTCATCCAATGACTGTTAGCGTTAGGCACCAGCCTGCCCTTGACCCTGCAAGGATAAGAGGGTTTGGATAATAGATGGAGGTTCTCATTTAGCCTTTTCCAAAGTTTGGCCCCAGAAAGAAAAACAGACAGGTAGGTAACTAAATGGGAGCAAAAAGAGGTGAAAAGATCACAAGTAAGAAGTATTAAGAAAGAAAAATTAAAGATAAAAAATATTGCAAAATATTTTACCTGATTTTCAAAACAAAATGAGATCATGGAAAACGAAAACAAACGGTTAATTAAAAGATTGCTATGATTGCGTAATATATACCTGGCAACCCAATATTGAACATAATCTCGCGAGACTTTGCTTATGCGATGCTACTTGCTTTTGGGTATTGTAGTCCAAAACAGTGAAATACACTGTGTTCTCGTTCGTTCAGGGCTCGAGAGTCCAGAATAATCTTTCTGTGCACAGAGTAGGAGAGAGGAGGGGGAGAGGGAACACCTCCGAGTTGAACGTTGTCTGACTCACGTCCCCTTACAAACAAAGTGCACGCTTTTATTGACACTTGTCTTCGGCTCAACTTGATAAAAGACGTCAACAACGCAAGGAGACGTGGGGACACTTTGCGGCGCGTGTGCTGTGCAACTTAAAAGCGCGAGTGACAAGCTTTCTGCCAACAAACAGGAGCTGTGCAGGTCAGGCTGCAGCACAGCAGAGCACTGGAAGATTTCACGCGTCGACTATTTGTAAACACGGACTGCTCTGGAACAGTGAAGGTAAGCGTTCATACGGGTATTAATAACCAAAACAGATTGGAAAGGAGCAGTCTGTTTATTTATTTTTGCGGACAGCTGTTAATCGCTTTCATTTCTTTTACACGTCTTGTATGGTTAATTTAAATGGCACATATAATCACTTATGCAACATCATTATGATTTTGGCTTTATGTAGACAAACCAACGTTGGTTTTTATCCTCTGTACTGTGACACTCCGTTTGTTTACAAGGCAGACTATTCGTGTGGGAACAAGGGCGTGAGAGAATGCACGTAACTCGTCTTCTGGTACAGACGAACTCCAGATAGCGAGCAGGATGTTGCCTCAAAACAGGAGTTTGGAGTGTTTTAACCGAATGAATGAATGACATGTTCCCCTGCAGCTGTGGGGTTTTGTCCAGAAAGAGCACCGCGGCTGTGTGACGAACCTTGGTAATCTAAGAAGGGGGCAGCAATGGCCCACCGAGTGCACGAGCACCGCCAGGGCCGCATGCCTATGGCCCAAACTACCGTGCTGACCCTCCCACCGTCCAGCCAAGCAAAGGTGAGTGTGCTGGGTGTGTTTCTCTCTTAGCCAGTGAGAATAAGCAAAGGGAAAACAATGTTAAAACGTGACCAGACAGGTTGCTGCAAATGGGTGTGGAAAGGCATTTAAAATGTATTGTTTTTACGGACAGATAGTTAAACGTTCTTAATTCTCTTCTGAAGTGCTAAACAGGAAGGTTGGCTATGTCACAACAATATATTCAAATGAAGTGTAAACATAACCAAAAAAGATAAAATTGATGAAAGAAAAAAAATCACAAATGCATATTAAAAGCGATTAAAATTTGAAAAAGCCACTATGTGTTGCCTCTCATACGCTACTCTTCTTTATGGTGGTGTTATTGTGACATTCAGCGTCTCCTTGCCGTCTGTAAACATCCAACATCAGAACAGTACTGCTGCTGTAAATAGAAGGGTGATGTCAACTAATCCTCAGCAGGCCTCCAACCATAAAAATACTCATTCATGAGTTGGACTTAAAGGAAAACCTTTTTTAGTAAATCTTTTTTTGGACAGGAAATCCTAATGGGTGCATCTTTAGCAAATACATTTCTACATTTCATTTGTCTCTGTTGATGTGTCCCTGGTTCTCCACACCCTTCTTTTTTCTGGTTTGGTCACCTTTATGTTTTTATTTTATTCGAGATGCGTACACCTCACCTGTTCCAGGTCGTAAAATTAACAATTATAAAATAGATCATGAAGAAGGAGGAATACCATCTCCAAATTCGTGTTTCTGTTGGTTCTTTGAATCAGAAATAAGTGACATGATGATGGAATAATTCCAAGAATATGAATTACAAAGGCAGGCTTTTAAAGTGTTTTGTTTTTCTGTTGTTGGTCATGAAACGACTTTGTTTATCGTGCCAAATCCTTCCGCTATCAGTCAGTGGGAGTGTTTATTGAGTTCAACTGGCCTACTTTAGGACTGCTTCCATGATCAAATAGGGCAGAGCTCATGTACTAAGAAACATGAGGCAGTCTTATCTCATGTGATTCTCAGTTTCGGTGCGCCGTCATCCACGTGCAAGTTGTAGCTTTTTTCTTCTCTTTGCCCTCAGCTGACAAATTTATGTGGGAGCATTTCTGTTGATCAGCATTTCACATAAAGCACAAACATAGATAAGACATGCCATAGCTTTAGTTTTTTTATTTCTTATTTATATTGTAGCTTTTTATGTTTATGTTGCAAAACATTGTCTCACTAGCTCACAAATGTGTGGAAATGTCTCCAACAGGACCTAAGACCCAGATTGACCCCACTGGACTCTCTGCTGTGTGGTGCATTTGCTGGAGCTGTGGCCAAAACCGTCATTGCACCTCTGGACCGCACCAAGATCATTTTTCAAGGCAAGACAAACTCTCAAGTCTAAGGTTTCTTTCCAGATATAGATGAGGAAAGGTGTTTGCCTGCAAAAAGACCACACTTAGACGTTTTACACTTTCCTGTAGACTGAACTAATGTTTTGTATCCGCACCAGAGTTTACACTGAAACTGTTCTTGGCTAATCCTCTTAGTGGATGTTTAGCCTACATGAGATGGTGTGTCTCAACCCCGTGGTTCACTGTGTCTCTTGTTGTTTTTCAGTGTCTTCAAAGAGATTCTCGGCAAAGGTGAGTTTATTTATCTCCCCTATCTGCAGAACAGGAACTGATAAAACACAGATTTTTACCACTTTATGTGTACCTGCAGTGATAAACAGGGCAATTGACTGATCAAGAACAAAACATACTGAAAGTTATGAACTCCTGCATCACTGTTTATAAACACTGAAAGTTTAATTTTCAAGGATATTTGCTAAAATGTTAAAGAAAAATACATTTCAAGCAATAATATTCATACTAAAACAGTGAATGCTTCTTTTTTTCCACTTTTTACCTATCTAGCCTTACAAAAGTGCTAACATTTGTACCTTTTGTCACTTTGCTAACACAAATTTGAATATATTCTCTTGGGATTTAACGTGAAAGACATACACAAGGTGTAGGATAATTCTGAAGTGGAAGGAAAAAAGATGCATACACTTAAATGTACGTCTTAAATACATTTAAGACGTATTTACAAATTGAAAACCTCTGTTCACTGCAATTTAATTTCCAATTTTTAACAACTTTGCACATCTGGACATTCAAAGTAATTCAACTTAATCACTTTGTTGTTTTTGGGCAAAACTGTTTGCAACCACATGTTAACAAAGGCTCTTTACAAACCTTATTATGTAATGCCAAAATGTCAGACATGCTAAGCGGATAACACGTTGAACATTACTGTGTGCTGCAGGAGGCCTTCAGGGTGATCTACTGCACGTACATGAAGGACGGATTCCTCAGTCTGTGGAGGGGCAACTCTGCCACCATGGTGCGGGTCATGCCCTACGCTGCCATCCAGTTTTGTTCACACGAGCAATACAAGAAACTGCTGGGGGGCCACTATGGTTTCCAGGGCAAGTAAGTAAAGACTTAAAGTATTTCTGATTGTGATCTTTTCATGCTTTAAGACTTTGGAAAAACGCATGATGCCGCAAACTTTGCGAAAATGTACAACTTTAGCTGAGTCAGCATGACTGTAGCAACCAGGATGTTAGCATCTAACTTACACTAGCATGGTTGTAGCTGTGTGGGATTTACTTTATGTTCTTTTAAGTGTGCTTACAGTCAATTGCTTTTTATTTCAGAGCACTGCCTCCTTTCCCACGGCTACTGGCGGGCTCTCTGGCCGGTACGACCGCCGCCATGCTAACGTACCCCTTGGACATGGTCCGAGCCAGGATGGCTGTCACCGCTAAAGAAATGTGAGAACCGCCAGAGTTAAGCTCATCTTGCAGGGGAATCAGAGGGCAAATTTGTTCGATTTTAAAATGATCAGTTAGTCATTCCTGGAAAAAGAAATTAATTTGAAAGTCAGCTTTCATTTTTCGACTTTCAGTTTGGTGAAAAGAGGATTTCCTCTAAATAACTCTCTACTTACTGGACTATATTGGGATTGTCTCTGTTAAATATGATGTGGATAGTCTGTCCTCATCATACTGTCTATCACTTTGAACATACAATCCTATTCTGGCACCAGTAAAGACTTTTCTTACTCTTTATTAATGTTTATGTCATCCTTGCATGAAAAAAACAAAAAACATGCTCGTCTTCCGCCAGTTGTGGTGATCTTGCACTCAATAGAAAACTTATTTTTAAATGTATTTCTGTTTAAGGTACAGTAACATCATGCATGTCTTTGTACGCATCTCCCAAGAAGAAGGTGTAAAGACGCTGTATAAAGGTTTCACTCCCACCATCTTGGGTGTCATCCCATACGCAGGAATCACATTTTTTACCTACGAGACCCTCAAAAAGCTTCACGCAGGTACTCACCATTTCTTTGTCTTTGCCTGTTTGGTTTTGATTAATTAAAGTAAGATTGGTAGATAAGTTATTTCCAACTGTACCATATGTTTTACCTTAGATAAGACGAAGAGATCTCAGCCTTACCCTTACGAGCGCTTGGCGTTTGGAGCCTGCGCGGGCCTGATTGGACAGTCGGCTTCGTACCCTCTGGATGTGGTGCGCCGGCGCATGCAGACAGCCGGCGTGATCGGCTCCTCCTACACTACCATCCTGGGGACCATGAGCGAGATCGTGAAGCAGGAAGGCATCAGGCGCGGACTATACAAAGGCCTGAGCATGAACTGGGTGAAAGGGCCCATCGCAGTGGGAATTAGCTTCACCACATTTGATGTTACACACAACCTGCTGCTGAAGCTGCACCAGATGGGCTACTCCATCCACTGAGCCAGCTGGGGGCTGAAGAACGGTTACGGAGGGAAAGTACAGATGCGACCAGCATGAGGAAAGGGAGCTGAGCCCATTTTGTGGCTGTGACGAGTCTCTGCTCTGCAGGACCATCCCACAGCTCACTCCTGTTTCCTACAGAGGATGTCAGAGACGTGAATAAGCCGACAGAAGATCTGTTCTGCAAGGATACGCATTATCACAAGCTTGGCCTAATGCAGAGGGATCTCCAGCTTTGCATAAAGGCACACAAAAAATTGTTTTTACTATCATGGAATGGTTAAAACATGTCTGAGAAACATGGTACCACCTGAATGATACATGGCCAAATTGCTCTTTATCAGAAATTCCCTCCAGTTGATTATAATCCTACTTAATCAAAAACAGATCAGTTTTTTCCATGTGCTTCTTTTTTGTTTTTTGTTTTGTTTTTTTTACAAGAAACATTGTATTTTAAAGATTTTTGAGATTTTTTTCCTATGGCAAAGCATGTGAGGATACAGGGTTATATGTAACTAAAGACAGATTTAGCAGGTTTAAATTTTATGATGGTGCCAGTGTGGATTTTATTTCCCATTGAAAAGAAAACAATTGATTGTGACTTTTACATTTTCACTTATCCATCCGTCCAACCATGTGTAACTCCATCTGTATCTGAGATAATCATGTGTTGCTAATCAAACGTATTACAAACAAAAACATATGAACATGAAAGACTTTAGTCTGTATGCAAAATTATAGAGATATAAGCATTTAAAAAATTTTTTTAGATTTTTTTTGCTCACGCTCACCTTGTACAGATTTTCTCAGTTCCGTCACTTGATTGTATGATATGTCTTTTTTTTCAGGCATCATTTTAATGTGTCTAAAGAAGAAAATCATGCTTATTGCCACATTTCAGAGGGATTTTTTGCCCAAAGATGTTTACAGTATGATGACTGTGCAATAAACTGTTTATTCATAACATTGAGCAATGTCGTGTTTTGTCCACTAGATGGAGATGTTTGACAATAAAAGATCCTACTGTTGACAAAACTAGCAAGGTTTTAAAAAAAAATTAAATTAAATAAAAAAAAAGGGGAAGAAATTAAAATTTTAAATATTTTTAAAAGCATCAGAATTTTCAGTCGGTTGGGAGATTTAATTTCTTTCAAAAGGCAGAACACTTTTAAAAAAATTTTTTTTAGAGAGTATTTAATTACCTTTGTCCCAATGTTCTAGTTCACTAATTTTTAGTGAAATAGATATGTGTATACATATATTTATATTTAAAACGTACTTGGAAATGTTTTCTATCTCCATGGTTTCCACTTTGTCATTAGATGGCGGCAGGGAGCAGCTCCACCGGCTCGTGCCACCCGGTACCATTAAGAGCTCATTTACATGGCCTGAACTTGACCTTATATCTGCCCCATTTAAACAGTTTTACAGTCATTTCTTTCACATCATTAAGTATTTTATTTAACGTTTCCTGCTTTACTTAAACTGTCTGTGTTACTAAAGCAGCTACAACCTTAACTTTGAACCACAAAGAAATATGTTCAGCTTACTGTCATTTTTCTTAGCAATCATGTTGTAGTACAACACCAGTTACCATATTTAAACAATGTGCATTTTTCTTTTTGCAAATCTATATCTTTTGGTATTCAAAATCTGCACCACAAAAAATGTCATTAGCAAAATGTGAGTTTTATTTTGCTGCTGGTTCATATAAAGCATATTTGCATATATATATTTATATGGCATTGCATTGCATATTGTTTTTAATCAAGTATTATCCATTAACTTATCTAAATTCTAGTTTTATTTCTCAATTAGCAGATACAAACCTTCAGTTTTGTCTTCCTTTATGTCCTTTATTCTTCACCACGTGTGCTTGAGCTGTGAGCATTGAACTCTGAGTGTGTGTGTGTGTGTGTGTGTGTGTGTGTGTGTATGCCCAGTCTGCTGCTTTGTTGAATTTTATCATCTGAAACACCTTCTCTGGTGGTTGAATGTCGTCTCTCCTGTACTCCAGAGCTCAGGATGGAGGGGAAATACTGTCCTACCCCTCATTCTCGCCATCTTCCCCGCCTTCTTGACCTTGACTGTGAATCATGGGATACCCCTGCCAACCTACCAGCTTGGCTTTGCAACAGTCGAAACAATGCGACTGGCTGGATGATGTGGTCGAATGGTGGGTGCCTGCGAGAGTGAGGAGGAGGCGCAGGAGGAGGATGGGGGCCTGAAACGACGTTTCTTGAAGGCGCCGTTGCCATAGGTAACCTGGATCTGTGCCAACGGAGGCGAGCGGACCATTTGCATGTATTCAAATCCTGCATGAATAATTCACTTTGAAGCCCCCGCTGGAGTGTGAGCAGACAATAGCCGCTCGCGCTTACACACACAGATGCACAGAACAAAATGCTCACCAGAAAGAGAAATATCTTTTACATTAACACACACACACACGCACACACATATCACCCAGACACAGGCTTGAAGGGTGTGAGAAAGGTGAGAAGGTTATTGTAGGAGGTATATATGAATAAAGCCTCTCTTGGAGGTGTGTTTGATCCTTTAACGTTTAGACAGTAACTGTTGCAGCAACATTTCTCTGCATGTATTACTGACGATTCAAAGCACATAAGATGAGATTTTTCGTACATCAAGCACCAGAGTGTTAGAGACTTAGTATCTTGCTGTAATTTCTGCTGGAAATAACACTAATTCTAATAATTATTTTTGGAATAAATGGTTACTATTAATAATAAATTACATATTAAATAAACAATAAAATATACTATTAGTAAAGTGAACAGACCTTATATAGGTTACAACATAAAATCCAGCACTGTAAATAATTTACCTGCAGTGATACTTTAAATAACAGTACAGTGTAAATCAAAAACTTCACTTATGATGTCGTTAATAAACACAGCGCCACTATTGCTATTTATTAATATTATTATCTACACTTCTCTGAGGCAGTTTGTGATTGTGGGTGGTATGTTTTTTTTTGTCTTTTGCCCAGGATGATTCGGAAAGAGGGAACAACTATGGTAAATGAGCAAAGACAGATAAATATAACTGTCATTTTTCTGATTTGTTGAGGAATCTGGGATACATTTGACTGACTTATTTGAATCATTAATTAGTTAGGCCTTGTGTTTTTAGAGCTGAAATGCATTACTCTACTCACAAATAAACAAATAAATAAATAAATAAATGGAAAATATTATTCTATTTGCGAACATAGTAGAAATATATTTTTTTTTCTGCTTTCTTGGCATTTGGACCACCCAGAGAGAGATGCTAAGGCGTATGTAAATAAGCTGCTTCTTGGGGCCCCTGGTCTGGCAGAGGTTCAAGGTTCAAAATCACTTGACCTCTGATGCAACGTGTAACTCTCTAAGCTTCAAATTCGTTGTCACTTTTAAAGAAGAATTCAACATGCCAACAAAATCTCACATTTTACTACGTAAAAGATTGAATATCTGGCAAATATACTAGTACATAGGAAAACGTTCATTGTTTGATTTAATAGTTATTTATTACGATGTAACTGTCACTAATTTAGCATTTAATTCGATGGTTCATTTACTGCTATTTATCAGTGCAAAATTCACAACATGGACTGTTTAAATGCTGACCTAATTTTTTGATACTGATTATTAGAGGAGCTTTAACATTGAGTTTGATTTCTATTTATGTAAAAATGGGGGAATTTAGTCTATGAGAATCTATTAATATTTATCTGGATTCAAGGTAATTTTATGTCAGACTGGTGTATTTTAGTTCCTAATGTTTCCATAATAAAACATTAATTTTTTCCTAAAATGATTTTGCCTTGAAATGTGTTCAGCTATTGCACTGGTTTGGAAAGTCGAGCGCTCAACCAGGACACATTACATGCAAGAACTGCCACTGACATCACAGCTGCTGTACATATTTTTTCACTGTAACAATGGTGTAAACCCCTCTCCAGTAGCTTACTGGCATATAGCTTTCAAGTACGTCACAGCTACATTTACAAGATAATTTTTGCAGGAAATAATACACATCTGTTATTTGATCTGCGGTAAACCTATGCTCGGATGCGAAGATGTTCCAACTTCTTGTGGAGCCCTGCAGAAGCCAGGCTGGCTGGTTGCCATGCACTTTGAAGGTCTGCTCTGCATCAGCCTCCCAAGCAGCTGCCTCAGAGGAAGCTTATCATAAATTCACAGGTATTAAAATGCCTCCGAGGGCGTTTTATCAAACACAAAGGGAGCCTGTAAACGTGTCCCTATAAAATACCTCTAAAAGAAATCCACCCGCCACCCACCCCGCAAAACCGATGAGTAAATTCCTAATTGTGCTTCTGTGACCCTAAACCCATAAGCTACAGTCTTTCTCTGCATACATGATGATATTTACAAGTGCTGTAGGACCCCTCGCGCCGCCACCCGCTCTCTCCTCTCTCCTCTACCTTCTCGGTCTTGTTAATTTTATAAGATCCAGCATATTGCCACTTATCGGTTGGCAGCGTTGTAAAAGCTCTGAGGTCAGTGCATTACTGAGCTGCTGGGCTCCTCTCTTCCATTAGAGGGAGTGTTCACACTGCACTGGCCTTCACTCAATCAAACGCTAGCTCCAAGTGCACAAGGGAGGGCACACACTGTCACACACACACGTACAAATGGAGACTCCTTCTATCCTTGGTTTGGAAACTATAGTGTGCATAAATCTCTGCACATTAATCTCGGCACCCACATACACACGCATAAAACCGTATGTGTGCGCTTGCTAGTTTTTCTCACTTTTTCAAGCCTGGAGGTGGTTATCGTCTTCATTTGCATGTGGTCTTTTTGCATTTAAAGAGGGTAAATGTATAGGTTGCCGTGTGCTCGTGCTGCACCTGACATTTTCACCACTTGGCATTTTAAACAGATTTAACACCCAATGAGCTGCGGCGTCCTCCAGTCTCTCGATCAGGTGAATCAGATGAGAGGTGCAGGCCCCAGCAAGCAGCAAAAAGGAGAAACAGGGCAAAGTGCTGATTTAAGATCATGTGTCGGAATAGAAATCTTTGGCTGGACATTTATTTGTTGAAACGTGCAATGGATAAATTATTCTTCTCAACCTGGCAGTAAATAAGGTCAAATCATTGGCTCTTTTTGTCTGTAAGTGCCAATTCAGGGTGTGAAAAAAATAACTGTTTTATTTTTTTATGTACAGCTGTCTTTCTTTTCTTTATATTTCTTGATTTTTTTACTGTGTTGAAACCTTATATTTTGACTTTTCATAAGTAAAAGACAACTAAGCAGTGTTTTGCATTATATCTTCTATTTAAAAAAAATCTTTTTGCATGTATTTTTACAGTACAGGGACATCCTGTTCTGCCGTCTCACTGAGCGCGTTTCCATAAGTAAACACGTCCATGGACGGTGGGTGGGAGTGCGGTGGGTGGACAGCCGAAGAAGAGCCGTTTGCATGATAATAGCCAAGGTCCTGTGAACCTTCTGCTCCCTGTGTCCACATTCAATGGCATTACTGCAGTTAGCATGACAAACTAGACTCCAAGTTCTCGGACTTTTTAATGCAGGCCCCCCGGCTCCCCGGCTCCCCGCCTCCGACCTCCTACCCCTTTAAACCCGACCAACCCCCCCTTCACCCTCCCACATAACAAATCCTGAGCATGCACACAAAAGGTACTCAGCACAAGAAAACATTCACAGTTACGTCATCCTTTATATCTAATTTTTGTCATTTTAATAAAATAAACTGGAAAACAGATTAATTAAAAGTAGCAACAAACTAGATCGGTTTTAGTTCAAAAACATACGTAAGTCTGAATGTCATGAAAAAGCATGTCAGTAAAATCCTTATGTAGTCATTTTCAAAAAGTGAGAATATGCGTCTCCACGAGGCTTGTTTGTCAGATTAAAAGTACCTTTTGAAAATAACTTTTAAGCAGATATTACACATGCTTTTCATTAAGCCAACATTTCTGTGTCAAAATGTTTTTTTATTGGTCTGAAGTAATATCTCTCTAATTTTTTGTGTTAGGCCACTTCTGAACTTGAGGTGGACTTCAGCTCCATGGTTCAAAGTCTGCTCGTAGGAAGAAAATCGTTTTGCATATCATTTGAAAACCAATGTCATGCATTTTGGAGGAAGAATTCAGTAGAACATCATTCAAGATGCTGGAGGTCCAGTTTGAAGTTTCCACAGTCGGTGATTAAGTCAAAAGTTGGCACAGTCATCTGTGAGGAAGCACTTAATGTTTACTCAACCTTTATGGAGATGGTGAATGGTTTTTTTTCCCCCACATTGCTATAAGTACCAAAACTTTAATGACCACTGTGTCATGATTCAGAATTGAATCCAGCTGTCTCTGTATCTGAATCTGTAAAGTTTTGTCAAGAGGAAGATCGAGACCCAACAATCACAGGCAAGCTTGTAAAGGAACCTGATCCTTCTTTGATTCCTCAGCAAAACTGCAGGCAGATCAACTCCAAGACACATTATGCAGATTAACCAAAAGCACATTAGAGCCTGGGACACAGTGGCACCACTCACTACTGCATCAACAAATATTAACAATTTATTATCATTTCCTTCAACATATTATTAGCTGACTTTATAAATGAGAAGTTTCTCTTTTAATTTCCTTTTAATTATAAATTAAATTGCAAATTTTAATCAGTAACTTTGCAGCGATTTGTTTCCTTATCAGATTTTGGCACTTTTTTTTTCTTTTTATTACATACAGGACAGAAAACACACGTGTCATTAAACTGTCCCTATTTGTTATACAACCAGCTGGCTTTGTTCGTCCTTCTGTTAGAGGCCTTTGTGTTGTTAACGGGCCAGGATGTAATTAGAGGCCCTGCATTTACAAACAAGCAGTTGAGCAATTACAAGACAATTAACAGGCCCCTGAAGTTTATTCAGGTCAATAATGGGCCGCTCTTACAACCGCAGGATTTACCATAAATACACTGTGACTGGATGGTAATAAATAATGCTGGTGTTGTGTGGAAAAATCTTTTGGAATGATTAGTTTTATTTTTAAAAAACAACCTAATTTTATTACTTATATTTATCTTAGGGTCTTTAAAATGGTGCGATGTAAAGACAAATGTTTCAACAAAGGCTGCTGTTTTTCCGCTCATCTTCCCAGGTGCCATTGCATCGGAGCGAACCCTGCTGTCAGACTGGTACACAATATACAGAGTTTATGTGACATGATCCGTAACTCTATCTATAGGTGTTATGGTATCATTCCCACCATTAAAGAGGTTTTCCACCTTCCCCCTGACCTCCGCCTCGCCTCACAGGACACAGAAAACGACCTGATAGCAATGTCTTTTACAGTACAGAGGGGGAGTTGAGATGTGTGTGTGTGTGTGTGGCTGGTCACTCTGCGACGTTAGGGAGCGTCCAGCAAACGGGGCTTCTCTCCAGCGAGAGTGGGGGAATCTGGCACGGCCAGTAAGCATGTATATCAGGCCATCTCACGGCTGGCTGGACGCTCCCTGGGTGGCCCGCTGTGGTCAATACTGCACTGGTGACTGGACACACAGAATGGGATAATCTTGCTTTCTTTCGGGGGCCACAGTGCACTCATACAGGTCTGCTTTTTATGCCAGCTTGACCATGGGGGCTATAGCTTGCCCGGTGCTATGATTTCAGGTCAGGACCAGTGGGGGGGAAAGGGGGCCTGGACTGACAGAGGGGACAGTGTTGTTGGGGACAGCGAAGGGGAGGGATGGATGAGTCCATTTCAGCCAAAGCAGTGGAGCACAGTGGGGGCAGTGGGGCATTGCCTTCAGTGGCTGTTGGGAGGGGAAAACAAAAGGGGGTGTGATTCCCACAAAAACTAGAATCTCTGTGTGTGTGTGGTAATGAATGCGCATCTTTGTTCAAACTTTCTTCAGCTCCACCAACGTTTTAACACCCCCGCTGCTCAGGCACAAAGACACATAATTGACACCGCAGATTAAGGCCACTGTGGTTTGACTGTTCTCCCAAAACGTCTCACTTCACTGGAATATCAGGAAAGATAGTTTCCAACAACTTTCAATTTCTGAAACTGGGTGATTTTCTCTAAAACGAGACATTATTCTGGTAATTAATCACGTTAAAACACCATAAACAAATTGTTTTTCACGTCATATTTCTTCAAAGCACAACAAACTAAACCATAAGAACGAGTATTAAAAAAGGGGAAAAAGTTGCTACTTTAACAAGTTTTTTAAGCACATCACTTTCTGTCAGACAGAAAGAAGAATATTGGAGCTGAACATGAAAATAAATTCTGAACGTGCGTTCCAGGAAATATATTTCCTGGACACAAAGAAACATTAGAAGAATAAAGAAGAAAACAAACAAAGGAGGCAGCAGCTTTTTATTTCACATTTGCAAAAGTTTTATTTAAGATTTCAGAATATTATAACAGTAATCCGTGACTCAAGAAAAAAATCATTCATTTCACAATCACATACAGCATAACTATCAGCACCACTATTGGTAATGATGTGGAAGAAATATAACTTTTTTGCAGTAGCATAATCTCACACTAAAAACAAGAAAAAATAAAACTTTAATTTAAGAAAAAATATTTTTACTAAGAAAAAGAAATGATTTTTTTTCTTTTACAAAATCCAAAGGATCAACATTCTTCACACAATCGTCACCAAATAGACCGAGTTTAAGCATTGTTTCTAAAAATCCAAATATTATTTAATCAGTTTGATCTGAGTATTTTTGTGCCAAGTAAGGCAGGAATTAATTACATTAAAGTAACCAGCTGGGTTAACATGACACATCTGGAGTCAGGGCAATAATGAAAAATGTTAAAAGAACTGAAGCAGTGACAAACAAAACTGGAAGAGGACCAAAGTCGATCTTGTAACAGTGAAGAGGCTGGTAAAAGAGGTGAAATAAAATCTCTAAACCTCAAGGAAAATAGCAGCAATTTTTTTAGTGTGCAATTGTGCTGCTGCTGCTGCAAAAAAGAAATTGTTTTCAGGCATTTTACTTATCTCTCTCAGCCTTTAAAAGTACAGGCTGCTGTATCTACAAATGCTGTCTTTAGGAAAAAAAAATACAAATGCAAGTTTTATTTTTAGCAAAGTCTTATTGCACGATTTTAAACATGGCGGACTGCAAGGCACAGACAAATCTGCAGAATAAAAACTGATAAAAAAACAACACAACATTGGAAAAATTCAACGTTTGAACTCACCTTTCGGAGCGGCTCCTTTTTTACCTGATGTCTTAAGGAAAAGAGGCGGATTGTCTGCCACCAACGCTGCAGCTGAGTGATCATGTAGGTGGGAAGCTGGACCAAGCTAACCGTGCAGCTAGCTAAAGGAACAATATGTGCTTTCTTATTTTTTAAGACCCAATGTTGGGAATGGGCCCATTGTTAATCCTCATGGTGGCTTTTCACCGACTGCATCTGGAAAGACATAAAATATGGAGAAAAAAAACATCGGTCAATTGAGTAATTCTAGAAATTTTGCAGATCATCACAATGTTTTTTCCAGATACTGAGAGGATTTCTTACACAAATGCATGAGCAGACTGATGCATTTTTTAAACATGAGGCCGCACAATTTCTGAGTATATATCGTCACAGCTCTGCGCATGCGTCTGGCAACCGGGAGCGTCATCGCCCCAGACACACAGAACTGTTTACGTTAACGGCAGGAGGAGGGGTGAGCTTGTATATTTGTTTGGGCGTCTATCAGCTGTCTGTATCAATGCCGTGTGCGACCCCAGAGCTAGCAGACAGTCCGGGGTTAAAGGTCAAAGCAGTGCCTGTCTGGGCTTCCTGGCTGACCCCAATGCCTGCGAGTGCTGTCGTGCACTCACATGCAGAAAAAGGGGAGGGAGGGCCGGTTCACCCGTCTACCAGACTAATATCACCTTTGGGATTAGGATCCAGACAAAAATAAATTGACCCCAAACCTCTCTCTTCCCACACACACACAGATGCCAGATTTGCCTGGTCATAAAACAGGACTCGACCGTGTGGCATGACGCAGACAGACACAGCAGAGGTGCTGAGTCTGAGAGGAACATCTAATTATCTTTTAGAGCTGAGTTAGAGGGAGGAGTGGAAGAGACCAAGGAGGTTCAACTGAGCCAATAACATGCAAGCCAACAGCGTAAGACGGTCGTTTTAGCCAGGATGGAGATGAAAAAAAAAACTAATTCTGTAAGGCGGTTATTTAAAAATTGGGATCACTATATGATTAAGAAGGAAAAACTGTAACATATGATAGGTTTATATCTCTGTGGTAAAACAAATTTAGATTTTGCTGTATAAAATAGCCTGAAGCACAAATTCAGTGTAAAACGACATCAGAATGCTTGTAAAAGAGAGAGAGAGGGAAAGAAAAAAAATCCCAAATCAAAGAGATCTCAGCTAAATGAAACAAGGAACAAAAGGTCAAAATCAGAGGCTGCCAAGCCATTGGGAAAACGCGCTAAATAAGCCGGAGTGTTAAGCCCGCTAATCCCCCCGTGTTATTGCAACATCTGTGAGGCCTAGAGAGGCTCTGTCAGCGTACGGCGAGACAGATGTAAACAATATCCTGCCTGAAAATGACGAGGGTTTGTTTAGGTATCGCAAACCGCCAACGGTATGCGAAAAGAAGGTTGAAACGATGCGGCGAATGTAGAGCAGGTGAACTGGAGAGATGGGGGAGTGTGAAGAAGCGATGGAAGTGAACGAGTGACGAAAGCCTGATGCAGAAGAGGTAGTGAAAGTGGGGGGTTGGAGTTGGTGGGAAAAAAAAAAAACAAAAAACGGAGGTGACAGCATCCCGGAAAGATGGCACACCTGCGGACCAGGCTGACGAGACGCCAGGGAGACGAGGCTAATTTATGCACAGAGTGTCTGGCACCCCCAGAGAACTGAACGGGGGCGAGGGAGTGCTGCTTGTGGGTGCTAGGAAGGAAGGAAGAGATGGGAGGGGTGCTTTTTTAAACAAGGGGGCTCAGAGGCTGCTCTTTCTGCTCGATTCAGCTGAAGCTGTCCGTCTGACGTCCCATTAAGGTTTGGGACAGGGCATGTGGAACTAGGCGTTGAAGAGGAGCGGGAACGGGAGTGGCGCCCCCCGCCACTCCCATTCCCGCACAGAGGTGAACAAGAAGCTCTTACTACCCACTGCAGCCTACTTCTTCATTTTGGCTATATGTATTAGATCCACAGAGCTGTATGTCTGCTAATCTGCATGCTAATTTCCTTTCTTCACAAACCACAACCTTATAGAGGACCAGGGACAGACACATGCTCCCCAGCTGAAGTCTGGCTGAATGAGAGGTGATAAGAGCTTCAACCGCCTGGCTGGTAGATCAACCCATCACATTATTGTTTTATGTTGTGGGAGCCCAATTCTTTCTTTAATGCTTTGTTTAAACTTTAAAATGTTCTTTTTATGCAACATGTTGAAGGATTTGCCCTCTTTGATCAAAGAACCAAGAAATGTCACATGACAGGCCAAAACAAAGTAGTTCATAATTCTGCAATAAGTAAAAAAATTACATGGTTTTATTTTTCAAATTGTTTTACAAATAAAAATGGAAAAGTTTTGTATGCTATCATTTCTAGTAGCCCCCAGCTTATTAAAACTTCTGATTATAGCAGCAAGTGTTTGAAGAATGGCCAAAGAAGTTTTTTTTCATTGAAAAGCAGCTCAAGAGCTGGCTGGATAAAAAGCATCTGTCAGCATTTTTTCTCAATTTGATTAAGTTTGAACTTTGACTGAACCATTGCCAAACTTTACCATTGTTTGACCCGCAGCACTCCACCACTCCACAGTAGATTTATGGTCATTAGTGTGCTGGAAGAGGAACCTTTTGCCCTTTACACTTACATTTTCACATCAACTCTGACCCATTTCCACAGCATGATACTGCCAACACCAGGTTTCACAGCAGGCCATCTATCCTACATTGCCACACACCCTCCACCGTCACTAATCCGTCCCTTGTTCTATCCTTTGCTTCAAACAAATTTCTGGACCCTTTGAGAATCAATTGCTTGACTCTGTTGAAGTTTTAAATGCCATGATGTAATGCACCATTTCAGTGCTATGAAGTCTGCACTATAAACAACCATCCCCCACTGCAAAGAGGGAAGTGGCCTGGTTGAAATTCTACTGGTGAAATCCAGTTCAATGGGAGAAAGTCCAAATGGAGCACTGAAGGGAGATGAGAACGCAACAGCTAGGCAAATGACTATCATTTGCTTTAGCAAAACCATGTCTCATTTCTTTGCACTTCACAACTATGCACTGTTTTGCGTTGGTCTATCAAATAAAATCCCAATAAAACTCAATTCAAGTTTGTATTTGTGACAAAGTACAAGGAGAATGAATATCTGTGCGTGGCACTGTACTGAAAAATGTTTCCCTTTTCACGTAAAAGATTTCCTACACAAATATATAAACAGACAGAACGGAAACAAAATTTCAACAGTGACTTTAGGACTGTATCAGATATCACAATGAAAAGGTTGGCCATAGGCAGCGGTCTTGACATATACGAACATCAGCAGTGGCTGACATCAACCTTTAAAATCATGGGGCCGTTTTGATTTGAATGTGAGGAGACAGACTGTATGCTTCGTGCATTTGAATCCTGGCCAATTGCCAGGTAAATCCGTGTGTGTGTATGTGTGTGTGTATGTGTGGGCAGAGCAAGAAGCGCAGCAAACAGGGTGATGGTTGAGTCTGGTGATGCAGGCGGACAGTTTAATGACAGTCCCTGCCGTGAAACATACAAACCGGTGAGCACCTGGCCCGCTCTCGAACGTACACACACCATATGACACCTGCAGCTATACATGTGATGTATGATGTGGCAGTTTCTGCAAAAGACGAGCAGGACTGGTGAAAATGAAACAGAAAAATATCTTTTTGTTTGCAACCCTGAGCAAAAAAAAAAGGAGTTTCAGGCTTTGCCTTTGACACGGAGGACGACTAACGCTGCATTAAACCCTTTCCTTTGCTAGCGCTAATTAAAGCAAGTGTTAGAAGCGCCACGGATGTTGGTCATGTTTCTTTAAAGAGCGGCGTGAAGTAAAGAGCCATTCACTGGGCCGGCAGACACTGGGCCCTTTGTGCTTTTTTTGTGTGCAGCGTTGTGCCTGGCTGTGGACTTGCATATTATTCAGCAGCACTTGCTCAGGTCTGGACTTGAATTTGGTGCCCAAACAAAGACATAGAGCCACCTCATTAAAAAAACATGTCATTGGATCAGACCTAGGCTCAATTGTGAGACTTTTTTCCCCTTCTTCCACCTTCCATAAGCGACCATGACTGTGCAGAGGGGTTGAATAAGAGGCCGGGTAGAGGCCCGGCGGTGGAGCGCCACGCCACATCCCTATGGGAACCTCCCCTTCACAGAGGGGGGTTGCATTTAAAGCTTTGTTGGTGTGTTAACACGGCTTTTTTAAACACCTCTTTATGGACTCGGCTAAGCAAACTGCAGGGCCTGGTTTTCTTGGGACAGAAAGAGAATGTGGGGGGGAAAAAAACAAGAGAATGAATCAGGGAGCATTTATTATAAAATGCAGTGCCTTTGTAAAAGTCTTCAGCATTTATCATATTTTGTCCCAACATTGTTAAGCTGATTTTAAGGCTTTGAGTTTTTATTTTTACAAGTAAAATCTGAAAAGTGAAGCATTTATTCTAAGCTCCCCTAAGTCAGTATACTTTGTAGAACTACATTTCCCCCATTACAAGTTTTTAGGTTTCCACAATCTTTGAAAATTTGGAGTTTTATCTAGTTTCTCACATGGATTTAGATCTGGATACTGAGTGAATCGCCTACATTTTGGTGCCACTTGAGTCTCTTTAGGGGCTTTCAGTATTAAAAAAATTATATTGTACTGAGCAGAACATCGAAACATACAAATATTTTTGTTTTAAAAGGTCAGTCTTATATTTCTTTTTAGTTGTTTTCTTGCAATATTTGCATAAAGCTTTTAGGGACAAAATGGCATTAATTATAAAAAATGGTTTGGAGTTTTTTGGTAATTTTCTTTACTGTTAGGTAACAAAGTACACACTTTCACCCCCTTATTTTACATGTTCTCTTATTGCAAAGCTTTGAACATTTTTACTTCTTCAATATAAAGGTTAAGTTTGTAAATATAATGGTTAATTACAGCATGTATTCAAGGTTTTCTTCTAGGATTGCCCTGTATTTCGCTCCACCCGTCGTCTTCCCATTAACAACGACTTGCTTCCCAGTCTCTCCTGAAGTTAAGCTTCCCCTCAGCATAATGCTGCCACATCAGTGGGGAAGATGACTTATAGGATGATATACAGTGTTGCATTGCCAGGTCTCATCTGACCTTTTCCTTCGGCTTCACCGTTATGCTCCTCTCTGTGTTGGTCTTTTACATAAATTAAAAATAAAACATATTGAACTTTACAGAACGAAACAAAACCTAAAAGTCTTCAAGCGGTATCAATAGTTTGCCTTGCTAATCGTAATGAAACCAAGTGTGAATATTGTTATTATTCGACCAAAAATAACTCGCCAAATGCAATTTCAGGCAGAGGAGAGTGAACTTGGCTGCTGCTGAGTGCAGCACAACCCGGTCACTGACAAACTGCTCCTTGTCCCTGTGTCCTCTGACACAGTCAGCACACATGTTTACCCAGAGGACCACAGTCAAACTGCAGGTGAAACAATAGCTTTGTTGCGAGCTAAGCATGTGTTTTTGTGTGTGTGCGTGTGTGTGTGTGTGTGACAAACACGGCCTTGCTTGCGAAGCCTGTGCTGGAGACTTAGTCAGTCTCCCAGGGCTTCTGAGATGACAGCGAAACGAATGGCAATGAACTTGAGACAAGTTCACAACGTAGAGAGGAGGCAGAGCAGAGCAGCACAGCTTCCTTGAGTGCATAATGTGTGTGTGTGAGTGTAATAAGGATGCACTCAGAGAACCTTGCAATATGTGTGGAGTGTCGAGCTGCAGCGAGGAGCACCCACTAAGATGAAAATGTGCATGCACGACTCCCCTAGACTCCCCTCCCTTTCCCCTCTTGCCATGCATACGCAGCAAGGACCCCACTCTTGCTGTTCCAATGCTGTCCGCTGAGTGCCTGATGAAAAAGCAAAAACGACAAAAGGGGTCCACACGGCTAAATGCGAGAAAACGCACATTAGTTAAACAAAGGCTTTAATAGGGGTTTCTCAGACACATTAGTAGTGTATGCGTCACTGGACGTGCTGCTATTTTCGCTATCTGTAATCTAAAGGGGTGCAGAAAGAGGGGGTTTAGGGGGGAAATGTGCCTACAGCTGCCACATCCACACAGGCATGATGGTTTGCAGAGGGCAGAGAATGCATCTGAATACATTTACATAGCGATGGTGGCATGTTGACAGAAGTGCTGCTGAGAACGCTTTGAGCTCATCACTGTCCTCGAAAAAGTAGAGGAACGGTTGTAAGGAGGGTGAGCTGGAGGGGACGGCTGCTAAGAGTGGAGAAACCGTCACTTTTTCTTCAGAAGAATCAGGAGAGACGATGCGCCTTATCTACTCTGTAGGAGGCTCAGGCACAATGGGCCTTCCTTAACGTAAAAATAGAAATAAAGTATATGATAAAATGAAGTTTTATTTTTTATTTTCTAATAAAAATTTGAAATACTGTTGCAAACCTATTCATAGGCCTCCTGTTATTTTACTATGTTTTACTTATTCAGTGCCTTGAAAAACCAGTTGAACATTTTGAAATTTTACCATGTCATAGCTGCATATTTTGATATACTTTATTAGGATTTTGTGACTTGACTGAACAAACGCAGCCTATATTTGCAACACTGAAGGAAAACAACTTGTGCTTTTAGAATGTTTTACAAATTAAAAACGTGAAAAGTGTGTTGTGTTTTATGAATATATGCCTCCTCGAACTTGAAGATATAAATTGAATTGGTGTATGTTTCCACCAACTTTTCACACCTACAGACTGAAATCTTCGCCCGTTCTTCTTTGCAAAACACCAGTTCGTTCAGTCACATCAGGTGGAGAGCATCAATTTTCCATTCTTGCCAGACTTCAATCAGACTGCAATCAGGGCATTGCTTACTCTTTTGAATCATCAATGAGCTCTGATCTCTAGTTTCATTTCAGCTCTGGCTGCAGGTTTAGGGAAGGTGATCCTCCTGGCCTCATCTAAAGCATTTTGCAGCCTCTAACAGGTTTTCTTCCAGGATTCTTGCCTTATATTTAACTCTTTCCAGTGCAGAACTGCTGTCTTGAAGAAAAACATCCTCACAGCCTGATGCTGCCAACGAAATGCCCACATTCAGGGCAATATGTAGGTTTAGTTTTTCATGACACATAACATTTTGGATGCAGGCTTAAAAGCTCTATTTTAATCTAATCTCACCAGAACAGCTCCTTTCATGTATTATCCATCTCCTGTATTATTTTTTTTGAAAACTACAAAAAGAATAACACTTTTTTTTTTAGTTTTATATTCATTACTCACATAAACATTTACAAAGACTTTAATCAAATGTAAACCAGAGGACAGCCCTGGGTGCAGAGCGGATTTTTCTTACAGAGAAAGTCACTTTAATTTTGAAAAGCAAAACAGGAAGGTAGCAGAAGGAGTGCTGCGATAAACCTCTTGTAGATATAGTCAGCTAACGAAACCGTCCTGTCAGATCATTGCCTGAGGAGAGCAGGAGGGGGAAGGAGAGACGGCAAGAAGGGGAAGAGAGCAAAGCAGGGGTGAAAAGGGTCAGCAGGGAGGAAGGCTAAACCCCAGAAGCAAGCAAAAGATTGTGTGTGTAGTGCATTTATATTTTAGCATGGGGTGTGTGGGTGTGTGTATGTGTGTCAACCCCAGCTGGGCAGACATTTACTTGACATGCTGATAGGGATTTAAGCAGTGGGTGGGTGGTGTGTCTGACCAAGGTGAGTGAATGAGTAGAGAAGGGGAGCCTGTGGGGATCGGAGGATGATAGGAGGAGGGGGCAGCGGCGGCGGTGGAGGAGGAAGCAGGAGGGTTAGGGATTTTTTTTTTTGGACCAGAGGGGCTCACAAACTGCTGTTACTAAGCTTGATTTCAGAACGAGTTGAGACGATTAGAAGACGGGGGCAGAAACGGGTTTTTGTAGAGGGGAAACCCTCCAGGCTGTCCAGGAGAAGGGGGACCAGTCTATTGAGGTGATGAGGGAAAGAGGGTCCTTCTTTCAGACGCTCTAATGAAGCATAAGTCCATGGGAGAGAATGAAAGCAGGCAACTGCTGCGCGTGTTAGCTTGGTGCCTGAGCCCCTCTACATTTCTCTCCTCTGTTTCCCTTCCTCACTTTTCCACAACCCGTCGTTCTCCTCTCCTCCCCTCGAGCCGGGTGTCCCTCCTCTGATTTGATTCTCAAACGCAATGTGCGTAGTGAGCGTCAACTCTCAGGCTCAGCTGCTGAACGACTGGATGGAAGAACCAACTAGATTTCACATAAAAGGCGTCACAGTGATTTTATTAAGACTATGCGATACGTGTGCTGAAGAAACAACAAAGCCTATCAATGATCTGCGTAGTAAATTCAGATCATTGATCACTGTGATCATCTCGATGTTAGATTTTTATTTATTTTTTTGTCCTTAACATGGACAAAACAAAACAGACCAATCATAGAAATAGAACTGGAAACCCTCAGGACCAACAACTAAGGACCAACAACTAAGAAGCAGAGAAAGCAGACATTTGAATCGCCCTGATCAGAATTTTGCGGCAGATTTTCAATCTCTGGGTTTTATAAAACTTTTACCTGGAACTCTCTTTAACAATGGTAATGCAGGAGCATTTAAAAACAGTTTGAAGCACCTTTTACTAACCCCATGCTATAAGGGGGAAGCCAATATTTGTAGTAGGAGCAGCGTTGCAATATCACACAATGTGTGTAAGGAAGAAAAGTCACTCTAGAAGAGGGTTTGGGATTATTTCCAAAGACAAAATGATTCCTTCAGTTACTAGTTAGCATAGTTAGTGTTACCAATCCCTGAAAAAAAGGAAACATAACACTAAATCAGACAATTTCAAAAGATTGATGACATTTGAAAAGCTGAGATTGAAAGGATAAGGCGAAGCATCTTTGTGAAATAGTATCACTCAGCCTAAACCAGAGATATATCTCAATATGTCAGAACATAATTTCTCTGATTCCTGTAGGTTTACTTTGAAACACCTCATTGTTACAAAATAAGCCCAACTTTAAGTCTTTTCTTACTTGGTGACAATAACTCTCTTCTGCACTGAAGAGAGTTATTGTTAATGTGACTTAGTAACTTATGCTTATGCATAGCGCATTTACAGAAGAGGTAAAAAAAACAAACTGTTTTTGTAGTTTCCAGTGATCACCAGTTAAGGCCAATAAAAAATCTGCAATATTTTCAACCTCCATTGATCTGATATGGTCAAAGAACACCAAGGGGATTGTGAAATTCACCCTGGAGGAACTGAACCTCCTGAGGAAACTGAAACAATCACTTACAACCAGCCTCACAACCTTCTGCAGGGCCGTGGTTAACAGTATGTTGACAAAAAGCATTTAAATGTGTTGTTCTTTGTGCAACATGGCAGACAAGAGGACACTGCGGAGGAAAGTGTGGGGCAATGAGAAGGTCACTGGAGTATCTCTGCCTTCTTTCCATAACATGTTTTAGAGTTGCAGAAGGAGTTTTGAAGTGCTGCCGTCAGGCGAACAAAACACCAAGATGAGAAGCAGAACCATCAAAGTGCAAAAAACAGTCTTGCCCTCTAACTGCTAAAATGATCAACTTCACATTTGCAATCATATCTTGGATAGGTTTTATCTAATTATCTCTGGTTTCTGTTTCCTAACTGTTTAATTATATTTTCCCTGCTGCTATGTTTTAAATCCCAGAGAATCTCTGTCTTATTGTGCTGTCTGCAAATTAGCATGCAATGAAATGCCAATAAATTGACTTGAATAATTTTTTATTTTTTACAAATCAAAGATCCAGTCAAAGCATTCAAAAGCGATGCATGTAATGAAAGAGCTACATGCCTGACGGAGGCGTGCACAGTCGATGAACCCTGAGCCGACATGTTAAATTACAGAAGGCAGCAGACTGAGACAGACAAGAGGGGCTGTCAAAGTGTCTGACTTGGTTTGACTGTGTTCGGTTCGGGGGGGTAGGAGGTGCTTGACTGTGGGCTCGACTGGGCTGAGGGGACTGATTTCTGGGACGATTTGGCTCTTGGCCGACTGGGGTCTGGCCAAAGGCCTCACTGAAGAGGGTTCGGTTCCCCTCCTACCTCCCCACTCTGCTCATCCCCAGAGCGAGGCAATAAGAAGCAGCTTATAAAATAAGCAAACACAGAGGCAGCTTCCAGACAAGCCAAACAGTGAGTGGCAGACTAAGACTACACGCCGCGATGATGACCCCCCTGTTACTCCCTCCCCCTCTGACCTTGACCCTTGAGGTCCTTCTTAACCTATTTCTGAATGGAAGTCGGTGCAGCTGGGTTGTCTAGCCGTGAACTAATCACAACCCCCTCCCTCGTCGTGGAGCTTGTTCCCACGCCTCCTCTGACTGAAGCGCCGTCTCTTCATTTGAATTGCCGGGCTTAATATTTATATCTCCGAGAAAAAAAAGAAAAAAACACCACAGTGAGCGGTTTAAAATAAAAATAATTTTCCTTTCCAATTAAATTTGGGAAGCTTTTTATTTATTTTTTTTCTTTGCTTATTCTAACACAGCAATGTTCCTTTCTGGTTTATGCCTCAGCTTCCATCTGCCAGTCTCTCTCCATGGCCCCAATAATCTATTCAGCCTGAGCACACAAGCGCGCTGTATAATGTACATGCAACAATGCGAGCGTGAAGGCTCATACACGTCATGCGGCAAGGGGTTCAAACCCCACCACCTTCACATTTTCATTACGACCAAGTCCCGGGCCTGTGTCGCAGAGCAGCGTGGCCTTTTGCTTGGCGAGCAGGCAGTTTAATCACACATACGGCACTACTCCATTTTCATTTCCTTTTCATACAGCCTCCATTCCACTCCAGCTTCATAATTCTCCCCCCTCGGAGCTGTCTAGCCCATCTGAGTGTTTGCAGCCAGTTGAAATGACATAATCAGTGACTTGGATAAATGCCTGACTGTTTTTCCCTGAGTCTATAATCAGACTTGGGGGCTCGGCGTTGGAGTTACGAGGAAAGCGCGGCAGCCAGCACTTGATTCGGGAATTACTTCCTAAGATGGGTAGTTGCACCTAAAGAATGTGCTCAAGCACCAGTGAAATGAAATGGGTTTGGTCTACTATGCATCATGTTGGTGTTAACCCCTATTTTATATATATATATATAAAAAAATCCTATCCAAAAATAAAGCTTTACATTTTGGAATAGAGACACAAATGGAAATAGGCTGGTGAACGGTATCGGATAGTTTTTGCTGAATAAAAAAAATAGAAATTTTATCTATTTTCAATACCTACGCTGCAGCAGACTGCGCTAGCAACAACCTTCTTCGATGTAAAAGTTGCTACAGTTAAAAGTGCAGTCATAGACGACTATTTTGATTAAAGGAATATGTTTTACAGATTAATACAGAGCAACCTTCATCCATACCACCACTACACAAAACTAACCTATGCAGTAGATATGTGCATAATGATGAGGGAAATAATATGGTCACAGCCCTTAATAAAAAAACATTGTTATAGAATAACAGGGATGCTATCTACTTTATAAATAAATACTTGAGAACATAAAACGTGACATAGATGTTCAGTCATATTCAGTAAATTAGACTACTATAGAAAAGGTAATGCATTTAACTAAATCAGTTTACTAATTGCCCCTTTTCACCTTCCCATTATAACTGAGTATAAGGGAAAATCCTTATACAGTTACATTGTACCAGTAGGTTCTGGTACCAATTCCTTTACCAGTGCCTGCTTAGCTGGGCAAGCGCGCCATGTCGGGCTGAAAACGTGGCGTCAAAAGACTGTCGGTCATTGATTGGCTGAGGAGTTTAATCATTGGTTACAATAATCCGATCATTCATTTCTAAAAACTCACACCAGTGACTGGGCATATTTTTTTTAAGCAGCAGATGACAGGAGGTCTCAAAGTGAGAGTCTGCATCTTAAATGTAATACACATAGAGGCTGCTGAAATAAGACGCTAAACAGAGTTAATGTTTTGCAATTGTTTTGTCTGTTTAAGTACCCCAACTTGTTTCTGGAAGTGATATTGCAATGAAGGACAGGCCCGAGCAGAGTCACGACTTTAATTCCATGGAGGATCAGAAGAGAAAGACTAAAGATTAGGAAGATGTTTCAACCATAAAGACTCAGAGCTGAAGATAAACTGCTAAAAAAACAAACCTTTAATGTCCTTAAAGGCATTTTCACCAATTATCAATCATTGCAGACATGCCACTTTCAACAAAATGTAAACTTAAAACAAATCAATTATTTTTCTAAGCTTATACTCCATTTTATTCTCTTATTATCTTTTGGGAGATGCCTGTCCCATCTCCTATTAGAAACAAACTATAATATAAAACAATAATGCTAATCTAAATCTCCCAGGGATATGCTGTAATATGAGCAGAATTGATGCAGAAATGTACTTTTTTATCATGCGAATCTGACTCTGGATTTGAGCGAGAAAAACAAAAACAAAAAAAAAACTAGATCCCTTTGGTCTCACCAGTGGGAAGAGAGATGTGCGAAACAGATCAAGATGAATTGAGTGATGGCTGTAAATGCTTTCAGCAACTATTACTTCAGAGGGTGCACCACACTCAATCAATACCTAAGCAAATAAAAAGCAAAGGGGCAGACAGAATGAGAAAAGCTGCAGTGGACTGGATGACAATAACGCGCACAAATGAACAGCCAACACTCAAGTCGATCTGTGAAAATATGCTTCAATATTCTTGGTTTTATACAACCTAAGAAAACCTTTAGACTGTTTGTGGCTCAGTAGCATTCAGGTGCTTTCCTGTTCAGCATGAGGGTTTATATTTTCAAACAGACACATAAATCTTATCATGCTCAATAGATTTAGCAGGAAAATAAACGTTAGTAATGACAGCATCTTCAAAAGGCGATGAAACCTAAAATGAAGAATGTGGGACGATTCCAGCAAAACACCTTAAGGATTTTAATCTGCAAGTTTCAAACTCCAAACATCCGCCGAACATTCAAGGTCCTGAAATGTGTCCACGTAATCCAAGGTGTGTTCGTCCTGCACGTGCTCCGTGTATTGAATTATGAATAACTGCAGTAGTGCAGTCTCACACACACACGGTCACTGTCATTAGCGTAAAAGCTTTCAGCAGGGCTCGGTGTTTGGGAGGGCTTCCCCCCTGCATGTAAGTGTGAACAGGCAGGGCGATGAGTGTGAGCATGTGTTCATGCAGCTTGTATGTATGTGGTGGTTCCTGGCATGTATGAGAATTTTATGACAAGCTAAGCTAAGGTAAAAATAGCGATGTCTGGTGGTATTTACATGATTTCAATCAAAAATGTGTGATGTAGCTGCTTTTAATAAGAAAATACCAATTGTTTTTATTGGTCTTTAGGCAACTAATTAGTCACTACAATTATAATAATGGCATCCAAAACAATCTATTTTAGTTTTAGTTATGATACGACTTACAAATTTCAGAAGAAGACAAACGAAAGAATGGCTGCACAGTGGCACAGCTGGTAGAGCTGTTGCCTTGCAGCAAGAAGGTTCTGGGTTCGATTCCCGGCCCCGGTCTTTCTGCATGGAGTTTGCATGTTCTCCCTGTGCATGCGTGGGTTCTCTCTGGGTACTCCGGCTTCCTCCCACAGTCCAAAAACATGATTGTCAGGTTAATTGGCCTCTCTAAATTGTAGGTGTGAGTGTGTGGGTGCATGATTGTTTGTCCTGTGTCTTTGTGTTGCCCTGCGACAGACTGGCGACCTGTCCAGGGTGACACCGCCTCTCGCCTGGAACGTTAGCTGGAGATAGACACTAGCACCTCCCGACCCCACTAAGTGACAAGGGAGTTTAGAAAATGGATGGATGGACAAACAAAAGATTTAGAATAAACCCAAAGTGCCCAGAATATTGAAAGATTTCGTTATTCTTCTCTTTCCGACACAAGCAGAACAAGAGGATATTAGCTGATTAATTATTTGGGCCGCCCGCCTGCATTTGGCTGCTTAACCCACAGCCACGTGCAGCTTGTCAGCTGCAGTGTTAAAACTCTGCAAAATGAAATAGAGGGATAAGAAGCACTTCTTCTCATTTTCACACCATATTTATCATAACCAGAAATATTTCCAAAGAGACGGAAGCTGAAGTGAGCGCAGTGGAGTTTGTTCAGTCATCTGACAGACAGTGTGCAGCAACAGATGGGGGAGGGGATGGACCATGGAGCCAGTCAGAACTGTGGTAATTCTCTTTGGCATCTCATGAAAGGGCTTTACACATAGAAACGGCATGAAGAAGCATTTGAGCCATATGAAACAGTACATTCAGATCATGTTTGACATGGAAAGTGCAGCTTTGAACATGTGAATGAAGACCTTTAATACCGAGACCAACATCTTTACCGTTTGTCCATGTTGTCTCAGAGATTCTGCCAACCTTCCAGCAATTAGTGATTGATCACATTTAGTAAACTTTTAATGTGCAAGACTTTCTGGTTCCTGCTGTTTTATCCTTACTGGTGGTTAATTGTAAAGTGTTGGTTCTACCTGTCCCCTTCTTCCTTACCGCAACAAAGAGGGCCTGAAGCCTCTACCAGGCTGACACACATTAGCTTAGTGTGGTTCACCAACCAGCTCAGATGAAGCTCAGCTTAATTTGTGTCAGTGTGGGCTGATTAGACGGAGAAGCTTGATTAAAACGGCTCTGGTTCTGATAGAAGAGGCGATAAGAAGAACGAGCAGTCTGCTTGAGCGCAAGCACCCGACAGCTGATAAGGGAAATCTACAGCCTAGTTTACAAGAAAAAATGATTCAAAATGCCCAGTAAAGCATATTTGGATTGGAGCTGGAAAGAAAATACGCCCATTTCTACAGTCTGCAGCTCTCGTAGGGGGTGTCTGACTGGTTCTCTCAAAATTGTATGCTCTAATTGTAATCGCTAACGCCTAGCTATAACATACAAAGACATGCAAGCTCAAGAAACAATGAAAAAAAAAAACAGGATTAGATTTTAAGTAATCAAAAAAGTATGCTTCTTCTTTGTGTGATGTTTGAAGCTAGCCTACTTCAGGCTAAGAGCAGATGCCAAACAGCAGGTCTTCAGCGTGGACGAGTAGCCGGGATTCAGGACCTAGACAATTCCCCAAATCAGCCCTTTGCACTAATTAGCAGTGACAGGTGAAAGCAGCCAGAGATTCCACGGGAACTAACAATGAAGCAGACAATTGCATAAACACACTCAACCATAAGCCACAGAGACACCCGTACAAACATAAACACACATATGTCAAGGCGCAGCGGCTGCTACAGAGGATCTATGATAGCGGCTAACGCCACATTAAAACCCATTAAGCACCAAGACATCCCCTGCTCCACGTACGCAGCCCGGATCCTGCTTCCCCTGCACTGATACCGCTGATCCCCCCCCCCCATGCTTTGACAAGGCGTAATAAAGCCTGTATGAAGTGCCGCATTGTGTGGGGAGAACACAATGTTGCATGCTGAGTGCTGTGAGAAGGGCGTACACCGGTGGGTCCCACGGCGCTGCACAGCACTGGGGCCTATAGCAAGGAGTGCCGAGCATGCTAATGAGGTCATTATGTTATGCCTCACCCTCTGCTTCTGCTTCTCCTTTACAGTGTGGGCTTTTTGCCTGTCACAGGAGGCAGGGCACCCTTGTGATGCAGCCAACCACAGATGTCACATATGGCACAATGAGGAGACACAGGAGCGTAGTCTCAGACGGAGACGAGGTGCTGCTGCGTTTTTCAAGCTAGCGTCCAAAACGGTGGAGCAGCATCAGTGATTTGCATGCACAATAAGGTGATCTTAAAGGAAAAATCAAAAGCAGAGTAACAACATTCATTTGCTAACTGTTCCCGCTGCGTATTCAATCAGCAATCGGGCAGGGTTGCGTTTTCTTTTATTTCTTTTTTACGCTCCCGCCATTATTTACAGCCGAGAGGGAGGGGTTAAGTATCTCGCACATGCAAAAGCAATTACAAGATATTTGCATAGCCGTTAACAATCACGGGGCAGATGGCAAACAGCGGGCATTAGAAAGGCGAGCGAGCGAGCGCCATCTTGGCTCAGGGAGACAGCTGGCAGACAAGAAATCGGCCATTTTGTAAGCATGGGCCGCTGCCAGGCTGAGGCGTAGTGAGGCGCCAGGCTCTATCTGTGTGCCAGGAGATTGGCAGAAGAGGGGGAAATCGAGCTTTCATATCCTCCCTGGTACACGCAACCAGAACAAGCTCCTCTGACAGGCTGTGTGACAGCGCGATCATAGCCCAGGGCTCACTGAGGAGATCAGCTACAACACAAGGTGTCTGCTTTAACTTTAAATAGACACATTCCGCTTTAGGCAGGAATAATATTTCCTAATAACACACGGAAAAAAGCTAAACATTCATTTCTGTTCACAGCGTTCCTACGCGGTTCACAGTTCCATACTTTTTCTGTCTTACATTTCAATGTGCTGGACATTCAAGTGCGACAAAACATTCAATTAGTTGGGTTTTATTATTTGTATTTTCCACAAGTAGTGAAAAAACCAAGGAATCGTTTTGGCTGTCAGTTCAGCAGAGTGGTAAAGTGAACTGTTTTAAAAGCTATAACTTGGCTGGACTTGATTATCAAACACTAAATTTCGATAATGCTTTTATTCTGTATGGTAATGTAAAAAGATAGCAGTGTAAAGCTTGTATTGCATATAAGAGGAGCTAGTTTAAACCCAGAACACCTTACCCACAATTTTATTAAGTTCCTTTTTCTGACACCTCTATTTCTTGAACAATATTGGACCTTTCCTTTTATTAGATTGTTTGCTTGTTGTGTGCGCCATGGTAATTGCCAACTTTACTTAAAAATCCAAGATGGCAACTATGTTCCTTTTCTTATAGTACAAAGCCTTTTTTTTGGAGCTGTTACAGGAAGTACAATGGTAAAACATTTTTATAGAAATATTTAATAGAGTCATACAAAAAACAATAACCTAAATAACATTTAGTACTTTTTACTTTTATTTTTTTTATTGTGTGCTAATAATCATACCTTGAATAGTATCTGAGAAATCTTTAAATATATAAAAATCCTGAAGACGTACGGATCACTTACATATTAGTTGCAATGGTAAGTATATTTTGTTTAGTGAATTTCAAGAATTAAACTGTATTTTTAATGTAAAGATAATACCAATAATAAAATTATAACTTGAATTTAATAAATATATTTTGATATAAAAGTTTATGTTTATGACTACTGCAAATCGGCAACATAGAAAAGTAACAATATCACTAAATTATATAAATATAATGCTAAAATATTAGATTTTAATAAAATCTACAGTTGAACTTAGAGTTTTCAAAACATTATTTTATGCATTAGGTTTAAAATAATTAAGAACCATTTCAAAACCTGGATCTAAGAGGACGTCATATCACTGCGTTGGACAACAAATGGGTAAATCAAAATAAAATTTTCTTCATATTTTTGAAAAATGTATATTTGATCTTTTTTAGAACTAAAAATATATCTGAAATCTCTATTTTATATACATTTTAATACCTATACAGACCAGGAAAATTATTTTTGCCAGATTTTTAGACACATTGTAGAAACCCTGTCTACAATATTGCCATAAAAGAATACATCAAACTTATACTCACCATAAATGTCAATCTGAAGAGAATATCTCCAGGTTTATTGGGCAAAAACCTCAATCCAGGCCTCAAACATGTACATCACAAACTCAAAGTTGAAGTTTAGTGAGGATGCATCTTCCAGGCGCCATATGAAGGTGTTTCTCTGCTCTTACTTTCCTACGCTGAGTAAGAACTTAGCTTAAAAAGGCTTTGCATATGCGGAGGAGGAACAGGTCTGTCAAACCAGGGTCCTTTTCACTTGAGCACTCATTCAATTAGCAGTCATTCACCTGTGCTGTCACTGGATCCGTTCTGCACAGCAGTAAGTGGACTTCAGGTACAATCCCCTCCGTTCACCCCAAGACATATACACAGTGAGGGAAAGAGGTATGAAAGCCTGAACCCGCCTTTCTCTTTTCCACCTCACGGATCAATACTGCACTGCCATATCCTCTGAAGGGAGCTGCTGTTGTGCGGGTAAGAAAATCTAAGGCGAAAAGACAGCTTCTGCTTGATATAGTAGATGAGAGGAAAAAGTTCAAATTGTCCTTTCATCCGGGCTCATGAGATCTTAGGAATACTGTGCGCTATACGTGCTTGGAAACAGCTCCGAGTTGCAACGTCCTCCGGAGCATCCTCATTCGGAAAAGGTAAAGGTGGAATGACTAATTGGAGCGTGGGAGCCGGAAGGAAAGGGACCTCGACGTCACGACTCGCTTGTCAACCATTTCCTTGTGTGTCTTTGGCAAAGTTTTATCAAGCAGAGTTGGAAAACCTCCAGCTGAACCACACACAAGGATAGTTGCTGTCTCTTTTCATTTTGCTTTCCTGCGCACAAGTGTGCATGTTCTGGCAAACACATTGTGATTAGGGCAGCTGCGAGGTGAGGGCCCTGGCCCTGGCCGGTACTGGAACTCCAGGAGAGAGATAGAAGGAGAGTTGGAGATAGGAGCTGGGAGTAGTGGTGGTAGTGGTGGTGGTTGGTCCCTGGGCTCTGAGGCCTGCAGGCGGTGTTGGGCAACCTCTGCTCGCCTCTCTCCTCGGTATTGATTTCTGCTGCTCTGCGTTGCTCTGCTCTGCCGAGGAGACTCCTAGCCAGCGGGAACGAGAGCTCGGCTCACCCGGCTCACCTGCCTCTTTCCTGGCCTAGCCTGCCCACTTCGCTGCAGCTTTTGGCTGGCCCCTGTTGGGTCTTCCAAAACCCCAGTACAGAGCAACTTGGCCCACAAGAGGAAGTAGACAGAAAGCCCATGGCGATCCGCAGCTGCGTTCACCTGCTCTGGGTTCACCCGCTTCGAACAACCTCCTCAAACTGCTTCCATCCTCCTCTTCTTCCATGCTTCCACCCACTCTGCTTCTCTCTTCCCTCCTCCACCGCCTCCTCCTCTTCTTCTCAAGCTGTACACAAACAAGCACAGACAGTGATGGAAAAAGAAACAAGTTAATCTCAACTTTCAGGATATTTTTTTCCGCCGCTCTAAGTGTCAGTTCTGGTCTTTGATCAGCAACAAGTCAAGGGTGAGGATTTTGGCATCTTCTGGTAATATGAACCTGCTAACCTTCGAGGGTGGAAACTGCAGAGAGTTAAGTGTGTCAGGCAGTAACATATTGCCTGCCAATGTACTCTCAGCCATTAGATTCGATGTGCTGCAGATAGCAGAATACAGCGAGAGCGGGCCCATTATAATAATCACTATTGCATCAATCGAATACATTAAAAGTGTAGTATTTACAGGAAAAGTGTTGCTTCAACAGCCACGGTGTTTTGCTCTCTTGCTGGACCACAGGCTAAAAGGTTAAATATTGCCGTGCAAAAGTGAGGAATTTGCTCACATTACAACCAAAAACTTCAGCACATTTTGGGGGGATTTTGTTGTATAATTGTCAAAATCACTTTAAAAATGAAGTTCAGCTTACTGTGTGTTTAATCTCGGCACTATTATGAATATCGATGCACCATCAGAATCAAGAAACACAGCAAACAAGGCTGTGAAAAAGTCTAAAGCAGGGTCAGCACATGGCCCTTTGCGTAAACTGATGGGCTAGACAAGGAAAGCATTAAAGATGCATCCACAAGGCCCTTGGTAGCTGTGGAGGAATTTCAGAGTTGACAGCTCAGTTGGAAAAACCTGTCGGCATGATAACTAATAATCATGAGCTCCACAAATGTGTCCTTTATTTCTAAGCCACTGCTAAAGACGTGGCCACAGGTCATATAAAGGATACAAGCATGAGGAAGAAGGTGCTCTGGGCAGAGACCAAAATTAAACGCTTTTTAATCTAACAGTTTGAAGCTCAGAATCTATGGTAAGACTTACTTTTTTTTTTCCATAGTCGCTCTCCATACAGTCTAGCTGAATTTGGGATACTTTGCAACGATTGAATGACCAAAATGTTTAGTTGTTAGATGTGCAAAGTTGTAGGAGATAGACCACCAAAAGACTTAACGGTGTAACTCCAACGAAAGTTAGTTCAAGAAGCTACCTGGGGTGCTAAATACAAATGTTTGCTACTTTCGTCCAGCTATTATCTATACCCGCTTGTCCTTGAATTAATGTTTTTAAAAGGCACTGTATTCAAAATGAATGATAAAAGCAGCACTGAAAGTTGACCGGAAATTTCTTTCTTGGTCTTTTCTTGTTTGTGGCAGAGTGAGTGTGATGGAATGGAAATGTTTTGGCCAGGCCAGGGGTGTGCTATAGAAACTTTACAAAAAAAGAAAACATCTCATCTTTTGTATCATCTAGAGTTATTCAAATGGGTCCAGCAACTCTCTTCTTATGATAATAGCAGATGGGTGGAGGGGAGTGTAGGGAGAGACATTTCTTTGAGGATTCATGGCTCCATTGTGCTTCTCAAGAGAGAAAGGGCCACAGCCAAATTCAGCCCCTCCACGCCGCACCAACTTGTACAATCGACGATATGCCCTCACCAATGTCGCTACAGAACCGAGAACCGGATCCACATCTCTCCACCTTCTGCACGCTTTACAAAACGGACTTAAACCCGTGGGCTAACTGCCAGGGGAATAGAGAAGTAAAGTGCAGGCTCTTGGATTTGGTGGGCCGGGGAGGCTTTGGAAGTTGGAGCTTTCTGTGAAGGAGTGGGCGGAGGGGCGGAGGGTGGGGTGTGGGTTGTGGTGTGGAGGCTGGTGGGGGGGAGATGTAGAGGGGGAGTTACACTATTGGGACAAGGGAAGCAAGTTAGGAGGGGCGGAGGCCAGCTGAGTTAGGGGGACATAGATGGGGACCCGGGGTGCGGCGTATGTCTCAGACACAATAATACTATTCATTGGGCTCAGACATGGGTGTTAACTCCCCTCTGACAGAGTACAATGGGACTCGGTGGCATTCAGGCAGCCTTGGTGATATTGTTAGTTCAGGGCTGCATTCTCCCTGCCGCAGGATAGAGCGCCTGCATTGTGGCCGTCCAGGCAGGATGGATGGGAGGAGGTTTGAGAGGGTGAAAGGCGAAGAAAGAGAGAACAGTACTTCTGCCTGTCTTTCAGTCTTGGCAGAGGGAGAGGGCAGAAGGAGGATGTGGGGTAGACTTGGTGAGGAGAAGGGATTGGAGTGTTTTTGGCCTTTGCCAATGGACTTGTTTGTTGCAAGGGGGAATAAATAAAAGTGGGGAAGTGAAGGTAAAAGAAAATGGTCTGAAAGACTCGCTTAAACGGCTGAATGCGGTGGTAAATGCAGATGGAGAGCAGAAAGGCACGGTGGCATTTTTATGGGTTTACATGCATGTCTAGAGTTTCAATACATTTTGTTCTCATGCGTTACGAGGACAGCTTGAGAGATGCTTGATGAGGGGAAAGGATGTGGAAGTTAGCAGCAGCTTCAGAGTCAGACAGGTTGACAGAAATTTATATTGAATAAAATCTATATCCAAACTGCAGAGTCACTGTGAGCAGAGAAAATACTTTCAGAGAATCTAGTTGGGGCTCGTACACAACAACGTAAGTAAAAATAAACAGCAGATTTTTTATTATGCTTAGGTTGCGCAAGTTTGTGAGAATGCTTGTCATGAGTTGTGGTGTGGTGACGGTGAGAAAACGCAGGCAGAACCAGGATGTGGAATGAAATGGAGGATTTAATGATGAAAAAACTGAAGAAAACTGACGTGGAGCACACAGGGTGAACACGATGAGACAATGTAACATGACGAGGATCCGACAAGAGACAAAGACAACAGGTGGGCTTAAATACACAGGAAGGGTAATCAGGGAAGAGAAACAGCTGAGGATAATCAAGGGGAGCAGACAAGACGACACTGGGGCTCACAGGAACACAAAAACAAGCTAGACACAAAAATTCACAAATAAAACTACAGGGACACCTCAAATCACTACAATGCTGGCCTTTTTCTCTTGTCAAACAAATGCAATTTGTTTTTTATTAAAACAAACTTGCAGAACATTTTGGGATCAAAATCATTTTACTGAATTCCTTTAAAAGATAAATTCGCTATCACCACAACACCTATGAAAAATGCAGACGAGCAGATCTACAGTAGCAGTAAAGACAAAACTGAGTGGATCGAGAAAGCCCAGATTCACAAACTAAACTAGTCAATTACTACACATGACACACAACCCATGCTGGCACACTCACAGCGAGAGTATCAGTGCTCCTTCTGTCCAGAACAACCTGCTCTCATGAACAGTACTTTGTTTGTTTCCCCTCTGGTAAACTCTGACCAGCTGTTCCTATAGCAACCTTACTTCCTCGATCCCTGTGTGAATGTGTGTTCGTGTGGTTGAGAAAAACAGAAAAGGGAGGCAGAGAGAGTGAATGAGGTACAGTATGTAGGTTAGTGGAGGCTTCATACTCAATGGTCTCCATGCATAGAATGTAGAAGTAACCAGGACAGAGTCACTTCAGCTTTTTTTATTATTGCAATATGATACTATTGAAAAGGGTCTATAAAGCCAAAGACTGGATTAAAAGGCTTCAACATTAAGTTTTTTATTTGAAAATCAAGCACAATAACAGCATGCATTTTTGCTATGCTGACAAACAGAGCTGGCCTGAGGCATAAGAGAACTAAGCAGCTGTTTAGGGCCTCCAGACCTGCAGGGGGAACCCAAACATATTTTATTTCTCACACATATTCTTTTGCACTAAAGTGTATAAACAATAAGTCAACTTTTAAATTCACTCCTTTGTAGTTTGAAAAAGCCACATTACTAAGGATTCAAAATTCGCTATTTACTTAATTTAAATTAATAACATATAGATACATTGAAGATTTAAACAAATTGTCAAGTGGATTACATAAAAAGCGACATTTTTAAGGCTTTCTTACGAGAGTAAATTTTTTTTGCTGCTTCTGTAGTTCATCTCAATTGTTGTTTGCCTCGTCTGAGGTCACCTTTAAGGCAGACTGTTAGTAGTTTGTAAATAAATCTCAGCATCTTGATGTGGTCATGCTGTTCTTTAGAAAATGATAACTATATTTAACCAAATAAAAAAAACATAATTGAGATCTACAGTCTCTTTTTCAAGAGGGACCTGGCAAGATAGCAGCACTGCTGCATTCAACCAGAGAAATCGATTTGTTTAGTTTTAAAAGCATCAATGCCTAAAGTGATAAAAACAGTTAAACAGCTGGGTTTCCAAGGAGGCAGGAGCAAGCTAGCTTATGGTTCTCATCAGGGGGCTAATGCCACTTCAAAGGTGGCTGGAGTAGTGAAGGTGGTTCCTTTTGTCCCTGGTAGGAGGATTACACCAGTCAACTAGTACAGACAATGTACCCCCCTCATGAGAGGGGAGGACCAACCTGCTCTCTACCAATGATAGGGGCAGTCAACTGATCACTAACTTAATTCAGCAGAAGTTAAAGCAGGGAGGAAGGAAGATGCAGACGTCATGGGGAAAAAAAAGAAAAAAGCTGATTAAACGGAAAGCAGGGGTGATAAAGGGGGGATAAAGAGGGTGGAAAAAGACAAGAAAAAGGACACGCTGAAATGAGAAGAGGCACAAAGTTAAAAAAGAGCAATGTGAAGCGGAGGAGGGCTGTGGAGAAGGTTTCTCTAGATGTGGGATTAGGAAAGAGGAGATGAAAGGATCAGGCCTGACACAGGACAGCGGAGATGGCCAGAGGAGAGCGACCAGAAAGACTTTAACTCCAAGCAGGCAAATCAAGTAGAAGAGTGTGAAAGGAAACAGGAGGAGAGCTCAGGTGTCCGTGACCTCGAGACTCTGGCGGAGGAGTCACTAAAAGGCTTTTTTACAACAGGTGCACAGCGTAACAACTCCCTCTCTGTTTGCCATTTGTGCCACAGAAGGCACACCTATTAAAATCCAATGACAAACATGGCAGATAATTCTATTACTGAGGACTTTGGAGGATGTTTAGGGGACGGTTAGCGGACCCAGGTAGCATTGCTCAGGCTCGCTGCAGACAGATATGACTCTGCAACACTTAACAACAGGGATTTGGCAGCACCGTTGATTGAACATGCCAAATCCCATTTGTCGGAGGGCTGTGCGCTTTTGTATCGACACTCTGTAACCTTGTGGCTCCGTAAAAAAGGAGACCTCGGCATGATGGGGTGCGTGTGTGTGTGTTTTTTTTTTTGATAGCTGGTGAACGGTACATTCTGATACCACAATCCCAGCTCCTTTCCGACCTTCATCCATGTTCCCTTCTTTCCAGCTTCACGACCTCAGTTCCCCCCCTTCATCAGAGAAGAATGACAAGACGGAGATAGAGAGGGTTTTTCAGCACCCCTTTTCTTGCTTTCTCTCCCTCCCCCCCACTTTCTCCCTGTTTTTTTTCCATCCCCTACGGTAGAGCTGCCAGACAGGAGTGCTCAGCAGCTCTCCGAACGTTATTGATCCTGAGAGCAAGTCGGACAGGGAGTTGGTGTCTCTCCCTCTCCCTCCCTCTCTCTCTATCTTGCCTTCCTCCATCAGAGCTTCATCTCCCAACACAGTCCACAACTTTTTCTCTCCCACCTAGCCTGACTCCCTCGCTCCCTTCCCGCCTCTACTTCATTTATCAAGGTTAAGGAACTCTTATAAAAAAGGGAAGAGGGGGTCGCCTGGATGTTATCTGACTTCATGAAAGAAATCCCCTCGGGCCATTCCACAAGAGGAGAACGCTGTCTGCCAGGCCCAACTCTACACAAATACACGCACGGATGCAGAAACATGAAGCCACACCAAGCAGCAGGGCCACTCACACCAAACAGAAACAGCAAATAGTAAACAGCATTTTCAGCTTGGCACCAAACAACAGGGTGACCAGAAACAGGAAATATCGTAGCTTAACCATAACCCTTAAAGGTTGGCATAGAAGTTCTTCTTTCTCAAAACTCTGAAATGATTATGAATATTGAAAGAGTTTTACACATATCCCATAGGTCAAACGGTGCTGGGGTTCCCTTATTAACTGGTTGAAAACTGTTGAAGGGATATAGTTAAAAAGAAAGGAGGTGAAAAGACTTGATTTTTACTGATCAGTCTTGTTGAGTCTTCACAATTACAGGGCCATACATATTTTTATTAATAATATTTACTTGCGTAAACACAAAAATCAGGTTTCAAATGATAATTTCACTTAAGAAAAGGAAAGAATAAAAGCTTTGTTTTCTTCTTGTTTTAGTGACACTGGGTGGGTCTTGACCTCTAATGGCCTGTTCAGGATCATGCAGCAGCATTTCAATCAGATTTAAGCCCAGACTTTAAATAGGCTACCCTAAAACTTTTATGTCACAATGTCCTGCTGCACAAACCAGCTTGCTTTTGAGCCTACGGTCACAAGGCTGGACATTCATTTTTAGGATATGTTCTTTGCTGGAGAGCTGACTTCATGGCTCCCTCCAGTGCACTAGGTGCTCTGGCCACCACCATGTATGTGTTTTATGCTAGTTTTTATGGGGTACACAGTTTCCAAAACCCTCCACTGATCTTGAACACCAACTAATCTCAAGCAAATTAGGGGGAAACATTTGTTTTTGTCAAGTAAGCATGTTATGTAATCAGACGTACCAACTCCACGCCTTTATAAAAGACGACTACTGTTTATTACCGTTTATTACTATTTATTAATTCCACTTTTTCGCTATCAAGAGCATCCTGACCAACTTCAGCTACTGTGCGACACCACCGAACACTGCAACAAACTGCAGATTGATCAGAACCTGAAAGAGCATTACTAAAGATCTACAGTGTTTTTGCAGCACTTGGACTACGCTGTACACAAATGACCAATTGCATTAAGCAATGTGAAGGAAAAAAGTGTTTTCACTTTCATTCCAGACGCTTTCATAAATTGGAGTGAGCTCCATTTGAACAGAGAGAGAGAGAGTGAGAAACACGCCACATGCTTGAGTCTCAGTCTAGAGGAGTGAGAGTTTGTTACTCCGATGTGCTAAGATAGCAAGTGGAGTCCTTGGCGCTGCAATTATTTTTCAAAACCAGAAAATGGAGAGGGTTCTGTCCCTTCCAAGGCTGAGACTAACTCTTACTGATTCCAAACTGCCTTATACACATACCATACCAACCTACAAACCTGCATTCAGAATTCACCAAATAGCTTTTTTCTTTTTTTTATACATATTTTAAGATATATATAAAGAGAGAGAGAGATTTTTTTTTTTGCAAAGCTCTTATCTGAAGAGACTATAATTCAGCATAGCACACACTACAAAGAGGTACATTTTGAAGGTTTGCATCTACAGCTGTATAATTTAAGCACATAGAATGCACCCAGACATGTGCATTTCCTGCCCATAATCCATCTGTGGAGATCATAGAGTTTCAAAATCTCCAGTCTTTAAGAGACCCCAGCATCCATTGTCCCTGTTTGTAAAAGCACTGGAAATGGTACTACATGTGGAGTACATCCTGTCTTCCATTGTTATTGCCTTCACTCTCTCTATAAAAGGCCTACCTGCCTTCGGGGGCCACAACAGGCAGGCAAATGCACGCAGTAGCGCATTACAGAGCCATACTTTCCTGTCCCTTTGTACTCAGTAATTGCCACAATGCATCTTCTAGTCCAGCTAATTAAGTGAGTCTTCCCCATTGTCTCCCATTGCTATCACCTCTTCACACGGCCGGGTATGGGGAGAAGAAGGGGGAAAACGGAGGATTCATAAAAGAAACAGGAGGAGTAAGTAGGCAGTACTCAGAAGACATGGTGAGAATAAAGTCGAAACAAAGATGGGAGGAAAGACAGAGATTTGTGTCTGCATGCTAATAAATGTTTACCAGTTGGAAAAGGTGCCTGCTGTCTGTGTTTGCTAGATTTTGCTAGGGTTGAACTTTACAGCTGTCAGATGGAAATTATACTCCATTAAATCAATCTGAGAGCTGAGAAATTGATTATATTTTACACAGCCCACAACATTTGACAAATTATGCCTTTAAACACTAAAAACTGGAGAGTTAACCACTTTAAATGTGATAACTGTTATTTTGCATGGGGTTTCCAGATGCAGAACAGAACATGTGCTTCTTAATGATGTCAGTGTATACAAGGGTAAAGAAGTAATTATTATTTTAAAACTGCTCAAATTGTCCTTAATACAGCTCTTTCGGTTCAAAGTTAGTTCAATGAGATCTAAAGGTGGGCAGCTTTCCCTACCTGGGTGGACTCAGAGTCTCCGACTCCAATTCACTCGAGTTGCTATCCTGCAAGTTTTAGATACATCCCTGCTGTAACACGCCTGAATTGAATGAAAGACTTTCTACCAGATGTCTGCAGAACCAGAGGACATGCAGGTAATTCGTCCATTTGATTCAGCTGCGTAAGAGCACGGTCCTGCATATAAAACCTGCAGGACAGTGGTTCATTTACAACTAGAGTTGGAGACGACTGGTGTGGAGCAAAAAATAAAACAAAACAAAAAACACTGCCTATCCCCCACCCACTGATGCATGGACATCTTTTCATTTCTGAAAAATGCAGTCAGTTTGTAAATGAAAATTAAAGAAGCTCTGCCCATGACTGAAAGCACTACTTTGATATTTTGGAAAAAGGATATAATATTATGTACAATTCCATGTCTACTTGAAACCCTCTGTTACATTTCCCCTGTTACGTGTATATATATATAATTTTATTTTATTACAATGTAATAATCAATATGTTAGATAACTGTCCCAGCAGTAGCAATAATTATTGATTTTTGGTCTGAATAATAGCTATTCTATTATGTTATTCATTTCTGTTTCCATTTTTGGGATAAATTCTGTGTTGCATGAAGTTACAAAGGTTTTGTTTCTTAAACATGTACAATGAAAACCTCATACAAACTCACATCTATTGCAGAGTGGTTTATAAAGCATTGTAACCACATTTACTTATATAAACTTTTAATTTCTGCATATTAAATCCATTAACTTTATTCTGTGAGCCTTATTAGAATTTTTATGCAGAAATATCTATTTAGACATTTTAATAAGACATTGTAATCTGTAATTAATTTGATTGATAAGCTTTCCTTAATCATAAGTTCGATTCAAGTAAAAACTCAAGAGTAAGTTTTAAAACAAATCCAAACACTCGCATGAAAACTGGAATCCAACTGTATAGTTTTTCATATCAGAAACTACATACTTAATTTACAAAGTCAGATCCTGATTTCTATAAATAAGATAAAAATACATGTAAGGTTCCCAAAAAAACAAACACACACAGAATGACTTCACTGAAAAAAAGGCCATTTCTGCATACAGGAAGCTCTTAAAGTGTTTAGAGAGGCATGTCAACGTCCAGAGCACTGACATCAAAATCACTAAAATCTACCCTTTAAATGTACAATATTGGTACCTAAAAGTAGTTTTACAGAATATTAGGAAAATTCAATTACGATATGATTGTGAAAACGATATCAGATTCTTATACAGGTTGCTATATTGTGCATCTCTACCTGAAATTGTGCACTTTATAGCTCCATACTGATGCACAACTTGACAATTATTGTACAGAACTTATAATAAACCAAACAAATGTGTCCATATTTTCCTCTTTTCTTGATATTTTTGCTGTTGAGATCCTTTATGTTGTCCACACTAGAAGACAAAGACCAGAAACTCATATAAATTTCAGTTTGTTGAAAAGTTGCTAAAGAGGGCCAGACAACCTAACACACACACACACTCACCACACACTTTCCTCCTCCTCAACGCTGCTCTGTGACCTTTCTGAGGGTAGAGATGCATTTTCCTTTAAATCTTCAAACTTTCTCCCCCCTCACACCTAAAAAAAAAGAACCTTGAACCTCTCCTTGAACTTCCACCACCATCACCCCCTTCCCATCCTGAATGTTTTTCCCTTCCCACACTTCTCCTGACAGACAGACAACTAGGGTGACAACCTGGTGAGAGAGACAGACAGAGGAAGGGGGCTTGCTTCCCCGTCTACCCTCTTCCACCTCACCCCACCCCGGAACCAGCACAATACAGCAGGGCATCTGGCCCTGGAGTGCTGGGGGAGTTCAGAACAAAGCATTTACATCCCCCTCCCTGGAATATGATTATAATTTGTAAATAGCAAAGACATGAACTTGTAAAAAAGAAGAAGGATATTTACTGCTGCAGACCAGAGAAAGCAACAATAGATATATATTCTTATGCCAAGGAGACTTGACCTCATCAAGTCTGAAATCTTTAATGTTTAACAAGCTGTTATACGAACTGAAGTGGTATCTGTATGTATGTTTGTGAGCAGAGTTGCAGCTTGTTAACTTGTAGGATTGAAGACGAGGCAATGCTGCCAACGGTCAAGAAATCGCTGCCTGCTACGAAGAAGAGGCCTCCCCGCCTTCGTCTGCCACAGACACTGTTTGTCCCCCCGTCCTTCACCTCCTCGTCCCGTTTATGTACGAGTGTGTGCTTCTGTCTATGTGCATACATAAAGTAAATGAGTGTCGTGTATGCATTGTGAGAATCCGCAGGCCCGGTGCGTGTATTAGAAATGTGACTTGACCCCGGCCGGCTGCAGTGGGGTCTCTGCATCGGACCGGGCGTGGGAAAAAGGGGAGACCTCTTTTCACAGCTGCCTCTGCCGTTGCATTGAACCAATGAAGCTCCACCACCCCCAACCTGCCTCCGCTGCTTATACCCCCCCACCACCCTCTACCCTGTGTCCACCCCCCACCCCTTTGCTTCCCATTCACTTCCGTAGACCCGGTGCCTTTCAGAGGACTCCCACCCATCCCTGCCTCCTCTGTCCGTCACCCTTCTGCACCCCATGATCACAGCCACCACCAATCTTTAATACAGCCACCATTCAGCATTGAGATGCCAGAGGCCACAGTGCTTCAAAGTTGAACTAAAGAAACAAATAATGCAAAAAAAAGGACATAAAAGCAACTTAAGCATATTCTACATAATTGTATAAAAGCAAACTTCCTAATTCCTCAGTATTCCAGTTTAAATCTTGTGTTCGTTAAACTTTTTTTCCCTTCTGTCCTCTTGACGTTCTCCTTTCCTTTGTTAGTCTCTGAATTTTAAGTTTAATTCATGTTAACACACACCACCGCGCTACACTTGATTGGCTTCCCACACACAGCCATCGAAGGCCTTCTCTCTTCACCCAACGTTTTCAGGCAGAGGCATTCATCTCTTATTAAGCTGGTTATCATTTCAAATAAAGCAGGGATGTTTATGCAAACAGTAAAATATCAAGAGCACCCCAAAAAAAAAGAAACAGAAATCACCAAACAACAAGCTGCTTAAATCGGTTTGTTACTTTACAAAACAACAGCTTGTTGGCAATGTGTTTGGTTTGAGGCTTGAACATTATGTAGGCTTTATTTGTTTCTGACTTTTCATTTGTTGTTTTACATTTATGCAACAAACAGAGTGGAAGAGGAGCATCTTATCCGTTCAACACCATGCACCCTACTTGTATTTTATTCCCATGAATTTCACCTTTGTCTTTCAGTTTATTACATTTAAGTTTGTTGGTAACATATTTTCATAAAACATGGACAGAGTCATACTTTAATCAATACCCAACCAATACTTCCATTGATTGAGTATGGTATGTTGGTTTGGGCCAATTAGGACCTCGGATAAAACTATAACAATTCTGATTGGTCAATATAACTTATGACCTGAGAAGTATTTATAAGTATGATAAGTTTGGCAGTCTCCCAGTTCTCCCAGGTGCTTGCTAATTGCTGCCGCTAGTCTAGAGGTGCTGTGGGGAGAGCAGCTTTGTGGAAATAAGTGGCACATTGTTTGAGCAAGCGTTTAGGCACCCCCAAAAGGCTGCCAAAATAGATTCAAGGATTCTTCAAACATCCATTAATAAGTCAAAGCATCACTCCAGGTATGTTTTTGATGAAGGAATAGCCTTAGTACATGACATAAAGCTCCAAAAAGTAAATTTTGCATAATACCAACCGTATAATTGATTCTTTCTTTTCTATTATTTTCAACTTCAGCTTCTCACCAATGCAATATCACCCTCTGTGAGGCAGTCATGAAAGCTGTCACCTCAGATTGAAATCCTCTGCTTCAATTCAGCCAAAAAATTGCTTAAATATGAGCGCATAATGATCAGCAGGGGTTCAGGTGGCTCATGTGCATGGATGTAGAGAGGTATATCAAGGACTTAAGCAGTAACTAGAAGCACTGACAGCAACACTCTTCATGGTGGAAGTTGTTACTGAGGGGAGTTATTGTCGTCATCAGAGTGGTGTTGAATAATTAACTCAGAGAAAGCAAAGAGATGTACGAGGTTTCTGGAAACTGTCTTCAGCTGTTGTTTTAAGCTGACTTCTAAGTAAGGCAGAAGATGTCAGAAAACAGCAGCAACCTCTTGCAACAACATGGACCTTATCATTACCATGTGACATCATATGGTATTTATAGTAACTAAAGAGAAATCTAAATCTCATAAAATTGGTATTGAATTGTCACAGAAAGTACAGAATAGCTCCAACAGATTCTCAGACGAGCTCTGTCTGGTTGGGACACCAGCCGTGTTGAGGAAATGTTGGGGGGCAGCGTCGGCGTGGGGAGGTCGTAGCCACGGACCTGAAAGAACTCCATCTCCCTTAGCCAACATGCCATGACGGTGTGGAGCAGCAGTCTGAATTGGTTTCTCTGGGGTGGCGGCGATGGCGAGATGAGCCCAAATAAAGGGGATGGTAAAGGAGTTGAGGGGTGAGGGAGGGCGACTGAGATACGCAGAGGTATGTGCCTGATGTAAAGTGGATCTGAGGTACTGTAAATGAGCAGATTAACGCTCCCCTCGTCTTTGGCTCTTTCCATATACATGAGAGTGCTCAACTCTGGAAGCAACAGTGTTGATGTGTGAAATCGCACATCCTGCTGTCTGCACTTCCTAAGGAAACAAATCCATAACCTGCCCGCAAGGTCCGTAAGGGGTAAAATACAGTAGGAATGCAGACGTCTGCATGCGAGTTCTTAATATGCTCTTACGAATACAAAGAAGACGCAACGAGTGTCACTTCTGGATTATTATATCTCTGTATCAAACATAGCCGGTAGCTGTGCCTTCACTTCTAAAGCTCGTGCCCAGCCAAAGCCTGTTTGCATCGATTTGACTAGTTTGTGGATATGATATTGACTAAGTAGACCGGCAGCCCTCATTGAGTTGAGGCAAAGCGAAAGGAGCTTTAAGAGGTGGTCGAACGCGATGTAGGAGGATAGCCACAGGCTGTGAAATATCCTCTGATCTTCTCTTGTCTGATTCTCAAACGCAACCTCTTCTCTCATGAGGTGGGAGAAAAGCTGATATAGAACTAGGCCAAAGTCACAGATCGCTCCTCTTCTAACCCTAAAGGGAAATAAAAAATAAAAAAAAACTACAGAAAAAATCACATCTTTTGTTTCTCTTCTATGGCGGCCCCTATATCTCGACGAGTCGTTCGGCCTCTGTCTCTCCCTCCACTTTGTTCTCCACAGGAGGCTGAGCATGCACGAGCTGAGCAGCGTTCGCTGCCTGCTGCAGCAGTCAGGAAACTGAAGGTAATCTTTAGTCCTGTCACTCAACGCTGAGAGGGAAACTGAGAAGAAAGCGAGCGAGGCACATACTTCAGCCGTCCATCACCTTCAACATAATACGTACTTTACGAAAACACACAGTGAGAACGATTTTGCTGGGTAGAAAACCGAGTTTTGGTGCAAGTTCATGAAATATGTTGAACATTAAGAGATAGAAAAAAAATGTATGAAGTTTGAGAAAAAAAGATACTTCTTTAGATAGTAAGGAAGTTAGAAGATGTTTTTGTCAATGTGCAAGGACTTTTTAAATCATTAAGTCTTGACAAAACAAAAGACAAAGAAATAGGTTCTTTTTTCCAGATCACCCAAGACAGAAAAGTAAGAATAAGAAGTTATGGGTAGAGGGAATTAGTAAGTAACTTAGTCACCCTGTCATTCTTTCCACCTCACACATATCACTCTAAACCACACTACCACTATACGTTTAAAGGCTAAAAAAAAAAGCTGGGACAAATGTATAAAAATAAAGTTTATACAAATAGCTCCCCTCCATTTATCTACCAACATTGAAGAATTGAGCAAATTGAAATATTATAAAGAATGTGGCCAGAGGTGACTGACTAGGAAGGTGAGGAGAGCAAACTAGTAAATATCCATCCAAACATGAGGGTTAACCACATGATTAGTTATTAAGAAGTTACAATTTTTAAAAAATTTACTTTTGCTGTTCTTCCATTCGAATGGTTTATTTTTTTTAAGCAGATTTTTCTCCTAATTTTTGACACACTGCCTGTCCGTTAGCTGACAAAAGACTTTCAGAATTAATCCCACTTACAAGGGAGACAAATTTGTCTTTTAAATATCTGTTTATCATCCTTTATCTGAGCAGAGAGCCCAAATTATATGTTGTGTAAAGAGCAGAAAAACAAAATAACATTCTCTGTAATAGGCACATTTGTTTGAAGATTACTGCTAAATGCCTGTTTTTATGTTTTTACATGTTTTGAATTAACACCAAAATAATAAAGTTCTGCTTTGTTCTATTTTGTATTTTAGCAGGAGGTCTAAATGCAGCCTCTGCATTTTAAATAAAAGCAGTTAGGTATGTTTTTTTACCCTGATATACCAAAGGATACTCGAGGTGTATCCTTTGGTAATCTCTTACAGACCTATGTGTGAGGTATGAATTAAATAGAGAGTTGTCATTCAGGGGGCCGAATTTAAAATCATTTTCTCATCTTTCTCATGTTGTTTGAGAGATCTGTGGACCTAGTTCAAGTTCAAGTGAGAGGACAAGAGCAGATCAGGTGCAGCATAGCAGGACTTTGTCTCACCTCTGACGTCACAGCGATGATCTGACCCTGTTGCTGACCTCTGCTCCTCAGGCCAGAAGGTCGGCTGCCTGTCGCTTGCAGGCCTGTGGAAGAGGTGCGAGTTTTTCTGCAGGACTTCACTTACTCCTGTAAAACATGAAAACACTATTCTTACAAAAGTGTTTAAATTTTCAAACAAAATGCTTTATGTGTCACAAAAGAAGCTTTTCTTCTTCACCTTATTTTGAAGTTTTGTAATTAAACATTACATAAAATGTTAAATGTTGGTAAAGAATTTCAACAAAATACTATTGAACAAATGTAGAAAGTTGGAAGCGTGCCTTTTAGTAAATCTTAAGAGAGAGTATTAAAAATGATGCACTGATACGTCCTTTGAACGATTTGCTAATTTCCTTTTTTCAGATACCGGCAAGGAGTTTCTCCCCATTTTCTCTTACGGCTGGTAAATCCAGATAATACACACAAAGTCACGCACACAGAGGAACACACCTCACAAGCGATTACACAAAATGCTCAAAGATTACATCCACTGAAATCTGACGTCCTCCGTGGGTTTAAAGCCTGCTTGTCAGCCCTTTCAATCCTCCCCCCACCCCCTTTCTCTTGCATGGGTCAGAGGCTGTTGCTAGGCTACCAAACCCAGAATGCAAAAGTTCAGAGAAAAAGGGTTATATAGGGCACTGCAATCCAAGGTAAAAACGATAACAGGAAGCTGATGACAAAATATGGATTTAGATTACTGAGACTCAAACACTGTCAATTGTGGATGAAAGCCGTGGAGGAGAAGGAAGAAGCAGAAGAAGAAGAAGAAAAACCATCTAGGTTGTAGTTCCCAATGATGACATTAAGACAGGCTCTGCAAAGGCTTCTCTTGCAAACATATAAGTCATGTTGTGATGGGATCAAAGCAAATCTCTGAGTGTGCAAAAAGGCCTGCTCTGCAGCCCACTGTATTCTGTCATGTTTATTATAGCCCTTAGTGGCAAAAAATGAGCCACTCTGGGTGTAGTAATAATGCGCACCCTCATAAACACATCCGAGGAGGCACGGGTGTATATGTGGCGACGCGTGTGCACCCACACTCATGCCCTCTGCAGTGGAATCTAGTGGCCAAGTGTGACACAATCGAGATAACATCTGTGGGATAGTGAGCTTGCAGCAGGGCTGTAAAGCTAAAACAATCGCTCTGTTATGTGCAGGGTAGAACACAGTTCGTCCGATCTGTCCAAGCTAATAGTGCCGGTGCCACATCCGTTCTTCCACCTGGCAAACGGAAGAAGCAGTGGGCAAAACTTTGCAAAAGCGACAGATTTAAATCTCTCTAACTTGCTGCTGCATTGCTTTGTGTCCTTCGTTAACACGGCCGTCTTGAGGCGTGCGGAATGAATCTAGGCAGCAGAAACTATAAAGGGCATTCAAGCAGATGTACAAATGGAGACGTACAAATCACCAAGACAATGGAATGTTTAATGCAGCCTTATGGCAGGTGCTCAAGAGATAGACCCAGTCTAGACTTGGCTCCATCTGGTGCGTAGAGGCCTCCTCCTCACACCCCAGACAGACACATATTAATGTGGGAAAAAAACACACGTCTGGCCTGCCTCTATGAAGGCTCACCAGACTGCATTTGAATCTCAAAGGGGCTCTCCACATATCCTCCATTTATTAGCCCTCAGCAATGCATTAATTTTTCGCTGCAACAGGGCGAAAGTGGGAAGGGCGGCCTTGTTGGTGTAGAACAATTGCTGCTGATGGATGATGCTGAGTTATAAATCCCCGGCTCTGAGTTGAACCTTTATCTTTAAGGGACATACAGTAAGGATGAATGCCTCAGAACATGGGCTTCTGAAATTCAATTTCAGGAGCTATTTTTGTCAAATCACAAAAGAGAGACTAGACTAATGGTTGCATTTGATATTGACTTCAGTATATAAAATAATTTATGTACTGGAATACTTGGATTAACAAGCTTAGCAAGATGTCAGTTTCCTGCTCCTCGATAAAATTACACTAATTGCCTCTGAACAGCACATTTGCAGATCATAAAATGACCATTAATAAGATCAGTACTGGTGTTGAAAATCACAATTTAAAACCAAAAAGTGTCAAAACAAACTGCAAGGCTATGCTAGGGCTGTAGCAACACAAAGGCGCAGCAGTGCTAGCATCTTCTCTGATCTGTGATGCAGTGCAAACTGGGGCAGGATCTGTGCTGCTGCACACCTACACTCAGCACACAAGCAGAAACACAAGCAGCCGCACAGCTTTAGAATCTATTACACACAAATGGCTTGTTCAAATTCAACAGGCTTTACCACTGTGGAGTTAAACCTTTCACTCAGACGGCCCCCTCCTCGACTGGGATGGAGAGGAGAAGAAACAGGTCGTGTTGCAACACTAACTGGGTTATTAAAAACAGGCCAAGGTGACCACACTGACCCGGTCTCAGTAGCAATAAGGGTCAAATTTTAGGGAAAGTGGGTCTCTTGAAGCCTGTTTTGGTGACCCAATTGCAAATGTTCTTGACTTGTGCAAAAAAAGAAAAAAACAAGACTGATAGTTTGATGATAAACAGATCTTGACATGGAGAAACCTTTGTGTCTGGATCTTTGGCATTTGTCCTTATAAATGTGGAATAACTTCTTTTGTAAATCTTAATCCATGCAAAAATGGCTAAGTGACTTTGCCATGTCTATATGTGAGACGCAGTCACCAAAATACATCGAAAACAAAGAAGTTTGTGAGCAGCATTCTCTTCAAACTGTCTCTTATGAACACCCTGCTCAGAAATTGGGTGATGAAATCTTCATCAACACAAAACTACAAACAAATCAAACACCTTCCCTTATTTGTCAAAGTTTTCCTTGGAAAATGTTTGTGAAATGTCTTCTAACTTTAAAAATATACTTTAAACCTCATACAATCTTGTTGACGATTTGGAGCTAGAATACTGTCTGACCATGAAGACTGTACAGCTGCATTTTTTCCCCTAAATATTTAAATAAAACCCAATAAGCACCATTGCTGCCAAGCAATCATCTGCAAACCAGAGAATACTTGAAATGGGCCCTTGATCTACAATTTGTGTTTGACCCCGCTCTTCTGCAGAATCTTTTGCAGGGAATCAGGCCTAAAAGGGCTAGTAATGGTGGCAAAGATCTGGTTAAATCCAGAAATATAAGATTTTACCTTTGACAAGAACAACCTGAACTGAAGAACTGTCTCATTTCCTCTTTTTAGCTTGACACACTGACATGTGGGCTAGTCGGAGAGTCTTGTGGAGTAACTGAGTAAAAATGTCACAGTTTCATGACATTATAGAATGTATTTTACAAATATCTAAAGCAAAATGTGTTAATGGCTAATTGTTTTTTTAAATAGAAGAGCACGTCTTTTCTTCTTTGTGTAGTATGACATAAAGAGCTAATGACTAGGCTGAGAAGTGCTCCTTAGGTTTCCAAGGATGCAGTAGTTCCCAATAATAATAGTTTCCTAACAGTTGAATGTCTCTACCTTGCAAGTGGAAGACAAGCTCAGAAACATTCTTTCAGCCAGCTAACCATCAGTGTGCAGCAGCATGTTAGAGAAGCAGTTGTGCAGCTAAAAAAAACTCTTATTATCTCAGGAACTTCCTTTTTAAAAGGACTTTAAACCACATGGATGTTAAGATGGAGATTGTTTGTGATCTTAAAGAAATAACTTTTTAAAAAACCTATTGAAACTATGTCAACATACACCGAAGATATAGCTTGGAAACTAGCCTACTTGCTCTCTTTTTTGTAACATGCGCAGCCCTAAAAATGGAATCTCATCTTCTGTGTGGCACATGACAAAGTGAAGCTTATCTAGCCAACTTTTTTTCTTAAAATGAGCCTTTACATTTAAGTGCAAATGCATGAAAGCATGATAACACAACACTGCAGTTACTTTTCGTTGTTAATATCCCTTTCCATTTCAGAGATGCAAGGCATAGTTGGGGCTGCTGGTAGAACACGTGACTCCCAGGAGTCCTCCAATCGGGTGCCTCTGACATCGTGCACATCTCACCTTGTGTCTGCTGTTCAGCGGCGTCCAAGTAGCAGTGAATAAAAAACGGCATGTGGCCACGTGCCGTGTAGTTCCAAACTGGGAATGGTCCGTTAAGACACCAACATCAGCGCCTTTATCATCCTGATCACCCCTCAGCGAATGGAGCTTGTGTCCGGCTGCTAACTACTGTCACTCCAAGCATCCCTCCTGATCCTAAATAAATAAATAAATAAATAGATGTAGTCCCACGAATCCATCTTTTGAGGGAGGATCGCCTCTCTTTTCCGCAAAGATTGACCGTCCAAGGAGGAAGAAGGCGCTCCATCGGCGCGGTCCACCGCGGGGCTCTCCATCCTCAAGCTGCATCCCTCCCTCCGTGCACCCATCGGCTCATCCAGCCAGCTCAGGCAGTCCAACCCCCAGCCAGCCGCTTCTCGCTCCGCTTCCAGCTCGCTCCGCCGTGACGATTGCGGAATTAGTTTATACATTCGGTTCTCTAGCTTTATGATATTACATAAACTCATACAGCTAGATAACCAAAGAGAAAAACTAACCCACGTCTCTTAAAGGGGCCGCCGCTGGGGAGCTGCCTGTGTTGTGGTCACATGGAGCCATTGCAATCCGCCTTGCATGAACGCGCCTCCCTCGCTCGGTCTCCGGATCTGCCTTTCTAATTTACGCGCGTAATTGCGCGCACCCACAAAAACAGGTTACACTCAGCGAGACTAGTGTTTTTATACATATTTATACATACGCACAAGAACGTATTTCTGTGTCTTTGGTTTATCACGTTACTAAGGATAATAATAATAAAACCTCTAAACGACCTCCATCACCACAACATAAAGTCCACCATCCTATCTCTCTTCTCCAACAAAAAAAGGGGAAAGAATCCTGTTTTATTTTTTGTTTTTTTTAACTTCAGCTTGTCTAAAAACCTGCAGGGTGAAGTCTAAAAACCTGCAGATGATGATGATGATGGATCATTATGATGATGATGATGATGATTATGATGATGATGATGATGACACGTCCATCTATCATCTTAACGACATCTAATAACCGTGCGTTGCTCTGCTAATAACCCAACACTGTGTCAAACCAAAACTGCTACACGCCATCACACAACTCGTGAGCTTAGATAAGACACTTCCTCCGGAGCCCAGGCCCCCTCGCACACGGCCGGCTCATTGTTGCTTTCTAAATGCCAGCTCACATCGACCCATTTCAAACCACAGGACCCATAATTTTTCGCTGCTAAATTCGCGAGTGACATCTACCACGATTTGAAACCACAGACATAATTATATATCTATATAATATATATATATATATATATATATGTATATATATATATATATATATATATATATATATATATATATATATGTATGTATGTACAGATATACAGAATAGGTTGACTTCCAGCAAATGTCAGTCATGTGACCTCTAAGAAAAACCCAGTCCTGCCTCACTGAGTGGGGCTGCTTTGGTTTCAGTAATTTAGTGATAGTGACAAGCTTTTTTTTGTTTGTTTGTTTCTATGGGCTCAACCGGGGTGTGTTGTGGGAGGGCAAGCAAAAAGGTGTTCACATATTTATTTCCTTTATTTCTTTTAATCTAATAATACATTTATACACGTTTTCTGTTCCTTACTTTGGAGTATTTATCACATTCATCTACAAAAATACTAAAAAAAAGAATCATAAGTTCTACACTGACTTGTTTTCACCCCCAAGGCACCATCTGAGCAACCTAATTAAAAAGTTTCTGTGAGCAGTCTGCTTGCTTTAAACACTTTTTAGAACAACTTGCAATGACAATAAGACACTCTGATGTAAACTGTTAGCCTACCAGAACCTCACTGATAACAATCATCCAGCAGCTCCTACTTTTAATTGCGCATTAGACTTAATATGAAACTAAGGCGAAGTAGGTCAACAGCACAGTGCACATAACAAAATAAAATATAAAGTATAAACCGGCAGAAATTTACTGCAATTCAGTATAATACAACTCAGAACAATATTTAAAAATATGTTTTAGCTGCTGTAAAGATTAAAGAGAGGCAATAAAAAAAAATCCCACTTAAGTTAAGAAAAGTCTGAAGAATAGTAAAGATATCGTTTCTCTATTTAGGCTTGAAATACAGTTACATACATTTATTACGAAATACGATGTACTTTAACAGCACTGTGACGTAAAAAGGGAACATGGCTACGTTGTGCCTATTTAATAGTTTAGAAGTGTAGATCCATTTAGGTGAGAACAACGTGATAAATAAAGTCGTTGCTCTAACCAGATGATTTTGTAGCTTAGTAGGTTTATTCCAAAATGTTTGCTGAGAACGTACCTGACATTTTCTAACCTATTCTCAGGAAATTACAATTCGGTTAAATTACAATGAAAAGCGAAAACACTCACAAAACTTCTTTGTTTATGGAAAAGTGCTTCCAGTCAATGTGCTTTCCCATCAATTCTTTTTTAAAGGGTCTTAGCTCGGTTCAGGGGCATCGCTCCCTGGCGCGCTGCACCCATGACGCTGCGCGTCCTGGTAACCACGTGGGCTGACGGCCGGCACGTGAAGACAAAGCCCCGGCTTACACAGAGCAGCACGCACTGGCTCTCCGTGCGTGAAAACAACGCGCACATAAGATGGGGGAAATATGCAGCAAGCTTTGAGGAAATAAGAGGCTTTGAGTGAGTCAGATGTGACACAGGGCCGCTTGGTGCTCCGCACGGGAGGGAGGGCAGGGGGTAGGGTGGTGCACACTGCCAAAGGGACAGGCACGGTGCTGCTGCGAATTAGGCATGGTTACTGACACGCAAACACGTGGATAGGCACGAAACAGGACAACCCACGAGACGTATCTATCTATCTATCTATCTATCTATCTATCTATTCCAATGAGAGACATCTGTAACATCTGGTATAATAACCACCTGGTCACTATATGACTGCTCTATAAAGTGGCCATGTTTCGCCCTGCATATATTTATTATATATATTTTTTAATTAAAATGTGATTTTCGGTGTAAAAAAAAAAGAAGAAAAACTGCAGTTAACAGGTAGATGCTACGAGAAGATGCTCAGGGCTAATGTTTTAGAAATAATAATAATAATTTGGTCACAAATCATTTCATTTTTGTTCTGACAGAATTGAACCCATCTGAGTAATTTCAGTTATTGTTCTGAATAATATTTTCAAACAGAATATCTGAAGGCTTGCGGACATCAGCCTCGACGGATCCACGATTCTTCTAATACTGTCATAGGTAATAACAATAAAATTCAGGTAATTATAACACAATCTGAGCGCAAGGTAAGTGTTGCCTTGCGTTCATCTCGATTTGTGTGGTTGGTAAAACCACCCAGTGGAAAATTAAACTGTCCTGCTATTGTCGTTCTGCGTGTGGGCAATTGTCTAAATGAATCATTTAAAAATAAATAAACGAAATAGGTAAATTAATGTGAATATTATTTTCATTCTTTAAAAGTAAAAGGTCTCACAAAGTAAAAATAAAAAAAAGAAAAATAGACTTCCCACACGCATTCTTTTTTTTTATAATCTCCCCCTTTAAGACATTGAGGCTTATAGTAAATTTTCTTTTCTTCCACTTGAAATAACATGAAATGAATCATTTATTAATAATAATAATAATAATAATTTTTCTTATTTTGCTACAATTTATCTAAAGCACAAATTTTTAAAACATAGCAGGGGGCAAACTTAACGTTGTAAACCTAATGTAATATCTATGTGTGTGTGTGTGGGGGGGCGGGGGGGGGCGTGTGGGGGTGTGTGTGAGAGGAAGAGAGAGGGAAAGGGGAAGAAAGAGAGAGGTAGAGAGATGTATTCTCTTTGCCCGAGGCGTAAAGTGAATGTACAGTACAGTACGTTAATGCAGATTGACTTTCAGTTCTTCCTCTCATCAGCTGAACACGCCCCCTGGGTGCGTCACGTCCTACCACTTATAAACACAGTAAGGCATCCAACCAAGGTAAGCCCTTAAGCTTTATTCCAGCCTATTTCTTTGTAGCTTGCTAACCTTTTTTCTTCATTGCTTTTTGAATATATATATATATATTTAAATTCCCGCAGATTAGTTTTGTTCTTGCTCCGTGAATTGAAAGCAGTTTCCTGGGGGGGAAAAACCCCAAATCCTACTGAAATTTAACAAAATATAAATGTAATATACAAAAATGTTACGGAATGTAAAAAAATATCATTGTTTTAAGGATAATAGGACTGCATTTCGTCGACGTTAGCGCGCGCACGGAAGAAAGCAGCATCTCTGTCCATGGTGCTGAAACGAAATTATATTTGCTATTTGGGTGATGGGTGTCCAAAAATACAAATGAAGAAAACAAAATGGAAAATAAGGGAACGTTTGAGTTTGTTCAAAAAGATTTAGCACAATTGAACTCTATTTAGATAATATGTAATTGCCAGTGTGGGGTTTTGGAAAAGGAAAAATGACATTATTTTATATTGTTTTTTTGTTTTATGCTTCGTTACTTTTTTCAAATGAGGACCCAACCAAACCACCTAGGGTGTCTATTTTTTTAGCCTAAAGAAAAATGAAAAATATTACTATTTCAATAAGTCCTAACTTTAGCATTCTTTTAGAGACACAGTCAGTTGCAGCTCATTTTTAATCTGGAAAAAAAGTTTTTATATTTTTAAAATATGATTTTAACTTGCTATTTTTGCCACACATTTCCTTATGTATTAAGCTGGTTGAGCTGGTTGAATGACGAAAAGAAAACAAAGTGCAGCTCTATAGAAACACATCTGACTAAATAAAAAGTACTGAATTATTTGCTTTGTGGGCAGCTGCATCCAATTAAAATTTATTACTGTTGCTAGCTACCCAGTAATACCAATGCAATTACATCAGGCCTATACTTGTTGCATGGTGAAAAAAGGGAAGAAAGACAGGAAAGAAAGAGAGAAAGGAAAGAAGAAAGAATGAAAGGATGAAAGTAAGTAGAAAAGAGAAAGAATGAAAGGAAGAAGGAACGAAAAAAATAAATGGAGATTTAAAATGTTACTTTTCAGTAACTTTCTTTAAACTGTGATTTATTTCTAAAATAATTTCCTTTTGTCTATTACTCTTTACAAAATATTTAAAGAGTAATAGACAAAGTAGTCACAAAACTTTAGTTTTTACTTAAAGTGTAACTGTAAATATATATACATTAATGCTTATTGTGTATAAATAATAATTTGTCACCTGAGCTTCAGTGGTCTTATCAATTAATTTCACACGGTTGCTCCAGAGAACATTTTCCCACAAACAAGGTACTTTAAAAAAAAAGGAAAGAAAGAAAAGAATAGAAAGAGAGAACAGAGGGGAAAAAAAAGAAAAAAATTCGACCGATAATAGAAAGAAAAAAGTCAACATCAAGTTCAACAGCGTGCTGGTGCTCATTATCATTACAATACTGTCTGGGAGCATACACAAGTCTTCTTAACAAGGGGCTCTGGCGTCAAGTCCCTCCACCTCTCTGCCGAGGGGACATTTTCCCAGGCTCTGCTAACAATCACACAACTGTTTGCTTTCTAAGCGCCGCGCAGCTCCGGGGCCACTCAGCCCGCCTCCGATGCGCTCAAGGTGGGATGGAACAGCCGGGCTGCCTCTCATCAGTCCGGGTCTCAGTACAGCTGACATACCGCCCCTTTAAGAGCCACACTTTAACCAACGGGAAACTATTATTATTATTATTATTATTATTATTATTATTATTATTATCATCATTATTGTCGGACAAATTGAGTTAATCTTTAACAAGACGTATGTGAGGAATACTTACAAGCCATAAAAAGCGAATAAATCCCGCATCTCCGGTTGAAGTCCTTTCAGAATTTTAAGGCAAGTTTCTACGGATGGATCTCTCAGTCAAGAGTAAACCTTGCTTTACCAAAGCCCCAAGAGTCCAGGGGGGGCAAAGCCCAGAAACACGCATCTTCAAAGCGGTACAAGTGGATCCCATGTAGGAAGGAAAAAGTTTGAAAACGATAGAAAATAAACATGCAGCGACCACTTCACTGTCTCAGCATATCCTCACTACCCTTGGATGACAGAATAGAGGAAGCTGCCGGGTCGCTGGTCCCCTCCCCTCTCTCTCTCTCCCTCCTCTCTCTCCCTCCTCTCTCTCTTTCTCTTACCCTCTCTCTCTCTCTGTCTCCCAAACACGCACTCAAAGCAACCGCAGCTGCACCATGTTCTTGCACGACCCGCACAGCAACGCAACAGCAACAGTATTCCCGGACCATTGTGAGTCCCCACGGTTGGAGTTGGATCTCCTTGTCCTCGCGTTTTTTCCAGCATCTGACAGACATGCTGCGCCACGTGCAGCCCTCTCTGCGTGGCAGTGATGGGACGCAGAGAGACGTGGAGGACAAAGCCCCGGGACTCCTTTCTTTTTCAGACACACATGCATGCCAACTCACATCCGTAGTTTTTTTTAATATCCTACATGGTAGGGAGGAGGGCATCAAGCATCTCCACACTTTGATGAAGAGACGCACTTTCGCAGATGGGCTTTATGTGCTACAAAAACGAGTCCCTCACGTTTTATCGTGTATCCTCTCCTCTTTCTTCACGACCGGGCTGCATAGCAAAACATCCATCTGGCAACACACACAAAAAAAAAAAAAAACACACCACGGCACATTGAATGAGTGGTCCATACACCTGCATGCATGATGCATGTCTCTTCTCTGAGGCACCTGTGCCAGCGTCGAAAGACAGAAAGGAGGAGAGAGCGGATGAGAACGCCTCCAGCTGCAGCTGCAGCTGCAGCAGCAGCAAAGCGGCTGCGCGTTAAAACGCTGTATAGTTCCCGTGTAGCTAAGACCGCGAACCGCAAGGAAGAATGCGCTGTTGTCGAGCAATCTGAAGTGGAGAGGGTTAAATGCGGAGCACGCAGCAGCGGTGATGTCGCAGCGGCAGCGGCCAGCAGATGCTGATGCCTCTATACTGAGCTCCAGTGGGTCACGCTGCTTTACGCGGGCGACGTAGCAGGACGCACAGCGGGCACTCACGTCTAAATCTCGACTTTAGGGAGAGGTGTTAAAAAGACACCAAATGGCACAATTATATTCCAAAAAACGGAATTCAGGCTGCTGGCGTATTTAGAAGAGGCAAAGAAAGCAGAGCGAATGCGTGGAAGAAAGACGAAGAGAGAAGAAGAAGAAGAAAAAAAAAAAAAGCAGGTGCGCCACTAGAAATTTGACGTGTTAAGCTGCGTGCTGACGTAAGGGATAGAGCGTGCGCCGGGATATATTATTCCAAATGTGTAACCCAAAGAGTGTGTGTAGGATATGGATAACACTTAGGGGCTGGCACGTTGAATCTGTTGGTACTTTATAATGTCTTAATTTCTACAACCCTGTTTTAAAGAACAGATTAAATGTTGGGTTTCTTTCTTTCTTTCTCTCTCTCTCTCTCTTTTTTTAATTTGGAGGTTCAAATCCAGAATTTGCAATGGAACACTTTGAGAAAGTTATTAATTATATTGTGCCATCATCACAGCTTCCGGTTCTGCTTCCTTATCAGAGTAAGGTGAATGGGCGGGAGCATTTCCAAAACTGACATGTTATGAGGGAAAAATACATCAAAGAACTCGATTGACATCATAATAAATAAATGTCCCATCACTCAGACTTTAAAAAATAACATGGGTAAAGCTTGGGTATGCATTGCAACCTCCCTCACTCCGCACCTCCTTATGCCACTGAATTCAGAACGGCTTTCATTGACTCTCTCCAGCAGCCTTAATCATTCATGTTTTAGCATTTTCCAGGCAAAGTACTCAAAACATGTGTTGTTATTGTGGATAGCTTGCAAGATGTCACGTTTTGGGAAGTGACATATGAATTAGGCCAACATTAAAAAGTAAGCCCTATTTAATTTATTTCAACAAAGAATATCACAGATTTATAAAGTTTTGCTTTATTTTAAAAAAAAAAGTTTGAAATCTAATTTTTTGAGATTTTTTTATTCTCTATCTCTTAATATAAAGGTCGAAGTTTTGTTAATTCACAGAATTTTTTTAAAAACTATTATTGTGCATATAGACCATGATGATGAACACTAATTTAAACATCAACGTATATTCTCTTAGCTAGAGGCCTTTCTGAGGCCTTTTTGCAGAACACATTCTGGGAAGTAACGTCAATCTTTAGTGTAAAACTACGGCACCTACTGGCAGGGAGGTGGTACTGCGGAAAATCTCGGGCCTGCACAGATAAAATGCCCGGCCTGAAGCTACAGCACGTACAAAAAAATTAAGCTAAGCCCCAGAAAAGGTCATTAATAATGATGCAATGTAAGTAAAGCATCCAAATGAAAGCTTTTAAAAGTTTTAAAACAACGCATTGCTGCAGTTAAAGTAACTGTGTGTGAACGGAAAACACGGCCTGACATGTTGTATGCATTAACGTTTGTAAACCGAAACGCTTTTTATTCTGTTCAGTTTTGTGAAAATTAATCTGATTTATCATCCTAAACAGGCCTGGCTCCAAAAGCCTACGAATTAAAATAAACTTGTATGAATTATCGGGGGTATTGAACAGCATAATGTTTATATATGTTTATATAAACAATCCATAGCAGTCGTTTGGCTTTCATAAAATGTGTTTCGTTTGTTTTTGTTTCTGCAATTTATTAAAAAGATAAGAATAATAACAATAATTTGAATGCAACAAAATTGCATACATTTTTCCATTATAGTGATTACATTACTTGCATAACTGCTAACATGACAAAGAACGCGATTGAAATCCTAATGAAATTATCATGACCATTTTATCGCGAGATTTGACCGTTAAACGTTTATACGTGTAGCTTACTAAAGTTTGGGCTTTATTTATTTTTGTTTTAAATATTATATTTATGGAGAGCAAATTCAGTAACAACGTGCGTTTTGGATTGACATTTCACCCAGATCTTAAAAACAATCATTTTCCAGAATTATAATATTTCATTTGTTAAAATCGGAATCTTGAAGAAATACATTACAAAAATCAACGCTGTATTTTAAATACATGCATGTGTAAATAATAAAATGCCTACTTTTCTCTTATTTATTACATAAAGATGCTTTTGTAACAAATTATCTTCAAAAGGAATGTTGTTTATTCTTTGAAAATATATTTCAAGACTTCAAGATGAAAATGTTGCATTTTAATCTTTAATTAATTTGAATTAATTAAATTTAATTTTATTTATTGCTGCAATAAATTGCACTTTAATCAAATTGTACTTGAATAGTAAAAATAATAATAATAATGTTCAGTTTTATTTATCCACATTGTGAAATAAAATGTAAAAGTGTGACATTATTATTCTTTTCTGCATATGGATGACAAATAAGACATGACATAGCAAGCAAACATAAATAGAAGACGTGGCATAAATAAAATTCTTAAGATCCTAATCTTCCTCATCAGAAAATGAATCCACTTTGCTTTCTGCAAGAATTTATTCTTATTCCGCTTAAATCACCACCATCATCTATGACCTCAGTGAGCCCTGTTGGCTTCAGTTGCCAATAACTGACCAATTCAAGTGGCCACTTTTGGGAATTGTAATGACAGATCTTCAAAGAGGTCTGACCTGACACAGGGGCATGAAGATGTCAAAGGTCAGGCATGAGAAACCAACAGGGTGCCAATATTTGTCTCTCCCTCTGTCATGCTCGCAAATCAGAACCCTTCAGTATATTGGAGATGACCACTCAAATGTAATTACAAAAACTTTGAGATGGAATGGAATTAAATTGCATGAAGGTATATTGTCCTTATTTATGAATTTACTCTGGAAGAAATCTACCCATAAAACCAGCAACAACAAGTTTCTGATATATTTTAAACTGTGGCAAGTTGCACATAGTTTTATTCCTAATCTTGTAGTACATCCATAAATACACTTAATTAAAAACTAAACAAGACTAAACATTTAAATAACCAGATGACTCAACTGTCTCCACAACATGAGGCAGCATCAGTTTTCTCTGTTTTAGATCTTTAAGACCAAACAGTGTGTGCTGCTGCCAATCAAATCTTCCTCTATGTTTACCTGAACACTCTGAAGGCATTGAAGACCAGATCAATTCCCCAACCTTAAATCTTGCAGGATTAGAGCATCCATTTGGATCCACATAAAGTTGGTGTCAGAAAGAACCAGGAACAAATGTTTTAAAGCTTCAGTTGAGGTGGAAAACAAAACAGAAACTATCACAATATTTCACATCAGCCAGCAGGGGAAAGAAAATTGCAGTAATCCCACTTTAATGTTCAAACAATTTAAATAAAGGAATAACAAATCGCCATGAACACATCAGCAACTCCAGAGCTTACTTACCCACAGTTCAGCTGCAGCTCCTGGCCCTTTGTTGGTCTGTCTGTCTGCAGAGGAGCTGCTGGGCCATTCCCGGCCATGTGAAAACAGATTGATGGCCTCCCCGCTCTCCTGGTTTAATTGGGAACAGGCTGAAATTTATGCTAATGCGATGACATCAGTCCCGCCAGCCTCCCGTCTCCATAAAAGAACCGAGCAACAACAACAAAAAAAGGGACAAAGTCGCGCCTCTTTTCCCAGCCAGTTCCGTCGGTCAAGTTCAAGCGCGCCGCCGGTCGCGCTGCTTTTGGGGGGGGGGGGGACACACGTAAGCAAGTGAGCATATCCATGCATCTGGTTTGGTTATTTTATTGGTGAAACTTCTGTGTCACTGGTGCAACAAAAATGGTTTGGTTTCCACCTATGGCAGAGAGGGATTATGCGCCCGTGTTTAGGTTTTGAATTTGCTTTGCAACGGATCTAAAACAGGCAGAGATGCAGAGATGCAGCCTGCCAGCACACACACACACACACACACACACACGAGTGTGACTTTTTAAACATTTGTGAAAGTAATGTGCGTCATCCGCTAAGACGAGCCAAATTTTGCGCCGACTCACCGTCCACCTGCATGACTAAACAAGATTGCTGTGATAGAATTGGAGACAGAGGGTTCCTTGGTTTTTCCAAATGCGCAAATTGTGTGAAGACATAAGCAACAGCTTAAAAAACCACATAGGCGAGCGAAGCCTTATAGTGAATGTGAGGCCATTTTATGATGCATCATGACCTGCCTCTTCTTGGGTAAAAAACACAACAACAAAAAAACATGTCCCATCTGGTCATAGCATTAACATACAAAACCCCCTCCCAAAAAAAAAAACAAAATACAACTTTGTGTGAAGCACAATGGAAAGACAACTACCATCCTTATTTCTTTATTTCTTTCTTCCCTTTAGAGCTGTGGTTCTGTAAGTAGAGTCAAGTGATCAGAAGGTTGTAGGTTTGATTTGAGCATCTTGCCCCTTTGCAAGGCACTTAACCCCAAGTTGCCTACCGATCTGTGTATAAATGTGTGTGTGTTTGTGGGTATAAATGGGTGAATGTGGATCTAGTGTGAAGCGCTTTGAGAGGTCAAAAGGATTGCAAAAGTTCAGACCATTTAACATTTTCTTTCTTTCTAGTAGAGGAACTCCCTGGGTCATGCTCCCCATGGGTAGAAAGCTATATCATCTACATCAAAACCAGCACTGACTCTTCATAAAAGAAAGCCAAGTCTGTAGATAGGCATCAAACATAAACACGTTGACCAAAGACCTCAGAGTCACACAGCCAATATTTTATATTGTGTTATCTATACTGAGTAGAAATGTTGCTGTCTAAATTAAAATTCCAATAAGTGTTAATGTCAACTAGATGAGGCCTTTCTACATGGAGTCTGCTTTCTCTGCCTACAAAATCTATATGTATTTTTCTTCCTACGTCCAAACAGCAACAACTGGATATCGGCACCAGACTCCTCTGTGAACCCGATGGACATAGAAAATGAATCGATGTATGAAAATTATTCATTTCCTGTATGTGTTCTGTGGACCCTGCAGGGATTAGTGAGGTATCATCCTGAACGACAATGTATCACCTACTCAGTCTCTTTCCTTGCACTTCCTTGCCTCCCTTATCCTACCATGAGCCTGCTAATTAACAGTCATGAGTTGTGGTACTGTTTTAAAAAATCCCTGTGACAAAACAGATCTGGTCCGCCTTAGCTTGTTCCCACAGTTCTTCCTGTCTCTCTCTCACACACACACACACCCCGCACGCGCACCCCCCCCCCCACACACACACACACAAATTACAGAAGACGGAGCAGTCAGTTAGGACTGAGACAAAAAACGGAAAAAGTGTAAACGGTAAAATTAAGGCAGATGATATGGGGAACAATAAGCACAGAGGGAAAGGGGCAGTTTCCTTTGACAGGCCACCACTGCAGCATTTGCATATATTCAAATCAGAGGGTGAATGCCATGCGTGGGGGTGGACAAAGACGAGCCAATGGGAGGGCTGCGACCCTGCTGTGGGCTCAGAGGCAGCCGCCAGTCTTGCAGCAGCACCCTGGGAGAAACCCAGGGAAGTGGTGTGGGAACCAAGAGGCCCCCGGAGCTGGACAGAGGGAGGGGAGCCACTTGTAGCCTGTGATGGATTAGCATTTTATTTGTGTCCATTTTGCTCAGTAATTTCTGCCCCTGCTCTTCAGCCACAGATGGCGGACATGATAGAAGGATTAGCATTTGTGTCAAAGATGATAATGATGGAAGTGTTTTTCGTCCTTTTGTTTGACTGGCACGGTAATGTTGCACATGTTGGACAAACCTTAAGAACATTTAATTGAATTTTGTATCATGTTGTTGTCAATGCTTCAAAAATGTGTTTTATATATTTTAAGAGTTACAAAGAAATCCTAAACTGTTCTGGTTGATTTCAGTAATTTAAAATGTGCGTAATGGATGTTGAGTTAGACAAAAAAGAAAAGAAAAGAAAAGAAAAACTGAACTGGTTTTCTAAGGACAGCGCTTCACAAAAGCATCCACGCAACCATGCCACGTTTTCGCTCTGCACTGCCCCATATTAGTTCAATCCAGGTTTCACTGAACTCTGACCTGCTTTGCTGTCCCCTCTAAAGAAAAGCATCCCTAGAGGATGATGCAACCATCACCATACTGAGTTCATGGACATGTCCACTGTTAGTTTTCCTCCACATATGGTTTGCACACAGAAAAACAAAGTCATGTAGGTCTCATCTGGCATTCACAGCATCCTTTTCCACATGCTTGATGCAACCCCTCAATATGATGGTGCCTTGTTTCATTACTTGAGTAGTTGATGTTTCAGAAAGATTTGTTGGATTTTTTTAGGGTATTGTAGTACAATTATGCATTAATTTGTATTGGTCTATCACACCGAGATCCAATAAAGTACATTAAGATTTGTGGTTAAAACTAAAACAAAGTCAAGGAGTTTTAATCTACTTGTCAGACACTATAAAATAGTCATAATGTCAATAAAGTAGACTCACTTTTTTCATGCCACTGTATCTCAAATTTAGGCAACACCATATAGTTGCTAAAATGCCAATAATATAAGCTGACCAAGTACTGTGATTTGGTTTATACGGCTCTGGAAAAAATGAAGAGACCACTGCAAAATGATCAGTTTCTCTGATTTTACCTTTGAAAGGTAAAATCAGAGAAGTTTGAGTAAAATGACCATTATTCTTTTATTCTATGAACTACTGACAAAATGTCTCTGAAATTCCGAGCAAATATTTTGTATTTATTTGCTGAAAATGAGGAATGGTCAAAATACCAAAAAAAATGCAACACTATGAAACCTCATATAATGCAGAGAAAACAAGTTTGTATTCATTTAGAAACAATAATACTGTCTTAACTCATGAAGAGTTCAGAAATCAATATTGGGTGGGATAACCAGGAGGTCTTCAATGGGGTTCAGTGGAGTGGGCTCTTAATTTTTTCCAGACCTGTATTTCTAGTTACAGCATGAATCTCCATCTCATCAAATACCCAATCCTCTCTGAAATGTCACCCTCTTGTGAACAAACTATAAAGGATCAGATGTTTTCTTTTTAACAGAGAGAGAGTTGCCAATTAGCCAAATCTGAGACCCAAAGCCACAGTGGAAGACCGCTTCAATAACATACCCAGGCTCTCATCCTAAACACAGATTTGAATCTTGTTGGTCTAAGAGGTTTAGAAGCAGATACTTTTCGCTGTTGGTGGCACATGGGGATGAGCTGACATTTTAATGCATGTGCAGGCTGTGGCTGTGTCATTCAGTCATTAACACTGACCAAGATCCTCCTGAGCAAGGCATCTGTGCACCCAGAGCTTTTGTCATGCATTGCCATCTTAACGCAGCGTACATTTAGTTAGTGGATTTTAGGGTGCAGAAAAACATGTGGGCGGATTAAGGGACAACAAAGACATTATCTTGGTGTATAATGTGCACCACACTGAAGCTTTTCTGAGTTTTATCCTTTAAAGTGGAAAAGAATGCTCTAGTGCACAATTACATCACACAATTATCCCTGTTGAGCAGTGTTTTAGTGCCAAAGCAGAGAGGAAGAGGAGCATATCTGAGACCTTAAGCTTCACCATTTGCATATTGTTTGTTTTCATGCAGTGAAATGTTAAGATGCATGATGGTGAAGCATGAGGCCTGGGGATTATCATTAGGAGAATCACAAAGATGCATTCAGGGATATGCTGAGGAACAACAATAGGATCAAACTTTACATTTTGAAAAGATTTGATGAGTTGAAGTATGATGGTAAATTAAAATTGTTAGGAGGTTTTCCTTGTTTGTGACAGTTTTCTCCATGCTTTCTGCAGTTGTGTATGTATGGTGTTAAGAGAGAAGTGCGGTAATTATTAACAAAATTATTAACAAAAAAGTTGAAAATTCTTCAAAGAAAGGAAAAGTAAGAAACTATCATCTTTATATAATTATTCAAACATAAAAAAACATTTTGCGATTAATTCTTACAACATTATTTAGCTAAATTTAGTACATTTTCTAGAATACAGGACACAAATTAAAAAGAAAATCTTTAATTTTCTTTATATGACAGTTTTACCATTTCAAAACGTTTCTTAATGCAACCTCTGATTGTATTAAGAAAAGGCAAGTATTTCAGTGAATCTTAGCTGAATTTAGATTGTCTGTTTAGACAAACTTACTACTTGGTTATATATATATATATATATATATATATATATATATATATATATATAACACTCTTTAACAAATCAGAAACCCAAAAATATTAATATTTTCGGAACACTGCGAGGCGAAATAGAGCACGGTTTTTCATATTCCTCTGGTGCCTTCAATAACATCGGGACATTTTCTTTTTACATCGGATGTTTATATTTCCGACGCATTACTATTATTTTTGTAAAACCTTAAATGTTAGTAGCAAGGAGAATATAACTTAACGTTTGAAATCCCAAACAGAAACATCAACTGACATGTTAAAATTACATAATTAATTTAGAAAATGTTGAAGTAATCGTGAAAAATAATGTATTACCAGGACAAGAGGAGAGTATGAAGACAGTTCCAAAAAAATATGCATAAAAAAAAACAAAACTTGAAACTGACGATTTTCGTGTTTCTTCTTGTTTTAATCATTAGAATTTACCTAGCTTTACTGAAGAACTTGAAGCTAACTCGGAACCAGCTTCTACATCCGGGGCATTCAGTCGTTTCACATGTAGGTCGGTCCAGCTGAAAGAGAGTTTCCTGGTACAGAAGCTCCGGGTGCTATTCTGGTGTTTACATCCACATTTGACAGAGATCATGGTAAATATATTAATATTAACTCAGCAGTCTGTATTTGTCTGGCTAACAGGCTCGCTCTATGAACTTCTAGCGAACATTAGCTAATGCTACATGCCGCTTGGCTGACAGGTGCTGCAGTTTTGGCTAAATTTAGCCGGACAGACATCTGCTGAGTTTCATTCATTCTTCCTGCGGCTTTCAGCTAACCCGGCATATACTTTAATTTATTACATTTTCATCGAACATTTTCACTCATTGCAAGCGTTTTTCCACAACAAAGTCGGAGTATCACTTGTTTTCTGGACTTTTATTTTGGTAATTCATGTCTAGTAACTGAAATTGCGGCCAATTGTCGCAAATTTAGCCATTCGAGCAACAAAAAAAAAAAAAAAATGCAGCTGCAAACTTACTGAGAGTAACATACCTAACTGCAGTTGTTAAAAATGAACTTCATCCCTCTGCCAGGCACTAATGGGCATTCAGCTGGTGGTCAGCTTGCTGGCCGCCAGCATCATGCAGAGGATGGCCCCACACTGCTCATTTGCACGATGGCTCGTCTGCAACGGCAGGTAAGGCCACACTTACCTGTTTGTGTGTTATGCATGCGATACAGACTGCACTAATAAACGTGTTTTCTCCCAGTTTGTTCCGATTCAAACATCCTTCAGAGGGAGAGCTGTTCGCGTTGGCAGGTAAACAGATGCCCAAGCAGAACAGGAGAGACAGGTGATTTTTTTTTTGTTTTCTGATAAATTCAGCTTACGTTTATCTGACTGAGAGTTTGCTCATGAGCTGGTTTTCTCCAAATTTGCCCTCTGTGTTTTTTTTGTGTGTGTTTTCTAAGGAGGCAGAACGGAGAGAACAAGCCTCTCACGGTGCCCAAAGACATTGACCTTCACCTGGAGAAAGCGCCGGTCAGCGTGATGGACGCTCTCGGTAAAACAAGACACTCCTCTGTGTGCATTGCAAATATTATGACTCTAAGCTCAGCTACTAACCGCAAACCGATAGACTCTATGAAATAATCAGAGCCTTTTTGTTTGATTGTTTCTGTTTGCAGTCCTGCGGTTTTTCCTGGAGTACCAGTGGCTTGTGGATTTTGCCGTCTATGCCACGGGGGTCTTCCTGTTTACTGAGTGTTATTATAATGTGGTAGACGCCAGTAAAGAGGTCAACATTGGAGCCATCTGGTGTGTCCTAACGGTTGTGTTTGGACTGTATCCTTATGATTTTTCTTCTTTATATTTTTGACAGAGTATTTATTTTTCCTCTCTCTTTCTTAATAGTCTTTGTGGGGTTTTTATATTTAAACCAAAAATATTGTAAAATAAATAAATAAATGAATATCTGCAAGTAATTTAGAATTGGCCAAAAATGTCTGAGAACTTCAAAAGGCTGAATAACGAAACTTTAAAATAAGATATATCCAGGAACTGTTCAACCTGCTCTTTATCCCAGTCGTTTTTGTGTTGTCGTTTGTTTTCCGTTTCTCTCTCAGCCTCCTGCTGGTCGCTCCTCCTTAACCCGTCGTTTTTCCAGAAAGGCCCTTCACACTCTGATGAGTCACTACTTTCGCTCGGAGGAGGGCGGCGAGCGCTCCGTGTGCCTCGCCTTCGGGTTCCTGTCTCTGCTGGTGGCGATGCTGGTTCTGGTGGTCCGAGAGGACTACCTGGAGTTCGGCCTGGAGCCCGGCTTTTCCAACTTGTTCGACAACTTGGAGACGTTCGCTAAGCATCAGGGTTACGCCGATTGGTCGTAAGTAGAGACGTGGACTCGGCAAGGCGCGCTCGCTTCAGGAGACGCCGTCACGCTGAATTTTGTGTCTGTTTTGACAACAGGATCCCGGTGACGAAGCTGACGGTGAAGCTGGGCCTGGCTGCTGTCTGTGCTTACATCGGCTCCCTCCTGGCCTTCCCTGGACTCAGGCTGGCTCAGACTCACCTAGATGCTGTACAGATGAACTCTGACCGCCCGCTCATTCAGTACGAACTCTTACAGGGAGGAAAATAAAAAAGTCAACTGTAGTCCCGTGTGTTTCCAACACATTTAACACAAACACATCTGATTGCTCTGCAGGATTCTGCTGCACATGAGTTTCTTATCTCCCGTCGTTGTTTTGGTTTTGTGGATAAAACCCATCGCTAGAGACTTTTTGGCCAGTGCACCCATGGGAAAAACTTCTGTCACTCTGTAAGTGTTTTTTTTTTATCCACTAACTGTTTAACCTCAGTACAAATAAAGCCGGTAAGTTGTCGGCAGGAAGAAACCTTGCGGTTTGTCTTCGGCAGGGTGAGCAGCGCAGCATTCGACAGCATGCGTCTGTGGATCATCGTGGGCCTGTGCGCGCTGCGTCTGGCGCTGACCCGCTACCACCTGCAGGCCTACCTCAACCTGGCTCCGAAGTGGGTGGAGCAGATGAAGAAGGAGGCGGGACGAATCGCTGCCATTGATATCCAGCGGAAGGTCAGACACCTTTTTTTTTTTTTTTTTTTTGTGAAAAGAGAATTTTGTACATTCGAATAAGAACGATGTTAATCGCTGTCGCAGAGAAACCTTTTAACTTCTTCCGCTTTCCGTCAGGTCACGCGTGTGTTTTGCTACCTAACGGTGGTCACACTTCAGTATTTGGTTCCTATTCTGCTCATCCTCTTCTCCACGTTGGCACTCAAGGTGCTGGGTAAGTAAAGCCCTGGCATCGTACAAACCCTGATCAGGAAACCTTGAATGCCAAGTGTCACTACTTTCTGCTTTCGTAGGGAACTTCTCCTGGGGTTTCGATGTCGAGGAGACTCTGGGTGTGACGCCAGCGCTGGTGCTCCCCACAGCAGCGCCCGTGCCGTCCGGCGGCCTGGACGAGGACGAGGACGGGATGGAAGACATGGAGGAGGACATCCAGGCCACGGTGGCACGCCTGTCAGAGACATTTGCCGCGCTGCGCTCCATCCTCACTCCTCTCTTCCTCCGAGGTCTCTTCGCCTTCCTCACTTGGTGGGTCGCCGCCTGCCAAGTGATCAGCTCTCTGTTTGGCATCTACTTCCACCAGTACCTGATGCAGAACTGAGGAAACGGGAGCGCCGGACGCACGCCCATCACTTCAAACTCTCGCTGCTGGAAGGGTGACGGACAGAGGGACAATAGTGGATGACCACAGACTGAGACAGAGACTGGGTTTGGTTGGAAGAGGCAAACCAGCATCAGTGACACAAATACAAAGAACCGTGACTTGTTTCGCAAAGCAAGTCCAGCTTGTGTCAATTTATACGACTTCACCTGGTCTTATCATGGAAGCAGCGTTTTTAGCAAAAGTAGAATAACTGAGATCAAATCTATGTTTCCTTTTCGGTTCGGATCTAAGGATGACTTAACTTTTATAAATATGTTACGTTGAATTGGTGTGATTGCACAATGAAGGACTCAGTTAATTTTTAACATTTCAAAGCAAAACTGCAAATTTTTCCAGAGGGAAAAGAGCTTTCTCAAGTAGAAAAAAAAAGATAGATTGATGTGGTTGCATATTTATGATGCACATGATGAACATGTGCATCATTTGCAGATAAAAGCAACATTTCTGTTGCCTTTATATTTAAAATAATTTCTTAATTCTCTCATCATGTTTGATCCAAGTTACCAAGAGCCTCTATGGAAGCTCTGAGGACCCACATCCTCCATAGTGACATGTAAAAATGAAGGCGTACTGTTTGAACCACTCATATGTGCATCCAGAAGGCAAAAACATATTTCATTCTCTAGATTTGATTGTAACTCATAATGTATCGCTTTGTCTTTGCTGCCAGTTTCAGTTTTTCACGACTCTCTCACCAGCTGCTTCTAGCATAGCGATTCCCATCCCTTTGGCTCGTCTTGACTCCAGCGTTTTGAGTTTAGCAGCAGTCTACCTCGGAAACACATTTCCTTCCAGGACAGTTCATGATTATAACTTAATTGAAAGTTGCAGTATTTGCCTGCACAAGCAAGACGCAGCAGTAGTTATTCTTAAAGCTTTGTGTGTTTTTTTTTTTTTTTATGTATGGTGTTATTTTGCTTTGTGAGCCCAGAAAGCATAACCTTCCTTTTAGTACCGTTCCAGTTTTCAGTCCCTTTTTCTGCCGTCGCTGCTCTAAATCGCCTCAAAACGTATTTTCCTCATTTAAAAACAGGAAATTATGGAGCATGCACTCGTGGTGATCCGCAACTATTCAGTGTCTGCTCACACCGTAGCGATTAACTTTCCATTCATTTTGTTGTGCAGACCTCCAATCCTTAGCTTCAATCTAAAAGCATCTTCTGCAGCTTTCGCCATGCATCTGTATCAGTGTAATGTGAACAGTTTGCTGTTTAATGCTGCATTTGTATAATATGTAACGGTACCAGTGCAGGTTTTTGTGCCTCCTCCCAGAGCTGGAAGAGGATATGTTTTGTGTGAGGGACTCTGTTTCCCTTTAAAGAACCGATTTAAGAGTGCTAAACGATTTCTTTTTTTGTTTGTGTTTTTTTTATAGAGGAGTTCAGACAGAATTAATCAAGAATGAACAAAGCTGTGGTTGAAAGTGTCTGAAAGCCAAACACTGAAGAGTTATTTTATTGTGACCTAAGTGCCTGGGAGCGTCAGGGATGTTTAGTTTCTCTAAAACACCCTCCCTCCTTGTTTGTTTTGTATTTATTAAAATTAGCCTCATGTTGTAAGTAATGTAGGAATTAATGGAGATTTCCTACAGCATAATGATTTTTTTTTTTTTAGAAAATCATTATGCTGTGAAGTTTTTACTAAGATGATTTCAGTTGTTGAATGCATGGTGTGCTGTATCTTAAGGTTTGTGTGTGTGCAGCCTAATTAAAGACAACTTTCTGATTTTATGCATTTTAGACATTCTCACTTTGTTCTGTTTTTGGGAGATTCCTGATACATTTCTTTAGTTGAAGTAGCACTCCATCGATCATTAGCAGAAGCCTGGAGAATGTGACTGCATACTGAAGATGAGGAGGTCATCCAGGTGTTTGATTCAGGTGCGCTGGACCAGAGATGCGTCTAAAAGCTGCAGGCCCTCAAGGACTGGAGTTGGAAATCCTCCAGGTCTAGTTGATCTGACCTTTGACCCCAGCCTCCAGAGAGGATCATACTCTAGGGACTGGCGATAGCTCTGAACCCGATGAGCCTGAACAGTCTGGAAAAATCATTTTCAATAGGATTTCAGGTGACGGGTCATTTTGAGTTATTTTTCTGTTTGTTTAAATGCAAATAAAAATCCGATAACTGTGACATGCATTTACATTTGGTTTTGTGTTTCATGGTGGGAGTGATGCGTTCAGGGGGAGGCGTTAGTTTTCCGCATCTCAGGCCAATCGAAGGCTAGCAGTGACGTCCTTCCTGACTGACCTCTCTGCTCTGCTGCTGTCTTCATGATGTTGTTCGTTCTGTAATATTCTCTAACATGTTCCATTAATTTGTGCAAAAGAAGGCAATTAATTAATGGCGTCAGAGAAAATGAGGCTAAACACTAATGCACGCCACAATTTTGAAACTTCTGTTTCTATAAAGTTTTGGAATGTGAAAAAGAGAAATGTATCCGACCTGAATGTTCGTGTCTTAAATCTGCCATAAATGTCTGAAAATTGTGCTTTATTTCCATTCTTTTTTCTTTTTTTAATCACAAATGTCCCAATACAGCAGTCGGGAGAGGAAGTTTGAGTTGCTGTTTAATAAAATAAAATATCACATTTATAATAAATCGACATGGGAAGTCATGGAGAGTTCGTGTCCGACTGAGAAGTGATTCCGTTTCCACTCCCGTGTCTGTGCAGGAGGCCCCGGGTAACTTCAGCGCCTCCTCAGCCAACCGCTGCTGGCTCTGGTTGCTATAGTGATGGGGGACCCAGACATCCCCTACAGACGGGGCTGAGGCTGTCCTCAGGAGAGCAGACCAGACATGACCCCGGTGAAAGTCTCTTTTCAGGTTTTTTTTTTGTTTTTTTGTAGGGAAAACAACAGAGTCCGTCCACGCTGGTGTCTCCTCGTTCCCCGTTTGGCTGTGAGCGGGAAGGCAAATTCTCCGTGGGTGGGGTTTCCGTAAAATGCTCCATCACAGTCACCGCTAGACAACCAGCTGTGGAAATGAGCCTTTTTATACTGAACAATTGTAGTTTTTTTCTCTCTCTCTCTCCAAACCAGACATAAAGGTCTCTGGGCTTTTAAGCAGCCCGTTCTCGCTCTCCTCTCCACTTTCTGGTGGCTGCGTGGTGAGGAGCGTGACAGGGCCGTGACATGATAATGAGGGAGTGTGTTTGCATGGGTTCAAAAGATAGAAAGTAGGTGAAAAAAGAAGAAATAAAGGGAAACATAAAAGGTGCGCAGTAAATGGCATTTTTATCAGCCTTCAGACAACGCAAAACAGGCGACGGATTCGCATTTTCCCTTCAAAGTCAAAGCGACATATTTAACTAAATGCTAGACGTTAAAGAAAAATAAAAAAAGAGAGAGAGAGAAAGAAACCAGGAGCATAAGGTACAAATTAAAATATATTTTTATTTAAAAGGACTCACGACAAATGTAAAATAAAAATCTGTCTCTGTTCTGCTGGAGAGGAACTCAACAAACATTAGAAAAAAATGAATCTGCAGTAAAATAAGAATACTAATAAAAGTTTTTTTTTTTTTTTTTTAGATATATAAAGGCATAAAATACAAACAAAGCTAACTCCGCCGCAGAGGTTCGACGTGGCGACCTCTTTTCACTGAGGTAAAACATGAAACCTGAACCTCCATCAGGACACGGACATCCTTTTTTAAGATAACCAATCAGCAACAGAAAGCTTACCGCATTCGGCCTCAGCCTTATTTGGCGCCATAGTGTGACCCAATACCACCCCCTGGAGGACAAAAGAGGAAATGATCTGAATGTTTTCTCTTGAACGGCCACCAGCAGTTTTTACTACACATCAATGAACCAGATGCAGCTATAAAGAGCAGAATAGAAAAGATTTATCACGCAGATTCTCCCATATCTGTGTATCTGTGAACAGCATAAGCAGTAATATATACAACATGAAGAGGCAAGAGACCGGGTGTTCAATTCAGCACCCATCCACATTTATCACTGGTATTAAAGATGAATACAATAAATTCACTGTTTTTTTTGTTTGTTTTGTTTTTTAATTGTCGCATAATATTACACTGAAAAATTCTAACTTTAACTTATTAATGAGTCCCATGTATGTTGTGCAAATTGGGGAATTTTCTTGGGGGGAAGTTATAACAACCATCAAATATTAAAATCGTATCTATATATTGATTTATTTTTGGGGATCCAAGTTGGGAGAACTATCTAATTTTCATTCATAAGTATGGTGGAGTATCTATGATGCTGTGGGCCTAATTATGTCCTGCCGGTTCCAGAAAACCTGCTGCAATTCATCACATCTCTATTTTTTTGTGGTAAATACCAGAAGATTTAAGAAAATTTACTGGATCCTACCAGAAAACCGAAAATGTGTCGCCTCAAGATGTTCTAACAAGACATGTGAGCAAATGAACCCAAATAGCTGATCAGGCAAATAATCCTGGTAATTTCAGGAGCTCATCAGAGATGATCAGGGAGGATCCAGGACTTTCAGTGTGACATGATGCTGCCACCATCAACGTCTAACGCTTTTACACATCTTTACCCAGGCTATGTGGATATTTCTTTTGGTTTCGCAGTATTTAACATAAAGCTTGGGGACAGTATTTGCGCATCATTAAAAAAAAAAAAATCTAATTTAGAGCTAAAAAAAAGAGTTGAAGCTTAAAATGTGTCAAACCTGAGAGCAAGAAGAAAAAGCAGCAGGTTCCAATTCTGAGAACTCTGCTTTAAACAAGGCAGGCGTGTTCACATGGAGTTTGAAAATGGTTTTAGACGTTAACGGATTAGCCTAGCGTCACGGAGGGTAATCTGTGAACAAGAGCCGCTCCTACAGGGGGGAAATGAGTCCATTCATGTTTGCACTTATGATTGAAGAACAGAATAAAAATAAAAATGATTGCTTTGGCACACAAATTAACTTCACTGCATATTTTTAGACTGGGTTCTTGAAGAAGACATTTATATGTCAGACTAAATTCGTATGTTTCCAATCAAGCCTCTTGTTTGCTAGTTTCAAAACCTTTTTGTATTATAATTTAGAAGTCTGATTTTGACTGATTGATCAGTCAAAATTAATTCTGACATACTAATCCTCATACTGTAAGAAGCCAATGAATAGCGTAAGTGTTTTAATGTACTTTTTTTTTTTTAAATCTCCGCTTTCTAAAATAAAATATATTTCAATGTTTATTATAGCTTTTAAAAATGCTGTTTCATGTCTTGGTTCAGTCCTGACTCAAGGACTGAACCAGAAGGGATGCAAATGTACTTGCAGAAACCTTTAAATGTCTGGGGAAACTCAGCTAGTCTTTAACTATTTTCCAAAAGCTGCAAAGAAAAAACAAACAAAAAAAAGACAAAAAAAAACAACACGTAATCAAACTGTATTTTGTTTCAGCACAGAAAAATCTAAACGAAAAGAAGAAAGTCTGTACGCGTCTATCGCCTCTTGGGATCAAGCGAGTGACTTGAAGGGAAGTTTTCTTCCACACCCTGGAGAGCCCAGCTCTGCGAGACGAGACGTCCCCAACGGCGGGGTTGGGGACGCTCCAGAAAACATCTCGACCCTGTTGGGTTTTGTTGGCAGCCGTTGAGCGGGAGGCGGTGGCAGATTACGAAGCAGCTGGCTATCTCTGCCAGCCGTCGCTCATCTCCAGCTGCCTGACAGGCTGCCCTCGCTGCTCTCCGTCCTGCAGGTAGCCGGCTTTGGGAAGCTCCTTCGTCCTGTTGGTTGGGTGGGCTCCTGAAGGGCTCTGGCGCGCCATGTCAGGCGAATGCTGCCTGAGGTGGTGCAGAAGAGGGGAGGACGGAGAGCACATGTGGTCAGGCGAGCTTCGCTCAGATTTGATGCTGAGGTTCAAGGAGGCAAGAGGAGAGGAGTTGGAGGAGCAAGACTGAGATGGGAAGGAGCACCCCCCGCTGGACATCCTGGGAACAACAAGATCAAGTATTAGTTAATGGCACAGTCACACCACACATCATCCTGCTTAATCACTGATACTAGTTAAGTGTCCAGTAGAGTGCTGAACTATTCCTTCCCCTTGTCCTTTTTGTTTTATTTTTTTGTCAATTTATCACGATGAAGCAGCAGGCCTCAATGTGCTTTTTTGGCTTTTATGTTTTACACACCAACTAAAAATACCTCACTAGTGTAAAGTTAAAGAAAAAGGATTTTAACATAAAATAAACTAAAAAATATATATATTTAAAGACGAGTAAAGAGAAAAAAATAATTTTTGGAATAAAGTTCATTTGCAGTTTGCCACGAGTCACGACACTGCAAACCTATCAAAGAAAGTGCTCTGGTTAGATAAAACCAAAATGTAACCTTTGGCCCGCCTGCTTAACGTTAAGTGTGGTGGAAAATTAAGATTGAGCGCACCGTCCTCCTAATGACACAAGGTAGTGGTGGTATTATGCTTCGGTGACGCTTTTTCTTCAGTGGAGACAGAGAAGTTGGTCGTAGTTGATTGGAAGACAGATGGGCCTAAAAAAAGGTCAATGCTGAGAGAAAACCTGCTTGAGACCACAGAGGACTTGAGACCTGGGTAGTGGTAAACCTTCCAGCAGCACAATGACTCTAAACTTACACCCAGAGCTACAAAGAAATAGTTCAGATCACATCATATTTAACGTATTGCTTGAAAATATCTTGTTAATGTCAAAGTTGATCCAATCCGACAGAGGTTGTGCTTTTCTACAAAGATGCAAAGCTTGTTGAAACGTGCTCCGAAACATTTGCTGATGTAATTGTGGCAAAAAAAATAAAAAATTGGCCGACAAACTGCTGACGCTACAATACTTACTGAAAATGAATGCAAGCCACAATTGTCTTCCGCTAAATAATTATGCACTTTTTTTTTTATTCTTTCACATAAAGTCACTAAAAACTGCAAAGATGTTTGTGTTTGCAATGGGAAATAATACGGGACAGTTCAAGGGGGGAGGAATGCTTTTGCACATAAAAAAATACGTATAAAAATATATTCTGCATATATAGGAAGAAGAAATGATGAGTCAGTATTCTGAAAGCATGAACACGTTATTTTTTTTCTACCTTGTACTTTGGTTTTTCCTGTTTTCACAGAGTGACATGCATTTTTATCAATGAATGATTTATTTATTTCTTTGATTTCCACATTTGTGATTGAGATGAGAACGCAGATTGAAAACCGAGGTTTTTAAGATTTTTAGACAACTTCCTGCCGAGGCGCCAACAGTTTCTATTTCAAGGTTGAGATCCACAAACGCTTTGCATGTCACGGGGTTGGCTACGAGAAAGACCGAAACAAATACTATTTTATGTTTCATTTACTTCACTTCTAAACTTCATCTGGAAGTTTTCTTTTTGTTTCTCATGATTTATCGTTTCATTAGAGCTAGCGTCAATCTTGCGTCAAACTTGATTTTACTTTCAACAAACAGAAGTCTGACCAACACTGTCATCTGTCATCTCTCTGTGATCTAATAGATAAAAACAATATTTCCCCTTTTCCGTCACAGAACTCTCTCTCTCAGTGTTCAAGGTTTCTGTAGATGTGCCTCCTTTTGATAAGTCAAAAACTGCAACATTATTTATCTCGTTTAAAATTAAATATACATCAACGTTTGGTTCTCTTGAGGAAATCGGTTACATCGCTGCGAGAAAGGTTCATGCATTTTACTCCCCTAATTTTCTGAAGCATAGATAGATGCTATGAAATGAATATTTGAAAAAGAGACAGTCTCCTGCAGTCAGAGGACCAGCTTTATGACTTACCCCGAGCTGATATGAGGACTCTGGGACTCATGCTGCCAGGGATTCACTGGTCCTCGCTGTAAACTGACAGAGTGAAAGAAACCAGGCTGGCTGTACTCTAAAACAAAGAGACAGACAGGGATGTCAAGAAAATCATCTCCGATTCATCATCAACAACAACAACAAAACAACTACAATGTATGAAAAGATATACCAGCTAATTTTTTTTAGGAAATAACTCAAACCAGCTTCCTTTCTTAGGGTTGCATCTTTTAAATTTGTGCACAAAAACTTTAAAAACTGAACAATAAGCTACTCGCTGCTTGGTTGAGTTAACTAAACTGAGGTTCACTCTTTACGTGAGGGGTGTAAAACTCCAGTCCTCGCAGGCTGTACTCCAACTTTAAGATGTGTCTGTGCTTCAAAACTTCAATTGTACACTGAGGTTATTTGGTTATTCAGCTCAGGTGTTGATGACCAGGGACACATCTAAAAGTAGCTTGACAGCAGAACCTCGAGGCCTCACTTTACAATGGTGCATACTTCACGCACTGTCACTTCATGCCACCTGATGACCTTGCTTGTCTCCAAACAGCTCTTGGTATAGCTGCTGGAACACTTGTCTTTCATTATTATGCCGTTAAAATCCAACTCCATCAGTCTTTTTTGGAGTTGAAAATGACATTTATGGTTTCTGTTGCAGATTCAATAGCAGTCAGCTTCCTGACCATTCTTCCTGCTATCGCTAACTTGCCAATTGCTGTTTGAAAGCTGCCATTGAGGAATGGCCGAGCTCGAATCAGGAGTCTGCGAGCAGGCTTCACTGTGCTGGTAAACCAGGAAAGTTAAAAATAATCACAAAAACACAAAAAAGCTCAAGAGAAAAATAGAAGAAGGAAGTTGAAACTACTGACAGATTCGAGATTCGTCTCTAAAATGGATGTAGTTCCCAATGCAATAGAGGTGTCACTTTCTTATTAGTGTCACCTGCCATTTTTAGTCTTAACTTGTGAAGAATGCAGCAGGTTGACTGCACCTCAAGCACAAGCATTTACATTTGTGGTCTTGTTGTGACGTCGAAATTTGTCCGCCCTACATATAGCTAACAAGTCGAGTATAACTTTTATCTTGGGCCTGATTTCACTGAGGGCTTTTCAGCCTTTGAATATTTTAATTGGGTCCTTTGCATGTCCATTATGCTATAGAAACATATCATCAGTTAAGGAAACTAACTTAGTTAGTTAGAAACTAACAAATTAGTGAAAAATTGGGAAGGTAAGGAAAATAATGAACATAACATTTTTTTTGAAATACGTATATGTTGAAAATATGATCTGGATTTGCCCCTTTGCGCTGATATCCCCAAATAAAATCCGGGGGAACCTTCATAAGTCATATTTAGCAGATAGACTCCCCCTGTTTGTCGTGTAATTTCAGTATAAGTCCAGCTGTTCTGTTAAGGCCTCAGAGGTTTGTTAGAGAACATTAGTGAACAAACAGCATCATGAAGCAGAGATAACAGCTGGATAAAATCATACCAGGGTTAGGCCTTAAAAGCTAAACTAACAAGTCAGGCAAGGAGAGAAAGGTAACTCTGGCAGAGCTATAGATATCCACGGCTCAGGAGGAGGTTGACAGGAGGTCTGGAAGGCAGAACATAAACACACGCTACAGTTTACAGATTTTGTTTTTGTAAAAATAAAAAAAGAACGAAAATCATGTTTATTTTTCCTTCTGCTTCCCAATTCTGCACTGATTTCTGATCGTAACATCAAATCTTTTAAACTTTGGAAAAGAAATTTGGTACACAAATGTCTTCAAAGCATTATGTACACTATTACATGTATTTTTTTCACTGTAGAGAAAAACTAATTGAAGACAGATTTACCAGAGGCTCCACCGGGGGGAAGCCCGTAGCCCCCCAAACTGTGACTCAGGAGACCTGCTTTACCCATCGCCACCATCGAGCTGCTGCTGTGCAGGCCCTGGTACAGCAGATTCCTCTGATGATCAGGAGAAGTACAAATAGTGAAACACAAAATGTGCAGTGATGTCGCTCTTTGTGACTTGTAACCACTATTATAGTGAGAGGTGAGGGTGTGCGAGAAAGCAAACTGTGAAATTACGTTACAGCTGGCAGGTAAAAGAGTTGTGCGTTGGCTTATGGGCTCAGCAAGTGGCAGATTGTGTTTCATTTTGATCGCAACGCAACAGATACTCACAGCAGAGTTGTGGTTTACTCTTGTGGCTCCCATAGCCTGATTAGCAGCGTCCGCCCGCAGGTTTTCGCTGCCCAGGCTCAGAGGAGGAGGGCTTTTCATGTCCAGAGCTCGGTTCAGGTTGCCATGGGAGAACACGGAGTAGCCGATGCCTAATCAGAGGGAGAGACCAGCGGGGCGTGAATGGAGTCCAAAGCTTACTTCACCTATTGACAACTCATTTATTAAGTGCCACATTCTTCACCTCCTTCTGCAAACTAAAAGCTCAACACTAATACATTTCTTTATGCAAGTAAAAAAAAAAATAAACACAAGAGCGTTTTTGCAGCGTGACAGAATTTGTCTTGAGATGACGGAGGTAAAAATGTTATAAAATCATAATCCCTCTGAATCTCTACGAGCGATTAGCAGCTCAAGATGAAAATAGTAAAAGAGGCCGACATGACAGGCAGGTGTGATGCATTCTGTGCAAAAACCACAAAACTGGTTATAGCCGCTGTTACACTGGTGGAGGGCCAGTTTCACAAAAAAAGGCTGCCTGTGTGGATTAGTGTACACAAACACACACACACACTTCCTGTGAGTTCACAGCCAGCTGCACAGAGGGCTGACAGCATACACATGAAATTCACTGCGAACTCTCAGAGAGAATATAAAAAAATGCTGGATGGATTTTTTTATGCGAGTCACTCTGCCTCAAATGGAAAGCTCTATAATAAATGTTTCAAATATGACTTAGCATGAAATTTTATTTTGTAAATGATTTAAGATATTGTAAAGACTGTGCTTTTGTAAAAAAAAAAAAAAAAATATATATATATATATATATTCTTTTGGTGTTTTATGAGAGCTGCTGTGCACACCTGGATGAGGGGACATGAATGCCGCGTGCGGCCCTGCTGGACTCGCAGAACCTGGACGGGAAGTCAGAGCTTTAAACCCAGGGGGCCGGTGGGACGCCGCGCCGGACGCCAAAGTGTTGGGGAAGCCGTTCTCACACCCGGCGGACACGAGGAACTGAGTCTCCGGTGACAGCAGAGAGGGAGGCTGAAGGACACGAGGAAAGGTGCAGAGGATCAGAACAACACCACAACTTCTAAACTGTCACCACCTTGAGCATCTGTTTTGCAAAAAAAAATCTGTGTCGGCTCGAGCGAGTGAAAGCAGAAGTGTGTGTGGACTGACACAGAAGCGCTGGCGAGCCACAGACAGATCCATGCTGTCGCTGCCGGGATACTTCTCGGCCGCCGCCTGCGCGCTCTCCTCGCTGTCGAGCTCGGAGCCGTCCAGGCCGTGGCCCTTCCTGCGCAGCGTCTGACGCAGGGAAAAAAGGTTGCATGTTGAAATGGGCCAATCATGGAAAAATTGCTCAGAAACACATCCTCCCGCGTTGATTTGTTTCAGAGTTTGCAATCTATAACTTTATAATGCATCATTTTATCATAAAACATTCTTAAACATTCTGCTAATAAAACTCTAGCAGATTTTCCTCTCTCTCTTTCTCGTCTCAGTTACAACGTCTCCGACAGCTGACCTTTCATATTTTGGCACTGTTACATGTGTATATGCAAACTCAAAAATATACTAATGACATGCAAGTTTGGGTGGAATATAAAAGCACCCAATTATTGCTCTCCAAACAGTCTCTTGTGATGCTGATTTAGCAACAAATGATATATTTTGCCTAGACTTGATTTCTTTTTTACTCATTTTGGGTGGTTTCTCTCGCAAAGCTTTCTCAGTACCTCCAATATGTCGGTGTTGGTGCGACTCTCGTGCGGCTCGCTGTACTCTGTGTACTTTAGCAGAACTTTGTCCATGTCAGTGCTGGCGTACTGGAACAGACGGTTGGTGCTGTTGAAGATGATGAGGGCGATTTCGCAGTCGCAAAGCACGCTCAACTCGTACGCCTTCTTCATCAGACCAAACTTACGCTTAGTGAAAGTCACCTTCCACAGTGAAGGGGAAAAACACAAAACAAATCAGCATGCTGTGAATAAATGCAATTATGTCCTTTTGAGAGCATAACACAGTCATTTTTAATTACATTCATCAGTTCTTCTGCGTGTTTTTAATGATAATGAACAACAGAAGGGCACCAATGACAAAAGTTTTTCATTAATGGAGAGAAAGTTCACTCAGGTGGCCTTGTTCAAGAAATAAAGCCTTTTGTTTTTATGTTGTTTGTAAAAGATGATTTATTTTGTTTTAAAATCTAAAACGTTGAATTTAATTTCATTAGCTTTCAAATTTTGGTTAAATTTATAAGATCCAGAAAAATGTCATTTTATAGCATCGGAGTAAAATTAGCTCTTTAGACTGTAAAGGTTGCTGACCCCAAGTCTTAACTGCAAAGAGCACATCCTCAAACAGGCACTTTGTCTCTGGACTTCACAGTCTATACAGTAGTAAGGACTGACTTTCATCACACATGTAAGATACTTAAGATACCTCAAGCTCAAATAACTCAAAAAACAACAGCGTTCAACAGACAAGCTGCGAACATCAGTCCTTTTGCTCAGGAGTCGAGGTTGTGACCTCAAATTTCTTTCATCTTGGCTTTCCTTGTGTATTTTTAAACTATAATCTTCCTTAAACTGCAGGTTTGCACAAACACCTCAGAGTTTAATGTCTAAGTAGAAAGAAACTGCTGTACGTAAACTTTCTTCACTCTAAAATATTTATTTTCTTTATTCTGAAGCCAATTTTCTCTTTTCATTTTGGACTTTTGGTGTCCTAAATTCATTTTCTAAAACCTCTGCAGGTTCTATAATTTTATCGGCAATTAGAAAAAGTTAAATTTTGACATCGGGACTTAGATCTGATTAGATCTAGAGCACTACATCATAGAAGATGTTGCATCCGCTTACCGGACAATTCAGCAAACTATCATATTACTTTGATGGCACTATTTCTGTCTTGCTAAGACTTAGATAATAGTTTCAAAACCTTATTACTCCGGAAAGTATTTCCTTTATACATTGAAGACACAAATATTGTGAAAAATATCTGCATTGTATCTATGTCATAAAAATATAGAAGTTTGCAAAGCGTTTCTTTGTTATTATTACATATTTTTTCTATCTTGAGAGGAGTGCAGAGGTTAGCAGTGATGCAACAAAGTGTAAATCCAAGACAAAACAAGAAAACTCCTAGTCAAAATGCAGCACAATGAGCTTTTCTGCCTATCTGCTAATCAAATGTTTAAAAGTCATTTTCTGACTAAAAGCAAAAGTTCATAAATGCGTAGAAGCAGAACATTTTAATCGCATCATAAGGTGACGATTTACATGTCGGATAGGGCAGTCTTCGCTCTGGTTGTTTTGAACATGCAAAACACCACGGGATATTTTTCTCCTTCATGTCAGCACTGCTGCGTCCTAACATGGAAATCTAAAGAGTATTGATAAAAACATGTGCACTCAAATTACAATCTCTTGATATTCCAACTGCAGTCTCTATGGTATTTTGCTTTAACAGCTGAAAACACTTATTTTTTTTTTTACATTAGCTTTTAATTTGATCTTTTACGTTGGATTATCTGCTTCTTGCAGCTGATTCCGATGGTTTGATTTCTCTGAATGAATTTTACTGAGTTTTGATCTTTTATTTGCGTGATAAAGCACGTTAGACATTCTATGTATCGTATTTCTTTTTTGAACATGTGAATTTTAATAATGAAAAAAAGAAAATCGAGAGAATGAAAAAAAAGACAGTTCCATATCAAACATCTCCTCGCAACAGATATGAGATTGATATTAAAAATTCACAAAAAATCTGAGACAGTTTCTCAGGAACAGGCTCACCTGTCTGTTTCTCTGGTCAAGAATACGAGAAATTTGGATTTTCTTTCTCCCCATGTCTTCTCCCACGACTCTGAAAACAAATGACAGTTAATTACGGGACTTTGAACCTTTTTTTGCATTTTTGCCACAAACCTGCCAGCTTCCCTTTCAAGGTTAAAGAAAAGCATCCCCATACCATGATGCTGCCACCACCATGTTTCCTCATTGGGATGTTGGTCCCATCATTTATGTTTTTTTTGAAAACTGCAAATGGCACTTGTGATGGCTTTCTTCCACCGACTGCTTTTGTCTTGCCACTTTTAAATAAAAGCTGGGTGTGTGGCCTGTCACTCATAGATTTTTGTTTACTAATGTTCTCTAATTAATTTATGAGGCTCGAACATGACAGCTGTGTTTATATTTAAAAAATTGAAGTGAACACAGCTGGGCTCTTTCTACTAAGCAGGTGACTCCTGAAGGCAACAAGCAACACAGAATTTTTGGGGGTTATCTTGTGTGCCATTAAGGCAAAATCCTGATAAATAAAAAAATGTAAGAATAAATTATATTCCTATGTTCTATACTTACGGGAATGCCCGTATTTAAGTTCAGCACTTTGACATCCTGACTCCTGACGGAGTTGACTCAACCTATTTCTGGTTACATAAAGCTAAAATAAAAAATGCATACCTTAATATTTTACAGAATTATATATTTTTGCTTTTTCAGCTAAATCCACCTTTCTTTAAAAAACACGAGAAAAGTCTCTCACATCCGTATATTTCTGATGAGAAAATGTCCTCCGTTTGGTTTAAGTGACTCAGGTTCCTTCCTCTCAGTTCATGGGTGGGGAGTGTTTATTTTTACCACCATAAGGCGATGTGGTCTGAAGTCAGAGCCACTTTTGCCAGACCATTTGTCCACGCAGACTCTTTCAGTCTGCGTGTGTTACTTTCCCCCCTCCACCCCAGCCTAGCAGCGCGGTGCTCGAATACACCGCTTGGCCCCAAGAGACGGGGTTAAAAATACAGTCCACGGGTCCTTTTTAGAGGTTCAGCAGGCAATAGCTTAAACCAAACAGTAGAAGGAAAATGGTGTGTGTGTGCGTGTGTGCTTTTGAAAGATGGCCCGACGACGTGAGCCACCCACTCCTCTCTCATGCACAGCTAGGTCGGAGAAAAAGCGGGACTCGGAGGGGCAGAGGGCACAGACATGGATGGATTGCGCCTGGCTTGAGAATGTTTTGAAACTCTGTTTTCTTTATTTACTTGGTGTCAAAAACCTCGCTCTCGCTCCTCTGCTACAGACCGTGGCATTATAGAAAATAAAACCCTGTTACTTTGGCTGGACTCTTCCGTGCTCTGCAGCAGAATGCTAACTTTGCACCTCTTCTTGGTGACTTCATGATGACCGTACAATGCATCTGCAAACCCTGGAGGAATTTTCCCTGGTTTTCCCCCTTAATTCTAGACGTGTAGCAGAGTTTTCTAAATTTAGTCGTTTGCCCCTGCTGATGCTGCTCGAGCGGATATGGCGCCCATGTTCCCATGACCCCTGAAGTGCCCGCTTGCCCCTCAACGTAAGTTTGGCACAAAGGCATCTGGGTCACTTCTGGTGGAATCCACTTCTTTGACAATTACCTTATAAAGTTAAATGAAATCCAAAGCACCGGACATGTCACACATCATCACTAAGCCTACAATGCCCTTTGTTTGGCTATGGCAAAGCGAAGGACGTAATGGACAAATAGAACCACAAAAACCAGTGTTGGTCTATCTGACTGAAAACCTTGACACCACAAAGAATTCACACAAGGCGTCAGGAAAGCGCTTGAGCTTTTTTCACACCAGAAGTGACACAATTTAACCTAATCTCAAGACATTTTATGGGTGGAAAGACAGGGAAGTGGGACATATGTTTAAAGCAGCGCGAAAAGATCTTTATCTTGCGTCTTTACAGAAGGTTCCCCTTGTCTGCCAAATAACCAAATTACAGCTATCAAGCGCCAGAGACTGCTCTGCGAAAAACACATCACTAAATGAGTAAATATAGCCCCGCATCCAGCCAGGCAGCGCAGAGCTGGCTGCAGAGCTCTTTGTGGTTTCACAGGTTTGTCAAGAGCCTAAAGGCCAAGACGGGCAGGAAAAGCCTGGCTGCGCCTCACGGCTCATAATACAAGATTTCCCATATTAAAACGGCTATTTGAGGTCCGCGTGTGTGCAGATCTGTAAGGCAACCAGAATCTTCCTGCTCCTTCTGACCTTTCATCTCGCAGGTCCACTCCTTAGCAAGTCGTCTATGAGAAAAGATGAAGATGAAAAGGAAAAAAAAAGAGCGTGTCTCGTTTGCATGTACTTGAAAACCTCGCAAATGTGAGACAGAAGTGCTATCACAGAGAGTTGACTGCACATAAAGAAAGCTGCTCATGGTCTGTGATGGAAAACAACTGTTAGGTCCGAAAGACAGCAGGAAACACAGAAAACACAGTGCAGCAGGTACGCTCTGCAACACACCGGGATCCTATTGTGGATCACCAGAGACTGCACCGGGATGCAGAGGAAACTCAAAGGAAAAAAAAAAATCAAACAGGTACATTTCAATCAGTTCGATTCCAATTAGCTCACACTGACTGTTTTGCACTGTATGCACCATGTGATCATGCTGAAGTAAATTTCACGCATGAATGAGAAAGGGAAAAAAGTAGGGCATTTGCACAGAATTGAGGGTTCTGCTTCGATGGTTTTCTTTCCATGAGTCATTCAGAGCATGGTGGCGTGTAAATGTTTCAGAAAGAGGATAAACACGTGCATGCACATCAATTGAGGCAAATTATGCCTGATTATCTGACATCAAAAGAGAATTCAGGGAGCCATCAGGAATTAACATGTCTTAAACGTGGCTATGGGAGGCTACATGTGGTTGAAAAGAGACACTGAGTCACTGTGTTATTAAGTTTGCTGTAAAACAATATTAATAATGTTTTTGACAGAAACTTGAGAAAATTTAGACAGGTGCTTCCCTCTGGTATCCAAAATATAACCGCAGCAGGAACAATGTGCATAACATCGTAATCAATATAAAATTATAATTACAACTCAATAAAGTTTGATAATTCCAGAGAAAATATTTTTGAATTCTGCAAATGTAGCGAGAGACACAAAAATCCATTTCCTTTAAAATTTATGACAGAGCAGCGCACTTTCAGGGAAGGTTCAAAAACAACAATATTTAATCCTTAAAGGATTAGATCTTTAACGGCATAGGATCTGTTCTTTAGGGAAAATGTTACTTTAGTTCAATTGGGTTTATTTGTATTGCGCCAAAATACAACAAAAGCCTCAAGGTCAATTTTTTTTTAATTCACAGGTTCAAATTTAGTTCAAACCAGGTCAATTCAGACTAGTAAGGTCTGAGTGTCACATCCAGAACCAACAAAATATCCTGATCAGAGCATTATTGATCCTAATTATATAATCAAAGTCAGCTGATCATTTAACACCGCTTGGTAAAGAGCAGGGTAAGAGCAGCGGACCTCCTTCAGTCATTGACTTTACAGAAATCCGTCCTCCGAAGCGAGCATGTAGCTTCACATGAATGTCAGCAATACTAAGATAGACATAATGCTATATTTACCAAACAGTTATACAAAAAATTGTATTTCCACAGTGCTGTAATAAAGTCCAGAAAATCATTTCTGTGTATTTAGGTCATTTGCAGTTTTTTTTTAAATAGTGCCGCAATGTTAGTTGTTCAGTCTTTGTCGCTCGTTTTTTGACAATTTGAGATTCTTTTACTTTTTTTAATTAAGGTGACCATTGGGGACGAGCAGGTATGGATAGATCGAGTAAAGTTAAGGAAAGAGGCAAAGCCAGTGCTGGGAGAAACTTTGTCAGATTTGAACAGCATATTGGTAACTTTTTTTACAATCAGCCTTTTAAAAATACATTGTTTGAACCCCATTTTTAACCGTATTTAATTACTGCAGGAGTGTTAAACTATGCTTCTGGATTTTTTTTTCAAAAGAAATGCAAACAAATCACAATAATTTAAAGGAATTAATTAAGGTCATATAAACCGAGGGCTACTTTATAAAACTGTATAAAATTATATTTAGCTAAATTATGTAGCATGTATAAACGTTGTGCATACAGGTTCAGTTCGTCCTTTCAATTTAAGAACCTTTTTTTTGCCTACATGGTACACAAGACAAAAGAAGGATTCCAATAATAAATGATCTCAGGCAACCCAAGATGAGATGGACTGAGAAGGAGTGACATAAAAATTAGCATCATGTGCGTCCAAGCAGAGACACAATCAACCTACTGGTGACTGGAGTTTAATTTCCGTGCAAAGAAATGCAAGCACCCCAGATCCCAAAGTTGTACTGCATTAAACTTCTCATAATAAAAAAACAACAACAAAAACTTTGGGGTTGTGTAGTTAGACTTCTAAAAAGCATGTGTATTTTTAATGTATTTATGTTAGTTCATAGCTTCTTAATAATAATACATATAGCACAAAAGCCTTGTGTGTGGGGGGGGAGTGCCTGTGTGTGTGTGTGTGTGTCAGCTTGAGGGTCAGACAGTTCATAAGCTCACTATAGGCCCGAGCACTGTAATGGTGAGGAAATTTTTGTCTAATTTTAACTGGAGATAATTCAATTGCCTTGATATTTTTGATCAGAGAAGCAATGGTACATACTCTGGGCACATCAGGACATTTGACCTTTCTGTAAATAGAGAATTAAAAATTTCAGGACTTCGTGCATTTGGTGGGCAGCCATTTAAAGAATTTTTATTCTCTGCAAATAGGAACCAGGCGTGAGTGAAAGCTCACCACAAAATGGCACGACCTCAATTTCCTGCAAAAACCTACCTATCTATTTGGAAGAGGAGGTATCATGACATGGGCCAGTTTTCACAAAGGAGAGATGTAAATTGAAACAATGACCTCTACAACCTTAAAAACAAAAATAATGCCAAGGTACAAAACTGGGGGAACTGTTTGTGCATTATTAAACCCAATGTATTGTTTACGTCAGTCAAAATAGAGTGTTTAAGAATAGCCCGTCTGTCCCCGAGTTGCCAAGCACCTCTGTCTAATATAGCTTCATCTACAGACAGCTCTTAACAACACAGCAACAGGTACTTAACTCACAGCTGTGTCATGAAATCTGCCGCACAGGAAACCCAAGGAAACGCTGCTCATTTCCCTTAAAACACCCCCAAAAAACTACAAACACAATATCTAAACGTACGCAGTCAACAAGCTTACCTTTTCTCTGTCGATGTCCTTTTTTTTTTTTGTTCCTACTTGATTTGTTTAGCAAGTTACGCCGCACTAGACCAGTTTGAGAGACAAGAAAAGAAAAGAAAAAGGCGAAGTTGACAATAAGAACCGCAGATATCTGTTAAAACGAGCAGGAGGAGTCCCGACGTGCACTCTGCTGCTGGGCTGATGAACAAATATCCACCTGATGCGGACGCAGCGGGAGGTCCAGGAGCGCCGCGCGCCGCTTTCCAACAGCTGGCCGCTGCTGCTGCGCCGCCCGCCTCCGCGTCACCGCACACCTCCTCCCCGCCCCTGCCATTGGACACAGTCCTCCTCCGCCTCCCATCCAGATTCAAACGCACCCCTCTCCAAAACATACCCAGTTTTTGAACAAAAAGAAAAAAACATGTATTGTATTGTACTTTTTAAGTACAAAGCAGAAGAACTAGTCCAATTTCTGAACAATTTATTTTATTTTATTTTTACTTTTGTGACTGTAAAGTCTTCACAAGGGAAGTTGGCCATTTAAATTAAACTTTTAGCATTATGTGACTATATATTTCAGGTACCACCTTAAATTTAGCAAGAGGCTAAATTAAAGCCTTGGAAAAGTTAGTTATTGAGCCATTTTTCATCTGAAATCCCTTGTAAACTGTTAAGATAGTTACAAAAGCCCACACTAATGTTAATTTAGGCCAGTAAAAGTAGATTTAAAGCAGGCATGTGCTGTCATCGATGTAGCAAAATCTATTTTTTAAAAATGTCAAAACAATACAGGTTTTCCATAAAAGCGTTCCTACAGTTTGAGGTCAAAGTGCTAGAGTGTTGTAATAAAGGTTAGTTTAACTGCCCTTCCCCAACCTTTTGCTGCACACTCTCATCCATAAAGCACACTGTAATTCCACAATTTTTTTATGGATATTTATAGCATGGGAAATTAATTATCACATTAATTTATTGTTCTTGTAAAATGATAATGTTTTACAACAGTAGCCTGTCTCTCAACTATCTGATTGTAGTCTTTGTCTCAACTGTAATAATTAATGTTGCATCATTTTAACATGTTTTCTTTGTATGAAAGCAATTCCATACTGCAATACATTTTGTTTTAAATATCCGTGTTAATTACAACAACATCTTTACAAATGGTTCTGAATCTTGTAATGGCTCCAGCCTAGAAGGAACTGATACAGAAAGAGAGTCTAAATAAACGCTGTGCATCTTCTTTGGTCAGTACAGAGTTGTTCTGGATCCTGAAGCCCATGTGCTCAGAAGCTCTCAGAAACAGCATCGTGAAATAAAGCCCCAGGAACATTTTCATCATGGTCAGGTCAGTAACACGACCCCACAACACAGCTCTTCCACTGTGTTTAACAGGCAGAAAGGTTTTACTATGAAGTTCTACTACCCATAGCCTATCAAATGTTAATTTTTATAAACTCATTGCTTTATTCTGTTATGAAATTGACATTATCCTTAGTCCACCAGAAATGCTTAAGGCAGCTGAGTTTCACAGCACAACTACAAGAATTTGATTCCTGGAAAAGCTTTAAAATCTGCATCACCTACTTCTGACCTACGTCGTTAGTAGAGAACTTAAATCTGTTAGGTATGCCAGAAATGGTATTGACTAGTTTTGATTAAAATGTTTAAAAAGAACATTTCCTCTGTATGTTTAAACCATAGCAACAAAAATGTTGATTTATGCTGCCCAAACCTTGCAGCATATACTGCTATATAAAGCCTTGACTTCTTGTGAAAACTCGTCACCATTTGCAAACTTGTGAGCAGTTCAGAGTCATTTCCCTTTTTAGAGATTGCAACCTGGATATGAAGTGAGTTTAAAATACCAAACACTGCATAATCATGAAGCAGACATTAGAGAGAAGGTCATGTATTTTTGTGTTTTTGAAGCCTGACTTATTGTAAGACATCTTTCAAAGTGCTACGGAATGAAAGGGGCGAAAAAACCTTGGGCCTAAAGATGCGTCAACAAACAAAATTCTAAAAACTATAACACTGGCGTGACCGCTCTATAAGAATAATGGAAATATCTATTTGAAGATCACAACTGCAAGTACAGAATAAAGTTTTTTGGACTCAAACAGCATTCTGTTGTCTGACTTAGTTTTAACATAGCTTTTAATTTCTTTAGGGAAAAGTAATTTTTTATTTAAAAAAAAATTCAAACAAAATGAACTTTTATTTCATTGAGCGCCAACACTATCAATTGAGAATTTACCACATATTTTTTAACCAAGTTTTAAAGTGATTCACTCTGTGTACATACAAACAAGAAAGAAATCAAAGGTGAAAATCTCTAAAGACAAATACTGTGTCCAAAACCTTTCACTGCTAGAATAGTTAGATTGCAAACTTGCAACCAATTCATATGCATAATTTCCTGAAAAGTTAACAGAAATTGTAGCCTTTTATTTTCATGTGTATCCATTGCATTTTCAAATGCAGAAGGCAGAGATGTGAAAGGTTCTGTCCATAATTTAGTGAAATCTGAGGCTGTCACAGTCTAGTATAAAAGGGAAAAATCAGCAAAGGATTAATCTTTTCAAAATAGAATAGGCCAGTGCAAAATAATATACAACTTATGTATCATAACACATTTGGTGAAGATATTATGAAAAGATTGAGGAGGCACTAAAAATCCCAAGTGTTTGATCTTTCAAAATCATTCATGTCACCAAGACTGGTGTAGAAATTAGAAGAATATTTGAGAATTAGAATCTAGTGCAATCTGAAACTTTATTCTACATGTTGGCTTTGTGTTTTGTAGCCTCGTAACTTTATTGGTACAAGCTCAGCTTAGATGAGCTACAGAACCTACCCTTGTTCTGTGGTCAAATTAGCCCATGTTTTGGCTGCACTTGGGGACATTTGGACTTCACCTGCTAAGAAAAAACATAAAGGTTTGTATTTTATTTTTTTTTTTAGCATAGGCTCTGGTGGTTCTGCACTTGGTGCATCATTTGCCTGATTCCAACTGCTGAGGTTGAGGAGTTTCTCAAAATGTTCAGAGCCCTGTTGCTGCTGCCACCCTGAAATAGATGCTGCACAGAAAGATCAGTGACTCGATCAGCTCCCCTCACTATCCTGCACAGGCCACTCCTGTCTGCCACATGATGCCAACATACGTCAATCTAGAAACTCTGCAGTAATGCCTAAAAGTACATTAAAAAAGCAATTGTCTAACTTGCAGAAGATTCCCTGATGTAACCCCATAGGGGTTGAATCAGTGGGGGATTGTCAGGAGGAAGACAGGACAGGAGAGAGGTATGTGGACAAGCTGAGGGTCAAAGTTAAAACAACCGGGGCTTCCTGAATGCTTCAGAAGAACCACAGGCTGATTTACCTCCGTGCTGTGCTGCATTGATGCAGTAATTCATGCGAAAAGAGGCCAGATAAGTAACAGCCCTGAGAGCATTTGTTGTTCAGTACAAAGATGTATGTTTCAGTAGCCTCACTAATCTTTTTTTTGTTGTTGTTGACACTGTGTCACATTTTCATTTTTTGAAAAACCTAATTTTGGGTTTTCTTTCACTGTGATCGCCAATAATAAATGCTTGGAATGTATCACTCTTTGTAATAATTCTAGCATAGAAGCTTCACTTTTGAAGAAAAAAAATACAATTATTTAACTGAATTACATTTTTATGACATTCTAATTAATTGCAATGTGCCTGCAACTTTCTGTGAACCAGCTCTTCTTCTGTTTTGACATTTCTAAATAAAACACAAATCCCTCATTAAAACAAGACTGTGGGCCTCCAGAATCTGTTGCTAAAATGGATTAGATCCCCTAAATATAGCTATAAAATGTAAAAGGCAGGTGACCAATAGCAAGTACCAAGGCAAAAAAAAGGAAAAATAGGATGATCAAAATCAAAACAGAGAGCAGACATGTGGTGAGTTATTATATTTAGAGGTAATAAATGAATCACAGCTTGAGCCACATTATTGTCTATTTCTGGGAGGCAAAACAATAAACGGTCCTCCTAAAAATAATAGGGTGACAAATTATTAGCAGAGATAATCTGCCTAAGTGTGGATAACAGCTCCATCTCACTGCCTCACACACCAGCAGACAAACAGCATGCAGGCGCAGACACACTCGAAAATTGCGGGTTCAGACACACACAGTTTGAAGTCCCAAGAGGTTTAGTCTCAAACTGTACATCTGATGCAATACTTAGCAACATCCCCTGCAGACCGCCACAGCCTATACCTTCAGGATTCATCTGTAGAAGAATAATGCCAGATCCCCCTCTCCTCAAACAGCAAGCAGATCAACCTGCTTTGGAGAGGAAACGTTATATTTCCAAATGGGATTTCGTATGTTTTTTGTGTGTGTGTGACTTTAGGTGAAACCTTTAGTAGTGCGGTGGACTGTCGGGTGATTGAATCACAGCCATATTCATACCATACTTGGAATCAGTGATAAATCAAGTAAAGGAGAAGAGCTATGCAAAGATAAAGGGGGCTTTGAGATCTTCTCATCTTTCTTTTTCTTTTTTTTTTCATTTTCCTGAAACTTCTCACTTCTGCTTTCGACAAGATCAGCCACGTCCCTTTCAGAGCATGTGGTGAAGCTGTCGGATTCAGAAATAGCCTGCATGGTCAGTGTACATGTGTGAGAGCAATTGTTCACATTGTGCGTCTTTATAGCTACAGCCTTATCTGCATCTCAGCAGAATAAGGGTTACACCTTTACCTTCCCACCAACCCCTAACTTGTAACAGAACAGATAGGCCTTTGTAACAAAAGTTGCAGGCTTTAAGTGTGTCAAGGTGCTTGTGGTTTATCACTGTGTTTATGAAGAGCATGTAAAAAAAAAAAAGAATTTCCCTTAAGTTAAATTCAAACGAATGGTAAGGAACTTGCTGTCAAAATTCAGTAAAAAAAAGAAGTTTATCTTATGGGAAAAAAAATCTCTGATAAGTCGTTCATTTTTCTACAGAAGTCAAGAGAGGATTCACAAAAATTAAAAAGCACGTTTTACAAAATAGAGATTTTAAGCCAAAAGAGGGAGCTCAGCTGCCTGCAAAGTCTTCAATCTTCAATGCAGCTTACATCTAACAAGGTCCCATTTTGAACACAAGGAAATCTAAGAATGCCAAAAGCATTTGCGTTATTTATTTTGTCTCTCAGTTTAAATGCTTTATTCTACCTGCAGTACATAATGTAGTGTCCTGTTGAAAAGACCAGCAGTAATCCTTTAATCACTTCACGAGGAGAGGATGGCTGTTCATATTACAGCATAAGAAGTAGGTTAATCTAACAGTACACTGGGGCCTTTTATCATATACACACATTTATGTGCAGATTATTTTGCAAGATGTGGAAATATGCAGAGTAAGATTGGTGTTGTATAATTTGAGTGAGTTAAATAATGCTAGATTTCAGGAGTCCACAGAAACTGACTTAGAAATGTTTTTTGTTAAACATTTTATTTATTTACGATACTTTCTGTGCAAAACCTACTCTGTTTATTACAAATCTGAAGTTACTCAAGGTGAGTTGATAGCCTGATTTTGCACTACAGATGTGAGGCTATTAGTTTTTCCTAAATATGTTTATTACAGTTGTTTGTGACCTTGTAATAAACAAGTATATTCACCTTTGGTTGAGGACATCTGACCAAAGGAAACATGAAAAATCTCCCTTCATTTTGTTTAGAATCCTTTGTAAAATTTTGTAAGAAACTATTGTTTATCACAGAAGCATCGTCTTCTTAATTGATCAATTAGCAAACACACAACCTTAAATGTACGTTTGATGTCTGGGGAGAATTGTGGCACATTTAAAAAATATATACACATTTTTTCTCAAATCACATCTAATGGCACCCTAACAATTTTTGTAAAATGGATAAATTTTTGTCGATCTTAAAGCTGGAAACGTTGAAAAAAAAAATTAGCTTGTGGACTGAAATTGCTCACTTTAGTAAAACTTTAATAGTTTAAAACATCTGGAACTGTGATAAATGAAGCTTGTAGAGAGAACACACTCATGACATGAAGCACAGAGAGGAGGAAGGTGGGAGAGGTGAGAAATATATGCAAAGAAGAAGAGAAGTTTTTAGCCTATCACTGTGAGGGGCTTTAATTTTCTGAATCTGCAAGTTGTTGAAAATGGTCACAACCAGCAAGCTTGAAGATCGTCACCTGGAATAACAATCGGGGATAAATTATTTAAGGAGGAAGATATTTATAGAAATTTTGCCAAGTTCCTAGGGGACATTTTTAGAAAGGTCACCTACAGTTGTTGCGATTGCAATAATAATTATAAAAAACTTCTTACAAAAGGGCCCCTGTGACCGCCATCTTCATAAATCTGGCCTTAATAACTGTGATAAATATGTACTGTATTCCAACAGTTTTTATTATCATTAATAACACATTTACCAAGAGTAAGAACACTTGTTTAGAGTGCTATATATTTCATTTTCAGTGAAAACAAATGTGGATGAAAACTGGTAAATAATAATTTAGTTAGATTAAGTCAACAAACATAATAAATGTATTTAAAAGCAGAACAAATCCTGCTTTACTCTACATCCAGAACAGTTAGGGCTTTTAATGTAATGGGCTCATATATCTATCAGTTGAAGTTGCATTTCTCACAAGACAAATAAAAACGTAAGAACATTTTATTGACTCATATCGTATGTAGGACATTACGATCAGTCCTTTCAGTGTTTGATGACGGGTTGCTCTCCCGTGAATACACCAAGCCATTGTTTCCGATGGTCCAGGAGAAAAAGTCCATTGTTGCTGCGAACTTTTTAATCTGGGGGATTTAAAGCCCATCACATGGTGAGGCAGAGCAGCGGGGCGCCCTGCCACTTAGCTGAAATCCATACCGAGGAAGAAAAGTTTTCCTCCGGACAGGAACATTTCCTGCACACTGCAATGCCTGCCCCCGGCAAAGGACTGTAGGGAGCTGGGGAGTCCCACTGGACGACGGGAAGCTTCTCTTTCCGCCCTTCTGGAGCCAATTTCAGGATAAACATGACGCTCAAGTACAGCCAGAGGTCTTTAATTGTTTTGTCCTTACTGGGAGTGCTGTCCGCCATCATGACCGTCTTATCGGTGATTTTAATATTCCAGCTGCGGTCCCACCAGGCGGCGGTGAGGGAGTCCACCACCGTCGCCTCCTCCTCGGTCATACCCGCTCACGTCTGGCCCGTCCTGCTGCCCGTCTCCACGGTGCTCTCGGCGCTGTCCCTCACCCTTAACTTGAGCTCCGTGGTCGTGAGTCTCCTCCACAGCTACTTTTCCACGGAGGTCTGCAGAGGAGAGCAGGACACCGAGAGGTATTTGGCCTGCTGCAGCCGAACCGACTGGTTCCAGGAGCAGCCAGTTGTGACGCAGATTTAAACCATCATTTATAGCTAATTAGAATATTAATTCAACCTGTTGAGGGGAATTCGAACTGCTTCCAAAATGGGAGAGATTTATTTTTCTGTTTTTGTCGCTGAGAAGTAAAATAGTTCAGTTTTGACATGCAGACTGCCTGGTTTATCAAAAGCATTCCAGCGGTATTGATGAAAAAATACACAGTTTTAACTTTTTGACATTTGTTTTTTTAAAACGAAAGACTCCCCTTTTAAAGTGTTTTATGGTGAAAATGTAAAAATTACTTACAATTCTGCATTAAAAGTCGTTGAATCTTCTGGGAACTTAAATAGCTTTCATGAAGAGCCATTGATGTTAGAACCCAGCCAGGATACCTAGGTGGGCCCCATATGGGAAAAAGGAGGGCAAAAAATAAGGGTCCCACATAGGTTTGTCCACTGCCAGGTAGGGCCCATCTAGGCGGTGCCCCTACACGGACAAGCCCATGTGGGACCCATATTGTCTGCCCTCCTTATCCCCATATGGGGCCCACCTAGGTATGCTGGCTGGGAAGCTTTTGGAATTCTGTCCTCCACATCTTAATATTGCATTCGGAAAGTTGTAGTAACTCCTAAGAATCCTCCTTGTAGGTTCTCCAATGTTACACTTTGAAATTTGTAGATTATTATATTCCATGGAAGCGCCCAGAAACTTTATGTGTATTATTATGGAAAAATCTGTAACTTTTCCTGAATTTTCTGTGAGCATCACTTGTTATAATATTATGAAAACATAATTTATTTAGGGTCAGTAAGGTTAGTTTTTGCTTGGAAAGGTCTTGAATGCTAGCCTAGCTTGTTCTTTAATTTTCCATTCAGTTCCAAAAAGAATGCTCTCCGCGGTGAACTTGGAAAAATTGTGAACGTTCCCTGAGGATTCTTTAAAGATTATTTAATAAAAAACGCTGATAACCTTCTGGGAACTTTTCGGGAATGTTCCCTTAGCGTTCCTCAACATAAAAACTGTAGATAACATTTATGGAACCTCCAAGAACATTATTCCCTTTTACCACAAACTTTCACTTGTTGAAGCTAACCTTTCAGGAACATTCTCTAAAGGTTCTCTGAAGGTTAGAATATCATTTAAGAGGTAAGTTTCTGAATGTTCTTTCAGGATGACTCTTCTTTTTTCCCCTTTTGGGCTCTAGTAAGGTTAGTATTTGCTTGGCATGGTCTGGTATGCTAGCATAGACTCCAAAAGGTTACTTGTGATTTGTAGAAAAACTTAAGAGAATATTCAATTAATGGTTCTTTCTTTTGTGTGTTTAGAAAGTTATGCCTTTAGGCAGCATGTATCAAAGGTTATCAGAAGCTTGTATCATTAACCTATGGCCAACATTCCCTGAAAGCTCTTTGAGGTTTATACTTGGTCAAAACATTGGAAAACATTCCCTGAAGGTTCTAGTGAAGTTAACACATGGTCAGATAAGTCTGGCATGCTAACCTAGGTCAATCTTTTCGTAATAAACGCAGTTCCTCCAAAAGTCGATATGTTATTTTTAGTCACTATTAGTTTGTTAGTTAGTTTAGTACATAAATTATCCATTAAACCAACATTTTCGTGTGTTTTCACAGATATCACTACTTAGATTGGCTCATGGCTTTCATAATTCTTGAAAATAATGTCTTAAGCACGGCAAATCCTTGGAATTCATCACATATTTTAATTTTAAGAAAAGAAAGTATTTCTGAGGTGCTGCTTCACATCCTACATTGGTTCCTCTTTTCTGTTCAAAACACTGTTGCTACCGGTGAGAAAAAAAAAGCTGTTTGCATGTGTTTCTCCTCGTGCCCACACAATCTTTTTTCATTGTTAATGCTACTAACCACAGCCTTGTTGTGGATATTAAATGTAACTATTAGGTTTTGTGTAAAGAAAACATGGTTTCAGAAGTATTAGCTTAGCTTATGTGTCAGAGAGCAAAGGCCTGCACTGCAATGCCTTTGGTCAACACCCCCCACAACCCTTATGAATCCCTTCTAAACAATGGCCTTCCTCTTATTATGCACTCAGCACACGGCCTCGAGCTGGCCCTTTCCCACGTCGGTATACTAATTCAACACCAAAGCCTGGGACCTCCCTGCTGACACAAGGGGGCATTCCAGAAAAAGGGGAAATAATAACTAGTGTCACAATATGCATATCAAATAGACCGAGATACCCGGTAATCCCATGATTTTCGATTGACAAAACAAACTTTTCTGGGAAAACAAACATAGAAACACAAAGATATTGTTAGATCTTTTATTAACCAACACACTGATTTCAAAAGTGAAGCATCAACATGAAAGTGCAAACATAGGTGCTGACATGGGATCTCTCAACAGAGCAGACTGGTTCCTTCTGGACAGCAGAGCAATACGACATGTGGCGATTGGACTATTCTGCCTGGGGGTGTCCATCTATTTGGCAGGTAAGAACAATGGACAGAAAACAAAACGGTACATTTTACATTTTTTTCTTAACCTCCATTTACTACTAAAGCATTTATTCTTACTCTTGACTCTTCATAGCCACCTCTCTGCAGCTAAAAACCCGCAAAAAGCATCCACAGCAATGTTGTGTTAGTGGATTTTCAGCAGCAGAGGCAAACCAGCGCTGCTGCTTTTCCTCTAATCCAGCCGTCCAGTTTCAGAGAACAATGCATTCTTTGAGCAGCCATGACTTAAGTGTTTCTAATGCTGAACCTGGCAGTGCTGGTGCACCCCGCTCCACAGAGTGGCGAGTACTTTAGCAGATGGGTGGTGGAGGGGGTCACTTCATTGTGATGGTTGGTCGTCTCCCCTTGACCCCACTTCAGCAACAGTCAAATGGTAGTGGAGGCCAACTCAGGACGTCTCTTTAAGTCCCAGTGTTGTGCCTTTCTGCCCCTTCCTTCAACATTCCTGGGTCTATGGGCCGTTTCCTGCAGGCAAACAGGATATCAATGAGACGAGCAGCCTTCAGTATGTGTTTGGTTTACGGTTGTCTGGGTCTCTAATGACTGATATTGTTTGCCGGTACTGCATTAAAATACTGTCTGCACAGGCAAATCAACTTTTCTATGACCTTCTCTTCTTTCTTGGCAGCAATGTCCATTTTCATGCTGCTGATATTCGAGATGGAAACGGGCATCGCCAGCGCCTGCGTGCTCTCCTCTGGGATCCTGATCCTGCTGGTGGCGCTGATACACTCCCTGGTCAAAGCTTCCCGAAGCGCCAAGCACTACAAAAGCGGCCTAGCCGACACCCTCTATCAAAACGACCACGGAAGCAGCAGCGTGCCCATCGCACGCCCTTGTGAGCTAAGAGTGGGAGTGGACAAACCACGGATTCACCGCAGTCAGTCTCATCATATGCAGCATCCGATCTCTTACCCAACGTGTGGCATCGTCAGGCAGAGGGAGCATTATCAGCAGCAGTACTCCCCCACCGAAGGCTCTCAGAGCCACTCTAGTGATAAAGACGGATACAGCGCAGGAGGGAGCTGCCCTCGAATGCACCGGACCTTGTCTACTGAATCTGGCTTACTACAGGCCCAGGTGAAACCCTGGAATGGGGTCAACAACGAGATGAGGAGCGTTTTGGCGCGCAAATCAGGGATTTCAGCGAAAGACTCAACGCTTGTGTGAGCCGACATTCTTTTCAGAGGAATGAGTAACTAGAGAACTGATATTTGACTGCAAGTTTGTGGAGCAAGTGAACCCCCACCGCAGAGGGAAAGCTCTTCGTTTCTTTAGAGTACAAATGGAAAGTTTATCTTGTCTGGCTGCATTCAAAATGGCAAAGTTTAAGGTATACAGTCAACTTTAAACATGACCCACCGATCTGAATAACACAGGTATTGACTGGTGTTAGATGCTTACAGTATGATAACCTTAATGGAAACTACCCCTGGTTTTACAGGATTGTGTAATTTGCACCACAAATTGAAACAACAATGTATTACATAATCAAATTGCTTTTATATAAAACAAAAAAATAGATGCCACATATTTACAGCTATAGATGTTAGAAATACCAGTAGTTCTAAAGCTGGGGTCACGACCCCATAAGGGCTGCAAATCATTAAGTTTGATTCCTGAGATCCTCCTCAGGAATCGAACGAAATTATAACATTTTTCAGTAGTTGTCAAATAGAGGATTTTTTAAAATTGCGCATAATTTGTCATTTTTACCTCTTTAGCATTTTATAGGTGAATAACAAGCTGATAATTACTCTGACAATATGCTCAAGTGGCCAACCTGCAGCTTAAGTGTCATGCTGCTCATAGATTGACTACTGCATATTATGACACTGTATTCAATTGTTTTCATGTACAAATTTAACTGAAGTATTTCCAAAGAGCTGTATTTGTCTTTCTCTGAAGTGACGGAAAAATATGGGAAATATTAATTCAGCTGACCAGCAGTAGGGATTTAAATCATAGGAACACCATGATGGAAAAGGAAAAAAAATTAAAACATTGATGTTGTTGACCAGTCCAACCAAGTGAGCTGGCACATCTGCAAACTTTATTATAATACTGTAAATACATTATTTCACTTTATAAAGTGTTTTGTGTCAGAATTGTGTGCGTGGAGCAATTGCATTTCTTGACCTGTTCAAATATATTTTATGTAGACCTTAAATAAACGATAGAAAGAAAGTACTTGCTTCTTTTCTAGACATATATAGAAGAACAACTAACCTTGGACACCTGTGTCCAATGTTCGTGAGGAAGCAGGTGAGTTTTGTGGAGCAGGTACAGAGGGAGGAGATGAGGTCACGTCATTTTGTCTGCATGCAGGTGTTGATGGGAGAAAATAAGCAATGAAATAAACAGAAAAACAAACAAAAAAACTGAAAGGTTGCTCAAAATAACCATAAATTAAAATAACAGCAAAAATATGTAATATGTTGCAAATTAAAAAATGAAAGCTCAGTCATGTAACTGTCAATTTGTTTACCTTATTAGATAGTCTGGACAAATAAGGTAAAATCATTTGTATAAAGATGGACATTCAAAGCCCAAACTTACATGGCATGCAAACTTTGATGCCATTTCAGCTCAGAGAAAAGAAATCTCAACATGCACCATGCAGTTGTGTAAAAAAAAACAACATCCCACTTTTTCATCCCTGGGAACAAATTGTGTCAACAGGAAGTGGCAAGCAATGTTCATTCATTGTACTAATATATAAGATGCTGTAGTCTTATTTTTGAAGACCTCTGACCTCTCCTATCTCACTGTAGTCAATCCAGAAATTCCAATTTTAACTTTAAGGTACATAATAAGGCTTATAGATGGGGATGTAAACTTTCTATGGGTTGCATTTATGCTCATATTTACAAAATGTTTGTACCTGCGTCCATTAAAGTTACTAATCTGCTCCTTCATGGTGATGGCTTGTCGAAGAAGAGTGTCAATGTTTTTGAAATACACACTACTGTTTGTCATGCTTTTCACGGCACTGCAAAACACAAGACAGAAATAGAACAATTAACTTTGAAGAAAAACGTCAGATAGGATTCTGCTTAATTCAAACATTGTGAAGCTTCTCACCTGCATGCATACTCTACCGAGTAGATGGCTCCCTGACTCTGTTCCTCCCAGCTCTGCATGTCTGTCTGTGAAAAAGGACGAAAGAAAGAAAAAAAAATGTTGACATAGAGTTGATCGAAATATAGATTTAGCAGTGCAACTTGATTAAAAGACATCACGTAGCATGCTTCTCGGAAAAGGTTTTTGTGAAAAAAATAAATATTTGTCGTTTGTGTGTTCCTTGAAATTAGCTGTGATTCATTTAATTTTGAATTGAAGTTATTTTAGACTGCTGAGTATTAGATTGAGACAATGGGGGGGAAAATGTCAAGTTTATTAAGCAGAACTTTGACAAATTTGATCAGAATTCCCTAAAATCCTGATCAATCTTTTTAAAAGTTTAAAAGAATTAAAAAATTTTAAAAAATACAAGACTTGTGTATATATATATATAAGTCTGTGTATATACACAAGACTTGTGTATATATATATATATATTGTGTATATATATATATATATATATATACACACACACAAGTCTTGAAAAAAAGAAATTCCCACATGTTGTTGCTAATGTGCAGCAATAAAGGTCAGCATCGTACACTGGAGCAATAAATTAAATAGGGTTTAGTTAAACCATCCAATGCATTCATAGCTAAAAAGCACGACATTTAATGCGTTAGGCAGATCAGAAGCCAATCTTTGTTTGGAATGAAATTTCAGACCCATAACTGGGTAGTCCAAAGATTATTGTTCACTGACATTATAATGTGTTGCTGGAAGATTTTTTCTTCTTCTTTTTTAATGCTGCAGACAGCTGACAGGTGTGACATCGAGCTGAAGAAGGAATACCTTGTGCTGCACCAGTTCAGGCAGGGACCTCCTGACGTGCTCCTGCAGCCTGTACAGAGCCACTGATGGCTCGTTAGCCAGGACATACATACTCTCCGTGAATTTGTCACTCACTGTGAAGCCAAACAACCCAGAACACAGCATTAAATGTCTAATTTGTGCCATGAAATATAACAATATCGAAAGAACACATAACGGTATTATAGATAAGTCTTAGCTTGGCCCTTAGCTTAAGCAACCATTTGTTACCGCTGCAACGTTAATGCATGGTTACAATACAAAGTCATCTACGGATTTGTGTTGCTGCTGTTTACCTCTCCTGACTTTCATTTGCATCTCTTGGTCATCCATGACAAAAGCTTGTTTCTCCTCTCAGAAGCCCACAGCACGAAGGACGGCGTCAGCTGATTTCTACTTCCGTATTATTGTCCATCTGTGCAACACGACTATATTCCGGGCAGAAACACTGACTCTAACAAACGGTTTCCCCTCGCGAATGTAGTCAGAGATGCTTTGATACCCGAAACGGACTGCTGATTCAAACGATATTTCATCTTATCTGTTGCCTTAACATTGTTACTAACTAGCAAAAAAACTGAACAACGTGAGAAGTGTACTTTCTAAACTGTTCGGAAACCGAAACGACCCGGTGTTCGAGCGGAAATTTTACACTTTCTGTTTTCCCAAAAGGAAGTGGGTCTGTGAATGTGGCTGGATGAGGTAAGGAATTTTTTCCCCCGCAGATTTTATAAACTATTTTTGTGAACTCTTACTTGTTTGTGTAGGCGCACAATCTAGTATCACGTTGTTTTTATGTAGTTATGATGGAGAGCAGAGATGATGAAGAGGTTACAAATGGCCATCACATTCAGCCGTCTAATGCTGCTGAACATTCTTCCAGTTCAACACGTGGAAATCCAAGCGGTATGATATCTTCCAAATGTGCTCACATTCTTTACACTTTACATTACCAGAGTCATCTGAGGTCATCTGAGTGTGATAGTCTTAAGATTGGCTGGACTGTAAATAAAATATCACCTCTATCCATGTCCACTAACATGGATGTGTTTTGTCTGACTGGTGCTCTAGAGATGGATGTGGAGGAGGATGACATCTTTAAACACTCCACCACTTTGACCAACAAGCAGCGTGGGAATGAAGTAACAGTACGTCCAGCAACATTAGACTGTAAGTAAATGCACTTAGAAACTTGTAGTTTAAAAAATCAGGAGACTATTTGTAGGCACAAAAGTCCACATAAACCTGGGACTTTTGATGGTGCATCCTAGCCATGCACACAATTGCAGTGTTTAAAAAAAACAAGCAAACAAGAATTGAGTAGAAAACCTATAATTTATAGTATGATTTCCATAAGCTTAATATAACCTGGAATATGTTGGAGCAGCAGTGCCACTGTCCACAGTGACAGTAGTTAACAGTGCCATGAACTGAAAGGTGCAGATCTGTAGGGAACTATTTGAGCTGTTTGGCCACATTAACAAGAAGTACAACATCAAAGATCAGAGCAGCTCAAATCCTTCAACATCTTAACAATTACGCAATTACGTATTTCAGTGCCATCCTCAACCATATTGATAAATTAATGGACTGTGCTTTAAATTATTCTTGAATTTTAAAGTTAATTTAAATTGGTTGGTTGACCCAAAAAAGTGGTCATGTATTCAGCCAGAAGCTTGATGATAGCTACAAAACATATTTATGGCTGAGAAACATTTATCTTAACATTAGTCGTGATGATTTTATGTATTAGGCAAAATCTGCAATAAATTAAAATCCCCAGTGTTTTACTAGCTCTCTGAAGTTGTCATACCAGTCCATCCAGATAAAAAATCATAATAATAAAAAATAAAAAGTTGTCAATAGTTAAAAGCTCAGAATGGATATGACTTTTATTACCCCATGAATGCCTCTGGTCAAAGCTGCAGGTGTTTCATCATCGTTTCTGGATTATTTGGATCAGTCATTTCTTTAACCTCCCAACAGCTCTGTCCATACATCAGCTGGCAGCTCAGGGTGACGTTTTACAAGTGGCTGCACATCTAAGTAAAGGTCAGAAAATCCAGTACTGTTGTTTTGAAAAGTACTTGATTCCACATTTCTGAGTGTGTCGTGTTCTCATCTCGCAGACGGTTCAGTGCTCACCACGCAGGATGATCGGGGTTTTACACCCCTCATGTGGGCGGCTGCGTTTGGAGAAAAAGCAATGGTGGACTTTCTCTTAGAAAAGGTTAGGACAAAATAAAAGACACGCATTACATGGAAACTCCTAGTATAATTTTCAATGAAATACAAATTTCATAGAACTATGTTTTAAAGGGTGCAGATCCCAATACAATTGCAAGGGAGCGAGAGAGCGCCCTGACTCTGGCCAGCTCCGGCGGCTATGTGGACATCGTAGAGTCTCTCCTCAGACATGGAGTGGACATCAACACCTACGACTGGGTACAGCTGGGACTTTAGACATGTCCTTCACACATGCTGAAGATATATCAGATATATGTTAAAATATAACCACAATATTTTTGTTTGTTTTTTTTATTCTCAGAATGGTGGAACTCCTCTTCTTTATGCTGTACGAGGGAACCACATCAAATGTGTAGAAGCTCTACTTGGTACGTTGCATGTCTTTCATACAAAAAAAATGAATATATATAATAATAACACTCAGTTAAAGTCGATTTATTCTAACACTGGTAATCTCTTACAGCCAAAGGAGCAGATATGACCATAGAGTCAGACTCTGGCTACAGCCCAATGGCCTTAGCTGTTGCACTTGGACACAAAAAACGTATGTATTAGATTGCTCTATGTAGTTATATTTGCTCTCATTTTGTCATGTTAAAACCACAAACTTCAATTTTTTTTATTAGGATTTTATGTGATAAAAAAAACAACACATTTTTAATGCAAATTAACAAGTTAAAATTTTTAGTCAGATTGTTCTGCCATTAACTTGTAGTGGCTCATTGTTTAACATAACCCGATTTCAAACCACCCAACAAATTTATTTGTGGCCTTATTGTTCTTCCTTGTTCTACATGACTGTTCACAAATTTTCTTTAAAAAAAAAACATTGAAGGCCTTCAAAGTGTAGCTGTAGTTAAACTGAGATTAAAATACACTCAAACTATTTACCCACTTCTGGTTATTTGTTGCACAAATTTTTATTCAGTGATATCAAATAAAAATGTCTTGAATACATATTAAAACCACACTTTCAGATTTTTGTAACCATAATCTGAAAGAAATTAAAGATTGTGTTTGTAACTAACCAAAATGTGTAAAGGTTGCTGGAATATAAATACTTTTGCATGGCAATAACTGCAGTTATCAATTTTTAAGTTCAATTAACAAATTCTAAGAAATTTAAACCATTTTCAAAGGCTGTTGTCTTAAATGATTTGTGTAAAAATCTATACCTATATATATATATTACCCCCTCCCCTATCTCTTCTAGTTCAGAAAGTGTTGGAGGACCACATCCTGAAACTCTACAAGCCAACATGACGTCAAATAAACCCGTAGGAACATTAGACAGAAGACACTTCGCTCACATCCATGCAACATTTAGAGACGGTAAAAACATCCGTCACGTCGACAAAACACAACAGAAGACAGAAATGTAAACAAATTGATTTATTTATGCACTTACAATAAAAAAAAACCTGATTTTTTTAATGACAATTTACATAAAAAACTATTTTAAAAGAATGAATGAAATGTCAATTTTTCTGTAGAATTGTTTTGAATGGAATTGGAGAAAAAAAAAGCTTTAATAAAATGCTATTTTTCGATAAACTGATTGTGTAATTCAAAAGGCACAATATACATTTCTAAACCCAGCAAACTTTTTGCATCACTATGGACATCAAACATGTGCATTTTCTTGTTTTACCGGCATGAAGTGAAACTTCCACACAGACGTCTGAACGCAGCAATACCAAAAAAGGCCACGTTTGCATCAGTTCACAAGGTGGCACTACAGATGACATGTTTTCCAAGTGTCACCACACCACCCTGTACTTTGGCCACAGGTCATTTCCTCTCTCATGAGAGCATTAAAAAAAATGCTCATGAGGTTTTTTCCCCCAAAATGTCCAAGGAATAAACAATGATTCTCCCAAAAAAGTCGGTGCTGTTCTCAAACAGTATTTTTACTTTGTCCACGGTGGGGGCCTCTGGTATGGGAAAGCTGTGGGTGTGGAGTTAAGAACAGAATAGGGGTGGCGATAATGAACAACATGGTCAGAAAAATATTGTCCAATAACTATTATGAGCCGAACAGAACAGCAACAGGAAGCGTGCTGTTGTTCTTCGATGTTACATTTCTGTAAGAAGAGCAAAAACGTAAAACTGTTTCATTTTCTGTTTTATATTCTTTGCTGTACATAAAAAAAAGTAGGTAATTAATGCAAAGGTTTTTGCTCTGATTTTTTTTTTTTTCAAAATGGCTTTAAGCCGTTACTAATATATTCATTTCATAAAGTCACCTTAACTTATAGGTGCTTCTCAATACATTTTTTCAACTGGAAAAGTTAAAATGCAACTATATGGATTCATCACACAAAGATTAATGAGTGTACAAAAATTAGTAGTAATGAACAATTATAAACATACAAATTTCACTTTTTGAAGTAAAATATTGACAATGTATCATCACCTTCCTAAAATTATGGTCCAAGTCATTTTTTGCCAAAAGTAAAAAAAAACATATATATATATATATATATATATAAATAATTACCCTTTTAATTGCCAAAATATGATTTAGTAAAAAAAAACTTTTACCAAAAAATGTCTTAAGTGACAATATTAAGCTTTTCCCTAATATTTAATTTAATGAGAAGCACCTGCAGACTGTAGTCCTATGCAAACGTTTAAGTAAGGATATCTGAAGACAGTTATTGTCCTCTGGGTAAAACTGGCTCAACTCTGTGAAGTCTCCGTCTTTGCGGCAACCTGCAGAAAGCACAAGCACAAAAATAGTTTGTATCATCTTGTCACGCTTGCTACAGGAAACTCTAAAGTTAGAATGGCAATTACTTCTTTCAAGAAACCGCAGCGTTTACCTTCTAATCTGCATGTTTTAGCTGAGAAGCCTCCCTGGAATTGGAGTTTCACCTCGGAGATTTTTACAGATTGGGGAAACTCCAGCATCACCCACTGACAGCCTCCCTGACAAAGAGAAGACATTGAGCCACAGTGTGACGTTGACAGTATATCATAAGAAATGCAGTTTTCTATTTTCTGAACTCCTGAAAATCTAGAAAATATGCTGCACATTGGAACAAAACCCGGACCGTTTGTCATCATTTCAAGTAAATATGTATTCAACGAAATTCAAATAAAGTAAATTCTGACATCTTTAGTTCTGATTAAATAAAGGAACATTTACATGCAGCAGGTTCGGCTGAAATAATTATTTTTGCTGACAATCATTGTTGTCGACGTTAAAAGATTTAGGATCTATTAATAAGTTGCGCTACAGTTGTACCTTTAGAAAGCTAGAGCAACAAATCTCTGCAAAAAATCTTAGGTCTTGATCAATTAGTGTCCTAAATGCCCAACAGATAAGCTAAGAAATGTTTTGTAGCACTGTGCTAGGTGCACAAACCTATTTTGAATACAATTCTTAACTCGGTAAAAGCTAACGGTATTAAGGCAAACGGTGTCATTTAATGTCTTGCTTGTTTAAAAATTCATCCTTATCAATATTAGGCTACATGGTCTCAGCCTTGAATCTCTACTAGTCAAGTCTGACTTTCAAGAAGAAGAAATGTTAGAGAAAAAAAAATCACAAATTGTATAAAGTATGAGAACTTTGAGCTACGTAGCATCTGAGTTGAACTAACCATCTTTGGCTGCTACACTCACTTTTTGAACAACAGAAGAAGAAAGAGAAAGTTGAGCAATCAGATAAACAAAACCAGCTTTTAGGGTCAAAGTCAGTATGGCACGGGTGCAGAGAAAAGTGTCCCCAGACCATTATACCACCTCCAAACCGTGCACACCAAATTCTGATCCAACCATCTGAACGATACTCTCACATTTGCCAGGAGTTTCTGTTAACACAGTAACCACTCCCTGGATATTTTTTTACTTCTTTTGGACTATTCTCTGGAAACCCGAGAAGGTGTTGTGAGTCAAAATCCAAATAGATACACAAAACAACAAGTGGTACAAATCCCCATTCTTTCCATTCTGATGCTTGGTTTCTAACCCAAGTCATCTTCACCGGACTAAATGTCTAAATCAGCGTTATTTCTTCACGATGCAACACTGTTTACCGTAGAGTTTAAATAATAATTATTAATAATAATAACACGAACTTTTTTTTTACCTGGTCTGAGTTCCAGCAGGTTTCTTCATTACAATCGAACATGAACTTTTTCCCAAACTGCTTTACATCTCTGTTTAGCACTGAACTCACCCTAAAAGGACAACAATTGGAGGGTATTTAGTGCCTGAAGGAGCATAGTAATTATTTCTGAATGAACACCAATTTTATTCACCTGGTTTGAGTTTCGCTACAGATCAACTGAGAAGCCATACTCACAGTTTGCCGTCAAGCGTTGTGTCCACGTGGTGTTATTTTTACGACGGCGACATGTCAGCGTCATGTTTCCCACGGCCACTAGATGGAGCGCTCGATCCATCTCCACGTTCTCTGTGAGGTCATAAACAATACATTTATGTCTATTGCTGTTATTACAGAAAGGGAAATAAAAGTCAATGCATATTCATCAAGATCCCCTTAGATAACACACAGTATTTATTTATTTATTTTTTATAAACTCTTTGGTTAGTCAGGTGTCATTACAGTTCTCCAGCATATCCCTGCAGTGATCACTGTTGATTAAAGGTCACTGAGATAAACATCTATTCAGAAGAGAGGACCCTGGTCAGTGCAGCTGAATCAGTCAACTTCAAATGACGAAAAGAATTAAGATTACACGTTGAGGTTTTTGCCATTTCACAGGTGAATACATACATGGCATAAACATAATCAAAAACAATGTCGGCTCAAGATTTTACAGCTTTTCCCAGGGACCATATCCCCACATCTCTGTTTCATAGCCTGGGAACCAATAACACGCAAGAGCAAGTGTGTGTGTGTATTTGTGAAGAGGTTAGCCCACTCATTACTGATGGAGAAGTCCTACTGGGGCTTTGTCACAGAGTCCCCTCAGTGCAGATAATCAATAGGTCTGAAATACAAAACCTGATGAAACCCAGGCTCCTTGAAGACCGCCCATAAGGGAGTACTGAAGGGTAATTGTATTGTCAGGTTTGGACTCTACCCAACCCCCTTATTGAGGAACCCCCTCTGAGACACGCTCACATACACACAAACACATACTTACCATATCTGCACCCAATGTCACTTTGACTTTGGGTGCAGAATCAGTCAGTACCCAAAGTTGATCTATTAGAGGAAATGTTTGCTCCTAAACAGCGATTAGGTATATGCAAGGAGGACATCCACATGACTTCCAGGTGGGAAATATTTCAAGTTTAAGTACGCGGCATAGCAATTTATTCAGTGGAAGCCACTTTAGTTGTTTGGCTGGTTTCTAAATACATTTAAGTATATTTAAAGCTGTTAATCAGACGTGCTGCCTCAACAATTAACTTACCAGGTGCTCATTAGTCTGCATGACAAAAATAATATCCTGAACCGAAGCCATGTGCGATGCCCACCTGGAAAACAGTCCCATGTGGGTCTCTCATGAGTGAGTGATGAGCTGTTGTTCTGACTCATAAAATGGTACCCATGTGGGTCTCTAATGATCCCAAGGTGGGCTTCAAGTGGGTCATTTGTTTTGTGTCGTGTACAAGACTAGATATAACCAGATAACCAAAGTGGTCTTAAGGTATTTAGCTCAAAACCAAAACTGGATGACAACCTTGTACCATTTACTTGGGAAACTTCAAAACAGTTTGCATCAGCAAATTCAGAAACCCAATGTCCAGTGCCTATAAAATGTACTCGCCCCCTTAGATGTTTTAAATTTTTATTGTTCATCAATCACGATATAAGAAAGAGTTTTTTTTCCATAAACTTTTTTCTCAAAAAATACCCCTTTAATATCAAAGTAACAATTGATTTTTACAAAATAATGACAATTGGATTGAAATATTTGGTATAAAATAAGTGATTGTATAAATATTCATCCCCTTCAAGCCATTATTTAGTAGAAAGGCCTTTGGCTGCAGTCACAGTATGGCGTCTGTCTTGACAGATTGCCATCCAAGATTTTATTTTAATGAATTTATTTTATCTTCTATCTTTTTCAAAAATCCCTCCCCACAACATGATACTGCCATGTGTCTTAGTGGGGATGGTGGTGTGTTTGTTGGTGTCCACCAAACATAGCATCTTGTCTAGTGGCCAAAAAGCTCCATTTGTCTCACCAGACCACCAGACAGCTTTCTTCCACTTGACCATGAAGTTTCCCTAGTCCCTTCTGGCAACCTCTAGTCAAGTCTTTCATTACCACTCTCCCATAAAGACAACAGTTGTTGCGTGCAGAGTCTCTCCCATCTCAGCTGCTGAAGCTAATAACTCCTTCTAGAAGTCAGAAGTGTCCTGGTGGCCTCACTCACTGGTCTCCTTCTTGCACAGTTACTCAGTTTGAGAACAACATGATCCAGGCAGATTTACACATGTCTTATTTCTTCCATTTCTTGATGATGAATTTACCTGAACTCCAGTGGATGTTCAGTGCCTTACAGATAATTTTTTTGTATCCATCCCCAGACTTGTTCTTTTCAAAAACCTTTTGTCTGATTTTCTTGGATTTGTGTCCTTGGGTGAAAGACCTTGCCTGCATGTGGCAAGGTGTTTTACTATCAGTGTCATGATGCTGTGTGCAGCTATGGATACAATGTAGCTCACTACCATCAATGGCTACATTGTAGTGTAAAGGACTTTGGGGCACTCTGGAGCAGATAAGGCGCAATACAAGCACAGGCCATTCACTAGTACACTTCAAAAAGTTTGAATATAATTTAAAATTGCAATATTCCTTGCTAGTCGTTTCAGAGAGTGTTGATTAGTGATTATGGCTTACAGGTAAAGAATGCCCAAAATTCAGCATCTCAGACAATTAGGTGTACTATTACAGCTGTTTAAAAGAATTCCTACATCTGCTGCTTGAAGTTACAACCTTTCTCTTTATAAGAATCATTAAATCAGAAGGTGCTTGGAAGATAAAAAGCTGTGGTGCATGCACCAGGGAGGTCAATGTATCAGGTTCCTTGAAGAATGTGGTGTTTGAGGTTCACACTACAGTCTGCTAAGAGGGACATTTTTGGGCTGTTAATTTAAATGTATTTTTTTTAAATCTTATTGAGATGTTTGAATGTTTAGAATAAAATTAAAGTGAACAAATATGTAGTCCATAATTTAAGACCCTTAATGAGCCTGTAGATGTATTCTTCATAAGTTGTCAGAAATTAATCTAACATGAAGCCCTTCAGTGGTTGCAAATCATTCAGGAAGACAACAGTTGGTGTTCCTTGAGGCTTGCTAATTTCAGTAAGGCAGGAAATGGGAAGAAACACGAGGCACATCTGTCAAAAACTGCAGCAATTACCAGGATATTGAGTTTGGATGCTGCAGTCTGGAAGAGTTCCTTGTTTATTTCCATGTAGAAATTTTCTTCTACTGTTTAAATGAAGCTCTCTTATCAAGAGTTATTTTTTAAAAAACAAAGCAGAACATTTCCTTAATATGTTCAGCTGCCTTAATTTTAGAGTTGAATCTTAGTATTGGTTGGTTAGTAAGTGGGCTCATGCTCTCACCTCAAAATGTTAATCACAAGAGAAACAAAGTATTAAAACAAGGAAACCTTATTTCACCTAACACCCATTCATTTCAAAGATTTTACCCAACAATTCATAAAAAGAAAAAAGAAAATAAAAAGCTGGAAATAAGGACACTATACAAGACAGAGCATATGGTGATTTGCAAAAAGCAACCAATTTGTAAGCATGTCTTTGAAAATTTGAAAATTTTAGAAAACAGGAATATCTTAGTCCAAACACATTGACAAAGCAGATGACGCTTTAAAAAACAATAAAAGTAAAATAAAACTATGTTTTAAAACACCCGATTATCAGTTTTCTATTCCCCCTTATCTTTTCAGAGTCAGCTGGGGGAAGCTGGCCACTATCTCCTCTATCTAAAAATACAATATATACCAGCATTTTCCCAAACACAATGTTCTAAAATGTGTGTCATGTATGCATGCAAAGATGGCTCAAAAACAAAACAGGATTTTTCAAATCCTTAAACAAATTTATAGACTGAACAGAAATGAAGCAGCAGAATGTCTGAGCTAGATCCAAATACTCATAAGCATCAATAAATAAAGGCAGATGACATCACAACAAACACACCATAGCAAGTCTTCCCTTTGATGTTTGGGACTGAGATAAAAAAAAAAAACGGCTTTAGTAATAACTTAGTATTATGTGTTTTTCCTCATTCACACATTTGGATGTGTACACAACATGCTTTCACATACTGAGATGGTTTTGACAATCAGTTGACCTTTAGAGGGTAATGTTTGCTCCATGCAGACCACATGTATAGTTTGTAACTGGATGGAAGCCGAACCTCTTGTCAATGCTGTCTTGATATGTTGTATTTTCTGCCAGAGATGGTTGGTGTAAATTCACTAGTGGACAAACATACCGCTGCAGTTTCACATCATAGAGAAATAGACTGATAGGTGAGACAAAACCAGGAATACATCATGAGAGTGGACACACTCTGCTTTACTAGTTAGAAGATAAAGAACACAAAATAAAAATCAGAAATCAAACATTCTCTAGAGACTTGTTTACCCAGGCCAAACTAGCTGATGCCTGTCAGTGGACTATAAGACAGGTGTTTTGCTGCTACATATAGCTGAAGGCAGGATTTACAATTACCAGCGGTACGATTCCTGGAGGCTATGTATAGTGCAGTGACAGGTCATGGTTCATGAAACGTGCCTTTTCCTCCTTCATGCACCAGCAGTCAGAATCCCTGCTTGCTCGTGATGTGGTTTAAGGCCCAAAGGACAGGCTTCGATCCCCCCACCTCGTATGAGCCCGTAATCCCACAACCATAACTACACCCCTGGCCTCTGATATCTGAGCCCATAGTAATGAGTGAAGCGCCGGCAGGTCTCACAGCAGACCGAGGTGTGATGAGATGCTCGAGCGTGTCATTTTATGGTTGGGTCATGTGGATTTGTCCTGAGGAATAGCAGGGGATTTTGCGGCTGAAGAAATCACTGTTGAATGTACGGGTTCTGGTTGTAGAGGAAGAACAGAACAATGGGAGAGAAATTGGGTGGAGGGAAAAGGCTGTGACATTCTGTTGTTTCTTGAAGGTGCTGGTGCATTTTGCAATTACACACCAGCTACAGAGAAAAGACTGGTGCTTGTTTTCCTTTCTCTGAAGTCAGACACTTGTCTGTGTTCTCTTCCCTCAGGCAAAAGCTGCTAAGTCTTGGAGGAGAGCCAATTCTTATTGTATGTTTTCCAGTGGGTGAGAATGTCTACACTGACAACACAAACCCTCATCAGCTTAATCTCCCACTGCCTCCCTTAATTTTCAGGACCAGAATTTGTGGAAATGAGTCGCGACACTCATTTTGAATGTTTCCAAAATTTGTTGCAACCAACAACTTTAATGTACTATTTTTTGGAATTGTGTGTGATGGAGCAACACAAAATTATGAGCTGAAAGCAGGATGTCTCATGCACCACTAAATTCAATCCAGGGCCATCAGCTCGCCTTCAGATGTCACTTAATAAATATAGTCACCGGTGTGTGGTTTAATGACAAAATAAATGCATCTGTTCTGTTGAAGCCAAATAATATGCTGGACAGCTTAGGCCAGTGTTTGTCAAATAGTAGGGGAGAGGGTTCGAGAAGCAGGTCTTTCTTATCGTCTTTACCCATGCTTGACTGCTAAGTAAGCCTCCGGTCACTAGGTGGCAGTAATGCTCAAACTAAACAGGCTGCCTGTTCAAGCCAGTAGAAGAAGTAGCCTACACAGACTGGTGTAAACTGACCTGAGGATACAAAGCGGATGTTTTTAAATATTTCAACCACCATAGAGGACAGATGGAGAACTTTGACAGTGAAAAGATAAACGGCGCCAGAGGTTAGTAAAGCAAGTATGACAGATAATTTGATTCTGGTGTAGAAGCAGTACCAACTACAACTTCACAAATGCACAGTAGTTCTCATGTTAGCACAGCTTGGTGAATGGTTCTCATCTCATGGATGAAAAGGATCAGTGATCAGCGATTTTTCAATTTGCTTTAGGTTTGGTAAATGACTAAGTCATTCTAACATGAAAATGTATTGATTTAAACCATTGTGGGTCCGGCTGTGTAAGTTTTGCCATTGTTCTGTGGAAACGTAACCCCAGAGTGTTTTGCAGACTCTAGCAGCTTTCCTTTCAGGATTGTATTTACCTTCATCATTCCATCAACTCAAACCAGCTCTGTCCAAAATGGAGAAAAGCTTCCAACATTCTCTAATTAATGCTCTCCTTGCCAGTCGTACTGCAACTGGTAACCATATCCCTGATGTACCTCCAGTGTTCTTTGGTCTTCGTGGTGCTGTTGTTCATAAATGTTCTCTGGCAAACTTCTGAGGCCTTCATAGAACAGCTGGGTTTGTATGTTACTCAACTTAAATTTAAGATATTTACCAATTATGTAACTTCTAAAAGCTATTAATCTGGTTTTATTTAGGAGGGAAACAAGTGAAACAGCACTAGTAGGCAGCTCTAAATAAATAAACAAAATACCAGCCTTATCAGATTTGAAAACTATGCATCTTACCCCTTCCATTTCACATTCTTCAAGTTTGCACTGCATGCAATTGTGACTTGGAATAGAGAAATAAGAGTAATAAAGTACTTTTTCAAGGAATGGGTAAAGTAGGCAATTGTATTATAGACAAGTGAGTTAGTTATGGGTTAAATACAAGTTTTAGAAAGAAAGAACAAATAGTCTGAACTGTGCTACCACTCCACCTATGTGTTTCTAACTTTCTCACTTTTGAAGTTATTAGATGAAGATTTGAATTTTTCTCAAAAACAGATCATCCTTTCAACAAGCCATTATACATAAATTGTTGTGGAATTTTTATTGAAGAATGCTGTATTTTATGATGGTTAAAGAAAACAGACTTGGGTACCAATCTGACTATTACAATATGTGAAAACAAATAAAAAAAAATATTTAAAACAGACTTTTTTTTCAGGTTTTTATGCTTTTGGAAGCACAGACAAACAAAGCAGATCATTCTGCTTTGTTTGAGGAACTCCCTTGAAAAAATGTCAATTAGCCTTACCACATCACCCTCCCCCTACCTCACAATAAGGATGGAGAGCCATTATTCACCAGTGTGAACTTGTGAAAGAAAACCATGTCTTCATCTCTAGCTAAGGAGCTAGAGAGAAGGGTTGAATTGGTATTGCAGGCCGTCACCGAACATGGCAACGTACTTCAAACTGAACACAGCTGGAAAGATGTTCAGACAGCTGTGATTGTGCTTCTGAACTACAGAGGCCATCTGTTTTAACCCCTAGAATTGTTTCTACAACAATTAAAGAAGATAGCGCCTCCAATAAGGAGTTCTCCGTCTCATTAAAGCTTGTTGTTTCTTTGTGAGTGTGACAGGTGGCAAAGCCCTGCTTTGTTCCTAAGGGGGGGTTATGTGTGCAGGTTTGCCGAGGTGACAGTGTGGGTACGGATATGTCACTGAGAAGATCTGGTAGGTGCTAATGCTGCAGAGCGAAGCAGCAAAGTGATGAGCACGAGGGTAATGTTGGTTTGCACAAGCCGATAAGAGGTTGCTTGTGTTCTTGGCGTGCACTGCACAGTCTGTGTTGGCATGTGCTAACACATGGAGGTGTTTTCCAGCTGTTAGATGGGCTTCCTCCTTAATCTATGCAGACAGGTTTGTAATTGGAGCCTTAAATAGAGAAGGGAGGAACCCGCATTTGATAGCGCACCCCCAGCCTAAAAGATGAAGAAATAATAGAGGTGGAGGATGGGCTTGAATGTGTGTGTTTAGAGGGGTGCAGATGGGTTAGTTGGTGTGCAAGTGGGGGTTCGAAGTACAAAGACAAGGCGACATGTTGTCCTGGGGATCAGGGGGCTCTCAGTCTGTCTCCGAGGCAACAGCATCAGTGTCTGGGTCGATTTGCTCGATCCCCACCTGCTCGCCCACTCAATCTGGCCAAAACCAATTGAGTGCCTCTTTGAATGGATTCCAAAAGCATCGTTGATTTTTGTTTCAATGCGTTTCATATGCATTTCCAACACTTTCACTTTGAAATCTCCCAGTCGTAGACCTCACAGTAATGTGGCCATCGCCTCTGGTCTCGGCTTCCTCTCACAAGCACATCCACAGCACAGGATGATGAACTCACTAGACAGGTGCCATACTGCTGCGAATGACAATTTGCCTTTTGGAAATCAGTTTCTGGCTCCATTGTGTTCCCTAAAATTGAGTTAGTCCATCAGTAGACGCTCAACAGCCCCCCGTTTTTCCCTCCCACCTCCCTCTTTCTGCTTCTGTAGAGCCTTTAATGATAAAGTTAGAAGAGGACTGTGCTTTTATGGTAATGTTTTAAATTAGAAAAGTGTAGCACATTATGCAATTCCTAGAGAGAGGGATGCATTTTGTGAAAGTTGTAATAAAAAGTTATTGTGCTCGGAAGCAGGCAACAGAGCACAAATGGTAACATGTAATTATTGTTGGGATTCAAGCAACTCCTACTTAAGGGCTCAAAATGCATAAGTATATAACATAAGTACCATAAAGCAAAGAACTCTCTGTTCCAACTCCATTACAGCAGACTCACAGCAGCTTGTGTGGCATTTTTCCTGATGGGGTCAGGCAGCATGCAGCCAGAGTGAAAAGCAAAGACAGCAGCTGGTTAAGCCTCATTAACTACAACATTTAAAAGCAGAGAAGTTATCTATCAAAACAAGTGGCTTGGAGATCCATCCATCTCAAGTTCTCCTGCAGAACCTTAGGATAGACCATCCAATTATGTTGTATTGCACAGGATGCAGGACCGAGCTGGCTATGGTAAACTTGTGCTCTGATGGCTGGAAGGTAAAAACACCAATCAGGGTAACTTAATTGTTGCATAATGTCCACATCCAGCTACCTGAAGTTACATTATCTGCTTATTAGTGCAGCTTATCACCCAGAAGCAATCTCATACCTTTTCAAATAGCAGCGCTACCAACTCTCATTCTTCTAAGAGGCTCAATCACTGTTACACTAGTTCTCACCTTATATGAGCAGCCAAAGCAAAGACATTTTTCAAACACTGCTGATATGACTCAATATTCTGAACACAGCGGTATTTTGTTACACATCTTTAGTGTCTTGAGCAAACCGCGGTGGATGGGTTTTTGAATATGCAGCTTTTTTCAGTTGTATTCATGACATAGTATTATTGACCAAAACATATTTTTAAATATCTCCTGCTAATTTATGAAATATTGGTAATTTCACACTTTGTTTTAATACTGACCTTATTCTTACCAATCTCATCCATTTGCTATTTAAGAGCTAGCAACTCTGCACATAGATTTAAAAAAGAGATGTAAGATTAACCAGCATTTGAAGAAAAAATGCATCAAATAGAACCAGTGAAATCGTCTTACATTGAATTTTTCACATCGCCATAGTAAGATGGTACGGAGCCCCTAAGGGGACATGGAGAGAAAAAAAAGCAAAGAAATCCCGATTTTTTATCTCGAGATCTCGACTTTTTTTTTTCTTCTCACGGGATCTTGAGATAATAACTCGGGATCTCGAGATCTCGACTTAGTTTCTCGGGATCTCGAGAAAGTAAGTCGGGATTTCTTTCCTTTTTTTTTTTTTCTCCATGTCCCCTTAGGGGCTCCGTAAGATGGAAATGGTGGTAGAAAACAAATTGGTATTTTCTTTGCTCAAGGCAAAACTTTTTAGTGGCTAAAGAAACTGCATACCTACGGAGATTTATATTATTCCTCATCATCTAGATTAGAAATGTTCATGCATGGGAGAAAAAGGCATACAATTTAATGTGTGACAATGTTCTCCTGGTGGCAGCAGGAGAATTCAGCTAATTGCAAAAATCTATCAGAAACTGAACAACTTTCTTTACATCATCAATGTTCAGAAAGAGAAACAACTATTTTATTGAAATGGCAACAGATACCACCATCTTACAAATAAAAATAAATCAAGAGATTTCATAATCATAGTATGAGCTATGTCTTATAATTGCTAAGAGAACAGGACGCAGATTGCCAAGTCTTTGAAATTATTTTCAAATGAACTCCGCCAGACTTCAAATAATCCCCTTAACTGTTACTGTGTTGCAGTTGCTGTGTTTTTAACTCAGCTGTTAATCTGAATTAACATCTCTTGAATGTTGTCATTTAAATGATTTCTGTTTTGACCAACAGCATAATTGGGACTGAGTGGACTGCTGATGTGGGCTTTATTAGTGCCGCGCTCCAGCTATCAAACATGCCACTGTCCCAGATCGTATAATTTGCTCTGAACCCGCTCCGGTGCATTTTCAAAACGGGATAATTGTGTTTTTCTGCTTTGTTTACAATTCAGAATTTTTCAACTTGTCTGCAGGTGGTGAAATCTAAATGCAATTACTTGGAGAGTGAATGGGAATATTCTTGACTCAGGTAATGCATCAACATCAAGGGGGACTGATATCTGGCGGTGAAATATGATTTTCTCTGCATCTGCTGAAATACGTTTCCATCCCTGGTAAAAATGAAAACAAACTGCTCTGTTTGCCTTCCACAGCCTGTTTACCAGATGCTAAGGTGTGGATGGTTGGTGAAGTCATAAAGAAAAAGAAGAAATGAACTCTACACACCTAATATCTAAAAGAATATAGGAAGGTGCTCCATTCACAGAAAGTAGGCATTAAAGATGGATATGGAAGTTCAGGGCTGCACACACTCTGCTAAGAATGAGATTATGGAGAGAAATTTGATTTGCTCTTTCATCTCTATCTAGCTACTGAGCTTCATGCTCAGAGAGATGTAGGTTTATGAATGTGCCATAACAATATACCCAAGCACACCATCGCTTGATTCCTCGCTGCAGTGCAGACTGCGATTCTGAAGGGTGTAGTTCAGATGTCTTAAAAGTGGCGCAGTGGGGAAATTTAAATCAACACTCAGTCAGACAGCAGACGCAACAACCTCTGTTATGAATTTTGGAAAAAACATTCTGCCAGGAATATTGGGTTCAAGACTGTTTTCTGAAAAAAATCAAAAAGAAACATAAAATTCATGTGAAACATTTAAATATAAAGCTTTATAGACATGTCAGTTTTGTACTTAGGAGTTATCTAGATGGAGATTACAGTCAAATATCTTATAAGACGCCTATGATGATTTACACTCAACACTTTTGTTGCAATATTTGGCTAATGAAAAACATTTCTCCAACATAACATGGTGAGCATAACTAAACGATAATTATGTGGTGCAAAAGAAAAAAATAATAATAGCACTGGCTGTATTTGTCATGTCTGGATACGTTTCCAAACAGTTTATTTGTTTTTCTTATAAATGTGCAAAAGGTTAGCTGATCTGGATTGTGTAGCCAGTAAGTAAGGATTTTAAAGGGACTGATGGAAAACTGCATTGTTTTTGACAGTTTGGTGTTTAATATTCTCGGTTTTCTCATCCATTCTTAAGTCCATACTTAACACATTCTCTTAAATATCAGAGACCTTGATAGAAAAAAATTTGAAACAGTAATTGGAGAAGTCATTAGAGTGTTAAAATATTGATAAGCATATGCTTTCAATTAATTTATGCCAAAACAAATGTAATGACTTTTATAAGCTTTTTGGCACCTGTCCCCCATATCAGCGATTTCAGGTTGTAAAACCGGTAAACTCTTAATCAAGTGTTTGAAACCTGAGATTAATGTCCACCTGGCTCTAATATCAAAACTGAAGCTACCTTTTTTGTGAAAGACTAAAAAAAAAAAATGGAACAAATATTTTATCAGAAGTCCACAGGGCATCTTTAACTAATAGAGCTGAAACAATCCTTCACACCATCATATTCTGTCAGCCCAGTCACATTTTTGCTATTGATTTTCCAGCATTTATAAGGTGCACTGGGCTGAAGAGCTGTTTCTACAGCAGCAGGGGTCAAGCCGAGCACAGGAAAGAAAATTCCTGGCAGCTTTTCGCTGCTTATTTTTGTGTTTATTTCTCTGCCTGACTGGCCTCCTTCTAACAGTACATATGTGCACTAGTATGGCATATACAAGCCATGATGTGTAAAATAATAGCTTTTTAGATGAATTGTGATTGTGTATTGAACCATTCAACATGCATGCGTAAATGCTTTTCTGGATATGAGTTTCACTTGATGCTAAACTAAGTATTTGGATTATTTTAAGGTAAAGTGAAGTAGACACTAAGAGGGAGGACAATGAAAAATAATCAACAATAAACAACTGTGTTGCAATGGGCAGACTGCAAGGCAAGTTTTTCAGAGCAAAGATTCGTGCCATGAACAAAAATAAATATGCAATAGTCATTGTAAAAAGAAAGAATTCCGTTTTTCAATCTAAGATTTATGTGTCAGAATATAATAAACAATAAACTGGTATGCTCTGGGTTCTAAAATTATTTAATCTTAGAAACCTGCAAAAGGCAAGAAAAAAAAAACATCCAAGAGTTTCAATAAATATTAAAGTCTGTGTGGAAAAGTAACAATCCTATGAATGAGTTTTAGTTATTTTTTTCTCCTTAAAAGAGGAGTGTCCAGATCATTGAGATCTGCAGATGTTAGTTTTTGCGTAGCTCTCTAAACAATCCACCACAGCAGGTCACAAGTGCAATACGCTGATTCTTTTCTTCTCCTGCATTTTTATTATAGATTTGCAGCTGGGATGAAAATGTTGATAAAATAGCTTTGCTCAAAGGTGCCACATCCTCCGGTAAGTTCAAATCCTCTTCTCCCTCGTGCTTAATAGCCAGTGAAAGGTGTTTGAGCTGATATGCTATGTCAGATTTTTTTTCCAAGAGATGCCGCTTTGCATTTTTAGTAAAGATCTTAACATTGGTGTCCTCTGCTCAATAAACGGGTCACTCAGGGGTGACGTGGCAAACCTAATTCATGTTGGCGTATTCTTTACAGAAAATAGGCTTTCTCCTAGCAACTCTTCAAAAACAAGTCATACTTGTGTTATCTTCTTCTTTTTGTACTGTCATGAACCGATAGTGAAGTCAGTTTAATTGGACATTAAATTGACTTCACTGTGTCGTGACGACATAACATAAGACAACCTATAGAATCACTGGAAAGCAGGAGCAGCTACTACATGAAGCGCTGCTGATAAAGTCTGCAGAATGGTTAAGCTGTTGGTTTTCCAGGGGCTAGTTATTTTTCCAGTGAAACATTGTTTTGATTTTAAGAAAAATTACTCAATTTACTGTCCAATAGCCAAAATGCCATGACTCACAATGCATAGAAGACTGAGAACATGATGAGATGCCACAGAAAAGATCCATCAGCTGATGCTGTTTGCTCATGAAGCTACAGAGCGATGTAGACTATTTCCACGTTTTGCATTCCCTTCACGAATTCAGTAAATTACTCTCTTTGTTACATATTTTCCAACAACAAGGAAAGTATTGTTTTCTGCAGCTGTGGTTCCATTTAGAACTGAAACTTAATTAGGACTAATATGTGATTTGATCTTACTGCATCATAAAGGATTATTTGTGGCGATTGTATAGAGCATTATGAGAAATTCCTTTTTAAAAGAGTTCATCATTCTTGATTAGTTCTGAAACTTAAGTGATAGTTTAATTTTCTCAGCCGTGTGCCATAAATGTCATTGCTCCTTCTGGCATTTTCTTGCACAATTATCACAATTGTCGCTACACCAACTCTAAAATGAGACAAGAGGTGCTAGTACATGTGGCTGCATTTTGTTTCCTTAGCAAAGTGAAAAAAAAACAACTAAAAACTCTCACTGGTTGTGCAACACTAATGGACTTCTAGCAACCTGTCTGCAGAAATGTTGTCAGTCTGTGTAAGTCCATGCTATTGTTAGCATACATCCTCACAACTGAGCACAATCAGCTATTTGTATCATTTTAAAGCAACTGCACAGCACACATCACATAAAGACCAAACAGCTTAGTTGGTAATTGCAATCGCTAACCTGTTATTTACTGAAATAGCCGTAAGCTTGCTAGGCTGTGTCTGCACATTATGACCTTTTGTTATTTTTAGAATGTAGCTTCTAAGTTTTGGCAGGAGGAAACATCTCCTGAAAATACAACACAGTTTCTGCTCTGGTCTGTCAAGCAGAATGTCAGCAAAGAGACGGGCTTGCCGTGCTGCTTCTGGCTCCAAAAGCTAAGGATTAGATTTAGTCTTTAAAACACACAAAATTATATGCAACTATGTAAAAAAAAAAATCTTGTTATTAGGAAGATAAGAAAAATTCAAGTTTTGCCAACATAAAATCAGACATTATGAAAATAAAACAAAGAGAAATTCTGATCCATTTGCATTCCTAAAATGCAAATATAACAATTTTAGCAGTTTGTTAAAGGCTAGTTTAACATTCATGATGTTGATGTGGACTGACATGAAAATTAGTTTAACACCTCTGCTGTAGATCAGTCGTAATACATGTCAGTAAGCCATATATTGTGATATTTACCAGTCACACATAATCATAAATCCCAGAACACTCAAAATCATGAAGCGGAGCCGTTTCCATCAAAGGGCACAATACATGAGCGCAACTTAAAAAGGGTGGCACCCATTTTTGTATCTTTAACATCAGCTTGTACCACAGGAATATAAACATTACAGATTAAAAACACACACACAAAATACACAGCTTTACCTTTAACTCCACCTTCCCAAACACATCAGCAAGCCTTTGTGGGTCCTGAAATGTATTCATCATCAAGATGATCAGGAGGAAACAATATGGACACAGCTGCTGCCCAGGTCAGTCCATTTTATGACAGGCACATCTTTTCAGACATCCCAACGGAGGCAGAGCAGTAAATTGATGGCTGTGTCTAAGGAAAGTGTCCATTATGAAAAACACATAGATACAAAATGTAGTTTGACATAAAAGAGCTAAAGAATCAGAAAAAGTTGTAAATTTGGACCTTGGTGGTTTTGCTGTTCTGTTTTAGTCATTGCTAGAGATTTCTTTTTCTTCTTCTTTATGCAAGCCTTTACATTCATACAGACTCATATGATGCATGACATTATCCATGCTTAGGCAACATGATGCCTGTCAGTATAATGTAACTGTAATCATATATGAGGCAGCATTGTGGCTGCTCTTATATTTCATTTGACTCCCAAAGATAAGAGAAGGATCAACATGAAACTGAGGCAAATTTATATTGCCTTGGGCTTATGTACTCATGGTGAATAATCCATATTGAGATGGGATTATTGTGGTTTCCTCTCTCTGTGCAGAATAATCAGGAAACGTTATTTACTTTCTATTTCATAATACCAAATAGAGCAGCTGTTCTTGTAATAGCCCCTCATTGCCTCAATTTATTTACTTTTGTAAAATGTTAAAAATAGCACATGTAAAATAGGTTTGCTGTCATGTGTCTGGTATACTTAAACCATATTGACTGTATGCTGGTTTGTGGTAAATTTGGGGATTAAAGTCATTTTAAAACATGCAAATAATTCTAATTTATTTCAAGATATTCAATCATTGAGCTCTACAGCTCCTCCAAAGTTCACATGTGCCAGATTTTAATTTCTAGAGCAAACTAAATAGCTGTTTATCATTTTACATTTACTCTGTTACTTTTGTTTTCATATAAAATCCCAGTAAAGAATACAGAAAGTTATGGTTGCAACGTTATAGCATAAAAGTAACTAAAACAGTGTGAAACGTTCCACACAGCATTTTACAACACTGAGTCTTATCTCTGCTCTGGTTCATCTCATTTTTCATGATTTACCTCAAGTAGCTCGCAGTAGCATTGACATTTTAGTGTTTGGCTCACATTGCTTAATATAGCACCAGAAATCGCTGAAGGTCAGAGAGAACAGCGCAGTGAAAAAGATGAAAGAAAGAAAATTATGTGCACGATGTAAGAAGAAATATTCTGACATGAATAGAAGAATACGACCCACCGTGTCGCAGTCCATAGGGGTGCTCTACAGCTGGACACCAGGCATATGAACTAAAACATACCAGGGCTTTTTGTGGCCCTCAATTTTACAAATAGTTCTCTGCGCCAGTCTATCCGCACATGCTGTCTCCTCAGATAAAGCCGGGCTGAAGGGGGTCTGGACCGCATGCTGCGACTCCAGGCTTAATTATGCCAAGCAGCAGACTGAGAGAAGCATTCTCAGACGCTTCAGTTGACAGATCACTCCGCTGAGCCTCTACAGGGGCTTTCACCGTCCAGCAGGCGAGCCTTTACGCCGGGTTTGCTTCCCAGTCGACTGCCGGCTCTATAAACACCCCTGGTTTGTTTGGATTCTCGTTGGGAAGCCGGAAAGGATAGGGGAAGAGAAAAGGGATTAAAGAAACCACTTTTGGGGGAGGCAAATAAATAAATTACAGTAAGGGAACATGTACAAGAACAAAAGCTGGAAGCGTATCACATCTTTCGCCTCCAGTTTCATTGTTTTTTTTTTCCTTGTACTAAACTGTGCTGCTCTCATCCTTTCCAGGCTGATGAGCAGGACATACTTACATAGTGAAAGCACTTATTTTATTGTTCCTGTCATCAGTCACTACCATGTGTGTTGAATAGCCTAAAAGCAAAGCACCTGCAAATTAACAGGATCTGGTGAAGAAAAAGATGATCTGGTGATATGTGCCACTCACCAGGCTGATAATGAAAGCTGCATGAGATCTGCCATTATGTACAGAGTTACAGTGTTCGTGTAACCCACATGCTAATTAATGCTGATCCCTGGCTCATTATGTTGATTTATAGCAGGTCTTCAATAGAGCTGTTGACTGCAGGAAAAAATAGTGCTCCATTAAAAGACATGACGTTAGCATTACTCTTGTGTGTTGCTCAGGGTGGCTCAGAAAAGCCTTTATGTTTTTGACTGATGATGATATGTCCATATCGTTCACACTACAAGCTGCACTACTGTGAGAGTAGAAGCATTTAGTTTTGTGCGATTACAGCTGTTGTCTGGAAATAATCTGTGTTACCGATGTCTGTTGTTTGAACCGTAACTTTGATTTTCAGTTCTCTGCTCTGCCTTTATGTTTATGTTGTGGATAAAAACCTGAAAACTTGAAACCCCAGAAAGTAAAACGGTAAAATAGTAAATAGATTGCATTTACTGATATCAGAGGATTCCAGAGCACATTACACTACAATCAGTCGAATGATACCAGTTCAAGCACTGATGGTGTTTAGCTGCACTGTAGCCACAACTACACTAGGTCAGACTGACAGAAGCTGCTATTCAGTCTGCAGCAGCTTGCAAGGCGAGAGTAAAGTGCTTTGGACGCAACAACTAATACCTACAGATGTTGTAGCAATGTAGAGCACACAAGGCTTGATTCAAGCACTCTTTTCCTTATCAGTGTACTACCTCTTTGTTAGAGACGTTGTCAACTCATGTCTAAAACACCAATTTATTCATTCCACTTCAATACATTTGTACTTTTTATTTTTTATTTTTTGCATGAGAATAAGCTTCTTCAAAATTTTTCCATTTTCATTGTGTGGAATATTCACCAAAATCGTATCTAAATATCTTCATATTCTAGAGTTTATAAAGCTATTTCACAAATTCCTTTTCGCTTCCCAATGTGAATTTACTGAACTGAAACCTTCTATAGATATTCCAATGTTGGATTTTCCTCTACACTTACAAAAAAAAACAATTTCTTCCATCACCGGATCATATTTGGATTCTGCCATTAACTACAAAGGACACATCAATCTTTGTATTTCTCAGGTAACCAAACTGTGAAGATCATTAAACATCAAACCAAAGCTTTCTTGCTTCTTGCACCTCTGCCAGGTCAGTCAGAAAGCTTGTGATTGGCCGAGTGTTTATTACAGACCAAGGAAGGCCCAGATAACAACCTCTTTCCTCCCCCCAGCTTCATTCATTATAGATCGCCTGCCCCCACCAGCACGGCTTCATTACTCCTTCATTTACAGCTCCTCTTCTCCCTCATTTGCTGACTCGTTTTTTTTTTTTCCTTTCACTGGAGCCTAACAGGCCTCCTGGTGCTGCTGTCTCAAACCCCCATCAGCAACCCTCCTTTCTTTGCCTTTGTCTTCGTTCTCTTCTTGCTGTCCTTAGATCCCTCTACTGCTCTCCATTTTCACTTTTTACCATCAGGTAATTTAACTCCTCATTCAGGCAGGGTCCCTCTTGATGATAAATGACTGAGCGCATTGCACTGATTGCCTTTTAATGCTGGAGTCAGTCTTTTCGGGGTCACTGACCCAGGTACTGGGATTTCCACCGGTTCCAACTCCAAAACATTACGCACAAGCACTCTTACCAAATTTGAAGGTGACAACAGACCCTCATTTTTCCTCATTTTTTTAACCAACATTGACACTTTTCCACAGTTACATTCTTCTGAATCTCACTGATGTATCTTCTGATTTGATAAAAGGAGATGAGACGGCAGTAATACTGACAAACGTTATAACAATGAATACAACAGATACAGAGTGAAAACAAAAGAGAGATAAAAGCAAAATAAAATAAATAGAAAACACACAATGAAGTCCCCTGTGATGTAAGATGGTCCACACATTCTTAAGGACAAAGATATTTTATACCGGTGCAAAAGAAAAATCCTCTAAGTTTGTCACTGAATTAGTAAGCGCATGACTGGACTCCACCTTTTATTAAAAACTGTTTTTTTTTTAAGCCTTAAAGAGTATATGATTTCTTCCATCAAATAAATATCCCAGACTGTTTGGATCCATGTGTTATATATAGGAGGCCCTGGTTTCAGCCAGCTGATGCATTTCATGCTTCTTTTTTGCTTTTGTTTTTTAATGGAATACCTTCCTATTGATAATTCCTTCTTATAATAATAATAATAATAATTGATAATTCCTTCTAGTGGCGAAAGCTGATTCTAAAGCCAAGCCATCTAGTCAGGTATCTTAGAAATCAAAAAATAGGCAAAAATCTCTCTTTCCCTCAGACTGAAGTTGAAATCAGACATTTACACGAACTGTATAAAAGCACGTAAGACTTTTTCACTTTGGCATTAAATTAGAAAAGATTAACTAGGGTCACCAAACTTTTCATGTCCAAAATACCAGAATAATTAGCATTTTTTGAGGGTTACATACCTTACGATTACTACAGGCTGTGCATATTTATAGGCAACACTTCAAACGCATTGCTTCTTATTTTATGACATCATGGAAGAAAACCAAAAGGAGTCAGCCAAGATAGCAGGGAGAGAATTGTACATCTCCATATGTCGGGCTCTTTCTTGACTACAATTTCCAGATGCCCGAGGGCGCCACGTTTATCTGTTCAAACATAAACAGATAAACGTTTATGTTTATCTGTTTATATGGGAATGTTCAGCCTTCATACCTTTCAGGAAGAAGAAGGCTTGTGTCTTTATGGATTCTAAATAGGACAAAGATGTTAATTTGTTGAAACATGTCACATGGTTTCATTATATATATATATATATATATATATATATATATGTGTGTGTGTGTGTGTGATGCTACAATAACTGTTGTTACCTTTAAGGAAGAACAGGGGGCGTGTGCCTTTAGAACACTATTCCAACTGTGAAGAGGCACAATATGTCAGCATTTTATTCTGTGGGTGTTTTGCAGGGGAAACTAGTTGACTTCACAAAATAGGAATGAGGAAAAAACATTTTGAAATACAGAGGCAGATTCTCCTATTATGTGTGTCCTGTTATGCATTCTTTTATCACCTTGTCATGTTAATAGAATGGGGCTTTGAGTTTTAATCCTGCAATAAAATAATCATTAGTTGGCCTAAACATTGTACAGCTATAGGATCCATTTATCATAGACTAATTGACCTATAAAAATTTACACCTATTGATCGGCCTTGAGGTTGCTTTTGATTAATATTCCATTACCTTGTTTGGCCAACTCTTTGTTGTAACTAGCCTGATACTTGCACCTTTTTTGTATTCTTTAAATGTTGCCTTTAAGTGGACTTGCAGTCCCACACACACAAAAAAACCCCAGCCAGTTCCACCTTACACTCTCCTATTATTATTCTTTTTGTGTTTTCAGCTCAGGATGGGGGTGCATTAAATGAGCTCCCTCAGAGGAGGACCGCTGTTGGAGTTAGTGCTCCACCTCTCTGCAAATTAGCACCAGTTTGTCGGGAATGGTTATGCAACCTGTTAGGCTATTCTACCTCTACATGAAAATTTAAATGCAAAGATTTCTCAGGCTAATTGGAAGCAGGAGGGCAGAAGTAATATCTGTGCCAAATGCTTTCTGCTTTGTTGATCAAATGTACCATGTATATGTATTTGTGGGGATAAATGTATTTGTAGGTGGGACTGTGCATGGCTCCAGGGAAAGGGTTAAGTGCTGGGGGCTGCTGTGATTAACTTTATGTTTTTCCTTTGTTTTTGTTTTTTTGTTTCAGGTATCTCTAGCCTCCTCACTTTCTGACTGTCTGACTCCCTTCTATTTTTCTCTCGGCCCCTAGTCCCCCCCCCCCCCAGTGGGTTTGAGGCAGATGGCTTCCCTTTCATTGTCTGGTTTCTGCAGGAGGTTGCTTCCTATTAAAAGAGCGTTCTGCGCTCTGGTGTCGCCTGCTGCTCTGTGCATGCTCTGGACGGGGGTCTGAATTGAAGTGAAGGTCTAATGCGGTTAGCTGGCTTCATTAGCAGGACAATAGTTTGGGATTTTGCAATAGTCAATTTGACTTTATTTCACACAAAAATATGTCAAATTTAATACAAATGGACAGCAAAGAAAAAGACTGCATAAAACTATGGGGTTACATTTGACGCTAACAGCACTGAAATAAACTTAAGTGAATTAGTAGGAATAAACTGAAAGTAAAGGGATTTAATTTGGACACATTTACATTGCGCAGTATTTTGATATGGCTTATAGATTGAATAGATGTCAGTTAATTACAAAGAAATTAAGTGAATCTTGTTCTGTATTTAGTATTCTTAAGTCTGGATGATTGGTTTTTAAATTCATGGTCTGAGTCACTGTTAAATATGATCTTTTTTAACCACAAAGTTCTCAGTATTTTAAAAAAAACATATTAACTATATAGATGGAGTAAAAAGAAATGGTAGAATATTAAAAAAAACAATCAATTGGTGATGCGCTGTTCATGGAGGAGCTGAGCATCTGCTCAGGGTCGGGTCAAAGGCCTGGTGTGTCAGTGGTGCTCTGGAATAGGAGGTTTGCTCCATCTCAGCAGTGCTGGTGGAGAAGAGTGACACACTCCAGAGTGTCTCTCTGTAGCTGGTTTTGTGCTGTAACCGTTCAAACTGGGAACTCTGTCTCTTTCAGAGCATCTTTTTGACTCTTCAAGCGTCTTGAGTCAGAAAGAAACCTTTACACATGACAAACGTCCTCAAGAAGGCCAGCAGGGACTTCTAGTTCTGTACATAGAGATACTAGAAAAGTCTGTAAAAATGTTTGTCTAAAACTATCTCAGCATTATAATGTAACAATCTGCAATATCTTTGTAATGACACCGTCACAATCTAATTTTTTTTTTTAAAATAAGTGTTGAACGTTCAATATCATTGAGCACAAAACAAAAACTAAAGAGTGACATATCTATATCTGCGCTCTGAAATGGGAATACTGCTGTGATTCGGATGGCTGTGTTTGTGAAACCCATAAAGATGTCAAATTACAAGATTTCGCAAAATAAGTAATATGCTAAATATATTTAGTGTTAAAATTTTGCCAAAAAAGTGCAACAGCCAATTAATTTGAGAGATAATGACTGATAAGAAGTAGGACCATGTAGGGGGAAATGAGTATTTCGGTCTTAACAACGTCTCTTTTTCCTGTGTCTTCAGACACAAGAAGGAAGACAAAGGAAGACCTTTGAACTTAGTGTGTGGACAGAAGCGGGCAGAAGACAAAAATGAATGAGCCCATTGCTAAAAGATATTAAAACGTGGCATAGTGCCCTGAAACAAACTCGGGCAGTAAACGAAACAAAGGGTGGAAGCAGAATTCTCAAGAAACATCAATTAAACACAGAACTAGAAATGGAGTCATAGGTAAATAATTCAAAACAACAAAATGCTAGGTGGATAAGACATAATATGACAATAGTGATACCAGCAACAAAGATCAAGAACATGCTGACAAAAAATAAAGGCACGTATGGCTGTGGGCTGCATGGTAAACAGATGAAGGGCAGATAACACTAATAAAGATGGAAGAAGCAATCTAAAGCCTCAAAGAGAAATAGAAAGCATGCAAAACCCTTGAAAGCTCACAGAATGATTAAGGTATGGGAAACGTAAAATGCACAAAAACAATGGAGAGATGCGGGACTCGAACGACAGACAGTACTGGCACATCAGCAGCAAGAAGAAGATACAAAAATAACAAATAAAACTTGTTCAACAGTGGAGGAGGACACAGGAATGAATGAATGCATCCTTAAATTGTGCCTTGTAGATTAACGTAAGTAGTTGTGAGAGGGTTTGTTCACCATGGAGCATATGATCCCATAAAACCCCCCTTCACAGTATTGCATATCTGCTTTGCATTTAAATTGAGTAGAATGATTCTCCGAAGGTAAATAACGCTCAATAATTGCCTTCCTATGGAGTTCGCACTATAGTCTACAAAATGTAATCATTAGCTAACCAAGCTTTTTGTACCTCTCAAAACAACTCTGCAGCATGAGGTTCTCATGCAAAGTAATCTGCATATGTGAGCCCATGCTAAAGCATTTACATCTGCTAGAAAAGTGTTGCAACAGGAATGCAGTAATGGTTAATTTTATTTTACAATACACAAACACTCTGTGCCAACACAAAGTAATGTTTTGCTGTTCTAACGCAGCAGAACAATGAGAATTCCACACCTTTGATCCCAGTAAACATGCACTATTGAAAACCGTGGGTGCTATAAAGACTCATTCAAAAATATTTCAGGGCTTATGTTGCACAAGTCCTGAAATATATATTTTTTTAACATTTTTCAAAATGTCCAAAATGTCCAATACACAGACAGCCAGACAGCAGGTGTTGGCTTGCACATTTTCAGCCATACTTGATAATGACAAAGTTCCTGAATGGTTGCTTGTAAAACAAGCCAATTTATTGTGTGAATGAGAAGAGGCCCAGTAAACAGATAAGTTTTCAGAAGATGAGACGGTTATGTAAATTGACAAAAAAAAAATATTTCAAATAAAGTTCATGCAATGATCTCATTCCATCTCATTTCATTTAATATCGTAACGTGCAAGATATTTGAAATTAAAAGAGGAGACAAATATTAGTAGAGTTTAAAAACACAAGTATACTTTCTAATGGAGACTGCAGCTAAATTAAAATTACCGGTGATGAGAAAACAAAACGGCACAAATTTTCCTCAGTGTCAATATGTCTGCTGTTAACAATTAAATATTTTGTCACTAAAAATAAAAAAATAACAACACAGCTTCAGTGACTTTATTGGAAAAGCCCCAGCAGCAACAATGCTTTTAAACATTCCCTGTGAGCTTTCGGTTGCTTACTGTTCCAGCTCATTTGTACTATGTGGGTTTGTTTTTTTACAGCTTACAGAGTTAAGCCAAAATGCAAATAAAAAATCCCCTGTCACAAATGAAGGGGCAGAAGCAAAGTTTACTCCGAAGTGCTCTTGGGAGGGGCTGGAGGAAATATTTCTCTGCTCTGCCTAATTATTCCTCAGGGTGCCAGCGGTTGCTTGACGATGTTCTCTGTGGATTTATTTATCTCTTAGCTTGGCTCAATTAAGGTATTAGCAAAATCCAATAAACTTTTGCCAGAGAGCACAGCTATATGGATGCACTGAGTATGTGTCAGATGTCTCCTGTAGTTCCTGACCAGGTTTTCTCACACTGCAGCAGGGATTCTGGCCATCACCACCAAACAGATCTTCTCCAGGTCTTTCAGGCTTTGTAACTCGCTCCAAATATTTTCATAGGGCTTAACTTTAGAGCAAACACTGAGCCACTCCACTTAAATGCTTTTGAATCAGCCACTCCTTAAGGTTCTCTCATACTTCACCCAAAATGTGGAAACTGGCTCTTATTGACTTACTCAATGTTCGCAGGAAGACATCTGCCTCCCCTTCTCGATACCATGCACGAGTCAAACTATTTTGCACAGCGTATTGTGTGTCTTTGCCTTGCCTTATCCACAAAAGTAATGTTGATATTTCCCGTCAAGTAGTTCACTATCCAGTTTTTGCATCCGCAGGAGACATAAGTACTTTTGAGGAGCCGCTGGTTGCAGCACAAGAGTCACTCTTGTGTTTCTGTCCAGAGCTATCTCTCGCTCTTCTTTTTTTTGAGTCAGATAAAAAGTCGCAGACAGAGCCGACTGTTCAACAAAGCTTTCATGTCCTCCATTGTGGCCCTGTGTTTGCATCGCATACAAATCGTGTCCCACAACTTTCTGGGGCTGCTCATAATGTGAGTCCACCAACTGGACCTGTTACTCCATTGTCATGGAAAACCACCCAAGTTGTGTAGAGTGGAGTCGAATCAAGTCTCGCTGTTGAGGATTAGCGGAAAAAGGCTATAATGAGTGATTCCATAAGATGTGATTGTAGCAAAAGCCCGTTCCACAAAATTTTGACTGAGAAACACTGAATATAAATGAATGGCACATTTTTCAGATTTTTTTTAAGACATTTTTGTTGCACCTCAGTGATGCATCCTGCTGTTGGTCTATCAAATAAAATCCCAATATGATGTACTTGGGGCTGTTAAGTGCTGATGTGAAAAACTTTAACTTTTACCTTTTACTAGGCACAGTAAATGGTAGAGAACTTCATTAGTCCTCTCTGTGCTCCACTTGTATCATCAGTCATTTGTACAAAAAAATCTTAAAGATTTCTAGTCATCAGTATTTCCCCAGCCTTTATGGCAAACTCATTAAAAGTATTATGTGTTTTGCATTGTCTAGTCTGAAATAAATAAAGAGCAACAACAACAGCTAAATAGGAATATATTTCACCGTGTTAATGTGTTTGCTCTCGGAATGTGATTGGTTGAATTTTAGGAAGTGAAAGTGATTCCTAAAGCTCATTATACAGGGAGTAAGCTCACTCTGATGCACAGAGCTCATGAACCAAGTGTGCGGCTTTCTACGATAAACCGTTTGAGGTTTATAAGCAGGCATCATATAGTTTTCTGATTTGAACTATGAAAATGACTTTGTTGTTCTAAAAAAGGTCTTTCATCATCTAAAAGGGATAAGCTCTAAGCCTATCTCTCACAGTCAGGCACTGAGTGACTATTTCATGTTATTAGAACACCAGAAGCCACAACTAATATTCTCTTTTATGCTCTGTGAACGCTTTGATTTAACCACAGACAAAGCAGAATGCAACTTTGCATGAGTTTTGATTGTGGTAAAAAAGAAGGAAATTCATCACAACCTGTATGCCCCTGAGTCTGCTTTTTAAGTTAGTCTAACAAAGCTAAGGAATTAGCTGCATAACCCGGAGTCCTCCTGTGGTCATTATTTGGCCGTTTAGGCGTTTTCCTGGCCAGGACTTGTAGAATCCACTCTTCATCTACAGAGCACCAATAGACGGCCAAATGAGCTGAGGTCAATAAAACTGCTGACAGTTTCTCATGAGTTAAAGTTATACTTTGTCAGCATAGTATTTACATAATGACATGGATGAGATGAGGCCAAGGTAAAGTATTTCAAAAGACCACTGCAGTATTTTTCACTTCACTTTAACACTGCCTGCGGGTTCTGTTAAGCAGCTTCGTTTTGTCATTTTGAACAGTTGAGCCAGACACTTATTTTTCATGTTTCTATGGTTGTATGCCAGGTTTTTGGTTCATTCACAATAGATAAAGAAATACTGACATAACTCAGTATTCAGCAGCTGCATTTCTATCACTCAGAAGTTCACATTAACTCACCAAGAGCACACAATACATTGATATAAGCAAACAAAATTTGATTTTGTTATAGGTGATTTACAATGAAAAAGGGCCAAAATTATCCATACATACTAAAACCTGCATATATATCCTCATTGATGTTTAATGAGGAAAGCTACATCTTTTTTTCTCATTAACAAGCAACATAAATAATCATGGCTGAATGTTTGACTAGTTTTCATATTTGGTAAAAATTATTTACACTGCTATAATTTTCAGCTGTTTGTGTTTTGGTTCTCACTTATGTTTGTATTTTGATCATTTTAGTGCAAAGATCATCAGAAGCCCAGAATTAATGAGAGTAATGTTTATAATGAATAAGGACAAAATTCTGGCTTTAACTGTCATGTGACTTACACAATAAAAAATTTACCTGTTTATAAAAATCAGAGAGAAATTTCTATGCCGTTTTTCTTTTTGTTTTGTTTTTAATTGTTTAATTTTAAATCTGCAGCTGGATTATTTCTTATTGGACTCAATGCCAACAGTCAGTTAAATTTTGCTCTTTTGTTGAAGTCAGAAAATTCTGAAGGAAAAATAAAAGGCTTCAAGGTATTTCTTTGAACTTCTGACGCAACAGTTTTATTCAAGGAAAACCGACATTTTCTCGTGTCTTGAAAGCACCGTGGTGCTGCTGGTTCAGTACCGTGGACAGCTCCTATAGTCTAAGGACTAGTGGTGATGTGTAGCTTTTAAACTATTAAGATTCACCTGCAAAGTGCCTTTGGATCATTTTGCTGCACATAGTAAGACGCTCTGTAAATAAATATTTCATACCAGAAGAACAATAATCCCAGCCATGCTTGAACTGTAAGAACAAAGCCTTAATCTTCCTCTCACGGCCATGGAGACCCTCAGGGAGTCATTAGTCCTCATATAGTGGCTCCTAAAGTGCTGGATTTGTCTTTCCTATGAATGTATACAAACAACTCTTTTGCAAGCCATTTTAAATTAGTCCGACCCTATATTTCTATTTTTTTTCTCCACATGTACCCTAGACTTTATAACTTCTATTATGCAAAGAAGGCATTTGAAACCAAACCCGATTATTTCCAGTTCAACCTTTAAGCAAAATTCTAGGACATTTCTATGTAAATCTAATTTCATAGCCTTAAATTGGCTATTACAAGTAACATCCTATTTTGAGATCATTGCTACGGAGCCAGAAAACATCATTATATGTCATTATAATGGGACCAAATGGGATTGTGTGGAACGCCTTAACTTGAGGATATCAAAATCATAACTGCATCTTATAATTTTCTAAATAATTTTAAGGACTCAGTGAAGTGCCACTCACAAAGAAGTCAAATTATTTATTCAACAGGTCAACATTTAGTCACTACAAACGATATCATTGTGTTTATGAACACTGAGATTTGCAAAAGTACCTGTATTGTACATTTTGGCTTCTGTGAAAAGTTCTGTGTGGCAGAAAACTAAAAGTTATTAGACATGAACAGACTATGACCACTTTGAAATACTGCGGTGTCAGCATCATGCTGCAAGGACACTTCTCTTCAGCAGGACCTGGAATCTGGTCAGAATTCGTGGGAAGAGGATTAGAGCTCAAGCAAGGCGATACTAGAAGCAAACTTGACCAACACTGCAACAGACCAGAGACTTGAGTGACAGTTTACCTTGCAGAAGGACAACCTTGAACATAAAAACCAAACAGAAAATTGAATATTTTCCATCCACCTCAGAAGGATGAAGTATTTTATTTCATTAAATGCTTATGCAATAAGTTTTTGATGGTGCAGTAGTGTTCTGCAAAAAGTTCTGGTCTTTGTGCTATCCAAAGACCCCCCCACAGCCACCCAATTATCTACAGCCACCGTGTTTCTCACGCGGGGCCCCCTCGTCTTCCGCCTCCTTTCCCCTCCCCGCCACCGCTCTTTGCTATTTGAACAGAGAGCCCTCGGAGCTCTCTTTTGTTCAGTAGCGCTCCGCTGCTGGAGAGGTGAGCTCCACTCCGGCTGACGCTCTTTCTCTCGTCGCGGCTCCTCCTCTCCTCTCCAGAGGACGCGCGGACTCAGCTGGAGCTCCAGGTGCATTTTCACTCACAGAAAAACCACCAAAAAAAAAAAAAGCAACCTTTCCTGCCGTTCTGTTTGCCGACGAGACACCTAGAAGCGGCACTTTGGACCGGACCGAGCCGGACCCAAAGGCTTTCATATATTATTACTATTATTAGTAATATTAATATTATTATTTTCTACGGCGTCCGTTGGATGGTTTAGCAGGTTCACTCTCCACCTGCACTCTATCAAGGCGACGCTCCTGTTGGAAAGCCTCAGCGTCACTCTGCATTCCTGCGGACGGAGCCGGATTCTTCTAAGGTGAGCGCAGATTGTTTCATCTGCTTCCGATTCGTCATGATGGGAAGTAAAGTCATTTTAGGTGCTGGCTGAGCCTGGCATGCAAAGTAAGGAGGGTTGTAGATAAATTATGGAGCTGTGAAGCTGAGTCCACTTTCGAGAGCGTCCACACTAGACAAGCGCACTGAGCATTTTCAGTAATTGCTTAGATAGTTATATGCTGCTAACCTTTTCTTTGCTTTATGTTAGAAAGTTTCTTGGTATGCAGTACCTGTTAATTGCAGATGTATGTTGAAAGTCGCACTCCCACTCCCCCCCCCCCTTTTTTTTTTCTTGGCATGCTTAAAGCTTAAAAAGACGTCGACTGTACAAATCTTCACTTTCTGATCTCTGGAAAAGCTTCAGACACGTTTAGCATGAGATTAAAGTTAATAGCTATGTGTAAAGATGCCACAATCAGGGCTGACAGCAAAACAAAGGGGGAAGAAAAACCGGAGACAGTATCTTGGGTGGCACTAACAATCAGCCAAAAAAGTCTGAGAATACTTTCTGTTGGAGGAAACTTTGTCTTCCAGGAGTAAGCAACTCCTGAAAGATCCAAAGAACAGGAGGTCCGAGCCACAGTTTTGTTCTGCGGCACGTTATCTCCTAGTGAAAGAAAAGGATATCTCCTTTTCTGAGGATGAAAAGGGAAACTGTGCATCTTCATTTCACCCTTGTCCCCTTTGTTTTAATTTTAATGAGTATACAGCAGCATTTCAGATTTTGGATGGTGGGTGGGGGATAGAGGAGAGTTTCTTATGACCCCATGGGAAATTAAGCAGAGATCCAACCAGGCAGTTTGTGAGACCCTTCCTTTCTCGTGCCTCTTTTTTGGTCTGTCTGCCTTGTGCTCACGGCATGTCTCAGGTATTCGCTCACGCCTGGGTGCACAATCATCTAGGCTGCCTTTTGTAGGAGTTTGAGACAAGGTGTCCTTCTCAAAACTGATCTAGTGCTCCTTTTCATTATTAATTTACCACCCATTATCCACACCGACCTCCTCCTACAGGTATATTTTGCCTCGGATTGTTGTGTGCATCTGAAAGCCAAGTCAGAACCTACAAACAAGTCAAAGTGTTTTTAATTGAGCAGCCGTGTGTGGATCTTTGTGTATGTGATATGTGCCAGCTGCTGCTTGTTTCTTATTCGTTTGGGCATCCTTTGCTTCTGGTGCATGAATAGGGAAGTGCTTCTACACAGAACGATGTTTAAGTCCCCCTGCTGCCATTTAAGACTACCCTCTTCTTGTGCTTCCATGCATATCATGCAGATCATCTTTTGTGTTTTCCTCCCTGTCCCCTCCGTTCTCTCAAGATCTTAGTCTTTTTGCAGCTTATCACTCTTGCGGCACGCTTCAGCAGTATCGTCATTGTTCTCAAAAAGAGGTATTCTCTTCTTATGTCTTTGCCAATTCGCTGCTCCTATTTTCACATTTTGTGTGCGATGAGGCATCGCAGTGGATGAACAATATTTCTTCTGAGAGAGGCTCGCTGCCTCTTTGTGGCTCTGCTCCAAGTGTGGTCAAGGCCAAAAGCAGCGCTGAAATGCTGTCATTACATCTCACGAGCAATGGAAGGAGGGGAGAAAGAGGGAAACGGAAAGAGCCCGGGGCCAGTTTTGACGGCATTATCTGCTCCTTGCATGGGGTTGCATTTGTCACATATTTCAATAATGTGTCTTTTCTGGCTGGCTGTACTTGGCTTAGTGCAGACACTTGTAGCTGGAGATGGGGGAGGCTGGCACTGATTCAATTATGCTCTTGAGTTGCGTCCAAGCAAATTGGTAAACTGTGAATTTTTACAGTGATTTTTGCTAATATAAGATGCTAATATCCCAACAATGAACCTTCTGCTACGCTTAAACCAAACAAAGCCAGTTTGGCATGTTAATGGAGGGGACTAAAAGGGTGACAGGAGCCAACCGGTTCCAGAAAAACAAGATCTGTTTGGCTCGATTCTGGTTGCTTAAGTCAAATTCAGCTGAAAATCCAAATCAATTTGTGTGTTTATCTCGTTTTTTTTGTAAACCTACCTTGAAAATCTCATAAGACTTTTATAAATTCAAAACATGCACCCCCCCAAAATGAAAATGCATGAAAGGGTCAATGATTGCTGACTGGTGTATCCTTCATCGCTGTCTTCAAGAATGGATTCTTGTAACAAGGATTTTAATGATGGCTGGGTGGATGGCTACTCTGTCATTTAGACTTCTGGATTGTCTGTTAAAATTTTGCACACAACATTAGTGGGACTCTGAAGATAGGAAAAGGACCAACAGAGTCTGAAACCATATTCTCTTTTACAACCTTCAGTACATTTGAATTTAGCCCTTGAATCTCATCCAAGAAATGAGTAAAGTTTGAATTTTTGCTATTATTTTGGCAATGGAAGGCATTAGCAGTCTAACAATAAAACTTCTACCACACTTTAAACTAAAAGCTGACCTAGCATGGCAAAAAAAAAAGGCTGAGGGCAACCATGCAAAGAAAGGACAATCGGTTTGATTTTTGCCAGTTCACCTGGTGAAAAACCAGTCAAGTCCAGCCTGGAATTAAATTTTTCGAGCTGTGGTGCTGTGAGTCAGCTGGGGTCCTGTGGTGCTACTAGCTGAATATATTTCCTACACTTTTATAGCAGAAAAATGTGTGACAATGTACAGAGAGAAGTCCACAAGGAGCTCAAACTGGGCACAGCAACAAAGTCTCAGAATCAAGACCTGCATGTGAACCCCTCAGTCGCAGAGAGAATGGAGATGATTAGGTTCCTCAGAGCACAGTGTTTGGTGACCTCACCGGGTCAAAGAACACCATTTGGATCTGAAACAGGTCCAGCAAAAACTGGGAAACCGGAACAAACACCTCTACCTACCAGAACTCTCAGCGCCCCGCAGAGGAAAGCAAGAGAGGATGTTAGAGTTTATGGAGATCACTACCTTCAGTCCAGGCTGCGTTTCAGAGCCACATATTTTGCTGATGCATTGGTTCTACTCTGAACTGGCAGTTTATTGCTTTTAATATCATCAAGTGTGGTTTTTACTTGTGTGTTTTTCGCTGCAATCTTGCAGCGTGCAGGTTATAGACTAGACAAAAATGAATATCCGGTTTTAGTCCAAGGTGGCAGAGCAGAGGGGAAAGCCAAAAGATTCCTGCAAAGAAGAGGTAATTCTCAGATTTGGATAACCCTGATCCAATTAAGCAGTGAAAGCCCACACAGCAGCCTACGTACAGCCTATTCAATGTGGATTCTATAAACAATCGTGACACTACATGCGTTGAGTTGTCTCCCAAAGCTACGTAGGTGCAGTTTACATGAGCGTACGTCACCATTTTGATTGCGATCTGCTTAGTTTCTCCATTGCATCAATAACACTTAGTTTTTTTGGCTTCAAGGTAGTTGCTCCGCTACCTCGATGAAGTCTGTACCTGTCCTCGCTGGGGCACGTCACTCAGCTTGAGTGTCAGCCGCACGTCCACCACAACCCTCCAACCCGGTGCCACTGAGCAGATGGGGCCGAGCAGAAGTGGGCTACTTCTTGGTTCGCTTTGGCTGAGAATAAAATATCCTGGCGTGGCACTTTGAGCCAGCGACTGCACGTATAGAGCCAAGCAAATGAGCAGCGCAGCTGGGCCATCGTTGGTCAGCGGCTGAGCACACAAAGCCCAGGAGACACAGAGGCAGAAAAAAAAGGTAGCTTACCACAATCCCTTCAGACACTGCTCGTTAATATTCATCAATCATCCACCTCGCATCCGCCCCCAAGGCCCCCCGCTCTGCACCCCTCTCCCACCGAATGCATTATTCAAAGGTAGCATTTTCCCTATTAAATACTTTTAATAAATAATGACATCTGGTAACAGTTTTGTCTGCTGAATTAATGACAGCTGAGTGCGTTTTGTAGCAATCGGAGGTGGTGTTGAGGTGGATTTCTGTTCAGCCATCTCTCCTCTCAGCGCTTTCTCTTTGTCTTGGCTCTTTTGTTAATGTCAGCCGGCCTGTCAGTGGATCAGAATGGGACCATGTCTGTCTCTATCAGTCACCTTCAACAGCACGCCGGAGGAGAAGCAAATATGCTGAAGCTGTTTATTTTGCCATTATCTCTGTGTTTTCCTGGCTGAGATAATACTTGGGGAACACAAAGCTCCCTCTGGCCGCTTCGGCACTGGACACCAAGTTGTCTGTTTTGTCCGATCTCACTCCCTTTCTATCATGTTAACATAAACTCAGTCGGGTTTAAACATCGCACACATAGGGATGCATTACTTAAGCATACCGACATTGTAAGTATCAGTGTGTACAGGCTGTAGCTGTCAGACTCTGATGAGCTGGTAAACATACAGTGCTTGAGAGGCCACAGATGGCCGGTGTTTTCCCTGTCTTGTGAGCTTAAATTCCCAAAGGAAAGACTTGCTTTTTTATTTATTTTTTTTCCACTTTAATTTGTGGCAGTACAAAAGGGACGCGGCAGATCTCGAATCACAAATCCAGGCAGGAGCATCGCAACTAAAGTTGGAGAAGAGTAATCTATTGTTCCTGAGAGTGATTTCTGTTTGTCTTCCGCCGCCTCACCCTGCCTGAGTGGATTCCACACAGCAGGTCTATTTATAAAGCCGAGGCAGCTGTGTGACTCTTATAAAGTCTCCCTCACTAATCAGAGACGTCGCTCTGGGGTTGTCGAAACCAATCACGGGGAAAAGTGGGGGAGAATAGGAAAGTTATGTGATTAATTTCATTCAAAATGCTGCCACAGGTCTGGTGCGTTGTCTTTGGTGGCTTCTGTTGTGTTTGTTGGTCTTTCTTATTGAAGGTGAGGGGATTGGACATGCAGACTTGCTTTGTTTAAAATTTGTCTTTTGTGCGTATTTTATTGGGGTAAAAGACAGACACAATGTAATGCATAATTATGAGAGAGTGAAAACAATAACATGGTTTTCAAAATTGAATATCAAAAATGTGCAGTGTGCATTTGAGTTGAGCCCCATTGAGTGAGTACTTAATAGTTTTCTGCATCTTGAGACTTAAAACTTTGTCCATTCTTCTTTGCAAATCAGCTCAAAGCCAGTCGACTGGATGGAGAAATTTGAACTTCAGTTTTCAATTCTTGAATTGAATGTAGGTCTGGACTTTGAATGCAACATTCTTGTGCTTAAGGCCTAATCTCTTTGTGGCTCTGGCTCAATCCACTTGTCTGTCTATCGAGCTATGTATGCTATGTTTTGAAATTTTCTTAATGGATTGGAATTTGTGCCGGCTTTTATATTTTTTCACATCATTTGATATTTCATTTTCTGAACCAGCGACTTTGTACATTTCAGTGGATTCACATACAGGCAGCCAGAAGTATAAATAGATGATGATATGAACAGATTAAAACACCTGGATGAAGTTACTGTGCCTGCATAAAAGGGCAGCAGCATCAAAGCAAAAGTGTCTTTTTAGTGACATATTGTGTGAAATTTGTCATAATTCAACATATAAAATGGATTAATGTGCAAGACAGTTGTGTCAAAGCTGGTTGGTGTTTAAACCTAAAGGAAACCATCTCCAGTTTTGACAAAGAAGTCATTCTGGATTAACTTCTTTAGCAGAACATGTTTTACTCAGTAACTTCATAAAACTTGATAAAATAAATTATCTTAAATGTCTCGCAGCAACTTATGTCTAACAAAATATTTCCAGAAATGATTTACTAAGGTGTTGGCTTCAGTTTCAAAATCTCTAAAACTTTCTGCCATACCATTCCTATTGTTCAAAGTTTTTAATATTAAAATGCTGAAAAACATGTTGACATGACGAGGAGTTTTCATTGGCTGAATGGTGCAAAGACCAAAGAAGCACCTGTTGACACTCACAATCAGCTAGCTGAAAAAAGTCTAGTATATTTTTCCATTGCTTTACAAGTAGGGCAAATGTCCGCTTTTCCGAAATATTTAGTTGCAAAAAAAAACCAACTAAATATCACACCTTTTTTTGAAACTGCAGTTGGCAACATAGAAGCAGTATGTGTGGTAAGCAACTGATTGGAGGCTAAATTAATTAAGAATAAATTAATCAGCTAATATCAGCTCATAATACCAATATAAAGAGAAGTGCAGCAGAAAGATCAAAAAGTCTACTTAAAAATTATTATACATTTTGGAGGTTACTTTTTTATATTTTCATTTACATTTCAGTAAAAAAATCAAATGCATAGATATTATTGAATTGTAATAATAATATGCTGTAATATTTTTTTAAACTCTGCGGATGTATTTTGCTTTTGAAATTTCGTCACCTGCTCCTGTCCACCAGGGTCCGCCAAAACTCTCCACCGGGGTGGGTGGGAGGCACAGATTTTTGTAATTGCACTAAATGTGGAGGGTGGCGGTGAGATCAACTTCAGTTGGTGTAATCAAATCAAGTAGACAAAGGAAAGGGTCAGACAAGGAGCAGAAGAAGAAAACAAGTGTCTAGCCTGCTCTGATGAAATGCATAGAGACAATTCTGAGTGGAAAGATGTGGTTCCAGCAGCCCTAAAAAACCCCAAATATGGGCACACTTGTTAGCGACCCTACAAATATTCAACAAATCGACAAAAGATATCTTAGCATAATCACTAGATCAAGAGTTTTTGGGAAAAAAAACAGATGCACAGGACTTTTTATGAACAGCAGCAAACCTCATCTGCAGGGTTTTTGGTCTGAATTGGACAAACTCCTGGTTTAGGTCTCAGATGGATTTGTAGCTCATACCAGTTTTGTTGCTGATAGCAGCGTCACTCCAACCCTTTCGCTATGTGTAGTTTTGTGAAAGCAATCTGTGAGTGCGCGTGTGTGAATAGGTTCGAGAAATCCACAGATCTGCTGAGCTAAACAGACTGAGCAAGGGAATTAAAAAGGGGTGAAAAGGCCAGTGGGAGAGTTATGTGCAAGCACTGACATCTCTGACATTCACTGCTAGACGTTGACTAATCTTCCCACCTAATTTGTTCGCAATTAGTTCTCCCAGGTTTTCTCTGTGCCATATACAGCAGTGGAATGATAACATCTTGGCCCTTCTCTGATCCTTTGTGAACATTTAAACAAAATCTCTTCTGAGCCGTGTTCAAAGAAATAATAAAAAAACAACACTGAATGTGATTTAAGTCATAATTTGCAAGGCTCATAGCAGGTCAGATGCCCCATCGGCGTAATTTGCAGTGGTTCTGCAGTTGGTATGAGATTGCCAATGTTCCACCAAAGTGGCTTTTATGTGGAGCCATGAAGCATACTTCCTCTAAAACTCTGAGGCATTAGAGTTAAAGGTAGCACAGGAAGGTAGTGCTGTGCAGGTGTGTGTGGGAACAAGTAAAGGCCTCAAACTTTCTCTTCAGAAGTGTTCCTAATGTGAAGCTTAGTTTTTTTTTGTGGAAGGAGGGCATTTGTTTTGTTTGATCCTGCACAAGAAAATTGCATTTGTTAAAGGAAATTTACATTTAAATAGCTGCAGGTCCCCACTTTGTTACAAACACAAGGGTGCACAAGTGTTGCCAAACAAAGGGAAGCTACTGAGCTGTTGAGAGATGGGAAAAGAATGTGGATTTTAGTTTTTATGACGCACAATGCTTATTCATTTAATCTGACAAACAAGCTTCATCAGAACACATTTTCCAATTTACTGAATAACACTGTAGTTTTGTGTGAGGCTAAGCTTTCAGGATTAAGCAGATGTGCAACGAGCTGAATTGTCCAATGAATACTCAGCAAAATAAGACAAGCTGGTGATAAAATATCAGCTAATATGTTGTATTTATATGTATTCTTTGTTTTCTTTTTCTGCAGACACTGTTATAATCCGTAGATTCATAATGTAAAAGCAGAGGTTGAAAATCACTGCTTTAGATTAAAATCCTATTTATTTGTTGGGACAGTGCCATCAAAATCAAAACCTAAATGCTGTTGAGATTTAGTGGCAAGACTTGAGAAAACATGGCTTTTCATAAAAGCTCTTCATCCGGTCTGAGTGTTGGCTGTTACAGAAGGGAATGGGCAAATGTGATTCCAGTGCAAGATTGTTCAAGATGCGTAAAAACAAATTTATAGAGCCAAAGATTTTAGAGTTTACGTGGAAACATGTTGAAAATGTATACTTTGATTCTTCTTACTGCTCTGTGTTAGGCCATCACATAAAATCTCTTTAAAATACATTACAGTTTGTGGTGTCAACAACACAAAAATAAATCAAGGGGCTTTGTTCAAGTTTTACCACTTTGCTTATTAGCATGCATCCTCTGCATGCACGTTCCTCTCGGTGAATAGTGCAGCTCCTCAGTTCTGCTACAGTAAATTCAAAATGAGCTGCTGGGGTGCATACCACTTCTGTTTTGTAATTAACTGTCACACTGCAGAATTAATAGAGATGAAAATGAAGAGCCTTTCCTAGAGTCACTCAATCGCTAGTTTGGCAAAATTTATACTAATCATCTCTGTGTGTTTGTGAGTTTGTCTCTTCTTGTCTGCGTGTGAATGCGCAACTCAATCTGTTTCCGGCTTGAAGAAGGCTTCATCTGCTCCGTCCGCGTTCGATAGGGATTCTACCCTTCAACAGCTGTAATTAAACAGGCTGTCTGTCCTAATAATACCCTCTGAGTGCAAGTGCTGGAGCCCCTGGATTTCTCCCTGACTCCTTTGATAAATTTGGCTACTGTTTTCAGATGCTTCGCTGGGCGGCCGCTGGTGAGTGGATCTGTGTGTGTGTGTGTGTGATAGAGTGGTTGGTGTGGGAGTTCTGCTGCTACGTCCCCACGTGTCCACCACCTCAGTGCAGAGATTTATGGGTTAGGGGGTCTGCTGTCGGCGATGGATCACTGCTGGTCTGTGGGCTGAGCCATCTGACTCGAGTCTGTCGCTGCAGGGGTTACAACAGCTGCTCTGGAGACCGTCTGAGAGCTGGGTGTGCTTAGTCTTTAATAAATAAATCTAACTTCTCTACCGAGTCCTAACTCGCTCCCACTTTTACATTAGTCTTTCATCTTCTTATAGTGGAGCGCAGCTGAAAGAAATTCTGGAGGGAATTTACAAAAGCTGCACCGTTCTTTCAAATCTTTGCCACTTTGGATATGCTACTGCTTTATTTTTGCATCAGATTCACAAAGCAGATTGCATTAATTACGTGCAGACTCAAATATGCTCGAGTCCAGCAGATGGGAGTACTCTGTACTCGTTTTGTCTTCAGTCAAAAACGCAGCGGATAACATTAAGGTGATGGAGAAGGGGCAAAAGATTTTACTATTGTTATTTCATTTAGCAGAGAGCATCGAATTCAGGCATTCAAACTTTAAAAACATCTTACTGGAGGAATCTTATCAGGGTAGCATCTCTGGATCAGATCAGAAGGGAATTATGTAAATTGTGAAAGATTCCAGAATGATGCATGTGTTTAACAAATTGATTCATTAAAAAATGTATTGGACTATAAAATTATTACGACGCTACATCTATACACTGGACTAAGCTGCTGTTACATCAGAATAAAAAAACAAATACTTCCATGACTTTCCAATATTCCAATAGTTATTACATGTATTTTTTTTTCAATAAATACATGCATTTATTGCATGTATTTTTGTCTTGCAATAAATGCAACGTAAATATCTCTCGTCTTACAGAATGTATCGCTGTTCACTCTTGATCTAATATACACAAATATAGGCATGCTTTCCCACAAATGCATGTGTGCCACCTCATTTGAATATGAGCAAACTGTACAAACAAAAAAGAGAAGCTATTCACTTGGTAGCACTATTTTAGAGTTGCTTTTTAAAAATTTTTTTTTTTTTTACATATAATGCCTGTTTTTGTTGTTGTCCTTCCTTTTCTTTGAAAACCCTTGTGATGTGTACTCTACAAGTCCAGTTACTTGTACAAAAACCAACCAATAAACACATAGAAAATAAGTATTTTTCAAGCTTGGAAGGCTGCGGCCACCTCAGGCATTTAAGGCTGAGCTCTAATTGGGCCTTGTCTTGGCATGACCTTCATTCTTTGACAGAAAGGGATTCGGAGGAAGACACCCTAAAGCCAAGGTTAGCTCCTCTTTCCTGTTACTGTCCTCTTCATGTCAAACCACGAACCTTAACAGGGCAGGAAAGGATGTTCGAGCAGCCATTAGTTCACCGTTCCCCTTAAGTTTTCCAAAACGATCAAAGCTGTCTGTGGTTGTGGACTAGATGTTTTAGCGCTGTGTATTTCTCTCTCTCTCTCTTTTTTAGATTGTATTTTGTGTATCTCCTGATTGTGGAATCGCAAGTCTTGGATCTAGAGAGTTCACAAAAAATGAATTGGGTCTGCAGTGCATGATACGATTTACCCCAGAGCCATTAGTAGTCAAGCTGTGTGTGCTTCAGGTGTTCTCAGAGAGAATTGGAAAGGCAATGCTCCCTGCTGCCTCTATGCACTGATTTTAAAAGGTCCCCCGTGATTTAGTTAGTAAACATTTCTGAGACCACCTGCCGTTACTTTTCATACCTAAAGGCAATAGACACTGTGGGCACATACTTGAGCGGATTCAAGTGGCAGGTAGAAGTTCACAGTGAATCACTAGATCGTCCTTTGAGCAATTTGTGCCCGAGAGTATAAAATTGTTTTGCCATTATGGTGCCTTAAACTTATTACTCGAGTAAGGAAATGTCAGCTTCCCCCCTTTGTTCTCCATTTAAGTTGATGAATCAAGGCAGCAGCTGAACTTTGGCACCATGAAAGAGGCCAAACCCGCAATCATGCTTCTTGATTGGAGTATTTATTCTTAATCAGGATCTCAGACAGGACAGCGTGTTCAACAGCTCATCAGCACACACTGCAGTAATCACAGCATTTGTGATTTCTTATGTGTTACTACAAACAACCTTAATTATCTCCTGCGACCACAATGCATAAAGAGGGACCTGGTGAAGACCTTTTGCAGGTTTAACAGCACCATCTCCTAGTTGAGACGGGCATTAACATTGTAATTCATTGAATTGAAGTGATTCTTTTTCTTTTTTTTTTTTTAAGAACTCTTGTTTTTGTGTACATTTCAGAGAACTTCCCAGCATCATGTACTCTATAAGCAACTATGGCCGTTTTGGCAAGTAAGAATTTGCGGCGGCTTATCTTGTCATGGATCTGATCGGCAGCGCCCCGTTTCCCCCTGTGGCATCTGCTCTTTACATTGGCTGTCAGATAAATGAGCTGTTTGCTTTTCTTTGGCAGAATAGTACCTTCCAAAAGGTCAGGGTGGCTTCACTGGGGATAGGAAGCTCTGCTGATCGGACCAGGCTCTGCTCTTTGAAATACCCCTGGCTCCAAAGTGTAAGCCTATTACCACAAATCATGTATGGCTAAGGTGACTGCCAGCTGTGTCTCAAACCTGGCTTTTAGTATTGCTTTTCATTTTCCTACTTTTTACTGAGCAACTGGAATCTATTTCCTTGCAGAAAAAGAAACTATAACGCCAGAGATTTTCTGACAGTACAGAAAAAACCAGCTCCCCTTTGCCAGGTCAAAGGGGAGCTGGTTCCCCTTTGATCACATCCACCCACTGACCACAGCGGTCAACGGGTGGAGAATCAGGGTAAAGCCTGGACGGATCAAAATAGGACCTCTTTTAGCTCATCCATCTTCCTTCTAATTATTTTCTTTGTAAAGCTCAGCCTAACCTCTCTTTCACATAAGTCAAATGTTAAATAAGCAAAAACAAAAAGAAGTGGAACATGAAACTTTATGACTTAATGAAAGTCATAAAGTAACTTTGAGCTTTCCTAAACTTTTATGACTCCTGATGTATTTTTTTCTCCTCTTGCTTTTTGCTAATTTTGGTTGCTTAATTGGATAAGTTGTAACCCCGAATTGTAATTTTTTCTGTTTTGTATCTGGTCAAAGCTTCCATAAATGAGATACAATGCAGTGAAATATTCTAGCAGAATGAGAGAAATATTCCAATCCGATCGTTTGCCTTTTTTAGATTTGAGATTACAGTTTTTTGTCTGCTCCCAACAGCACAGCACATTCTGGATTCCTTCAGGATGTTTCAAGGATTCTTGTAGCTGTCAAAATGGATCAGATGTAACACGTTTCTTTAGGTAGAAAACATCAAGTCTGTATCCAGACAATTCTTTTCTTATCAATTTTACAGAGTTTCTGTTCCCAAACTGCACTGCCAAATGTTGCCCAACCACAAACTTCATTGTATTTTATCTTTATTTTATATGACAGACCATCACAAAGTAGTCCACAATTGTGAAGAGGAAGATAAATTGTAGATGATTTTGGGAAACTTTTACAACCAAGAATAAGTGTGGTGGGAATTTACATCCAGCCTCTCTGAGTCAAAACCACTTTTTACTGTAGTTGCAGCTCTAACTTATTTAGGGTACGCCAACTTTTCTTATGTAAAAACTAATTGTTGGTGTGAGGTTTGGCCTTCAACTGGACCATTCTAGAACTTGAATATTCTTTGATCCAAACTATCCAAACTGCTTCGATATGTTTTCGATATGTTTTCTTCCAGGTTTGTCCGATCTTTAGCTCAGTCCATCTTTTTTTTGTACAAACTAGCTTGTACAAATCCCCTAATCATGACACTACTACCACCATGTTTGACAGTGGCTATGATTGTGCTTACATTTGGCCAGATTTGAGGAATGCACAGAGAATAGTGCTGTTGATTTCTGCAGCTCCTCCAGGACAAACAATATCAAAAGTTAAAAAAATATGCATCTTTTTTTCAAGGCACTGATTATGAAAAGATTAAAACAGGAAACACAGAAAGATAAAAAAAAAAGGCTTTTAGGTTTTCTACATTCCTTGTGCACTTTGTGTTAGGAACTTAAGACTTACTGTATGTGTTACTTTTGTGGTGCATATACTGCATGTGCTGTTGGGCAAATATGAAACCACAAGACGTAACTAGCGAGGCAATTTTATTTCCCACTTTTGTGCTCATGTTTATCTAATAACATAAGATATCACTTTGCTTTCGTTTCCTCTTGATTCATAAAATCTGGGTAATGAGAGCGCAATTTTGTAAAATGTATCTATACATTATTTAGGACATTTCCTCTTAAATCCTCGTTCTGCTAGTTTTTGAACAAAAATATTCGGCGTCAGCCAGAGTGTTCATTTATCCTTGGCTGGCAGCTTTGGCAGTTCTTGGCCCAGCTGTCTTTGTTTTGGGGCGTAGCTATTAGCTGCTAGCATTTTGCCAGAAAACTAGTGTTCCTGTTATTGGAGCTCATAGCTTTGTGCCCTTACCATTGGCAAAAGACACCTATGTTTTAGTTTGACCTTCAGATTATCATGTTCAGTTTTGTCTCTTGTTTTTTTTTCTTACATATTTTTCTGCATATTTGTCATTATCTTCTACTCTATTGGGTCCTCACAGTGACAGTTAATTTAACACTTAAAAACAAAAAGAAGTGTGGTTGTGACTGAACTAAAAATGCTTCCTAAATTTGGAAACAGATTTTTAATCATGTATGTACTTTAATTAACATGATGTACAATTGTAAGGTAAAGATCCATAATACTGAGACAGTTTAAACCAAAAATTTATTTTACACAATATTTATTTGAAGTATGCTTTTGCTTCATAAAACTAAAAGGATGCTAAAGGAGTAAACAAAACCGATGCCTGCAAACAAGAGCATAGAGCTGTAGTGGTAGAATCATCAACATATTCTGGAATCAAATAATGAAAATGCACACCCATAAAATGTATTAAAAAAAAAAAAAAAAAAAAAAAAGAATAAATCAGTTTCAAACCTTTGGGTTGCATTGTCATGATAAAAAATATACTTTAATATCCCTTTAACTTTATTTTCCCCAGTGCCTTTTTATATGGTAACAGAATAATTAGTCAGTGATGCTGTTACTTCTCAAAAATGGTGACTCTTATTTCCTGCTAAACATCTCCACCAACAGTATTTTTCCAAAACTTTACTGCTCTGAAGCACTGAAGCTGAAGGAAGGTAATCTGTTCTGTCTACACACTTCCTATGGTTAAGGCACCAGGTAATGGCCATACATTAACAAAATGCACAGCAGTGCTTCCGATGTGCATTTGCCTTTATTGTCTTTTTTGTTTTGACAGGAGCCTATACTTTTCATTGCAGCTTGCAGGCATAATACGGAAGCCTGGAAAGGCTATTCTTAAGGCATGACGCAGAAACTAGAGAAAAACATATTTTTCTTCTTCTGACATTTAAGTTTAATAGAAAGTAGCTTGTACATTGGTCTTGAAACTAAAATCAGCGCATTTCTCTCAGAAATCAATTGAAGTGCATATGTGAAGCAACGTTTGGAGTCAAATTCATCCCCGTTTTTCCCCGGTTGAAGACAAGAAATGGAGGGGGGGAAATTAGCCCTTAGTGGAACAGTTGGCTGCTCTGACAGGACAGCATTTATCAAATTTGATGGATCACAGCAGGTTACCAGGTATGAGGCTAAAAAAAGTAATGGCACTGAGAACAGGCATAGGCCTATTCATAAATATCACATCAGCATTCAGCTGATGTATCACATTATTGCTCGCAAAGATCAAACTTGTTTGAATTTTTTTCCGGGAGATAATTACCAACTGTGTTTGCAACTTGACTCAGTTGCAGCAGTGGGATCTGCAGTCTGATACGAGAATCAGAATCGTGCATCATGCCTGCAGAGTCCCATTACTGTGGGAAATGTGGGAGGACGGGCGAGGGAGCCCGTGGCTGTGTGTGGTCATGGCGAGATGTGTAATTATCCAACGCCGGCCGACAAACTGTTGCAGGTGCAAGAGGGATGACGGCAAATGAACCTGAAGAGAGGTCAGAGGAATGCACTGGTGATGCAGCATGCCAAATTCAAGGTTGACAGTTTTGTGCAATAGCACAATAATAATTCTTTGGTTTACCTTTCTGCCTGAGTGTCGATATGCAAAAGCTGTGTTCTCCTGCTGTTGCCGCCGTACAGCCTTTTGCTCATTCAGAGCGGAAGAATAGCGCTGCTGCAGCGTGAATAAATGGTACACAAGGGTGCAAGGCTACAGTATGAATCAGGCACCTTGTTTGCACTGCTAAGAGTCCAGGTGGAAGAGGTGGAGGTTAACATCACCAATCAGGTAATTAATTGCTCCAATTTTGTCATTAAGTGCTGAGTTGGAAGTGAGAGCTGGCACCTGCAGGGTCTCAGAGAGGGGAAAGAGTGAAACGCACGGGGAAATGGCGGTAGCACAGGAAGTAATGACTGCGAAGGGCCAAGGAGCAAATAAACTTGCAGTATCTGAAATTAAATTTGCTCCTGAAGTAAGTGATGCTGCAGTACAAAAAGAATATTAATTTTGTTCATATTGTGGTTTTGTTGTACATGAACACAGACTTGAATTCTCACATATGGGAACTTCTTTTCTCCAGAAGTATTCTTACCTTTCACATTTCACCAAATGAACCTCTCATCCCATGGTGATGTCCGAGAATCTCTCTGTATATATATATTTTTTAATCCATAGTTTATCATAATTTTAAACATCAGTTTTTCATGCATTAAACTCTAAATGCGAACTCAACTTGAGATCATATCTTAGATACGGCTGTGGTTTATGTGCGTAACAAATAACAGAATCCTCTTCTCCATGATGTAACATGAGAAAGCTGAATGCAACCTGAATTCTTTCTCTGAATTGCTAATCAGCCTCTGTGATGACACCACCATGGGACGTCTGGCCTCTGAGGCAGCTGACCGCTCAAATTCACACATGAAAAGAACCAAGAACTGTTCCTCCAAGTCTTGGGCATGTTCTGTCAGTAATAATGCCCTTAAGTGTGTTACCCAGTCCTAAATCCACAGCGGTGAAACAAACTTAGTCAGATCTGAAATCTTCCAGTGTCTCATTGATTAATCACATTTTTGAACTAGTTCCATTGAAACGCCTTCAAACTTCAGTGCTTTGTTGAGAACTGATGCCTGTTTCCAACAGATGGGGAAACCGAGCCGAGCATGCACCATCAACAGCGGTGTTACAGAACGCACTAGTAAAGCGTAGTGGCAAGACGCTAGAGCTGGCATTTTTAGCCGATTTATACTATGAGAATTATTTATTCATGTAAATTCATATGGTAACTTATACACTCTAGACGGTGTGAAGCTATGCATATTCGCAGAGGCATATGCAATTGTGTTTATTGTGTTCCAGGCAGTCTCCTTGCAGACATTATGCAACCTTTTTTTTTACTTTTGCAAACAAAAAGTAAGTTGCCATAAAGCGCATCAATAAATTCTGTGTTGGAGACTTGTTTTAAAAGCGTGGGGTATGGGTTGGCCCTATAATTATTGACCTCTAAGTTTCTATGAAAAAGAGAAAGTCCTCTGTAGTCAGGGATATCAAGCTGTGTGTGGAGGTGGATGTGTGGACTGTGTTTACAGCTCCTGGGGGTTTGGACCTTCAATGGGTCCTGCTTGTGCCAAGACACTCAGCGGTGATCACACAGAGAGTGAAGAACAAAGCAGGAGCCTGAAAGGTGAAGAAACGGCTCAAAGTCAAGGCAGACTATGGACATCTGCAGAAGCATAAATAAGAAACAGACGCATTTCCAGATAATTGAATGCTCATTAAAATGTCTTTAGAGTGGTCAACGCTTTTTATAACATCAATTGTGATATTTAGATACAGAAGAGCTCTCAAGCATACGAAGTGCTTGGAAAGTTACTAGTTCTCACTTCACAAAATGACGAGATGCAGTGAAAATTAGTTAATTGATACCTTTGATTCTACCTTTGAAACGTATTAATATATTTAATTCAACATATCAGATAAAATGTTATTTCTCTCATCATGCTCTGAGAGATTCCTACCTGATGAATTTTTCCATTTCTGTTGTGCTGTCATTATTTCCTTTGGATTAGCTGTGACAGACCAACACAAATAATTCTATAATTTTTAAAGTGGATTAAAAATCGATGCATAGTTTTAATTTCTTTAATAATAAAAGTTGAAAAGTATTTTGTATATGTGCTAAGCAAAGGCCTTACATTTTTGGAAGAGAACATTCTCAGATATTATGCCGACCTGGTAACACAATATTTTAGATTTTTACATTTTTAAAGCAGGATTAGGTAACAAACCAATATTGCAAGTTTTGAGAATATAAATATCTGCAAATAGAGAGAAAATAACACAACTGCAAATTAACTAATACATGACATGGGGCTCGGGTTAGATTAAAATTGAGCTTTCTGCCACATAGCACATTTTGCCTAAAAATGCTAAAGAAACATATGAGTTAGAAAACGAATACTGTGCTTTACCATGAACACACCATCTGCATCCTGAAATATGATTTGGCTGGAATCATGGCATAGGGACGCTTTTCGCAGCATGGAGGAAAAGTGGCCAGAGTTAATGAAATGATGATTGTGCTAACAGAAGGTAATTCTCGAAGAAAATTAGAAGCTGTAAAGGACCTGAGAATCCTGTAAAAGTTCACTTATTAATGAAACAGTGAACCTAAACAAACAGTCAGAGCTACAATGGAGTGGCTTTGATCAAAATGTATGTTAAAAAAAGGACATAAATACTTTTTTAGTGCTTTTGGAATTTTCCCCACACAACTGAGCCTTCTAAAGAGTGGAAAATAAATGTCCCATTTTTAGACTAAAGATGAAGGACAAGCAGAAAAAAGGCAATAGAATAGTTGAGGGGACACAGCACATTAGAAGCATGTAAAAACATATACATTTGTTTTGCATATTCAGAATCGCTAACGACCCTGAGTTAGATTAATCTATTCCAACGACATGAAAGAAGGACGCAGCAAGCAAAGAAAGTATTTGAAGCAGTACCTTTGATAGACTTACACACTTATGCACACACTTTGAATATAAACTACATAAAACTCAGTGGGTATCCTCACTGGGGTGAGACAGAAAATATTAGTTCAATAAACCTTTAGTTCATTTCAACCTACAGGCTTAAAGCCTTTCGGTGCATTCGTTTAAATGTTCTTCATTCCGATTAAAAGCACCTTTGTGCTTCAGCAAATAGTTCAGTGAGGGAATACAGAGGAGCAGGGAGATAAATCGCCACTTTAAACAACCCAATAAGTAGGGTGTCATCCACAGAAATAGGCTCTCCATCTGTGGCCGTTGTGTTCATGTGGGTTTCCGTGTAACAGATGGTCTAAACAAAGTTGGCCTGATAAGGAGGAAGAAAGTTATCTTTGCACACTATCTCAACTCCTAAATAATTTCTTACGTTAGCGATTTCTTCCAGTTTTTACTCTGCTTGGCTTTGGATTCCGTTCCTTTTTATTATTATTCTTTTTCATTGAATGCTTTAACAACACTCTCTGTGCTCCCTCACCTGCTCTTCTCTCTGCTGATATGGCTCTCTGGTGATTTGTAAAGTGCATGTTTCTACTTTTGCACAGGCTGCAAGAGGTCACACTGGGACTGAGACCCAAATGAAGCTCTTTGTTTTACATCAGTTGCAGAAATCTGTGTGTGTGCTTGTATCGTAGTACTAACATGAGGTTTGAAATGAGAAAATGGGCTCATTAATTGTCTTTATAAATGAAGATATATATATGAGGGTGCTTCCCTGCAAGAGTCTTTGCTTAGCTACCAGGATTTACTTGCAGTGTGACTAAATGTGTCACAGGAAAATCATTCTGCCATGTACTGGCTGGTTCTGAACTCTAAGCCATTGCACATGAAACCGAGGGTTTGATATGACAGACTAATAGCTCTGCTTTCAAGCAGTTACAGCGTCGTACAACAATAAGTACTGTTAGGCTTTTATATTATTACAATACATTTAATTAGCAGAAGTGCTGATCTAAACGGCTTACTTTGGGGGGGCATTGTTGGGTTCAGTTCTTGTCTTTCTGATTAAAAGAAAACCTCTCCAACCTTAACATAAGCATTTTCAGCTTAAAGAAAAAAGTGTAACTGCAGTTACATTTCATTAATAATTTGATAAAGAAGCAACCGAAGGAAATAATAGTAGTTTCATTCAGTTGTGTTACAATTAGTTGCTTTGCGGTTATTTTTGAGCTGCTCAGTTTCTGCGTTGCTCTGTTCCAGGGTTGTAAATTGTTCCTGGGAAAACACTGACACTTTGGTCTGATCAATAAGACAAGTGAACTGTTCTGGCTAAGTATTCTCTTTCAGCCGCTAACGCTGTTGTCAGCTGTTTAAACAGGCCATTTCTCCTTCAACAAAATATCAGTGGTCACTTTGTTGTTGTAAGGTCAGTCTGGGGCTCATTATTTTTTTCTCCTGAAGATGGGTAGAGTGGATGTGATTAAGCACTTTCTGCATGTCTCTAATTAGACTTGAGCAAGAGTTGGGTTCCATTTTCTTAACAGATTTTTTAAAAATTAAGGTGCTTAATGTTGTAAAAATAGTCTCAGGTTTTGCTTAAAACCTTTCCACTGTTACATAAAAGTGTAGATGTGTTATTTATAACACAGCTCCGCTACTCTCTATGGTTTTACAGATATTTACAGTAATTTACATGAGTACAATAATCTCCCAAAAATGAGAACACCTTCTAAATCAGCCATTCTGACTGAAAGGTGCTTCACATGATCCACGCTGAGGTACAAAAATCCAGAGGTGCACCAGTAGGTGTTGCGGCGCATTCCTTCACACCCAGTTTAATGCGTCGACTCTGAATTTAGCTTAACATGTCTTTGCTATCACTGTTACTGGCAGTGGATTAGTCTCCTCTCTTCTACTCCTGTTTCCTTCTTTCCCTTTAAGCATCCCCCCATCCATAACGTTGACTTATAAAAGTAAAACCTGTTAAGCTTCGACACTCAAGACAACCACCAGGCTTATAATACACAGGAGGAAACTCTGAATAATGGTGAGTTATTACATGAAATCTTAATTGCATTCGCAGGGGCCAAGATTATAACATTATTACCAGATATTACTGTATTTCTCATTATTACACTTTTGTTTGGCGCAGATATATTTACAGGACTTTATTGCCTGTTGTGCACACGCCTTATTAAGGCTCTCTGAATCATCCCAGGTCCATCAGAGCCTTTATTAGTTGGAGGTTGAAGAAGAAGCATCCAGGATGTGAGGGACTGTTAATTACTGGTAGGAACAGGTTAAAGCTAAGATGATCAAAGACCTGCCTCATGTAGTCTGCTTTCTTTGTTCCTGCCTCAAGAGATGAGGGAAAGCAGGGGTGTTGATGCTCCGCTGCATCTGGCTAACACTCGAATGACTTCTCTCCAGATCAGGAAGAGAATGCACATGGCGTCCCACCAATATGTGCCCATAGCTGCCGGTGTACCAACATGCACATCTATGTATGTAAAAAGTATAAATTCAATATACCATCTATTATCCCGCCGGTCTGCCAGAGAGACCAGCGCAGCCAAATGATAGCTGTGCCGAAGATTGATTCTGCGTGTTGCTGCTAATTACTTTATTCCAACGTCTCAACTGTGTGTTGAAATCAGTTATCATGCAGTCTGTGGAGTTCACACGACCCGGGTGGCCAAAATAAGAGTCCAGGATTTGGGTTGTGTAGAAAGGTAGCAAGTAAAAAGAAATGATAAAGACCTTAAGAGATCAGTTGTTTTACAAAAATTAAATAAATTACGTTGCATCAGTGTTCAGTCCTTAAATGCCATATATGCAATAAACAGTTTTGGGGGCTCTGTAAGGTGGGAAAATCCTTTTACTAATTTATCCCAAGTATGTTGAGCCCAGGCAATGCTACTACCGAAACGTCAGTAACAACCCTGTATAAAAACACCACATCAGCACATCCTAAGATTATTAAAACAGTTTTCCTCCAAACCTACCACCAAAGACATGGGCCCAACACACACCTGGTTCTACACCCAACAAATTGACACGTAGCCACCACCCTGCCCTTTTCCCTTTTATAGAAACTTTTGGGCATAAGGAGGGGGCGACACCTTGTGGTGCCAAGTGTTGCATATAAATTTCGCAGGGACACAAACTTACAGTAAAACAGAAGCAATCACATTTTCCTTGTGAGACCTCAGTCCACTCTACTAGCCTCATTGAAAACAATCAGTTTCATGACCAATTTACTAACCACAGTGATAATTAGGAAGGGTTAAAGGAAAGGAAAATGTTGGGCTACATATATAAAGAGAAGATATCCAGGCCATAAGGAAATGTCAAGCCTCTGGGTATCACAGCTGAATTACAACGATGATGGCATGTAAACTTTGCAGCACAGAGTAAAGGCAACAGCTGGTTAAAAATTGATGCCGGTGGCAGCAGGCAGGCAGACAGGCTCATAATGACATTGCAGAAACAGCCCAAAACTAACAATCAAGCGCACCTCAAAAGAACCCCCCGCCCCCACCCACCCACCCTCTCCCTGGGAGACATCAAATTTTTTTTGTGTTTTTTTTTGTTTATTGTCTCAATTTGATTTATGTATGAAGCCCAGCCAGCACACTGCATGCTCAGCGCATCACCATCTACCATTAGTTGTCACTCTGCGACAGCGCAAGCTGCTGGAAGCCACAGCAGGCACTCCTTTACCCTCGGACAGAAAAGAGCGGGGCAAGGGCAAGCGTCAGATAAATAAGTGAAGGCAGGTCTCATCAGTTCGTGTTCTCTCAAATGAGTGCGCTTGAGGATCGATCAGGCTCAGGGATTGTGCTCCGTCTCCACCTCAGACCCAGGAATTGTGCTTGCACTGAGGCATCTCCATTCCCCTTTGCAATAAAGCTGGAAATAGCAATGTGTTGCCATGAAACCCCTCTCTGCCCGTCTTTCTCCCGCTCCATCACTTTTCTTCTTCCTCGGTCTCTCCTCTCATCTTCTTGCTCTGAGGCCTCCCCGCAGCTGTTTGTCTTCTCTGCATCTTCCCTTGCTGCACATCGGAGCACCATCTCACACCTTCCTCGCCCTCCTTATTTACACTTTACCAGCACTCTTGCTGCTTTGCCTCTCTTAAAAAAAGAGTCTGGAAACATCTGCACACTTTCATGACTCATTAGCCCCTCAACATGTGATTATTTAATGAGCGGGGCGCACGTTGAAGCCACTGCCACAATTAGCATGCTTACTCTCCTTCCTCGCCTCTTGGCATGTCTTTTATTAGTGTTTTCAGCATTTGATTTATTCTTTCATTCCAGTACTTTGATTTTTTTCTTCTGCCTGCACAGCCTCCAAATTGCACTGTTTTTGCTTTAATGTCATTTCATTCTGTAACCAGTTATTCCCTATGGCCTCAGTTTGAGTATGATTTTCTTTTCCCCCTCAGGTTTTCAAATGATCTCGTCTCAGATTCCGCATAAAATCTCATTTTGCTTTTTGTGCCATTCTCCTAAATCTACATTGTAGTACATTTGGCAACAGACAAGAGTTCAGCATATCCTTTGTCAATTTGTCCCTTCTCATTGTAGAACATTGGTATAATCCTTTTCAGATTACAGAGCAACAATAAATTAGATTTTGTTTCCCTATAGTCATTGTCTGCGTCTCTCCTTCTTGGTATTGTATATTTAACTGAATCATCAAGACCTGTACAAAGCTAAATGCTCAATCCCTGTTGCCATGAGGCATGACCTGTATGAGATTCTCAAGGTACCGCGAGTAAAATGACCATAAAATTACTTTTCTTGACCCAATTGTTCTAATATTAAAAATAATATTTTTTATATAAACAAAGCCTTGTTTATATGTCAAAAGCTGATTTCACACTGTTGCTGTTTGGCTCACTTTGAATAGACCAAAGTAAGTTTCTGTAGACGGTTCACTTTGTTTGGCAGCTGTAATTGCTCATCTGAACTCCTCTTCAGAACAAACAAGGGAACAAATTGACTCTTGGTTTAATTTGAAAGGATCTCTTTTTGCAGTTCAATTACCACAGGAAAACAAACAGACTGAACCAAAGAGAGGAAGAGGGAACAGAGAAAGGATGGACATATGATTGAAATATAAATATATGATCTGAACTCTTTAGTTCTTGCAAGACCTCCCAAAGCATCTGTATAACCATAGCTGCATGTGGTCTCTTGCTCTCTGTTGTTTTTCTCAGTAATGCGTCTTCCATTGAATGTATAAAGAGCAGCATGCTGTGCAGCCGCTGCTTCTGCCTCTGCTCTTACTGAGTAGCTTGTTGTGATTGCGCCCCAAACGAGGAGCTGATATAAGTGAATAACTTTGTCAAACGGTTTGGTCCCCTTTCAAAAGTGCAGCGTGAAAACGAATACAACCTGATTAGCATTTCTGTCCCAATTAAACTCAGTTTTCTTGGCCTATTGATGTAGAGTTGATGCGTAACCCCAGTTCAGATGTAGATATTTTGTCTAAATCTAGAAGTAACAAACCATCTTGGCATAAATTGGTCTGGCTTATGTGAGATATTTGCATGTACCAGTGAAAATCATCAGGGCAATAATTTAGATAATTTTGGGGAGTTTTTTCATCTGGTTTCCAGTTGTGATAGTGAAATAAAAATAATATTTGAAAGAGGTATGTTTTGTGTTTCTAAGAGCAGTTCTATTTTTAGTGTTTTAAAGAAGAGGTATGGTTTTCTGCATTTTGTTTTGGATATTTTTATGGTTCTATTTACTATGCAATTACAAATAAAGTAAGATTTAAATTTGTTAGAAAAATGTTGCCTTAATGGAAAAATAAATCTCTTTCTTCCTCAACTGGCTGTACTGAAAGGCCAAATACGCACCACTCCTAATTTGCTGTCGGGAACCGCACAATATCAATCGAGGGGCCACAATTGTCCCCTGGGGGCCACACTTTGGACACCTCCTGATCTAAAGTAACTATTTCAGACATAAAAAATGTTTTACTTGAAAGCAGTTATATACCAATTGAAGCCGAGACGTTGTCACAGACTTTTATGGGCCATTTAGGCCTTGATTCAACTAACAGCAGTAAGTGCTCACTGTGGCTGTTTCTGACATTTTACTGAAATGACGTTTAACTGCAAAGACAGAAATTGTATTTTTGAAATTGCCTGCCAGTTTCATATGTGTTGTTGCTCTACCACAGCTGACTCAAATGACCCAACTATCTCCTCAGCATGTCAAAGTTCTGCAGAGTTGGTTTGCCAACAAATGTGATTGTGTGTGAACCAGGGTATGAACTTAAAACATGCAGGATGTTGGCCTTTGAGAACTGACTCTGGACATCACATTTTAAAGCACTTTTATGCCCTGCAGCACCGACCAGCATTTTATCTTTTGCAGAAGGACAATGGATCAGTTTGGTTCTAATGCATTAAAAAAATTTTTTTTAAAATAATGATATAATTTTATTTGTAAAGGATTCCATTCATGTGAAGCTGAATTTGCCTAATTTTAGTAAAGGGGATTCAACTTAGTGGAAGAAGAATGATATTTTTTTGCACCACAGCTAATTGATTGATTCTACACCTAAATGTTTTTAGACATTCCGTAGCTGATGTATAAGGTCAAGCCTTAGTCTTTTGTGGCTAAGAGGCTTTTTCATAAATATTTGTCGTGCTGGATCAGAGATCCACCTCTGTGAATATTATGCAAACACGCCTTTCAAAAGTTGGCCAGCCCTTTCCTTAAATTGCTCTGGGGCTCTTGTTGTGTGTGTGTGTGTGTGTGTGTGATGTATCTGTCCTTCAGACACGGACACTGTGCTTGTTATAAATTGAATACTGCTTTAGCCGTCTATCAAAGCAGCAGATTGTGTTTCTGTGACAGAGGTCACAGATCTGGATGGTTCCCAGGATTTAGCCTGGTTTAGATGTCAGTATACTGGCAAGATGAAAGTTGATTTAACGACCTTAGATCTTCAAAAGCGGAGCCACTGGGCATGTCAGACATACACATTTATCTGTGTGCACACAATTTGTGCCGTATCTGGGTACTCCTTTCTTCATATCTGACTAATTTTCTTTTACCACTGCTCATCTCCCACAATTGCTGACCTCCTGAACTCTCCTGTCGCTTCATCTGTGTTCTTCTTCTCTGGCTGCCTCTTAGCTTCTCCTTGGGCAAATAAAAGGCAAGGATATACGAGTTTCCTGAACTATGAGCAGCTCTCATACCTCTTTTAATTAGTCTGGTCCCTCAGTGTGGCTGCACAGCATGACAGTGTAGGTGGAAGCTAGTGAAGGAATGAGGATACTGCTGAAGTCTGCATTTTAAAGGGGGAGGAATGTTTTACCTGCTTCCATGGGCTGGAAGCAGGTAATATGGATATGATGTTATTGTTATCGGACACAATATAAATAAACCTTCAAGTGTTACATTACATGAGCTGACTGTATGTTGTAACAGTTGAGTTTAAGTGTGCTTATTTTGCTCTGCACCATTTTATTTTTCACTCATTATTTGCCAGATAGTTTATTCTGCTGCCAAAATGTTATCATTGACTTTGTTCATTCATAAAATGTTATCAGTTTTAGATTAGTTACTCTAAAGGACATTGCTGCCTAAATTTAACTGCTGATAATTAGAAATGTAAAATACACAAAGATCTGTTTATAACCTGTACAGCACTGACATGTGGGATTCTGGGTTAATCTACATCTTGATTTGGTAACTAGGTGTTACCGCTTCATACTACTTTTAGTATGAAAAATAGTTAGATTTATTGTGCTTATTTCTTGGTAAAGTAGATGTGGCTTATGTACATAATCATAAAATGCTAAAATATCACATATAATCTGTGTATATAATTTCTCTGGGTTTTATATTGCACCTAATTTTCATTAATCTACCTGTAACTAATACTAGTTTTACCAGAAATGAGAATGCATGACCCTAGATCAAATCAAAATAACTGTGATTTCCTGCTCAAAGCTCAAAATAAACATCTTAGTTCCATTTCCTGTTTCAAAATAAGAGTTTTTTCTGCTAGCTTTAAATAAGGCATTTCAATAAATTCTTTTACCAAAGTTCCTAAGTTCATTCAGTCCTTTTAGTTTTTATGAGCTTATAATTTATTTATTTATTGTGAAATTTACATTATCGTTTTGTAACATGTCTACAACAGTGATCGTAAAAATTAATTTGCAAGTTTGAAAATGTCTATTTTTGAGTTAATGCAGCAATTTGATTTTGATATTTCAAATGCTGGCTTTTATTTGACTATAGGTTTGTAGTAACAAGACTGCACAAAAAAACATTCAACGGTACGACTACAAACCGTCACGATCAACACAATCAGACATTTTTTTTTTCAAGCTATAAAGCATATTATTATAAATCGGTGATCAGAGGAATGTCACTGAATGTAAATCAGGTTGTTGCTGCGGTGCAGGGTTGATAATGCTGGCTAACAGGAGCAGCTCCGGAGCCTTTGCCCCTGCATGATGTCATACCTCTTCACCGCAGAGTTTGATTAACAGGGGAGCCTTAAAGTCAGCAGCTGAGATTTATTAGGTGTTATTCATACTGGGATCCCACACAGACAGAAAAATAAACAGAGACGTTCAGGTGTGAGAGAGACGAAATACCCAGACATATGGACTTGAGTACAAAAGAGGGAGACAAGAAACAGCATAGAGAAAAGTGAAGGAGAAGGTGAAGGAAGTGCAGACGGGACAAATCTGGCAGCTTTCCAATCTGAAATATGTCCCGCTCCCAGCCCTGCTGTGATAAATCGATGACATCCGTTCACCACAACTATCTGCAGCTAAACATGAAACATTTTTGAACCTGTGTGCTCAGTGATCTGTGTGCTCAGACCAAGAAAGAAGTATTTACTTTCAAAGGAATAATTCAAAGATCATTTCAGACAAGATAACTTGCCATGAAAACACACAATTGTTACATTTTCATGTTTGGTTTTATGTCCAGTGGATAAATAAATTCTAAAATAAAATAATATAGCATACAGGATAGATACTAGACACTTGATTATAGCCAAAAAACAGAGAAGCAATGGCATTAGCACAAGTAAATTACATTTAATTTCTAATATATTTATCTCTTAAACTGAATTCACCTGAAAGTAGCAATATTAAAAGAAATACTGACTATTCTGCAATATTCTTGTACATTTTACTGCTTCACCATCACATTAATCTTTAGCCTAACTGTAAATAATAAATAAGATTAATATGTTGATTTCTTTTTAGCATTTAAAAATAAGCATAAGACCTTTAAAAAGAATAGATTGAAGTAAAAATAAACAGTAATCATATAGAGTTCACTAAAAGATAAAAACTCAATACAGGATACCTATACTTAGGAGAACAAGTACCGAAGTTTGTGTTTGGTTATCTAATTCGGTGTCGTAACAATTCTTGGCAATGACTATTACACTGTTGGAAAACTTGTTCTTTCCCTTTAATGGTATCGTGTAAGGAAAAATACACCCATGGCTTTGTTACAATCATTTTATGCTAATTTTAGATTTAAAAAACTATAAAATTTATGGTAAGAATTTCAGAATAACACGATGTACTACTTAACATTAAATGTAAAGTCTATAAATTGGCCAATGATACAAACACAGTTCTCACTCAGTACAACACAATAGTAGAAACAAACAGTCTGACAGAAAAGCTAGTAAAAAATTGACCAAACTGTGCAGCATTCACTAACTCTTCATTTAGCCTTGGTCTGAAATCCTCATTCATTCATTGACAAACCTACAGACTGTTGCCTCAGAGGTATTTACCACTCTGCCTTTATTCTGTGCTTGTGTACAAAATGTTGAAATTGCTTCTTTTCCATACATTCGCCTCGAGCTACATTTACATTCAAGGCGAACACACGTGGACGCCCAAGGAGACCTTGATGTGCTCACAACAAGTTTAACATTTGCCACCTTACAAAGTGGCTTTGCAGGCCAGCAAATCAGAAGTCTGAGACATCTGAAAATTGCCATACCCCCACCCATCATGGATGTAAAAAGCTTTCTGTCACCTCATATTTCTGGAGGATCTCTCTGTTCCTCCGTCTGTTTTTTCCTTGCCCCTTTTCATTTTCTCATTGCGGTGTCTCTTCCTCCCTTTCTCACTATGTTTTTTTTCTTTTCTCACCCAATCTGGCCCATCTTTATTCACAAACAAGATGAGCTTGCTGTTTCTGCTTCCGCAGAGCCAGGTAATATGTTTCAAAGTAATGGAAGATATTCTGCTATCTGAACAGGGGGCCTGTTGTAAATAAGAAAGACCTGGGTGGCTTTCAGATGTAAGTAATAGCTCTCTATATAGTTTGGGCTGCCCTCTTTACTATCAGGGTGCTTCACAGGTTCAATTCAGCTGGCAATCCTAAATAAGACACACGTCCTAAATGTGTATTTTTGCCTGATGGATTAAAAAGGAAGCTCAGAACTTTATCAAAAATGGATCCAAGTGGAAGCTTTCAGTCTAACAACGTTCCTTTATGAACAGCAAGCAATGTTCTTTCTGTGTGAATTAAGGCAGATTATGTGGGGAAGCACTTCATTGTATCTGACAGCACTTTTGCTTTATGTAGTGAAATTTCTGCAACAATCATAGCCTCATTTTTTCCTTCAAGTCCTTTTCTCAATGAAGAGCGCTTTCATCCCAATGTCCTTCTCAGCTGAAGTCTAGATAAACTAAACATTTCCTATCAGCAGAAGGAGCTCATAATTCATGTTCAATGGTCAACATACTGTATGTATAGCAATAGTAAGCAAAATAGCAAAAAGGCAAGTGCAAAATGGGTTTAGATTTGCATGACACAAGAAAACTGGTGAAATTAATGCACACAAAGATGCCAAACACGTAAATTCCTATATCAAGGAATATGGAGGTGAGGTAATTTTAATAGAGACCTTTAGGATTTATGGATGTGAATGTGAGAATATAAAAAATTTGTATCGCCTACCAAGAATCAGATTATTTAGCGAGTTTACACAAATGTGGACTTTCAGCACATCATAGAAAATGAAGATGTGGCAGAAAGTTATTACTCGAAACCAGAGCAGGATTTTTCTTTGCTGTGGCTTAAATCTCGTTACAATGATTCATGGGTTGCACAAAATTGTGTAATTTCAGTAACCTAAATTTTGTGAAAGATCAAAGCAGAAAATCTGGTCCTTTTTTTTGCTTGCTTATTTGACTCAATGGAGCATACTGGGAAAAAACCCCCAAAAAAACCATTCAGCTCTAAAATAGGAAATATATTTAGACAGCTGTGACCAATCCTGGGATTTCTCAGGATGATGTTTTAATATGGTAATATAAACTGGACTGTGTGACTATAACTGCCACTTTATTAATTGCTGGCCATTTTCATGGAGCATTAAATAGCACAAGCATATAAGCAGATTTAAAATGTTAGTGCTGTGGATGTTGTGTGTAGTTGTGCACCGGAGGGAAGGATTTTATAATTTTTTTTTCTTTTAATGCAGAGCAATCAGTAGCTTTTAAGTCAATTTCATCATCCAAAATTTAACCAAGTGCTGTCCAGATTTTGGACAGCGTGACCTCTTTGAAGGTGACAGAGGATGCAAGATTTAAAGATGGCTCTCTACAATCAGGTCTGATGGTTAGATGTATCTGCCATGTGTCAGCTGGACATTAACACCATTGTATACGAATCCTCTGATGAACATTACATCATTCTGCTTCAGTGTATCTTTTGAGTCTTAAAAACACCCACTCATCTGGGTTTTTCAATCTTGTACTTATAGCTCACAAGCAACAAAAGAAAGTGACAAATGAAGACTCGTGCCATGAAGCAGATGCAAACTGACAACGTTTTCCTATTGCGAGGGGAAAAAACATTTATGTGCGACTCAGCATGACAGGTTGCAGGCTAAAACCTTGGTAATATCTCTGTGGCAGAAAAACAGGCCTTTGTCACCTGAAGGGTAGCCTCATTTCTCATTCAAAGGGACTTATTCACAGACACTGATTGGCCTAACACCTCCTGTGATAGCAGTTCTGGTGGGTGTGGGGAAGAGGAGGTGGAGGAGGGTGGACAGCAGCGACGTGGAGTGATGGAGAGACTGACAGCCACTTGATTGATTAATGAGCCTTTTTGGTGGTGCACTATTGTGAGGAAAGGCTGTGTGGACAATCCGAAGGGGGAAGAAAGAAAATAGAGGACGAGCGCATTACAAAAAACAAACATGAAAAGACTTCTTCAGGAAAAAAGCTAGAAACAAGTGCAGATTGGCAGCCAATTTTGTCCAAATATAGATAGACAAAAAAAAAAGGTTCCAAGGAAGATTAGGACTGAATGACAGATGGGTTGGACGAGTCATCCACCATGAAAAGAGAGGGCTGGGCTTGGAAAGGCTTCTGACAGGGATTGAAAACAAGATGTGACAGCTTGGCTTTTTCTGTTTGTATGTGCGTCTTTTTGTCTGTTGATCCTTATATAACAATCTCAGCTGTCTGTCTTTCGTCCCATCACATATACAGTAAGTGCAGGAAGGGAGGACATCGCTGCGTTGTCTTGCCTAACAGACTGCATGTTAGGCCACAGGGCTGGTCAGCAAGTGTTGATGACGAGGCAGTGTTGACTTCTCAAATATGCGTTCAATCTTGACAAACTGTTGATGACAAACTGTTGACGATCAGTTGAAAAAGCGGTGCATTGTTTTGATGCACCGCTCAAGTCCTGAGTTCAGACCCAGGACTTGAGCTAAGAGGCTGAACCATGAGAACCTTCAAACTTGGCTAACTTTTTTTTTTACTGTGAATTTTTATTTTTGTTTTTTAATTATTCCTGGCCTGTTGCTCAAGAATTCTGACTTCCAAAGGCAAATTGAATGCACCGCCGAGGAAACCGTCTAGTGATAAGTACACACATGGAAATGAGAAAATAAATTAAATAAAAAACTTCTGTTTTTGCTGTTTTCTATTGCTCTACTTGCTGCTATGACCTTAGATATTATTTGGCTTCTACTTAGTTCCCTTCTGGTTAAATTGGATTTTCCTGCTAATGTGCTTGCTCAGGATGAGGGATTGCTGATGAGTCAATGAATCAGCTGGACTTGCTCACATAACTTTGTAGCTATTGGCATATTATCAACTACATTTTTGTTGTATTATAATAACAACTAGACTGAATTGCATCTCATTGTAGTAGAAATCACTGGGCAGATTTTATTGTATTTTTCTACGAACTTGGGCATTAATTGGACACGTTTATAAAGTGCCTTGAGATAATATTTGTTCTGAATTGATGCCATGTAAACAAACAGAATTTAATCTGTATTTCTATTTGTTAAGTACATAAGTGTTATTGTCATATTGAGTGGATTTAGAGGAGGACCAAAGTGCAGACTGTAGACTCAAATGGACATAAATAATTTATTAGCAAAATGGAGAACTTATAAAAACTGAGCCAGACAGGTAGCAGCAGGGCAAAAACAATGGAGGATTCAAGAAACAGGACGGCAGATGAGCAAAATGAAAGGAGCAATGTTCACTGGGGAGCTTAAATATACTGCTAAGGGAGTGGAAATGATAAAGGAAGAGGAGCAAATGACAGGTAATCGGTTGCAGCTGGGGAACGGAGCATGGATGGGCAGGTGAGGCGAAATGTATCAGCTGGGATTCAAACCAGGATGAGTGAGAGTAAAGAGGAAAAAAATTGTAAAAGCCAAGAGAAATCTAATAATATGGTGAACAGAAACATTAATGCAAATAAATAAATAAATCCAAAATACCGTAATTTTCAGACTACACGCCGCTACTTTTTTCCTCACACTATGAACCATGTTCCTTATGGCCCTGTGCGACTTTTCTGTAGATTTTTTTTCAACCACGAGGGGGCTCTCTAGCAGGAAGTGAATCACTGGAAGTTAAAATTAGAGATCAAAGAAGAAAGTGCTGATTTTCATTTAGCACAAGCACATGCTAGCAGCAGGCACGACGGAGAAATGTTTTCAAACTCATATCCCCTCATCATGGAAACCACACGAAGAAGTTCATATGATGCAGCTTTTAAATTGAAGGCTATCGATCTGGCAATACAGATCGATAGCTTCTGCACGTAAACTCGGCGTGAACGAATCCATGGTTCGTAGGAGACGCAGGGCTGCGTCCTTAACAGCAGATATTTTAGCGTCCTTGTGGTAAACCGAGAGCGGCGGAGATACCAGCGCTGCGGCTTTATATATGTACGTTTCCACTTAAAAAAAAAACCTTTGTGAGTGCTGCGTAGAGTGAGGTGCGCTCTATAGTCCGGAAAATACTGTACTAACTAGACAAACTGAACTGACACAAGGGATAAAGCGAGATGGTAAGAAAACAATAAAAACACAAACATTAATGAAAGTAAAAGTATACCAAACATCTATGGATTATGAAAGCTACTGTTTGTAATTATTATTATTAATTGGGCTGCCCAGTGGCGCAGCTGGTAGAGCTGTTGCCTTGCAGCAAGAAGGTTCTGGGTTCCATTCCCGGCCCCGGTCTTTCTGCATGGAGTTTGCATGTTCTCCCTGTGCATGCGTGGGTTCTCTCTGGGTACTCTGGCTTCCTCCCACAGTCCAAAAACATGACTGTCAGGTTAATTGGCCTCTCTAAATTGTCCCTAGGTGGGAGTGTGTGTGTGTGCATGGTTGTTTCTCGTGTCTGTCTGTGTGTTGCCCTGTGACAGACTGGCGACCTGTCCGCGGTGACCTCGCCTGGAACGTTAGCTGGAGATAGGCACCAGCAACCCTCTCGATCCCCAGTAAGGGACAAGGGTGTTGGAAAATGGATGGATGGATTGCTTATTGCTTATTGATAATTCAGCTTTGCAAACACCTGGCTGCTACTCAGTAGTTATATTGTAGGGTCAGTGTTTTTGTCCTTGGCTGTATCTTTGGTTCGGAGTCAAACGGGTCGGCACCGCTGTAACTGACACCGGCTGTATTGTTCACCTTCTGCACCACCATCTGTTGAAACCTCCTTCCTCCCTGCCCTGCGGCGTCCATCGCTCCGTCTCCTGAGGTCCTGTCTTCATTATTTACACTCGGGGCCCGCGGCGGAGGCCGACTAAGCTCATTTTGTCTCCGCCAGCTGCCTCTTGTGAGAAGCACATTAAGTGATAGTCACATGAAAACAAAACAAATTTGATATATAAACACAGGCAGATATGGTAATTACTTGAGCCGTTTTTGTCTCCACCTCTTGTTTGCTCGCTGCTATCTTTACGCTCTGGGACAACTTGCACAAACTCGAGATGTTGTGAAGAAATTTGTGCCAGGAAGCATTTCACAACTCTTGACTGCAGAGATAGTCCCTTCATAGTGTATATTTTATGCTAGGCATCTTCATTGAAGAATCAAAGTGGAAGGTAAGGTATTTGTTTCTTTTAAAGAAAAATAAAAACAACAAAGTCCCTTACTGTCTTTTTCAACATACACATATTGTTTTCCCAAATAATCCTATGTACTTGCAGCAGAGGCAGCTTCTGGGAGCCCAAGTCTCAAATGAATGTTGCTCTATTTAATGTGATAACATCAATGCAACTTTGATACTTCTGCTCACTTGAGCTTTTTTGCTCAGTACAGTGCAACCAGGGAAACAGGCAGTTAAATTCTGCTGTTGAAATGCATCATTATTCGTCTGTGCTGTGCTTTAGCTCTAACTTTGTTTTCTTGCTTTTGTTTGGTTTATTTACTAAGTTGATTCTACAGGGCCTTAAAAGCTTTGGCATGTTACAAAAACAAACTTCACTATTTCTGTTTTTCAGATTTTGTGTGACCAAAGCATCATAGTTCATATTTGTGAAGAGGATGGAAAAGAATGAATGGCTTTCAAAAATGTAAACGGATAAAGCAAAAACTGGCTTAAGCATTTGTACTTAGCAGCTCTTCACTCTGCAAGCCCTAATGGTCCAGTGGAAATACTTCCACTCAGAAGTCACCAAAGTAAGACAAGGTGGTGGCCGAGTGATGCTGTGGATATGCTTTTTTTTGACCCAGCACAGCAGAAAAGTTGGACACAGTTAGGAAGATGGATCAAATTAAATACTGGGGAACTCTGATTAAAAACCCGCTGGAGACAGAAAATAGTCTGGAGAGTGGTTTCAAATATAGCAGGATGAACCCAAACAGTCACGTCTGAAGTAGAGCTGTTTAAATCAAGGCACATTAAAATATTAAAGTGCAAAATCTATGACCTAAATCATAGGTCATAGATGATTTCCAATGCTTGAAAAATCGATGTACACGACACTCTCCTGTCAACCTGACTGATCTTGAGGTATTTTGAATGAGCAAAACACACAAAATCAGACCTGCAGCTACAACATCAGCAACAAAATTAGTAAAGTTTCACTCAGTACAAACGTGTCACTGTTATTAATTTGTGCTGGTCTTTCAAGTGAAAAAATAATTTTTTTTTGGTAACGTGTGAAAAGGGTTCAATGCGAATTGAGACTTTTTACAAGGTGCTGAATGTTTAGCACTTCTACCAGCTTTGGTCGTCTGTAGTAACGACTCAAAGAGAGAAAGAAGTACCTAACTTTACTTGGCAGGCTTTCCTGTGTAAATTTTTCAACTTTTTTGTTGCATATGTTGGGTTTTTTTACAAGATATTCCATCTTCTTATGTAAGTGATAAAATCAAGCTTAATAAAAATGCTGGTGATTATTTACATAATATGTGTTCTGCATTTTGCAGGCTTTTTTTCCCCAGTGCAGCCCTTTAATGGACTGATGACTCGTGACAAACAATCAGCTCTTAAGACAATTAATAATGTTTATTTGAATGTTTGTGACTTAACATCAGCATCCTTAAAGTCTTGTCATCTATGAAAGACGGGTTGTTTTCTTTCTGTCTTCGACATGGCATGTTGCTATTGGTTTCATCACCTTGGATACAAAGTAATTTAGAGCACTGCTGAGTGAACCAATTTATTTTCAGCAACACTTTAATGTGAAGCAGGAACACTGCAGATTCAACACAAATCCTTAATTGTAATTTCAATGGTTCTGTCTTGTCCGTGTCGTGAAATGGCTAACTGCAGTTCATCATGACCCATTGCAGTTCTCTGCTTAAAACTCATTCATGGGGAAAGAAGAAAAAAAATCTAAAGTTTGTGAATTCACGTTCCCTTTTCTTGTTTGCCTTCAGGTGCAGCAAGATGCCGGGTGTGCAGCCGAAGTACGGACTGAAGTTCTTGCTGGCCCTGATGATGCTCCATACAGCCGATTCAGGTGAGTACTTATTACCAAGGGTAGACCTTATAGGAGAGAGCATGCATGCCTTTAGATTTTCATTTTGTAGCTTGGCAACAGCTGAGCTGTTGAGGTCTGAACGCATCGACTCCATCTCACAGTTAACTTTCTCTATGTTCAAGGTAAAGAGCTGAACAGTTCAACAAGACAATGCTGCTCTGTCTTGATTTTCTGTTTGCTCTATGGGCTGGTAAAGAGGTACGAAAGGTGTTCTTCCAGGTCATTATTAAAAAAAAAATCCACATTGCTTTAAAATTTGCCATGGTAACCAAAGGACTAAATGGTTTAACCCTTCTCCTCCTGCCTTATAACTACAAGGCATCCTCATCAATTTGTAAGAGATTTGGGTTTTTAGTTATGCTTCACAGAGTTCAGCCAGCTGCTGTTGTGTGTAAATAATGAGTGTTAGGAAATCTGCCCAAAGTCTTAATGACCATTCGACCAGAAAAAAAAGCTTTCAATAAAACCTCCACATGTTGAAATTTGAACATTTTAAAATCACACATTAGGTAGAATTTCCAGATTTATGAGAAGCAACATAAAACCATGGGGAAACTCAGCCTTTAGGTCTCATTCTAACCAAGAACCAGCTTTAATAAGAGCTGTCACATTTTCAAACCCTGTGAAAGTGACATCATCAAAAATGGCTCACAGCTTGCTTTAAACTTAGCTGTTGTTTTCCTTTCGAACTTAATTATTCATTGTGCAAAGCTGATGAGAAAATTGCTTTTCAACCCCCTAATTTTTTTTCTCTACCAAACTGCCAAATTGCTTATTTGTTTATTAGCATAATTAAAGGTCACTCTGGTAAAAACAGAACAGCCAAGCATAAAAAAACCCCCTGAGCATTCAAAGATGATTTATCATAAAGGTAATATTAAAGCTTAACATGCAAATACCTTTGGTGGGATCAAACCCAACCAGGCACAGTTTTTTAGATCCCTCAGTCACACAGACATGTCCATTTCCTGCTTTGTCCCCTGCTCTTGTCTTAACACTTGGCAGACATCCACAGTGTATCGACCATCTCTCCAACTTTGACTTGTAATTACCCCAGCAGCTCTAAGAAGAGACTGAAAGCATGAGATGTAAAGATGCAGAAGCATTCTGATCCACAGAACTTACATTTATCTTTTAAGCCACGTCTAAGAAATTGAAATGTATTTTAGGCCTGATTAAACCTCAGAGACATTATATCCAATTCCAGTGAGGAAAGCTGATTAAAATTTCTTTTGATTCATCTAAAAAAAAAAAAAAAAACGCTGAAATTTAGGATATTAATCATGTAATTATACATCATCAAGTCATCCAAACTTTGGCGAGAGTCTTGACATTTTGTGTGTGTTTGCCTGTCTGTCTGAGTGACCTTTTGAAACCGCTGATGGTGATGAGCGAAGGACAGTGTGGCAGAGGAACAAGGGCCGGGGCATTCGCAGAGAATTGTGTGAAACTGTGAGTCATTTGTCAATCTGTGCCGAGGATCTGGTTGCCCCAGCTGCCTCCCGATCTGTCTGTTTGGCAGTTTTATCTGTCTATTCCAGGGGGCTCTGCAGGAAGCCGAGGGTGGGGAAAGTATTCACATCCGTCAGTCATTCTCTGGCCTCTCTGTACCCTGCCTGTGCACTGCTGATGGATATCTGTGTGTATCTACATGTGTCTCTGCGTATATAGGGCAGACTTCACGCCCCCGCGCCGCTACCCGGTGTCCTCACCGACCGTCTGCTTCGCTCCGCGTCGTAGTTTTTTTCTGCTCGGTGTTGACTCAGGCTTCAAGTTTGCAGGAGTGGCGAGAGTAAAAAAAATCCAATCAGCTTTCCTGTGTGTCTATATGAAAGTGTTAAAAAACCCCAAGAAACTCTAGCTGTGTTACAATATCCTGATTTACCTTGTATTACCTCCTCGCGTCATGGATTTTGCACTAAGCAAAAAGTCACAGGGAGGTAAGAGGACCACTGGGAGGGCTGGCATTAAAGCTCACCCCGTGACACCCCGCTTGACGGCGCAGAATTGGAAAAAGGGTGGGATGTGAACGCAGAGAGCAGATTAAGGAGGGGGTGTTAAGCTTTTTGCATCCGTGTGTGTGTGTGTATGCATTGGTAATACTGTGCTTGCACTTTTAGCGCCACTACTCCATCGCCTGTGTATCGTGCTTGTAAATTTTAAGATGTTGGGAGCTTGTCACACAAGATAAATGCACTGTAATTCCACTGAAGGTGCAAAATTAGTCACACCAGAAGCTTAAGGGGAGTTTCTGTAAATCCCACTGCAGCCTGGTCTGAGGCGGGAAGAGAGCTGCTGTGAGAGGGTTAATATCTGACAGAAAGAGAGAGAGAGAAGTGATCATTCTGATGACCCTAAATATAAATACATTTCCTCCAGATCTCACCTTATTACTGAAAAGGTTTCACTTCTCTGAAGATCTTAGGGAAACATTAGTTAAACTGAAAAAAACATTATTTCTGAAAGTTACATACTGCAGCTTTAAACATTTAAAGAGCTCTCATAACACAAACATAAAGACATAGCAGCCAGTACAGTCTTTCTTTAACTGTGAAAGTTGCAGTAAAGACAGAAGGAAACTCAGTACAAACATAAACAAGCTTTCACAAATTTGCATTAAACCTACATTTTCAACCCCGCCTTCAAGTTTTCTTAGAAAAGTTATTAGTGAAGACATATATCTACTTTCCTCTGGTTATAAGCTCTTTATCTTATCCATGGTTTAAATTTTTTTTTGTCACATTTTCTATAAGTTAGTGGCATATTGTTCAAGTTGTATTACTTTTTGACTAGCTTAAAATTGTTGTTGTGAAACTGAGTAGCTTTTAAGTTATAGAGAAATAAAGTCATGTTTTCGAGTTATTCAGTGCAGGGTTGCAAAAGAAAAACTCAGAAGAAGTCTCTAGGAGGCAATTAGGGAGAGAAGTAGAAATCTCAGGCCTGACCCTATACAGTCTCTCCAGACATAAGCCTATGAACTGCACTTAACAAATCTGTTTGGTTATTTTTTGCTTATTTGCAGTGGAATTGAACTTATATTTAGTGTATAAATCTGTATTTTTACCCTTTTTGTACATGTAGCAATAAATCATACGAACAGAAAGGTGCTCAGTGAGCGCAACATGTCAAATCCAATTCTGAATTGGAGATATTTTTATCGACCAAACTATGGTGGAAATGTACCAGGACTTTCACAAGCAGTTCAGGCTTGGGGAAAAAAACTAAAGTAGATAATACATGGGGGTAGAAATGACTCAAACAAAAATAGAGATGACGCAATCCAGCATAAGATGTTGGTGAAAAATACAACGGGAAACAGACATGGAAAAGTTGAGAGGATGACTCCTTGGATCTCAAGTAAAGGAAATGAGAAGCTACAGAAACTATTTAAGGAGCGGATCTCGTGTGAGAGGATGTCAGCTTTCAGACTTCACTTCTGTTCACTAGCTTGTTTTCTGCCAGTGAACATGAGCACACAACCAAACACACAGGAGTGTTGCTTTAAACAGCTATAGATGCAGCTGGTGGTTGGAATCCGTCTTAATGTTTTTATATGCGCCTTTAGGATTGGGTTCACTTTGTGTTGACGTGTGCAGACCAGCGATCAGATAAAGCAGAACAGTATGGTTACTCATTTCATCTGATTTCTCAGAACCTCGTATTTTACCAGACGTGTTTTTTTTTCACAGTCGGGTACAAAACTGATTTTTGTGTGATGATAAACTCGGGGTGGGTCCTCCTAGACTATGAGTTTTGCTGAAGTTTGACTTCATATTCGGTTGTGTATGGAAAGATTTACCAGAGTAAACCTTATGAAGTCTTCAAGAAAATACCTATAATTGAAACAAATTATTTAAAGTGTATAATTTTTTTCGACTTAGTCCGTCTTTGCTGTCATTATTAAAATGTTGGCGAATATCATTGTTCATACTGTTGAACAGAATTGTTAATAATAATGAGAGAAGCAAAGGCAGGTGAAGAATAGGGAAGGTTATTGCAGACAAGAAAAAGAATAGGCAGGTATTTAAAAGTCAAAATAGGATACCCAAGACAGCAAAGAAAACATCCATCCATCCATTTTCCTACACCCTTGTCCCTTACTGGGGTCGGGAGGGTTGCTGGTGCCTATCTCCAGCTATCGTTTTGGGCGAGAGGCGGGGTCACCTGGACAGGTCACCAGTCTGTCGCAGGGCAACACAGAGACAAACAGGACACACAGCCATGCACGCACACACTCACACCTAGGGACAATTTGGAGAGGCCAATTAACCTGACAGTCATGTTTTTGGACTGTGGGAGGAAGCCGGAGTACCCAGAGAGAACCCACGCATGCACAGGGAGAACATGCAAACTCCATGCAGAAAGCAAAGAAAACATGGAAAATAAATTTTAAACTAAAGAGAGATCGGCGAACAAAAGATACATCACAACAACAGGAGAATATGATGGTACACGAGAAATTCACAACTTCACACGCATAAGGGGATAATTGCACATGAGCGAAACATTGAGCGTGCTAATTACAAATCGTGATGATGTGAAATGGAGAAACAGGATTCAAAATAAACCAACAGAGACAAGAAAAGAAACTTAAAGATGGCTTTAAGCAGTATGTTGTCATCACTGCCCTGGACATGGACGCCATGATGAGCACCATCTACGCATGGCTGGACAATCCAGTGAAGTTTGAAAAGTCTCATGGCGTTAATAACACCCTGGACACTGAGATTATGCCGAAGTCTGATCACAGCAAGGACGAGGAGACTCACATCCTAATTGTGGAGGGCTTTCTGCTTTACACCGATCAGCCTTTGATTGACGTGTTTAACCAGCGTTACTTTATGTCCATCCCCTATGAAGAATGCAAAAAGAGGAGGTGCTCAAGGAACTACAAGGTGCCTGACCCACCTGGCCTGTTCGATGGCCATGTCTGGCCCATGTATGAGAAACACACACAAATGATGTTTCTCAGTTTAGGGGAACGTACTGGGAAACAATCTTTCACCTGGCTTGTGTCTAAAAGAGTGGGATCAAGTGGCTTTGCAATAACTGAAGGCAGAAGTTGGGACATTTACTCAAATGTTGTTGGTTTTTTTTGTAACTTTGGTAGCCGCTTTGTTACTGGTATATATAAAAACTAAAGATTCTTCAGTGCATAAATCTGGTCTAATTAGGAGAGGCGGCTCTGGGGTTGGGATGAACCTGAAGTCCATGGAGACCTTGGTGGAAAAGAGGCCCCATCCTATAAAGGCCCCTATCCAAGTTGAGGGCACTTTTGGACAATACCAGCCACCTCTTGTGCGCTGGTTTGTCCCAGCAGAGAAACACTCTCATGGACAGATTCCTGTCAGTGGGATGTTTAACTGAGAGGCTTAGGAACTCCTTTGTGCCACGGCCCATTAGACTCTCTAATGCTGCTCCTCGTGTGAGGAGGATGGGTGGGAAACAAGGAAATTAATGTTTCTTTTTGTCATAGTTTTGATCTTTTTTTATGTTTATCATATGAGGTTTTTAATCTAGTATTTGTATGGAAGGTTGTGTCTGTATGTTAGCAACAGACGACCTCATAGTTCCCCTATATTAAGAAAGTCTCACCTAATCTACTGTATATAAAATGAGTGTAAAATTAAGATTCCATTAGAGTCCACACATGCCTCACTACCTTCCTTGTTCCTTTTTTCCTTTAGGGAGTGATAATTAAGGCTTATTTAGAACAACTGAAATTGTTCCGCCTCCCTGTCTGCAGACAGACCACAGACCAGTCATGTGGACGTGATCTAAATGTTAATTCACATTGTATAATAGTGTAAAAATATGTCCCCAATAATATTAAATACTGTTATCTTAGGTACAGAACTTATCAAATGTGGCTTTTTGGCTTGCAGATGATAATCCACAGCTAAAACTAATTAAACTGTGGAAAACCTGGAAAATTGATGCTTACTGATGTTCTTTAACCAGCATTACTGAGACTGATCGTCTTAATTCTTTTATAATACATGTATTTTTTTTTACACCTGCTTTCTTTATTTTATTTTTATTTTTTTTATTTTTTTTTGAGAATTTATACTCAGAATTCCGATTTTTTTTTTTCACAGAAACCTAAGAAATAATTTTAATTCTTACTTTTTCCCTAAGAATTTAGACATTTTTCCCCCGAATTTTAAATTTTTTTCTATGAATTTTTCAAAATTAATTTTTAGTAAACACTTGAGTACTTCTTGATAACATCCCATCGAGCATGTCTCATTTATGTGAGAAGTATTAACTCATCTAAAAAGTAATCTTAAGATGCATCATCTTTGAAGACAAATATGCAAATATCATTTAATTAAATCTGAATTAATTTGAGCTGCACAAACGACTTCCGCCACTTCTGAGCAAACTATCAGCCACAGTCCGGTTGTTTTGTTGTTTCAACTGTCATTTCTTAATTCGGTGATCAACTAATGACGACAAGCTTCTGTCAGACACTTATGTGTCATGATTTATGACCTGCAAATCCTTCTGCACGAACACACTCACACACACACAAGTAATACACTGATGCACAGGCGAAAGGAGCGGATTGGCTGCGGTGGATGCCCTCGATCAGTTTCGGTTACTCTTAGTCTGAATGATCAACATTCTGTCTTTATCTAAAAAAAAACAAAAAAAAAACATTTCTGCAGGAATTTTTGAAAACAACCGAAAAGAAAAAGAAAAATACAGAGAGGGAGGATGTGAAGCTGTGTCTTCAATTGTGTTCCTATTAAAATGAAAATGCCATTGCCGCCCAACCTGTGTCTGTGCAATTTGGCATCAGACATCAGAGCTGTTTTGGGTCATTTGCATACATCTACAAAGGGAATGAAGATGAGGCAATGCTGACAGATTTCTCAGCATTGAAATGCTGCAGGAGGAATATCTGCCCTCTCAAAAGAGAAGGTTATTAAAACACCTCTTATCGGTCTTGTTTTTGTTTTTTTTTTCTTTTTGTTGTTGTAGATATTCTCTAATGGGGGTATTTACATGATAATCACTCTATATTTCAGTAAAATTTACAAAAATTAGTAAATGTATGAAGTTATGTGTACTGAATAATTAAGTTGTATAGTGACTAATAGAATTTAAAACACAAGGAAAAGAAGTTGGATAAAGTTGGAGAAAATCAAGAAAAAATATATTTTATTTTGTTCTGAAGCTCTGGATCACACCATGAGACAATACTGCAAGTGAGAGGAGACAACAGTATTATTAATTTGAGGGGATTCATTTTAAGCAAAAATAATTTGAACATCTTATAACACGGCAGCTGGTTGTTTTCCTATCGCTGTAACATTTCACTCAATCTGCTTAGACCAGTCCACTCTGCTGTCCACAGTAACTCCCAGAAGTCTAGTTTATCCTACCTAAATAATAGCTGTGCCGTGTACAGACTATATCTAGAAAAACACAGGAAGTGTTGTGCTGCACTGATAGGAGACAGTGCCGAGGCCCACAGGAACAAAGGACAACAAGTGATTTCCGTCTATGCATTGAAAAGACGGAGAATTCAGAAAAAGTGAAATAATCCAATCGAAATAGAAGCGATCCAGGACAGATAGCTAAACTTCTGAAATGTTTCTATCAGCACCTTTCAGACTATAGCATGGAACTGGAAAGAATATAATTTCCCCATAAACTTACTGCAACCAGATGGGCTGACAGGATTTTAAAACAGAGTTAAAATTGAATCAAATGAGATTAATCAAATGTGTTGCCAAAGCACCATTTGACAGACATCTTTAGAAAGACCTGACATTAACAGATGCATTATTTTGTTGTTGTTATTGCTACTGCAATGACCTTAAAGCAGGTTTACTGTCTAAGACTCCACTGCTGAAGAAAACTGCTTAATGCTTGTTTTTGAAGTTTGCTTGAGAATATTTAAACAAGTCAGTACTGAAGGAATATAATCCGGTCAATCTCTTTAAATTTTCTTGTATGATCAATAACACCAGAGATTTTCTGGGTCATTCTTCATAAGAATCTGTTAGAAATAGATTTCTCTACAAAAACTGGTTTTGAGGGAAATATCTCTTTCATCAGCGCCAACAAAGGCAACACAAAGGCTTTTTTGAATTTCAGTGAATATGTTGAACATTTATTTATTCTGTCATTTTACATTACATGAAAAATCAACAACAATTAGCACATTTCTGCTGATAGTAAATCAACACAAATCAACTAATTTGTGTTGACTTGTATAGATTTAATGCTTCTTGCCTGATTAGGAATATATTTACAGATGAAAATGTTTTTTCAGTACATATTTTCTCCACTGTGTAGGTGCTTGTTCTATAAAAAAAAAACATGTTATTTTTCACAATATTTGTACAGTGAAATTATGTTTTGTTATCTTACTTTCAGAGGTAGGGGTGCTTTGGTTGCTCATAATAAAGCATAAAGACAAATATTTCACACAGACAGATAAACAAACAAAAATTCAACCATGTGAGAGCTACGCCTCTGACAATGTTTCCATGTAAAAGCAGATTTTAGACGGTGATGTTTTGGTCCATATTATTTTATATTTACCTACATTGAAAGAGAAAAATGTTTATAAAGTAAATTTTCAGATGAGGGAGGTAATCCTGACTCACCTTTAAGATGGAAATCTTTATGCTTTTAGCTGTTAGTCATTTGAATTCTTCGTGAATCTGAAAAGCATGATTAACATTTCACCATATTAATTAGAAAGGAGGAGGAGAAACTTTGACTGCTAATGTAGCCTAGTTGACTTTTTCTCAAAACGGAAAATTATGCAACATTAACAGAAAAAGTGCTTGGTAAAAAAAAACCAGCGGCCACATCCAACATTTTTCTCTTGGACTGGTTTTAGTTCTAATAGCCACTGATGAGGGTTCTGTACTGTGTCACATACGACTGGCTGTTGTGTTTTATTTTATAGGATTTATACAAAATTCACTGTAAAAAAACAACTATTTCTTAATCTGTGATATTTTTATTTCTCTGGAATAATTGCACTAAAATTAAAAGGTTGAATTTTTCTGAAAACAATTTTGAGATAATAACATTTTTATAAAATATGACACTTTTACAATTGAACAGTAACGAACAGGTTGCTGTTCGTTACTGTTAACACTATATGGTCTGAGAATTTGTATTCTTTGATATAAAACTACTAATATAAAAATCTGTGCAACTTGAAACTGCAACCTGGTCAATCTTAATGTAAGAATTGTGGATAAATACTAGTAAAAAAAATATGCCATTACACCATCATGTTTTGAACTCAGAGATGTCCAAATCTGGAGAACTGCATTAAAGGGAATCTAGCCTGACTGAGTAGGATGAAGAATGCTTCAAGTTTTGCTTTAGGTTTCATCTTTGTGAAAGAGGCGTTACTTTGCAGCCACTTAACCAGTCCAAATAAACAGAGGATAATCGAGCGCTCGCCTTAATTAGCCTTCCTCTGCAGTAGCCTGAGAGGACATTTTGGTTTCACCAAAAGAGACAAAATTACCGACATCTTAAGCTGCTTTTTGGATATTGGAAGAGTACTCCAGTTCTGCTTTTGTACTACTCCTTTGGGATTAAATAATTTTATTATACTAAAGTTTTATTCCTCCGACAAGCAGACCTCTTTCAGAACACGTTTTCAAAGTGCAAATACCAAAACCATTATTGGAGGAAAAGCTGTTTGTATGATCAGGCTAGTCGTTGTATGTTTTCCTTCTTTTCAGTCCCAATTCTGTTATTTCCTCTTCTTATTGTGCTTTCAAAAACCCTCTCGCTCTTCTTTTTTTTTTTTTTTTCACAGGTCGTCTCACTCGATGGGCTGAGCTCCTCTTGAGTGCTGAATCAGAGGCCATTTCAGAGCACAAATCCTGTTTGATATTGCCAGCCAAAGTAATATAGACCAGCTGGGGTGGGAGTTAGACAAGTAGCGCTTGTCTAAGCGATGCCACTAGGAGAAGCAAAGGAGTGGATATTTATGTGTGTTTATGTGCCTGTGGGGAGAGGAAAATGTGATGGGAGGGTTGATGTTAAGCTATCAGGGAAGAAGCACTCAACCTCTTACAGTGAACAACTGAAAAAGCATAACGGCTCCACGAATGAGCAGCGACAATTATTCATGTGCCTTTTTGTGTGTGTCTGTAAGTGTGTTCAAAGGCACACTGGCCAAAACAGAAAGGGATGATTATTGTACTTTCACGCGATCTAATGTCCTCAAATGTGAAAATATATACAAAGATTCCAATATGTTGCTAAAATTTGAGTGCCTAGTGTGTCACATTTTTGTCACAAAGTGACTTTTTGTTCCAGGGTCGCATCTAAAAGTTTCAGAAAATCAACCAAATTTTAATGTCAAACAAATTTAGGTTAATGAATAAATATATGTACTTAGGCTACATTACTGGTATTGCTTCCAGACCTATGTAAACAATAAATTACTGTAGCAGAACATGAAGCAGGCCAACAGGGCTCCAAACGCATCATGTCCCGATGAAAGGAATTCAAGAACAGATGAGAAACAAAGTCACTAACATGACCACTCTTTTTATTTTTATGACTTTTTGACTCTTGCAAGTGTTGAGAGGATAATTATTAAAACCTTTAGCTCGTTGTCTCCTCTCTCGTTCCCCGGGCAGAGGGTTTCCCCGCGCGTAAGGGCAAAACACAAACCATTCACTGTTCTACTTCAAACATATCCAGAGTTTATTCAGACAAGCAAATGCATCAAATCACACCAATGACATACCAGAACCATCAGAAACTCAAAACCACAAGACAACATCAATCACCTGAAAGAAACAGAAAAATGACAAATCGCGTCTCCGGAGAGCGCCGGTGCCGCCGCACCCCAACGATCTGATCAATTGTTTTAGCGCCAAAACTTTTATAAGAAGGTGTGTTCTCTTCTCTGATGTATGCAGTCTGGGAGGGTCCCTGCTCCACTGACTACAAGAAGTTTCAAATTTAAAGGGAAAATGCTCTAAATGATTTTATGACTGTTGTTGCGAGGCCTGGTGGGGTCCTGAGAAAAAGCAGCATTTGACACCTCTGTGTGTGTGAGATCCTAGAATCTCTCCAGGTGTCCTCCTACACAAACACATGACAAAGGACCCCAACACTTATATGGGTTCAGGGATAGGTTATCTCTACGCAGACCCCCCTCTTGTTGTCCTGGAACAGATCTTTGCTGTAAACTAAGAATAACATGGAGGCTGCTGGGGCAGAGTTCTGCTCTAACCCAGAATATCAAAAAGGCCGATTTGGATATAAGACCTGGCACAATTATCTTCTACTGATCAGATTATGTTGATTAAGCCATGAATCTAAATATAACTTAAAATTGAGGCAGGTTGGTTTGGACTAATTTTTTCCTCCTTTAATATATAAAGTCATCATGTAGAAATCGATTCCACCTCTGCGCCACAATCTTCTCATCTTTGATGTGGCTCAAAGTGTGCTGTGATGTAAAGTCATGCAGCCAGTGGAGTCTGTTGAGGAAAGTTGCATCATAAAAATGATGCAGACAATCACTGCAGACTTTGGTCATCCAGGTGTTGAACATGTGCAACAACAGCACAATTAAGTTTTTTTCATTTGAAATGCAACATTTGCCACACTTTACAGCTCTGCAGTTTTCAATATTTTTTTTAAATGGTAATATATTTGCAAGGTCACAGGAGAAGCATGTTCAGCGAGTTTAAGATTTTCGTTGGACAATATTTATTTATGTCAGTAATGTGTGGCTTTCCAACATCTTTTTGCGAACGCTGCCCTATAATCTCTGGCATTATTTTGAAGGTCTAAAGTTCCTCCAAAGAACAAAAGTTAATTTAACTCAGTAGTTTGCAGAGAAAGAGAAATATTTCAGTTTGTTCACTACAGACAATAAATTTGACTTAAGGGTTGCCAGGAAGATGGGTAGCTCATGAAGAAGTATCAAGAAACAAAAACATGAATGCATGTATGCCTTCTCTTGTTCATCTCGTGTGCGCAGTGTTCCCATCATGTGACTCCTAATGTGAAAACAGTATCTTTTCAACAAGGACAAATGAAAAAGTAAATCTGTCACATAAAGATGAAGACAAAACAAAGACAGGAAAAAAACGAGTTAAAATAATGGGTTTTAAAACTGGCATGTGGCCCAAATTGTAGGGAATGAACAGAGAGAAGAGAATGAGCAGGACACGGGTGGCAAAATGACAAAACAGCAGTGTGTCTGTGATTGCTGCAAGTTTACTGTTTAAACAATCTGGCATTTAATTACAGACAGGCCAGGCTGACCCTGTAGCGCTTTAACATGCATTCAATCAAGTCAGTCTGCAGAAGGACAAATAGTTTGCAATGGACGGTAGCACTAACGGAAATAAAGCAGTGGGCTCTTTTTCTTCATGGATGTCCACCGTCTGTGTTTCACTCTTTATATTAAGTCTTCATAATTGTTCATCGGCTTTTGGTGAACAATCCCAAACTGGTGGTTGGGATCGTTTGTGGTTAGGTCTAGATGACTCCAACAGCTTTTGTTTCAGCGTTCCGCGGTTTTTATTAGTAGCTCGTTTCATTTTGCAAACAACTTTGACACATTTTCAGCATTTCAGTGCCTCTGCTGAAGAAAAGCATAAACATGATAATTTCACCACTGTCATGTTTCGGCATGGGAACAGTTTGTTCAGGTTGATGTGCATTGTTAGTTTTCCATCAATCAGAGAATTTAGCAGAAAGCTGAATCAACTTTAATGCAACTTATTTTGCCTTTCTCTCAGTGGTTGCTTCCTTCTTTCCCTATTTGAAGGGCAAATTTAATAGTTGGACTTTTAACTAACCTCTGAGGCCCAGAACAGATGTGTTTAAAACTGAGATTAACTCAAAGCAGGAGTCTATTTACTATCATTACTTCAGCAGGTAATGGTTTGCTCTAGAATTTAATCAAGGGAAAATGTGTGCAATACTTTTCAGATTTGCTAAATAAATTTGAAAACTGAGTCCTTTTTTAATGACTTCAGAATTGGGAGCTAAATTGGTTTGAAATAGAAATAAAATGTATTGAAGTTTGCGTCTTGTTGCACCTGGACATAATGTGACGAATTTGCATGGGGAGGTAAACATTTTGAACAGTCAAAGAATGAAACGAGGAAGGCCACAAGGAGTTTAAGATGCATAGAAGAATCAAAGAAATGAAAACCCTAATTAAAGAAACAGTGAAAATTAGGGCAGCACACGCCTTCCTCCCCCATGTCTGATTGCATCTCTCTCTAAAAAAAATTGGAAAACTAAGAAAAGAAACACAAAGAAAAAAAAAGTTTCCCCTTTGCTGTTAAGAAGGGTAGAAGTTGTGACAGACAGCTTCTGCTCCAACACCACTCCTGTGAGAATAACCCAGCTGTCAGAGATGTTAACTGGGATGTAAAAAAGACAGAGCGAGGCAAACACGGTGAGGGCCGCTGTCACAATGAGACTGTCTGATGAGGGGCTCAAAGCCAGGGAGATCATGACAGCAAGTGGGCATGCAGTATCTGGGATGCTTTATTTCTGACAGATTCACGTTTGAATTTGAATTATTTTGACCATGAGGAACAACAGAAAGCTGGATCCCTTTTCTGGGCAACGTGTTTTAAGTATAGATTTAACCGTTTGCCAGCCACCTGCAGAGAACAATGAAAGGGTGCAATTTTGTTCATTCTGGACAGATCTACAAATTCAGTTTCGATTCCATTTATGTGTGTAGCACCAATTCTCAACAAATCATGCCTGAAGGCTCTTCACGACACAGACCCAGTTTCTGTTCTGATATTTATGCAATGTGACAATATAATTTCATGGGAGACCAGTGGAATGTTTTTAAATTAACATCTAACCCTAAGGTAATTTATTAAAAAAACAATGTTTATTGCTGCAGAACTCTGCTCTCATGGAAACAGAAATTGTTTCAATTCAGCTGTTCAGGACCTGCTGTTTAGAATATCTCGGCTCGTTTCTTCATTTTTGCTTGTTTCTTTTCGCGGTCGGGTTTCTCAGCATTGTCTCTCTGGGCCAAAAAGAATCGCCAGCTGTGACTCACTCAGACTCTGTCTGCCCAGGGAGTGTAGCTCAGCCTGCAGGGCTGCTGGATGTTTGGAGCAAATTTAAGCAAAGATGTCTTCCCAAAAGTTTAAAGGCTGTCCCAGTGAATGACACATGATTAAATTGTAACCCAGGTTTGTTTGGTTCAGTTCTATGTGCGACGTGGTTTGATGTGTGTGTAGTTGGTCAGAGAGGCATCATGGCGTCATGCCATTGTTTCATCACTCGTCAGCACATTACTGATTCAACTCTCAGTAGCAAACAGAAGAATAGCGTCTCTGCCATGTCAGATTTCCTTTAGGGAAAAAAAATTACATATAATTAACTTTTTTTATTGCGAGACTCTTCTAAAGAGACTCGATTAAAGCATCACCATGTCGAAGCTCCACATTCCCTCTGAAACCTGCTCTGAGATTTTCTTACTTTTCTTTCTTTTTATACTTTGGTGTATTTTGAATGTTTGTTTTCACGTTTGACTCTTTAAAATAGCCAATATAAATAGAGTCAAACTGAAAATAACATTTCTGGTCAAAGAGTATCGAAAATATGCAGCAACTAAAATGTCATTTATTAGATGTCAACAAAACTTGATGAAATATGAGTAATGTTAGCATTTTAGTTCTGTTACATCTGTATAGTCTGCAAAAGTGGAGGAAACAGGAATTTTGAAATACATCCACTAAAACTAAATTGTCTACCTGAGGTTGACCAAGCGACAACAGACAATACTTTAATCAATTTGTCACTTTGGGATCATCTGAGCAGCGTGTCAGTCTGCGAGTGAGGATGAGACCAAAGGCTCTACAGAGTGACAGATCCGCCTCTAGCAGCGTGGCTAACAACTCGATCAGCTGATTCAACGTGCATGTACGACCACTGGGGTTTGTGGAGACTTGGTTTAGAGAAAGTGCCTTTTTTTTTATATTATTCTTAGATGTAACAGGAAAAGATAAGGGAGCAAGAAAAAGAAGAAAAAATCACTGTGTGCGTTGAATATAATCAAGCATATATGGATTGGAGGTTAGAAGCTCTTTTCTAAGGTGTTTACCTCTCCAATGCAAATGATGCAATTATTTTATTTCAAACAATTAGCAAGCATTAGAGCATTTTGCTAATGTATTATAAGTGTTGTACATGTAGACAAATATGAGATCTTGTTAATAGTTGTATTGTGCCTAACACCCTTTTCTTGGAGGTAATGCTTTAAATGGCTAAGAGGTGTTTGGTATTGATTTTGTGATGCATATTCAAGGGGTGATGTAAGGTTTATCAAGCATGTTTGACATTTTCCCTATTCACTGACTTGTCCTGTCAGCTACAACAATAATGCTCTGCTAGATCACTGACAATCATCAAAGACATTCAATGAGTTTCTGACTAATGTGCTTTTACTCCACAAACAGGAGGATCATAATGGAACCAACAAAACTGGAAGGAAATCACACATTTTGGCCACGGGAATCAATTAACCGAAACCTTTTCAGAGAGATGAGAAATAGCGCGCAGTGGCCGCATTTACAAGAGCGGATTGATTAATCTCGCTTCTTCTCTCTTCCCCTTTATCTCTGCTCTCCTCAGGTTTAACCAGTGCTGACACTGTGGTGAATATGCGGAAGGTGACTCATCAGACCATTAGCGAGGAGCTGTCTAAGACGGTGCTGCTCCCTTGCCTCTTCACCCTTCGCCCTGGTGCCAGGCTCTTTCCACGAGCCCCCCAGGATCAAATGGACCAAGGTTTGGGGTCAGAGAGGCTCCGACGGCCTGCAGAAGGAGCAGTCGGTCCTGGTGGCCAAAGACAATGTGGTCAAGGTACAGCAGTGACCAATAAAATATTAATCACTTCGCTGGGTATTAACTACTGTTATTATCATCTCTTTTTTTTATTCACTCTTTCTCCACATTTTTCAGGTGAAAAAGGCCTTCCAGGGTCGCGTATCACTGCCTGGATACAGTAAGGACCGCTACAATGCTAGCCTCGCCCTGACCGGGTTGCGGTCCAGCGACTCTGGACTTTATCGCTGTGAAGTTGTGGTGGGCATCAACGATGAGCAGGACACCGTTCCACTGGAGGTCACAGGTAAACAAAGTGTTATCTATATTTGAACAGTTGTTTGCAGATTGCTGTGATCAAGAGGTTAAAATTAAAAGCTACTGTCAAATACAATAGCAAACTCTTATGGGACTGCTCTTTTCGCACAGCTCAGATGGAAGGGCTGGAATTTAAAAAGGCAAACAGAAAAAAAAAAGTGAATTTCTGTTTTGACCTATAAAACTGGACTCGAACTGGACATGTGGTTCTTGAAAAGTGCTTTGAGGGACATTTGTTGCAGTTTGGTACTGATTTAATAAACTGAACAAAACTTCAAAAAGCGTGACAAGAAAAAACAAGAAGCTTGGAAGCACACTGTAGTGCTGCTTCAAGACTTTTCAAGGTTTTATGAAACTGCTTATAATTGTAACTTTCCATTTTTTTTCTTGTATAACTGTAAATTGTTTTTGGTAAAACTTTATTTGACAGAGTATTTAATGCCTTTGTTGATTTGGAAAACCTATAATTTAGAACAAAACGGTGTCATGAAAAAGTACAAAATCAAAGTCTTATGGCTCATTACAACTTCACTGTCATTTCCATTCAATTATAGTTTAATAAATTAAGCAAGTTCTCCTTCATGTATTTAAGTCTAATGTCCTCTCTATCTAGTAACTTAGCTTAAAATAACTATCTACACATATTAAAATGACTAGACTGTACTAATATCAAACACTAAGAGCATTAGATTACAGAATTTTATTCTTCAGACAAAAATCTAAATGTTTGTAAAAGCTATGAATAAAAAGAATGATCAATTCTATATACTTGTGCCTAGCAGTTCAGTTGACATCTTGCAAGGATTAAAAGGCTCTCTGAGTCTTTATTTGCTGCTGTTTATAAGATTTTGCTTTCAAAATTAATTGGATGTCTCACATGCAGCAGCTTGATCGATAAGGCTGCCTTCAACAAGAGACAGGGTGCTGATTTACGGCAGCTGTAATTTCTTTGGATATTTATAATTGTTTAATTGATTATTCATAATTACTCATCAACCCAGATACTCAGAGAGGATCAGTGAGGAATTGCTGCGCATAACAATGGATTCCTGTATAAAATGCTACCTCATTTTAAAGTACCTTCATTGTTCAAAATAACATTTCTGCACTTGCATTGACTTAGGCTGTGTTTATACAAGATCACTGTCTGGAAACCGCAGGAATTTTTGGGTGATGATTGGAGAAATGTTCCACGTTTAGACAAGACCAACAAGACTCCTTGAGTCAGCTGTAGTTGTCATGCCAGGCCACTAATATGGCGCTGTGATTTTAGCATGTTATCGAAATGCACATGAGCTTTTCACCTTTAGCTTCCACCTCATTTAGAAAACGCTCCTACAAGCAAAGGACTGACGTAACACACATATATTCCTTATCAGATTTTGTGATAAACTGAACACGTTAACTAGCACACAAAGCACAATGCTGTCCGCCATTGTTTTCCTGTTATCCGCCCAGGTATGCGTAGAACAAACCCAGTGTCCTGCTCAAAGCCATCTCAAAAGATGGGGGTGGTTTTGCTTTTTTTTGTTAATTCCATTTCAGTCACTGCTGATAACAAAGACTCTCCTCAGATCTCAGCAGCACGGTTTATCACAGTTTTATTTTGAAAAGCAACATGCACAATAAAGCAGTGACATGTCCAATGTAATGCGAGGTACCGTTTGGGTTTGTTCACGTGGTTTTCAGTCAGACAACACAAGCATCAGATGTCTCATCACTAAAAGGTTACGGTTCCACTGAAAATCGGCTCTATGTAAACAGAGCCTTACTTTTATTTATGGCTGTACTAAATACTAAGTACTCCATGGTTGGGTTTATTAAAATGCCAGTTTGAGGTATAACATTTTCAACTAACATTAGATTACCAAAAGTAAAGGAAAGTATAGAGACCCTCCTCCAAATTATTGAATTCAGTTGTTTCAATTACTTCCACGGCCACAGGTACATGAAGGCATGCAGACTGCTCTTATAGCTGCAAGGAGGATTCAAATCTTTAAGCTCTGTAAGTCTATGTATCAAGACTGGAATTTTATTGAAGTTCATTAATATATAAAGTCAGGTGTTCAAACCTTTGGGAGTGCAGTGGACCCCTGCCTATTTGCAGTTCAGTATTCATGAATTCATGGATTTTTCTGTGGAATGAATCTTAACTGTTTCTGTTATATTGTATTAACATTTCACGAGCATCTGTGCTTCCTAAGCCATGCAATTATCATGTGTGCATTGGATGGTGTGTGATTATCTACACATCTGACATTCTGTGTAATCTTGCAACATTTTCCAGCATATTTTCTCAGTGGTTCTCTGTGACGAGTATTTGAAACACTGAGTATTTCCTGAGGAAATTTGATTTCATCTGTAGAAAACATTCCTTATCAAAATCTCTGTGGCTGTGTTAACACATTGTTTTCCAAATCTGCAACTATGAATACTAGTAACTCTGTTTTCCATGTCAGGTTAATACAGCCGTTACAGCCAGGGCTGTTTAATGTCCCTGCTGAACATATGATGATGGGAAATGGTGAAAGACATTGGGTTTTCTCCGCAGGGTGGCTGGGCTCTCCCTTAGAGATAGGGTGAGAAGCTCGGTCATCCGGGAGGGACTCGGAGTAGAGCCGCTGCTCCTTCACATCGAGAGGAGCCAGTTGAGGTGGCTCAGGCATCTGATCAGGATGCCTCCTGGACGCCTCCCTGGTGAGGTGTTCTGGGCACGTCCCACCGGGAGGAGGCCCCGGGGAAGACCCAGGACTATGTTTCTCGGCTGGCCTGGGAACGCCTCGGGATTCCCCCGGAGGAGCTGGAACAAGTGGCTGGGAAGAGGGAAGTCTGGGCCTACCCCCGCGACCCGATCCCGGATAAGCGACAGAAGATGGATGGATGGTGAAAGACACTTGGAAATATTAAACATTATCCCACCAAGCTATTTAAGTACTACTAGTTATTCACCTTTTGCTTTGTTTGGTTCTTTGGTAACAAATTGCCTAGTAACAGCTTGGAGAGTTTCAAAGACTTTGTTAAGGTGTTGTGGCTTTAAAGCTGTGTCCAGTTCACTCACGTTTATGTTTAATGGCAAGGTGCTATAATCACCAGAGCAACTTGGAGCAAACTTTGCTTGTATGAATATAGCTAATATCAACTCTAAATGCAGTGACCTTATTATTTTTGAGAGGCGCAGCATGCTACAATAGCCGCTGTTTTAAGTAACACAAACATCATTTTCTCCTTGCCCGTAAATTGCCCTTAAGGGAATATGTGCGAACTACAATAAGGGAAAATCAGGCAATTGTGTCTTATCTATTTTCAGTGTGAGTGCTTGGTTTTGTCTGAGGGACATAGAGCCCAGTTATGCCTTCTTAAGTAGCAGCATCTTCATTAACCCTAATATGATGCTTTTGAGAGCCTGTGTCCTGCAACTCTTGGTCAATCAATGCCACTTGTTCAGAATGAAACAGTTTAAGAAGCCAGTGAGGAGCAACCAGCTCTGTAGTTTAGTCTTTATTGGCAAGTCCTGCGACGTGACAGTTCTCGACCATTCCCTCTAATTCTGTTCGGGTATCAAATTGGTAATTTGCAAGCGTTGATACTGTTCGGCTGTATCTTTACATAATACTCCACACCACTCATTTCATGCTCAGAACTGTGTTGTATTTTTTAATCTTCACTTTCTTCTCCTACATATTCATTCTATCTCTCTCTGATTGCCTCTGTCCTCTTTGTTTCTAGTGCCATTTTTGCTTTTCCTGTGTCCTCATGGGCTATACAGTCGTGTTTATTGGATGCAGCCCAACAGCTACATGGATAGTGCTAACATATGACATCGTGTCACAGACTGAGATGGTGTGTCAGCCCTGAAGATGGTTAAAAAGCAATTGTGATTACTTATTCATATATTTGCTTTACAAGACTTATCCATTTTAGATTTGTAAGTGGCTACATGGAACTAACATAAGTCAAGAGGCAGAGATTATGTAACTCTGAAATGTGGCTTACACCCTGGTGAGGCTTTTCTGTGGATTTTTCTTCAACCACCAGGGGGCTCTCTAGCAGGAAGTGAATCATTGGAAGTCAAAATTGGAAGTCAAGGAAGAAAGTGCTGATTTTCATTTAGCACATGCTAGCAGCAGCACGATGGAGAAATGTTTTCAAACTCATACCCCTTCATCATGGAAACCACACGAAGAAGTTCATATGATGCAGCTTTTAAGTTGAAGACCATCGATCTGACAGTACGGATCGATAAGCTCTGCGTGAACGAATCCATGGTTCGGCGTTGGAGACGCGGGTCTGCGTCCTTGTGGGAAACCGAGAGCGGCGGAGATACCAGCGGCTTGTAGCCGGGTGCGGCTTCTACATGTACGTTTCCAGTTTATTGGAAAAACTTTGTGGGTGCGGCTGATAGTGAGGTGCGCTCTATAGTCCGGAAAATACGGTATATTTGTACTATGCGCCACAATAGTTTGAGCCGCTTTAAATGCAACTCTAAAACATATATATTAATTTTGTTTACTGTTATTGTTGAGGCGTAGATATTATGTGTTTCATTGGTAGTCCTTGTAGATGTGTTTTTTAAAAAAGCGATGTCCCAATCGGGTCAATTATTAGCGGGCTGGTGGAGAAGCTGTTCACAACTATTCTCCATAACTGCTTAAAAAACAAAATAAAAAAACAGAGTGGAGTGAAAGGAGAAAATGAGTGCAACATGTTAAGAGGAAATTGTTGGTTGTAAGAAAATAGGCTCAAAACCAGTCTTGTTCCCGTTCTTCTAAATTATTAAATTGTTGCTGTCGCTGCAACTTTATTAGTGGAAATTTTGTTTTTTGTCCTACTTGACAAACAGACATCGCACTTGAATATCATGTTATGCTGTTTTCTCATTTTTGAATAAATACCAGTTTATTTTTGTAGACACTTATCGACTGAGTTATTCTGTTTTAAAAAATCAATAACTTTGTAAATGTAAAGAAGCTTATTAGTAGTAACTTAGTATGACATTTTGTTTATTCTAATGTAGCATGTTTGAATTTATTTATATCAAATTTAGTATTTGTTGGGCAGTAAATACAATCTATAATAATTCTTAGTTAAAAAGCAGCACAACAACTTCCTGCTTGTTGGAATACACTTTTTTTGTGATTAGAGACTCATGTGCTCTCATTGTGATTTGTTTTATTACATATTGCATTAAAGTCTTCTCAGTTTAATATCCAGGAATGGTTTTAGAGATTATTACATTATTTTATTCTTTGGATTTTAAGCTGGACTGTCTTAGTCATTCTCAAAAAGCTATAACAAAGGTATAAGAAAATCCAGGTTAGCAGTATTGCTATGAGCATTTATGAGTTTTTTTGTTGTTTTTTTATTAAGCAGGTCCTGTCTAATTTCCAGATTTTATTCTGTAATTTTATACAGAGAATCAAGAGCAGTTTTCCCTCGTAACTCTTAGCAAGAAAGCAGATGAGCATATTTCATAGAATTATGCCCTAATATTTGTTTTGGGTGCAAGTTTTATTCCTGTTGTTCCAGAATTGAAATTCTGTGTCTGCCTTTTCTGCGTTCACAAATTAATACAGTTTTTTTTGTCTAACAATGACAGACAGTTTGCCCAGTATGCTGCACCCTGCCAGCTACTCACCACGCTAAAACGAGGGCATCATTCAGTCACATATGGTACCTCTCTGCTCTTCCCCTTAGAGACCGTGTGAGGATGTGCAAAGATGCTGAGGGTAAAAATAGACATAAGGTGCTGGGCATTCAACCCTCCTGTGGAACAGGACAGGGTTTCCTCTTACTGAGAGGAAAGTTATTTGTCTCTCCTTCGTACATATTAATGAGCAAACTAGCATCGCTGTTTGGACAAAGTCCCACAGCCTCAAATCAAAGGGATGGAGGATGAAAATAAGGGCAAGAAAAAAAGGAGGTATTTCAGAGGGTTTATGCTCCATATAGCTGAGAGAAGGAGAATGACCGAAAAGCCAGATAGTCGGCAGAGACAGTGGAGCATTCTGTTTGTATGTTCAAAACACCGGCGCTAGCTTTTTCTCACTAAAGCCTGTAGTGTTATTCTTATACTTAAACTGCCTCTTTGGCATCCGTCTCACACAGAATCTCTCACTTTCCCAGACAAAGTCATAGAGGATAAGGAGGCAGAAGCACACAAGCTTGCATGACACTGGCTAGTCCTCAGGGGCCTGTGAATGTCAGACAGAGATTGGTGGATGGACGTGTGGACCTTTCACAGTTCAGCTGAGCTAGTTTCTTCTAGTCAATTTCATTTTCTCACCACCCTTTTTCAGCATTTGTGCGTACCCCAAAGCCTTGGTTTGCCCTCTGTGGCACAAGCTCCAATGATGGTACTTGGACTGCTTGTTTTCATCCTTACTACAATTTAATAGTGTCATAATTTTAAGAAAAAGTAATCACCTTATGTTATTTTTTTTAAGGAAAAGTTTTCCAATCAGCTTATACTTTGTGACAAGTGTTGTGAGGCTCTACTTCATTTTTTATGGCTTGAATGTTTGTTTTTTTTGGGTTTTTTTACTGAAAGCATACCCAAAAATCCAATTTCTCTTTTCGATACTCATAATAAAAAAAACAATAGAAGTCATATATCATCCAGCTGACCATCAGTGCACATCAACATGCATATAAGACCCAGTACTGTTCATGCCATGTAACAAAGCCGGAGCACTTCTCAGTGTGACGTAAATTATGAAATACATTTTTAGCTGTTTTAAAATCATACCTTGCTTATCACGAGATAACTCCTGCTTATGTAGGAATACAATCAAAGCATAAGAAACTGCTTCAGTTCAAAGGTTAAAATTTGTGAGTTTTTCAAATGGATGTGCTCAGAATAAATATTTATTTCTCTGATTTGTATTCACACAAATGGTTGCATACAACTTTGCCTAAAAGATCTAACAAGATACTACTCCTCAAAAGTCTGAATACATTTTATTTTATTTTCACTGCAACTATCCCTGTGTTTTATATGCAAGACAGCCATTTTGGTTTTCCAAGCTGAAATTAAGAATTCTGACTATGAAACTTTTAACTTGCAAGGTTTAATGTTAAGAGAACAGATGGCAACACTAATGTAATACTTCTCGTAAAAATGCGAAAGAGTCCCTGCCTCTAAGAATTCAATACACATACCTGCTGAAAGCTTTCCATCTGTGCATCTAACGTTAGATATGTGACCTGACAGCGCTGTTGGTACCCATATCCAGCAGCCGCTGAGTGACAGGGAGTTTACACCCTGGCAGGACTGCCAGTCTATAGAAATCATTGTTGCTCCGCTTCTTTGTTTGCCTTGCTTGTCTTTCCATCATGAACTTACGAGCAGGCAAAATTCAGCATAGGGACTCTGTGCATAGTAGAGCTAAAGCAGTAAGACAAATATCCCCACTGCTTGTCACACACTGTATCCAAGGGCAACATATGTTTCTTTTTTTTATTTTTATTGAGCCAGTGGATGACATGATGTAAATCAGAGACATGTACAGTACACAGAGGTTGCTGACCCCCAGCTCTGCTGGGTTTTCCTGCACAGATGGAACAATGTCAACACATGATGATTAGAGCTAGAGGGCTCCATTGTTTACCTCCGTGGATGAACGTGTTCATGCTTTAATGGCACGAGGTTGCTGTTCATAAAACCTGCCGAGATTCACAGGCTGTAAATTTGTATTGTTTTCTGGCGCAGCCTTGCTGCTTGTTCCCGTGTCTTGTGTCTCCTCCATCAATCAATCACTTTTATTTAGAAAGCACCCTTCCTACCAACAGCAGGTCAAAGTGCTACACAGAACTATAAACAATAAACCCACAAAATGAAATGTATCCTTTTTAAAAATGTGTGGAAAGTGGATGGACTGAGCGCGGATGATCCGGTTCAGGAACTGCAGCCAAATCCTCTGTGGCACTCAGAGAGCATACTATTCCACAGATGGGTGTCATAATACTGGAGAGCACAATTTCCTTAAGTATGTGTTCTCATTCTTGGGCCTGTTAATAGACCAATGCCTGAGGATCTCACAAGATTTAAGTTAATAGTTAATCGGCAAGAAAGGATTCCCCAAGTCTATTAAGACCATTTAAAAGCCACTAAAAGAAATGTAGAATATATTCTGAGACTTACAGGGAGCCAATGCAATGATTTTGAAATGTTATCTTTGTTTATATCTTAGGTGTAGTGTTCCACTACCGGGCCCCTCACGATCGCTACGCCTTGTCCTTCGCTGATGCCAAGAGGGTGTGCATAGAGAACTCGGCTGCCATTGCAACACCCGGTCAGTTGCAGTCAACCTTCGCAGACGGCTATGAGAACTGTGACGCCGGCTGGCTGGCAGACCAGACTGTACGGTGAGGCAAAAAGATTTCCTCTCCTGTACAGAGTTTCAAAAAAATATGGAAATGGTGTAGAAGAGAGTTTAGGTGTTGTACAAGTTTGTGTAAGTATGGGAAAAAGAAATACTGGAGTCTCTCTGCAGCATATCGTCTCTTTCTGTTATTTCTGTGAAAATGTAGCCAGACATACGATTGTCTGGAATCCAAGTGGCTGGATAGAAAGCTCTTCCTGCACACTATGGCTATATCTGACTATCAGTTCAACTACGAGGCTTTTTGCAGCAAGTGAACATTTTAGGAACTTCCAAATTGCTTCACCTCTTATCTTGTCAAAATATCTGAATTCTAAATTAAAACTATGCAATATAGAATTGAAACCGATTGCTTGTTTGATGACTGGAAAATGAGTTAGTTACATCCGCCCCATTAGAGCTGCCTGGAAGGAGGCTCGCATGTGCTTTATTTTACCATTTTCTATTAAATCCCCTAAAAAAAAAAACTCTTGTCTTGAGATCTTGTCTAATTCCCGTATCTCCATTTTAATTCCAAATCACTGTTGCTTCAGCGGGCATACATGCTGTTTGTTGTCCTCCTGACAGCTTCTTCGCATCCTTGCAGTGACACTTCTTTCTTCCCAGTTGTTCCAGTAAAAGCAGCCTTGCTGTTTTTACTTGGTAGCTATCTAATTGGTCCGAATTCAGGAGTTTCTGATGGCGCATCAGCCACGAGGGAAGTGTCCAATTAATCCAAGAAGAAAGACACAAATAAAGCCATTGTTGTTTGTTCAACCACTAACAAAAATAGAGCAGCAGAAGCCACAGATACCAAATATATATATAGTCATGTGAAAATGTGTGCACGCTGTATATTTGACTCCATATGCTTTTCCTTTGTTTGCAAGTCCCCGTATACCTATTGCAATCTTTTAATCAGCTTCTCTGTTGTGTCCCGGTGCTACTGAAATCAATGTTCTGGAGGAATAAGTGTAAAAGTTTGCCCCCAATATGGATCGGTGTTTCTTTCTGCTGTTCAGGAAAACCAAGTCACTGAAGGAATTACTGATTGTTTTACCCTCTTCTTTGCTTCTCGCCTCTCCTTTTCTCACTGTTTCTCTCCTTCCGTCTGACGGAATACATCACGACGTGAGAAACGGTTAAAATATAGCTAAAAACAAAACAATTAAAAAAGAAGTAAGGGAATATACAGTATAGATCCTGCTTTTGGCAGGACATAGCTTTTACTTTTTTCACTGTCAGGGTTTGAGTTTTTTTGCCTTGGGAAGATGTCTTTAAACTTCCTGTATTCAGAGCAGAAAATGATAAAAGTGTTGCTGGGTTTTCATCTTCTTCTTGGGAGCATGGGCCCTTCCCTGGGGGACTCGGTCTGTCTGCGGCTGCTTTTTTCATGGCCAAGCCATATAAATCTTGCTCTTTCTTCTTTAACTCTCTCTGTGTTTGCTCCTTCCGCTTGGCTTCCTCTACAGGTACCCCATCCAGTCACCTCGGCCCGGGTGCTATGGTGATCGGGAGGACTCACCCGGTGTTCGTAACTATGGCAATAGGGCTCCTGATGAGCTGTTTGATGTCTACTGCTTTACAAAAAAACTTCAAGGTAAGAGTTAGGAAGCTATAATTTAAGTTAGTTCAAGCAGGTCTTTTGGTTCTGGTCTACTTTTCCATCCACAGAACCAGAGCCAAACATGGAGAAGCAACATTCAGCTTCTCTGCTTCATAAATCTGGAACAAATTTCTAGAAAACTGCAAATTACTCTTGCTCACAAGTCAGTGTGCCTGTTTTAATTAAAGAAGTGGTCAGAGACAAAGCTACCAAATTGCAAAAGTATAAAACGGCGTCGAAGCAAAATGATGTCGTTTAGACGTTGTTAGACTTCAGTCATTACCGACTGAATAAACAGCTGTTTATTTTCCTCTTTAAATGCTTCTTCCACATTTTGTAACATCTAACATCTTCCCACTCTAAGAATTTTACCCTTATTGTTATTGTTATGCAACCTATTAATGTCCAGTGCATTCACTAATTAGGAAAATTGTCTCTGCTTATGCGAAAAATTGCAGAAATGCTCCACTGAGTGGGAAAAAGGCCCCTCAAAATGACTAACTGATGGATGACACTGAAAACCAAACTAAAGTATCGATTTGGTTTTCAGTAGATTTGGAGCCCTTCATGTTAATTTCTGAACAACTTCACAATATTTTGTTAAACATTACTCAGGAGAGTTTCTAGTAACCCTCTATTTATTTTGTTCTCATATGGCTTTACTGCTAAAGCTGGACTTCATGATTAATTTCCCCCCATGTCCCTGTGCTTAAGGTTGGGATAGAGAACAGTGTTGTAGATTCTCCCCACTAGTCACTGTAAATATCAATATTTGCACAGCAATTTGAGTTGTACTGTTCATTGGAGAAGAAGCTATGGCACCTTCGTTATTTCCCTGTAACAATAGTTACAGTTAAAAAAGTGTAAAAAGTTGCAGCTTCCACTTGGAGCATACTCTTTTTCTTCCTGAGTTAAACTTCTCCCTTGTGTAATGTTCATTCCAGAGGGGAAAACTCCACCGAATCCTTCTGCTGCAGGTGTTTTGTTTTGTCTCCTTATTCTCTGGTACGTTCCCATTCTCCTTCCTCTTCCTCCACCAGCAGCTTCTCAACTGGTTTTTACTTTTTTCCCCAGAATCATTCAGTGAAATAGTTCTGCTCAAAGCCGGCTGTGAAGTAATTCCTTTAAACACTTTCAGACTTCAATGAATTCAAACTTAGCTGTTTGTATTACAACTGTAAACAGCATTTTATCTGCTAAAATCCAGCGTTGGAGGTTCAGTTTTGCTTACTTCTCTGTGAGATGTAAAGCAAACCTTTTTCAACGTCTTCATTAATTTTGCATAATGCACACAACTTCCTGTCACTGCAAACTGCATTTGCATTTACAGAAGCTCGACAGTTGCGGCAGTAAATACAAGTTTCTTTTTCTGGCAAACAGGTACTTAAGTTTCAGATTTATTATACATTTTAAATGGGTCTATTAAGTGTAATGAGCTCTGAAGATAATGTGAAGCAAGAAGGATCTACATTTATTTTTCTTATATTAGATTCTGAGTGCTTCAGGAGTTCAGACTTTGCAAATATTTGTATTTTTGACACAGAATTACTTATTTATCTAGAAGCGTTCATATTATTAACTGGTTAAATCTGCTGAGGTAACCAGCCCACAGTCATTGTATGGTTTATGACACTTATAATTTATCAGCTGTATTTTTAAAATTTAAGAAGACTGATAGGTCCCGCTCTTTTACTGTTTTCACCAGAACTGATTTCCATTACTTTAAATATTGTTTGTATTGTAAGAGGGAAAAAAATAGTAGTATCCCTCAAGTTTGCCTGGCTGGATGCCACATCAGGTGGAGGATGGCTACTGGCTTTCTCACTTCTCTGTGCAGCCAGAGGAAACAGTCACTCCAGCTTGTTCTCTGCCAAAAGCAATTTAAACCATAAAACGGTATGATAAAAAAAAGTGGAGTTTTAAAATAATCTCGGTACTTTATCTGCTACTAGTTTCTGATCCATACAGGAAATAATAACCCAGCACATAATCCACCTTGATATTTTATTTAATTTTAGTTGCCAGACTGAAATTAGATGCTTGCTATACTTTAATGACCTCCTCTGTACTCCGGAGAACAACTAATTCACAGCAGGCTTTTAAAACCACAGTCTGACCTTCTCAGTGGGTGAGCTTATTTGGGTCGCTTATTATGAGGAGGTTCGGCCGCAGGTATCATCAAATGAAATGGAGAAAGGTCAGGATTTTCTAAAGCTGTTTACACTTTATTTATATGTAGAATGCCACCGAGATGCGAAGGAGGCAAAGGTTGACTGATTCAATTAATTATCCTTTTTCAATAAATGACTCGGTAGAACATGATGAAAAATATGCATCCATCTATTTGCCTATATCCACTGAATTTTGAAGGGCTCCTGGAGGCTGGTGGCTATCCCTAGAGGTAAAAGGGCAAAAGGCAAGGTGCATCCTGGATGGGTTGCCTAGTTCATTGCAGAACAACACAGAAACACACAAGACAACCAAACATGCATGTATGGTCACGTTTGAAATACTAATTAATGTAACGGTCATGATTTTTGCACAAGGAGCATAATACTGCGGTTTTCTGCAGTGTTAATTATTTTATTATATTTTTTTTGTCATACTTCACATCCGCTTGCATACATTCAAACATATCTGCAAAATCAAATGTTGATTTTTTTTTCTCTCCTTTCTGTCGGCATCTGAACCATCACCTTCTCATTTGTGCTCAATAGAATCAGAAAACTTTGTGTAAATCTCTTAGATTCTTGTTCCAAAGTTGTTGTGTTTTTCTCTGCAACCTTACGTGTTTTCATTCTTGAATTTAGGCATTACTTCATATCTGCAGACATAACATTCTCTTTTTCTTGCCTATTTGAATCAATTATGGAAACTGTTTCTAACACTTAGTCTCCTTTTTAATAGGTTCTCTGTCATTTCATTTCACTTTGTCTTAATTACTGATTTGAGCCAAACACAAAATTGCATTTTCTTGATTATTGGCTTTAACTGTATTGACACAAATTTCTTCTTGATTAAAGATATTTGATTTTGGAAAATGCGAAACGAGGGTAGAAGCTGGTGCTACTTTCATGCCTTAAAAGTATTCACTTATTCATCATAAAATAACAAAAAGCTACAGATTCAAATGCGTCTGTACCCATTCAGAAAGCCAAATCAACTATGAAACCTGTCAAAAACATCTCCGCCTCCAGGTGAAGTGTTCCACTCCACGGTGCCAGAGAAACTGAGCCTGGCCGCCGCCTCCACCCACTGCCATTCTCTGGGAGCCCAACTGGCCACCGTCGGTCAGCTCTACTTGGCTTGGCAGGCTGGTCTTGACCAGTGTGATCCCGGGTGGCTGGCCGATGGCAGCGTCCGTTACCCCATCAACGTCCCACGAAAGAACTGCGGTGGAGACGAGCCCGGGGTGCGGACGGTCTACAACAACCCAAACCGCACCGGCTTCCCGGACACCACCGCCCTCTTCGACGCCTTCTGCTACCGAGGTACTGAGAGCTCTCTGGTGTCTGAGAAAGTCAACGTAGCATTGTTTTGGTAATTGCCATAGCAACAACTGCAAAGTCTCGGGACTTGCTTTCCATTCAGATTTTTAATTAGCACTAAGTGTGAGTGTCACACATGAAGGAGTTGGAGGGAGTCTGTGACATTTGTGTTCCTCCTGGTGGATTTGAGAGCAGAAGGAGGCTGAGAGACAGATGAGAAAAGGAAGAGGCGAGAACAAAGAACATTGATTCTTGGCTGACGTCGTTTCATCATTGAGTCAGATAAAAGCTGAAGAATCTACAGTTCCTCAAAAAACTATCCATACCTTTTGAGCTTGTCCATATTTTGTCATGTTATAACCGCAACATTCTAGCATGTAATTGTGATTTTTATTTTTTTTTAAACTAAATCAACATGTTAATTTGTATTCACCCACCTTTAATACTTTACTCCTAAATATTTACTATATTTTCTACTAAATTTTGAACTGAAATTGAATGAAAGGTTAGATTATTTAAAAAAATATTGAGCGTTGATTAAATCAGGAGCTGCAGGGAGTAGACCAACACTCACACTAAACACACGTCTAAAGACTGAAACATGAAGGCATCATGTTTCAGTGTGGGGAAAATGAATGAAGCTGAATACATGGCAATGCTGACTTAATAAGATGATGCAAAAGGCTTAAAACTATGACAGAAGTTTAAGAAATGCAACAAACAGATGCAGCTGAAACGTTCAGCCATGGCTTTAAGTGGATGTCTTGGATCAATGCACATTTATGTGTTAGAATGGACCAGACAAAGTACAGACCTAAATTTAATAGAATATTCTTGGCAATAATTGAAAAATGATGTTCCGCTGTGCTTTGCCATCCAATTTGATGGGGATTGAGTTATTTTGCAAAAAAGTTTCTAAATGTGAAAATCTAAATTCGGCTTTTTGTAAAGGGTGTAGAGTATTCAGTGCTGAATACAAATGAATGACGTGCCTTTTACTTCTGCAAAAATAAAATAAAAAACATGTATTCTTCTCCATCATCTTTTCAAATATGCATTTCTTTATGTAATCTGAAACTCAAAATCCGCCCAAAGTTACTGTCTGTGGTTATGATGTGACAAAGTTGCAAGTTACAGTTTTATTTTCACATTGATCCGAATGCACTTCAGCTGGGTCACTGATTTATTGCTTCTAATTTTATGGCTTCGTATTGGTTTGTCATCTTGTGCCGACTATAAAATGTACCGGCTTCATTTTCGAGACTGACATTTCCATAGATGAAGAAAAATGTCAGTTTCATCTTTCAAAGTGTCATCGCTAAAGTGAACCATTTGCATTACCTCAAATCATTTTAAGTGAGCCAGAGCAGCGTGGAAACAGAGCATCTGAGAACCTGTCAAAACAAACATATGATGGATGAATCCCTCTGCACATTTGCATTAATATTCAGCACAAATCATGCCTGCTAAAGTGAGATGTTAAATTGTAATATGATTTGTTTGATAACAATTTTTACTTACGCGAATCTCATTAAGACCCATTTATATTTGTTAGTTTAAAATGACAGGAGCTTGTTTTGGAAAAGCAGAACCTCAAATAGACTTGTCATTTCCATGTTTTGCATTCACTCCAGCATTGATTATAATGACAGGTGTTGTGCAGCTGCAGATAAAGCGAGTGAAGCGAAATGTGAATGTTGTGTGTTGCAGCCCATCAGCCAGCAGCGATCCAGGCTTTTGAGGTGAAGGCTTCGTTCCAGACTCGGAGACCAGCATTGGAGGTCACCGAAGCCCAGAGACGGGGCACCTCCATCCGAACGTCCATCTGGGCTGACTGGTTTTCCTTAAACAAAACCGCAAGCCCCTCATTTAGTAAAAACAATGAGTCGTCTGAGACATCCGAAGAGCATGTTTTAATCGACTTGAAGCCTGAGGAAAAATGGGATGAAAGACACAATAATAGGTCCACGATCGACCCGATAGACCCGGGCGCTTCTGATGGAGCTGGCAGCAACCTCACTTCTGGCTTTCCGGACCTCGAAAGTGCAGAGAGCCGCAGGGTTTCAGCTCATGAGGACCTGCGTCGCAGTTATCTTGGATCAGACGCGCCAGTGTTATCCCCCATTGCCTCTTCCACCCCCCAGCCTCAGGCAAGTTACAGTCTTCTCACTGAATTTGTTAACACTCTCATGAGGCCCTTTAAGTTCTGGACAGGGAGCAAAGGGACTAACAAGACAGAGAGGGGACCCACACTGCCTGAGGAAAAAGCTACAGAGAACCAAACAAAGGGAGAGGCGTTCGGCGACAGTCTGAGTATTCCTAAACCCGGCGGAAACAAGGGCAGCATGGACAATGCCATCCTGGAGCACAGAGGTGGCACTTTCCCCCTCAGGGGTCCCAAAAGTGGACTACGGAATTCAGAAAAGGGGCTGTCAGAGCAGGAAAAAGAGCTGATGCCTCTCATTAAGCTGGTGCCTTCGATCCAAAATGCCGAGCAGAAGCCCAGCAGCGCTCACCCTGCGAACGGAGGAACCAGCTCGATCAATGAAAACCTGCAATCCTCGTTTAATGGTAAGACCTCATCTGTGATTTTCACATGTCCGAACTTACTGTAACCCCAAAAGCATTGCTGTTTCGTCTGCAATTCAAGCCGAAACGCTGCTGAACAGAAACTGTTTGGCTTTGAATGGAGACATGGTGCATTTAAATGCTGCTGGTAAATACGGGATCTATTTATGTCACACTTTTCAAACAGTCTCAGCCTCTGCGCTACACTTTCAGTTCTTTCCCCTCGAGGATCCTGTAATATATTCCTCCGCAGGGCAATTTGAGGCATCGCGTGAAATTTAATTAAACTATAATTGCAAACAAACAAAAGGGAGGCGTCATGTACTGTATAGAAACCTATTGGCGGTGCTTTGTTTGCCGTACAAGCCTGGCGAGCTCGAATTCCTCTCATTCAAAACAAAGCCGACCTGCATCCAAACTTGCAGCTTATTCCTAGGAGTCAAAGATGCATCAGGCTTAAAAGATTAAATGTGGTGAATAAATTAAATGAAAAGAAAACAAAACAGAATTTTAGTCTTTGTTAACCAAGAACACAAGAAGAACTTTTTGAAGAATGTGTGGATAGAAAAGGTCCACAGCTTATTTTCAGCTGGCATGCTTTGGAAACCCTAATTTTAGCAGATTTGCTGAGTCTTTACTGAGAGTTAATGTGAAAGACCAACAAATAGTTTGTCATTGTAAAGAGGGGGGAAAGAGTACACAGGGTTTTCCAGTTTCTTGAACAGTCTGGATTGGATATTTATTCAATGAGTCAATGTGGTGCAAACATAGCTGCAAGTTTCTTAGGGTGCTTCTCTACTTTTCCCTTGTTGAGACTGAAATTATTGCCCATTCTTCTTGGAAAAAAGCTCAAAGTCAACCAGACTGAATGAAGGGTGTCTGGGATCATTAAGGTTCAAGTCATACCACAAATTCTCAAAGTAAAGGGTTGTCCTGCTGGAAGGTGAAACCCTGTCTGAGTGTTTTTTTTCTCCCAGTGTTTAATAGGCTTTCTTCCAGAATTGCTCTGCATTAAGCTCCATTCATCTTCCTGTAAACTCTCTCCAGGTTCCCTGTCCTTGCAGAAGAAAGGAGTCCTCACAGCATGTTGCTGTCTGCCACATGTCTTATGACGAGTGAGGTCATTTCAGGGTTTCTACCACATATAACCTTTTGCACACGAGTGAAAAAGTTACTTTTTGGGCTTCGTCAGACCATCACCTAGATATCTACAACATGGCTTTGCAGATTGTTGATGATCTCCTTTCAATAATTAAAAAAAAACAATTTTAATTCCATGAAAGTCACATTGTTGAGTGTTTCAAACACATTTTTCCCACCGTTCCAATGGATATCTGCAGCTACATGAGTCTCTGATGAATGTTTTCCTTTTCTGTCCCATAAGTCCAAATGGGCGGCCATGTCTCAGCAGGCTGTGCCACACTCTTTTTATTTCGAAGATTAGAAAAGAAACAGAGCTTCCAACCTTTAGATGTTGCACTAAATCCCAATCCTGCTGTAAACTTTATTTCCGGCATGTCTGCCATGTTCTCTGGTCTTCATGACTCTGCTTGTTCCATGATGTTTTCTGAGAACTTAGGCAAACAACTGCAGTTAATCTGGGACTAAATTACAGACAAATGGATTCTGTTTACTGTTCAGATGGCTTCCACCTGAAGCCATCTGAACCTGGTTGCATTGGCTTTTATTTATGAAGATTAGAGTCAATGGAGGTGAATAAATATGCTCCCCACACATTATTTCTGATGATAAAAGTAATCTAAATCATGCATAGTTTCAAACCCAAAACTGAGAAAAAAATCGAATGAAATTTTAGGTTAAAAAGAAAATTAAGAGGTATTATTAGTTCTCTAAGGCGCCGAACATGGCTAGAAGATTCCTAAACCGAAAACTAACCGAGCAATACGTCGACCGTAATAGTCTGGAGAGACACACAAAAGCTGTAGAGGAAGGTAGCACAGCTCACGGCTAAGGGAGGCAGCTTTGCTTCTAATAGCCTTGACAAAAGGAGAGGACAGAGAGTAAGGCAAACACTCTCACACAGACAGCTAGAAGAATTATTCAATAAGTGCTCTGCTTTTCTCACCTTACAGTTCCTGGCTTTATTAATATAAATACTCACCGCTGTGTTACCTGAAATCCCCTGGCAACTCCATATCAAGGTATTAACGAAAACTCAAGCTTTAGTCGTCATGCATTATTTACAGCCTTATCCAATTAACGCGGAGGCAGGCCTGCGCCTCTGCTCACTCCAATCTCCATCTACGTCTCAGGCAATTAAGGACCCGGCTCCTCTGAAGGTAGACGCTAATGATCACAGTAGAGGGTGGGGAACAAACAAGACCGCAGCAAGGAATCGGGGGGGAAACGAGAGAGATGGAGAAAAGATGGAGAGGTGAAGAGTTTTTTTTTTCTCCCTCTTTCTCTCTCTGAAGCTGCTGTGATGGGAAACTGCCAAGCTTAGGTTCCTTCCTATGGACTCATCAGAGGGTTGAGCTAACTCTGCCACCGCACACTGCAGGATGTCTGCAGGATCACAGCGGTCCTTTGCAATTAAAAGTGACATGTTGAGTTTTTGATTAAGAAGAACGCTTTGCTCTGCTTTGCCATGGATGCAATGCATTCTGGTGAAACGTTCCTCGTTGAGATTGTTGCCAACTACTGGCACAAAATAGGCGTTGTTAATATTTCATTTGCTGCTATATTAAAAACTGCATTAAAAAATCTGAGTGGAATCATTTCAGCCAAATAAAGAGCATCTTTGTGGCAGAAAAAAAAATCAAATATACTTTTCATTGTTGTTGCTACAATAGCAGTATAATAATAAGTCAAAACTGAAAACAATATAAATGAAAACAACTGAACAAAACATATTGAAGAAAATATAATTTCTATCCTGTGGTCTATACTTATTAGCTGAATCTTTTAGCCGACGGTAGAAGCTCAAATTTTCAACACGTTCAATAGAATCACGGTAGGGATGGGAGACGATTCGATCTCTTCCCCTGTTAAAGGGGCAGTATTATGGAAAATGAACTTTTTTGGTTAGCATTATGTTATAATGTTATTTTCTCATCAAAAACATACATTGAGTGTTCCTATGATTCTTTCGTGTGAAAAAGTAAAAATAAATCCTTAAAACTTGAAGAGCTGGGAAGTTAGGAGTTTCTTAAGGAGCCAGAGGCCAAATTTGAGGTGTCAGATAGTCAGTTAACTTTCCTTTAAGTAACGTTTGCTATATATCACGTTTTTCTAAAGAATAATTACTTGATTATCTTATAAAATCCCACTATGTGCCTGGAAAATAAATTATAACACCCTTTTGAAAATCACTTAGCAGTTTTTCACAATCACATGACTGAATGTTTGGAGACATTCAGTGTCGAGGTCAGGACGACTTTTTAGAAAACTAGCCACTGATTATATTTGGACAGCTTGACAATCAGATGAATTCACAATGAAGGGAAAGCAGCTTGTGGTAAATTCTCACGTTTGTTATAAACTAGACTTATTATTCAAATAGCAGATTTGGAAATTACTTTTAATTCAGTATATTCTTCATTGAGGTATGCTTGGTGCCCTCAAATAAAAAAAGACTATATATTTCAGGCTAACAAATAATTTTTTTCAGTCTTTAAGTTATGTTTTCTTAACTATAAAACAATTCTTTGATTCTAGTAATTCCACGTTGTCCCTTTTAAACACACACACACACACACACACACACACACACACACACTACACGTTTCACTTCAGCCCAGTCAGCCCTGAACCTGAACCGGTTCTACTGCAAAATGTAATGTAGATGCTCCTGACATGGTTCATAGATCCCTGCAATAAGTCCTCAGTGTATTTTATTAGACGCCGTATCTGTAGATGGTACGATGTTTCCAGCTCCCCTCTCCTTCTTCCCTTTGTCAGGCTCTGCTCTCACAATTTAATATCATGTCTTCCTGACCCAGGAGATTCTTGCAGCCCGTTTACCCGGGTGAAGTGGAGTGAACGCAGCCGAGGCAGAAGCACTTACAGTTGGAAGCACGCAATTACAGGCTGAAAAGGGCTTATTACAAGTTTGTTTTGCAGCGTTTCTGCTTCGAGTTGATTTTTCCTTTCTTCTTAGTCTGCTGCCGACAGATTTACAGCAGCACAGATGAACTTAACTGGTGCTCTAAACGCTGCCATGAAATCACCCAAACCTACACCTAATCGTCACATTTTATTTATTACATGGGTCGTTATGTAGATGATCAAACCAGATTAATGTGTTTAATTATTCCCACTTCCATCAGCGTGCAAAGTAAAACTATGTAATTACCTATTTAGATTATTAATAGGACAATTATGTCTGGCTACAAGGCTCTTATGGTAATGAACCCGCAACTCATAAACCTCACTTAGGCATAAGGCAACGGAGCACCTTCTGAATAATTTACGTTCAGTTTAATGTTTTATGCCTGGACATCTTTGTGTATGTTCTGGCTCATGCTGTAATTTGTTGTGCCGCTGCACTTTTAGGACATGTTAAGCAAGCCGGAGACAGAGCTGAGCGAAGACGAATGCTGCATGCACCGGCCGCTCACAGATGCAGCTGCAGCGCTGCCCTAAAAAAAGCCACCTCATACCAGCCATGACTCACTCATGCAGACAGAATGAATTATTGATCGTGTTGACGGAGTCAAATTTAAAGCTTGTAAGCTGATAAGGTACAGTGGACCACTTAATCTAAATAAAATGACCCCAGATGGAGCCGGTTGCAGAGCTAATTATTTGACTATCGTGTTGCAAACGCTCCTGTTTGTTTTTGTATGGCCTCCACCGCTGCAGGTAACTGTATATCAGCAAGAGGCTGTTTGGAGTAAAACACTCCACAAGGACTGAGAGTAGTAGATGAAATTCTCATTTGTTGTGTGTTGATGTGTGTGTGCATTTACTACATATTTGTGTTTACTTTTCTGCATTCCAGTGTACATTTTTGTTCATTTTGCTGATGGCAAAACCTCGTTGTCAATAGCGATAAGTTGTTCAAACGAAACTTTATGATCAGTCACCTGTTCTGCCATCCATTTCTGTCAATTTGAAACGTATCTCCTGTCTTTAGCAGTCCATTTTAAGTTGTTTTGCTACACCGTACCCACTTTCACAGTTATGCGTTTGTCTAACGATGAACACTATTTTCTAATGAAGTAAATGAATAAATGCAGAACATTTTTATGAAAACTATCTCCAACAAATATTTTGAATAAGTTGTGGTCAGGTGTTGAAAAGGAAGCCAACGATAGCAAAATTGTCAAAATATCTGATAGAAATCTGTTTCATTCGGTATTAGTCGAACTTAAAATGGCAGTTTAGTTAAAGAAAAAAAATTATATATAAATACTATTGAAGACTTTAGTTGCATTGAATTACCATTAACCTGGAGCCTGGTTAATGGTAATAAAGCCAGGCTTGTGCTAATATGGTGTCACCTTTTTCTACTCATTGTAAAACTGTGATCTGTTTTTATTGGCAATTACAAATCCATAAATTTACATCCTCACCACTCTAAGTTTTGAATCGTATTAATCACTTCTCCGTGTCTTTCTTTCTTGCAGAATTTCTTCCTTCTGATCCCATTGAGAACTCCTCCCCTTACAAACATGTCAACAAATCTGGTCTTCAGGGATCCAGGCAAGGCCATTTCCTTGCTTCCATCTCCAATACTCACTTTCGTTGGCCAATTAAGTCAGAAAATGGTCCCAAACGAGGTCATCCTGCAAATGTGGCCTCCTTGGATGAGCAAGAATCTTGGGAGCCAAAAGAATCTAAAGCAGGACCTCTGGAGTTAATGACGCTCCCCGACTCCCTTCATCAGGAGAACCTGGAGAACTACTCAGGTGAAGGCAAAGATCAGGATCTAGAAGGAGCTGTGACTGTCAAAGGCAGAGCGGTATCAGGAGAGGAGAAAGACATTGAGGGCAGTGGAAATGGAAGCAGCTTTCTGGCTGGCTTTGAAATGCAAGTCAACACACTGGCCAGCAGTGGAGTCAAATTAAGTCCTACGCCCAAAGCTTCAGCCAAACCAAGCAGTTTTGTGACAGTGGGAGAGCACACCACTCTATCTCATTGGCTGTTGGTTAATCAACCCACCATCTCTCCTGAGGATGCCATGGAGTCAGACACAGCTGAGGAGGCAAAGGGAGAGATACTTTCTGTCCACAGACCAACTGAGATGCTCTCTCTGTCCACTTCTTTGCAAACACAAGATGAGAGTAAAGAGATGGGGATGGCATCCACACCTGCAGCTCTGCTGGAGGTACTGACATCTTCTGAGGTCACCACAATGGAGCCTTTGGCCACAGAGCCACACAGAACAGACCCTGCCACCACAGTCATTATCTCAGAAAATACTTCAGACACCTCTTCTGCAGAGGAAGCATCTATTTCCATTTCATGGGTTCAGGAAAGGCAGGAGAACATTAGTGTACCAGACCAGCAAAACCCTCTCTTGGTGACTCTGCTGCCTACTGAAGAAGCTCAAACCAGAGTCGTTCAATTGAGTACCAAAGCCATGCACTCTGAAATTGGCCTGACAGAAATGGAATCCAGATCTGCAGTTACTGAGTCTTTTGTTGTGGGAAGCGTTTGGACTCCTTCCACAGAGTTAAAACCAGAGGAACACAGAACCACAGAGGCCACAGAGGACAAGGACACAAGCAACCCGTTTGGCAGTCTTGTACCTGACTGGGCTTTCGGCCTCATTCCATCAGGTAAGGTCCTTTCATATTACAAGAAAATGAATGCACTGATAAAGTCATATCCATCAGTGACTTTGCTTATAAATAGGAATTTCCTTAAGTGCCTTGCTGTGGAAATCTGTTTTACCTCTGACTGAATTAATCTATTTTTGCGTTTATGTTGCTCTTGAATGTTCCCCAATTGTGAACAATTGCCCCTCATTAAATCACATTTTGTGGTTGACATTTATCTGATTATGCTCAATTATGTATGAACTGCTTTTGTATAAACATTTTCTAACACACAAAGGAAGCTGCAAGGTCTCTAAAAGCAACACACCATGCCTCTGTCCAGGCCCTGGAGTCGCAAATGAGATTTATAGATTCAGAGAAATCTATAGTGCAGCTCTATGTGGCACATTGACCTATATGACAGGTGATGTAAGAATAAACAGTGGGAAGGTATGAAATGTCAGGTTGGACCTTTTCCTTATCCTAATCTGCTGTTTTATTAATTGAAAAAGCAACGTTTGGACTGTTTGCGTGTGGGTGTGTGCGTGCATGTGTGTTGCAGTCTTACACCTGTAGTTCACAAGATTTTGATTGGTTGCTGGTCTGTTGCTCTTTTCCAAAAAATAACCAGTTTTTCGGGTCTAAGAGCTAGAATATGAAGAACTGGTGCTCAGCAAGTACTAGCATGACTTTAGCTATCGAAGCAGTTTGGTGGTAAAGCCATTGCCCACAAATCAACATCTTAGAGGTTTTAGTTTTGTGGCCATCATAGAATAACAGCAAACAATACATGCACAATCAGACACAATCCTGTAGTCCACAAAGAACACAGAGCGTCACTTAAAACACGGTGGGTCTTACTTGTGTCCAATATTCAAAAACAAGAACAAGGCTAAAATTGAATCCATGGAAACGGTTCCAAGGTGAAAACTACAGGTTGTTTTAGGTAACATTTTTTTTCTCTCTTAATAAATGAAACCATAATTTTGTTTGATATTAAAATTAAATTTTAATTAGATGTCCAACATCTATTTGAGGCAAAAAAGTAATAACAGGAGATATCTGGAAGGCGCTGTCTGTAGGGGACTTGATGAGAAGCAAAGGATTAAAGCGCCAGCAGGATGTTATCACTGTTTCATGGACACCATCTGACTTCAGAGTTTCTATCAAATGTCTCAAATTTAAAACATCCACTGCCCTGTTTCCTCCCCTGTGTCGCCTGTTGTTTCATTTTGCCAGTCCCCTCCGCTTCCTTGTCTGAAATGGATTTTTATTCAACCCTGGTTCTCAGTTTTCTTTTTTTTTTTAGCCTTCTCCTTCTTTTTCTTTTCCTTTCTCTCACTCCCACGCTATTACAGAGACAGCTGCAGACAGCGAGGCACTGCAGCGAGGTGAGACCAACTAGGTCTTAGGCAAGTAATTAGTGGGTCAGAGTGAGTGCAATTAGATGAACTGGGGAGCGACGGAGAACCTAGTGCCCGACAAATCAATGCAGACACAAACTACAAGATGGGACTTGTAATTGACTACGGTCTCTTCTCATTTTCCAGTTTGCTCGCGTTCACTCTGTCCCAGTTTTGGGTGCTGGCCTCAACATTTTTTCTCACGCATTCATTGTGCACCATGACGGAAATATTCTGTTTTGGGGTTTTTTTTGTCCCTGTGTGCTTGTATTGATTTTTTCCTTTGTTTCTGTAATTGGACTTGCTACTGTAGCAAAGTAATACAAAGTAAATGAATAAATATCTATAGCCACTTAGCCCCTTCTTGTCTAAATTAATAATAAACATGTGCAGGTTCAAATGTTAAATACAGGGATTTTTAAAGAACCTCAGTTTTATTATTTTTTCTTTTTTTTCTCCAAAATATTTTTATGAAGATTTTCCTCTTGAAGATCTTGTTATATTTCAATCAGAATAAACTTTTTTTATTTAATACTGCAGAAAAGCAATATTCAAAGCATTAAGCCCATCTTTGAAGTTATAATGCAACAAACAGGAAATAAATGAAAAACAAGATTAAAGATTAAGTAAAGCAACCAAATAAAATGGAAAATGACAGCAAGCAATGCTTTTCTCATTAACAAGGGGAGGTAAACATAAAACAAAATGGATACAATGTACACTTTTAATTGGCTTAAAGCACTGAGGCTTCTTGAAACTCAAGAGTGCAGCACAGAGTAGCACACAATTATGAAATGAAAAAAACAAGAGTCTGAACTTTGACTGGGCCATTCTAACACGTGACATAAATGTTGATCTAAGTCATTTGCTTGTAGTTCCAGTTTTCTACATTACACTTCTAATGGTGTATTTCCTCAGTTTTATATTTAGGATTGCTGTGATGAAAAGGTGAACCTCCTCTCCAGTTTCAAGTCTTTTCCACTCTCTAAAATATTTATTTCCTGAATTTCTCAATTTTTAGCTCCATCCATCTTTTCTTAAGCTAATACCGTATGGAGCATATTATCTCCATACTCTTCCACATTCGTTTTGTTCTCCAGGTGGTTTGCAAACTGGACTTTTTAAGGCTTTCTTCTTGTAAAATTGAGTTCATAACTATTAGTTACGTTGCTAAAAGGTCTTTAAAGATATGTTGAACAGTCAGAGCTTCACTTCTGTGATTGTTTTACAGCCTAGACTTGATTCAAGCTTTCTCCTAGCTTGTCTGCTGTCTTCCTTGTCTTCATGATGATGCTCAGCTTGCCTGAAATTCTGATTCATGCTTTTCTGCATTGGTATATAATATACAATTTTGATCTAATACTTTGTATCTTGCGGTTGTAAAGTGATAAATTGTGAAAATACTTCAGTAATGACGCATTAAAAAAAAGGTTTTTATTGTGATGTTTTACAGGGGAAGTATGTTTTACTATTCTATTACTGTTTTTGTTGTTTTAAAAAGTTGTTTTATTGCTCTTGCATGATTGGACTTTCCACAGAAAGGTGATTTGCTGGGACTTATAAGTCATTTATGTCTATGTTTTATCTACAAAGACCACAGTACCGTATGCTATTGTAGTTTGTTTTCTTCCCCAGAGCAATTGCCTTTGTTGGGAATTGTGTTCATGTTTACTGTGTGATTTGAAGCAGGAGACTCACCTGAACCCATTTAATAATAGCAACAAGAGAATATTCTGATTAGATCGTGGTCTCAATAGATCACCAAATAACAAAAGACCAAACACTGTTTGCTCCAGACTGAATGCGTGCACTTAATATATTCTGTGTGCTTGCTGCCTAGCCTGACAGTGACCCATTATGCAGCCATTTAATTTAGTGAATGTGTAAATATGTCAGTTTGATTTGTGCACAGAACACAAACTGAGTCATGTAGCTGCGTGTCTGAAGGTCATTTTCTGTCATTTATTACATAAAATTGTTGCCATGTCATTCTGCTGCGGTTTGCCTAATGACATTTAATGAAATCAGTCAGGACAAGAGAATGTTTTTCTCCATCCAGCTCATATTTCATTGGTGCGACTGGCTTTGCAGTTGACAGGGAATAAGAAGCACTGCTGTTGTTTGAAGCTGTTGCTTTTTGGTGCAGCTGAAGTCACAGCAACCATTCCTACATGAGGATGGAGACAGAGAAGAGGGGGAAGATAAGAGGACAGACAGCTCTTGGGGAAGAAGAAATGAGACCTCAACAATGCTGTCTGTATGAGTACATACATCTTTTTAATCAATGATCAGAGATCACACTAACACACAACTACAGAGACTATAACGCTTCTCTCCATCTTTGCCTTGTTCGTTTTTTTTTTTTTGTTTGCTTCACATGTCACTCTTTGTTATCAGGCCAGGCTCAGGCCCCTCTGTGCTCTGTTTGGCAGTATATTGTTTTTGATAAGACACTGGACCGCTACATAACTCCACATGAACCTTTTGCAATTCCCCAATGTGGCAGCCTCCAGCTAAAAGCAACACAGAGCAGCTCACATGCACACATTATCCAGCTAAATCTAAGCAAAGAAACACAAGCAAGGCAAGTTCACGCTGGAGAAAAATTCAATAATTTATCTTTTGTGTCACAGCATTAGAAACAAACACAGAAACACACTCAGAAAATGTCTTAATCCCTCATTTCATACCCTGCAAGGCAGTACGTACGTTTCATTTTAGATTTCTTCTGTAATAACTCTTTCTTTCATACTATGCAACTTCGAACCTGAGATTTTACAAAGTTTTGTAACAGTTAGTAAAAATTACAGAATTGATTTCCAGTCCAAAACATGCTAGCTATAATGGAAATTTACAGCAAGGAGGCTCGGCAGCACTGACATGCAGCCCCTCTTGGGTGATGAACCAACGCAGGGGCATATAGTATTATTGGCTATCTATCCAGCCTCTAAATTACTGATGCCAGTCTGATGCTCTGGCAAGCAGGGAACAGGATGCCTCTGAGTTATTGTCATCTTGACTAAAGCCTTGTCCCAGACTAAAGATGGATCAGACCCCTGGCAACATCAATAACACGGCAGCCAACCCACAACCAAATTAGAGTGCTAGATTTGGAGGAGAAGAGCCCGTGCAATGAGTGTGTGTGTGTGTGTGTGTGTACATGTGACAGGGACAGCCTGTGGTGGCAAATTGTCAGATTGGGTCTGTGGATGGATGTTCAGTGTGTCTGTTGGGGACCTTGGATAGGCTGTCTGGAGCGGAGCGAGGGCATGTTCTCAACACTGCATATAGAAGTCTATTGATTTTTCTAGCGTCTTTCTCCCTGTTGCTCCCATCTTTATTCCCACTAACCCTCTTTTTTTCTCTCTATCCCCTACTTACTTTCCTTCTTATCTCCCTTGCTTCTCTTATCCCTGACTTTTCCTCTTATTACTCCTCTGGTCATTGGTGAGGCAGCCCCTGGCATAAAGTTTTGATAGCTTCCTGATCTCCAGCGTTCTACAACATGGCGCGGTCAATTCCTGTCGAACTGTAAATGTCCTCTGGACTCGCTGAACCTCAGCAGTCACCTCCCTGTAAATCTAGCCATGGCTTAATCTGCCATTGTTCGTTCTGCTTCTCCCCAGCAAGTTTCTCTTATTCTTTCTTCTAATGGTGTAATTCCTCAATTTGTCCATATCAAACACTCTTGCTGAATCTAATCCGGTGCACTTGGCAGCCCCTTATTAAATGAATGGGATTTGTAACAATGTACCCTTTAGGGACACCAGGTTCCATCATAGAGTATGATGAAATGGATTTACGCACCACTGTGTGGTGAGAGAGAGAAAATACTTTCTGTTTCCCCTTGAACAGGAAAAAGGGTAGAAAGTAGTGACAGATTATACTGTGAAATTATGCTTTCATGCAAGCATGTTAATAACCAAGTGTCAGTGTGATTCTCATAGTCTGATTACCCTGAGTAAAAATATCAGTGCCAAAGTCTATTCACAAAACTTCGAAACAAAAAGGATCTTTTTTTTCTCATTTTAAAACAAATTAAAGCCAGATTCAATACGACATGTTGATTGTCAAACACACAAATTGGACTTTGCTGTAAGCAAGGGGAAAGTTGAGTTGCCTCTCTTCAGCCAGCTAACCAACAGTCCATGACAACAATTGGGATAGGAGAATTGCTTTACTACCCAATTCAGTCACTCCTGTACTTTCTCTGGCATCTCATTAAAAGGCCTGTAACCTGTAAAAACCATAGGAGGGAAAAATTTAGCAGCTTTGGTACCACAACTTTTTACATTTTGGTAACTTTTAGTTAATTTCAGTAAACTCCAACAGAACTAATACTTAAGAATTGGTCCATTCCTGGTCGATAATATTCTGTATTAGCATGTATTGTGACGGATGGTATTGTGGTGAATTATCCCGTCTTCATGCTTAATTTTTGATGTACAAGGTTGAAGAAGAATCAGTGAGTTTATCAACACTAAAGTACAGCTGGTGCATTTTTCATGCAACCTTTTTCATTTCCTTTAGCTTTAGCTTTGCAACTAGCTAAAAGAGATAGAAGAAAAACACAGAATTATTTATTCTCAACGGTATAGCGCACACAGTTTCTGGTAAACTTCAGGGCACATTTGACAAAAACTGCAATGAAAACACCTTTTTCGCATCACAAGAGTCATGTGGTCAACAATCGATGTTACTATTGCCGGAAAAGACGAAGACGACAGGAAGTGGTAGGAGGACGATGGGGCGGCATGTTTTTTATTGACTTATTGCCTCGACAAACTTATTCAGATGTAATTTTAATCAAAAATGCGCAATAACAAAATTGTCTTTTTTCAACATTAGCAGAATACCAACAATGTGTTGCTCACATTTGTAATGGATCACAGTTACATAGAGAGAGGGAGCTGCAGCAGCCAATACACTCTCTGTGGGCATAATAGAGTACTTGATCATGAAAGATCATGTATTGAGCAGTGTTACTTTTTCTACATTTGTATTATTTTAAGGTTAATCTTTTTAGCACACGACTATGGTCAACGAGTCATTGTAGGAATGTAGGAACATTTCTGGTCTCCTGATGGAATGTAGCTGTTATCTTTGCTCAGTGACATTTTGAATGAAAGTGTTCATTTAGGGATCCAAAAGTCAATGAAACTGTTATGTTTGTGAAGCTAATGAACCATCAGGATTTTCACTTAACGTTCTGCAGATAGTCAGAAAGGCAAACAAAAGCTGTTTGGAATCGACTTTTTCTTTATAGCATCATAAAGTGCTTTATTATCTTTGCTGCCACAACAAAACCTGGCGATCATTCAGCCTCCAGGAGTCTCATCACAGGAAGCTCTGCTTTATTTTTTTTGGACTGCATGACCCAAAGCTGCTGTTATAGCAGAGGAATGACTGAATCATTGTTCCTCGTAGAAAACCTCCAGGTGCAATAAAAAATAAAATGTTATATTGTTATGAATATTTCTTTCATTTTGTAACCCTGTTAAGATGTTTTAGAGGGCAAGGCATGTGCTGAATTAAATTCACTTCCTGGATTTCTTGAGCGAAGCATGCTGTTAAACGATGAATTTCTTTTATTATTATTACACAGCCTAAGTTTATATATATGTATCTATTTTTTTACCTCACTGAATGTTTCCTATTGGCAGATTTCAGTGTCATACAAGCCAAGTACGAGACACATTTTCTCCTTTTTTTGTACTTGTATGAGACTATTTAGATCAAATGATTCACTGAAGGGAAGAACAAAACATTTAGCCACCCGGCAGATGAAGCCATCAGCCGCTCTGGGTGTCTTCATCTCCACCTTTTTTATTGCAGTCATTTTCATTTAAACACCTCCTTAAACCAGATAAAAGAAGACCTCTGCTGAGCCGTATGTCACCCCATTAAAATCTCAGGCAGCAGTTCAGTGAGAGAGGCCTTTTTATTTCTTCCCCACTATGAAATCCCTTCGTGTCAGTGTTTACTGTCAGGTACAGCCTTGGGGCCCCTGATGGTGCGTAGAGTTTCATAAAGCAAAGAACATCACCTCTGTATGCCACCAATTGGGAGATTACGGGAGGGATGGATTGAAACAGATAGCTTGACAGCAAACTGTCAGACAGAATAAAATCCTCTGTGTGGAGTCATTGTGTGTGTGTGTGTGTGTGCAGACTGGAAAAGTCTAACCTGGTGAGGTTATGCAAGCATCACAATGGAGCATTGAGACTAAACCAGATTAAAAACCAGAAAATCCTTCCTGCAGGTGAAAGAACATATCACTTCTCCACCTGTATCCAGCAGCTGGTCTCTCAGGAGATCAAAGACAGGAAACAAACTGAAATTTCAGATCACGTTGCAGCTACTGTGCCCTGATAAGTATTCATACCCCTTTTTCACACAATTTGTGACTTGCAACCTCATATGTTAGACCAACACAAAATAATGCATGGTTGTGAAAGGGAAAGAAAAGGACACATAGTTTTCTCTGTGACCTTTATAATCTCAGCCACTGAAGATACACATCAGACTTGGACATCATGTGCAGTTGAAGTCCATCAATCTGGCCAAATAAATCATCAAAATATGGTAGAATGATGAGTTCGAGCTTGTCTTGCAAAATTGGAAATGCAGAACTTTCAATTTCAAAATGCACAATGCTGGTAGAGGCAAAAGAAAGAAGTTTCAAACTCTCATATTCCTTCCCCTTCACAAAAAATGTGCCACTTCATGTTGGTATGTCACATAAAACACCACTGTGACAAAATCTAAGAAAAGGCAGTATGAGTAGCTTGAATGTGAATGGCACTGTTCAATGTTACATCTGACATATGAGAATCCGGGTATGGTGAGCGATGGAGCGGATCTGAAGAGCTGGATCCTTGTGCTGTTATCCACGGTCTATTTTTAAAGTTGTTGTCAGACAAATGCATATCCATCAGCAGGTTAGTCAAAAACACGCTAAGGCTCAGGTCCTCAGAAATGGAGTCAGCTGCAATGAAGGTTAACACTGAAATGTATGAGTCCAAATTGAGGTTGCTTTGAATCTATAGAGGAGTGTGAGGTGGGGATGCATTTAGCGTTTTGAGTTTCTCAGCTTTCAAATCGCCTAGATGACTTCTCTCCCACTCAGGGCGCCGCGGTGGCTGAGGCGTTTGGTGGTCCTGGGCATCAGTCAAAACGAATCATGCAGCAGCGAGCCCACAGCAGGTGGATGTGATGGAGGGGGTCTCTCTGTGTTGATTATGACAGACACAAGCACTGATCTGTCCTTGGAGCAAAAATTTGGTGGAAGGCAAGAACATGACAAGTAACAAAGGGAGGAAGGCCTCTGAGTATGCAGAGATTATAGACGGCGTGTTGTGAATTATGAAAAATGTTGGGCTGTGCCAGAAAGTCTTTTTCAGAGCTGCTACTGGCAGGAGCTCATCCACATTTTATAAGGTGGGTCTTTGTTAGGGTTCAGAGGCAGATTTAAGCCAATGTTTCTGTCTACCCTGCTGTCAGAATACCTCAGGAGTTCAGTGAAACTGGAATAGTATAGATGTGTTTACTTGGGAATAAGTATCCAGCAGTTTGGAAACTTTAAACTGTTTAACTGCAATACTTCTATTTATGGTCCTTTTGTTGAACTTTATAAAGTTGATGGAAATGACTAAATTAATCAAATCCTTTCAGCCCAAGAGAGACAGATTAACCAGCTTTGAGTCAATCAGGGTCTCTTAAAAGGTCAATAACGGGTTGTTATGAAAGAAAAATCACTCCATAAGCTAGAGACTGTTTTGTTTAAACCCCACAATTAAAGCGAAACAAAATAGTATCTTTTATGAGCTAATTAAGAAATCAAACTTCAGATGTAAACTAGTGTGCTTCATTTAGCATAAATTGATACTAATAATGGTGTTGCACTCAAAAAGTAGGAAACTAAGCTAAATATTACAGTCTTCTACACAATTTGAATTTATGTTGGACACAGGCTTGCCTTCACAGCAGCATTTCACTTCAACACTGACTCAAGAATACGCTACAAACACCAGGGGGAGGGGATTGGTGCTTGGCCGCTGGGCTTGGCCTTCGCTGGGGGACGTGGCGATGCGTTGGTGTTGGTTCTGTTCTCTGCATCTCTCTCTGTGCCTCTTTGGCCCGGGGGCTGCTACTCCTACGTTTCACTGCTGACCTGTCTGTGCCGGGTGTGCGGCTACTCTGTGGAGGCGCCAGGTGTCTTTTTGCCTGAGGCTGCAGCGAGGTAGCCAAGACTACCTGCCCATGGCCATCCTCACCAGTGTAACTACCAAAAACCTTATCCACACACACACACACATACCTACTTTGTATAAACACATGTATATACACACACACACTCACCCCTTCACACTTATTCACCCACACAAATAATCCAAAAGAGAGTACAGAGTTTGATTAAAGTGTTTTCCAGGTTTAGCTACATGGAGTAGCCATCCATCCACCGATGGGTCAAAATCGGCCACAAATTTTGCTTCAAGTTTTATTTAAAAACCTAGAAAGAAAAGACAAAAACATGGGCCACAGATGAAAGAGAAGGCATCTCAAACCCCTAAAGCAGCATTTCAAAGTTTACTTCTTTTTCCATGTATAGTTTGGACAGCTTTTTAAGGTCTGTCCAATCATGGTATTTTTAAACATAACATAGATATCACTTTAAATCTTTGTGGAAAATATAGTGGAAAGTGTACAGACAGCAAGAGGAAATCAGCTATTCCAGCAAATGGATGTTAATTGCAGCAATAACAGATGAAGTTTTACATTTTTCTTGCTTTCAGATTCATGTTGACCTCAATGCAGAACCAGTTGAAATTACAGTGAAGTTTGAAATATAACCTATAATCAGAGCAGATCACTGCTTTCATTTTATGCTCTCATCATTCTGCCCATTTCACACCCCACCTGGTACATTAGTTAAGGGTTTGCTCGAGTTTCCAGTTGAGAGAAAACACATCAACAGCAAAACATCTACTGATTTTTTAAAATACTATTTGAACTGAATATCTGCTGGTTTATGGGTCTATTTTGGTGCTAAAAAGCACAAATTAAGTCAGTAAGTTGACTGAACTGGTTAAAAAACATTGTAAACTTTTAACATATTAACGTCACTCTAAAATATTATCTGAATGTAATTTCCCTTTTCACATAATCACATCATCGCTAAACAAATGGAAATACTTGAATACTGTTTACTCTATTGTGTGCAAATTATTTAAATTTAACACATCTCTGTCTGTATGTTTGAGTTTTCCTGCACATCATCTGATCTACTGCAAGACAAGTCAGTTTAAAGTTTTCAGTTTGCATGTTGAACACAAAATGGAATAAAGAGAATACAAATATATTACCATAGGGGTGCATCCTACTTTGCAATGTCTTGAAAATGACCTGAAAAAAAAAAACAAAAAAACAAAATCACATCAGTAAGAGCTGGAGGAAAAGACACAGGATTCAATCTGCATGTTATGAAGAACTACAGCAGGTTATTTCCCTGCCAATAATGCTTTTTATTCAGGATGAGCAGGGCTGCTACCAGGCTAGTGTTGTAACAATAGACTGTCAATTTGTGCGTCAGTCTCAGCGTGGAGGCCAGCGGAACGGGCTTGGATTGAACTGCCGACACATTACTCCTCCTTCATCCTTTCCAAGCCGATTCATTGTGATGCTCGAGCTACAAGGTTCTCACTGCGAGCACATCTGCCTCTTTCTGCTGTCTCAGGCTCCTGGCCGTGTAGCTGTGGGCTGGAGCCACGCTCTTTCTCAGTTTGTGTACTGGCACGCACGTGTGCTTCGCTTGTGCAGGTTTGACGAAAACAGTATATGTTGCTGAGAAGAGGCAATGACTGAAGTAATTTACAGCAACTGGGTGCATCCAGGGAAAAACAAAGAACTGGTTATTCTCAGAGCTATTTTACCATAATTCCTTTTTTCATTTTTTTCATTTTTGTGCATAATAAGCCATATGCACTACATGGCCTTTCAGAGGTTTTCATGGAGCTTCTTGAATGTCAAAGAACATTCAAGGGATGAGTCGGGGGTAGACAGAAATTTAAAACGGGGCTAGATTATATATGGAAAATCTCGACTTTTAAATATTTCACAAGATACCAATCCATTATACCAAAACTGAACAAGTAATGTATATCTACAAATCTTTAAAGTCCGTCCAAATCAATTGAGAGGAATAGTAATGGAGGTTGTAAATCAGAGAAGTAGCTAAAGATAGCTATGGAGGAACTGCAGATATCTTCTGCTCATGTTGGGGAATCTGTTCACAGGATAACGTTTTGTCAGCGAATGGAAAACTGTGACCGTGAAAGAAGCGTGACAAGGACATTATTGAAATAATGACAAAAGAAATATCCTCTCCGATCCTTGCAGGGGACGCCGTGGCATAAGATTCTCTGTTCAGATGAGACAAAATTTTACTTACTTACCTGCTTCAAAAAAAGAGCAAATATTTGCTATGGAAAAGCAGCACTGCACATCAACCTCAACACACCACCCACATGCTGAATATTGGTGCTGACAGCTTTATGCTACAGGGGGGTCTTCTTTAGCACAAAATGGGAAAGTTGTGAAGAGTTGAGAGGATAGGGGAAGAAATTTGTCAGATGTTGACAAAGACTTGAGATAGAGGAAGGGGTCGCCTTCCAGCAGGATAACAACCCAAACATACAGGCAGAGCTACCATATATATAAACATTCAGTATGCAGATACAAAGCTATTAGTTGCATCCCCAAAGGTTGTGCAGCTGAAATTGCAGCAGAAGTTTGTTTTCTAAAGTTTTAACTCGGAGGAAGTGAAGACAAATGCTTTCAACGTTTTTAGATTCTTATTTATCAGAAATGTTGGAAACGCCATATAATTTCCTTTCCTCTTTGAAGAAGAAATGATGCACTGCTTTGTGTTGGCTGTAACGAAACATAATATGGAAAGTGTAATGAGGCTTTTCAAGGTACTGTACCTCACTGGGTTAGCTAGGAGCATTAAAGCGTCAACCAAATTAGCAGTGGTCTAATAAGTAACTGGCATTCCCACATATAATGACTGAGTTGCTCTAAATATACTACACAGGGAATGGTTTAGAAATGAAATGCTATGCCTGACATATCCGAGCAGATCCAGCATCCAGAGATGTTTTCATCCCCGGACACTCTGTTACATAGACACATACAAGTGTGTGTGTGCAGTTGGACTCGGAGCACAGCATGTGGTCAGAAGAACTGAAATAGGGGCTCTGACCCCTGCTGTGCTCATCAGTCCTAGTTTGTCAGAGTCTGCAACGCTCAGGAACGGTACAGTAATGACAGCACTGTGCCTCCTCCATGTGCAGCCTTCCCTTTAAAACATGAACACACTTCCAAACTGTGCAGGGGGGGAATCCAGAGACTCTGGTTGAGGTGGAGTCGATGTTCCATCGCTTCACTAAAAACCAGGTTTGGAACTTGATGGGTCCTCACCTGATTTTCAAATAGTGATGAAAGAGCTGTACATGTACTGATTGACCTTCCTTTTTTTACTGCATAGATGTCTCTCCTTTTTACCTTTTAAGCTTAGATTTTTGGAAGAAATTCTATTGCACATTGATAAAACAACCCATGTTTATTTCCAATATCCTCTTCCTCCCCAATTTGATTTTCTGTTTGAACTTCAACGAATCAGTTTTGATCAAGTCTAGATACTGAAATGCGCTGAAGATGTGCTTTCATGGACTAGTTAGGTATTTTTTTTATTGCTTTTTTGTATGTTTGACTTCATCCTTAACCAGCAACCGGCTGGTCTTACTCTCTGCCGACATTATCCATGAAAGCATGACATAACAATTGTGCTTGAGGATGAGCTCTTAGTTTATGTTGTTAAAACTAAAGCAACTGGGGAGGCAAACATTAAAACAAGAATCCAGAAATAATTTATTTCATCTACTGCGCACACATAAACACACACACACACAGGGCAGTCACAAGCTCTTACCTTTTAAATGAATGCCCACATCTATTATTTATATAAAAAAGTGAGTTTCTCCTAAATGTTTCTTAGGGTTACAGTTCTCATTATCTCCCAAATCAAGGTCAAGTTGGAGTTATCCAAAATGCTACTGCTGCTGAAATGATGTTCAAATTAGCAGCAAAAGCAGAGTTTGTGCACAAAACTTTCCACATTTTCCTAAGCTTGTGTAATTTATGTGGCAAAATTTGAAAAACATGAGACCTGTGGTAGCACGTATTTTAAAAATGGAAGTAGACTGGTTTGACTGGTTTATTATTCATCCCTGATTGATGTTTGGCATTTATTTAGAATGACAACCAAAGAGCAAGAACCTTGTTTTCAGTAACGTGAAATCTTTTTCTCTTTTGGGAGCAGGACTTCACGGGAAACAGGTTCCAGATTTTAGAGTAAGAATAATAGTTGTTTGGTTTTACTGGTGACTTTTGTGGCATCTACTAACGTCACTTACTCATACAGATTAATCTTTTTGCCTGTCCTCTACCATCGTCTTGCCCTCTCTTTCTCCTCACAAGCCAGCTCGGTAAATAATCCACTTTGAAGAAATCCAAGGATGCACTGGGTTCTTCGTCCCCATATTAGACCCCATTTTGGTCTATATTTCAAAAATATGGGTCTGCTGTTTCCATCCCTGACTGTTTAGCTTGCAGTGGCAGAAATTATAGCTTGTCTGGAGCAAATGGCTTGATTTTGGAATGATGCCATGTGACTCCAGCTTGAGATTTTCTTTTTTTTTCACAGACTTGTTTCAAGAAGGTGCATGTATTCTTTTTTCCCTCCTCAATTTCTTCAACCATTTCATTTAACACTTGATTATTTCAACTTATAGCAAATCAAATTACAGTTTCCTTATAAAATAATAGCATAAGGTAAAGCTTGTCTTGGTCCAGGAAAATCTCGTTTCGCATGACTTTTTGCTCCCCTATAGCAACAACCTTTAGATGTTTTGCAATGTTACAGTTTCTAAGATTGTATTCTTGTAATTCTCTATTGAGTTACAGATAAATCTAGCTGTTTCCGCATTTTCTGATAAGACATACTTCAAGTTTTATTTTGTGTTTTAAAATTAATATTGCACGTTCTTATCCTGTTCAGCTCAGACGCTGAAAGCTCCCGACTTACTGTGGGCTTTCCAAACGTAGCCGTATCGTCAGACCTTCAAGGTGAAATATAGTGTCACTGTTATGAGGCTGCTTTTACTGATGCATAATTCATGCCTTCTTAAATCATATAACACATGTTTTTGCAGCCATCATGCAAGTGACGGTATGAATATTTTACACCTCGGACTCATTAAGCTTGCGCGACTATCACAGCGGCCCCCGTTTAAGACCTTTCTTTAGAGATTATTTCCGCCATGCATATGGCTCTAGCCATTTTGTGCTTCAGTACCTCTTAGCGACGGCGTATAGAATTAAAGTTTAAAGCTCTTCCCGGGCCCAGGTGATGGGTTATCACTCTCATAGAGGGCCGACACTTGAACAGGCTGAAGCATGATCCCTGTCTCAGCAAAGCTATTACAAGGTTCACTAAGTCTAAGCATAGCCACGCCGCAGCTGGATGAGCAGGTGCACTCTATATACAGTGCATGTGCAAGTTTGCTTTTTGTGTGTGTGTGTGTGTGTGTGTGTGTTGCACATTTATACATGCTGAGTTTATTGTTGCGCCATCCCAGTTGAATTTGGAAGCTACTCAGATTGAGAGTTTTTCGGATGTCCAACATTGCATACACATGTTCCTCTGTTTGGAGCGTTCTGGGTCCTGGGCCCCAGGTTTTCAGTTTCAGAAAGTTTTAAATTTCACAAACTTCGCTGAGTTTGATATTTGTGGCAGAAGTACTGAATGTTAGACAATCTGGTACCTCAACTCCCAAAGCTGGAACTCTGAGAGTCTTGCATAATCTCTCACTTACTGCGTCTGCCCTTCTTCATTTGTGTGTTTCATCCTGCTCTGCACAGGACATCCTTGCCCTTCTTTGGACTCTTCTCTCCTGTTTCTTTTTCTGTGTGGCAGAAGACAGACACAAAGTAGGGAATGGGGAAGCAACCTATTTTAAGACTGGTGTGTAATTAATCATAAGCTGCAGTAAGTATTAAGACACGAAGAACTGTATGATAGCTCCTCCCCCCAGATGATGTTTTTTCTCTCACCCTCTTCTTCATGCTAAATTTTAATCCTCTCATCCCATTTTTTTTATTTTTTTTTTGCAGACCAGGCCATCTCCCTATCCCATTTCCCCTCATCCATGCTCTTTTAATCTGTTTTTCTTTTGCATATTAAAGTTTTGCTCAATCATTCCTCATTAAACAGCAAAAGGCATTGGGAAAGGGAAACTAGAAGAAAAAATGTACTAATATAAATATTTTAACACAAAACCAGCCGTGAGAGTTTGTGTATTCAAGCTAAGCATTTTCTTTGTGGTAAGATGTTGCTTTCGTCACACAATCGATACCTGGAATTATACCACTGAGCCTGCAGGCTGCTCTTCGTGGACAGATGGTGATGAACACAGCCCCATTTGGGTGTAATAAGTCGTTACTAATTGTCTGCAGATTGGATCAATGTCCTGTTCTGTTGCAGCTCAGCTCACTGTGTCACCACAGACAGCACGACCGCCATATTTCACTTCTCGCAGATAGCTGCTAGAGGACAAGTCCTTTTAAAGTCATTATTAAGGCAATTTCGCTAGGACCAATTTAATTAGGCTGAGAAACGGTTTCTTCTAAAGAGGATATTGGACCAATAGATGGACGCTTTCAGCACATGCTCTGCCTCAGAGAAATAAATACAAACCATCAAAATGTTCTTAAATCCCAAACAGCTTCTGAATGACAGATTTTTTTAATTTTATTTATTTATTTATTTTTTCCGACAGCGGTAAAAAAAAAAATGCTGTGTGCTGCATTAATGGAGGTTGCAGCAGGAGCTGCAGCTACTTTATCACCCACTGTGGAATGACTGACAGCAGACATGGCCATGAGAAGCTCACGTCTGCGGCTCCTGAGACCTTACTTACTATGACAGCTTGATGAACTGGTGCTCAGCTGTCAGCTATGCTCTATGTGTACCACCACAGTTTCTCCTTGGCGGACACATGTGTCTGTCTCAGTGCTCACATTCCTGCTGTTTGAGCTGTTATACTAATGCTGCATGCAGGGATTCGCAGATGAAATAATAATGTTGTCAGTACTCGGCCTGCTAGCCTTCAAAACAATCTGCAATAGTTTTGCTATAAATATCACTTGAACTTTTTTTTTATATTTAATCACATTACAATCTTGAGCTTCTGTGTGTTGCATAAATGAAATACATTGTGGTATATGGTTCCAATGTGAAACAACAAATATCTTTGCAAGACGTTAAAATTGTCCAGCTATACCACCACCAGTCATTTGGACCCGTGTAACTGTTGTTACTAGTCAGCCTCGCGGTATTAAGCTACACAACAGCAGTGATGCATAAATACCACCAATGCACATGCATATGTTACACATACTGTTCATTGTATTGGAAAAAGTTTTCCACCATGTAGCAGGCAGAGCTATGCCAAAGGACCAGTTTTTCCTATTTGCATACAAAATGCAACATATATTTCAACTGTGTATGCTAGATTAACGCTAATATATACCTAACTTATAATATTTATGAAAATTCCAAGTTTTATATACATAAATAAATGCAGGCAATAGGGCTGCACAGTGGCGCAGCTGGTAGAGCTGTTGCCTTGCAGCAAGAAGGTTCTGGGTTCGATTCCCAGCCCCGGTCTTTCTGCATGGAGTTTGCATGTTCTCCCTGTGCATGGTGGGTTCTCCCGGGTACTCCGGCTTTCTCCCACAGTCCAAAAACATGACTGTCAGATTATCTGGCCTCTCCAAATTGTCCCTAGGTGTGAGTGTGTGAGTGCATGGTTGTTTGTCCTGTTTCTCTTTGTGTTGCCCTGCGATAGACTGGCAACCTTTCCAGGGTGACCCTGCCTCTCACCTGGAACGTTACCTGGGGATAGTCACCAGCACCTCCCGACCCCAGTAAGGGACAAGGGTGTAGTAAAATGGATGGATGGATAGAAATGCAGGCAATGTGGGGTGATGATTATGAAAATTGTAAAACTGATTTTTCTACTGCTTTCAGCAAAAGCAGTAGAAATAAACTGCAACATGAAAAGAAGCTGTGATTTTTACTGTAATCTTTTAGTTCTTGGGGGAGAGTATGTTCTCAAACACCGGACAGCCTGTAGGTGTTATTGTTCTCGATGAAAAATCGTCTTTCTGTCCACATCTGCCACCCACACGGCTGAGTCGGTCCTCTGAAATTTGTCGAGTTTGTCATTCACAACCAGACTGTTTGTCTAAAAGAAACCACATTGTCGCCCTACAATTATATAACATGTGGTGTCACACACAGAGAGAAGAACCTGAGTCTCCACAGACAAAGAAACTGTGGAAAATGTGGTGCTCTCTGTTGTGAGCAGCAGAATTTGCAGTTCAATTCTGTGTCCTGTCAAAGTTGACATGTATATACATTTTTTTTGGTCCAAACAGATGAAACAGGAAAAAGAACTTCTTTGTTTTCAAATTAGTTTTTTTTTTGTTTTTGTTGAATATTTTCGTCTTAAATGAAAGAATAAAAATTAAATGAATATCAAGTCAAATTAGTTTATGGCAACCACCTTCATCCGACTCTTTAGATCTATATAAGGTTTGTACATTTCACAAGATTTCGAAAACGTATGTGAATACAACATATGTGTTGTATTTGTCTGCTACATATAGTCCCTTAGTTATGGTTAGACGTGTACGTATTTTGATATACACTCGCTTATCTTTGCACAGGTCTGCATGAATAAACACCTAATTGAGGGCCTTTCCGTGCTTCCATGTGAATTGCACTCTGTGCTCCGCTCAGCATTCCCCATGCTCATACATCATGAAGTGAGTCTGGGTGTTATCATGGAAAAGAACACCATATATTAGATGGCTTGACAGATTGTGTCAGGGTCTTACAAATCCTATCAGGACTAGAAATTAAAAAGGCACTTAATCTGCCTAGAGCCTAACAGTCTCTCTTTTTGCACACATAATAGTAGGAAACTGTGATAATCACTCTTTGCTCTTAACTGTCCTTGTCGTAGTCGCCTTCTCCCTCTCAGTCAGTCCCCTTCTAAAATTTAAGAGCAGTGATTATAACTTAATCCCCTCAATCTCTAGCATTTATCCGCCAAAGCATTTCCGATGAAGAGAACACAGAGCAATTGCCAGCAACCTAAAATTAGTGTATTGCACTTGGTGCACGACCGCAATGTAGAATATAAATGGATTTCTGCGCCACTTATGAGCAACTAATTAATTTGGACGTGAAATACTTGAGTTGTGAGAGAAAAGAACATCAGGAAAGAGGGGAAACTCTTTCGAACGGACATAATCTATCACCTTGTGGAAAGAAAGAGAGGCAAGGACAAATCAACGATCTGTCAGCCCACTCTGCTGCTCCATCTCTATTAGACAGCGTGCGCCGTCTGTCAGACAATGACTTGCTGCTGATCATGTTCTAGCTAATTAAGGAACATTTGTAATTCCTTTTCTTTAAAAAAAACAAAAACTTGAAGTTAACCTTGCTATGCCTTCTGCCCATCTCTTTGTACAGTGGAGAGTAACCCGTGCCAGACCAGCCCCTGTCTCCATGGTGGGAGCTGCCTGGAGGAAGGCGACAGCTACAGCTGCTACTGTCCTCAGGGCTACTCAGGAGAGAACTGCGAGATCGGTAAGTCTGGCCAGGTTAAGCCAGAGTGCAGACACCTCATATGTCAGCGTACGCATGCTGCGTCAGAGTGGCATAAGGGGAAACGATGGCCGCCATATGCCGAGGCTAACATATGTACTCGGCTATGCATTGGACTCATGAGGAAAAATGCCAGCATCTCTCTGTTTCCAGTCTGTCTGGAACTCTGGATCCAATCTCAGAGAGGCGACTGGTACGCCGACAGGTCCAGGGGTTTTGGGCCAGTCTCCCTGATTGAAAGTGAAAAGGGAATATCCATATGCTGGAAGTCAGTCGTGTGTGACAGAGACTTTTGGAGGTGTAGATGCTCAACTGTGTGTGCGATTATTTCCGCATGAATGTGTGTGTTTTCACCTTCTGCCCCGTGAGAAGTAGGCAGCTCATCTTTCCACTCAACTGTGAGATGGGAAAGTGTGGCTGGCAGAAAATGATGGTGCAGTGATTTAGGTGTATGAGCCTTTCTGTCCGTGTGTGTGTGTGTGACAGAGGCATGCAAGGACAGACTGTCCACAGAGGAGCTGTGAGCTCAGCGAGGGGTGGAGTAGCTGATTAAAGTGCAGTGGCAGCAGGCAGCACAAACTGCTGCAATGACAAGACAGAAAACAACAAAAGAGAAGAAGAAAATCTGTGAAAGTGGATTTGGAAAAACTCACCAACAGCATCTCAGCTGAAATTAAGTTGCCTCTAAAACAAGTCAGTAGAATTTGGACAAAATGTAATCTTTTACACATGCATTGTCGCTGATTTCTAACCAACAGCTTTGACCTGCCAGCACTTTTTCAGCTATTTCTGATCTTTAAGAACTACTGAATATAATAGGAAGATGCACATTGAAAATGTGGTGAATGGCCTCCATAGGACTCCAAAGTGTGTTGGATTGCAATCAGTGGTTCATATTCAGACACTGATGTAGTAGCCACAGCTGGGACCGACTGGCAGAAGAGAAACTGTCCTACAGTCCGTGCCACTGGATCCTCTTTCCATCACCAAGGACTGGCAGAGCGGCATTCAAACTGGCAGCTCATCGTCAAAAACATTTCATTTCTAGCCTTCATGTCAAAAGTAGTGAGCAATTATTTATTAATAATTTTATTTTATTCCATCCATTGTCCACTTATCATTGGAGGGTTGTTGGGAATGTAGGGGGATTGGAGATTATTTGCTACATAATTGCTACATTTAGCGTTGTTAGCATTACTGAAATATTAGTTTCTATATATATTCCCAAGGAAGAGGTTTCTTATTAAGTGAAGTAATTTTTTTTTAATCCATCAACATTTCCAAATCCAGCATATTCTATAGCAGAGATTAAAGCCCTTTCTCACTTTCTCTTTCTATCTTTCTCTCTCTTTCTCAAGCATTTTTCTTTGTAAATCTTTGGTTTTACTCAGGTCAGTCAAATATTCTATAATGTCAGATTCTTCACAGATGGGAGCTTGACTTAACTTGTGAGGTTATTTTATTCATCACATGCAATTCAGAAAAAGTCAGAGAACATATTTCTGAGGTTCTTGGATGTAAAGAGCAGTAAAGTATGTGGTTCGTTGGACCCAGTCAGCGAATGGCTCAAGTGCATTTTCCAATGATTTACTTGTCCTCATCCAAGCTAATGTGATCTTGACATAAGTATCTCAGCCCTAAAATTTGCTTGGTTTAGGTCATAATGATTTGCTTGATGGTCAGGTCCGATTTGGATTCTGTGTCACATTTGATAAATCTACAATACAATACGTTGCTTAAGGCTGAGACCGACCTGTGACCTGGATAGAGGAGTTCACCCTCATGACCTTTGCAATGGTTTTCTTCTTTATTTTAACCCTTCATTGTCTGCACTACTGCTGTTTTGTTCGTGTCGGTGTTACTTCTGATTATCTCAACGGTTCATGGATCAGTCCATTACCCTGTGTGCATCTATCTGTTGTTTACTCTCACTTGGGTTTGTTGGGGGGCTGGTACCTATCTCAACTAATCAATGGGCAAGAGGTCAGGACACCCTGGACAGGTCAGCAGTCACACCAGCAACTAAAAGCATCAGAGCAATCATTAAATCCATTCGGTGTATCGAGTCTGCATATCGTCCATGCTTTTAATGCCTTTTGTGAGTTTTTTCCAAACTGTGAAGTATTAATTTCTTCAGGGAAAATGTTTCACATTCATTCTGTTTTGACTTTGCATTGCAAGGCTCTGTGTTTTTCTCAGACTTGTTTTTCCAGACATACGCAGACCTTTGTTTTTTTTCCCTTTGTTTCAGTAATTGTTATGTAATTGCCAAAGCGAAGAATTATTTGCAGTAAATGTATAGGGTTTCAGATTTAACATTCCACAGAGGATCTTGATGTTGATGCATAACCTTGTTCCAGCTTTTATTGATGCAAAGTTGTTGCAAACAGCACTCAATCTGGCACATCGATTGTGGCTCCTGGGGAAATAACTGTGGGTTGAACTGCTTAAAAAATATGGATTGCTTACAGGAACCACACTATGCTAGATATGGATATTGAAGAAACTCCATTTCAATGTTTTTGCCTTTAGTTTAGTCTCAGTTTACCCCCTTACATCTCTTAAATTAAGCCCAAAGAGTTGAGAGTTCAAGGTTATTCTGCTGCTTATTCCTAAGTGCCTTTATGTTGGAGCTCTGTAAACCTTATTGATCCGCACAGACACAATACTGTGAGCTGCGGCTTTGGGAGTCACTACTCAAAAAAAGGTCGAAGGTTAGATGAATAAGGTCAAGAAGGGCATATTTTCCTTCGGCTGATTATCAGTAACCTTTAAGGCCTAACAAAAAAAACCCTCATTATTCACTCAGAGATCAATCAACCACGGGATTGATCATTTTTAAAGTTAAAAGCATGTTTTACTTACACAAACAGGCTCTTAATGGCTTGCTTTTGTCTGGCTTATTTGATTTTTATTAGGTTTAAAAGAATTGCAACAGTTTTCCATAGGAACCTGAAGTAAATGATGACAATTATACCATGGTAAAGATATATGAAAGTCCATTAGTACTATAATTTTCTATTAATTGATTACTTACATGTCCTTCTCCCTGAGCATATTTCACTGGAGAGTTTAACTGCACTTGTCAAATATTTTTAAAGTGTTTTTATGCTGATTAATCAGTTTAAGAGCTGTGCAGTTGATGGCTTTTAGAGCCAAAATGGTGAATTTCCTCAATCAGCAAATGGTTCCGTTTGCTTTTGCCAGTGCAACGAAACACTACCCTGAGCTTTGCTTTAGAGATGCAGTAGATCATAGGGTGGTCCTAATTCTGTGTAGAAAGATAAAAAGATTTAAAGATGATAAATGTCTTATGGCTTACTATGTGGTTATAATTCATGAAGCACAGTGTACCATTTTTCTGTCTGATAAATCCTTCTTTTTTTTTATTTGAAACCGCCAGTGTCTGTCAATCAAGATACAAGCAATATTAATCTAAAGTCCTACATTGTTTGGAATCCCACTGATAAACTGTACATCCTGCAGCTGAATATAAATGATTGGTGCAGTGGATCCCAAAGTGGGTCCTTGAGGCCCGGCATCCTGCATGTTCTAGTTCTCTCCCTGGTGGTAGTAACAACCTTTTTCTGCAGGTCAATGTTTTTCTTGACAAGACATAATTTGATCCAGGTGTACTAAACCAGGGAGAGAACTAAAACATGCAGGACGCCGGCCCTGGAGGACCCACTTTGGGATCCACTGGATTAGTGAGTCTAGTCACAGCTTGGCAGTTTGATGGCTCTGTGTTATTGTGACAATAATACATCCTATTGTTCTTCTAGCATGAATATTTATTTAGAATTGCATGCCATGCAGACAGCAGATTTTATCCCATTGACTAAGAAAAATAAGTAAAAAATAAATAAATAAAATTGTCTTTTTTTTTTCATGACATCTGACAAAAAGCAACGTAAAGTTTTATACTAAAGGAATTATTGCCCATCATTCCTCATGTCACACCAACAGTGACGGTGCATTTTTTCTGTCTGCTTCATTTTTCAAAAAGGAAGTGCATTATACTGCATGTTTTGCTTCTGTTTATGAATATTCAAAATGTTTCATTCACAAACAGTTACTGCATAATTTTTAATCAGTTTAAAAATAATATGTTAATGAGCCATGCTTACTATTTTGTAGTAGTAATAACGATTCTGTAGCTTTAAAAAGATTCTCCAGCATCTTTTGTGGAATTATAAAAGCAGACTGACCAAGGAGAAGCTGGACTAAAGTCCAGTCATGGATTTGCTGTGCATGTAATTGCAAGTTAAATCCAGGCTTTTATGTTTATATTGCAATGTTTACAGTTATCAGTTTGGCTCACCCTGTCACTAAAGGCGGTCTTCTATGCAGTTTATCCTTTCCTGTTTTCACAGCAGATTAATTCTGACACAAACACTACAATTAATATACAGTCATATTCAATAAATTACACTATTAATGAAAAGTCAACTCAGCTGTCACATAAAACATAGACTGATGAAATAAAGCTTTTATTTCTGTTAATGGTGATTATTTCTTGCCAACAGTTAATGACAACATGACATTTAAGATTTGAATATAAAAAAAAAACGCAGAAATGTGGGTCTGATGAAAAATATGTTAAATAGCAGCTTAAAGTTTGTTTTCTAAAGGCACTTTTAATCTGACAAAAGAGTCTCATCGGAACCCATTTTCAAATTTATTGACTGTGACTCTAGACTTGAAAGGTGTGCATACATGAAGTTCCAAGACCTTACAAATATTTCAGATTCAAGAACCTAGAAATTGATAAGATTTCTAAGTGTTCTCTGTCTGGGTTTTACTTTGTCAGTAGCTCCTGTTCTGTTCAAACATGGATTTCTGTGGGAAAAAACGTATTAACCTGTCTCATCTGTCTCTTTTTGTGGGTCAGGAAATCGCTTTGATTTTAAATGGAACACGGGTTTGGCAAATTATTTATGGTCAGCTGCTGGAAGACCTCAATCAGCCCATCTGTCCACAAGTTAAGCGAGAGACAGAGAGCTGGAGGATGAATAAATTCACACAGTCACCCATTTATATTTCACTGAATAGCCAACAACATTAATAATATTAAAAACAGGTAATCGCTGCTGTTGTTTTGTTTTTTTGTTTGTTTTTTTTCGGGGCTTTCCGCAGCAGAATCAAAACAAATTGCTTTTAGATAAAGTGATTGTTTTGGGTCTAAACTCAGTCTGTGGAGTGAGGTCAAGATGGTAATTGATCCTGCTACACAGAGAAAATTACTTTGGTAACTCTGTTCCTGCTTTCCATTATTCAACTCCTGTTTCCTCCACATGGATTCTCATGTGTGGAATCCCATCCTGATTTCTTATTTCCTCATTTGAACATTGATTTAATAAAAAGAAATCGAGGCACCTGTGTAGATGTTAAAAAAAAAAAAAACGTGTGTGTAAAATAAGTTTTGACTTAATTTTTTCTGAATTAGACATTGATAACTTCATTTAATCCAGAATTAAGTCTTCTGAAACTCCATAGGAGAATTAAATAAACACTTTGGGTGAGGAGCCGTGCAGAATACTATATCTCTGCGTTCACAAACAAATTAAGAATTTTATCATCAGATGCAATTATACAATTCAAGCAGAGGCATCTTTTTCACCAGGTGGATTGCTAAAATCAGTAAGTAATAGTGTCTTCGGGCAGGATTCTGTTTATCTGTTGCAGAAAGACATTTAGTTTTATATTAATATTTAATATGCTGACATTTAGCAGAAGATTTAAAGGATAAAAATCAATTCTTTTAATTTAAACTTTTTGAAAGTTTTACTCACAAGAGATATTAATTTTGACGTCAATTTGAGCTAAACAACAATCTGCATGCATGTCAGGGTTGGTTTTTCCTTGGCACAAAACTTTTTTTTTTTCTCTCTTTTTTTTTACCCACAACTTTGCACATTTTCTTGCCTCTCTTCCAATCATGCTGATTAGATCTGATTTATATCTCCCACTTCTCTTCTCTTTCCCCTGCCGGTTCTATGTCTTTATTTTATCAATTGTCAATTTTTCGTTCCTCAATTGATTTCTCAGATCCAATTTTCATATTTCCACCTGAGTTGCCTCTTTTTTCACCCCAATGTTATTTTTTTTCCTTTCCTCATTTAACATTTTATTCCATCTGCAGCACCATCCATTTTAATTGGCACTCCTGTTAAAAACGAGCAGAAAGCCTTACAAAGCAAAGTCATCATTCATTGCCCTTACTGGGGATAAAAAAAACTGGCTTTGATTGGAAAACATTGAGTCAGTGAGAAATTTTAGTCCAAAGCCCTAAAGCTTTGTAAACATCTTTGCCGTCTCTTCTTCCTGCGTCTGTTCCAGTACATTCCAGTGCTATTTGGCATCAGCTATGGTAAATATTGAAACTGCTCAGCACAGCAGTCATCGAGCTGAATACAAGCAAGTAGCCGCCTCAGCACGTCTCCAAAGTAACACATTTCATTTTCTGCCACATTTCTTGACTCTCTTCCAACCTCTAACCTCTCCCCCTCAACACTTCTCTTTTTCTGGCTCCATTCCCTGTTTTGTTTTTTTTTTTCCTCCATGCACACTATTTCCCTGTGAAAGGCCAGCACAATTATTCATCGCTGCACTTAATGCATAACAGTAAACTTATCCAAGCCCATCGGACTCACTCACCTACACATTCCAGTTGCTAAATATACTCACAGTAGTGCAGCAATATATATTCTACTGTCTCTCATGGATCTGACCTCTGACCCCTTGGCACCTGTTTTGGCCTATCATACAAAAAAAATCAATATGTACCAGAGACCGTATATGGAGCTGATGCATAACTCATGTTCTAGGAGGCTATGAGAAAAATCCCCTGCTGCGTTTCTGCATTAACTAATTCATCCTCTGAGACGGTCTCATCTCATAGCAGCTCATGTGATTCAGTCTTAAAGATTCATGAGTTCGAAGCTATTAATATCGTTTCCCGGAACTGACCTCGCCAAAGCGTCCACGGATCTGTGCAATGAGGTCAAAGACGGGGGAAGGGCAGCAGGTAGCTGAGTGTTGTTTCTGTTGTATTGTGGTCGACTGAAGATCAGCGGCGGCTAGTGAGAAAAAAAAAATTGTGGTGGAGCTGATGTGCCCATGGATTTCCTTTCTTAGTCTGGCAGAAGGTTTCAAATGAATGGTACAAAAATGATGGCATTTCTACAATAATACAACATTCTTCATACAGCAATGTTACACAAAGGGTTAAATTAGCTAAAAGTAAAAGGTTTGTTGAGTAACTTGCGAAATATACCGTCAACGGCTAAAACCAAATCAGATTAAAAACTGTGAAAACTAAACTAGTGCCTACGGATTTAACTCTGAACAAGCTAAATTCAACTAAAACAGAAGAGAATCGACTAATAAAACTGAGCAGCAGAAGATTTCCTACCTAAAAGAACTAAATCACATTGGTATAGGATGAAATGATCACGGTTAGAAACAAAAGAGTAACCTAGAAACACACACACACACACAAAAAAAAAACAGGTTCTGAGGAACAAAAGCACCAAGCGACCCTCCTGGATTTATCTGACAATCTCAGTGAAATCTTACAGACATGAATGTTCATAGATCTGAGTCACCAAACAAGGAGGACTTCAACAAAACATCATTATATCATCCAGGATGTTCGTCATAAAATGCAACATAAGCATCATCATTAATTTTAAAAAATTAGCAACATTTATCCAAAGCAGCATTAACATTGTGCTAACCAGAGCAAGATAAGCATCAAATAAACCACTTCAACATTCATGACTGATTATCGGCAAAGGATAGCGCCTCGGCTTAATAAGCTTTACCCCCCACTTTATCAAGCGATGATGCAAAACCTTTTTCCATAATTCATGAACTTTTGAGCGCCCCAAAGACATAAAATTCAGTGATGCTGGTTGGCCAAATGCGTAACCACACATGATTGGTTATTTAGCTTATTTTCTGGGACGTGATCAGCCCTCCTAGCATGATTCATCCAGCAGGATGTTGTTCTAAACATTGTGAGAAATGTCTCTTTCTGAGAACCTTGAATCCTCTCTTCATTAAAATATTAAAATGTCAAACTTTGTTTTATATTTTTCTAAATCAGTTGGCTGGAAAGAGCTTAATCAGATTTGCAAACCTGCTGCAGAGGGAAAAAATAATAAAATGTAGGCAACACAAATGACAGGAAAACTTGAGGAGAGTGCACAACTTACTAAATTCTCCCAACTGTGTATTGCAGTAGTTTATGCAGAAAGACGGATGAAACGAGGCATTTCTACCATGCTGCTCTTTCAGGATATTCTACTTAGCCTTTCATTCGTTATGTCTTGGTTTTAACCTTTTTGGCACCAAATCCGCCAAGTTCCAGAGGATGGATTCGTACCCTGTTGGTTTTTTTGGCCCCATTTTCTTGACCTCCACTCTGCTGCACCGTTGGAAAATGATGTATTCCTGCGTGTGCAAAATCTAAAAACTGACTTCCAGACCGCTGTAGTTTCACCACAAATTTACGAGCTATTCTCATTTCTCCCCCACGGTACTTTTGGTGAAATGTTCTAGGTCTTCCTTGGAGCCACAGCAGTGTGAGGCTGATAAAACAACAATCGACTCAGCGAGGTGACTCTAGTGAGTCACACACAAGGCTGAGTGTGACAGTAAGTGTGCAAATGACAGAAGACGTGTCTTTTGTGTGATTGATGGCTTGCAGTTTGTCACAGTTTGTCGGCAGCTGAGGGGCTCTTAACAGGCCATGATTGGCTGGCACAGCCTGTGTCCCCATGCCTCATTAATTCCTCCATGCCCGTGGAGTCTTCAATCAGCATTAGAGTTGGCTATTCCCTTTCACTCCTTTGTATCGTTTATATCATGTATGCTCCTACTCCAGAGCTGGAAGGCCAAAAGATTTGGTACTGATTAGAGCTGCTGGATCTGCAGCTGTCTGAGAGACTTCACCTTCTGTGGATAATGAAATTAACACGAGAAGACACAGAAGATGCATGCACCTGGGCACTCTGTGACAAAGTGTAGCTTAAACACAGCTGCATCTCCCCAGATTAAAGTTACATTGCATTCATTAAAGACAGGAATGTGTGCATTTAATTTTCAGTTTTCAATCAGGGTGGACACTTCCTGCTCCCCTCCCTTGTCAGGACAATGAGAAGTAAAGGACATACCAAGTGCAGAGCTGAATGAGAATAAGCTGCATGATGTGTGTGGGGTGTGTGGACGTGTGTGTCCAGTATCTTCTTTTGTGCAAACGCATCCGTAGATTAATGAGCTTCTAGCTGAGTTGCCAGAATTCACCCTTTTTTTTTTGCGCTTCTGCACAAATATTCTCACCTACCACCACCTAAAAATGCTTCATCTTTTTTTTCCTTCTTTCTAATTTACTCTTCAGCTTTAGAGCCAGGTAGAGTGAATGAATATGTATGAATATGGCTTACATGTGTTTGATTTAGCTGAGGGGGATTGTATATGTACCTCAATGCGTGTGTGTGTGTGTGTGTGTGTGTGTGTGTGTGTGCGCGTCAGAAGGAAAGTATCTTGATCCGCTGGATGACAGCTGTAGGAGGAACTGAGATATAAAGGCTGGTCACATATAAGAGGGTCAAATTGATTTCCCATGAACACCGGGAACAGGCTTTTACACATGGGGGGCCTTATCAGCGTTCCAGAAACACTCACACAGTGAATAACAAGTATCTGTGAACTCGGCTGTCGGGGGAAAAAAAGAAAATGCTCATTTGTATGCTGCTCAATAGATTTCAAAAAACAACAACAGACATTTGAGTACATTGCACAGGGGCAGGAATCCACAAGCTGTCCCTTGACAAGATCACAGACTTTCTGACTGTCAAGGTAGAGACAGAGTTTCTAGACCTCCTCAAAACACACAAAGAACATTTTTAGCACTTATGCACACATAGAATAGAATAGAAATGGTCTTTATTGTCACACAGTTGGGAAATTCAGGAGAAACTGTAAAAAAATTAAGCCTGTTGGTCCATATACAGATAAAAAGTATAGACATATAGCAAAAACAAAAGTAAGAGTAATATATTAAAAAGTAAGGACAAAATGGCAACATAAATACTGTACGGACTTCAAAAATAGCAAGGAAATTTGTTCTGACAACTAAGATCAGAGAATAAAATATAATAAAATACACCTTTTAGTAGATGTAAATTGTGCATGCTGTTGCTTCTTAAGGACTGATTTGTTGCGATTTTGCCCTAACTCATAGGAGCACTGAGGAAATATTGCAGCTGCATTGCAAGAACGGCTGCAGTAGACGATTCTAATGGCATTTCATTAAGTTAAGATGTGCTGCAAATGCTCTGGTCCACTCAAAAGTTCATGTTGAATCTGTGTTTTATATAGATATAGATCAGATCATTTATCCTGATCTACCTTATGCTGAAGACGAAAAAAAATAAGAAAAGCAGGTGGAATTAAAGCACCAGTGTTAGTTGCCACTACCTCTCAGGAGAACCGGTAGTATAAATTTTAAAACTAATGTTGATGTCGCAGTCTCCAACTGATCTCTTCAGCTTATTTCTGCTCTTATTCTTTTGAAATGGTTCAATTACTTGGCATCTCTGAAGGATTGTAATCTCAACGGCTGTCATTTGTGCTCAAAATGCGGCAGAACGCCACTAGAGCGGAGGGACTGCCAAATACAATTAAGTTTCATTCTGAAAATATTAATCATATCTGACATGAGTGTGCCGTGTAAATACAACATCAGCGTCAACATTTCTACATGTTTGAAGTGACAACCTAAAATGGCAGCTGTTGGTTCCCACTATGCTTTGTTTAAAAAGATCATCTAATACAGAATAAGGATGCAGTGATACCATGGAAACAGATTTAAATGCTAAATGATTCAGTCACCTAAAGTTTCTGCATGTAGGTCCAATGATTGAGGAGAAGCACGTCGGTCCACAGGTGCAGATATTTTCAGCTTTTTGTAAAGGGCTTTGCAGACCATTAGTTTGCTTTTGAACTCAGTTCATTGAGCAAAGGGTAAGAGCTCAGAACTGGACTGATATGATGATCTCTTTCATTGGTAAAGATGTTGTAAAGCAGCATTTTGAAGAAGTTGAAACAGTATTGTAATAATCGGGTCTGCTATAAACATGAACTAATGCACTTGGTAATAATATGCTGCCTCTATATTAAATTTTATGTTTCATGTGGTGGTCAAGATTCAAATCAGACCCGTGATCACCCTTAGATTTTTGACTTTGAACTAACAGACTGAAGGTGGGCACTGAGTCTTATAGTCTTTGCTCTTTGGGTACAAAAACTAAGACTTAGACGAACATTTTCACACATCAACTATTAATCTGTTCAGTGTTAGGGAAATAAAAATGCAATCATCCCATCAGCTGATCCTGAAGCCCTTGGTCTTCCTTAAAGTGCCCACATCTTACACTCAACATTATTTATGCACTTCCAAGTTGAATCAGTCTTTTGTTTGTGTTGATCCAGACACCTGTTATTCTGACTAGTTTGTGCTTCTTATCTTCATTAAATGAATATTTACCATGCTTCCACTGACTTCCTGTCTTCATATGGATCCAGCCAAAGAAATAACTATGGATCATAACAGGTTCCTGCAGCTGTGACAGCAGCAAAAGACAAACTATTAACTGAGAGAGCTTACTGCAAATGTGCAGCAGATTTACAGTTTTTTATTTGGGGAAAAAAATACTGGAAGCCATAAATTATCCTAATAAAATACACTGAAGTTAGGATCAAATTGTGATAAACTGTGAAAAATTCAGTAGATATAAATACTTTTGAAAGGGATTGTATATGTGTATATGTCAATTTCACTTATGCTATTTTCAAAATGGTCTTTAATAACTGATTGAACCAAAAAGGAAAAGCCGTTGTCTTGTGTTTTTTTTTATTTTTGATTGGGAGAGAGATTAGAGGAAAAGTTTTTTAAAAGTACATGCTGGAGTTCGTATTGACTATAGGAGCCAAACAATGTTAAAAAACAGTAAATAATTCTTCCTTAAGAGTTACCAAAGGGCACTTCTTTGATTCAGTAGGCCTCTCCTTACAGAAATAGACACAAGACTTCAGCATCGCTCTCTGCTCTGAAACGTATTACTATATAAACTCACTGTCAGTGATGAAATGATACTGACAGGGCGGGGGGGGAGATAATTTCCCTCTAATATTACCACTTTAAGTGTGTCAGAAATAACGACAGGAGGCAGAGAATAGCCTGTCATTCACCCCTCCTGGGAACTGTTCCACTTAAAGTTGCTGTATTTTATTTTTCTTCCAAGTTTGGACATTCACAGATGTTTGCACAGAAAGAAAAAGAAGTTATGAAGGATGGATAATAGAGAAAAGTGAAAGCATCTGTTTTAAGATTTTATGCTCAACTGGGCTAAATGAGAAGGTGAGTGACTTTACAACCGGGTGCCGTTGCTGCTAATCAGATTTAACACCACACAGCCTGGAATAATAGTTCTCTGGATCTGCTCTGCATTTGCCGTCAGCCTAAAGTCCTGCAGACTTCTGCTGCTCGCCGCTCCGTTTCTGCGCAGAGACAGAAATAGTGTGTGGTTGAATGATACTGGTGGCACGGTGGCAGCTGGTGTTTCTTTCTCCTGGCCACTGGCATCCCCATCCCACACAAAATATAAACAGACTCTGAAGACACAAGCAGTAAATACACACACACACATACAGCATTGGTGAGCAGAGTCAGGCTGTCAGAAGTGAAGGCTAGCCCGGCGATATGAGATGTTGTGACACTTTACCTCATTACATTTTCCTAGGTTGTTATGAATGTCGGAGCAGTGCTGTCAACCAAAGCACGGACCTGTTTGAACCCATTGTGAGCCCCCACCCCCACTCACACACACACATGTTCCCATATCCACATCTCCATCTCGCTCCATCAGGAAGCGAGAGGGAGCCATACCTTCTTTCTTTATTTGATGTTCCTGTGTGATATCCTGGAAATGTCCACCAGGCAGTTTCTTAGGCTCACTTTCCTGACATCTCCTTGATGTGTGGAAATGTCTGGTAAGCCACATTCGGATCATTGTCTGCAGTTGCACATGACGTACTGCACCACTCTGTCTGAGGGAAATGAGGAAGTAACATATCTTTGTTCATGCTTACATGTTAGCCATGTACAAATGATGAAATGTTTAAACCAGAAAAAAAAATATTTTGTCTGAGGTTGATCAGGGTTTCTCAGATTTCCTCAGAGCTCAAAGCCTTCAATTGCGCTGCATTTATGTTCTAGACGCTGTTTTCTCTTTTTCCTACTGAACCTGTCTGGGACACTACAATAAAACCCAAAGCAAATACACAGAACTATTCTGAGTATTTGCACACCTCCTCTTCTGTCAGTCATCACTTAACTCAGTGTGAATGTTCTTTGATTGCCTCTAAGTGCAGTGCAGTGCTTTACTTATTCCAATATGCATGTGTGGCATTTAAGAATTTCTGCAAATTTCTCACTGAGCGAGGCTGCTTCTCATTTAATGAACTTGCACTTAAGCAACATTAAACAATATTCCTTTGAGATCAAACTGAAAAGCACAAGATTTTTAAGGATGAATCTCGGCGACCTCATCCGGGGAAACTTTACTCTTATCACACACGTAAACTTCGCCAAAGCAAACTCATACGTATCTGTAATTTTGTCGTGACGTTTAGGTGGTGGTTGGACCCAAAGGCAGACAGGCTGAAGCGATTAGTAATGGTGGACGTTTGATGGAGATTAATAAATAAAGAAGAACTTACAAAACAAGAGGATCATCAAAAATCACATTCTACATTCTTCTAGGAGTTGAAAAAGAGACTTAATGGATGCAAACCAGAGGAAGCTAAAACCATCCCTTCCATCAATCATAATGAGAAAGGATCATATCCCCAACTTTGTCTCTCTGCCCAGGTTTCTAACCTTAAGGACAGAGAGTTTAAAAGAGGAGAGGCTAAAGCAAATGAGGTGGAATAGCAGTATTTACCAATAACTGATAGTCATCCAGGACATGCTGAATATCATCTCTGCTGCCCAGAAATTGAGCTGTTAGCATGTTATGACAGTCATGAGGCTGTCATAGAGCAACGGTCTTCAGTCAGAGGCCTTATCAGATTCATTGCAAGACTGACTGCTACCAGAGATCCTTCCTGCTCACAGCATCACCATCTGCAGATGGATGGATGATAAGAGTTCATTTAATTTTCCCTTTGGATAAAATAGAAATACTTTTGAATTCCAGGACAACACTACACCTCTCTGTACTTTAATATGGACATAATCTTTCCGATTCTGTTTAGTTGGTATAATACAGCATATTATATGTTGTATTATGGCTCTGAACACGTAACTATTGATTGATAAATATTAAACACTCATGATCTCCTCAGTAAACAAATTAAAGTTGTTTTCTTTTTTCTTTACATCGTCAAGCAGTAAATATTCCAAGCAAACTAGAGAATAAGTATGCACAGATGTTAGTAATTACCCCACTGTTTTCTATGTTGATCTGCATCCTTAGGGGAAATATCTGGATTTGTTCATTTTACCCGGTGGCATTTTTAGTGGAGCGCAAAGTTTCGGACACTAATTGAAATATTGAAGCTGTATGCTTGAAAACAACAAAACAATTAGCTGTGTGCCAATAAGCAGTTATATTCTGCTATGGCATAAAGGCAAAGAGTTATTTAAAGAAAGTTATTGAGTAATTTGCAAAAAAAAAAGCAGGAGTTTTTGCCGATAAAGATGGTCGTAAAATGCCAGAGAAGCAATGTAGGCTGTCTTTCATAATGAATTATGAATATGTAAGTTAGTAGCAAATATTTAATCTGCAAATAAATAAAATAAATGAAGAGGTTCCATAATGTTTACACAAACACTCCTTGCTGCTGCTCTCCTTGTTGTTTGCAGCAAGGACAACTAAACCAAAATTTCTCGTGTATTCAGACATAGTCAGGCAGAAAATCTGCTTTCTGAAAAAGCCCAACATGGCCCATTGAGCGTTCTCGCTGTCTGGATGAGCAGCAGCTAAACAGAAAGGTATCCATCTTTGTAGAAGACTTTGGAAATGTCAATGCCCCTCAGCAAACCAAAGGGAAGTCAATCATCCAGCATCTCCGCTATAAAAGACGACAAACATAAAAAGCCTTTTAACCAGAACCTTCGTGTAACAGAAAAAAAATTTCCATTTCAAAGCTGTTATTTTACAGCGCGTTGTCGGTTTATTTTTTTTTTTTTACATAACGTCAGCTGTGCTTCAGCTGCATTTAGGAGCACGTTGAAAGCCTGACCCGATTTGTCAGAGTTTCAGGGAAGTAAAGGGTTGCGCTGGCGCACAATACGAGTTTTAGCTTTGGTTTCCGTACCGATGCTTTTGGCACAAGAGGCTCTTGCTTGCTCTGATAAATGTACATTTTCCTTTGGGTGTCTGCCAAAATAAAAAGTCTTCCTCTTTGATATTAATATCATCCCCTCATGACCTCTGTAGAACCTTGTTAGACGTGAAGTCTTTGGGTGGCATTTTGCTGGTTCAAAGGTTCTCTGTGTAATTGATCAGTCGGCTGTTTGATCTGTAGCTACGGCTGGCATTTAGTCTCACACAGGAAAAAAGGTGCTTTCGTGCTCTGTCAGGGTTTCATTTATTCGTGGCTGTTACCTACTGATGTTGGTTGTAGAAGAATGCGACTCGTAATGAGATCTTTTCGTACCCTCCGAGCTTTGTAGATGCATATTTACATAATAAATCTGCACAGAACAGAAGGTAAATATACACAGGAATACGGTGTTTTGTGTTTGTTGCTCTCGATTTTTTTTTTTTTCATTTGTTTGAATGTAACATTTTCATTTTGTTCTCCTTCTTTCCCACTTCATGTTTTATTAGCTAATCTTTGACAACCAAAGAGGGAACACTTAAGACTTTTAGTGAAAGATGTTTCCAAAAGCAAAATAATTAAACAGTTATAAGTTTGATAAATCAATAGCTGTCATCATAAACATTAGATAAGATGAAGCCATTAGTTGACTCCATCTTAACAGGACCGGCATTCATTAAAAAGCGACGTCAAGAATAACTGAAGAGGAAGCTGCGGTTATTTTTGTGTTACAGAAAAGGTAAAAATACTTCAAATGTTCCCTTTTTTGACATTTCTTTTCATCATTGTTTTTACCTTCGAAAATAGAAAATAGGGCATATGCAAAACAGCTCACTGTCACCCATTTAGGAAAAAATAAAATGGAGATAATGAGTGAGCGCATTCATACACGAGCACTTATGAAAACTAAATGGCTAAATAGGTCTGTAAACATTTGTAGTTCTCTCGTGTCAAAGCGGAGTGGTTGGGAACAAGAGCCACTGAGCCATACAGCGATGAATGGGGTCAGCCGATGATGAGGTGCATCGCGCACAGAGGTCAGCAGTTTTTCTGCAGTCAGTAGCTACAGATTTACAAACATCACGCAGCATTTTGATTCGCTCAAGAGCAGTTCATAGAGAGCTCAGAGATGCATCCCCTGCATGTTTCCTGCATTAGCCTAACCAGTTAGCCTATGCTAATAATTACCAGTGTTTTGAGGAATACCAGGTGAGAAAAGAATAACTGTTGCACATTATATGCTCTCAAAACAACACATTACAGAATATGTAGATTATATGTCAGCAGAAATAACAGTATTTTAGATAATCTGAAAGATGGGTTATTTTTATTCTGGATGTCATTTCCTTATTAGCGCAGTCCTTCATCCATCTGGTCCTTATACAGAGTTCATCTTGCATTGGGTTATGGAGAGATGAGACGTATCTCAGAGGGTCAAAGGTGGTCAGGTCAGAAAACGAGAGAGAGAGACAATAATAGACATTCACTAAAACCCAGAGACAAAAACAACAAACTCGTCAAAGTAAAAGCATTTCTTCAGAAAACAGGAGGAATAGATTTCAGGTAACTTCGGGTGAAGAAATAACACTTTAAATTATTCTACCCCATACAAAGAAACGATTCTGAAGCAAATGGACAGATGGACTTTCACCAGAATGCAGTAAAATATAAAATGTTATGCAGTCAGTAGAGATGGATTACAAGGTTAGTGAAAGCAAAAAAAAGAAAAAGCTCCTTTGGAGCACTGCAGACAAATTCAAGGGTTCATGAGCGTGAAATTGTTCATATCTGTTAAACACTTTTATATGGCAATGAGAAAGAGTTGTCTGGGGTTATTTGGCTTCAGAGATCTCAGGTATTTTACAAGAGAAGTGAAGACATAAATCTGAGTGCTGGAAGGAAAAAAGACCACAGGGGACAGAGAATGTAGACAGCTGGGTAGAGGTGATCGTTAACTCTGTTTATCTGAAATACACAGATAATTAACACAACAAAATGAGAAATTGTAGAAATATTTGTTAAGGTGAGCCCAAGGATTTCTCCATCCTGTTTTTCTTATGTCCTTTTTAGCTTTTTCTAATCATGTTTTATTCACACGTAATAGTATTTAGACACAACCTTTCTGTAAACCTACAGGTATTCCTTGAACTAGTTTATTTTGTGTGGTTGCACTGACAGTGCTCCTCAAAAGTATTTATGCCAGTTTAGATTTTTATGACGTTACTTTAAAACCTCAAACTGCATGACTAACAATTTAGTGTTAGTCATGCACTCCACAAATCTGGGCTTCATAGAGGAGTGACAAAATGAATCCATTGTTGAAAGAAAGTAATAAAAGGTTCTGTTTGTATTATGCCACAAGACATGTTTGGGACAGTTAGGTGAAATAAGGTGCTCTGGTCAAATGAGACTAAAATTTAACGTTTTGGCTTACATGCAAAAATGAATGCTTGGACTAAATATGAATTAAGATTAGGACTAAGTTTCATCATCTGGCTGGATAATAATCCTCAACACACAGAGCTACAATTGAATATGTTTGGTCGAAACATATTTATTTTTTGGAATAGATCAAAGTTTGTGTTTGTAATTTTGACAAAATATGAAAAGGTTTAATGGTTCGCCTACATTTGCAGGGTAAAACATGATATTGATAGCTGTGTCGTTTGGAACCATTTCAGATTCCTGCAGTTTGAGCATGAAAGTCGAAGAAGACAGTAAGACAGTTTGATGCAGTGTGTAAAGTTCATGTTAATGGTAGATGAGGTATTTAGTTTTCTGTTGTTTTGTCATCATTTCTTGTCTCACACCAGACATACACGCCTATCCGACCTCAGAATAAATTGAGCATCTTATTCCATTTCCTCTGGCTTGGTATCTTTTGTCTGCATCGACTTTAGCCTTTGAAATCAGCCGGGCCTAAGCGGAGCAACAGCAATGAAGCTGTCATGCTGTTCTCACCAAACGGCTGATCCGCCCAAACGCTGCCGCCTGCAAAGCTGCTGTAATCCGACCCTAAAAATCACCAACTTCCTCGCAGAATGGTATCATCTCCACTCCGTCTTTCCGCTTCCACCCTTGTTTCCATCCCCACAGCCTCCTAACGCGGCTCTGCACCGCTTTTCAGCATCCTCTCATTTCCATATCTTCCTTCAGCCCTCAGACGTTCTTCTGCCTCCCACCATGACCTCTTGTCAGAGTCTCAGAGAGTCTCTCAGAGCTTGTGATGGTTGAGGATTGTTAAGTTGCCAGCTGCAGCTTTAATGATTGTGCCTTCAGGCCGAGATCAGCCAAAAAGAAGAAAAAAAAAAAACATACAGTTGGCATTTTTCTACAGAATATCGGCTTTTGTGGAATCTGTGGTTGAATGTGTTTATAAAGGCAATATAATTCTTAAGTTAGAAGTAAAGAATGTTTGCCTAATTGAAACTGATCAGTATATTTGTTTCCTGGTTCTCAGTGAGTGAAGCATTTGGATTGGGTGCACTGGTACCCCCAATTGAATCTTCTGCGTGTGTGTTGTGAGCTCTCCCTTACTTTTGCTGCTCCGGGTTTGACTGCAGCACTGCTCCACGTCCTGCACACACATTGCAATTAGCTTCATGCGCTCCACTGCGTCCCCAAACAGCTCGCTGATGACTTCAATCAATTTGCCCTAATTATAACTTTCACAGAAACACCTCTAATCTGACTGAAACTTAGCGTTGAACTGTGGCAGGTAGCTGCATAAACTGTTGTTTGAAGAGGGATGTTTGTGTATGAAAGTGTATTAATTTGTCCTAATTTTCACACATCGTGTGACATTGCAACCTCAAATTTAAAGGGGTTTATTGACATTTTATGTGGCGGACCAACGCAAAGTAGTCTAAAATGGTGGAAGCTTAAAATAAGAAAAACCTGGAGAGTTTGGCATTCATTTTGTCTTCACCTCATCTACTTTGAATATGCTCAAAAAACTTACAGGGCAATCCTGTGGAAGAGTTGAGGCATGTAATTTTATGGCCCAGTCAAAGCCCAGACCTAAATCCAAATTAGACTCCAGCATAAAACTTCACAATCAACTTTACATCCTTAGCTAAGTTGATGACGACTTGTGTGTTTTACAAAGGGGAATGTTTATGTATTTTACTCTCTGGAAATGGTAGAGCCATAATCCCTAAAGACATGGCAGCTAATTGCAATTAAAAGAGGGTTATACAAATATTGACCAATGTGGGGTAACTAAATATGCAGTATTGATTTTCAGATTCTCATTTGTCAAAAATAAAATAGATAATTGTAGCTTTTCTATCCACTTTACAAGTGTGCTTTGTTTTGTGTTGCTCTGTCACAGAAAACCCATTAAAGTCAAATGAAAAGTGTGGTTGTAATGTCCCAAAAAGTGAAAAAGTTCAAGGAATACGAACACTTCTTCAAAGTAAATGTGTGACTTTGACTCATTCCCTGTTCTCCCTTCAATGTTTCACTCCAGACATTGACGACTGCCAGTCTAATCCGTGCCAGAACGGAGGAACCTGCATCGACGAGATCAACTCCTTTGTGTGCCTCTGTCTGCCCAGCTACGGCGGAGCTACGTGCGAAAAAGGTAACAACGCAGGCAGTGAGCGAACGCTGCCTTTCCTCTTTTTGTTGTGTTGCGTGGCAGCAGAAGAAGAGCAGAAAGATGATAATAAAAAGATGTAGATGATGGAGGGGAAGGAAATAATTGGGAGCGAAGCAAGAAGTTTGGAAAATGAGTTTAAAAAAAGAAATACAAGAAGACGAAAATGAGATGAAGAGGCTACAGATGCAAGGTGGTGGAGCAGAGGTTGAAGAACAGGAAGAGATGCTGATGACATGGGCATCGGAGGAGAGGAGCATGCCTATAGAAAGTGCAGAAAACAAGCCTGAGATAGAAGTTTAATGAGGGTGTGTGAAGGGAGGGAAGAAAGAGGGGGAGGGCAGGAACAAGAGAGGGGGAGGAGAAATAAATACAGGGAAGCCCTGAGAGATAATATGATGGATTAATACAGAACACCTGCGTCCAGATGGTTTTGTTTTCTATGGGGGGAATTTCTGTTTTATGGAAATTACCAACATTCCCATGTGAGGAGAGGGTTAGATGGAAATATGACAGACATGTTCACTCCAAGGCTGCGGAGAGGAAAAACCCTCAGCTGCTTTGTTTATTAGTATTCCTTCTGATCTGATTTTGACTTTAGCTGCGTGTTTCTGTTCAACAAAAACACAAGAATAGCCGGTTTCATTCCAACAACCTGCAAAATAAAAGGATTGGTAAAGTGACAGAGAATAGCAAAAATTCAGAAGAAACTTATTGGAAGTTTGTCTTTTTTCGATACTTATTCCTATTTTATTAGCAGTTTGCAATTAAAAGATCCATCCAGTCATCTACCTATTTTCATTACTCGTTTATTCCTGCAGGGTCCCAGCGGGGAAGGAAACACATCGACAGGTCATCAGTCCGTCATAGAAAATGAAAAACATCAATTCCAAACTCTTACATTTACTAAATTAAATACGTTCATCTGTGGCATGGCGATAAATCAGCATTCACGGCAAATGCATTAGTGATTCGGTTCGACTCATCTGATAGAAATCATTCGAAGAATTTCAATGTGGGGATATTTGCAGAATTACTAGAGAAAATATTGCTAACATTCTATCATATTTCAATACAATAACACTCCTTGCTGTTTTTCAGCAGCAGCATGAGAAATAGGAGGTTTTAAGTGTGCGAGTGAGATCAACATGCAGAAAGATGCTCAGAAACCTTAATTTATGACTCGCCGTTCTTCTTTTGACTTACTGTAGTTTTTCATTATAACTGTGGAGTACCTTGTCTTGTTATGCTCTCAGGATGGAGCAATTAATGCCAAACTGATAGAGTGCAGAAAATGAAGCTCAGTAAATAATGAACTAATAAATGATAAACAACAAGGGCTTTGGCAGATTTAAACAGAGAAATTTGACCCATTAGCCCAGAAGATAAGAATGTTGTTTATTGTGATAAATTTTTTTTGCCTTTGCAACAACTCCATTCCTGACCGGGGTTTATGTTTGTCTCAGTTTATGAATGATCAGTTTGGACACAAGGAGGTGCTGAAATTACTTGAGGCGACAATCTAATTTGGTTTCGTTTTAAGTGTAGACGTTCACCCAAACCAGTCTTAAAAGAGATCAAAAAGTTTGCTTTTTACATATTTTGTGTTTTCAAATTGTACATTAGTCTTTGTTGTTACACATTTTTTTTAAAGTGGGAATTTTTACATCAGATCCAGCCCTGAAAATGCTTGGGTGTACATCTGCGCTGTGACTTTTGGAAACATATCAAGACTGATTTTAATACACTCAGATGTCAACAACATCAGCTGAGCAAGCACATGACATTTGATATGAAATTTGACAACTTCTTTTGTTTTTCATCACAAAGATGATGCAGGCAGATACCCATATCAATAAATCATACTAAGGGAGCTGTTCCCTGTTCGGTGCTCTGTGGGAATCTAGTTGGCAAACATAGGACTTGGATTTTCTATTTCCCATTTTAACTGCTTGGAAACGTAATAAAAAAATGATTGAGGTTCTCCCCACATGAAACTAGACAATTTTTTCCTCGATGTCCACATTTTAGCTGTACCCTGCCAGGAAAACATGTCATTGTGACACTATTGTTCAACACTGCAAAGAAGAAATCGATTAAGATTAGCCCACATTTCTACTGACTCCTTTTTTTTTTCTTTCTACATCACATTGTCCCCACAATTCTCAATAAGCGTCAACATCAGGTAATAAAAGTACTTTTGTGTGTAAGCATGGAGGGCATGGAAAATCCTCCCAACCCAGCAAATACTTTACAAGCAGGCAGAATATACCTAAATGTAATATTTAACTAAAAATCAGCAAAGAAATTGCATTCAAGCAGACCCTTGCAATTGCAGTATTGCACATGTTAATGTTTGATTGTCATGTTGTACATTTGTAATCCACCTGCAAAAATGTTGATTTTTAGAAATTGCATTTTTAAAATTCCAAATGAGAGCTGTACATAGAATCACATTTTACACGTGCAGCTTTGGTTTTTGGAGAATCTCTAGTCTAGCTCTGCTTTTGCCATCCTCAAGATCTACTTCTTCTAGATTTTAATGTAGTCAATGTCAATATTACTACCACCTTCTGGCAGACCACGTGTATTACAGCATCAGTATCTAAAATCACTAACAGTGCAGGAATAGGAAGCATCGACTTCTCTGAAAATGTTTGTCTTTAGCTCTAAATATATTTATAGTACAACAGCTTTAAAACCCCCTGCTTCAGATATTGAGCCTGGTCTATATGTTGACTTCCTGTGTTTTTGACAGTTTTACAATACTTTGCTAAAGAAGGTTCTGATTGAATAAAATAGGTGTTACATGCCTGTAATACATCAACTGGACTTTCCCAAGGTACCATAAATTGATATATACAAATACCTTTTTATTATTTCAGTTTTGATCAGAGGATCTTAATTTGATCTGATATAAATGTTTAAATGCCTTGATAATTTTGTTAAATTGATGTTGAGGCTCTTGTTAATGTACCTCTTCAGTACAAACACTTGATTGGTTTCCTACATTTAACCTTCAGCTTTGTGCACACTTGTCTTCTCCTTTTTTGTCCCATACACATATACACACAACCTATGTGTGCCACGTGTTTTTACATTCGCTGGAGCGGTGCCTCTGTTCCCCCTCGTGCTGTGTTCCTACCATCATGACTGATTGGGAGCAGCAGGGCTGATTGTGTATAACTAAACTCTCTGTTTTCCTGTTGCTTTTATCTCTCGTTGCCCTGGGCCTGCAGAAATAGGGAATTCAGCAGGGAAGAGTACAATTCTCAACAGGCGTCGCTCTGTCATTTCAGCGGGATCACCATTTTATATCCAGAGGGAGGTCTGAACTGCAACAAGAACAGCAGAAATGAACTCATTTGTTCCGCCAAAGCCTCCATCCATTTAAATGTCATCCTGTTGGTCCCTTTCCCACTAAAGTGCTCCAGTTACTCTTTTTTTTTCTGGTGTGTGCTTCGGTGCAAGTGTTCCCAAGTGTTTGTGCTTGATTATGTTTAGAGGTAGGCATTGCGAGCTTCAGATGCAGGCCAGATATGGTCCGTTGCAGGCTTTCTCCAGCCTGTTACCATGGAGATCCCATCTTGGAGTCAATAAAAGTTAGCTGACAGTCCTCAAGTGACCATGCTGCAAGACGAACATTTGATAATTTGCTGTTTTATTGGTGGATTTTACATTTGTTTGTTTGTATTTTAAATTTTCAGTTTCAAGACTTTACTTTCTTGCAGCTTTTGTTAAATTTATTGAAGGTAAATAAATTTTAACAAGAGGCAGAGTGGGTAAATAACCCGTCATTCAGTCTTGTCTCATGCAAAAACTAAAGCAGACTCTCATCAGCACATTTTTTTTTTTTACCTAATCAAAGACACGAATTATTCCTCTGCAGCCTGGTTGGGATGAAAATTGACAAAGGAAGCACAACACCTCATCAGTCGCTTTGTTCCAATCTCATATTTAATACATCTATAACTCGGTGATACAGGGGTTTTTTTCTTTGCTATGATTCTTCCTTCTTTTGTCTGTCTAGAGAGAAAAGAAAATGACAATATGTGTACATCTCTGAGCGTGGATTTGCTGCTCTGCTATCCCTCTACTATCTCTGTTTGATGTTTCCCTCCTCGCCTTTCTCCTTCTGCTTTCTGCATTTCTTGCATCTTTCTCTGTCTCTTTTCTTCTGGTGCACTGATAAAATTATTGTTGTACTCTGTTAGCATTCGCATGTTTGCACTCCCGTGTGTCATTCCGTGTGGGAACTTGTCGCTTTGTTTTGCGTGGGGCTGAAGATGATGATTTATGTCGCAGGTTAGTAGATGCCTGTGTGGTGCCTTAACGCTGTCTGGATGTGTGAAGGTTGGAGAACTTTTAGCTAAGCAAACATCTTTTCTCTAACCCAAAGATGTTAGAGCACAACGGTCTACATTTTTTTATGTTGCAACCACAATTCTGGGGGTTTTCAAATCATTTAAAAAATAAAATTGAAGCAAACATAGATATTAAACCTCTTTTGATATGATAGCCCTAGTTAAAAAAAACAGTGTAGCTAATTGCCTTTAAATGTCGATTTAGTCTGCCTGTGTGTGATTTAATATCAACACAGCTGTTCTGTGAAGGCCTTAGAGATTTGGTACAGAAAGTTAGTTAGCTGACAAATAGCAATGAGGTCGGGGTGGAGAGGTTTTATGTTATAAAACTATAAACATTTAGACATTTATCAAAGCATTGTTCTCAAAATGGAGAGAGTTTGACCTCAAACCTGCCAGGACTCTAAAACTAAATTAGCATTTAATGACAGCGTAATACTACTGGATTGGACATCTTGTGATTAACATGCAATGCACAAGCACCATTGCAATGCAGTAAGTCAGCAATACTGGTGGTTGGGAAAATGACAAAATACTGCAAAAATATCAGAAAAGGGGATGAAATGTTTTACCAATTGTCAACACTACAACTAGATAATAAGATAACAGTGTGAACCAATTTGGTCCCATTTCACAAGTCAGTAAAAAGTTACAAAATGGCTAAAAGTGTGGATATATTCATAAGTGAAGGTCAGTTATGCTACATTGACTTTTGCAATCTTAACATGTTCATGTTTTGTGTATTTTGGTGTGTTTTGGTTCAGTTAACAAAAATAAGGCGACCCACAAAGCCTGGCGGGCCACCAGGCTTTACTTGTGCCCCCACCAGGCTAAACATTGCTTATTTATTTAAGTCTTTTTAAAAACATTTGCATGTTTTAAAACTTTGTAGTTGGTGGCCAGGTGTTATTCATCCAATCTTTCAATAACACATGATTATCAAGTGATATTTTCAAATTTTCTGTCAACTTTAAACATTTTTTAACTCAAAAACACAACGGGTCGCTGGATGAATGATTGCTCTAGCATCCTATCGCTGGGCAAGTTTTCTGGGGGAAAGCTTGTAGGTGTTTAAATTAGCTAATCAATCTTCACTGTAATGGACCAAATGTTGGTCTTTGTGTGGGAAATCTTTACTTTTATGGTATTGGTATTCCAGGTACACTTGAACATAATCTTTGTTCGATCGATTAGTGGAGCTGTTGTCAGTCAGTTGCCATGGTAGCGGGTGAGTGTTTTTGACAAATGTCAAAATCTGGACCAATTACCTCATTTGTTTGTAGAATGTTTTGATATTCATAACTCATGGAATGGGATCAAATATTTCATAGTGAGTCTGGTTCCTACAGTGTGTATTGTGTAAAATTAAATTCATTGCCCGATATAAAAGAGAAATTCATCTTTACTGAACTGACAGAAACCAAACTTATAGATTTATCCGTTTTGTGTATCACAACATCAGTTCATTCAATTTTACGCTTACTCTCCGCCTCATCAAAACCTTTTGGGAAAGACAGGTTAGGAAGGTTATAACATTATAATTTACACACAAAACATGCATTTTAAAATATACATTTGACAACTACGCTCTCTTACTGCAGCAAGAGTTCAGTTTTGCATTCAGTTTTTGACTGAAAGAATTAAAGGAAAGCAATGCCTTTAATGTTGTGGAAAAGACAAATCTCCTTTTCAAGCACAACGAAGTTGCACCTACTTTAGACACAGGAAGCTAAACTTGCTTTTGACAGGGAAACAAAAACTAGACAGCATAATGGGAAACCGAAGGCAAAGTGGAGCACAACCTGCCTCCTAAAGAGGTGAATCTGGGGCAAATAAATATACTTTTGAATGTGTCTATGCCAGCAGCAACACTAGTGCAGTGAGGTGGAAGCAACCAACAGATGATTTACTCTGAAACTAATGAGGAGCAGAGCAAGACGGAAGTGACTAACAACAGCAGGGAGTGCAGCACAAGACAGCAGATCTCACCGTGTTGTCACTTTTAACACTTGAAGTCACTCTGTTCAAATTGGACATTCAACCCAACATAAGGGTCCTTTCTTATTATCCTGAGACAATTCCACTGAGTCACTGGCTTTGCAGCAAAGCATGTGGGGACAGTGGAGAGCAGCAGCTTCCTTTCAGTAAGAAGCAGCTCCAGAAAAATCTGACTCACATTTTCTGTTTTACCTAAACACACAAAGTTAATGACAGTAGCTTTATTTGGCAGAGAAATACTGTAACAAGCTGATATTAGCTTTTAAATTAGTCGAACTACAAAGCTGGGTGAATAAATGCTCATCATGGATGTCAGTGTTTTTTTTTTTTCTTCATTTCCTTTATTTAATCAGGTTGCGGTTTTCTGCCATCTTGCGGCAGAAATCTGCAACATGCATCAACCTGGTTACAAAAAGGTAAAACACATTGAATGCACAAGTTTAAAACAAATTGAAAAATAGTTTAAAAGCAATGACATTGATTGATAGATTCATGTTGGGTGTTTTTAAGAACCGCTCAGCAAAAATGAAATAAGATCCAATGAAATAAGATCCAACATTTAGTTCATGCTGTAGGAGGCATCACACTGAATTCTTGCTTCCTTTTTTCTGTTCGAACTCGTAAGGAAAAAAAAACATGCTGTTGGAGCGTAAAGAATTTAAGTCGGCTGGAGCCAAACCATGTAGAGTTTTATGAATCAATATCATCAAGAGATTGTATCTCCGTACGTTCTTCACAACAGAAACACTTTTCTTGTTTGTGTAACAGGTTTCTCTCAGCCAGCTCTCCATGAAAAGCTCCGTACTGTACAGTGAAAAGAAAAACTCCAACACTTCCTTTGGCATCTCAGTATTTCAACTTTAAAGACTGTAATCGTACGACAAAAAGATTTCTGTATATTTTGTAACAGTTACTTTTTTAAACCATCACTTTTATTTATACCTGTACTTGGCTGATACAGAGGAGCCTAACCCTATTTTATCAGTTTTTCTTTAAAATATTAACAATCTAGCCAGTATATTTACCTTTTGACTCAAATGTGACTCTATCCAGTTGTAAAACAACTATTTGACATTTTGAAGTGTTTCACTTTTGTATTATTCTAAACTGGAAGTCTGTGTTTTTATTTATTTATTGTTCTGTATATAACTTAGTGAGTCCAGATTAGAGTAAGAGATTCATTTTCTTCACGTCATCACAGATCCTGGAAAAGCTCTTTAAATCCGTAACCAACAAGCTGCTTGGAAGATGAAATAAAATTTTGCGCGTCTCTACAATTCTTAAAACCCAGTAGTAAACATTTCTGCTTCTAATACATGCTAAGAGGGACACACGGTTAAGTCTAAGAAGAAAAGAAGCTGGAGCCCATTTGGTTATCTCGTCTGCAGCAGTTGCATGCAGAGAAAAAAATACACACACACATATAATATTCCTGGAGTTTAGTCTAAGCCAAGAGAGGTTATTCAAACGGTGTCACTCTGACCCCAAATTATATTTAAATGCAGCTCTTTTCAAATCTCACATCATGCAGAAAAGCAGGAGAGTTATTCTAATTCAAGGTGCATAAATTGACATTTTTTCTGAAGGAACTGTTATTCTCTTTCCTCACTTAAAATAAGTTTAGACAGCGGGGAATGAAACTGTGAAGAAAGAAAGAAGACAAAACTGAGGGGAAAAAGCACAGTAGTCAGAGCGGCATCTATTTTTCTCTGCTGTGCAATAATGAACATGTCTCATGGAGAGGTGTAAAACAGCTCTCTGAGCAACGCTTCGTGTCGAATGTTTTGTTTTCTAATATCCCACATAAATCAGATTCTGCTCGTAAAGCAAAGTTTAAAACAGATTCCTTTTCTTGATTTTCATTTGTTGTTGGAGTTTCTGTCACAAACATTATTCAAAGAGCTCGTCCTATTTTAAGATCTGCAACAAAATGCCTGATATAATGTAAGAAAAAAAACTCCAAAACATTTGACTGTCAAGTGTTTTTTTTTTCCTTTTGATGTAATAGAATAGAGAGTCAACAATTGGGTTTGTTTTTACACAATCTTCCTGAAGAACATTAATTAAGTTGCAAAGCCAAATTTCTGTTGATTAACCGCCTAAATCCAGACAGGCTACCGCCTCTGGGGTTAGCAAAGTAAATTCAATCAGATTGCCTGTTAACTCACCTGTGTAGCATTCTGGTAATTGTTGTGCAGATCTGCTCAGATGTGGGTGCATAAACACACATTTGTGTGTGCATGAACACAAACACATTTGTGTGCCACTCTGAAGCACTTCTCAGCAGGTGAAAGAAATCTGGTTCAATTAACAACACCCTCAACTCAGGTAATATAAGGAATCCACCAAGCACTTGGCTGGTTTTTGCAACAGAGCTGAGGAAGGAAAATACAGCCTCCAAACCAGCATGTCATGGTAAACGACTTAAATTATACAAGGACTACTGGTAAGCCTTTCACTGGACTCAGTTAAAATGTAAATTTGACTTTGGTTTTACATTTGATAAAAAGAAATGAAATGTAATTCTAAAATGTTTGGATTTGTTTAATTCAACCAAACTCAGATTTCAATAATTTAATACTTGAATTTATGGTTAAAATTGTCTAAAGTTAAAAATGGTATTGGTCATTAAGATAAATTAACTTTAAACCAAATGTCTAAAATGTTTGTTAAAAAATGTTGTATGTGTTTTGTAGGTTTTTCACCTCTTCATTGTTTCACACTCACCGGTGAAAATAAAAAAGTTTGAGTGAAATCCTGAAGTCTTTCAAGTCCTCTTTTTCAAGTGTGGGGAGCCATGACTTTATTATACACTTGACAGTAATTAAGCTGCTGGTATAAATCCATGCATGGTTTCAGAAATCATTTTGCTATTTCAACCCGTCTTGTTCTTTGTGTTGCTCTTGTGTTTTGGATTTCCCCCTAGGATTAAAGTTAGTTTTTTTTAATTCTTTCAATTTTCACTTACCTCTTCCCCATCCTGTGACATACATGCTGTTCAAGTCTTGGAATAGTCACCATGTGTTAACTGAATTATGTTCTGAAGCTTGATTAAAGTTAGTTACAGCAATCCCATGTACATGCTCAAATTTGTTTGTACATCTCGACAGTCTGGCCTTTCATTTTTCCCATGAAGGAGTCCTGGCAGTGTTTTAGCCTGATAGAAAATGACATGAAAGCCAGATTTATGTGCAAATTAAACCTTTGATGAGCCAATAAACAAGCTTATAAATCTACATGCCTAATATCCAATAATTTACAATTCTTGTCTTTTGTTCTTGTTTCTCCTTTGCATATTAAAGCTCCACTAACCAGGATTTCTGGTCCTTCACCCTAGACTGTGAATACTTCCAATTTCTTCCACTTTATTGAGACTTTGATGAGAGCTGTACAATTGGTTTATTTTTTGCTGGGGACATGAAAATCGTTCACAACTGGCAAGGGGGAAAAAGCCTGACAAACATCTTGCTTGCAGTGCTCTAAGGAAATCACAGACTCTACATGTACAACACATATCGGGAGCCGAGTTCTTCCTGATGCGGATTAAAAACCCTATGAGCCGCCAGCTAAAATCCCTGGCCTACACACACACACACACACACATGTATAATATCCTGTTTGTTTTTATTTTCACTTTCTTGTGCTTTTATATCAGCCTGCTCCATCGGCATCAATCGTCAAAGACTCATCTGGGGTGTAATTATGCAGAACGAGTCCTCAGACTGGCATCGGTCATTCCTGTTGTGCTCTCCAGCTCCAACGCGGTAACATTCATTAGTGCTAATTGTGAGAATCACACTATTAAGATGTTCTATTAATCAACACCACGCTCATAATAGTCATTATTAATTCCTCAGCCGTTTGCACATTCCTGACACACTCGCACTTTGACACTGGCTATCAGCAAATTCTCGCTCTCACTCATTTCTTTCCTCGATGGACCACTGTCATCTGCCCTCTCGCGATGACACAGCACACTGAGCTGTCAGCTTTCAAAGAGGCGAAGCAAAGGCGGCAGGGCACACACACGCCTACATCGCGTGTGTAAATGCAAACAGCCGCTTCATCATTCAGGGGGATCTAAAAGAGCCAGGCACCCGACGCATCACTTGGCGTTGTGGATAAATGACCCAATCAGTTCACTGGAAGTTTATGGCATTTTATTTCCTAACTGCTGTTCGCTAGAGTCTGTGGGAATATTAATCGGCCCCCACCTCCCTCTCTCTGTCTGACAGAGTAAAAATGAGAAAAAGGAGACAAGTTGAATAATGTCTAAATATTTGAAGAGGTTGATGTGATGTCGGGCTTTGAGCCTCGCTTGTCAGCGAGTGGGAGAAGAAATCAGCAGAGACTTCGTTGAAGATCTGAGGGGGAGAAAACATGGCTGTTTATTTTTGATCTTTTTTTTTAATTCTCTTCTCATCTCTATATCTTTTTTTCTTTTTTCTTTGTTTTCTTTACGCCCACTCTGGAGTTAGCTGCTCATTTATTATATATTTTTTTAGTCCTCCTGAGGCATTTGCATTTCGGCTTGCAGCTTATATTTCAAACCCATTGGTTAAGGTTCTAATCGGAGCAGCACTGGGCCACCTCTTTTTTTTTTTTTTTTTTTTCCTCCCCAACACAGGGTGTGCATAAAAGTGTGAATTTCTGTGTGCTTCCTCTCTTTCCCCTCCTGTCACACCTACCCCAAGTCTCCTGTCCCTGTTCTTGTAGATAACAAACCTTTCTCTACCTCCATGAGCCAAACTGGACCAACTCCCAGGGCTAATACAATGTACCAGCTGCCATGTGGGTGGACACTTTTAGCAGCCAGCAACCAGGTTAGATGCTGGTATAAAAGCCAAAGTTAGCTGTCAGCAGATAAAATGACAAGCAGCACTGCCTGATTCTGGTTCCAAAAGACCTGAGACAACATTGGGCTGGTTGTTGCTCATCGGTTGTTTGTGCTTGCAAGCAAGCTGAGGAAAATATTGCTGTGAAATGTGGGCTCTCTTCGGCTCTTTGCCGTCCACACCTCTGAAACAATTACACGTTGAGTGATTTCTTTAATGGAAATCTGAAAAGTGTAGCAGACATTTGTATTCATTGCCCTGGAGTCTTTAAAGGACCACCTTTCGCTGCAGTTAAAGTGCTAATTTTGCTTGTTTTTATTTTTCTACCAGCTGCTGTAGGCAAAAAAATTGTTTATTTTCTTATTTTCAAGATCAATTAGATTGGATTCACAGCATCGGCTTTTTGGTCCTACCACAGACCCTACATAGATGTAATTCGTTAACCAGGACGGCCCACTGTAATAGACGGCGTACTCTATGTTTTTACGTGTCGTTGCTCCCACACAGCTGTAGTAATGAATGTAGTCTCTTCTTCTTGAGTTGAGCCGTGACCTCACAGTGAACCTTTTGATTCAGCTGTGTTTAACCAAAGGCGCTGTCCTAATGGTGCTCTATACTGTCTTTTGCAGTTTGTTGCTCGTAGTCTAAGCTGTAGTTGAATATTTTGGGCTTAGTTTCATTGTTGGACTACAAGTTGAACATCTGACCTGCCTCTAGCAGGTTTTCACCCATCTGCCAATCATATTCACATCGACTCTACCCACCTTCTCTCCTAAAGTCAAGCCATAGCATCCCACTGTGTTTCAGTTTAACATCGTTAGTTTTATACAGGAAAAGTTTCCTGCTAGTGAGTGAAGAAGGTAGACCTTGATTTTGGAACTTCTTCAATGTTCCAAAATCATTGAACTTCTTCAATGTTTGTTATGCTTGGCATGTGGCAAAATGGTCATGGGTCAGCAGACTTTTCCTAGTGTAATATCTTGGTTGGGTAGTTTTACATTTGTGACTTAATCTTTTGCTAGACTATTGCTGGGAAATAAATCAGTATATATTGCAATAGTCACATAATCAATATTAATAGATAATATGTCTGATAGATTATTCAGTAATTTCACTGAACTTCGTCTCTGGTTTACAACCGCAAAGCATTCTGGGAAATGTATGCGGAGGAAAGACTTTAGTCATTCAACCTCTCGTGGCCAACTAAGCAAGATGGGTGGCATCAGCTAACTCACTCCCTCTTGGTTACCTAGCAACAACTTGTTGCGTACCCTCACAGCAGCAGTTTCAAGTTCTACCATTGTGCTTCGTAACTGGATTGAAAACTGTGGTTAGGATAGGAAAGGTCACACTGCCAGTATCTCAGATATTTAAAACTAATCAATATCGATTTGTATAAAATGCTTATATTGTGATATGGTTTTCAGCTGTATCGTCCAGCCCATTGCTAAAATTAGCATGACACCCTGTTAACTACATAGGTGAGTAAAGTAGGCTGCCTACATGCCGCAATTTGCAGATTTGTATATGTGGGAAACCATGCTTTGTTTTTCTTCCACTTCACAAGTATTTTGTATTGGTCTAACTTTAAAGCCACATAAAATATGGAAGCTTTAGCAGGGCCATGCTTTAAAAAACATAAATTTTTCTTTTACAGAATAAACATTTTACTAAAGGTAGGAGATGAACAACTACAGAAACATGGCAACAATGCCTTCAGAGCCTTCTCCTGGTCCTTAATGAGAATAAATATTTCCTGTAGAGTCCAACTTACTGCACAGGCTATGAAAGCCCAGCAACTCACACCAACTGGATATGCAGCCCTGTCTCAGTTCAGCTGCTCCAGTCACTTTTCTCTGAGTGCTGGAGACTGAACAGGCTGTAGGTGAGGCTCAGGTAGCTCACTCTGTCCTGGCGAATGGAGCTTTACATGTGATGCAGCATTAAGGTCCAGGGCTCTATTGCAGGGGTGACTGCAGAGTGTGACAGGCTCTCTGTGGAAGATGTGAGCTCTGGCAGGGATCTGCCAAGGGCAGCAGGTGAAGACGGTGCAGAGTGTCCTCCTGTGCTGAAGCTCTTTGAAAGCCATGCTCAGCTTCTTTACTCTGTCCAGGATTTCATCATGCTCTTCCCCGTTGTGCTGGAAGCCTCAGATCTTTGTCGTTCCCGTCCACACAATTCGCAGAGTGTCCTGTCATACCTTTGTTTTATATATGTGGTTCTTTTTTTCATTCTGCAAACTTTCTTGCTCTTCAGTAAATCTTTGTGCCATTCCTTTTAAGTTAAAGTTTTTCACTCTTCAAGTCTCCATTTTTCTCTTGGCATCATTAGTGAGTCCAAAAACAGCTGTAAAAGTTATTTTAATTGTTCTGTCCAAGTGTTTGCAGTAAAGCACATCATCAGCTTGTCTCTGAGCAAGAAAAAGACTTTTGGTAAAACACGATGCAAAAAATATGACTTCTTACTTCTGTCTAGCAAATGATTGAGCTCTAAGTCTTCAGGGAAAGATTAAATGCTAACAAGCAGAATGTCAAATGAACGAGCATCTCAGCTCATGTTGAACCCAGTTTCGTTTTGCCCCGAATTAATGAGCCGGACCGGAGGGGCCGCTGAGTACCAGGAACAAGCTAAACCTGTTAAGATGGCTAATTGAGTTTTATGTTTTCAGCGTATTTTGAGGTCTGGAGACTAAAATCTCTCATCACCAGGAGATATCTGAGAAGTAATGAGACAAAACGCCACATCAAAGTTATCAACAGAATTAGGATGAGTAACTCCCAGGCCTGCTTAATAGATATCATGAAGCAGAAATAAAGAGACACTCCAATACATATGACTGGATATTTGGTCTGAGCTCAAGATTAAATTAGTGTATGAGACAGAAAAACAAAAAAACAATTCAATAACCACTAAACTATATATTTTAGTTAAAATAATAAAGAAGCTGATCCCAGACCAGGTTCTTTCAATCTTAAGCCAACTGCCCCTAATCTCTGGTCTCAAGAACAGATCGCTAATCCCAAATTAGCAGTTTTGCAGTCCTTGATTGTTTTTATGTAAGATCTCTCCAGATGGAGAAATAACACATCACAGTGCATGCAAAATGCAACATTTCTCATTTGTTTGCAGTAACTGCAGCACATGTGGTGCCAACACCTGTCCCTTTCTTTCTCAAATGTCACAATTTGTAGGAAATTACAAACATTTATGTAAAATTCAACCCAGCGTCATATGGTGGTCACAGTCTATCGGTTTTCTGATTGCAATGAGATTAGGCTGACCAATAGTGGGATGAGTTGGTCAACATAATCATTACTTTACCATTTCACTGGCTGAGCTGTGTGAACAAAACATTCTCCAGTACTCAACTTGAGGATTTTGTTTTCACTTACTATACAAAAGATTTTATAGAGGTAGAGATTTTCAGGCTCTTACTTCATATTACGTCTCAAAACATCGTACTTGTAATACTTCACTATTTACTCTCCTTGCATCCTTCATGGTTAAATCTAGATCTTTCTTCATACCGTCCAACTTGAAGTGCCAAAATTAGGCGTGTTGCTTCATATTTGTTGTTGGAGAAGCTCGGACTCTTTTTCTGATCGTCAGACCGTTGGGAAAGAAGACTTTCCATCGACTGTACATAAACCCGCTTATAAGTATGCATTCAGACGGTGCAAAGCTTAAACTGAAAGCCACGCACACATCACGTTTTACACCGCGACACAACGCAGCCCTCACCGAGATGACAGAGGAGGAGAACAGATGTAAAAGATGAAAGGAGAGAAGGAGGGAGAGATAGCAGGATGGGTGGAGGGAGAGTAAGTGCGCTGACAGAACTGTGACGGGGCTTAATTACCATGCGAGCGCTGCACGCTGGAAGCAATTTCTAAGGATTGTTGTCATTTGAACGGATTAAAACGCCTTTCCACTGGACTAAGCTGTCTCACTGCCAGCTTGTTTCTGTGGTGGATTAGAAGTCACATCGAAGACGGGAAGCAGAAAAGGGACGGAGGCAGAGAGCAGTGTCACAAAGGGCACTTTAAGGCAACGCATTGCAAGAGGGGGGAAAAAAGATTCACGAGGGAAGAAAAACCGCGTCAATCCTGTACGCCGCGAGACAGGAAACAGGCTGTGTGAACACAAAGAAATCTGAGAGGATTAATAACCTCTCCCTTTTTATAGTCTTACACTCTCCTTCTCTGTTTTGTTGCAGTATGGATGTTTACCAATTTTAGTAAACATCCACATAAATCTCACATAAAGCATACGTAAATCTTAAGATGTGTAGTAGGTGCCTTTTTTAGTTAATGCTTCTTGTCTCCCTCCCTTCTTGCAGACATCGAGGGCTGCGAACACTCATGGAGAAAGTTTCACGGCCACTGCTACAGGTATTTCAGCCGCAGACACACCTGGGAGGATGCTGAGAAGGACTGCAGGGAGCACAGCGGTCACTTGGCCAGCATCCACACTGCAGCAGAGCAGAATTTCATCAGAGGTGGGTGGAGGTCACAATCTATTCACAGAAAGAAAGTTCACCAAGCAGTGCAATCTCTCCATTTATTTGAAATTGTTGCTGATATGCTGCTGCTTTTGTTTTTGCTGCTGGATTCACTGAGCACATTGTAATAAATAGTCAGAAATACAGGAGGTGCAGAAGTAACTGGAGAGAGAAAGTGTTTTAGTCTTTTTTATTGTGCTTATTTTAATTTGCAGAAAACTTCTAATCCTCAACAGAGGAGCCAAAACTCAACACATAAATGACTGCAGAATACTTGATGGCCTTTGTAATCGATATGTAACCATACAGTTTGCAAAATAAAGTGAAATGACAGAGTAATTTTGGAATAAAAAGATTTGACTGAAATCTTTTTATTTCAATCAAAAAGATTAAAGCTTAAAATGATGACATATAGTTTATTCAAAGCTTTTACTTTGGCTAAATAAGAGAGAAAATGCAACAGTAAACTGGCTTTATAATTCATTATTTTTTATTTAAAAAGTACTGTGCAAAACTGACAAATACTGTCCTTTTGATAATAATTGTTTTTTTGTTGATGTTTTTTTAACAACCTGAAGGTGATCAGTTCACCTTCAGGTTTTTGAGGTTTTGATCCTGGAACGAATCAAACAAAGTTCACAGTGTTTTCCCCTGGATCGGTTCTTTCATGATGTCACAACAGGAAGTAGTGTGTGTGAAGTGATTCTTCAGAAATACATCTACAGATGTGCCTCCATTTAACTCAGATGAGTTCATTAAAGTAAAAGACGACAAAGCCATAACATCACCATCTGGTTCTCTGTATATTGTGCAAAGAACCTCAGCTTATGTACGCTACGCTTACTTCATTTAAAGCAAATACATGTCTTTAGCTCTTGGGTTTGTTTTATGGCAAGAAAATAAGAGAATTACAAGTTTCCTAGTCAAAACGAGTGTTCAATTCTTATATTTCTGCTGGTCTTAGACTCGCTGTACAGTATGTTTGTTGATCACAGTTGGCAGTTTGTCTCAAGGTTTGTCTCTTGGCGTCTCGTCTCTTCAGCCCCATCGTCTCCTCCTCCAGCAGCACTCTATCGCCACTCGAGTTACAACATCAGAATCACCAGCAGCACAATCCCGAAATGTTCAACTCGCTGTCCGTCTCAATGAGACCGCAGTGCTGTCCATCTGCCGCTTATTTTATTGTATTTTCAAAATTTCCAAAGAAGGTGCTCCGTTGCCTTGAAAATGGGTGTCACCACCCCTGCAATAAAGGGTTCAGAGCCATTAGCAAGATTAATGGACCCAGTAATGATGTTAATCATCAACGTGATTGAAATTTTAATACATACAGTAAGTGCAGGGACTTGTACGCCCACACATGCAAATGAGTTTCAGCCAAAATTCCATTAGGGAAATTTCATTCATAAAAAAAAGCTAAATCAAACCACAGAACAGTCGTCATTAGGGCGTCTCAGACATTTGCTGGTTTCTGTTATCGTCTCAGAAGGAGGACCTTCAGTCTCAACTCAACCCAGGAAGCTTCTTTTCTCAACCTAATAAATGTGTTTGGACATTAAAATCATGCGGATATGCGTTCTTTGTGCTTTAGACAGAAGTGGAGAATGCCTTGACATTTTGGAAAAAGTGTTGGTTAAGTATAAGATTTCTAAGTTTTGATTTATTCGCAGGTCTGAGCCATGACAATACCTGGATTGGGCTGAACGATCGTACAGTGGAGGACGACTTTCAATGGACGGACAAGACGGACCTGGTGAGGAAGCAAGTTTAAAATGCTACACATGAGGGATGTGATGGTCCACAAAAGAAAATCAAATTTGTACAAAAAACATATCCTACAGAGCCCCTAAAGGGACATGGAGGAAAGAAAAAAAAAAATCTCGACTTACTTTCTCAAGATCCCGACTTTTTTTTTTTCATTTCGCAGGATCTTGAGAAAATAAGTCGGAATCTTGAGGGAAGTAAGTAAGGGTTTCTTTTTTTTTTCTCCATGTCGCCTTAGGGGCTCTGTAATATCCTGATCGCTGATGTACTTTAAAAAAAAATAAACCCGATTGTTATGCAATGGATCGCTGATCAGAACTGAGTTTTCCTGTTTAGACTGTATTTTAAATCTACCTTTAGCATGTATCGATTTATATCGTATGTACTTGGATTTATTTTTTCTTCACCGCTGACACATAAACTGTCTCAACGTTAACACCAAGCCCTTTATTTGTTGCCAACATCGTTGCAGAATTTGTCAGGTAGCATTAATATAAAACTAAAGGTAAATTTTGGAAAATCATCCACACCAACGAAGGCCCAAGAAAGGTGACCTTTCCCAGTGCGGCAACTGGCGAGGAATCATGCTGCTGTCCATCCCCAGCAAGGTGCTGACCAGAATCATCCTGGAGAGACTGAAAAAGGCGCTAGACATTAGACTTAGAACAGAGCAGGCAGGATTTAGGCAAGACAGATCATGTACGGACCACATCGCCACCCTGCGCATTATCATCGAGCAGTCCATCGAATGGCAGTCTCCACTGTACACGACCTTCGTCGACTTCGAGAAAGCCTTCGACAGTGTCGACAGGGAGACCATCTGGAGGTTGATGCAGCACTACGGAATCCCACAGAAGCTCATCAGCATCATCCAGCAGCTATATGAAGATTCATCCTGCCAGATCATCCATAACGGGAAGCTGACAAACCCCTTTACAGTGAAGACCGGAGTGAGGCAAGGCTGTATGCTGTCACCGACAATCTTCCTGATCGCCATGGACTGGATCATGAGGAGAGCAACAGAGGGCACCAACACCGGCATCCAGTGGACCTTCACCAAAAAGTTGGAGGACCTGGACTTTGCGGACGACGTCACCCTTCTGTCCCACACGCTACAGCATGCACAGTCCAAGCTCATTCGTCTCGCCGAGGAAGCAAACAAGACCGGCCTGAAGATCAACACCAGGAAAACAGAGGTGATGCGACTGAACAACAAGAAGAAAGAACCATTGCAGCTGCAGGGAGAAGACATCAAGGAAGCTGACCGCTTCGTTTACCTTGGAAGTGTGGTCAGCACAGACGGCGGCGCAGATGAAGATGTTAGGAGCCGGATCAACAAAGCAAGGCTCGCCTTCAACACTCTGCGACCCATCTGGAACTCCAAAGCCTTATCCCAGCGCAGCAAGATCCGCATCTTCAACACCAACGTGAAAGCAGTCCTCCTGTATGGGTCCGAGACATGGCGAGTAACCAACACCATCACCAACAAGATCCAGACTTTCATTAACAAGTGTCTGAGACACATTCTCAACATCAGGTGGCCTGAGAAGATCTCCAACACAGAACTATGGGAAAGAACCAGCCAAAGCCCGGTCAGTGAAGCCATCAAAAAGAGAAAGTGGGGCTGGATAGGCCATACCTTGAGAAAGCCAGCAGAAAACATCACAAGGCAAGCCTTGGACTGGAACCCACAAGGAAAAAGGAAAGTGGGGAGACCAAAGCAGACGTGGAGAAGATCTGTCGAGAGTGAGGCGAAGGCCGCCGGAATGACGTGGACCCAGCTGAAGAGAGCCGCCCAAAACAGAGTTCGTTGGCGGGGTGTTGTTGCAGCCCTATGCTCCACCAGGAGTCTACAGGAATAATGAATGAAAGGTAAATTTTGGAAAATCATCCACACCAACGAAGGCAAACACAGCAGTAAGTGCAGAAAGAACTTTGCAAAGTCCAAGTACTGTGAACAGATACTTGAATCTCAGGAGATTGCACAATCCTGGTTTCATGAGAATGAGAAAAAGTGAAATTTTGGTTGTATTTTTGGAAAAATACTAAATCTTTTTCTTCTCACAAAAAACTGTAGAGATTTTATGAATTACAAATTGTGTAAAATGAAATTAAGCCTCAGTATAATGACCCCCCCTTAGTTCCAGCAGGAAGCTACATTATAGCAGATGCCAGCTATGGTTTTCTCAGACTGCTTGCAAATTGTTTTTACCTGATTTTGTTCGCCTGCCACCATTTATCTTTTCTGCAGATAACCCAAAGTACTTCCACAAAATCCTATTTTAAGGTATGGAGGCTTTTCCAATGTTAAAGTAACCAAATTTTAGCAGCCGGTCCTATGAAATCTTTTTTTAGCTGACTCTGTCGACGTATCAGAACGACACGTGAAGTACTTCCTTTCTCGCTGCGAATTAAACATCTCAAACATAATATCTGTTTCAAAGCACTTGCCTTCACATTCAGGGCTGACAGAAAGCACAAACTCATTTCAACAGACAACTAGAAATCACTCTTAGGGATGGATGACACTTTGACAAGAAATCTAATACCATTTTAATGAGATCTGATCGCCTCCCTTAGTGAATAAAACTGCATAATCAAAAACATTCTTTAGTTTTTTTTATTCAGCTGTTGTCATTCTTAACTTTCTGCATGTGTACTTTTCTTTATGTCTGCAGCAATATGAAAACTGGCGGGAAAACCAGCCTGACAATTTCTTTGCCGGAGGAGAGGACTGCGTGGTAATGATCGCCCATGAGAACGGCAAATGGAACGACGTGCCTTGCAACTACAATCTGCCCTACGTCTGCAAGAAGGGAACAGGTGAGAGCCTGGGGCTGCAGTGCGAAGCAGCACTCAGCAGGTTGGAAGAGAAATTCATCAAATTTAAGGAGTGAGACTGAGGAGCAGGGGCTGAGCAAGACGGATACAGTGGAAACAACTCTGCTCCTCTGTTCAGTTTAAAAGTGCAATTATGAGGTATAAAAAAGGTGAGCAGAAAGTTCTAAAGTGATTTTTTTACTATTTTTTTTATGTAGATCATCTTAGAGGTGTTCCAGCGTCTCTGCTCTTAAACCTCAGGGATTGATATATATAAAAAAAACACCAAACTTTAAGATGATTATGAACACCCTGACTGTCATACTTTACATTTCACACGACTCCCGTATGGAGGAAGCGATTACCTCTGAGCCTCTTCAATCAGTACATGATCAGCTCTTCAGAGTTTCCATAACTGTGTTCGCATCATCCTCTTTCATTGACGTTAGGTAGCTTTCAGCACGCTGCTCATAAATTATTCTTATAAAACTTGGTTTTCACAGACGACAGAGCAAACATACTAATTAGTTTCTCCCTTTGTGAACTTGTTGTCACCTGTTGTGGTTTCTTTCTGTGCTACAGCCAGAAAACTGGCACTGATTTGCATACAAGGCGCATTTGTGATCAAAGGCTAAGATCCCGACGTATGAGTGATGACTTCCACACCGCAGGTTGTTTCTGCACTAACAAATAAAACATTGGTAAAAGATTTTTGACTTTTTGGCCTGAACCAGTGAATTTCAGCCGTCAGCCAATTTCTCTGCACAGCTCTTTGACTGATCTTTAAATCAACAATTAACTGATTTTTTTTAAACACTACGCTTTATGGTAATGGAGATGAGAAACCAAAAACACAAGTGGATCTACAACTAATTAAAAGTTTTGCTGAGGATGTTGCAGTGAAGAGCTTTAAGGGAGAAAGCTCGTCCCTCTTTTAGACAGTCATTATGATAATTTAACCAAATCAAGTCTGCCTCTCCAAAACACAGAGCGTGTTCCTTCTGTCACTGACGTAACGTAGAGCCCTCCGGAGGCGGTCCTACTCTCTTTCAGAATAAGAGCAGAGCCATTTCCTTTACAACGAAGGTGTTGCACCACCTCTGAAGCACACTGTCACAAGTCCCCAGCATCCGGCCCACCTCTGACCTCAATCAGTCACTTGAAATCACCAGAATCTTTTCATCTTCCCGCTACTCCCCGCCGTCAGCCCCTTCTTCTCTCCAAGTAACCTCGTGCACCGTCTTGTCCGATCAGTGGAGTTTGTCAGCGCCACGCTGCGAGTTCCCTGCCGGATTTCTAATTACCCCCGCTCAGGTGATCTGTTTGTCTTCTCATCACATGATCCTATCAGACATTGATCGACCACCTGGGAGACAGTCAAAGAGGCGCATCACGCAGCTGGCAAGGATTTTTCTTCCTGTTTAACTCAGAATAGGAAAGAAATTAAAAATTTTTATATATATATATATATATATATATATATATACACACACACACACAGGCTCCTTACCAAACAGTATGTTTGAATACCGAGCCTCATTATTGATCTGCTTGTTGAAACTGGGAAAATTGTTTACCTTTGGATTACATTTTCATTACAAATACATAATGCTAAGTTGCTAAACGTGATGTCGAATTCCACATTTTGCATTTAAGAGGTGGAGTATGTTAACATATTCTAGTAGAAGTATGTCCTTTTTGACATTTTCATCTTGACAATAATGCACCACTAATTAGCACTTTAAGGAAAATTGGAAAACTAGCCCTGTTACAGGTTAGGCTGTGCATTTTAATTTGGAAAGCCTGCCCAGGAAATCTCAATCATTTGCTCTGAACTCTTTCATCAAAACTAAAGGAAAATGTGAGGGGGATTCACCTTCAGAGGACATGCAGTCTGAAATTATTACACTTTTGATGGATTATTGTGTGCAAAAGGTTGGGAGCTGAATTTGCATGGTGTCCTGTGATAATACTCCATAGTTCTTCCCGTCCGCCTGTTTTTTACCCTTTTTTATTAGAATTTCCATAATGTGTTTTTGCAATGTATATTTAGCGTTCGTTTTTGCTCTAAAAAGATTCATACTTTCATCTAGCGAAGGAAAAAACTGCACAAAGATAAGAGCGTAATAGGAGAACGGCTCAGACCGACTCTGGTTTGGAGAAATTTTTTCTTTTTTTTTAATCGCTTTGTATCTCTGTATTTTAACACTGCAGCACAATGAAACCATCATCTCTCAGTTGCTCCCAGCAGCCTTTCACCTGCAACATCCACAAAGACACACATTTTGCATTTTGGTCTTTAATAACAAAAAAGTGAATCTGTCCACATGAAGCTGTTCCACATGAGCTTCTCTCTCTCTCTTTCTTTCTCCAGTGGAACCTGGTCAAAATGCACACGTATAGCCGTTTTACATCTCTCTCGTTTTTCCCTGTTGAGATTGTCAGTGGGTGAGCGGATGCTTTGAAGCCATGAAGGAGCGCTGAGAGGACCCAGCATCGAGCTGTCTGCAGCTCTTCGCATCCCGCCGCCTCACATTGACAGCTCCCCGCTACACAGGCAGAAAGGCACAAATAATACCTCTGTAGCTGCTCGCAGCATGAGTAAACACATCCAATGTATGCAACTTTTAAAAAACATAAATGTATCCCAGTAAGCTTTAAAAAATATTATTTAAATGCATGTAAAATTTCTGAATGCAAGAGGAAAACATAAAATAGTTTACGTAATCCTGCAGTTTCCAGGTGTGTGCCTGTGCCTCCGAGGTGCTGCTACCTTGTGAACAACATTTTTTTTGTGGATTTTCTGGTGTAGATCTTTTCATTCTGACTTATAGAGTTTGACATCCAGGGCTTTATGCTGCAAAGACCTTTTCTGACTTAAAAAGTGCTCTGTGAAATCTCTGCTTTGGTTGCTTCTTCTGGCTTTAGTGACATTTTCTTTCATCCATCTTCCAGTATATCTGACTTGTCTTGCCATCGCTGCAAGAAAAAAGAAAAAGAAGGAAAACACACTCCACACAGGGAAAAGGCTTGTAGGCGAAGAGAAAACTGCCTTTTAGCCATCCATCTTTGTTGGCTCAGTGATCTTCCTGTTTCAGAAAGAGTCTGATTTTCCCCTCCCTTCTTCTTTCACAACCCATTAAACTGTAAATGTGGCACTAGGATTTCCATCTGAATTAATGACATTGCTTCGCCTTTTAGAGGGTGTTGAATCATTTGCGTTGGGGAAACTTGCAAAGATTTTCTGATTGCATATTTGGTTATTCCTGTGATGCACGAATAAAGTTCAGGGGAAAAATCTGTGGAAGTTCGACTGTCAGGCAGCATTTGAAGTGAAAGCTACATTTGTTGGCACCGCACCGCATCCAATGGTAACATAATGTGAAGAACGCCTTAAAATATATGAATCTTTTATCGCGCATAAAAAGAGTCGCGCATGAAAAATGTATAAAACAGAACGTTTAATTTGAGTACATTTCTTCACTGGAGGAAAATCCCGTCTTCTAGAAGGAATTGTTTTGAGCAGAATCACTGGTGGCGCCTGCTCTAATAATCCATTTAAAATGAAAGTAAAGCATTTTCATTCATACTTGTATTTATTCACTTATGACTCATTAGTAGCCCTCTGTTCCTCTGGACTATAAATATGACATGACTCAGGGCATTTCTCATCAACACTGATCACCAAGGTAGACAACAGGTTGTGTTTATCTTGCCAGTGACCAGGATGTTAGTTGAGGTAAAGAAAATCTCCAAAGCTCACAGTTGGAGAAATGCAAACAGGAGTGGCTCCTTGTGTTTAAGTCTCCAAATCAGACCATTGGTTGGTTATGAATGATCCCAGGAAAAACAGTGATATTTATACCACCATCACAAACGTTAACATGTAGAAGTTCTTCAATGTCACTGATACTGGTTAGATGAGTCACTGGTTGATCAACCCACCAGCACCGTATCTCATGAAAAATCACGTGGACCCAAAGGAACCCTGCTGTACAGGGCATCGTTAACTTTTTATATAGCTGGATATTTTTAATGAACAAATCTAAAGAATTAAAAATGCATACAATTACATATTAGCCTACCGATATACTTTGACAGGTAAATGATTCAAAAAGTATAAACAAGCAAACACAGAAGTGGATCAACAAGTCTGAACAAACTTTATTTTCTCATAGGTTATTGGTGCAAAAATGAATGCTGTCCTATTGAGGTGTGATAGTTGTGCAGAGTGTTAACAATAAAGTTACCAAAAGCTATGATGATGCCACAATTTTGTTTAAAAACAATTAACTCTTTATGTCTTCTTTATATTATTTATCTGTAAGTGATTTTGTTTCAGCTGCAGCTGGTGTCACAGCACTATGTAAAGTTGATGATGATGAATTTTAGTACAATTCTGCCTAAAAAGTCATGCAGTTAAATATTAATATGAAATAAAACTGTACCATTGTGATTAGTTCAGAACTGACCACATCATGAATGTAAATCACTAATATTTAGATAAGATCTTACTGTGTTTAGCTTTTTAAGTGTAGAATAGATGCATGTAACAGAGATTATTCCACATTAAATGTAAAGCAGGTGACTGCAGAGCATCAGCTCTGACTCCTAACCAGACAGTCTCAGCCCATCCAGCATTACTGCAGGAGTCTGTTGGAGCGCTTCCCCGTGGCTTTCCCATCCTGTCAGTCCCTGCACAGCGTGTCAGTCCCATCTCCTGCAGCTTCTCTAAACATTTTCCTTATCCTCGCTCCTCTCCTCAAATGTCAAAATTGCATTTTTACCTTGACAGACGCCCACTCACACTGAGTCTTACACTGACTTTGCTGTCCTGCAGAAACGAAATCCAGATTATGATGTTTTCAATACGGTAATTCTCTAAGAAAACTGCAAGCCAAAGTCTGAATATGTGTCCTTAAATTTGGGATTTTGTAGGGAGATGAACCCATATAATCCTTGCAATTTAAAGACCAACAGTGTAATGAAGAGGGTGATGTAAACAAGCTATTTTTAAAAAAAACTAGATGGAGGATTAAGACAGGATGTTTTTAGATTTTGTTTTTGCAAAAAGAAGTGACATCTAACTTACCTTAGTGAAGTCAAACCAGGTTACAATCACACTCAGTTAAGTGTTTAAAATAAACATCAAAAACATTTTGTCTTTTTCTCAAGTCTATCTTACTCTGTTGTTTTAAGGATTAAAATAATAGCAATAAAGCCTACAGATTGTTATTTTTATTGAAATTAACCACTAAATGAGTTTGAGAAATACTACATGAGTTTAATCAATTACTCTCCCACAGTCAGCTTTGATTGGCAAGTGAAACTGAAAAATCTCTGTTTCCAACCATTTTCTGTCTATTAATGCATCAACATGTATCACTTACTTTGAAGTAGTAGATAGGTTGGGCACATATGCATTAAAGCATAATCTTTTCACTTCATTATTGATTTATTTCTTTCAAGTTGCTTTGTCATAAAACCAGGAGCACATATTTTTTTAATTATTATATTAAGGTATTGAAATTTGTTCTCTTGTTGTTTTTCTACTGCTCTACATGACAGAGTGCTCACTCATCAAAATGGGTATTTAAAGTATTACAGCTGTTATACTGCTGGTGCACATCAACATCTAAACAATGTTTAGATAAGTTATTGAGCTTATTGACTTTAGCTGTTAATGCTATAAGTTAGTTTTTGCAATATGGTTTATCTGTATAATGTTTTGCTATATGACCTGTTTTAGTTTATAGTTATCAGTTTTTTTCTCAAATGTGTTTGTAAAGTGACTTTTTCAGTTCTCTCAATCCTTCTGAGCTTTAAATACTGCAACAAAAATAAATAAATAATTTTTTATATGTTGTTGATATTTGTCCACATCAGCGTTGGCTCAGTTTTGACTGTGCTCGTGGTTTTTTTTGAAGCCATCTGTGACCCAATCCTGGCATAAATCAGCTGCTTTGTTTCAGCCCGACTCGATGTTTTAGTAATCCAGGACGTTGGTGCTCGGCTCAGTCAGGCCCAGCTGCCTTCTTTTGTCCTGGATTCCCCTGCTCTGAACTTGTCCTCCTTGTGTCCCTGGTGTCTCTCCAGTACTTTGCGGTGCCCCTCCCAGCGTCGACAATGCCTTTCTAATTGGTCGGAAGCGTTCCCACTACGACATCCACTCCATAGTGCGCTACCAGTGCGGCGACGGCTTCCTGCAGCGCCATGTTCCCACTGCTAAGTGTCGCGCCAACGGCAAGTGGGACCGACCCAAAATCATCTGCATAAGATGTGAGTTTTACACAGCACGGTTCACGCAGACGTTACTTAAAGCTGTACTTTCACTTGTTTTATTTTTAGCACGTTCCCCACCGCGGGTCCCAAACATCGAACCTACATTAGCAGCCCTGAGGCTCGGCTGTCACTGTGAGCGTTCAGGCTCGCCAGCCCTGCTCTCATTATTAATAATTGCAAGCAAAAACATTACGGTGGCTGTGGCCTGAATTAATTCCCCTGGGCTTGCTCAGAAGTGATTGGGTATCCTTTGAAGTGCGTTGTGCTCAAGGTTGTCCTTTTGCTTTTTTCCTTTAATAACATATTTTACAACAGGTTCAGACTCAATGCATTAGAATAGATGTGTGCTGGAAGGGAAAATGTCCAGCCTTTTTTTTTTTGCTCTGTATTTTGCATGTTCATGATGCAAAATGCAGGAATAAAATAGTCAGGTACTCGCTCGTCGATCTTAAACCCTTTCACATTGTGTTGTACTCTAATCGCCGTGTTCGATGTCTTTTCATAGGATTTCATGTGACGCCCTATAACACAGTAACGTCACTGTGAAAAAAAGATTTTAGAAACACGTTTGTTTTTCTAACAAACAAAATCTCTGGAGTTATCTCCGGCCCACCTGAGTTGATATCTTGCAAGGCACTATAAAATATCAGATTTCATACCTCGTCCTTTTCGGGGTGTTCTGTCAGTCTTCTAACCCCGGAGTCCTGCATGTTATTTCTTCCCCTGGTCCAACACACCTTGGTCAAGTGACGACTCGTTTGCAGGCCTCTGCAGAACATTTGTAGCAACTACAGCCAAAGTCAGCCCTGCAGAGCTGACTTTGGTCACCCCTGATGTGAAACATCCTCCCTCCATCACACACCTTCTCCTTGTTTAGCGTTTACAGAGTTAATTTTGATTCTCAGATTACACAGGAAGCAGAATGTCTTTCCTCTTCAAAAGGACACATAAGAAGCAGATTCACTTTAATATTCTGCAAGCTGAGGCTCGCGTTCCCGTCGCTCTGCTCAGAGAGCGACAGTAATGATGAAATACTGAAATAATGTAGCTTCTGTTCAAACTGATAAAGACGGCATTGCTTCTTCTGACTCCTAATCTGTGGAAGAGGGATGTTTTGACGCGCCGCGAGTTATGAAATTTGTCAGCGTTCATCACAGATGACGTGTCGGACCGGTGCGATTTGGCACCGCACCCCGGGACAAGCTCTCACAGAGGATGGGAGTGACTGGCTGCCTCGGCTCGCCCCTTGCTAAAGGCGCCCGGTCCACAAAGTGTGAGATTAAGCAGATAACCCCTGAGTGTTTCAGACGCTCTGCACCGAGAATGAGACGTTCTGACCTTGCTGCTCTTTGATCCCCTCTCTCTGGAGTCCCGCCTGGTTCCACCTGCCTTCGACAAACCATCTGAAAGCCTGTGATGTTCCCCCTGGGATGCATGTCTGTCTTCCAGGTTTTTTCCTTCTTTTTACTCTAGAACTACTTTAATAAATCACACTTCTCTTTCTTTTTTTTCTCTGCCTCTCTCGCTTTCTCTTGTTTCGCCAGCTCGGCGGGCCCATCGTTACCGGCGCCACCACCACAAGGCGAGGAGGGAGCGCAGGAAGCACAAGCGGCACGGCCACAGAGAGGGGGGGCACCACGGAGGGGAGCTCAACCAAGGCCACAACCACGCCCGCTTCTGAACCAAAAAAACACAAGAGAAAAGATTGGCACCCTCCCTTTTTTTTTTTTTTCTTCTCTGCTGCAACCTGCAGCCTGCCTGTCTCCCTGTTGTCCTCATTTCCCCAAATACCACTTCAAACTCTCAGCCCATGAACTCCCCGCACCCTTTTCTGTTCTGCCCTTGCTCCCACACCCACCTCACCCCCTGGTGCACAGAGGCAACCTGCTCATTAGTCCCCTCTGAGGCCTGCCAGGTGCTGCCAGGACTCTAACAACCACACTGACATCCCTTCTTCTTTCTTTCCTGCGTTTGGTTTTTGGGCTCCAGCTCTTTTGTCTGTCCTCCACCCGCTCACATGATCCAGTTACTCTCCCTTAGAGCTCAGCCCTTGACCTGTTTTTTAGAACGAAAAGAGGAAGAAAAAACATTTTTAGTTTGAGTATGGACTTTCTTTGGCGAGAAGTGGTTTTAGTATGAACTGTAAATAAGGGGTGACATCAGTGAAGATGCCGTATCAAAGTCAGACGAGTCAATGGGAGACGTCGTGATATTGACTTGAGTCTTTTGTCTATCGAACAGTTATTTTTTACAAATGCCCTGTGTTTATCTCCTGAATCTGCTGCTTTTCGGTTTGCCCCCTTTGTAAGACACTGTTGCGGCGGCAGCTGCTGCGTCATTCTGGTACAGATTTTGCTGATTTTTGAACCAGATGCGGTTGTAATTGAGTTATTTGATTGTTAGCGTTGTATTTTTCTTGTCAGTGTGAGACAGTTGCTTTAGATGAGATGATGAAAGCCCAGAGGAAAAATGGATAATGGCTCTGATTTCTGGCTCACCTAGATAAATCATCTGAGCCATCTCGACCGGTTGAAGGTGTGCCAACACCTCCTCCTCCCACCCTCCTTATCGCTTCCAGAGTTAACCTGCACATTTGATACCGATTGTCTCAACTCAGCTCAAAACGTCCACGTTTGTTTTCTGTTGTCATAATGAAGTAGGACAGTTTTTCACTGCTCCATGTAAAGACATCTTGAATCACTAAGATTTTATCTGCTGAACTTAAACATTTAAGTGAGAAACTTAAAAAATTATCAGAGTACACAGAAATTCCACCACAGAAGCCCTGAGGTTCAGTGAAAAGTTTACAAATGTGCCAGGAATATCATTGTAATATGGATTTAGTATACAATCCAAGTATGAAAAGTTGATGCAACAATTAGTTGCACAAGTTTAAATGTCCAGTGGATCTTCTCAAATTCATCCATCTGTTCATTCGTTTGTCTTGTCATCTAAACAAGCTTCAGCGATTTAACAGTCGCACTCAGACGACGGAAAATCAGTTTGGATGTTCAGAGAAAGTTATAAACCAACTCGTGTTCAAGCTTTTCATAATGACAAATCTGCCGGAATCCCTGCAGACGTTCAGAGGAAATAATAGTCACAAGTTATTGTCTACATGATCACACTTTACTTTTGTCATTCAGCCCTATTGTACTAATTAATGAATAAATAGACAACTGCCTCCAAATTATTTCCATTTGGAGTCACAAGCTAGGTTAAACACAGAAAAGTATTAGTTTGTTAACAGTGTAGTGATCCCAGACACACATCAGGACTGGTTTTGTAATCGATGAAGCACATTTCCATTTCTTAAATCTAAGTCTTCAATAAAATCCACAATGAATTCACACCTGTGCATCCAGTTCTAGTTTCATAAAACCATTGAATCGCTGTTATCAGTCCATTCTGGAAAAAGTGAGTTGAGTTCAAATAATGCAAAATATTCAAATGCATTCATCTTGATGTTGAGTCTATAAACCTCTAATTCGAAATGTAGACTGAAGGTAAGACACACAATCAAATCCAACTGGAACAAAAGTACTTTATACCTCCACTGTACAGGAAATGTTTGCTATTGTTTTTTCATAAAAAGAAAACAGATGGTTTGTCCAATCAGCTGGTTTTGATATAACCAACTTTTCAGACAGATATGATTTTCCTGAGTGTTTTATGTAAGAAACCATCTGATGTCTCATCAGAGTAAATGCATCCAATCCCCATTTGTTTGGGTTTTCTTCTTCAAACACATTGCTATGACATAACCTCTTTTGTATGGCTCACACATAAGGTTGATTTCTGGATCACCAGTAAAATTCCCTGCAGTTCCCTGTTTCTTGTGTTGACTTTTCAACTAACATGTATTTAGTGTTACTCTAGGAATTAAAATGATAAAGTGAAGATGGATCCAACACGATTTTATCAGATAAGTTATGCATCACATTAGGTTGCTTAATAATATTTGTTTTTATAGATTAATCAGCTAAACGATCCCCCCCCAACAGTTGATTGAGTTGAACAGACATAACCAACTCAGACTTACACTGAGTGATGTGAAGCTATTTGTACTGACTGGGGTCCAACATCATCACGGGGAATAAGACGCTGCATCGTTGTGTGTAGGAACTCGACGCTCATGTGTTTTTACGATGGCGGCTGAGGCCGTTGTTGACGAAGGGAAGGGTCGGTGAGGTTGAGGCTTGCTGTTTCTGGGTCAGACAGAAACTCCCACCTGAAGATGGGTGTGCTTTAAAGAGGAGATTGAGGTGGACTGAGAGAGGAAAAGAAAAAAAAAGAACGCTTTGCTCTGTCTTCTCTCTGCTTTACTGTCCAGATAAATTGCTGCTGTTCTTTTTAAAGCCGACCCTCGAGGTTTGTGCTTGTGGGATTATGACCCTCATTCCTTCGTGTCTAGCTTTGATGTTTCTTTATCTTTTGCTGGATCTTTTTTCTTACTCTTTTTGTACCTATGTGCTTTTGAAGGTTTCCATTTTGCCGATCCACTTTCCTCTCTTTTTTTTTTTTTTTTTTTTTCAATTTTTTTTAACGTTTTCATACTGTAGCTTCTACCTGAGGTTGCATGGATCAGAACTTTGTCAGATTTTTTTTTATCGATGGTTTTTGTAAAACCATCGATAGATGGTTCCAGACTTAAGCTGATTTAAGGTTTTTTGTACCTGGGCAGAGAGAAGAGGAAGACATGCAGTAAATGATAAAACTAAGCTGCACTGATTACTGTAGCCTCAGCAGATGGTGCCTGTGCTCTACCTCTAGGCCATGTAATGCAATGTTTTGTCTTTTGTATCTTTATATTAGCAAAAAGGGCCGTTAGCATGGCTATCATTACAAAAATATGTCTGTGTCTGAAGGTATATCTGCAGTATAACTTTGTGCAGAGACAGGAGAGGAAACCTCAAAAGGATGAAAAGAGCTTACCTGCTTTCTGCTGAATGTCTTGCTCTCGCTTGCTTTCTTGCAGCCTGGACTTACCACAGACTTGCTTCAACATGTCTGAAGAAATATATCTTAAACAGCTTCTTACATTTCTGCGCATCATTTTAACCGAGTGTTTCCTCAGTCAGAGTAAGAGGAGATTTTTCAGTTTCCAACTCTTGTTCACCGGTCGGTCCCAGTCGGCCGCCGGATGATTTCTTTACGTGCTACATGCTATGAGCAGCGTTGAGGCGTAGTCTGCTATTTGCAGATGATATCTTTGCCTTTGTTTGTCTCCTCTCACCTTGGCTAGGACAACAACAGTAATCTTACACCTTTGTATCGGTTCAATTAATCTCCTGCATGCCTAATTAACAAGCTGCATTATCAGCCCAACCACAGAGCTGCCATGACAGGGGAAGGGTAATGCTGATGGACAGACAGAGGAGGGTACATGGTGGCTGTCACAGCCATCAAACCCCTGTCGCTCTGCAGATGTCAGGCTGCTCTGCCCCCCCCTCCGCCCCTTGTTGCTCCTGTAAAATAGATTGACCATGGGTGGGTGACCAAAAGGGCACATAGAAGACCCCCTCGCCTCAGACTTGATGCTGAGAGACAGGGTAATTACAGCTGGGTAAAGGCTCGGACGTGTGACGAGACCTAAAAAATAATGTGATAGAGTTGTAAGAAACTGAGTCGAGCTTAGAGCCTAAAATCCACAAGGCAAGCAGGTTGAAAAACACCAAAACCATCATGACTAAAGCGGATCTTTTTGTAACAGCGATGGTCTGTTTGTGTGTTGAAATGGCTTATTTTTGTGCCGTCCTCACGCAGAGATACCCTCTTTTAGATCCAGGCATCCACCTTTCTCACAGGAATACAAAACAAAAAGGTTTCACCTTAAACATGCTAAATGAGCTCAAGCACACACACACCAGTTCCTCCTCTGACTTCAAACACAGTGTTTGGTTCCTTTCAAAATCCTCCTTTTAATCTTCTTCTCTCCCACTCGGCTCGCCGTTCCTCTCCGGACGCTGAAGTCGGAGGGCAGACTAACACACAGCCACAAAGCCTTATCATTGCAAATCATAACCTGGAGCTTGTTGAGATGTTTCGGCCAGCTGTCTCTCAGGTTAGAAGCGGGAGCGACTCCTTGGGGGAGCCGGCGGGTCTGTTTCTGCTTATTGAGTCGAAGACAGGTGTGAAATGTTCAGGGCGTCTTCATGCCTGAAACTACTATTAATTAAGCTCGATTTTCAATACTTAGCTCTTTGAGATGTGGCTAAATACGGAGGTTTTTAACAAAAGGTCCATCTGGTTCAACCAGATGAAGCGGGTCAGTCGAAAGATGGGCTTACACTCCACCTTGTCCGTTTGTCAAGAAGCGGCTAGAAGTAGGCGCATGCAATTAAGAGTCGGTAATGACAGCATGATGACGGCGATGCAGAGGCTGCCGTCCTTCTTCAGTTGCGCACAGACAGACTATTGATTTCATGATTAGGCAGTCTGTCTTGTGCTCTTATTAAGTCTGTCAATGGCATCGACGGCGCAATCGCATAGACTGACTGCTGAGTGTTTTCTAAATGACAGGAAAACAGACACAGTTCTCCTCCGAGCGTTGTCATCGTTTTCACAGGTTCTTGTTTTCAACTTTCTTTCACTCCTATTTCATTCTGCGGCCTTTTTCCTCTAGTGGCATCTGTACAGCATTACACCGCTGAAACTGAGTTGAGACGATTTATCATTGTCAGGAAAGCGGGACGGACGGATGGATGAAAAGAAACGTGTTCCTGCAGCTAAGTGAGAACGACTGAGACAAACGCAGTGCAGGAGCCGGTGACAGATGTTTCCCTCTCTTTCCTCCGTTACATATCTCCTCACGCGCTACTCTCCTCCTTTCCTTACGATCCATTTATACTCTGGGTGTGTTTGTTTGTTGCTTAGCCTCTCTGGGCGCATTCACACAGCCGGTGGAAAGCTCCCCCGAGCCCCAGCTCCATCTGATTTTTCCTCTTTCTTGCACTCCAGCCACACACACAGACACACACACTGCTGCCGTTGTGAAACTGCTGCAATAGATACACAGAGGCGCTTAGGTCAACACTGGCACTGAAGGAGATCCCGAAGCAAAGCCGGGCATTTACAATACAGACAAACTTCATTGTTGGCTCTGTTCCCTGCGCAGCATCTCAGTTTGCAGGTTTCTACGGTGATGCAATATATAAAAGACTGGAACTGAGGTTGCATATGGCTGTGTGAATGTGGCTCAGCAGTATTTATTGATATTTATCAGTGTATGTTCTTAATTCTAGTACTGTTATTGTATTCTTTACGAGACAAATGATCATTAAAGGAAACCCTTGTTTGGATCCATCACCTGTTTGCCTGGACTCATTGTTTGATTTTGTGACGTTATTTCAAAGCCGTCATGTGACCAGACCACTTATTATATAACGCAGAAAAATAAGAAAGAATAAAATATTAATATTAGAAATAAGTCAAATTCTTTTCTTTTGGTGTAGTAGAGTTTTATACTAAAAAATTGCAATCAGTGTAACTTACTGGGAATGTTTTTTTTGTAATTATTTGGTTGCACAATTAAATGGTAAATCGCCTGCAGAGTGCTTTATCTAGTCTAGAGAATCCTAAGCACTTTGCACCATAGTCCATCTTTCAGCGCACCGTCACCACAATTATTGGTTCTCTAAATAATTCCTGTAAAATAAATTCAACAAAAGTATTTCATAATTGAGATTGTATTGTTTGCTTTGTGAACTGATTCTAAAAGAATAAAACGGCACCTCTGAAGGATGTTTTTCTTAAGCAGTTTTCAATATTAAACAATTTTCAAAGCTCATAGCGTAGCTTTCTAACTTATCCAGCAGTGCAATAATAATATTGCTGACCTCTTTGCCTTCTCTCTCTGTGTTAGCATTGATTTTATCTGACATACTTTCAGTCTTTTTATTCCAAAACCCATTTTATGACCTCTATGTGCAGAGGGGATCCATTTCCAAATCTGGGTGAAGAGGCAAGACATTCTCTCCTGTGCCAAGAATATTGTATGAGGAAAAATAATGCAGTTTTGCTCCTGTTTTTTTCTTCTTCTTCTTCTTCTTTTTTTGACATTCCAACAATTTCTGGCTGAAGCAAACAAAGCGGCTTGCCAAGGGCAAATCCCTCAGCAGCTCAAGAGAAGCCGCGTAGGATGAAGAGCAGCAGAGACAGACAAGTGGGAGGTATAAAAGACATGCGATAGGAGGGGAGGGGGTTTATTCTGGCAGCAAACAGTCTGTGAATACATCTACTGTTCAGCAATGTAACCTTCAGCTCAACCTGAAGGTCCGCCACAGAGCCTTCACTTATGACTGGATGGTTTCATCACCTCGCAGCACTGTTTCCTGCGAAACACTCACAAAGCCGCACCTCTGTCTTTCCCCACTGCTTTGTTCCACCGTTCCACCCGTGCCCTTTAATAGATGACTGACTCATTCCATTATTATTCCAAAAACACCTGAAGACGCCGCCGTACCGCGTTCTGTTTGGATCAGACAATCAATCACACTTATTATTTCATCTCTTTAATGCCCTCCCCCTCGGTTCTGGCCGGCTGAGCGGCGATTTCAGCCCAGCATGGCGGGTTTCTGTGCACAACGCTCATTAGCGTTTGCTTAACGGGAATTTTCTCTCAATCTCTCCTTTTCGAAATGACCTTCAGCTCTCTCCTCTGCTGCTCTGCAGCTACGAAAGCCGTGTCACAACCACTCACATTCAGGACCGAAACGCTTCTGCAGCTTCAAACGTTTTTCAACTGGGACTGAAATAAAATGCACAACATTAACACAGCAAAATTATTCCTACACTTTGAACTTTTCCACATTTTGTCACATTAAAGCTACAATCGTCAGTGTTTTTCTTTTATTCATATTTTTATATGGTAGACAGGGCCACAATTGACAGACTTTGGATCCCTGGATTAAATCCAACTCTGTTACCTTAGAGAAATTTTTTTTTTCTTCTATCCATGCAAATGACAAAAAAACTAATCAGGTTTAAGGTTCATGGTTCCTGTCCAAATTTAAATGATATTTGCATTTATCATATCTAAAAAGTTTTTAAAATATCTTCAACCATAAGAAAACACCAAAACTGGTAGAGTGCATAAGACAGGCCTGTACATGTTAACATAATGCAGAAAACAAATAAGAAATATGTTGTCTTACATTGTTGAGAATTGATCTATTGAATAACATCCAAACAAACTATACTGTGTGTGGCTGAAATATGACAAAATGTGGGAAATGAGAAGTATTCATACAAGTGAGGCATTGTAATCTCATTTAGGAGCAGCATGCAACAGAAACCCCTGCAGAGCATCACTCTTTCCTGCTGAATTTTCTCACAATACACCATGCAAATAGATGCTTAAATATCCAAAATATGCAGCGCTTCTTGTTGTGTAAGTCGGGGATGAGTAGATGAATTAGAAAGCTGGAAAGGCTGCTTTTCACAACCTTGTTCTTGGATCAATATCAGGCTCATCTGGCAGGCGTGGCGAATCAATGTGGATCGCTGGTATTATCCTACATTATTACCTAATGGCGCTGCCAAAGTTCAAGAAGATTATTATAATCAACATTGGCTTTAGCGCCTGACAGTCACTAGCTCTCTGCCGACACCTCAGTAAGTTCTGTTTTTAATCTCTTGAAGGATGCACTCAAAAACCAAGAAAGAAAGAGAGAAAAACACCCAGAGACTTGCACAAATCTGCGTATCCACATCCAAAAACACAATCTGCTTCTTAGTTCTATTTATCTTCCTAATCTTCATTGCAGTCAGGTTGTTGAATAGCTCCACCCATGAATCTGCACTTGCACCCATCTTAACGATGGCACGCTGCAGATGGTGGAGCATCATCTCATTACTGGCTGTTTTTTTTTTTTTTTTGTTACACAGTGATCTGCGTTTGTGTGCAGGAATCAGACAACGAGCGAAGCCGGAAAAAGCGTCAGACTCAGCCAGGTCGTTCACACACCGCCGGTCCTGCATCCTGCTCTCCCAGCTGTGTGTGCACTGCTCAGTGTTTCGTTTTACGGCCCCATCTGATGATCTGCAGATTTGGCTTGGTTGAGTTGGTTTTTGCAAGCCTGTCATGAGTGGCGAAAGGTTGCTGACTACATTTGCTGCTGTCCTGTTTGTACGCGTGGCTGTGTGACATCTATTATTTGTATTTTGGGCAGAAGCAATCATTTTTTTCCCCTGTCTTTTGACTTGAGATTAACAAGTTATGATGAAATTATCTATGGGCAACATAACAGCAATTTTTTGGTGGCAACTATCCAGTGGCTTAAGTGTTTTAATTTGCAGTAAAAATAACATCAGACAGATGTACAGTAGAGCTCAGCACTATAAAACTAAAAGTAATAGTCATTTTCATCAAAATCACACCAGCAATAATTCTCAAACATAAACATATATAACATTAAAAAGTAAATAAATAACCTGCTGGAAATGATTATTGTAATTTTTTTCTTTTCTGTGCCACAGTTGGTGCATTCATTACTGATAAATGTGTTTTTATTGAATGTTAAAAAAAAAAAAGCTGCAAAGACAAAAGTTTAATTGTGCAATTTCACAAAAGTGAAATTAAAAACAAAGGGGTGATTTTAAAAGACAAAGGAAAATAGTATAATTGAGATATTGTAAATGATTTTGACGTATATTGACAATGAAACAAACAGATTAAATGAAGTTTGTAATCAGGGTTTTAAGCACAAGTTAAATAACCAAAGTAAAATGCTTTGTTTTTTACTCAAACTTGGCCAACAAAGTTGATTCTGATTCTGACTATGTAAACTATGGAGCACATAGCAGAAAAGTAGATTATTTTGAGGATTTTACTCTTTTGCCAAATCCAAGTTATTTAAAGAAATGTTGATGGGAACCTTTCTAACTCAGGACCTGAGGTTTTAAGAAAGCTCAAACATGCCTTATTTATTTTACATTTTGCAGTTTGTGTTTTAGTGACGCGCAGTCAGCATGGTGCCTCTCATCATCCAAAATTGGTAAAGGCAGCAGCATAAACTTGCATATTTAAAGATGGAGATGTAGAGGCCTGAAAACAAGACATGCATGTTTAGACAAAGATAAATGAAAGCATTGTGCTATGTTAAGACTGTCTGTCTGTCCACCCGTCTATCCATTTATCTATCAATCGATCAATTAATTATATTCTGATGTTTTGTTACTGTTCTAATGATCTGTTTTAAATTGAATGACTGAAAGTGTTTCCACGTCTAAACTATCCTCAAATCTTGGCCTCTGGCAGCTTCATGTTTCCTAAAAGAGAAAAGTGAACAGAGGCCAGGTGGTAAGCTGGAACTGTTTCTTGTGACCAAAAGTAGATCAAGTTTGGTGGTTTTTGCTCTTCTGAATTCATTCAGTTTCATCTTTTCTAAACAGGGCCACAATAGCTTCTGACCAGCCAATTTCTAGGGTCTGGCAGTGGTTAGATATCCAGGTCTTCTTGCGGCTGCCTCACTTCTGAATTTCAGAGATTCTCCCCATTTTTTTTTATCGTTCTGCCTCATATTTTCCAAACAAATCTTTCTCTTTGTCCATGCTCTCTCTCCTCTACACCTCCTCTTCTCCAGATGGTCTCTGCTTCCTTTTAGACGCTATAAATTTGCCTTACTGCGCTAAAACCCTTTATTGACTTCTTCCTTTTCCAGAGAAATGAAACCAAATCCACTTTTGATCTAAATGTTTGAGTGACAGCTTGCTGCTAAAGACAGTACCCACAGGAACAATAGATGGCCTGTATTATGATGGAAGTAAGCTACACTGCTTATCTCTGGATATCAGGTCAAAACTCTCCCATTATTTAGCCCGGCACACTCCATTAGGATGGTTACCACTTTCAATTAACTCAACGCGAACGCCTGCTTCATGCACCCCTGACACTAGAGAAACCCCTCACAAATTGGCTAATTGCCTGTCACACAAACCCATTTCTTCCCGTGCATAATATCTATCAGCAGCAGCCCACTGCGGCTGAGTTACACACAGAATGCATAAGACGTTAATGGAGATCGTTTAGGGGCAGAGTCATTTCTTTAGCCGTGTCCCATGATGAGCTAATGGCGTTCGGTTTACTTGTGCGCTCTGTCTTAACAATGTGGCATCCTAATGTGATTCATATGTGAAAGATGTCGAGTTGGCCTCTTTTGTCATCTAAAGTGCGTAGTCTGTAAGTAAATCATGGGGTCAGGCAAATTACAAAACATCCTCCAGATTTGAATGTTAGAGTGATTCCCAATGGGGTCCCAACATCCTACCCTCCATCCATCCATTGTTTTCTATTTGTACGCCTCTACTTAGCTCTACACTTAGCTGTAAACAACTCCGGCGCACGCTGAAAGTTCAAAAACCTGGTCATGAATACCAATAGCAGAGTTGGGGTCAAGAGGTTCAAACAGCTGCAAGGACAGGGTCACCTTTAAATCATCCCAACGCAAAATGGAATCACCTTCTCCAGATCCACAATAGGCATTTACACAAGTTCTATTTATTTAATAAAAGGCAAATCCTTGCATTTGTGTTTACTTGTTTTTCTATGCCTTTAAATTTCCCAAGTGGCCAATCACTGACAGACAGACGAAACAATGAGTGGCACAGCGAATGACAGAGCTGATAAACCATATTACTGACAATAATGGTTTGTTTTGCCTCATTTAACTTGTTCAGTCGTTCCTTTAGCCCAGTTCTCTGCTGTCTGTGCACATTAATTCTAGATGTGTTCAAATTCTGCTGCTGCTGAACTAATTAGTATGCTGGTGTTACAGGTAATGGAGAGGAACCCGAGGGCAGAAACAGATGGAGTGAGTAAAAACAGTGAGGGGCTTTTGGAGCTTTTCAGGAGGAAAATTAATGAAGCGGAGCAGATAAACAGGCTGAAAGGTTGTGGCTGTCAGAAAACAGCAGCCAAGGATGGATTCCTGGGGGTGCAGGTGACATCACTTTAAGAGAAAAATCCTAAAAAGAAGCAGCTGTAATGAGTAAAGTCTCACATCTGATAAATAATAGCAATCTGAATACGAGTAGAGGAGTAGGGGTGAGAAAACTCACAATGCATGGGGGAAATATACAATATGTGTTTGGAGTTCTTGATTGTATTGTTGTTGTGTCCTTCACCTGGCCTGTGGCAAACTTCATGCAGCTTTCTTTCATTTCTTAAATCAACATTAGCAAAACATTACTCAAAATTACTTTTTTACAAATAACAAAACACAACGGGTTACCTGCAAGCCAGTCAAGCCCTCAAAATCCTTAGTCCGTCTCTCAAAAGTGAATATTTGTGTCAATGAGGACGCAGTTGTTCTCCCAACATTTGGCTGCACCCTTCGGCCAGCCTCAGTCATGGTGAGACTCTGTTTGCCTCTTAACTGCTCCGCCGTGCAGCCTCACTCCTCTTCCTCTTCTTCTCCTCTCTGGCTATTGATCCTGTCCAAATCCTTTTTGCTTTCATTGTCAGACATGTAACATCATGCTGTGCTCCGGCTATGCTCTCTAATGTACTTATCGTAAGCATAAATTAGGAACAAACGGGAGAACAAACTAGAGGAACTCTTGTTACTTTACAAATCTAAAACAAACTTAGAAATTACCATCCAGTTTTAGCAGAACAAGAATCCAGAGAAACAAACCATACTAGTTTGTAAATTAAACAAAACATTTTTTAAAAATTCAAATGGTGTGAATGTTTTTGAGACACTGTAAAACAGGTAAAAAAAGAAAAAGAAATGCATACAATTACAAAATAGCATTTAAATTGTATTTTAAACATTAACCTACTTGGGCTATTTTGCTTGTATTGAGTATTTTCACTCTTCTGCTCAACTTTTCGTTCACTTAAAGGGATGAAAACCTTTTCATGTGAACTCTGATATTCTACCCGTTTAAGCAGAACTGTTCATTTGTTTGCTGCTTTGCTCCGATAAGCTATGTAGCTGCGTCTCATCCTCAATGCCACCACAAGCACATTATACTCTTCACATATCAACTTGCAAATAAGTTGGCAGGAAAAGCTTTTGCAGATCGAAAGTATTTCCCATTGTTGAGGTAACTTGTCTATCACATTAGCTCCAGTTTGCACTTTAAATGCCAAAAGCGTATTATGAGTGGCATTTTAAATGCATCATTTATCAATGAAAACTTACTGTTCGTTCATTTAGTGGTTAGGACTTTATTTTCATATTGCAGTGTGAAGTGTGGGAGGAAAGAAATGTATCAGTGCCATCAGGTTTTATAATCAAGGTTCTATTCTGTTTAATAATCAGAGATTAACACAATAAGCAGCATTCATCCCCCCCTCGTCTTAAACTCATCACCCTCGTTGGTAATGTCTTTCTTCTTGACTTTCCATGAACTTCACTGTGTTTTGTGCAGGCAGTTGCTATGACAACAGAACAGTTTTGTTCTTCTGTATTGGCAAGAAACTAGCAGCTCCCACTCAGTGCTGTCTCTGCTGCTCAGTAATCACACAATCACTGGCAAACATCACAACACGTCAGTCAGAGAGCCACAAGTTACTCATATTCAAACATTTACATCAGCAAATCATTTTACTGATTTATGTCTTCTAGCATCAACTCTCGTTAATTAGTCAAATTACCTTTTGTGATCGTCGGTGTATTCGTCTGATGAATGGTAGCCTGCACTGCTTTCATTACTGCGTCAGGTTTCATTTCCGACTGTCACCTCAGAATCCGGATGCAACGAATTAAAGCAGCTGCATTCTGAAGCAGTGTTATAGTTGGTCAAAAACAAAAACACAGCAAGTTTTGATCAATGCTGTTCATCAAGAGAGAGAGATATGAGAAGATGGCTTTTTATAAAAAGCCCTATAACCTTTTTTGCATAATAATTACCATGTTTAGTGTGATGGTACCTGTAACAAAAGTGACAATGTGAATGTCTTAATAGTTTACCTTAATATGTTGAGAATATGAAAAAGCTTAAACTCTTTCTGGGATAAAAATCTTCTGTTTATTTGCAATACTTCCTCTCGTAGCAACCCCTAGTAGTTGATGCATTGAAATGTTCATTTTTTATGAGAAAAGATACGCGAAAAAAAGTCACCCATGCATTATTTTGTTCCCATAGAGACAAAATGAAACCAGTTGTTGATCAAGTAAACAAGTTCAGGGCTTTTTATTTTATATTCGAGCACCATAAATAAATTTGCAAGCATACGCTGTCGTAAAGGCAATGCGGATAGTCTTACAAGTAACCTTTAACCTTTGGAGTGCAAATGTCTATCATGAGCTTCGAAATTATTGCAAATTCAGCCCCAGCAGCAGCTCTCAGCCATAAACGTCATGCACGCTTGATTTGTAACTAGGATGCGTTTATAAAATTGAGCTCTTTAAATCTGAAGTGCAACTATTATTGTGCTAGTGCAATATTTACTTCACTTAGTTCTAAAAGATGACTTTGCGGGATATTTGCCACCCAAATGTGAAGCACACGCACTGTAAACTTGAACGTCTCTACATCGTTCAGGTAGATCATGTTTTCACCCTGGCATCAAGCCTCCTACTTAGAGGAGACTTAAAACCCCTGACTCAAGAACATCACGTAAACTATACTCAGTCGATAGCTTGATTTCGATGTGTGCCTGACTGACAATTAAGCTGCTATTTAATCTCACAATTTTCCAGATGACAGATCTGTGCTAACACTCTCCCTAAGATAATCAACTGACTGCAGACAAAAGGAAAATCGCCTTAATAAAGACGTCACCGTTAATTTTGCACGGCCCCGTCTTTCGCTCTGGCAAATCAGCAGATGACTACATCATGTTGGTGGGTGTTTAACTCTAAAAGCAGTGAATGGGCACTGAGCGACTGCAGTCAAATGTATAATCGTACGCCCCTCGGCTCCCAGGCTGTCAGCTTTAAATAGCGTTTGTGGCATTCGCTGGGATGCTGTTGCTGATCTTCTGTTTTACCAGACCTTCTTTCAGGGGTTTTGTCGCTTTGGTACCACCTGCTGTTTCATCCATGTACTTGTGGAAACAATAGACCCCGTACAGCCTGAACTTTTTGTCAGGGAAGCCCAAGTGTCGGACCCCTGGGTGGGAGCCTCCGCAGCGAGAGCGAGGGTTGACGATGGGGTACCGAATGCTGCCGTCTTCCAGCCACCCTGCTTCGCAGCGGTCCAGCAGCTGGAACTTCCATGCTGCGTAGAGCTGACCCACTTTGGCCACAGCCGATCCATCTCGAATGCACGCCTTCACAGCCTCGCCGTAGTTCACTTTCTTGAAGCGTTTGAGGAAGTAGACTTTGCCTAGAGGCACATTAAGAAAGGAGAGGTTGTGTAAACGTGTGAAAATGTGGATGAAATGCAAAAATCAAAGAGGCAAAACGTGAATAAATCAGACAGATTAGAATCAGATTAGCTGAGCCTGGGGACAGATTTTGTTCCCCTATGCCTGGTTTTGTTTAGAGCATTGAACACAATGAGTTGTCAGTATATTAATAATGACCTGTTTACGTTGGATCCTGTGAGGAAGTCACACTGTATCTTATGTTTCAAAAAAGCATAAAGCAGCAAATAAGTGGAATATTTTACAGCTAAAACATTGGGAAGTGTGGCTTGTATTCAGGTACTTTTACACAGATAAAATTTAGAGCAAAAAACTGGCCTAGGAAGTCGCTTAAACATCAACTGAAAATGGCCACCATGACAGGCTGGTGCCAGCAAAAAAAATAAACAAAGAGACTTTTAAAATGAAATTAAACCTTAAATTTCACCCCAACTCTGCCCATAAAAATCACGTCAGCAGCCTCGGCCTCACTCGTGCCTCAGCTATAGATTTTCTGCTTGTTTATGTGACTGCTGACTATTAGAGTGGCAGAATATTGTCTCATATTTCCCCAGGGGAAAATGCCTTCCAGCTGGACTGAGATACAGTGTCTGACTGGGCCACCGCTGAAGCCTCCTGCCTGCAACAGACTGTCCGCAGTAATTAACACACATGGGAAGCAATGAGCGGTTATGTCAGCTTCCTGTCAAATCAGCTTTTTCTGTCTGTGGAAAAACATGGATGCTCCTTCTGAACACCAATTATAAAGCCTATAAGAAACTAAGTCTGAACTATATTTTTAATGAATGTTTTCAATCCTCGATATAGGTCAAAACATATAAATATGAATTCATGTTTTTTTTTTCAGAACAGAAATGATGTTTTTAAAACTGTTAAAGTTCAACATTTTAGGAAGCACAAATGATAATGTCCCCTTTAAGCTTTTTCACAGTTTGTCATGTTGTAGCAACAGACTTTAATGTATTTTCTGGAAATTGTGTGTGATGGATCAGTTCCCAGCAGTGCATTGTTGTTCATCTAAGACGTGTGTCATGCATTTCCACCAACAACTCTTTTTTTTAAGAACATTTGGATAATATGAGTTATAATAGCATTTAACTTCCCTTTGGGAGAAATAAAATATTTTTACACTGAATTTGAATTTTCTACATTTTAGAAATAACTACAGTCTGGAACATGTTTCTACCAGCTGTGAGCTTTTAGAGGTCTAAATAATATTTGTTTCTTTACAAACTCAGCCATAAACTGCCACCAGTTTCCCTGCTCAGGCTGAAGAAAGCATCCAAGGATTAAGATGTGATCAACACGATGTTTCGGGAGCTCTTTGTGTTTTTTCTCTGATTAATGCCCTCCTTTCCTAGTTTGGGTAGAAAACAATGTCTTGGTAGGTTTGGAGCTGCCATATTCTTTCTATTTTCAAATGACAAACTATGCCCTAAAGGATGTTAAAAGCTTGGGATAAATGTTTTATTGCCCTCCCTTCATTTTCACCACTCCTGTCTCTAATCTGCTCTGTCCTCCTACCCTGTTGCTTGGTTTCCATAAAGCTCTTGTTGATCAATGTTCTCTAACAATGAGATCTTTACAGCTCAGCTTAGGCAAACCGAATGGCATGACCGATTACCTTGCGGTGTCAGTGGTAGATTTGCTTTATAAAAGGAGGAAAATAGGATATTCATCCTGATCCAGTTGACTTTATGAAATAAGAAGCAGTGCAAGCTATATGTCAAGGATAGAGCAAAAATCCAAAAATAGGTTGGAAGAACCGTTTTAGAGGCCCTGTGTGTATCTCTGCAGGTGTGGGAAAGGGGGCCCAGATGTGGAGGTCGAGCTTATCTGTAATTAAGTTGTGGAGAAAGGACAATGGAGGGGTAGAGAGGGTTACATCCAAAACAATCTGGGCGCAGTCCCTCAGGGCTGCTGACATGGATAAAACCACAGCAGCAAATATGGACCAGAGACACAGCATGGACCATGCAATGGTCAAGGAGAAAAACCCAGGAGACCCACAGAGGTCGATACCATTCCCACTACACTCTCATCAACTAGAGAGGATATTGATCCTTTACAAATGCATTGAATGATTAATCCATACCAGAAAAAAATCTAAGTTGGATTTACTATTTTAAAATGAACAGAAATGGTCTCATAAAGTTTATTTGTTCACCTGTTCCACACTAAGATGGACTAAGATGACTAAGATGAGTCTGGTTCACTCAACATCTTAAAGCTTTTCTTAATCCAGATCATAACCAATGCATTTTAACAAACATAATGACTGTGATCTAACTCTGCAAGAATATAGTTTCATCACTCTAAATAAAGATTACAGTAAAATATGCTTAAATATTTTCTGCATCTCCACAAAGCAAGCGACAATCAAATAATCATGTTACAGCTTTTTCTTGTCATCCATTTGGGTCATGTCACGTTGAACCCCCCATGGGACTGTGCATGCCTTTGACTGAGCAAACATGCACCCAGCGTTTGGCTGTTCAAACTCTGTTTGGGTGTATGAACCTGAAAGGACCGTGCTCAGACTCCGTTTGGGTATGTGATGTAAATTAAAGCTCTGGGAGATGAAAGGCAACGCTTTGCACCCAGAGGACACTGTGTCCTGCACAGGACTGAGTACTCATAGCCTGATTTAAATCTAGCAGCCTCAGGCGTCCAAGATCACAGTCAGAGATCAAATCAAAATAAGCCTCAGTTCCCCCATCATCAAACCGCACTTCTTCTTTACAGTGACGCTTTTACAATGCCGTCTCTGACAACGCGTTGTTCTCCCCCAGTCAAGCGTAGCCACAGATACCAGTTCCGACATCCACACTGAAACTGTGATCAAAACGATGGGCTGCCAAGTGTAATGGCGTTTGCACGCATCTGTAGTTTCTGACTGTTTCATCTCACCATTTAGCTTAGAAGTGAAGCAGAAGGCATCGTAGCGCTCGTCCTCCTTGTGCCTGTAGCCGTAGTTGCGAACGCCAGCTGGGGTGTCTTTGCGGCCACACTCGTCTCTGGGATTGGAGATGGGATACTGGACTGAGCCGTCCTCCAGCCACCCAGCATTACACCAGTCCAGTCCTTCCAACCAGGCCTGTTAAGGAGCACAAAGTGGGGCAAAGTGAAGGATTAAATACATTAGAACCAATAGAGGGGATAGAATTTATTGCCTCTGTCATAACTCCATTAGTCTTACACTTAAATGCCTGAGGCTTTTTTGGATTCAGTGGGAGAACCTCCAATAAAATTTCTCACATCACTCAGACTTTCTACAGCTGTAAAAACTGCCAAACACTGTTGAACAATTAGATCTGAAGATACGACTTCAAGGAGACAATTTGCTGATCTTAGGATCTAGTTTATTTTTCACCATATCGATGTGATGTTTACATCTGACTGACAAAGTTCAGTGTAGACATAAAACTTGAGTTTCACCTTTCTTTCTGTGTTGAGCTAAAAGCCCTAATATTGCAAAATAACAACATTTAGTGAGTGTTGTTTTGCTGTCTCTTTTTAGAATTGAGTGGTGGGAGGTTCAATTCTACAAATAAATGTTCTCCATGTGTTAAAACAAGGTTGTATTTTCTTTGATACACATGCCAAATTGAATTTGAATTCACCATTTTCCAGGTCTAGGTCTAGGGTTTGCGGAGAGAAAAAAGGAAAACAAAAAAAATATATATATATCCAGACTTTATTTCCTATACCTTTATAGAAATGCTGTCCATCCTTCCTTGCAATTTCAAGACATGATGAGATTTAAGCAGACTAAAGCCTTGTACGGCAGACCTACAATCCTTGCACAGTAAAATAAAAAGACATTAACACGACAGATGTTACAGGTGAGTTAACTCTGACACCAAAGATGGTTTTTGCTCTAGATGTTAATCCACCTCCTCAGCATGTAGGCGACGATTCAAACTCCACATGAACACCAGCAGAACCTGCAAGGTGCAGTGGGCACCACACTTTGCTACTCTTATAAGATTGATTTGTGTGCAGAAGGAAGCACCATGTAGTGTCAGTCAAATATCTCACTGCATCCTTCAGTGATGGACATAATGTGTCTCTCACACAGGACTGTGACAAATTTATCCTCACACTTGACACTTTAATGGAAGAGTTTCTGAATAAAGATAAAAGAAAAAACAGATAAGGCAAAGAGTTTTAGTCCAATATTGAGCCAAAGATAACATGAACATGGAAGGACGGTCCCAATGTGCAGTGGTTTTGTCAGGTGATGAGATGAAGGCTGATCTGACCAGCTTGTGTCAAGAACAGAACATTCAAGCTGGCCATCATCTCTGCTCCAGAGCACACATGAGTGACAAAGACCTGCTTTTTGAGGATATAAATCACAGCAAAGCCCTCCAGATGCGAGGAAGGTTTCCTCAGACACATGTCTTCCTGTTCTTCATGAACGCATGCGAAATGCTTAGTAAAGAGCATAGGGGTTGCCATCTTTTCATGTCAAACTACTCTGGAAATTTCTGGCTGAAAGTGTGTACAAACAAAATCAGAAATAAATGCCATCAGTTCTCTTTTGAGAGAAGATATGCTGACTTCTCCTGTAGCTTTTTAGTCTTAACCATCAATTAGTTTGACGGTTAAGACTAATTGCTTTACATTTCTATTTTTTTGTGAATAACTAACCCCCCTAAATGCTATGCACATGTTAACCATCTATAAACTATGGTAATTTTTCTGCAGGCATTTGTTAGACGTCGACAATCTACTGCAGACACATTAAGTTTTAAAACAACCCTGGGAGTCAACGTTCAAACCTAGGTGTGAGGAGAGGTTAACTGATTTTGCTCTCCTCAGCATGATGGAATTGCAAGGAAAGGACAGCATTTCAATAAAGGGAAAGGAAATAAAGTCTGCAAAATCAGTTAGATCCCCTGCAGAACGGCTTCCAGAGGGATTTAAATGGGCTGTAATGTGTATTTTTATAAAGTGCCATTTCATAGCCCAATGGAGTAACTGTTATTTAAAAAAAAAGCTGCAGTGGAAGAGTCCAGCTTTAGGTTATTGATAAGATCCTGACAAACAACAACCATTTAAATGAAACACATGCGAGAACCAACAGTCGCCACTCAGATCTTAGGAAAATGTAAACATTCTTATCCTCATTAGGTGCATAATAAAGTTTCTAAATATCCAGTTTTACATCCAGCCAAATTCCATACCATCCCAATCAAAAATCACTCCCAAAACAGAACAAGCACCACAGTTTGAACTCACCTTGTGCAGCTGAGAATGAGAGGCCAGAATGGCGTCCTGATGCTTGCAGGCATCCTCTGCCTCGTGGTAGTTCAGCTTGTAGCGCCCGTCAAAGGGGTAGTAGGGGAAGACCACTCCTGCAGGCGACCCAAACAGAATTGGTGTTGAGTGAAAGGCTGTCAAGATTATGACTCTTCACTAACTGAAAAATTTTACCGATGGAAAAATGTCAGCAGGAGGTGAAACCGATTCCTGACCTTCTAAGTCAAGGTTGACGAATCCCGTATCATCCTCCATGTCGTTCGTGACCTCACACTCGTAGCGCCCGTAGTCCTCCAGGGTGACATTTTGGATGATCACTGAGGCATCACCCGGTCCTGCCCGCTCCAAAAACACACGTCCCCGGTATGAGCCAAACACACGCTGCTGCCTGGGGGAAGCAGCAAGATCAATGAGCGCAACATTCCAGCTCTTTCAGACTGAACTCTGCTTGGCATTTATTGTTGTATGAAAAAAATGTGGCAGTAGTCAAAATCAGCTCATTAAATCCTACGTCATCACTTGATGCTGCTTGGAGATTAAAAGCTTTTCTAACAGCAAAAGATATATGGAAATATAGAAAGAAGGACGCTGAATTTACTTTCCGAGTGCAACAAAGACGTCCTCAAACTGCAGGGCATCTGTCATTTTGGTCCATTTGATCCGGATGCGAGCGGGATCTGTGTTCTCCGGCTCATGATGAAATCTGCAGGGCAGCGTGATGGAGCCACCCCGATGTGTCACCACCTTACCCGGGGCTGTCTGCACAATCACAGCTCCGGTCTCATCCTCTGCAGGAAGAAAGAGGCCGAAGCTCACCATAAACAAACAGCATTTTAAATGAAACACATGCGTTTATGTAGTAGAATCTCGTAGATTCTTTTAGGCTTTTTGACACAGAACTGCTATCTGAAGCTTTCTGATTATCAGTTCAAATAACATCACAAACATTTTAAAAGTAAGTTTGTGGGCATGTTGTTTTTTTCCCCCAAGGTTCAATTCTTGCTAACAGTCCTGAATTTACAATGAGTCCTTGTTTGGGACCAACTTAGGATAGGTAAATAAACCTATTTCAGCAACATTGGTGAGGTACCATTAGAGCTGCACAATATGTCACGAACATATTCCCATCGCAATATCAGTGTGTGCAAATTAATTATCGCAAAGAACTGTTTGGAGTGCAATAATTGTTACCTAATACATTACAAGTGTTGTAAAGTTGTATTTTTCATGCTAAAGTAATATTAAGTCCCAGGGCAGCAGATGCTCACCCTGGACACACATGACATTGCCTAAAATATCGAAGGTCACATAGTGTTAGAAGCACAGATAGAAAAGAGAGGAAACAAGAAGATAAGCATGTAACTGTTATCATCATCATCACAATGTGTACTAGTATTATCTAAATCGTATTTTCTAATATCGTGCAGCCCTGGTCCCCTGTTCAGGACTTAGCTACTTCCCAAATGAAAAATAAGAAAATCATCTTAAATTTATCATTATATCCAGAGTCCATCTCGTACCTCATCAAGCATTTTGCTGTGCAGCATGATCCTCCTCCTGCATCGATTTGTCATCATGTTATCCTCTCTAGGAAGTTGCCAAAACTCTTACACAACATGACTAACCAAAACAGGCCAATGACTGTTCATTGAACCTAATAGTAGGCAAGTATAATTACTTCTTTTGGCAGATGTTTACTTGACTTGTGGCATAAACATTTAAATGTTTAATCCAGATCTGCAAAAGGCTTTTTGCAACATGACACCCACATAACAGCGCCTACAATTATCCATGCCACCTAGCAATTAGACCCTTCCCTGCTTGTCTGCCATGAAAGTGTCAAGGAGTGATATGAACATAAAAAAGGCTTAAACTTTTTTTTTAATTAGATTATAAGAAAACTTTGTGTTGCCTTGTCTTTATGGTTAGCAAATACTGTATATTATGCTTCAAAAATGAGAAGTTTGAAATATCTTCAAGGGATAAAAGCATAACTAAGTTCACCTTGTGCAGAGACTGTTGAACCTGAACAGTCTTTAGGAAATGTTAAAGTTTTGGAAAAGGCTACACAGTGGCGCAGTTGGTAGAGCTGTCGCCTTGCAGCAAGAAGGTTCTGGGTTCGATTCCCCGGTCTTTCTGCATGGAGTTTGCATGTTCTCCCTGTGCATGCGTGGGTTCTCTCCGGGTACTCCGGCTTCCTCCCACAGTCCAAAAACATGACTGTCAGGTTAATTGGCCTTTCCTAATTCTCCCTAGGTGTGAGTGTGTGTGTGCATGATTGTTTGTCTTGTGTGTCTCTGTGTTGCCCTGCGACAGACTGGCGACCTGTCCAGGGTGACCCCGCCTCTCGCCCAGAACGCCAGCTGGACATAGGAACCAGCACCTCCCGTCCCCACTAAGGGAAAAAGGGAGTATAGAAAATGGATGGGTGGATGGAAGTTTTGGAAAATGTTCCAGGCATTCTGCAACGTTAATTGTACTGAATCACCTCTACACAGAGATCAGCGAGTCTGACGAGCTCAAATCAGACTTGCAGCTGCTAGACACATGAAAGTATTATTACCGAGCACATGCACCACTCGTCTCCTGGATTCCATCAGATCCTCAGGCAGGGACGACACAGAGAGGGCAGAAGTCAGGATGAAGATGACAAAGAACATTTCACCAAAGATCTGAAGCTGACGTTGCTTTGAGGACTGCAAGAGAGAGCACATTAAAAATCAGCATCACACTTACCTAAGGAGTAAAAACCCTTAAGCAGACCTAAAAAAAAGTTAAGCTACAGGATATATTACAGAAGCATTTATTAAAGATATGAATGCTCTCAAAAAACATAGTCTGTGGTTGAACCTTTGCATTAATGCTGAAACTCTTTGAAAGATTTAAAATAGAACTGACTGTATCTGTACAGAGGGAAAAGTAAGGCAGCACACAGCAGATTACGCTGGCCTTCTTAAGGTACGGGATTAGTGGATTAGTTGTTTTAACTGTGTTTGGTTTTAAACAGAGCTTTGCTTAAAAAAAAAGAAGACAAGAATTTTACCTTGCTAACAAATGCCAGGGAGAACTGGAAATCTCTAAAATGTTTGTCCATAAAAACAACTGTCCCTTTAATTTCCAATTAGAAATCATATAATCTACTGGGCGTCTCAACAACACATTGAAATTAAATTAGTCACCCTTTAACTTATACTTTGAGAAACTGCAGAATACTCACTATTTAGATGCAGAGGCCAGAAGCCTTTTGAAACACTTTTGAATCAACATTGTTGGACTACTTTTTAAACTCCTGTTCTTCCAACCCAGAAATGGAATTAGACCAGAGGAAACTTAGCAACCGTGAGCAGGACCTAGTTTACATATTTTAGATCCACATTAGATTATTTTTTCTTCTTTTGCTCTTTCCTTTGATTTGTTATTTTGTTTGTATTCCCTTTTAATTCCTGTAAAGCACTTTGTATTACCTTGTTGCTGGAAATGTACTATAAAAATAAAATTACCTTCACCTTTGTGATGGCTGCAGTTACAGCCACACAAATATGGTAACATTCACTCTCAGCACACACAACAGGTTCACCTCACATATTCTTTAAGTCTAGGATTTAATTTACAGAATAACTGGTTTTGTTTAGAAGGCAACACATCACACTGTATTCTAGAATAAGTGCCCACATTTTAGTTTACAGTGTTTTGTTTTGCTTGATCTAACTTTTGTTTGTTTTTGAGTTTCCTCAGTGCTGGCTGCTCCAATTCTTCAGGAGAACAGAGAGGTGGAGAAGGGGTGGAGCAAACCCTGAGACTGCAAATTGGTTCATACCACTACTCATCATCCAGAGGGGGAGATGAGATTTTTCTATGTTACTTTCAGTTAGGTGTTTGTGTGTTCTCCCCTTCGTGTCTTGTATGTGGCCTGAGCTGGTAATTTGACCTCCTTTATGGGCCCAATTTTGTTATTTTTTTCATTATTTACCCAAGTTTTTGTTTTGGGTTAAATAAAAAACTATTATTTTTTTATTTAAACCTGTGCCAGGCTTTTCCTTGACTGCTCGGTCCATCACAACCTTTATGAACCCAGAAAGGCTGTCGCAGAAAATTCTGTAGAAAAGCTGAGTGCAGCTCACATTTTAGTGGATTGTAGACCCAACTTTAGCAACAGTAACTTCAAATTGATGTTTTCTGAAAGATTTTTTCAATATTTCACATCGCTGTGAAGAAATTTGGAAAACTGAAATTAGGGTCAGATGGAGGGGTCGAAATAGAGTTGTAATTAGGGTTGGAAGGAGGGCTGGAACTAGGATTATGTTTGGATGAGGTTTGGAATAAATTGGATCTAGGGTTGTTATGAGCATTAGGATCTCGGGATCTCGACTTAGTTTCTCGAGATCCCGCGAAAAGAAAAAAAAAAAGTCAGGATCTCGAGAAAAAAAAGTCGGGATCTCGACTTAGTTTCTCGAGATCTCAAGATAAAAAGTCGGGATTCCAAGAAAATAAGTCGGGATTTCTTATTTTTTTTTTTTCTCCATGTCCCCTTAGGGGCTCCGCTCCGTAGCTTTCAGCTCATTTCATTAAAAAGCTCACTAACTGTCATTGCTTTGGATGCACACAGCTCTGCAGCTGCAGACAAGTTGTACAGCTTGACTCAGCACATAAAGCTAGCACAGGTGCTACATCAGATAAATCTATTAATTCTTGCATGGGAGAGAGGGGCATTCTGCGAAACACAACTGTGAACACACGCTCAGGTCCATTGTTTGGTTTCTCATGCAGGTCCTGAGGGGATAAATTCATCACCACAACAAAAGCAGTGCCAAGTGGGTCCAGTGCAACGGACTGTTTTTCTCCTTTACTGAAAGTGCTGTTGCACCGTATGAAGACTTAACATGACCTGAGGCCTCAGTGGCAAATGTACTAAATTTGCCATTTTGCATGCAGCTTGCACATTGCAAACAACCTTGCAGCATCATTCCTCTTGAGGTTATTCCAGAGATCACCCTAGCAGTTGTACAGTCATGCAGTGAGCAGAGCTGCAGATCTCAGCCATACTTACAGAGTACAGAAGTCATTTTCAACTTACCATGGCTGTCAAACCGATTTAAGGCAGATGTTCTGTCGCTTAGGTCCTCATTCGGGTTAAATGTTGCTCTGCTGCTGTAGCACTCGCCTCTCTCCCTCCCTCCATCGCTGCTCCCTCACACTGCAGGGGAACCACCAGCGTTGGTGGGTCCCGCAGTGCTTTAGTGACGCAGCACATTATTTGTTTGAGTCTATGCAAAACATAGCAGAAATCTACCACAGAAAACAGTCACTTTGTTGTGTTTGTGTCAAGCTGTTTTCATTGAAGGCTTTGTCTTTATGTCCAGTCTGTAGTTTTTGGAATAATAAAATTGATATAATCAGATGTACATGACTGAGGAAGAGCAATAACAATCAGGCTTCAGATCACTGTTTGGCTGTTTTTTCTTTTTTTTTTGTAGTAACATAACTTTTCTTAAATAATACAGAGTTCGGACACTTCTCAAATAGCAAACCAAGTTGCAAAAATTCCAAAATAAATAGTGCATTATTTCTGTTGGAGCGAGAAAAACAGGGAATGCTGCTTTACAAAAGTCTGGAGAGGAAATGAAGAGGAAGAAGAGGCAATAATTCTCTAATTATTGTAAAATGTTCTAAACAAATTTCAGAAATACAGTGGTCCCTCACCATATCGCAGTTCACCTTCTGCAGTCTCACTGTTAAGCAGATTTTTTTTATGCAGCACTGCAGTTTTTAAATTCTGACAAAATTCTGATGTATGAATCAGACCACTTTGTTTCGTTTCTTATCTGGGTCAATGGACATCAAAGCGCTTTGTTTTGTGTCTTGATTGGCCAAGAGAGACTCGGTCTACGTTGCAGCCTGTGTTCTTAAACTGTAGTTTTCATATCGATTCCTGATTGCTTTTGCTTTAATATGGGACTGTTACTTCACGGTGAAGTGTCTTGGCAATTTTTTTTTTCGTTCAAAAACTTGAATTTTTGAACGAAAAATCAGAGCAACTGTGACATATTTTACCGGGTGAGTAATCATTCAGAATTTCATCATGTTGTTAAAATTATGTTGGTTTCTGAGAGTGTAAACTGTGTGACAATGTCGAAAATGTTAATGACAGTTTTGGAAAGATTTATAAAGAGTGCGAGGAGGGATTATGGGGACCTAACATGTACCGTATTTTCCGAACAATAGAGCGCACCTCAATATAAACAAAGGTTTTTTTTTTAAACTGGAAACGTACATATATAAGCCGCACCGGGCTACAAGCCGCTGATATCTTTGCCGCTCTCGATTTTCCACAAGGACGCAGACCTAGGCTATCATCCTACTGTCAGATCGATGGTCTTCAATTTAAAAGCTGCATCATATAAACTTCGTATTGTTTCCATGATGACGGAATATGAGTTGAAAACATTTCTCAGTTGTGCCTACTGCTAACATGTGCTTGTTCTAAATGAAAATGAAAGCTTTCTTGTTTGATTTCCAATGTTGACTTCCAATTATTAATTTCCTGCTAAAGAGCTCCCTTGGCGGTTTAAGAAAAATCCACAGAAAAACTTATGAGTCCTAAAAGTCCTGAAAGTCCTCAACGAGTCCCAAAAAAAATTCCGTTTTATCCTCCATGCCTGTCCGTTGACAGGCTAACCTGTCTTTGAATGCAGAGGTGCCTCCATTCAAAGACTGTACATCAGGCGGTCATTGACGTCAATCTGTGACGTGTCATTCGAGGTTTGACTATGCTACCCGAGGGTTACGTCACCGATGACGTCACAGCGGAGCCAATCAGATGCAGTACCTATTACATTTTTTTTAACTAGCTCGTAGAAATTATGCTAGTAAATCAATGACCTAGAAAGAATCATCTGTTTATGAAAACTGGAAAGTTTTCAGGTGATTTTATCAACATTATAATTACAAAATAAAAGGAAATTTAGACCTCCTAATTTAGAAAAGACAAAGTTTGGTATGAAGTTCCAAATTGAAAATGGATTCTTGAATAATTGTTTCAGCTAATTTATTTTAAATGTGTGATTTAAGGTGTCAAAGTGCAAAGAGTCCAGGCCACCAGAATCAGTGAGTAACTGACTGCAGAGGAGGAAAAGATGAGGCGATATGGGAAATCCTTGCCTGATTCCTCGTTTAAGGAAGAAACGGGATGAAGTGCCAGCTTGTAATCTGATTGAGCAATTTCCATTAGCAGACATTTGTGACATCACAATAAGATATCCTGTGAAAATAAAAAATAAAAAACTACCCTTAGAGAATGAAAGCTAAATTAATAAAATACAAATAAATTGTATTAGTAGAACTAGTACAAACTTGTATGTATTTGTTTTGTATATGATAGTGCACGGAGTAAAAATATCTGGGTCACAATTTCACCCGAACTTATAAAAACAGAGACCCTCAGGTTCTAAAAGGGGGTGTGGCAGGTGTGGAAGAGACGCCAAGGTCGGACCGGTGGAGCACCAGAAATCAGCACGAAGGAACGAAGTCCTTGGAGGGCAAGTAAAGCTTAACCCACTGCTAAAGGAATTTAAAAGACTTTGGATTTAAACAAAGGCCACACGGGGCAAGGACCGGACCCGATACCTAGAGCGACTGGTATCTGGTCCAGTCGCTCCAGGCCAGACGAAGGAGACAAACGCCAACCCGGTGAGAAGTTTCTTCATTTTTCTTTATTGTTTTCGACAGAGACTATTGAAATATTTGAGCTCCAAAGTCATTTTTTGTGTGGTCACGGATCCCTATTTTTTACTTTTTTGAGGCAGAATGGGAAATTTTCATATTGTTTTGTTTCAGAGACTGTGTTTTATTTTTGGTTTGGGGTTGTTTATTTGTAAAACTGTATGGGAGACTAAAATTATTGAGGCGATTTCAGCGGAACAGCTGATTGTTGTTGATTAAATATTGCGAGTCACGCCCATCCGCACCCTGGAGTTAACGTGTCCGATTGTTTTTTTTCATATTAACTAATTTAAATCGTACTTTCTAGTTTTGTTTAAGTAAAATCACAGACATGCTCATTTCTAAATATTTATAAAAATAAGTAAAAGAATCTCTTGAGCGTTTACAATTTTAGTTTAGACGGAATTTGATACACATTGTTTTGATAACACCAAGAACCAAAACCAAACTTTTCTAAGACGTAAAATCTGAAATTATGTTCAAAGGTGTCAAAAGACTTATAAAAGTCCAGAAGAAGAATAAAGCTGTCTTCACAGCATAAATCTGAATAATCAATTAAATCAAGTACCGATGTTATTGGGAATATGTCTGTTTTTCATGAAGCCAGATTGAGTCTCATCAATTATGTAGTCCAAAACAGATTGTATCCTTTTCCTTTAAATATTTTGTAGTCATTATTTATTAAGCATATTGGGCGCGAAATGTCATTGTCATGTATTAGAGTTATGAGACCTTGTGTTAGAGTAGGAGGGAATGATTCATTGTCTATACATTCTAGGAAGAGTTCCTGGAGGAAGGGTGCAAGCTGTTTGGAAAATGTTTGATAGAGTTCAGAGGTAAGGCTGTCCGTACCAGGAGACTTATTGGACTTGAGGTTTTTAATAGTGAAATGGATTTCCTGTATTGTTATTGGTTCATCACAAGAGTTCCTCATGTCAATGTCAAGTTTTTTAGTACCTATAACAGAACCCGGAAATCGACAGGTAGAATTTTCATTATATTGTGATTCATCTAATTTAGTATAAATTTCTGAACAATATTTGGCTATTTTTCCATGGTCATCTGTGATGTCTCCATCAAAAAAGACAAAGTGACTAAATTATTGCAGATTGCCTACATCCAAAGACTGTATAAAAAGTAGTGTGATGAAGATTTAAATATCTATTTCTATATGTCTCTATCGCATGTCAAGTGAGTTCTGAAGTTTAGTCACATGACGCAAATTGCCGTCAGTAAAAACAATAACCTGTTGTTACAGGCCCAGCCTTTCCCTAGGGGGCAGTAGAGAGCAGTTTGTAGGTGCTGGGAGGAGGAAGAAGAAGAGCGAGTAAAGAGTCCGGTTGTTGTGGGGAACGGAGTGTGTTCGTGTTGTTCATCCTGCCGAAAGAGGAAGAACGTTCTTAAAGCCGGGCTGGCCAAAGTCGGTCCTCGAGGGCCGGCATCCTGCACGTTTTAGTTCTCTCTCTGGTGGAGGTAACAACCTTTTGGTCAATGTTCTCGTTAGGCCGACTAACGAGCCTTGAAGTAAAGGACTTGTTACCAGGTGGCTGGTAACAAAGCCTTTACTGAAAGACCTGCACATAATAAAGGTCCGCGGTGTCACCAGAACAGGTTAACACTGCTGGACCAAGGAGACGGGCCTTCTCCTTTTACATGCAGGCCTTTAAATAGAGACCCGGACACTAAAAATTCTCTTTGTAGCCTGCATGCTCGAAAGGCCTCCAGGCCTTTGTCATTACCTGCAAGACAAAGAGAATGATTAGTGTGACCAAATGATCGCAGAGCGCCTCCATTCAAAGACTCTACATCAGGCGGTCATTGACGTCAATTTGTGACGTGGCATTCGAGGTTTGACTATGCCACCCGAGGGATACGTAACAAATGACGTCACAGCGGAGCCAATCAGATGCAGTACCTGTTCCTTTTTTTTTTAAGAGCTGCTGATATCTCTGCCGCTCTCGGTTTTCCACAAGGACGCAGCCCTGCGTCTCCAACGCCGCTTCGTTCACGCTGTCAGATCGATGGTCTTCAATTTAAAAGCTGCATCATATGAACTTAATAATGTTTCCATGATGAGGGAATATGAGTTGAAAACATTTCTCAGTTGTGCCTACTGCTAACATGTGCTTGTTCTAAATGAAAATGAAAGCTTTCTTGTTTGATTTCCAATGTTGACTTCCAATTATTCATTTCCTGCTAAAGAGCTCCCTTGGCAGTTTAAGAAAAATCCACAGAAAAACTTTTAAGTCCTGAAAGTCCTGAAAATCCTGAAATTCCTGGAAGACTTGAAAATCCTGAAAGTCCTATAAGTCCTGAACAAGTTCCAAAAAATAAATCCATTTTATCCTCAATGCGCGTCCTCCATGCCTGTCCGTTGACAGGCTAACCTGTCTTTGAATGCAGAGGTGCCTCCATTCAAAGACTCAACATCAGGCGGTCATTGACGTCAATCTGTGACGTGTCATTCGAGGTTTGACTATGCCACCCGAGGATTACGTGACCGATGACGTCACAGCTGAGCCAATCAGATGCAGTACAGATTCCTTTTTCTTTTTAACATGAACTTCATTGAGAAAGAGAATAGTAACAGTACGAACACAACATATATTGTGGTAAAATGTCCGCCAGGGGTTTTGAAACATTGAGACAGTACATTACCTTATCATTACATGAATACATTAAATAGAAAACATAAAGAGCATGTTTTAATAGCTTTGGTATTATTGGAATTTTCAATGGTTCTGATATATATATGTTTTACCTCATTTTCAAAAATGTGAAAAATGTGATTATCGTAACAGCATTTGTGAATGTGCCATTTGGCTAAGAATATAATAAGATTAATGATATAGAAATATGTCAGTGACGCCAAACAATACATGTGCAAGGCAAAAGGAGAATTCAATTTGGTTCTATAGAAGTACAAATCAAAGTGCAAATACTTTTCCAAAATTGAACAGAAAAGGTTCAAGACCAAAAAAATGAAAACATCTTCTGGATGTCCTTCACAAAAAGAGCAGATAATATCCGTTGTAGAAATATTTTGGATGGGTAAATTCTGTGAATAATTTAAAATGATACTTTTACTTTATTACTTAGCATATATTTGGTTGGTAAAGTCCAAATTTGTTTCCAGTTAAGGTTATTAATAATGGTGTTCCAATAAGACACCACATATGGAGTTGATACAACATCTTTCTGAAATAATGAGTGTATACGTTGGTTGCTATTACGAGCTGAGGAGAAACAGATTTGACCAATTTCAAGTTTGGTTGGATCGAAAGAAAAAAGTGTTGGATTTTTTCCTTTGAGACTTTGAAATAAAATAACTGCTCCAGCAGGGATTGCATTCATTATTAGTATTACATTCACTGCTAGGAATTATAGCGCCATATTTTATTATAAAATTTTATATGTCATTAAAGATCCATCATAGTTGAGCAACTGATGAACTAAAACTATGTTGTGTTCAACCAATTGGGGCAAAATAAGGATTTGTTTTTATGTAAAATGTCTTTATTGTTCCAAATGTAATATCGGTGTGGAGAGAAATTATGCTTGTAAATCAGTGACCAAGAAAGAAGCATCTGTTTATGAAAACTGGAAAGTTTTCAGGGGATTTTATCAACAATATTATTGCAAAATAAAAGTAAATTTAGACCTCCTAATTTAGAAAAGACAAAGTTTGGTATGAAGTTCCAAATTGAAAATGGATTCCTGATTAATTGTTTTAGCCAATTTATTTTTAAATGTATTATGTAAGGTGTCAAAATCTAAAGAGTCCACGCCACCTTTTTCATAAGAATATAAAATATTTTGAATTTTTTTTCCAAATAAAATTAAAAAGCATCTCGTCAATATCTTTGGAAACCTTTTTGTTTACATGCACAGATAAAGCAGCAGATGTAAGACGGGAGAGTCCCTCAGCCTTGGTTAATAGGATTCTACTTCTCAGTGCTAAATCTCTCTGCTGCCACTGGTTCAGTGTTTTCTGAGTCTTGTCAATAATGGAGTTAAAATTCAGCAAACACCTGGAATCTCAGTTTTTCGTGATAATAATTCCTAGATAACTAATAGATTCTTTTACAGGTATGCCACAAATAGAAGAAATGTCAGTTTTGAAGAGCAAGTAGTTTATACTTTTTATATTTAGACAAAGTCCAGATGCAGTAGAGAAAGAAAGTGTTGATCATGTGAAGCGATGAAGGTATCTGAGAGGAGTTTTTTAGCCAAATGGCTGATGATAATTTCTCAACCTGCTACTGTAAAACCTTTTAATTGACACTCACAATCAGTGCCTGGTTAGGGTTAGGGTTAGTCAGTAAAAACAATAACCTGTTGTTACAGGCCCAGCCTTTCCCTAGGGGGCAGTAGAGAGCAGTTTGTAGGTGCTGGGAGGAGGAAGAAGAAGAGCGAGTAAAGAGTCCGGTTGTTGTGGGGAACGGAGTGTGTTCGTGTTGTTCATCCTGGAAAGAGGAAGAACGTTCTTAAAGCCGGGCTGGCCAAAGTCAGTCCTCGAGGGCCGGCATCCTGCACGTTTTAGTTCTCTCTCTGGTGGAGGTAACAACCTTTTGGTCAATGTTCTCGTTAGGCCGACTAACGAGCCTTGAAGTAAAGGACTTGCTACCAGGTGGCTGGTAACAAAGCCTTTACTGAAAGACCTGCACATAATAAAGGTCCGCGGTGTCACCAGAGCAGGTTAAGACTGCTGGACCAAGGAGACGGGCCTTCTCCTTTTACATGCAGGCCTTTAAATAGAGACCCGGACACTAAAAATTCTCTTTGTAGCCTGCATGCTCGAAAGGCCTCCAGGCCTTTGTCATTACCTGCAAGACAAAGAGAATGATTAGTGTGACCAAATGATCGCAGAGCGCCTCCATTCAAAGACTCTACATCAGGCGGTCATTGACGTCAATTTGTGACGTGGCATTCGAGGTTTGACTATGCCACCCGAGGGTTACGTCACAAATGACGTCACAGCTGAGCCAATCAGATGCAGTACCTGTTCCTTTTTCTTTTTAACTAGAACTTCATTGAGAAATAGAATAGTAACAATACGAACACAACATACATTGTGGTAAAATGTCCGGTTTTTTTGGTTATTGGGTCGTCAGTGACGCCAAACAATACATGTGCAAGGCAAAAGGAGAATTCTGGTTCTATAGAAGTACAAATCAAAGTGCAAATACTTTTCCAAAATTGAACAGAAAAGGTTCAAGACCAAAATAAATGAAATACATCTTCTGGATGTCCTTCACAAAAAGAGCAGATAATATCCGTTGTAGAAATATTTTGGACGGGTAAATTCTGTGAATGATTTAAAATGACACTTTTACTTTATTACTTAGCATATATTTGGTTGGTAAAGTCCAAATTTGTTTCTAGTTAAGGTTATTAATAATGGTGTTCCAATAAGATACCACATATGGAGTTGATACAACATCTTTCTGAAATAATGAGTGTATACGTCGGTTGCTATTGCGAGTTGAGGAGAAACAGATTTGACCAATTTCAAGTTTGGTTGGATCGAAAGAAAAAAGTGTTGGATTTTTTTCTTTGAGACTTTGAAATAAAATAACTGCTCCAGCAGGGATTGCATTCATTATTAGTATTACATTCACGGCTAGGAATTATAGCGCCATATTTTATTATAAAATTTTATATGTCATTAAATATCCATCATAGTTGAGCAACTGATGAACTAAAACTATGTTGTGATCAACCAATTGGGGCAAAATAAGGATTTGTTTTTATGTAAAATGTCTTTATTGTTCCAAATGTAATATCGGTGTGGAGAGAAATTATGCTTGTAAATCAGTGACCAAGAAAGAAGCATCTGTTTATGAAAACTGGAAAGTTTTCAGGGGATTTTATCAACAATATTATTGCAAAATAAAAGTAAATTTAGACCTCCTAATTTAGAAAAGACAAAGTTTGGTATGAAGTTCCAAATTGAAAATGGATTCCTGATTAATTGTTTTAGCCAATTTATTTTTAAATGTATTATGTAAGGTGTCAAAATCTAAAGAGTCCACGCTACCTTTTTCATAAGAATATAAAATATTTTGAATTTTTTTTCCAAATAAAATTAAAAAGCATCTCGTCAATATCTTTGGAAACCTTTTTGTTTACATGCACAGATAAAGCAGCAGATGTAAGATGGGAGAGTCCCTCAGCCTTGGTTAATAGGATTCTACTTCAGTGCTAAATCTCTGCTGCCACTGGTTCAGTGTTTTCTGAGTCATGTCAATAATGGAGTTAAAATTCAGCAAACACCTGGAATCTCAGTTTTTCGTGATAATAATTCCTAGATAACTAATAGATTCTTTTACAGGTATGCCACAAATAGAAGAAATGTCAGTTTTGAAGAGCAAGTAGTTTATACTTTTTATATTTAGACAAAGTCCAGATGCAGTAGAGAAAGAAAGTGTTGATCATGTGAAGCGATGAAGGTATCTGAGAGGAGTTTTTTAGCCAAATGGCTGATGATAATTTCTCAACCTGCTACTGTAAAACCTTTTAATTGACACTCACAATCAGTGCGTGGTTAGGGTTAGGGTTAGTCAGTAAAAACAATAACCTGTTGTTACAGGCCCAGCCTTTCCCTAGGGGGCAGTAGAGAGCAGTTTGTAGGTGCTGGGAGGAGGAAGAAGAAGAGCGAGTAAAGAGTCCGGTTGTTGTGGGGAACGGAGTGTGTTCGTGTTGTTCATCCTGCCGAAAGAGGAAGAACGTTCTTAAAGCCGGGCTGGCCAAAGTCGGTCCTCGAGGGCCGGCATCCTGCACGTTTTAGTTCTCTCTCTGGTGGAGGTAACAACCTTTTGGTCAATGTTCTCGTTAGGCCGACTAACGAGCCTTGAAGTAAAGGACTTGTTACCAGGTGGCTGGTAACAAAGCCTTTACTGAAAGACCTGCACATAATAAAGGTCCGCGGTGTCACCAGAACAGGTTAACACTGCTGGACCAAGGAGACGGGCCTTCTCCTTTTACATGCAGGCCTTTAAATAGAGACCCGGACACTAAAAATTCTCTTTGTAGCCTGCATGCTCGAAAGGCCTCCAGGCCTTTGTCATTACCTGCAAGACAAAGAGAATGATTAGTGTGACCAAATGATCGCAGAGCGCCTCCATTCAAAGACTCTACATCAGGCGGTCATTGACGTCAATTTGTGACGTGTCATTCGAGGTTTGACTATGCCACCCGAGGGTTACGTCACAAATGACGTCACAGCTGAGCCAATCAGATGCAGTACCTGTTCCTTTTTCTTTTTAACTAGAACTTCATTGAGAAATAGAATAGTAACAATACATGTGGTATAATGTCCGCCAGGGGGTTTCAAACATTGAGACAGTACATCACTATGTACTGTCTCAATAACATCAGATACATACCATGGTATGTATCTGATTTTACCATCGGAGAGATGGTAAAATATTTTTTGTTGTCTGAGAAAGATGATTTTGTTGTCAAATCATCTTTGACAACAAGATTTGAGTCATGTCTCAAAGACATGACTCTTTGAGAAAGAGTCATGTCATTTTTCACAGGCTTGTGTTCTCAAATGATGTCCTGACAAGACGTCAGACATTAGTCAACATCTTCCACAAAAAATGAGATGATCTTCTGAGCAACCCAGCAGTTTTTTTTTTTTGTTTCAGTGGAATATAGAAACATCACACAACCAACCTGTAAAAGGGTTTTGATAATGTGATGGCAAAGTAGCACAAATGGGTCAGTAAAATATTTTACCCAGTGATCGTGGTCAGTTAGGACTGGTTGCAAATAGCTAAGCTAAGACTAAAAGCTAGACATCTAAATCATATTGTTCAACATTGCCAGAGGTAAGTAATATCTACATTCTTCTTAAGCTCTGCTCTCTGGGATACAGCGAATCAGTGCCAAGGAAAATGAATGGAGCCCTGGACTGGTTGCTTTGCTTTTCAGCCAACATTGCGCTATATTTTCTTTTTTTTATTAGATTTCTCAGCCATGTTTGCTTTTGAATATTTCAGATAAGATTCATTTCAAAAAGTCCATTAATAGGTGAATTTTCTAAAAATAATTTGGATTTACTTTTCACCAAAACAATCTGTGAATGCTGAACCGTGGATAGGCAAAGCTCCACGATAGTTTGATTTGAAGAGTTTTACAGCACATTTGTGATGTTAGGTCTTTTGTTCAATATAATTTTTTTTTTTTTTTACCAAATTCTGATAAAAAGTTGTGCCCTTTAAAGAACAAAGTGCAAAAATAGCCACTTCTAGAGCTGACAACAAGGGTTGACTGCTTGGAAGGAAAATATAGAAGGGGAGGGAATGGACTAAAAGGTTCTGCACGGCTCTGTTAAAAAAAGATGAGATTTTCTTCGGGAGCCACTTATGTATATATACATATAATGTAAAATAAAAAATCAGAAAATATAAGGATATTGCATTCAAACTTATCTTTCTAAATCAGTTTGAAAGATAACATTCTCAAAAAGGAGACATAAAGACATCGGAGCAGAGACAAAGAGAAGGGCTTCAATTTAGAAGATTAAAACATACATACCATCAGTCTTGTTTTGATTTATGTTCAGATCTTGTGCCCAGCTTTTTATTCTGATTGCGTAAGTAACTATATACTTGATACTTCTGTTATACATAAGTCTAAAACGTTGAGCTGCATTTTTCACAGCCGCAGCTCCACAGATCTTCGGGGCCTCCTGCACAGCCGAGCAGACATCTGCAGCTGAGATCCCCCATGACTCTCATCATGAGATTATAGAGCTGTTTTGGAGAGGCCATATTTTGATTTAAAGCCTCTGTCACATGAACATAATGCAGTCGTACAAGCAGGAGAGTGGGGCACACTTCAGCACATGAAAAAGATGCTGAGGGAGAGCAAACTGCACGAGTATGCTTATTACTCAGCACACCACCAAAGGTAATTAATTAGCAGTCGGTCATTTAGAATGGATGAAAAGAAGGGCTACACTGCTGCGCATAGAAGAAAACACTGTAAGCAGTCATCAGATGAAAAGTATTTAGAAATTGTCGTTGGTACATTGTTATAAACACTTCAAAAGAATCACTGTTGTCATACATCAACAATCATTTATCTTATTAAGGGGGAAAAATCTTTTAGAATCTTTAGATTGCCGTTGAATTTCATGCAACTGCAAACACATTTGATGTCTTTGTCAAACAGAATGGCGAGAGCTGAAACAGACCGCTTATTGTGCCACCCACATACAACTGCTGCATCCAGCATCAGAAAGCAAACAAAGACGATCACAAAACCAAAGAGAAAAGATGAAATACTGGCAATCTAGGCACAGAGAATCAGACGGGGAGGGGAGGGAACAAAAAAAGAAGCTGTCCTGTTGTTCCAACTTAAGCTCTATAAGAAAAACTTTCAATCTAAAGCTGAAGGCAGATGAGCGAAGAATTTGAGAGATTTACAAGTGCTGCTTTTGGCAAACACATTAAACTCCGAAGATCATGTCAACCTGTCCTTGTCATTTATCTTTTTAAATAGTTTTGGGCTGACATATTTAATTTTGGGACCAACTTATCATTTGAGTGATGCAGGCATCCAGTGGGTCTGTTTGTGCTGTGCAAACATGTACAAATCTCAGTTAGGATGTTTGTTTGGAAACGTCAGTTGTGGATTACAGGCGTGTGAAGTACAGAAATGATCACACACTTCTGTGAAGTATGACCAGATACATTCACATGTAAACAAACAAATAAAAACATTTTACAGACCAAGTGAGAGTGACCTCAAGAAAAAAAACCCCCAAAAATTTAAATATTTGCGACATGCTCAAATAGCATGAAAAAGGCTAAAGCTCAAAACCATAAATCAGTAATGAAGGTAGGACACAAGGCAAAAAAATATTTTCTGTAAATTATGTGTGAATTTATTCATTTTTAAATGAGTGTGGCAGGGTATCCCCTAGAAAACTGGCTAAGCTCGGTGCTCAGGGTGCTAGGGCAGTCATCTGTGTTTTTGAGTTAAAACATGTTTAAAGTTGGCAGGAAATTTGAAAATATCATTTGATAGTTATGCATTTTTGGAAGACTTGAAGATTAATACCTAAACACCAACTATAAAGTATTTTTAAAAAGGCAGTCATTAAAAAGAAACTAATAAATTAACAATGATAAGCCTGACGGGGCCACAAGTAAAGCCTGGCGGCCCGCCAGGCTTATAATACACTGAGGGAAATCCTGGTTCAGGAATCTCTGCTGGCTCCACAGTCAGTCCTTGCAGAGATCATCTCTGTGTATCTGCAGAGCAGAAGATGTGTGACCGAAGTTAGATTGAGTTGACCACCAGTGTAAAGCTGGCAATTTTGGAAGAGACTGAATATAATTGAAAATATCTTTCATATGCCTCTTTTAAACAACTGAAAGTCCTTGGAAGATAAGGATGATGGCATTTTTCCCCTATTTTTTAGATATTGATTTCTTTTCAATTCAACCGCAATGGCTGGGAACCTAATGTGTTTTCTCAGCCTTAAAAGATATCACAAACACACATGCGACATCGCCTATGAGCACTTGGATTTATGCACAGGGTGGCGATAGTGCTGAGAAGCACAGGAAGCGAGACAACTCAGTCATCGCTCCCTGCTTACATCTCCAGGTTCACACACTGGTGATAAACATTTAACACAGTGAGCCTTCAAATACAGAGCTGAGCAAATCAGTTAACCTTTGCAGCAAAATGCGCTGCAGTCAACAAAGCACTTCATAATTCACCCAAAGGTGACTCGTGTTGACATAATAACAATGACAAATGTTGGCACCAAGGAAAGCTGCTGGGGCTGTGATAGTTCAGTAAGCTAAAAACAATAATTTAACAGGTGACCGCCATACAGCACATATGTGTCTTTCCCTTCCCCACAACTCAGCTTAATGGTCATTAGAATATTAAAATGATATAAAACAAAAGACACAATAGGAGGGGGGTATTATACGTACTGTTATTTCATCCCACAGTCAAGCCATCAGTTACCTTCAGTTGTTATGAAAAAGATTTTCCAGAAGAAGTCTGCAGGAGACAGAAGACTCCTGAAGGACACTATTTCAAAGAGAAATCGTGTCCTTTTATTGTGCGACACCAAGACACACATGTGTACTGTTGGATTCAGAGGCGTTGCCATGGAGAAAGCTGTTATGTAGCTGTTTCGACCTGGTCAGCTCTAAGTCGTAGCATGTGCCAAGCTCCTGTATCCAAACACAGAGCTTTCCATGCTCCAGCTGACAGCCATTCTTCCCAGCAGTTTGCCATCTTATTTCTCCTACTTGTCCATCATCAAACTTGTACCTCTATTAATCACTGAAAGAAACCTTCACTATAGCACACAGAGATAACAAAAAATATAAAATTAACTCCTGGAGCGTGAGTGGTTTTCTGCAATTTTCAGTCGGTTTTGCTTATTGTGACGCATCTTCCTTTATCTCTAAACTTATGCATCATTTTGCAAACTGCTTGAGGCACACAAACATCCAAAGGCAAAAAAGATTTTGAGCAAAATAATCTTTTATTTTGGAATTTTCAAGTATGACATTTGTGATAAAAAGCTCTTTACGAACCTTGACATATGTGATTATCTCCAAAGGTCAGTGAGAATTCAGATTTATTTTTCTTTGTACTTGGTATCTTTCTCCTCGCTGTTTGGCAAACCAGTCTGCCCAGGAAAGGGGGCAATTTTTAGAAAGAAATAGGGGTTACTGTGAACCCGCATGGCTACCAGGATGGGGACGGCTGCGTAGAGCAGATTAGCTCCCAGGACTGTCCAGAAAGCATCACTTGGGATACGAAATGGAGTTGTGGTGCGAGAATGGAGAGACCCCCCGATGTGGGACCACTGGCACTGAAAGAAGATGCAATACGATAAAGAGCTGTGCCTTAGGGAAATAAAACAAACCAATTTGATTCCATTCAGATCTGTTTTGTTCTCTTTTTGCAGACTGATGGCAGGTGAATGCATGCCTCCCTTTATGTTATACATTTCCCAGTGGAATATCTTGAATGTTTTTCCCTAACCAGAAAGATTAACCACTGCAGAGGAGGTGTTCAGACTAAACAAGCTGTTTGGAAGACACAGAGGATGCAACCAGCATGTGCAAGTAAAATAAGCTCTAATCAAGGATATCCTCTTAATTCAGATCAATACTGGGACCTCATTATAAAGAATAGGCTTTAAATGATAAATATGGTTCATGTTCTAACTACGGAAGGAGAATGTATTGGGTGACATTGATTCAAGTCCTATGGATATTTGATGCAGCAAAACAAATTGTCAGTACAACCCAATTGAGAGTGTGACAATTTCATCATCAATCATGCATTCAGAGCCGTCCATGCTTATTGAACGTCTGCCATTATGGGTTTACCTGGATCATGGCACCAGCAAAGAAAGTTGTCCAGTCTGACATCCACGTACACCCAGGTTTGAGGAGGCCATAGACAAACGCACCCAGCAGAGGCAGCCCGTAGAAGAACAAATGCAGCATCTAGGAGGACAAACACAAACTTTTTTTTTATATATAATTAGAAGGTTGTTATAGTTACGCCCTTTCCATTATTCCTCTCTGATGGTTCTACATTTTTACTCTGATCTATATAGCTGACACTAAAACGTTAATTTCACTGTGTACTAAAGTTTGCGACTCATCGCTGGTGTTCAGGGCCGCTGCCAGAGATTTCACCTCTGGATAAAAAGGAAGGTGCAGAGCCAAAGAAAACAGACTCCATCAATGTCATCCTGTGTTGTTGTTTGGTGCCGGCCAACACTTCAACAGAGTATTAACACAGTGAATCCCTTTTCTCTCCTGGCAACACTTCACCTACCCTCACTGAATACAGAGCACAGCAGGTTTAAGCTCGAAATCCCAATACCGTCTGATCGTTTATTTGATTTCATGCCATTAGATAGGAATATATATCAGATTCCATTAAAGTGATGGTTGTGTGTTTATTGCATAATTACTTATAGACCTTTAAATTATCTCATTTCTACTGCATGGGTTTCCCACAGAAGCCTGTTATCATTTAGAAAGGAAATGGAAGTAGGATGGTGATCACTACAAATCCTTCTATGTCAATCAGCTTCTGATAGTAGGACAAGAAAATTGCCTAATTGTCTGTAAATTGGCGTAAAATGGAGTAAAGAAGCACTTAGACCACCATCATATTTTAACCGCTTCACTCTGACTGGAAACACATTACATGTTTCACACAGGAAGATTGTTCGTGGCGCACCACCGCCGCCAACCTTTTGTAAATAGTCATTGGCTTATGTGTAAATAGCAAACCAAAAACAAAACAGTTTTCAGTCTCATTGTGTAACTTTCACATAAACAGTTATGAGGATCTTTAGCAACAGAATTGCTTACAGACAATAAGAGTATGTGTTGGTCTCTCTCAGAGCAACCATTATCTTCATCTTCAGGGACCAACTAATCTGGATTTACTCAAACTTTAGGTATAAGTAAGATATTAGCTGCTAAGAGTCTTTAAAGAGAACTTTACTTTAAAATTTCTGAACTATCCTTGTAATATAAAGTAAATAACTTTCAGGGTATCAACAATAAGATGCAGGCTAGTGGCAGATTGTAATCTTTCACATCCATCACTTCAGTCCCATTCAGGATGTAACATTGTGTTCTCAAATTTAATTTATTAAGAACAGAGTTCAATAAATGACTAAGAACAAAAGGAACAATCATAAATGAGATAAAATGACCAAATGGGAATGATCTTCTTGGTATCTTGGAAGCGATCATAAAGCCGGTGCAGCAGTATCTTTTGTTCCTTTCCAGCTCTCCACTCTCCAAAACCTCCAATTTGCAAACTCAGCAGAAACAATTCCTTCCGTACCAGGGTCACCGCGGAAACTTTCTTAACCTTCAGTCAAAAACGTCTGCCGCATGAAAGCCACTTTGCCACTTTATAAAACCCCCAAATTACAGCAGTAAATGGTTTCTTTTCATTGCAGGCCTGAGGTCCAGATGAATTCTAATGAGTTCAGCTCAAAGCCTAAGAGCCAATCATGTATGCCCTTCAGTCTTTTGTTGAAATGCCTTTGTTATTGCAGCCACGTTAATCTATTAAATATCCTTCATCATCAGTGAATGCAGCAGCTGGCGAGTTTTGAAGAAGTTTAACAATGTGCAACAAGCCTAACTTCATTTTGTTTCTTTCATCTTTTAAATACAATTATAAGTCAGGCGCTGATGATTTAGGCATGCAGATCTGCAAACACAGATAACCATGACATAATTCCACTTGCTGAACACATACACAAACACACACACCATTCTCCCACCCAGGGAGATGTTGAAGGGAGGCTTTGGATGGGGGGGATTAGCTTATCAAGTCCCCACCGTGCGGTTTGTCTGTCTGATCAATGATTGCAATTGTGCCCGAACTGCAGCTGCGGCAATGTCTTTGGATAACCTATTGACAAAACAGCACTCGCTAAACAAAACAAACAGAACCCAAATGAGTGAGGGGTCAGAGGAAGAAAAGCAAGCCCGAAAGGGGACCGACTGCCAGTCAGAGTATAATCTGTTATCCATCTTAAGTAAATGAAAGAGCGACAATGATGCGTTGGCCTTTGGACCCTTCTTCATCTGGGCTTTAATGATGAAAAATGGCCTCGTGTTCAAGTGCCAGCCCAGCCAGCAGATGGGACTGGGGCGAGTTTCCAGCATGCTCTAAGTAATACCTATGAAAAGGGCCTTTCATGTGGCTTGTTATTCGGAACAGGGCAGAGAAGAGATTTCACACAGTACAGCTGCAGCGCAGGGAGGCTGAGAGAAAAATACCCACCATCACCTTGGGATAGCCCACAGGATCCTTCAGGTAGGGTTCGTACTGACTCAGGTACACAGAGCAGGCTTCAAGTGGGGAGTCCAGAGCCACCTGCAGATAGACAATGTAATTACAGGGCCAATAAGAATAAAAAAACACCAAAAATCAGCATCTTCTTGATCATAAATTTTATTGGATTCATTATCTTGTCACAACAGATGTCTTAATACATGTGATTATCAACAATGTAAACTAGATTTTAGAGAAACACACTGTATGAGTAATGAAACTTCCATTTTGGAAAATCATGACGTTATTGAACTGAGACAAAAAGAGTCAGTTTTTTATGCATTTATAAACAGATATATTGACAGTAAATAGCTTTTGTGAATAAGATGTAGTGACGATCAATTTTACAGTTCAAATATTTATTACAAAACACATACAATATATTGATAAAAATATTATTTCACTTGATATTTTTTCCCTTTAAAGCTGGAGTATGTAACTTTTATCAAATAAAACATGTTTGTAGCACATTTGTTAAAACTGTCACTATGTCGTGGCAATATGATACGAGACAGATCATCTGTGGAAAAAATTGAGCTTCTCTGCCATCTCCCAGTGCTCCCAGTGCTAACTACAGAAATACACAGTTCCATCAGAAACAACAGATTAGAACAAGGAGGAGGGTTTTGGGCATAATTAATCAAGCTCATTTATGCATTGTTCACATTTTCCCTGTTGCTCTCCACTACGCTGCAGTTGGTTCCCATCAGCAGAGCCTGACAAAAATGCTAATGCTAGTTAGCATGGCCACCGATGACACCACATTTAAGTTTTCTTGGAACAGTAAGTTGTTTCTGTGCCATTAGCACATTGAGCGAGCGTGATTGACCTTCCTCCTGGCTCTGATTGGTTGTTTTTGACCAGGAGCTATGTTTTTTTTTTTTATTTCAAATGGCAATAGAGGTGGAGGAGCTAGATTTTTTTTGTTTCTTTGGGTAAGTAGTTACGTACATTGTCTCTCTGTAAATGCTGACCCAATTTGAAAACTGTCTGACTTCCGAAGCTTTTCCTTGAACTCTAGTAATAGCGGTAAATAAGTGTGGCGTACTCACCAAGCCTCTTAGGACGGTGAAAGCCATGGCAGCCAACAGGAGCACCACCAGGATCAGGTCCAAGGGACGCCAGATTAGCTTCATGGTCTGAACATGTTGGGCCTATGAGCAGGCGTGAAACAAGTGCACAGCACAGAGGGGCTTAGCCCAGGTTGATGTTTGATCATATTTTCAACTTTACATGCAGCATTTTACCACTCAATTGTAAAAGTTTACTCACTAAATCTGAAGCAGAATTGGATCCAGTAACATGACAATGGAGCAAAACATTCCAGGAAATGCACGCTGTGTGCTGTGGATTTATTTCAGACAGGCTGTACATGCAGGAAGTTCATCAAATGTTTCATAGCTGAAAGTGAGGTTGCTACAAAAGGCATCTCACTGCAGCTATTGCTGCCAAAACACTGGCTTTTACAGAGTGATGTGTACCAAGTTATTTTTTTAAAGTCGGAATGCGCAGCTTTGTTGACAAAGCTGTGCATTTGATAAATAAAGAATAAGATTAGAAATTAATACTTGAACACTTGCTTTGGAAAAATGTGAATATTTAAGAGGGCGTCTTCATTTATTAACGAGACTGCAATGCTAACATTTTGCGCCGCACGTTCACCAACTCAAGGCCCAGTTTTCAGATTCAAGTCAATGCAATGTGAATTCACACTATTACATTGCCACTGCTTATATAAAATACAGCAACTGACTTCTAGTGCGGGCATGAGTCCCCATCACAGAGAAAGGATGGTAAAGTTTATCAGGCTGATCAAATAGCATAAACACTGTGTCTATAAAGCTCTTCAGAGTCACATCGAAGGTCAAATCACTAATGCATCAGACTCACATTGTATCCACCGATAAGTGGTCTGTCCTTGGGCCGAGTGAACAGGGTGACGGCTCCCAGCACGGGCATCAAAAGAAAGAGAAAATTGAGCCAGAAGGCTGGACGAATCTCTGACCCGTATTTACCTGCCAAAAGCAAACATCTATCAGCTTGTACTTAGCATTTCAAACAAAGGCTGCAAACATATCTACGTAGCCCAATTATTGAACTTCCTGATAAAAATCTCTCAAACATGCTGCACAGTCTGCCTTGGATTGCATAACAGAGCGAAGAGCACTTTGCCAGCAGAGAAGCTTGATCTTGTGACACTTGTGCATGCAGTTAGAAACGCCAAGAACAGATGCTTCAAGTCGGTTTTGTGCTTTGTTGTAGGCAGACGCGCACATGCTTTGTTTGCCGCCTGAACTGTGATGCTGATGGTACATGGCGGGGCAGATGTTTGCTTGATTAAAGCTGGGACTGGTGGGAGACAGGATAGAATATTAGGCTCACCTGCCACTATGCCAGTAATAAACACACTCATGTTGGCACACAAGGAGCCGGCCCAGAACAGGCCCAGGGTTCGATAGGCTCTCCTGTGGAAGAAACAAAAAGATACATACTTTTTAATGATCTTCAGTTATATTTAACAAAAATGTTCTACGAAGCTTTCAGACAAGTTCAATAAGGCTAGCTCACCATTTGCTGTCTCTTTTGGCAATAGGCAGCCAATTATATATACACTGGTCTAGAAAAGCATTGCTACCTCTTTTTCAAATTTTTATGTCGCATCACACGGACAAACTTCAGCTAATTTTCTTAAGATTTTATGAGGTAGCCCAACTATAAGGAGAGCATTACTGTGAAGTGGAAGGAATAGAAGGTATTATTTTAAACTTTTTTCTTTAATCTGATATCCTTAAACAAAATCCTGCACAACAAATTAGTTTTAGGAGACCATAATGAACCAAAAGCAGAGGAACAAAACTGGACTCTCTGGCTTACAGCCAAAGTTTTGTTTGGCAGAAAACTATCACTGTACAACCCCAAGAACACAGTGAAACATGGGGATGGCAGCATTATGATGTGAGGAGACTTTTTCTTTAGCACGGCTGGGAAAGATAGTCAGAGTTTATGGGAAAATAAAGGTGACTGAAAGAAAACCTGTAACAGGCTCCAAAAGACTTAGAACTGGAGTGCATGTTGCCATTCCTGTAGAACAACCACTCCTTAGACATACAGACAGAGCCTTGGATATATTTAAAAATCAATGTTAACAGATGATTTCCATCATATCCAACTGAGGTTGAGGTATTTTGGAAAGAAGAATGAGTAAATATTTCCATGTCTAGATGTGCAAGGTTAGTAGAAACACTGTACAGCTCTAAGAGGTATACAAATAATCGATTCAGAGGGTTTTAATATAATGGGCGATCCACTTGTTAGATTTTTATTTCAGCAAATATGTCAAAAACCTTGCATAATTTCCCTCTCATTCTACAAATGTCCACCACTTTGTGTTGGTCCATCACACAAAATTCCAACAGAAAAAATAGAAGTTTGTGATTGTAACCTGGTAAAACATGAAAAACCTTTTGTGAGGACGGGCAAAGATAAGTGAACACAACTTGACTTTAGCTGCATTCACTGACCACCAACCTGTCTGTTATCCTGCTGATCATCATCAGGTAGAGGATAAAGTGTGCTATTCCATCCCAGTAACACATCATGATGGCATATGAAGTCCCCAGGTACGGCTCACCCTAAAACAGTAATGAATGTTATGCGACTTAAAAATCCTTATAATAAATATCTAGCAGGGATTTCTGCTCTTTTTAATGAAATTATTTCTGGATTGGTGTTTTGCACAATTATTGACAACAATAAAATACAACTTACTGTCTTCTGGTAGAAATCCATAAAGCCAGAAATTATGCCATCATATTCCAAGGCACTTATCAGGTCAATGACACATGTAAAACAAAACTCTGCAAAAACTGTAATGGAAAAATAATATTAGTTAAAAGTCTGTTATTGATATATATCTTTTGTTATAAAATTCTGTTGGGAAAAAAAATCATAAAAATTATTCTTTTTTAAAAAAATCAAATGTTATTCATGTATACCACTGGGAATCAGAAAAACTATTCAGACTATCAACCTTTATCCAGCTTTTCTGTGAGCTGTTGTTGAGCTCTGAAATGTTTGCCTTCAACTAGCAAGCCATTGATTTATAGGACAGTGTGGGGAGGTAAATTAAGTCTTGAGTAGAATGGGAGGCTGGGGGCATGTTTTAATCACAGTGAGAAGCCTATCCTCAGGTTTAACACCCAGCAGAGCTGAAAGGCCTTGTCCTGCAGGCAGAATTTAATAGAGGAGGCAACTTAAAACTGCGTACAAAGTAAAGCATCAGATGTGGGTAGCTCTTTTATCAGCATTTTCGCTTTATCACTTTAAATTTCAAATTCATTGACGCTTGTAGCTTCAACATTTTGAAACCCTTTTGCTGAATGTGTTATGTATGTGTTTAGAAACAGCTTCTCACTTTCCACATGCATGGTCATCTGGGGACAAAATCTTAACATAATGGCTAAAGGCTCCCAGTCTGTGGAGGGAAGGCGGGGATTGAACCAGTCATGCCATAGAAAAGTCTGATTAGGCTTTGCTCTGATCCTGATCAATATAAGCAGCTTTGAACATATCAGGCAAGATCATATTGAGTAAAATTCTTGTTTTTCACTCTGATGCAGTGAGCAGTGGGTGAAGGTTCTGGAAATCCTTGAGTTCAACTCAGTACCCAAGCATAGAAAGTTTATAAGGTTTTCAAATCCGGAGGATTTCGAAAGCCTGCATGTACGCGAATGTGATGAGAAATGCACATGGTTGCACTGATTACCAAAGAATAAGAAGTCTTTAGGTGGGTTGCCACGAGTGATGAGGTAGTAGAAGAGAAACACAATTACCAGCACAGCGACACCGATCTCCAGGATCACATAAGGCCTGTGGAAACAAACACGTGACGGGAAACACAGCGATTGCAGCATTGCAGACACCTTTAGGTTCTCCACACAATTATTTCTCTGCCTCATTCTTTTTGACTGAACAGTTTCTTCCGGGGGAATTATGATAATCTTCTCTGCGAAGCTAAATTACCGACTCATAGGAAGCCAGATTGCACAACGTACATGCTGAGATTTGAGAGAAATAACTGGTTGTTTGGTTTTGTTGCGCCTTCTTACGATTATCATATTTTGCTTTGTCATGTAGTAAAATCATAATAAAACATCAAGCACATTTACATTTCAACTTACGTAAATGTTATAGCTTTACACCCAAATATCTTATTTTGATTTAAGAATATTTAAAAGAAGAGAGAGACGGAAAAGATCCATAATGCCCATAAAAAACATATTTTTGCAAATGCAGCAGCTTCAGAGCTTTAAAATGCTTGTATTGTGTTTCTTATGAATATTTATGCTCAGAAAATACATTCCCTATCTATTGTTTTAAAGCTACGTCGTATTAATTAGTTACATCGATCTGAAAATGTATAATTTCTGCAACACTGTTACTGAAAGTTGTGCTAAAGCAGAATTACAAGTTTGACTGCAATCAAACTCACAAGGAGCCATTTTAAAAAGCCTTAATCAATCATAAGCATCAAAGTGAGGAAACACTGAGGTAAGGCTATGTAGGTTCAGCACGGCTCTCAGTGTTTACTGGTCAAACGTGCCACTGGAAAAGATTAATATGGCCCAGATATCTCCAGGCAAGCAGAACAACAACCACAGGGAAACTCTCCACGTCTGCTCGCAGAAGGAAAACAAATGGTACCAGCGTGGAAGGCAGGCCTCCCCAACTCGACTGTACAGGAAGATTTATGCACACTATACTGTTTGTTTGCAGAGTGTAAGAGCACAAGGCATATGGCCTGTCAAGAGCAATTCATCAAACTCTTTTGTGCAGTCTGAACTGACTGTCATCACACACATACACAGTTGAAAAAAAAATAATAAAAAAATACAGAACCAGCTAAAATATTCACCTCATAGGTGCATTAGAGTCCTTGGAGATAAGAGGTGCGTTGAAGGATTGCGTGGACACCAACTAGGGCTTTGTTTATATAGAGTTAAGGGCTGCAGAAATGCTGCAAATGCTATGCAGCTTTTATCCAATAAATTGGCTGGAACATGTGATCAGTAAATGGGAAAATTATTCCTTGCAGCTGATAGAAGTAATTATGTTCAAGATGATATCAGAATGTCTCCACAGGTTCAGCTTGCTGTTGTCTGTTGCGACATTTTTGCTTTCCTACCCCCCAGAAAGTCAGATTTCCTTTTATTTGGAAAGGGCAATTAAAATAGTCTCACGAAAGTAGTAATTATATGATGCATTGCTTAGTTGCAGTTGATAAAGGCAACTGTAAGCTTGCAGAGTCCTCTACTGGCGGTAAAGTTCATATTATCACACGACAAAGGAAGGATTACAATATTCTATGTTGTTCTCCATAAAAAATCTATTTTAATTTACTGCGTATTATCAGCTGTTTAAATCATTAATAAATACAAGTATTGCAAGCACTTTTAAAAAAATAATTTAAACTTCCCACTTTGTGATACAATAAATTATTGGATCTGCAAAACACTTTGATTAACTGTCTGTGTATCAAAGCAAAAAAAACCAAAACATTAAACATATTATTACTTACTCTTGAAACTCAGGGGTGGTGTTCATTGCATAAAGAACACCAAGGGCAGAAAACGAAAATAAAAACACTAAAGTCTCCATTTCTTCGAGCGGTTATCAGCCCCCTCCCTGCAGAATACAAAGAAAAGTAGAACATAAAAGCTGATTGTATTATCCCTGTTGAATCAATATCAAATCATTGATCTGTTTCAAGAAACTAAATTTCCTACGTATTAAAAGATAATATTTACTATAGAAACAGAGCAGACTCTTACCTTCTGGCTACCCTTTTGGTGGATTAATCGAACTACAGCTGACTGGAGACACACAAGGAGTTTGCTTGGAAAAGAACAAAGTGGGCAACAAAGAGCCCCTTGAGTCAAACTTATGCAATCTGAGTTTCAACAGCTTTATCTAAGTCGTATTAGAGGATTTGAAGCTACACTCATTCCTGTGTTTTGCTGCAATTAGTGCTGCATTTGATATGAAAAATGGTGCCTTGCGTTAATGCTCGCAAAGGAATTTACAGACTCCTTCTACAGTTCTACCTTATATAGTAAACATGCTGCTTTCTCCTAAGGAGCTTTGCTCTTGTTGTTCCATAAGTGAGCTATTTATTGTGTTCAAATACCTGCTGGAATGCGTTATGTGTTTTTGTGTGACATGAGTTTATTGGGTTTCCTCTCTACCTGAAAAACCCTCTTAATGTGTGCTGCTGCATCTTGCACCACTTGTTTTATATCTCTTTTTCTCCAGAAGAAACACATAGAATGTATCAAAACACTAACAACATAAAAACAACATTTTAAAATACCAAAATTTAAACAAATATTAAGCTAGGATCAGAGAGAAGTAATAAAGTAATATCTGACCCTTATGGGTTCAAGACTGACCTGGTCTGGTCAAACCAGACCAGGATCTTATAGGTTCTGCAAAATAAGCAATCGGGCAATGAACCTGGCTTGTTTGTCCAGCGCAGGGATTTATTGGATTCTGATGTGGGTTTTCTGTTGACCAAATCAGCCTTTTGTTGTGCTCCGCCAACCAATCTGGGACCATGTTTTTGGCTTTGAGTTGAAGTGCAGAATCCTGCTGAAAGAGGCCACAGACATTAGAGAATACCATTTACATGTAAAGGTGTACAATGGCATGTCCTGGGGTTTCCCAGCATCAAATTTCCCCAAGCATCATCCTGATTCTGTCACTTTTACTTCTTCCCAAAAAATATCTTTGTGGCAAATGTTGTGCAGATAAAAAACTCATAACCAGCCACCAACATGAGCTAAAAGGCAGATCAACTCACCTCAAGCTATTGCTCAGTTGTCCTGCTGCTCTCCAACACATTTCTTGTGCTTTCATGGATTGCCATTCTTTTTTCATATAATCACTTTTGATAGACCATGCAGAGTGGAAACCAAACAAGAGATTTAACTTTGGAGATGTTCTGACTGGAAATACAAAATTATGCCCTTACTAAAATCTGTCCAATTATTCTATCCGGCCCACTGAAACAAACAGTATTTGGGGTAATTATGCCTCCTTTTCTGGATATTTAAAGCAACAAACTTGCTCATAGTGACTCACAATAACTTAAAGTTGAATTTAAAAAGCATAGAAAGAAAGAAAGAAATAGTAATGTTTGCTTTCATGTACCTTTGTTGGTTTACACTTTGAATGCAGGGGAGATTTCGGGCTGAAATCCAGCGTAAAAGAGCCGTGTATTTACAGAAACTCTCCAGCAGGGTGTGCCAAATGCTTAAAAAAAAACATTGTTTTATCTATGCTTCTTAAGCATACAAATACACTGGTTATCATATTTTTGATGAAAAAATATGTGCTATTTGTTGACAGATCATATGTATGTTTTATATTCTCTTTTGTTTAAGTTTGACATGTATAATATAACATACACAGACGAATTACCAAACCGCTGCGAAAATGGATTTATCCTGCTTTTACTTTCTGTTTCATTAAACACAGCCTTCTTGACAGCTGACTCTTGAAAAATGATGAAGTATCAGCGAGTATAAGAACAACCTTGTGAGTGTCTTTCACTGTGGAAACGCCACCCTCTACTTTCACAATCACACTGCTTTGTTGGGAAAAGGGGAGACTGGTATACCAGGAAAGAGATGGCAGCGTATGTTTGCGGGAAGCCTTTGGAGCTCTTCCAGCTCTGTCGCTCAATATCACAAACTGGACTGATGAATGCCAAAATCAGACAATGAGCTTAAGATAAGAGAATTTTACTGCATTTAATATCAGAGATGAGATGTGGTTTTAAATATAATTACTTCTGTGGGGAAGTTAATTGTTCAGATTGGCTAAAATAAGTGGGAAGCAATAAAACAATGAGGCACAAAAGAAGATGAACCATTCAACAATAGATGGATTGGTCACTTCTTTATATGCTAAACCCAATAATATTGCAACCCCTTGCTTTGGATTGGATGATTTTTCTTTTTTCTTAAAAAGAAAACTCAACTATCATCTGTTAAATGAACACTTTAAACTTTTGTTTTAATATTTGAGCTATAGCTGGCAAGTTATGTATGTGTGTGCTGAGGGGCGTCAATTGTGCATAAACCTGTATAAAACAGTGATGCAGCAGTCTAGCTTATCAGACACATGCATTATAACATTGTAACTATATACTGATGCAAATCACATTTTCAATTTCTCCTTAGATGAATTTTGAAAAAATGTTCCCCCTAAACTTTACTTTAAGTTTATTGCCTGTAGTTTTACTTTAATTAGTTATTTATTACATTCTACAGCAGTCATAAACTTCAACACCAATTATACACTAAATAGATATTAGTTTCAATACATCTTTTATATCTATTTAATTGCCCTCTGAAGAATACAAAGCACAAATCTCCTTTGTGCATTTACTTTATGTAAAGTGTTCAGAAAGCATTGGTCTACCCTAAGAAAAGCTCGCCATTAACCCTGCCTGGTATGGGTTACTATAGGCAACAGGAAGTTGAAACATAATAATAAATGCAAACATGAACTTTCCTATTTTAGAGTTTATAATTGTGTTTTATTACAACTATCAATTAGGTATTACCCAAATGAAGAAGCTTTGAAGATCATTAATCTAAGTGTGATGGTATACATTTGTTTACTCATTATGTACATCACTAAATTCATGACAATGGAATTATAATTTAATGTGCTGTCATATGATCATTGTTAAGTGATAGGCTTGTTGTAAAGCAAAGACTTTAGGCAGGTATGGTCCATGCATTGCTGCTGTGAACTATTTCTGGCCTGGCTGTTTGCTGCTCTTGATCAACAAGCGGCTCTGCGCGTGACGACAGCGGCGGAAATATTTTTTCGCTATTCAAAATGGCACCGTCTCAATCAGGAAGTAAGGAAAACAACTAGGAAGACTAACTTGGATAAATATCCCGGTTTGAGCTACTTTGACCCGAATGCTCGTTCAAAATCAGGCCATTGTCTTCGTGGATAAGACTAACTGCAAATAGCCCGCTCACGGTAAGTCTCAGTCGAGGATATTTTTCAAAGACCAGCGACACATCGCCTTTATAACGAGACGCATTCTAGGTAGCCTCTCCTAGGTGCGCACGTTTTTAACAACGGGCCACCCAGGGATTTAAGCAGTTTATTTCAGTTCAGCTTTTTTGACGTTATATGGTGTCTGTCGACTTTGGCTAAGCTTCAGTCTATGAACGTTTTGTATCAAGTATGCAAAACTGTGTCTCGTAGACATTTTTAATCCAAGAGTATGCTGATACCAATACTATTACGCCACGTTATTATCCGGTTTAAGCAACAGAAATCAGCAGGCCTTGGATACTGTCAAAAACACAATCTAAAGTTACGTTTAATCCCTTAACCTATTGTACTACAATTCTACAAGAAAGTTAAATCTTTGTCAAAGTACTGCAATTCAGAAAATGTCTAAAAAAACCCTGGTACGTTTGAACGCGGCCCCAACGAGGTTACAAAACAAACATACCCAAAGTCTGAAAAAGGCTATGAGCGATGCTAACCTAGCTATCTCTATTATTTATCTAAAAAAGTATTGCTTATTGCAACAACCCGATATGGGATAATGCCCCGCTTTGACCTCTTCGATTGTTGTTCAAGAAAACAATTTGTTTAACCAGTGGCTGTATTTAAGCCCCTTTCGTTGTTTTTGAACAGCTTGTTAATGTATCGTTAACCGTCCGGCAAGCTAACACTAGTAGCTGTGTAACACTACGTAGAGCTCTGGCTGCTCTCCTTTGTGCTTTGTACTGTTCAGGTGACATTTAAAATTTATTTCGTGGGAATTATATCTCGGTTTCCCATGGTATTTTAAGAAAAAAAACCCCTAAAAGTTTGCAATAATATATTTGGACTTCAAGCGCAAAAACGTACTTTTTGTGGCATTTAAATAAAGCCTTTCAGAATAGACAGAGTGAACAGCTTAAGATGAAAACTCTTCTCGCTCTCAGAAAGCCATGCTGAGTTGTTCCAACCTCTCCTGTAGCTGCTGGCTGAAAGCTGAGATCATTCTTTTTCGAAACCTGATAAATTAAGTTACAATGCTCATAATATGTATAATTTACACTTCATCGATTTCCATAAAAAAACTGCTGGATTATATATATATATCAGATAAGGAATAATGTACATTGATCATTTGTAACCTTGTACCAACCAGGATTGGATCTAATATGATCAACAAGGTGTATTAGAATATTATAAACATAATTACGACTACTAATGTCTTAAGTTGAGCGATTAAAGTGCTTTTGTTTTGAGCTCTTCCTCTACCCGTCTTGTTTCTGCATGTTGCCAGTCAGCTGGCTGAAAGAGTTATGCAGTCCATCCCTCAAAGGGAAAACTAATTTAACTCTTTGGAATTAAAGAGGACCCCTGCCTCCTCGCAATACAATATTCGTAGATTCACCTATTCGCAGATTTTTCTGTGGAACATAACAGAATTATGTGTGGATTTTTTAAAATATAGCATATCTATTATATTTGAAAGAAAACACAGCTTGGAAAGCTGAACTACCTGGATGTAAGGCGACTTGACACAGTATTGCCTGACATTTACAGAGCAGCCAATCCAGGCAGGAGCAGCAGCCAAATTTTGGCACTGATTGGCTGTATCCCTTAGAGCAGATCTGATGAAAACTGTAGATAATAAGTTATGCAGTAGTGTCAAGATGGTTTCCACTATTTATTAACGTATACTAAGACATATTTGTGTCTTTAGAAGGGTATCTAGTATTCACAGACTCTAGATGTTTCTGTACATCCGTGGTCCTTAAGTTGTGTGAATATCAGGGGTTCACAATTATGAAAAACATTGACAGTCAGAACTTGGAAACTCTTTAAAAGTTAGAGTGCTATTTTTTCCACCTCAAAGAGGATAATGGAAACTCTTAAAAAATAATATACAATTTGATTTGAGCATTTTGGAATTTTTTTCAATAATTAATCAAAACAACCCAAATGCTTAAAGATAATAAGCTAAAACATTTTCCAAAGTGTATTAAACAAAAGTACGAGTGGTAAAAATTATTATGTGAGGCTTCAAACAGGGCAGATAGACGTGGAACCATTAAACTGGCATTGATTTAAAACTACAGTCTGGAAGCTACAAGCAGGATGATTTTTTTTAAATGTTGAATTTGATGAAATCAATTATTAAATTGAATCCCTTTCTGGATTAATAAGGTTTTTTGTGTTTGAATTTCAATTGATTTTGAAATAATGGAAAATAATTATAGTAAGATGTTATATATGGCACTGCATCCGTATATTTCTGTTATAGAAGCTATTGTTGCCTTTAGATTTTTAAAAAAAGCTAATTGTATTCATATTTGGTTTTTATTTTCTGTAGTTTTCTTAGTACTATGAGGTTGCTGTATTTCTACTTAAGACTGTAATTCCATCAGAATTTCTTAGTTAATAAATTAACCGTGTGTTTGTTTACACATTTTATTTTACCGATATGTATCTTTGCTGCAAATGACAGATACTGAACCCCAAAACATTGTTCAGAACACAATAAGACATCAGGAGAAGCTTGGAGAGCTGAGTGGTTTTTACTAGAATGAAATGGAAATGGCTCACCCAAAGCTGTCCCCTCTAGGACTTTTTTCTTTCCTGCAATTTTCACTCTTTGGTTTCCACTGTGTCTGTTGCCTGCAGCAAAGGCTAGCCGAGCCTCTTGCAAGCCTTGACACAGCAGGTTGCCATGGTGTCTGGCTATTTTTCTAATTATGTCATTCCCCCTTGCTGTGAAATGAATAACATGCAAGGTTCCTCTCTCAGTTTTACGCACGTTTCTTAACCCCCTTTCAACAGTCAGTAGCGTTTCTCTTATTTGTTGTGAAATCTGTCTTGCAGCAGCCAGGTCTGGCTCCTCCTCTCCAGCACAGACTTTTAATATGACAGACAGGGAAACCATTTCTTTGTGTTGTTCTGTTTTTTACAAGTGTCCCACTATATGCTTTTATAATAAGAGATTCAGCTACGGGATCTCATAAAACGGCAGGTTGCTTACTGACAAGCAGCGCCTAAATTATTGCATTCATATGTGAAACTGCCACAGTTGCATGAGCAACTAGATAGGAACTCATAGCATCCTTTTCCTCCTCCAGGCCAATGTTCTGCTATGCAGCTTTAATGAAAGTTATCTGGAGCCACGCTAAAATGTGATGGGTCCTTCCTGCCTGTGCTGCTCCTCTCCACCTAGTTTCATTACATTTGGCTTGGTTAGTGTTGTGTAATCCTAGCGACAGGGTGATAAACGGGTAGAAAAACATATTTTTTTTATCTTCTGATCTTCTTAAAAGAGGAATATTAGTATGGCCAACCTCTGTGTGTTGCGTGCTAACATGTAGGCTTCTGCTGCATGGCTAATTTTCCAGTGAAACAGTCTCTGACTGTTTGCCCTGCAGGGATGTTAAGGGTCATGAAACACAATATGTGTTGTGTGCTGTTTATGTCCTTCAGGAACTTTAGGGATAATAAACAGTGAATGTGGAGGCATTTAGCAAAGCAGGAATGGATCTGTCAATACCAAATATTGATCAGGTATTGACGGATTATTATTCAAGATTTGTTTGGCAAATCCAATACATTTATCACAAAAAAAAACAACTTTTCCTTTCTTTTTTTTTGAGAGGGTTAGCTTATGTATTGGGTGAACAAACAGTTCATGCCCTTTGCTGTTTGTGGTTAAGCCTCTATTCTCCTTCCCCCCATGTCTCTGCTTGCTCCTTTTTCTTCTCCCCTCTTCAACTGATGCCAGTAATAAATCTTATTTATAGCCCGTTAGTTGATTAGAGTGAGGCTGAAAAATCTGAAGTGGAGGAAGTGGATTGTTCCTCAGTAATATCTTTGATTTAGACCCTGATTCCTAGGAATTTAACCTTCTACAGGCACAGTTTTTTAATTAGAAGAGATTAGTGGAACAACTGAACAAAGGTGAACATGCATAATTGTGAAGTACTTACTTCTACTTTTTGAACTTTTAATGGCTATCTGAATGTTTCATGTTCTGTCTGTTATATGTAGACAAGAATGGTGTGTACATTGTGTGAATATTGTGAAATACTTGGTTATACTCCGGTGTGCTTCACTACTACGCGTTCCAGTTCGGCGACTTAAATGTGCCAGATTTGTTACAGGAAAGTCAAACAGGAGTATCAAAATAGAGCTCATCCTGAAAGGAGATATGAGAGAATTATTAGTATTTATGAAGAGATGAAGGACTGCAGAGTGTGTTATTGTTTCCTTTATCAGATGAGTTTTATAGGCAAGTTCATGCAATGAACTGGAAAGGATATGGGCTTACTTGAACACTTGAACCCTTATTAAATAGGTCACAAGAGGTCACAAGATTTGATATATACCCAGAGCTTAACAACACAATGTTTTATAAAAAGGGACTAAGCCGATGCTAAAGTGTTATGGTTACAAAATAGTAAATGCAATTAGGTGTCTGTCACAAGTTAGATGGACTTTCCAAAAGTCCACGCTTGAATTAAAAAAAAGTTTTGTAATTCTGTCTAAATGCCTTTACAATAAGAACCTTCCATGGCTCAGTGGAAGGTCCTTATGTTTTTTATTCTAAATACAGTGTGTCCAGAATGAATCTTATAAGTCATTTTTTTATTGCGTTGTCTGAAAGAAGCACAGCTTAACAGGGAGGCTTTTAGTGAATTGGATAGAAGAAGCCACTAATATTAATGAAGAAGTGGCTTCTTCATTAGCCTCGTCCAGCACAGAGAGACAAGGTTGAACCCAGAAAGAAAAGACCCAAATTTATCATAACCACAGACAAAATGTGAAGTTGGAGGAGCAACAATGCATCACTTTATGCTGATTACGTTTGCACCTTGTTTGAGATTTTATTAGGAGGGCTTAAAACCAATTAAAATGGTTTCTAGCTTTGAAATTTGAGCTTCTTGATATTCACAAAAGTGAAATTTATTTGTAAACAAAATATACAACTTTTAAATATACGAACTTAGAAAATGATCACCTGTTTTTTGTGTTAATGGCAGTATTAAAGTAAGTGGTAGGTATGACTTTACACTTGTTTGTATTGCTCCCAGTGTCTTTAAAGGAGTTAAAATGTCCAACTAAAATGAGCTAAAACTGTCATTTTAGTAAGTTGTCACTAGAAGTCACTGTCTTTGTGTGTCAGTGTAAACATGTTCTCATAACCTTATTATATCCAACGTTCTGCGAGTTGGTTATCATTGTGAGTCAGCATGCTGCATATTATAGGTAACAAACTCTTGAGTCACTTTAGAGTCCTTTTTTTGTACATGTGAAGGTGTAACAAAGCGCCACTGAAAATACAGGTTTGTCTGTCCTCATGCTCTGCCAGTCTGTTTTCAAATTACCTGTGTTAAATGTTAACCTGCTTCATCTTGTCTAACGTGTTTCCAAAGTCGGCAGTCAGTCTATTTATGTTGACCCATCTTCTGCAGTTCGGCACTCAAAACATTTTCCACTTAGATTAAAGTTTTCCTTTTTTTTTCTTGCAAGATAGCAAGGGATTACTCTTTGTTTTGGTAAATCTTTTAGTTAAAGCTCAAAGTAGAATTACTGGGAAGATTTGGCATAACTGGATCAGTGAGAAACAAATTGTGGATGTTAAGGCAAAACTGTGCTGGAAAAGAATAGAGGAGAATCAGTAGGGAGGATTATTGTAATAACTCTATTGATACTCACATTCATTTTAATCTTTGGTCAATTGACGTATTAGTTTTTTATGACTTTTGTCTTAATATCAATGTCATCCAAATTTTATTGTATTTTATTACTTATTCATTTAAAGTTATACAGTACAGTCTATACAGTGTACAATAATTCATGAGCTCATACCAAGTTTACTGGGATTAAGTTTTTGCTCATGTTTAGTTTTGAGTTTGTTCCCTGTGTTTACATAAAGCGTGAAATATTCTTAACTATTTTCTGTGGTGATAAAAAAAATGTGAGCTGCTGATGTCGGTGTAGAATTTGCTGCTCAAAAAAAGTTTTTTGTAAACCAGCTAATCTTTACTGTAAAGTTAACTTTAATTTAAACATGCAGATGTGAATTGGAACAGTGTCAGAAATTAAACACAAGAGTTTTACAATTGAAGAATATAAATTACATGAAATCTGTCAAATTAAAATCACAGTTTAGTGGCTAATCTGGAAAAATTTTATTAAAGATAGAGAAGTGGATGCACTTGTCAAGATGCAGGCCAGCCTTTTTCGCTCAGTACTTTATCGTTTTTAAACACAAACCGTAGGATGCCGGTTTTTGCGTCTGGACTAGAGAAAACCTTCAATCAGCTGTAACCTTAGTGAGCAAGGAGTTCGGCCAGCAGTTGGTCCAAAAGCGAGTAATTCTGATGTCATCAACTGGACAGATGTCTGTTCCTTAGAGGCACGATGTGAGGCGGATCAAATCCTTAAACACGATGACTGTGAAATGTCTCCACCAAACTCTTAAGGCATTGAAAACAAAGCAACTATTTCTTCAGGCTACTCCATTTCAGTGCAATAGAATATGTAGCATTTTTTTTTAATTATAAACAGTGACAACATCAAAACTAAAAAAAGAAGACCGATAAAACACAAATGGACCAAAGAGAAAAGAATCAGCCTTGAATGTCCTTCACGTTTCCAAAGCTCTACAGTTTATCACAGTCTCTTCCTAAGGTTAACGCATGCAAATATTTTAAAATTGAAAATTTAAAAACTCTGGATTGATTTTAAAAACACAACATAGTGCTTGTGTTAAAAAACAGAGAGGCATTCAGTATCCCGGTCCTTTGGCTTTGATGGACTGTGAAGGTCCTATTATGCTAGTTTAAGCATAATTCTTTCAAAGGTCATGCCATAGTTAAACCTCTATTACATTTTACTATAAATGCAAATAAAGAAGCTAGCAGCTTAATGAATGCCTGCCTCACTGTTCAACATACTTTTGTTGATAAAAAAAAAAAGGCAGCGACACAACTTACTGTAATTTAAATTGTTTATTACTTTTATTCTAACATTGTAAGGAGCACAATTATTTTTCCGTCTGACTGTGACGTTTCTGTGAAAAAGTGTGAACGCCGTCTGATTTAATCCGCCCGCTCCGAGCCCAGGAGACGCTCTGAACTGAGCTGAACTTTGCTAAGCACGGCGCCACAGATAGACTGAGACGGGTTCCCTGCCGCTGAGCACGTGGCCCGATGTTCTCACGCCTGCCAGAGAAGTGAGGTCAGTTAGAGTGGAGCACAGCACCGTCTGGGTTTCAGTATAAATAGACAGCATTTTACTGAATTTCACTCACCCTTGTATCTAGAAACAAAGACCGATGTGATTTTTCCGCGCACTAATTCAGCAGTCCCCGTCGTTCTGCTTTCTCACTGCTGTGCTCTCGAAATGGAAGAAATGTGGTGGAAATATTAGAATTAAAAAAAAACAAAAAAAAAAGCTGCACAGGAAAGTAGAAGACACGGCACACAATATCAGTGACTTAATATGTGGCGTGTGATGAAAAAGTGAGACGAAGGCGTGGGAGTGTGACATAAACGGAGAAGGAGATGGTCCATGTGAGAATTGAAAGGGCCGGTATGAGTAGAGTAGACCAAAGGGTGGGAAGTATCCGAAAGCAAGCCTTGCCACAAGAAAGAGAAATATTTGGTTTGCTCTTGTGACCTATTAAAATGCCCTTTTAACTGTTGAAGTGCCCTTTTAATGTCTACCACGCAACTTCCTCCATAAATAACATTCTACCTAGTTGCAGCTTAAATTTTAAAATGTACTTTTACCCTTTAAGTTTAAATCGAAGACAGCCTTTTTGCATTTGAATAATACCCATACAAGCTCGCCCGTAGATGTGTAAAACATCGAGCTGAAACCTAAGCAGGAAAGCAAAAAGCCACATAAAGCTAGCATCTGTTTTTGTCCCTTAGTTCTGAGAAAATTAGATGATAGAGGAAACCGGAGCAAAGAAGCAGCTGAAGTGGATTGGTTATTCTTTGATCTGTTCAGCCTTTGATCTATTTCTGGTTGGTGATTGTGGTGGAACTTGAAGTAGGGGTATTATCTCTGAAATCAGTGTCATCAAGCCGCTGCAGAGCATCTAATGTTTTTCATCCTATGCTCTTTGTGCTCCTCAACAACTTTCCTGGTTGTCAGAACCTGCAGTGCACTTACCTTCCTTGCTGTTGGCTACATTTTTGTTATTTGTTAGAAACTTGGTAAAAAATATTTGTACACCATCAGCTATTCCCCATTTTTGCCACATTATAATCACAAACATCATTAAGAGTAAATTTATTAAGACTTTATGTAAAAATTCAGTGCAACGTAATGCATATAGAGTGACGTGAAAGAAAATGATACATGGTTTTGACATGTTGTCATGGTAACTTAGGCTGTTTATTTTTAGGAACATATAACAGATGTCCATCCAGTATTGCCCTTCATTAAACTCCATCTGTCTTCCTATAAACTCTCACCACCTTCCATCCCCCTTGTGAAGAAATTCATCCCACTGCATGATTCTGCCACTACTGTACCATACCATTGTGCATGTTGGCCAAAAAGCTAGAAACACTGCTTTAACACACCACTGGTAATTAGGTTGGACATTCGAAAGAAATTCCAAGCTAATTTCAAGTAAATAGAGCTGAGTACAATTGCAGGTCAGGTTTTTTAGAATTTTATTCATAAAACATCTTGAAAACAATACGGCTTTTCTTCTGCGTCAAAATCGTGTGCTACTTTGTGCTGGACTATCCAATAAAATCCCAGTAATATACATTAACGACAAACTGCCCGCTGGTTTCAGTTTGTTGTGTGAGTGCTCTGTTCCAGTCCGAAGGGACTGCCGATAAATATTCGAATGGTGAAAATGCAATAACAACAGGCTCTTAAAACCAAATTTGTTTCCATTTCCCAGCTTTCGATAAGACACCAGACTCACTTACAGTCATCTGATCGCTACACTCTACTAAGTTAGTGTGCAGTTCACAGCCATGACTGTAATTCTACATGCACATTCAATCAGGGGAAATTAGGACAGAAAGAAGGCTCATGTCTGTGTCTACTTCGATTTGCTTGAGGGTATGTCCCTGCAATGCGTGTCCCAGGTTTAGACCTTTTTGTGTGCTAATTAATAATACATGCCGTTTTGAATGATTGAACCCTGTGTTTCCCTAGGAAGTAACTCGTTCCTTTTATGAATATTTCATTGTTGCAGATAATGAATCTAGCCGGTCACAGCAATTATAACCAACTAACGGCCCCTTTGCTGCTCCGATGCTAAAGCAGCTGGCCCCGCCATCATTTCTGACCTGTTCACTTTTGATGCAGATGGACTCAGGCTGGTGATGATTCAGTGTTGCTCAGTGGACCGAAGGGCCGTAGTAAGTCGGGTTGTTAGTAGAAAAGTCAGATCCAGTAGGACAAAAAATGCTAGAGGGCTTGTATGTCATATGAGGAAAATAAGCATTCTGACGCCAATGCAGCAGACGTAAGTGTGTCAAAAGTGTAGCTGTGTTCACTTCATGGTTGGATTACGAAGAAGTTCTACAGAGCCATGTTACCCCATGGACCTCTGCGCTTTGCCCTGGAAATATTGGAGAGTAACAAAGCGGTGGCTGAAAGCAATCTGATCAACCGCATTAAAGCTGTAAAGTAACTTTTATTAAAAATAAATATATACTCTCATTACGTCGAGACAGTATAGTATGAGACAGGTAGTCTGTGAAAAAAATCGAGCTCCTCTGCCTTCTTCCAGTGCTAACTACAAACAACCAATCAGACCCAGGAGGCGGGTCTTAGCACTGCCAATCATGCCACGTGATTGGCACCTCCTATTCTTCTTACCCTGCTTGTTCTCGGCTGCAATAAAGCGTTTCACAACAGATTATATTTTTTATATTACACTGTTATAGCATGGTGATCGTTTTAACAAATATGTAAAAGACATATTTTTATAAAAGTTGCATCTTGTACGTTCAAGCTCAAAGAAACACAAGGTGACCAGCAGACACTAGGCAGGCAAAAGGGTAGTTGAAGAGAGCGAAGAACAAATACTAAATGTTTCTGTCACTCAACTCATTTCTTTCTGTCAGGCGAACTTTGGTGCTCTGTGAACAAGGCAGGGCCAGGTAATTCACATGTATGAATTCATGGCTTTGTGTCTCATTATTGTGTGTATAACTAAGCATAATTATAGTTAATCTCACTGTCACGCCATCTTCTTCAACTAATTTCTTACATGTAAGATAAATGCTTGTATAATATGCTTAAAGCTGGAAGACTCATGTTTAAAATTATTTTCAATGAAGATAAATTTTTCTCCACTTCATCAGACTCTGATTTAATCAGACACAGTGAACCAGCTCTAAGTGTACTTGACCTAGATACTTGATCCCGTAATGAGCCAAGTGTTCTGCTCGATATAAGTATATATGATTGGAGTACTTTTCAACAAACAATAATAACAAAGGACAGCTTATAAATGCATTGATGTGGCCAAGGTCCTTTATTTAAATAGAGAAATGGGCATAAAAGGAAGTGGAAAATAATTTTGACTTTAGATGTTTTGTGTTTCTCAGTTGAATGTAAAACCACTCCAAGGTCTCAATTTAGTTGTTTCTTTTCTAAAGAATGTAAAGATAACCTTGTTGATGTTCTTCAGATCGTTGTTCTGCTTTATAACCCCGGTTCACTTGAGCTTAAGGTCACAAATTTGATGGCCACACTTTCTAATTCAGGATTTCCAGTAGAGAGGACTCAGGATCCTAGCTTGTAATGGCAAACTGTCCCAGAGTTGAGGCAGAGAAGCAACCTTAGACAATCACACGATGTTTTTTTGTCTGAAATTCTGTTAACTATGAACAGGATGCAGTGAAACACACACCTTCTACAAGTTCCTTTTGCTCTCGACTGTCGACAAAGTATTTTCCCAAAGGTCTGGAGGATCATTGAGACTTAACAAATGTGAGGAGAAAGAAAGACGTTTCTGTTTCTTTCTGGTGAGCAGTGGCTTAAACCATGATAATCTGCCTCAGACCTAGACCAGTCGTTTTTTTTTTTTATTGTTGAGTCATGATCTTAACTGAGACAACAGATGTCTTTGGATGTGGTCTAAGTTTTTTGTGAGCTTCTAGATGAATCCTTGCCTAATAGTTGTGATAAATTTGGTGGACAGGTCACTATTCCTTGTTTCCTCCATTTGTGAATAATTTCCATGAAGTACAAATGTCTTTTTTTTCTAAAAAAAAGCCCTTTTACCATTTCCAGACTGATAGCTGTCAGTGACTTTCTCATCTTGTCTTAGATCAGGATTAAATGTTTTGCTCTTTGAGATTGCTTGGCCTAATTTGTGAAGATTATGTTCTATTTAAATTATGTCTTGTTTGTCCAGATCTGGCAATAATTAGCTCTGGGTTTGTCAAACCTGAGTCTTTCTGTGGCTGACTATACTTCCATGATAGTCTATTAACATAGACTAACATTAACAGGTTTTCTCTCTTTTTTTATATTACTTGTTGATCTAGAAAAAAGTTATTTTGCTTCTCATGCTTTGGGCTTTGCTTTGAACATCCTAGAATATTTTACCTAGTGTTTCATATGTGCATTATAGCCGTCTCCAACATAAATAAGTCGCATGACACATTCAGATAGAGAACTGCAGCAGGCTGACAAAACCACTTACAATAAACTGAAGGGGCTTCAAGTCCGATTTGTGTGAGTGGATTGTGACACCTTCAATTATCAAAATTGTTCAAAATAAAACAGATTTTCAAAATGATAAGATTTATTTTACATGTTGATTTGCTTCAACACGCATATCATCGACACATTTATTTGCTAATTAGAATAGATGTTTATTAATATAGTTTTCAAAAAGACATAATAAAGCTAATATTCCTTAACTAATTTCTAATTTTTCTTTTTCATGTTGCCCACATTTTAATAAAGTCGTCACACTAAATAAACTAAAAAAGGTATAAATTGGAGCCAAACACCCATATGTATGGTGCAACTTTGAAAACACATGTGACTGTGCAACCACTTGTTGGCAGGCACACACGCGCCAAGCAGGGCGATTGTCATCCTCGTGAGCATTAATTGTGACTTAGCAGCTTAAGGAAGTCACACTTCCCAGGGTGATCTCCATATGCTCTGGCAGGATAGGAAAGGCCACCAGCGCACATCAGGAAGTCATTTCTTGCCACACACTGACTTTTATCTACCTGCCACCTATTGCAAGCACATGTTGGATTCTCTTAGCTGAGTAACGTGGTTTTGTGATGACAGGGGTAGGGGGCTGTTTGTTAGCCCTCCTTGACTCATGCAGACTTAAACCAAAGCAGGTAATCTGCAGAGGTTTTTCCAACATAATAACTAATTTTCCTTCTTTCAAATTTTCAACCCATTGAAGGTGTTTATAGTTGCCTCAGTTTCTTTTTTTTTTTAGATTCTGCTAAAAACACATGTAAAGTTGACTAATCTGGTTTCACCACACTTCTGAATAAGACCACCCAGGGAGAGAGAGGCTGAAACACTTGAGAAGGGAGAATAAAAAAAAGAAAAGGAAAGGTAACCGTTAACAGTATGAGCAAATTGAAGGAACTACACTCTTAATTAAAATGAATTCAAAGTGGTTTACAGTGTTTCCAAAAGTTTCATAGAGATTTTCTGGAAATTGAGGTATTAGTTTGAACCTTTTACGATCATTTACAAAACGTACACAATTTACAAGCCTCTCCTTTGGCATCGGAGATTCCTCGTTTCCTTTTTTCTTTGTGTAAACTAAAAACTAAACTAAACTCTCTCTCTCTCACACATAGACGATAATTTATTTTTGTCCCAGTAACAGCTTGCCTCATCTCCTCCGTCTCCCTGCACTGCAGGAGTTCAGAGTTGTGGGTGGGTGGGAGTTGGGGGGAGAAGCGGGTTGCTTGTTTTCCCGTAATGAAAACCGTTACAGGAGGGGGGTTATCTGGGAGAACTCTCACCGTAATCAGTATCGATTATCCTGAGAAGCCGTACCGATTATCAGGGGTGGATGTTGGGAACTGAGAAGGGGACACAATTTTCTGTCACTGATATACTCACCAGCATCGTCCTGGTGGCTTTCTTGTTGGTGGTTGCGGATCAAAGCACTGGAAAGAATTTCTGCTTCTAATAAATGACCATATTTAACAAGATGCAGTTTCACCTTTTGGTGGTGAAGTCTGGCTCCTCGGGCTAATGACGGAAATGTCAGCGGTCTCACCCATCACAGCTTTGTGCGACTACACTTTATAGAGCCGTCTCAAACTCACTTTTCACAGGATAGCTAATTTTTCAAATTAACCTTTTATTTCTGGATTATACCAGCTTTGTTTTCAGGTCCTTTGTCTTAGAAATCAACCCATTTGTTGCTTCTTCACTTTTGCTTCACACTGGCAGCCTGCGGGGAAAATGGCTTCCCCCTTGTGTCTCTTGGCAATGTGAGTGGGGAATATGTTGGGTCAGGTCTATTCCATGCACCCCCACTTGGACACACAAAGCAGCTCTTAGTTAGACCCACATGAACTCTATTAGTATTTATTACCTCATTGTTCCTAGTGAACATGTCTGGCATGTGTTCCAGACTGGGAGCTAACTGGGGGAAGGACTGAAGTAAGGATGGTGTGAAATAGTGATAGGAAAAAAAAGAGAGTTTCTTGTGAAAATTCCAGGAAGACTGGCGTTTATCAAGCATTTAACAAAGTCGCCGCACAGCACTTTCTTCTTTGTTTGTTTGTTTTTCTCCCATTTTTTATGTTGAATCAGCATTTTACACAATGTCTTCATAACAGAGAAGAGAAACTCGAAGGGAGAGACGGATTTCGAAATCCAAAGTGTTTTAGTTGATTTCATAAATCCTGTAACGAAGGAAGCAGAAACTCAAGCTGTCATCCTTAAATTTTGGATTTTATTGTTTGACTTGAAGCGCATAGATGGCTTCTCTAAAATCACAATAGAAGATAAATCGCTTCCAGTGAACCAACGGCACAGAGAAGAGAAATATAAATTTACATTAGGCGTCATCAGAGCCATAAGTCAATCAACATGTCGTCTGAAATGGTCCAGGATCAAAAATTATGTTCCAGATTAATTTCATTTTATGTTAATGGTATTTTAGCTGTTAATCTCACCAAAATGAATACAGTAAAGCCGTGGGAAGGCTTAGGAGACAATATGTCTTTGTAAACGGAGAACAAGATGGTGGTGTTAAAGTTGTACGTTCGGAGGGAATCTTCTTGAGCGTCATTACTCTAGTCCAGCCGGTCTGACCTGTCTTTATGCTTGACACATATACACTTTGGATTATAAAGCAGACGCGTTTATGGTGGTTTCATATGAAAACAATCCTGTACATGCACATTTTTCCAACCACACACTGTTCCTGCCTTCTGCTTGTAAACATATAGAACATTTCAAAGCACATACTGTTGTGGTTTGTATTGATTCTCTAATTGAATTTAATACATTTCGTAAAGTGAGATAATAAAGAATATCAATCAGTTAGTTAAACTTTGAACTGTGTTTTATGCGTGAGATCAAACACAGCTGGAATTATGCTTAAAATACAGGCTTTTAAAAAAATCCTTTGAATAAATGTAACATGGGTAAAGCCTTTTAGACATTATATTACAACTCAATCCGAGCAAAAACATGAAAATGAATGTCTTTATTTTATTTAGAGTAAACGCGCAGCTTGACAAATTTATGTCAACACACATCGGTGTCTACATACTTGATCTATTTTCTATTTTAGACAATAATGGGAGAAAAAAAAACTCTTCTCTTGTGTCAAAATCTATTTCAAAGAAGTGAGACTAGACACCCTTTTAGTTTTGATTACCTTTGTTGTTTTGATTTCTCAATATGAAAGAAAGGACATTTCAAAAATGACTCAAAAGCTTGTATTGAATTTGCTTCTGTTAAATATGAAGTGGATCTTGTACGGCATAAATAATTTATTAACATCACATTCTCCTTTTCTTCTCCCTTCCATGAAACCCCTGCCCTCCTCTCCAGGACATGGAGAGCACTTGCTCTTGTTGACGTACCGACTCAGACACAGCCAGCTCGCGGGTGGCGGTAGAGGGGTCCATAGTCTAAGTCTGCTGGTAGTCATGTGTGAAGCTCTGGTCTGATGTCCACCCTTACCTCAGTGCTGGCCATGGACGGGGAGAACTACCTGCATCCAGAAGGCCCTCAGCTGAACAACAGCATGTTCTCAGTGGGCGCCTCAAACATGGAGGCAAGTCATGCATCTGCATTAAAGCTGCTAAGACTCGACTTGTTGAAATTCAGAATGAGAAATGCAGGAATCGCATTCATGTCAAGTGCTTTGGTTAAAACTAATTGTTTCCTGTAAGTAACTGCTAAAATGCACAGGCAGTTGTCAGTTCAGACAACTGAGAGGTGGTTGTAAAAAAATAATGATAATAATTACATGCATTATATAGCAAGACAGTTTCTATAATCGTCTCAAATTAAGTCAGACTGGATATTTATCTTATTTCCTTGAAATCCAGAAGTTTACTTACAATTTATAACCAACATCAATCTTCTTTTTAATAATTTAGTAAACCTCAAATAACGCTGTCTTGAATTGGCTTCTAACAGGTTAAAGTTTGAGCTAATTTAAAGAACAGCTGGGAATTTATTTAAGGAAACTCATCAAATATTGCACTTCCTTCTGTGATACCCTCAAAAGAACAAAAGTTAAAATCAGGCAAGATATCTGAAGGATAGTGGATCCTACAAGTCTGGTTCATTGATGGGTACAATGGCTGAAGGTGCCACTTTCATCTGTTGAAACAAGTATAAGGGAGATCTCAAAGCTATGAAGACGACAATATTCCAAAAGCAATATAAAAAAAACAGACAATAACAGAAAAATAGAAGAAGCTTGTAATGCTGAGAATACCATCCGAACTTTGAAGTACTGGAATGGCACCATCATTCCTAGGTTTCTTGGTGCAGAAGGGACTGCTGGACTTCTCAAAATAAATAGCAACATGAAAGTCCCATATATAAAAATGTCATCTCAAGACGTCAGAAAGTTTAAATTTGGCCGTAAATGTATTTATGTGCACAATGACCATAAATAAACCAACAAATTTGTTAGAAAGTAGCCTAAAAACAAGTCAATGTTTGGAGTCTCCCTCATGAATCCCCAATGCCAGTCTCACAAAAAATAAAATATTAGGCAGAAGAGAAAAGGTGTGTGGTTGGGTACAAACCTGACTCGGTTACACCAGTTCTGTAGAAGCAATGGGCCAACATTCCAGCAAACTGTTGTGAGAACCTTGTGGAAGCACCTAAAATGTTTATACCAACAAATACACTTTAAAACAGTTTAAAATACATTGTTTCCAAAAAGCAAGGAGGTGTAAGTAAGCTTCTGGATTTGTAGAAGGTTCTTCTTTTTTAAAATCCCTGTTCCATTTTATGGGGCCATTTTACAATAGAAATAATTTTGATAGTTCTAACTGTCATAAAACAAGGCAGTTCTAGACTTAATTATTACAGGTATGTTTTCATGCAGTGGTCAATTTTAAGATCCATAAAAAAAAAACAAAGAGAAGGAAACATCGCATTAAAAACTAAACATAATAAAATCTAAAGATAGCATGTAATGTAAAAAAAAATATTCTACCTGTATTTGAAAGCTGACATAAAACAGTAAGACTTTCAGTGCTGATATGTAGGAGCAACAAAGTGAATGTATTGGATTTTTTTGTTGTAACATGTAAAATAATCATTATGTCGATGTAACTTCCTGAAGAGGAAAGCATGTTCTGATCTTGTTCTAACAAGAATTCATTAGTCTGTGTGTTTTTGTTTGTTTTTTTACCTCCACTAAGTCTACTTAAATATTGATTTCTAAATTTGCCTGTTCAGAAGTAAAAGCATTGACTTTTCTGTCTTGACTGTCTTACGGCTGAGGAAGTCGTGTCCCATCCTCTCATTGATATTACATGCATCTACTCTGTGAGGGGCCGTGGTCAGTTGTTGACACAGAAATGTAAAATCGTATTTCATCAGTGCAAATATGGTAAAAGTAAAATGTTGCAATGCTGAGTAAGCTAGGCTAGGGGGAGCATGCACATGCTGAATAAAGAAGATCAAAGAATGAAGCCCTGAGGAACCTCTCATGTGATCTTTGTGTGCTTTGATTCATATTTGCCACCAGAAACAAATCTTACATGTCATGTTTGATATGTATGGTTATGACACACTTTGTGGTTTATATTTTTGCTCTTTGCACCTTCCCTAGCAAGAGGATAAATACCAAGTCTGCATAAAAATTTTGACCATAAAAACTTTAATTAATTACTGGAAATTAAAACCCACTTTCCTATGTAAATCACTGAAACACAGCTGTCAAATTTAACATTTTTGCACCAAGATAGACAACAAAAATGGATAATATAAAACACATTCTAAAATGTAGTAAAATGAAGAGTGAACAAAGTTACGCCCGACACAATTCAGAATCTGGCAGATCTAACGTAATTCGATCGAGCGAGACAGGTGCGGCTCAAAATATAGCATTTCAAAAAAAGGAATTAAAACTGTTTTTATTGCACATTTTTAAAAAGGCACGTCGAAAATCTTTAAACAGCATTCAAACTCAATTTTAGCTACTGACCAACTCTTTGCACGTTTCGCTGGTATTTGAGTATTTTTCCTCAGTGACGAGCACTGAATGGAAATCCGCCTGGTCATCGCTATAATCTGCAGATGCCTGCATAGATTTTCTATCAGATTGAGCTTTTTCTTATTCTTTAGTTATCAAAAAAACATGGTATAATTACTAACTACTCCTGACACTTTGAAGGTTTCAGAAAGGATTTTTTTAATGTTTAAATTTCAATTCACAGAAGCACGTCAAACACTTTCAGCTTTGAAAAGTGTTTGAAAATTGCACTGTCTGAAGCAGTACAATTCTGCTTCAGAGTGTTATGTTTACTGGATTGTTAATTGAACATTTACAAGCCTTTATTAACAGTGATTTGTATTCTTCTTTTTATTGTGAACCTGTGAAACTGCTATGTCAAATGCAATGCGGTCAAAAAAAATTCAAGTGTGAATATCATTTGTGCCAGTGCTCCTAAAAGAAAAGAGACCTGAAATCAGTAGAAAAAGGAAGCAATCCTTTGGTGGAAGTTTTGCAGAGATGAGACCGAGGGGTTTTCCTTCCCTTTGCAGAGTATTATCAGATATAATTATCATATAATTTGATTTGACTATGCCAGCAGCCTTTAAGGTATTTGTTCCAAATTTCTTCATAACTTTGCTTGGATGCTAAGTGGATATTTGATGTCAGTATAATTAAAAAGAATACTGTTAAAGCCAAAGTCAAACTTAATTTAAACTTCCCTCGACCAAAGAAATATTCCCTAAAATGTGTAACTCGTAAAAAAAAAAAAAAAAAAAAATCCTACCATGTGTGCTTTATTGCCTAAAACTCCTGAGAATTTCTCAAAACATCCACTCAGTAAATTGAAACCACGTTGGGATGATTGCTTCGGCGAAATTCTGCTGAATTCACTGAGTCACAGAGAAAATATGGAACAAAAAAGAATGTCGTTGTAACTGTTTGGTCATAGTTTGTCGGTGAAAACAAAAACACAACCATGTTGTAAAATGACAGGCATTGAACAATAAAAGGATTTTTTACGTCAGCTCTGACGTAAAATAACTGAGTGGATTCACCCCAAAAAAAAAAACAGATGTTATTTTAACTGTACATTTACTCTCTCTGTTTCAGAGTTCAATATTTAGCTCCACTGGTACCTGGGGACCCTTTTCTCAGCAGCCTGGATACTGCCCTATGCAATCTGGAAACCAGTAAGTCAATCTAAAATCACAACTCTGTTTCACAACACTCAAATTCCAGTTTTGACCGCAAAAACATTGCAAGTGAAATAAAGTTTGACATTACACAGCAGCAACATTTGACCGTTAGGAAACAGAAAGGAAACATTTCAGCTTTTAAAGAAACAGCTACAAGATTTCTTGATTTAAATTTCACAAGCACGCCCACTTGGTGTGACCTAATGCAGTCCCCACACCACCAGCTCTCTTCACTTCAGATCGGTCTAATCTGTGAGACCTCTTTTATTTCCTGCTGTGGGCGGCTTGACGTCAGCCTGCATTTGGGGTAGGGGGTTGAGTGTTAGACTTCCTGCAAGTTCGAGCTGCTTGTGTGATCTTGCCTCTAAATACGACGTGTCATTTTAAACACAGTGTTTATTAGTCAGTTGTTGCGTTTCTGTTTCCTGTGAACCGACAAGAAAACACTGCAGAGATCTATCTGAATGTACAGAAACGGTGCTGCTTTGCACAGGTGAATGTTGGCCAACCACCAATTTAAGTGAACATGAACAAGAACGTGATTTATGTGGTGCAATGCTGTAAAGCAGGTTTGAATTGTTTGCGTTTAAAAGTCTTGATATGTTTAATTTATGATTTCTGCCGATTTGTCTGTGTTGTAATTTACTGTCCAGAAGCTGATTATTGTAATAAATAACATTTTGTTCCATTTGCGGAAATGTTTTAATTACTTTTAATTCTTTTGAAACTTTTTTTTTTCTTCCTTTTTACTGTGAATGATGAGTTTTTTCTTCACATCGAGATGTTTCGTTTTGTTAATTCGACGTGCGCTGTGTTTCTTTGAAAGTTATAACATCTGGTGACGTGAAGGCGCTGTGTGTGGTTTTCAAGTTCACTCAAAGTGGAGATTTATGATGTCAAGCTCATTGTACGCGACCATATCTCACTTTCTATCTTACTATGTACAGAACGCATACAAAAAAAAAGAGTCTGGCTCAGAGAAAAACGACGTGATTGATTATCAATTTCTTTAGAATTGGGCTGGTTAGACCTTATTGAGCACAATTAAAGTGAGGTGACCTTTAAAAAAAGCCTAAAAATCGCATGATCTTCAATGGTTTTGGGTTTGTAAATATTTCTTTTCAGAGATTTCCTGGAACACTCAGGCCAGGTTTTTATGAAACAGGACAGAGCAATTAACACAGTAGTTTTTGTATGACTACCTTTTATTGTGTTTACTTCTGGTTTTCTCATTCTTACGACCTTGTAAGCCCCCCATGCCGCCTGAAGCCTGGGTAACTTTGCACCCTCCTGTCCAAAGTAAAAATTGATTAGACTCGAACGGGCAATCTCTCCTGCTCAGACTGTTGTTGAGAACGTGCAGAGGAGTGAGATGATCACATGACACCAGTGAGGAGAAAACATGCATGGGAAGTGCTATGTTTGCTTGAATTGTTGACTTACAGTGCCCACTCACATCTGCACAGCACATAATGTCCCTATGAATGACTATAAGAACCATAAAGAAAACTATACCAGTCTCTTCATAATTAATCCTCTTAATTTGTGTGTTAGCATTCAAATGGCTGGTCAGGCAGAACATGCTACATTACTGTAATTGTTGCTGTAGTGCTGTAAAGTGTTAAAACTTGCTGTGAAACATGAAGCTGCAGCAGATCTGGTGCTGTGTTTTGTGGAACCAGCACCAGATTTCTACAGACCACAGAAACCTCTGTGTGTACTGTCTGTGATCAAAAGACTTTAAAAGTCTGATGCACTGTTGACAGTCTACATACAATATATCATGTGTCAAATAAAATGTCAGAATTTTTCATTCTTGGCTGTTAATTTTCTACATTTAGTTGTGAAAATAAATCAGATACAGTTGATAGGAAGATATTCACATTTTCTAACCCTGTCTGAAGTTAAATCAGACCAATATTCTTGTTTCATATCAGGTAGAATTACTAAATATTGACACATTAATGCAACATTTCCCCCAATAATGTCACATTGATGGGATCAGAGATTTATTTATCGGTGTCTTCAAAATCATAAGTTTGTTTACATTTCTTCAGTATTTGGCAGCATTGCTTTTGATGATATGATAATTTGTTGGAGTTCTGACCCATTCCTCCTGTCAGAACCGGCACAACTCAGGTCTGTAGTCTGCCTCGCACACACAGGATTCTGTGTAGTACTGAGAGGAAATAAATTTAGTCTTTTTATTGAGTTGAAACTAGATCTACATGTGCTTTATAAAAAGATCTATACCCTTTTTTTTACATTAACTATAGACTAAATATTTATTGTTTTAGGTCAGTCAGGATTAAGAAGACTTGCTACATGGCATGATAAGCAGATTAATTATAATTTATTAAGTGGAATTTTATTCAATTTATGAATTATTTTTGACCTTTTTTCAAAGTCATTATTATTAATAGTAGGACACTCCTGCAAGTCATAATCTCTATTTTTACCGTGTTCTCTGAGTAAAGGCTTCTTCCTCTCTGAGCGGCCTGCCAGCTCACGTTGGCACAGAACTGATCTGTTAATACTTCGCCCAACATCTTCACATGGTGTTTGGTTTTTGTTTGGGCTTCCTTTGCACTTTTCACACAAAAAACATATTAATCTCTGGGACACAGCATCGCCTTCAGACATCAAGAATTGAACCCAAGGATGAACCTGACTGGTGGCGGTCAAATTCTCTTTGTCTTGGCTAATCTGTTGTTAATTTCCGTATGATGCAACAAAAAGGAGCAGTGTGTGTAGGCGCTGTTATATATATATATATCAAAAGCCAATTAATCATTATTGTGTAAAACTATGATATCATCTGGACTCTCCCAAATTGTTTAGATGAATAGTAATCTAAGTATAAGTGAAATTTTAATGAACAAAAGCATCCAAAGATTTTAAAAGGATTTAAAAACTATTCTATATAAATTTTTAAATTACATTTGCAAGCTACAAATAACATTTATCTGTAGCCAACTTGAGGCAGCCAGACAAAACTAATCAGCCAATATCAGCCTGTTACTGTATAAAGAGTAGATAGGAAAAAAATCATATTCAGCTTAGTAATATGTTGAAAGCTACTGCCAAATCCAGCTGCATTTACTTTAGATTTTTGTCCAAGAATTATTATTATGATTAATAAAATAAATGATGCAATTTATTATTACAAAGGAAAGTTTTGTCATATTTTATGGTATTCTATGCAATGAGACAAAAATAGTGGTTAAAAATGTAAAAAACAATATTACTTTATATAGTCAGTGTCCTATATGAAAATATCTTCATCTTTCAAAAGTGTTTCACTCACGCAGTTACAAAGGAAAGCAGTATTCAATGACTGGCTTCAGTCATATTTTGTGCATGCCGCATTTATTGATGATCTCATGCAGATCATCAATAATCTCCATGATTATTTCCAATTTGACCGTGGAAACAGGTCAAATTGCAAAAAGCTTCACATTACAAAGCCAAAGTTTTGATCCACGGTGGTAATAATGGGACAAGTTGAAACTTGGTGACAACTCCTACATTTATTTTAAGCTACTTCCTTTTCAATATTCAAGAATAATACTTCCTGCTCGCATGCTTTGCACAGCTAAAGCCAAAAGTTTGCACAGTGCATTCAGGTCCTGGGACTCAGGCTTCGCCTTCATGTTTGCTACAAGGAAGTGCTCTTCCAAGGAACCTTAGCAGGTTTCTGGGTGTGCATGTGGGTGTGTGTTTGTGTGGGTGTGCTGTTTCAGTGGTATGTCACGCTTGAGCTACAATTTGATAATCATCATTTCTATGGAAGTAGTGCTTAACTGTTGGTAATCAATGGGATGAAATTTGTCCACAAAGGAAGATATTCTTGCTGTCACTTTTCATACTTCTCTTTTTAAATCACTTAACGTTCACTGGAATTACAAATTAAATTTCCTGGGATTTACGTTTCATTTTTATCTACTGCTAACCTGTTTTGTTTTGTTAGTTTTCCAATTAAACAGTAGTAATTGTGTTGCATCACAGCTATGAAGATAAAAAAAAAGAAAAGTTTTAGTGCATAATTATTTTTTAAAATGATGTGATGCTAAATTTAGAGATCGCGCAGCGCCAGAAATAAACCGCTAACTACTTTGGCTCAAGTGAGACGTCATCGCTGAATGATGGGATTTGAAGCAATTAATTTTGGGTTTTCAAAACTTGTGGGACACAGAGCGGTCAGTCCATTGTTGTGCCTGTGAGCCCCTAACCAGCCTTGTTGATGAAAGCTGCTGATACCACGCCTCCCAAGACTTCTGCTGCAATAATCATGCAGTCACTGCTCTGCTTGGGAAAGAAAAACCACAAAGGGGATTTCCAGTCTGGGTGGTTTTTACCAATCATACTGCGTTTCCCCCTTTGCTCTCCTTAAATAGATTATTCCTCAGTTATTAAAACCTGTGTTAGTGATTTCTCCCTGTGCTGGCCAAGATTTTGTTGTTTGTGTAACTGTAAAAATTGTGGTTATTTTAATAGCTTTAATTTTGAACAGAGGTACCATATAAACGGTTTAAGCATAGACAATTTTTACAGCAACTCAAAAATCAATTACAGTCATAATTAAACTTCCATATAGCAGCATTAGGTGGTTTTCTCATGGTGGTTATTGTGTTTTGAAACCAAATCAATCAGTAACTGTGATCTCTGACCAGGAGCTTAGGACGCAGCAGCCTAATCCTTTGAATAGCTTTGGCTCAGCTCCAGTGGTTTTAGTTTGAGGTCCGGCAGCTGATTGGATAGCAGGACAGTTTCACCTTTACGCGTCTTTAGTTTTGCTTTTGCTTTGAGTGCTCACGCAGCCCGGTTGCTCTGCGGGCAACCATATGCTTCTGACTTATCGACTCAGTAGGAAACTGAAAACATATCATGACAGAGGTATAGGATTTGGTCGTTTGTGGCAGAAGTTAACTTGAGGCTCCAGAAGATGTTTGGTGTTCAGGAAAAGTGGGTCGTGATAAACGGTAGGAGCTCTCTCTGTCCTGCGTAGGTTGCTGTCGGTGCCCGGCTGTTGTCCTTATCATCTCTAACCTGTCTGTCGGGCTTGCAAATAGCTCATTTGTTTGCCTCTTTGTCTGTTGAATTTGCTGTCTATTCATTCATTTTGTTAGATAACCAGTCCACTTTTAAATACACGATTGAAACTGAACACTTTGGCACTTGTTAAATGTAAGTTTTGTTCCTGTGACTATGAGTTATGTTTGGGATTCTTTGAAGCTGATCTGTTTCCTGTCTTTTTGGTGCCAGTTATAGTTACCAAAAAACTGATTTTGGTTTATATTTCACTACTTTATAAAGCAAGTAGCAGCTTAAACGTAGCTGATATCACTTCCTGTAATAAATGAAAACATCAGCAAAGGCTGTTCTGCTTCCATACAATGTACCTTAAACCAACTAAATGTCATCTTTTTTTGTCCACAGGCAATACCACTTGAACAATAGCACTACCACCAACATTCCTGATATGCACATGAGCATGTACCCGGGATTCCCTGACATGGATTTTCCCAGCCTCCCTAAAAATGGGAACGGAGACTTCTCCCAGGTTGGTTCCATTTAACTGCTATATTCACTGATCATCTGCAACAAACGAAGTGCATTTCACGCTGGGATTATGTGAGCAATATAAATGTGAATATGTCCTCCAAAGCAGCTTTCTGTCAAATGCTTGCTTTTACCTCCGTATGATGATAAAGGGCCACACGTGCGACCCACCACCTCCTGCAGCTCATCTCTCATGTTCATCTATGACTAAAGTGTAAGATGGTGTAGTACATTTAGTTAGAGTGACACTAACAGCAGCTACTGTGATGAGACAGACGGGTGCATTTCTGAACTGAATCCGTTTAGGCTCTTGTCAAATATAGACTTGGGTCAGTGAGTCCCACAGTTTCTTGCTGTTACACTATAATCAAATTTTTGTGTTTAAAAAACATGAGAAATATTCCTGCTACTGATGAAATGACAGCATATTGATTGTTGCTGTTACAATAATATTTTGTGCAATTATTTTTGGCTGCCTTGATTTTGATTCACAGATTTTAGTAAAAATGCACAATAAACAGCTAAATATGCCACTTATAGTTTACCAAGTTTACGTATTACTTTAATAAGTGATGGGGATGCTTCTTTAGTCTCCACTCAGGTATTATCTTTGGCTTTTGCTACTGGGAATGTTTTCAAACATCTGAGGCGTTGTAAGCAAGTGACCGATGGTGCGTAGTAATTAGTTGGGGAGGGTAAGCACTGTCTTCTGTGGAAACACCGCTCACTTTGTCACCGCCCAAACACCATAAAGAGAAAAGCTACGGAAACCAATGGGGCTACCGTGGCCTCATTGTGTTGTGATTTACGTTCCTTCACTGTAAAGAAACGTGAAAAGTTGTTTCACTGAGTTACACTGACAAAAGAAGTGAGCAAAACAAATAAAAAAGCACAATTTCTGGGACCTTACTGCAATGAATGAAGTACAGCAGCTTGTCAGGGCCCAGGAACTGTTCACACACTGTTGTTCCAGCACCTCAGTAAACCACATTCACACTCCTGAAGAAGGTCTGTAAAGTGTGTTTCTTTTTCTATTAAAACACAATATTAGTTGGCTGTTGTCTTAGACTGATGTGTGATCTTTTTTGCCTGATTGTCACTAATCCTTTAAATAATGCAGAACGTTCCAAAAACCTTAACCATAGCTAATCTAAAGTGGCCAGTTTTCCCAACATGTTTACTTTTTTACTGTAAGAGGCAGCCAGAGGAAATTCAGGGAGCTGAATGAATAATTTCTCATGCAGTGAGGCGACAGCTGTAAACTCTTTGTCCCTTTACTGCCACGACACCCACTTTTAACCAAGCACTCACGTGCAGAAGTGTAAAACATGGAAGCTGTCAACACTAATTGATCTATATCCCAGTAACACCTTTTTATTTTCTCCTGAAACCATTTGCTCCCACAAGGAAAAGAGAAAACTGGAAATCAAACTTTCCCAGGAAAACTATTAGAACCTGTGAAGCACTGTAAAACCAACACAATTGAAGATGTATTTACTCGATACAAACAGCAGCTCAGTGTCACCACGTACTTGATCAGGAGTGGAGGGATTGCTGCAGCTATCAACCCAATACAATCGTATCTTTTCAACATTAATTTTCACATTCGAGCAACACTAATATCCGAAAGTGAGGCATACTGCACCAGAATTAGGCCGACACACCAATAACGATCATGCATGTTTTGTCACTTTTCTTGAATAAAGAAAATAAATCAAATTTCCAGGTGCAACCACAGAAACTGTTTGTTGTCATTGCTTTAGAGAAGTGTCTCCAAAGCCAAAGCAGAGCAGTTTCACATCGTTTTAGCTTCCAGATGTGTGAATGGGTGTGATGCTTGACAGGAAAAAAGTGCTAAGTTATTTCCAGAACAAAAGCAACAAATGAATGTTTTCAAAAGAGAAAAGCAACGCGTCAGCCTCGTCACGTGGGTCGTTAATGTGGGGATTCCCTAGTTTCACATGAGCCTGTGCAGTTGTGTCCGGCTAAGTTTGTTTTCTCATAAAGAAGTCATTTTAAACCTTAGTCATTCAGGTTGAGTCATATTGGATTCTACATTTGACTTCATTTGTAAAACAGTTGAGTACTTTATTTTAAACTTTTCCAATTTTGGTTAGTGCATTCAAGCTCAGCCACCTTGTGCCTGTCAGCATCTCTGTGAAGGAAAAGACAAAAAAAAAAAAGAGACGTTTTGTGCTTGTGTTGTGCTTTCTCAGCTGTTTTCTCTGCATTCGGACACACGCCGTCATGTGAGTCATGTAGAGAAAATGTAAGTCATGGGGTCATCATGACTAATAATGTGCCACCTCACTCTCAGCCCATTTTCTTCCATTTCATCCCCAGCATTTGTGCCAGTCCTGCCCTATTTTTCCCTCCTTCTCTCTCAGTCTGCTGTCTGGTGGCACCACATCCACCGTCTGTTGAGTCGCTGAATCGTAACTATGAAGTAAATATTCGGAGTTGTGAGGCCAGGTCAATTGGTTTATGAGGTTATTCAGTTTCTCAAGTGACGTTTGTGTTTACTTCTATCTCCTCGTCTCATTTACTGCAATGGGGTCATTAGGGAAATCTCTTTTGGTTTGCATGGCTTCCCACAGTGTGAGGGTTTGTTTATCAGAACTCATTTCGAATATCCGCATGTTGTAAGGAACCACGGTGCTGCAGTCTGTGGACAGAATGTGTTTCTTTACATCTGCTGCTTTCAGAGGTTTGTTTTGTATTACAATGAAGAGGCTCCCTTCTATGTACACACCTTAAGAATTACCAGATAGTAGATAAACAAGACAGTAATTGAAGTGGCATATAAATGAGATAAAGTGGATTTGTTTCAGTTATATCTATGTACAACTGAATAACACTTTAACACAAAGGGGTGTTTGTCAGCTCTGCCATAATTTCAGGCAATTATATTCAATGTGTTTGAAAGTATCTGCTGAATCTGATTGAAAAGGAGATTATTTTATTTGAAAAAAATAATTAAAGATCATTTAGTCACCAATCAGAAGTTACTTTTCAAGCATACAGCCATTTCAAAAACAGCTTTAAAATCACTTAATTTTTTTTCATGTTGTTTCTGCATTTTGAGCTGTTTATCAAAACTAAAATATATAAACTACAAGGATCCCTTATACTCTTAATATGTTCTGAAATCCCTCTGCTGGATTCAGCGTCTGAACTTTTGCTTCTTCTTAAGAAAAGACTGCCAGAATAAGGAGCACGTTTCAAAATCCAAAAGTGACAAAACAAAACATTTGCTGACTGGTGCACCACTTCTATCACGATAGTGTTTTAAAATGAACACTTGCTGAGAGGTACCTTGTAATAAACGGGCCAAATGTGGCTCAAAGCTGAGCAGAATGACACAACTAATTAACTAACAAGCAGTAGTTTGTTAAGCACTTCTTCATGAAATGGGAATGGGAGAAATTCAAATGTCTTGCTGATCTAGAGCTTTTGTATAGGCAGCGTTCCTAGAGCCACCAATATTTATTTCTTTTTTTTTAATCTGGCAACTGATTCTTTGACTATTGACAAATTTTCCTTTGAAGGCTTTTTTTTTGCATAACGTGACAAAATATGAGCAGAAAACTGTAATGCGAAGGACGCAAAAATATATGAAAGGTTCCTCCATTAGCACAATAAAAACAAATAAAATGAAACACTTGATATTGAAATAAAAAAAAGTCTATTTAACAGCACTCGTACTGTTAAATATGATTAGATAAAATGAAAATTAAAAAAGAAATTATTTTGGGTGACTTTTTTACCCATAACTCCAACTCAAAAGACCTCAAAAACTCAAAAAGAAAACAATCTTTTTCTATTACTACCTTTACTTGAAATCTATAGATGCTATAATATTTCCATGCAAGTTACGAATTCCTTCCATTTAATATATGTATTATTTATGTTTTTGTCTGGTTGAATTATTATGTATTTATTTAACCTTTATTTTACCAGGATAAAAAAAAACAATTGAGATTAGAAACCTCTTTTTCTCTTTTTCATCTGAAAAAGGTTGCTTGGTCTATTTAGAAAACATCATTATCTACACACTTTGTAACTAAAACAGGGTAAACTTACATTTATTTTGTCATCTGCACAAACTCTGCACATTAACACACTGGCACATAATTCATCCGTGAGCGTCGATCTAAATGTGTCCCTGAAAACTTCTTCTGGGAGGAATGTAGCAGACAGACAGCTTGGTTAGCTTCAAGTAGCTTTAGAAAAACTACTTTGGGTTCATCTTTACAGTCGATATCACTGCTTACATCAACAAGTTATTCTCAAGTGCAGCTTGTATTATTTACTGTTGAATCCAGTGTACATCCTGTTTAAACACTTTTAGCATGACAGACTGGCGCTCCCGCGTCTCTGCTAACTGTTAATGTCTCCTGTGAAGTCAGAGTGCTGTGAATTCGTGAGTCTTTGTGTGATAAGAAGACGTACATGTTGAAACGCGTGCTCCGGCTTTTTATGTGTATCTTTACATCAACAATGAGGTAACAAACTCAGTGTCTCAGCATTATATCATAATATCAAGAGGCAGTAGTAGCTGTCGCCATGGTAATAGGTGGAGTATTTTGTTAGTTAAGAGAAAAACCGACAAAATCTAGGTCCTCTGCCTCCTCCTGAGCCATCTTCAGAAATAAAGGAGGATGGTCCTGGCACTGTCAGTCATGCTCGTGTATGCGCTGCTCATACACAACAAGCAACACATACCTTGCAATCACAGGAAAACTGTTTGTCCGCCCTCATCGAGAGTCATGCTCACTATGGCCTGTGCATTCACAGCAGGAGCTGCAGCACTTCACAGAGAAGGGGGAGGGTGTGAACAGTGAGTAGATGAGTTTTATTGACAGCACGAAGACCCTCAAGGATAAAATTGAGAAAAGTGCTACTTAAATGCCACAGGAATGATAAAATAATATATCCCGTTATTTCATGAATGCGACTTTCTGATTAATACAGCTAATAATTATTCCCACTGCCATAGGGGGGGAGTCATAGAGCTTTCATATTCAGACTGTTTTCTTATGGAGAGGGGAGTAACTTACTATTTCCTGAAACAGTTTCCTCATTCTTAAACATGCATTCTTTTTAATCACCAACATACAGAACAAGGTGAGAAACTTTGTTCTGTTACATGCACAAAGTAACCTTTAAAATAGAAGCCGCTCCAAATTGCAATAAAAGGATTATAAACAGTGGAAAATACCTAGTTAGCAAGTAATTATTGGCACAGTAATGTTTAGCATAACATTTTAAGCAGACTATTTTGTGTAGAATGAATTGTAGGGGGGGGGGCAAAAAATTACAAAAACAACAATCTGAAAGAACCAACTGTAAAATCGATCACATGCCTTTGTGGTTTTAAAAGAACGGCACACTTCTTCACAGTCACATCTGCATACCTGCCCAGGCTTAAATGTGGGTTAAAAACCCTGAAAAATGTGAATATTTCTGCAGAGAATGAGAGTCGCTGCATCATTTACTGGAAGGCAGCTGAAAAAAGGCAATTCACTCAGCATTCTGGCTAACCTCAAACAGTGCAGAACACTTTGTAAGCACAGATTTTGACATATGCAGTACATTGCATGCTGTATGTTTTATGCATGTTATTCAGCGGCATGCACATATAAACATTGCCCTTTTAGGGCCTTTCCACAAACTGTTCTTCTTCTTTGTTGTTCCTTCCACTTTTAAACTCATCTTTTTGCTCTGTGCAGTTCTAGGAATAGTTCATTTGCATCAGATATGCCTTTACAGCTCTTTTCAAGTTTGCAGGATATATCACACTTAAAACAGCTTGTCTTTAGCCGACCTTGCTTGTACAGCGCACTAACACCCACATAAGATGATTAATGTCTTTCTTTGTGACAGTTGCTCATACTATGTCCCTATGTAGATTTAAAATGGGATATAATCCCAGCGCACACAGGAGTACAAGAGAAAACTGCTTCAGAAAACAGGAAGGCTCTTCTGAGAATACATAAACAGAGGTTTCTGTAAAAGCAGCATTGTTTGTATTTGAAAACTCCTCCAACTCTGCAGACATTCTAAATGCAATTTGAAACTTTTAAGAAATCTTTTTTTAAATGCAGTTGTCAATCATTCTTACATAATCTCATCATCTTACTGATGATCCACAGGTCCAATACCCCCCCCCAAAAAGAAACAAAACTGATATTTAAAAAATCAGTAAATGCATCAAGCTGAAAACTCCCTCTTTTCTCATTTGCTACTACGTCAAGAAACAGTAGCATTCAGAACAAGGTTCCTGACTTCCTTCTAAAGCATTCATTTAACTCTGATATCTAAGTAGATAATCTTGAGATGACTTTGTTTTCTGTCGGACTCAAAACTACAATGCTAGATGTGTTAATTCAAGTCTACTCGATACAGCCTTGAATTGTTTGGTAATGTCAATTAAAATGTTGCTGAAGTGAAAAATAAATCTTTATCCAACTGAACATTACCGCGGGCGTTCCTTCACATTTTTCTAAACCATTCAGGATTTGAATGTGTTTGTAATTCTGGGCTACTTCCCTCTAAGTTAGTCAAACAGAAAGTGTTTTCAGTGGCCCGGTGTGAAGGAGGAAGTTAAAGGTTAATTTGAAAGTTGGTAAGCGTGCTGTTTTTGTGGATTTACACGTGATTTACTTCAGCTTCAAGCTACACGTTAAATCTGATCTCAATTGCCACCTTTGACATGCATCTCATTTGTATGTCAAGTGGATTTAGAATGTGTTTTAATCTCAGTTTACAGTTGAGGTGTCGTTAACTTCTACACTCGCTGTGCGCTGTTTTGTATTTGGAGTTTGAAATATCCCTGGGTTTGTTAAAAACATGCTTTCACATTGATATTAATACAGAAAAGTGTTCACAGTTGTGCCACTTGCACAACAAAGTATAAGGTACCAGAAGTTTTGCACAGATGCAAGGCGTACTTACAAATATCTAAAAACAAAAAATTTAATTTTGCAGGACTTAAGAAATGTAGATGTAGATGTAAAAAAAAATTGATTTTGTAGAAAAGTGTCATTTCAGTAGCTTTTTTTAACCTTGTTCAAACTATCTATGCTGTTATTTTTATTCTTTAATGCAATAAGGTGAGTGCTTTGGCTGTTTGAGTCTAAAGAATCTCATCAGTAGTGATTCAGTGTTCCCTGATGGCCCTCGGTGCTCCTCCACACACACGAATATACGTGCACACACTCACACACAAACTACTGAGAGGATTCCCACTCATAGAACGATGACACCATGGACAGGCGCCACGCCGCCTCTTAAGAGTCTGACTCCTCTTCTGTCCAGCAGAGATGGACATTACAGGACTTCACCGTCCCAGCTTGATATCATTTGTTCCTGGAAGCTGACTGCACAAATGGACCGACTCCTGTATGAAAGAGACAAATTACATTATTTTAAATTCTTATTTACGAGGATCATAAACAGTCAAATTGCTTTCCCCACCAAGAAAAACTGATATGTCACCCTTAATCAGCGTCTTGGATTTGTTTGTATTTGCAAAAAAAAAAAAGGAGAAGATTCCCAGAATAAGCTTTTGTGCACTTGTATGTCTTTTACAATCACGCCCTCAGTTCCAGTAAGCTGGAATGACTTTTTATGATGAAGGATTTGTCTGTAATTGTGTATACTGGCTGATGCGTGCAAAACTCTTCCGCAAAAGGAAACTTGCAGTTCACCCTCGACTTGTTTCATTAACAAATTTAAGGCGCTTAGAATATTCTTAGAGGAGTCACTTCCACATTTTGAGCCCCACTCTCGCTAATCATACATTTTTATTAATGAGGCAATAATCTGACGAACTTATTTCTAAATTAAATCTGCTCCTGGGTTTGTTTGGATGCTCAATTTACTGACTCACAAATTTTTATCCTTTTTGTTAAATCACGCTCATCAGGCATTACTTGCTGAGTTACTGACGGCGATTCAAATTCAAATGAATTGCAAGAGCAGCAGACGTGAAATTGAATATTTGCAGACAAAACAAAGAAACAAAAGGCAGAGGCACGGTCTAGTGGGGAGTCAGTCTCTAAATATAATAATCATTAAATGGTGGGCCAGGCCCATTAAACATAGCTGTAAGCAGCGCTGTGTGAGGAGCGGCCAGGTCCACAGCGCAACACTGTTTACACTACAAATGCGGTTGAGTTACACCATGTACAGTAAAATGGGCCTGACTGCCAGTAACTCTAGTCACTTACCAACAAAAGCATCATTTCCTGAAAGCTCCTCCCCTCCTCCCTCCCTTTTCTCCCCTCCCCTACGCTCCCCTGCTCACTCACTCACTCTCCAACCACCTTTCTGCACTCAAATGAACTAGTCCACAATCACTATTAGTGAGCCCTCTCTGCCAATACCTGCCTGTCTCCCTGCGAAGCAGGGGAGCATGTTTTAGACGTGCCCGTGTCTCTGTCTGTGAGAGAGCGTGTCTGCACCTGTGTGTGGTGGGGGTGTTGAGGCAGATGTCTGCGGTGAGCCAGGGAGAAGCAGTCACAGGGCCTTTCAGGGTCCAGTATGGGCTGGTAGCCCTCCAGCTGTGAGGTGGTCACCGGCGTTTTGGCTGCCTCATGGAAGTGGCTGACGGATTCAGGGAGTTGAGGTGAAGCAGGAGCTTATGTTGTGCGTATTTTCACCCGTGCCGTACCGTGGCGGTTGGACCCATGTCTCTCATGCAGCTCTGGACTAAATTATACGCTCAGCTGGGACGCCCGCTTCCCAAGGTACGGGTTCTGTTCACTTCTTTTTCTTTTGTTTTTTTCTTTTGGCCATCTCTATAATGCTATAGCTTATTGATTCATTGTCTTCCTAAGTGAAAATTGCTGGTGTCATTTGTTTTTAACACACGCAGCACTTGTTTTTAAGAAGTGGCTGATTGTCAGTGTATGCATGTGCTTGAATTTTTAACTTCCTTGAATGAATTGTGAACATACTTCCTTTTGCTCAATGAGTTACAAGATGATTTTCGCTTTAGTACCAAGTCCGCACTTTGATATATCTTTACCTGATCAGTATTGTTCATAAAACAATACGAGTGGCAAACTATACTGTTGGAACATGCAGTTTTTGTGTAAAACATGGCTGTCTGCTCATAGGCAAAGCAATAATCTGATTATATAATTGTAATTGAGATAATTATATGGTCAAATTTCAAACCACTTTGCATTTATTGCACTGAAAATCAATAATGTGCAGTAATATCTCTTTTTCCTCTTCTATAATTTTACCTTACCCACATAAAAAATCTAATCAAATCCATAATTGTTAGAAATACTGCCTAAAATTAATGGAAAAACTGTACAAAGCGTAGCTTCATCCCAACACAAAGCTGCAGTGACCAACACGCTCTCTCCATTGCTTTTCTTTCATCGTCAACGTCATCATAAAGGCCGGAAAAACTTTTAGTTTTCCGAAGGAAAACCCATGTGTGAGATCACATATTACAACAAAGTTCAGCACAGTCTTCCAGTTTTCCAGTGGATTCCTCCTTCTATGGTTTTTCACATCACAAAAGTCACAGGGGAAGTGGAACATGACAGAATCGACTGAGTCCTACTTGACGTTTAAATTGAACAGGGCCCAGTTTAAGACATGTAGATGTCTGCGAATAGAGTTCGTTTTCATTACAGACTGACACTGAGCTTTTATGTGGGTCCACTCCCAGTGAAAAAGAACACAGTGAGCTCATTTATTATTATTTGATAAATAGGATTTGAAGTAGAAGACAGCCTGTAAGTAAGCAGAGCCAGTGCCAGTCGATCCTGAGATTCATCCTTTCCAACCAGGAACTCTTGACAAATAAATTATCTGCTTTGTTCCTTTCTTCCTTCCAGTAAGTGCTACAACCTGATACCGTCAGGCTAAATAGGATTCTTGTACATTGTCTTATCAGCTGTTAAATGTGGCTGTTTTCGTTATGAGTTGTAAATAGAACTATTTTTTTTTCTCATGCCAATTCATTAGCTGATATCCTAGATAGATAACAGTTCATAACTGTGTAATATGACTTCATTGGGGCAAGGAGCCCGTTTCCGCAGAACTCTTGATGCAGCATATTAACCAAGCTTCTCCATGTCTGCTTGTTAGTTAACACACACCAACGCATTTCTCTGTGGTTTCTTCAGCTTAATTTTCTACATTTAAGTAAAGGTGATCTAATGTATAAATAAGGCATATGATAAAAATGCCTTTTTATAAAAAAAAATAAGTGCATTATGGTGTTTTGTTCATAAAGTATTCTGGTTAAAAAAAATGAGTTCTTTTTATATTCTCAAAACCACATTAGTTATTTATGCTTTCCTTGCTGCTCATTTCAAGATACATTCATCATTTATGTTTTATAATTAGTGAAGTAAAAAAAACAACCTCATTATTTGTACATTTTTAAACATGTACAAAATACATTCGTTAAACAAGTATGAAAGTGAAGCTGATTATTGCCGTCTCTGTTTAATGTATATTTTTAGTAGCATATCTCTGTCCCTGCATTTGTTTGTTTCCTGTTTAATGTCATTCTTTCTTGTTTACATTCATCATATCAATTTGCGAAGCGCACTTGGATCTTATTAGTGGGCCATCGCAAACTTTAAATCTAACCTTTTTGCTTGCACTTTGCGTGGTGAGAATGTCTTAATTTCAATCTTTAAAAGCATGGGTCGACTCTCTAGGTGGGCACATGTTGTCAGTTTCCTGGTATTACTTCAAACCTCAAGCATGACCCTGTGCGTGCAGCTTACGGGAAGTGAATAAACAATAATGGAGAGGATGAGTGAGAAGCTTCGGGCTGGAGGGGGGGGCTGAGGCGGGGTCTGCTCTCTGTGAGAAGTGAGGAGAATGGATGTGAAATAAAGCAGTGTCTTCATTCTGTTTAGCGTTTTATGTCGTAACCTTGATTTGTGTGAGGGATTAACCCCTTTATTCCCACGTGGATCGCGCTCAGCATGTTTAACCGGCAAATTTGTTTGTGTTGCTTGACATCAGAAGAAACGAACAGCTGCTGTGGAAGTGTGCCAGAATAGGGATAGAAGTATTTTGTACAGTGTTTGAATTGTTTTGTTTTTCCCCCCATATGGTCTGTACAATGGAGAAAAAACAACAAACGACATGAAGAAATATCTTGTGGTTTGAAGGTGACTGAAGTGTATGTGGAATACTGCAAAGCTTGAGATGCCTCTTGAACGCCGACATTTATTAACTTTGTCTGACTTCTCAGTGAGATATTCCACACTTCAGTTTGACCTGTAAGAAAACATATTAATATGAAAATCCCTCTTTTGCCCCCAGATGCTTTAAACAGTCTAGTTTTTTTAATGGTTTTATGTTTTCTTTTTTATATCTTTAACCTAATATGTTGCAGCTCTGTCAGGGATCAAAGGTTTAAGGCCTGATTCAGGGCACACACCCAGTAGTCAACAGCTTGTAAAAGAAAATCTTTGCTCATTTTCACTTGATTCTTGGCTTTTGACCAAGTTTACAACTTACGGGCAATGGCCTCACAGCTCTGAGTCACGGAGACACATTGGGCCTTTGACCGCTGGCGTGTGAAAATGTGGGTGTTCCCACGTACAGGCGTTAGGGGTATTTGTGGCAATCTTTAGAGCTGACCTGTTTTAATTCAGTTTGTATCGATTCCACAGAGGGAGAGAAAAATAGCAGATATTCTTATTTCAGACTCAGGAACAGTCTCTTTTTTTATGCTTAAAACATCTTTAAATAGTACACATTTCTTATATTATCCTTCTCCATTAATGGAGCTAAACAACAAAGAAAATCAACAAAGTATGGTTGTCATGGTGACCCCAGGATGCGACTCGGCTGCAGAGATTTTTTTAGATATTTTCCTCGCCATCCTTTTGTCTTTGCATTGTGGTGAGAAAACCTTAGACCTTTTCCAGCCTTGTTGTTCCAGTTCCAGTTATTGCTCTAATTGTACATATGGGGCAACTTAAGACATGTTGCTTTTTCTTGTAGCCATTTCCTGAGTTCCTCGTTCCTCGGTCTTTTCTAAAAGCGGCAAAGCGATACGGATGTCGCTGTTGAATCCTGCTTGTAGAGCGGAGGGCAAGGAAGACTGAGTTTATTAAATATAATTTCCTAAGCATAATGACAAACATAAAGTATGTGTCAAATAATGCTTCAGCTATGAGGTTTGTCATGTATCTTCACCAGAAATACCAATAAACTTGGACGACTGTGCATGAGGAACTGGTTTTCTTCAACATCACCAAAAGTCCCAGAGTTAATGCAAGAGCTCCTCTGTGATCTCTGCAACTGTGACAAATGGCAGAGGTCGCCACAGTGTTGCAACAGTTTTGCGTGGTGTACTTTCTTAAAATGTCATGCATGATTGTGACTGTGAGACTGTGACTCCATAACTTGTGTCCACACTCCTCTCACATCCACTTCTTTCAGCTCTAGGAGTACACAGATTGTCACACGACACATAAATACGTTGAGATTCTTTCCTATTTTTCTCTGAATTGGGAAAAATAACTACCTTCTCCAAAGCCATGTCAGCCTTGGAGAAGGTTGATGTGGCTTTTGGTGTATATTTAGTCGCAATTGTTCTTTCTAATTCATCGCTAGATGTTCTGTTGAGAATTTCAAGATGAAACTGTGTAGGAATCACTCCCGGTGACAGAAAGCGCTAGTTGGGTAGCAGCTGCTCTGGGGACAGCAGATCATTTTTGGGATGCTTTCAAAAATCTAGCTGCCAGGATAATTTATTTCTGTTGAATAGCCTTTGCATAAGGCTTGCAAAAAAAAAATATATATATATATATATATTGCAGAGCTTCACATCTTTCTATCCTCTATTTAAAAAAGGTATAAGTTCATATTATTAAGATGCGACATATGTTCCTTTTGTGGGTGACTTCCTCTTGGCCAAACCAAATCTGCATCAGATGGTCTTTCTCTTCCTTTTTTCATTTTTCTGCCTCTTTTCTTCGTTTTTACCTTGCAGCTTCCGCTCCTCACGCTGCATGTTTTGCTTTGCCAGAGGAAGAACTTGAATTCTCGTGCCACTGGTTGAAACCACTGCAGTATAGGAGTGTGCCTTTTGTGCATTTCACATTTGTGGCATTCACAGCATGAGAGTTTTTTGTTAATCATAATATTTCATCAGGTAAACCTTCTTTCTCTGATTTTTTTTTTTTTTTAAATCAGAGAAAGTAGGAAATAACATTCATACTGGTAGAAAGGAGTGAAATAAAAGATATCCACTACTACTTTCTTACTAGTACAAATAGCATGTTAATGTAGCCACAGCCTCAGTTATTCTGGTATGAAGTGCATTCAAGAATGTCTGAAAATCCCAAAATATTTTATGGAGTTTTACCATTTAACAGCCAGGTTGAATATGTAATTTAGAAATCCATAAATCAGTTCCTACTCATAAAAGCTAACAGCCCAGAACTCCAGAATCCAATTTTTTTTATATTAAAAATCCAATTTCAGATGGCTTTAATATCATTCTTCAAAGTAGAAATGACATCACTTTTCCCATACTTATGTTTTAAGATTGCAGCTGCACAAATACTTCTGTCCTACTCAGAATGAATGTGGTGCATGTCTGCAACAGACTGGCTGACAGGAGGAAATCTAATTTAACTTACCCAGAGTCTCATTGTTATCTGGATAACTGTAAATAATCAATACATGTATTGTTGCGGGTTACTAATCTAATTACTGTGGTCTAAAGGTGCTTTTTAACTCATAAAAAATTAGTTAAAAAATGTGAATCATAGACAATCCAAATTATATTTATGCTATTATAAGATCTCTGGATGTCTAAAATTAGCTTAGTGAAATCTGTTATAGCTTTTAATTTTAATTATCTGAAATTAGATCATTTTAGATAATTGCCTAATTATCTAATTATTGTTGCAATTGCTTTACAGTCAGTTTCTCTTCTGTCAAATCTCCAAGTCGACACAAGAACGGAAAATGTGACGTCACGTCTGAGGGAAAAACGGTGTTTGAGATCGATGAAATGGCGCTTGAGAATAGGAAGAACAGGATTCTCGATGTCTCGAACGTTTATTTTGACTGGAAAGAATTGTATTTTGATTATTTGCCCCTAAAAATCCTCCCTTGAGATAATCAAATGCTCAAAAGGCCTGCCATATGAGCTTTAGGCTCTGGTGTTTACAAAACTTGTAGCACTGGTCTTTGAACTTGCTTCGTCAGCTGCTCGTTGGGACACTTGACATGGCATCCTTTTATTTTCCAGAACATACAAAAACAGTGGAAAATTTCAAGGAGGAATGTAAGCAGCAAGCTGTCCTTGGCCTGCTGCTTAAAGACTTGGCACACCATGAAGGCCTGCTTCTCAGGAGGTTGTTGAACAGGGTATATTACTTTGATTGGCTAAGGTTAGCAAGTCTGGGACAGGATGGACTGGACTCACTGTGCGTTGGTCAAATACGCAACCGATTTGACTCAAGTTTAAACATTGAAACCTAATCACTGATTATTCCCCTGAAAACGTATTGACTTTTAGAATTTGAAAGCATTTTTTTCTTTTGATCTCTGAAGTTGCTGAAATTGAGGCTTTTCGTTGAAGACAACCGACTATTTGAATATGTTTTCCTTGAATAGATTTATTTGGGCCAGAGCAAACCTAAAGCCTTCAGTGCGCATTAAAACAGTAGCCGCCAGACAAATTGGCTCTTTTAAGCCATCAAAGGAAAATCTGATTTATGTCACATCAAAGATGATTCATACTGTCCAGGAAACTTTTGGGGTGAAGTTTGCCACAAGCCACAACAAATCATTTCATTACTTTAACTGTCAAGTTAACCAAAAGCAGCTGGTTGACACAAGCAGTGCCTGTTTTATAGAACCTCACAAAATTATTCAGACCCCTTGAACTTTTACACATTTTTAGATAGAACCGCAAACTGCAATATGTTTAATCGAGGACTTTACAGAAAATCACTAATAATTGTAAAGTGGAAGAAAAATTATCCATTATCCATAAAAAAAAAATAAGTCTGAAAAGTGTGACCGTATTCCTTTTCCTTTAGTCTGATACTGTGAGATATATTCTGCTTCAACTAGTTGTTTCAGAAGTAACATAATTTGTAAATAAAGTACACCTTTGTCTAATTTAATTTTAGAACAAAACCAGTTGTGAGGGCTCTTCAAGAACATTAATTATAAAATCACATGATAAAGAGCAGGAAACATAGCAGACAGGACTGGATTAAAGATATGAAGTGGTTTGGAGTAGAGTAAGGTTCTTTAATTTCTTCCTTGTCTCTTGACATCCTATAGAACGATGTTCAGTCTGTTGTCCAAAAAGAAATAAACTGGCAGGCCTGGGGAAGGATGAACAGAAGAAGCAGCCAAAACTCCTGTGTCATCTTTTGCATTTTGCTAAAAGCAATGTCAACATGTAGAGGAAAGTGCTACAGTGAGATGAAACCAAAATTCAGTCAACCTTTGAGCCTGTGAAACGCCATGTGTGGCTGAAAACTAAACCCGTGCATCACCCTGATTCCTCTGAAGAGTGGTGACAGCATCATGCTGTGGGGATGTTTTTCATCAGTAGAATGAGGGAAGCTGATCAGAGCTGATGAGAAATGGATGGAGTGAAATACAAAACATTACTAGAAGAAAACGTATTATGGATTTGAGGCAGGGTTAGTAGTTCATTTTCTATAAAGGCACTAGAACTGAAGCATTTAATCAGATTAATTGGGATTAATCAAGATTAATCGGGTTATTGAAATAATTGTCGACTAATTAAGTAGATGATTAATTTTTAACTGGAGTATACCAGTTCGTTCAGCCAAAGGGCTATTTGCTGAACCAACAACTCAGAGCAGTAATTTAGCCAAAACTACGAAATATCTACATTCTGGATTAAAGAAAAAAAAAGACAAAATAAAAAAAACAAGCAGAAAGATCTAAGTTTTTCACATGTTGATGTTAGAAGTATTTTTTTAGCTGCAAATGCGTCTTTTGCTACAAATGATCAAACATACACTCCCTAGACGAATGCTGTTATTAAATATTAGGCAATACAATTTTATGGTGTTATTTGCAGAAAAAGGAATTGAACAATTTATTTATTTGCATCTGCTCATGTATTTGCAATGTTGCATAAAAAAGGTTTAAATAGTTAAATGAAAATTCTGAAGAACATGTCACTTTTTTTTACCGAATTATTCAATTAATCATCAAAATAATTGATAGAATGATTTTGCAATCATTAAAATAATTGCAAGTTGCAGCCCTAAAGGACTCCCATCCTAAACATGCTGTTTGGACTAACAGGAAGAATTTAGATTTGAACAAATGGCCATGTTTGATTGGACCAATCAAAATCCAGATCTAAATATATGAGAATCTGTGGCAAAACTTAGAAGTCAATGTTCACAGACAATCACCATCCAATGCAGCTGATATAATTATTAACTTTTAGTCTATCATATAAATTTCCAATTGAAGTCTGTGGTTGTGATTTTTAAACTTGAAAAAGTTACGTATGAATACTTTTGCGATGTATTTTTCATCTGGGTGAAAATCAAGACACATCTGTAAAGCTTAGTGCTGTTCTAAAAAGTCTGAACCGACCAGAGACGACAGCTGACCAACGCATAATCCCAACAGAAACACAGACACACAGTAGTAATTTCTATTCCTAACCCCAAACTCACTGCATGAAAACACACACACACCCAAAATCCATCAGTAGGGTCCTCCGGACTGAATGGACTAGGTCAACAGCTGGCCACTGAGGGCAGAGAGTCAGACGGGAGCTGTTTCAGTCAGCTGGACGTAGGGGGCGGTGTGGGACGTTTCACATCTCCGGGTTCCACCACCCCTCATAAACACACACAAGGAAACCACAGAAACTGGCAGATGAGATATCAGGGCACGTAAAAGGCTTGCTTTCAAAGTCTCAAGTCGCCTACAAACAGCTGCCACTTCATCATTGCATTTTTAGATATTGATCTCACGACCAAAGTGTAACTCACATCCTCTGCCTCCTTTACTGTTTTTGTAGTCATTGTTTTTTTTTTCAGCAGCATCTATAGATAGCAATAGTCACAGTCTTAGATTAAGGTGTTAATTTTCCTACAGAGTGACTTTCACAGTTATGTTTGTTAAAGTCACTCTTGTGTTGCAACCATAAATAAAAAAAAAATCCCCACACTGCAACAGATTGCTAGTGAAGTGTTGAGTCTGTGCTGTGACAGAAGTCTTTGGAAAATGGACACATGCAAAGAGAAGCCAAAAGACCAGATGGAGGGAAACAAAAGGGACAGAAGTTAGTTAAACAAGTTGATCTTTACCTTATTAATAAGGCAGAGTGGATGAAAATATGAAGGAATGTACAGCTGAAACAGTGAGGTCATTTAAGGTGTCACTTTGTGTGTCACAGTGGGTGTGCATTGGGAAAGGGGTGGCCAGGGTGGCTGGTTTCCTGACCTTGGAAAAGCAGCCAAGCTGGCAGTGTGTAGGAGGGGAAAGCCCTGGGCAAAGCACGACTCAAACCTCAGTCTTTGACCGAAGCAGGTTATTGAGTTTGACAGTATGTGGCTCAAGACTGATAAACACTGCCTCATATCTCAGTAGAGATTCACCAATCAGGCTTATTTTTTTATAGCTGGTACAGATTATTGTTTTTCTTTGAGAAATATGATTGATTCCAAGGACTCTCAAAAGAAAAATGATCTACTGCAGGTGATTTGATGCAGGTAATTGTTTTGAAATCCAGCGGAAAATGAAGGCATTACATGTAAATAGTCATGATAAAGCATTTATCATGACTATGATAAAGCATTTATCATGACTATGATAAAGCATTTATCATGACTATGATAAAGCATTTATCATGACTATGATAAAGCATTTATCATGACTATGATAAAGCATTTATCATGACTATTTACCTGAGCCTTATTTGACTCAAGAAGAAGAACATCAATGTTGATGTGGCCAGTAATGTGCTTAGAGACCACAAATGGAAGGTGCACTGAGTTTTGTTGCATTTGATACACAAATACAGATAAGTTAAGTTCAATATTTAAGCTGAAGAAATTGAGCGATTGCAATCAGTTCATTTCTTATTCAAAGTGGCGTGTTTGTATCCAAGCTGGTGGTCAATTTTGGAAGAATATAGTCATGTCCGTGCAGAAAGCAAAGGAGAGTAAAAGGACAATTTTAAATAAAAGACAATGCAAATTTGCTCTAATAGGGAGGAGAATGAAGTTTAGTGGAATGAAGGTTTATGAAAGCTCGGTAAGAGACGTGGCTGCTAGATTTCCATGTACAGTAACAGCTGAGCTTATCATAGCCACCGTGTCATATCCGGTGTCAGTGGATCGGGTACGTCTGTCCCTCGTTTCTCCTGCCAGACAACTTCTCCCGTGGCAACTGGGAGCTTTCCAGTTTGGTGTTTGCCAATTTTTTTATAGATTTGTCTGAATTTACTTTTATTAACTGAGTCAAAATGAAATTATATGTTTATTTTTTTCTGTTATATTAAGAGAAGATTAACTGTAAACAGACTGAAATACTGTGAATGAATTATAGTTCATGCCACACTTTAATAACTCCAAGCTATGTTGTAGCATTCACTGTTAGAGCAAAAACAAAAAAGAACATAGGTTTTATACTTGAAAGTGTAGATTGGATTGGGGCAAAACATATTCACAAATAATGACAAGCATGTCTTACTTTTATAAGTTTGCGACTGTTTTCTGGGGCATTTTTTTAAACATTTACTTGGTGTATAAAACATTCTTAGTTTTCCATCAGACTTGCTTCACATGTGCACTCCTAAAGCAGGTTGACAACAGCTTCAGATATTTGTCTTGACCTTTCAGCAGGGTAAAACCTAAATTCTTCCCCAAGTTCAAACATGTGTCTCTCACTTAATGCAACTTCTGAATACAGTTTGAAGATTATCGTATGTCTTGTGCATCATTATTGTAGTAAATTGTATAGCTTTAATTCGTGCAACATAATGCTTTACCCGTTTTATTATTGCTGGGTCAGAGGCGGCTGGTGCCTTCTCCCAGCAGTCAATGGGTGAGATTGTGCATGCTCTCAATGTGTTTGTGAGAGCATGGAAACTCGATGCAGAAACCTCCCACCCGATGATTTGAACCTGCTGCTGGAAGGCAACAGTCCTGGTAGCTGAGCCACCATGCAGCTCCTGTTTAGAAACCTCAACTTAAATTCAGGTTTCATACGCATCATTCATCTGCAGATTTTTTTGTTGTCTTTGTAAAAACATACAACAAAATTAAGCACACTCAAGAATTGTGTTTCATTTCAAATTAAAGTAGATTACAAATAGATAATAATTAACATATAAAAAAAAAGCTGGATATTCTGACTGACTCTTGAATTTGTCTTCGACTTGTTAGTACAAATTATTCACGTAAAGCAGTTTCTTTGAAACCATGTTACCTTCCCTCTGTATTCAGAATCTTCTTAAAACCTTCCCCAGGCCACTAAAATGATGCACCATCTGCTCAAAGAATAATAACTTTATTCTTTAGTGCTTTACATATGTATTTTTTATGTAATGTGTGTATGTGCTCCCCAAACTAATACAGCAGCTTCAATGTAATTACACAGCAAATGACTAAGGTATGTGATTTATGCCCCAGCTCTGATTCTTAGATCTGATAAACAACACCTTCTGCCACAGCAAAACAAAAAAAAAAATGCCACTGCAGCTTTGCACATATCTTGCAAGCTTGTTTTTGTCTCTGTGTGCATGCATTAATCACCATCAGGCAGATAAGTGGTGATAGCGTTTGTAAAATGCTGTCTTCATGGACACATTGTGTCTCATGTATGGATTAATGCAGCAAGTATTATTGGTGTTAGTTGCTGCTGGTAAAAATCACATTAGAGGAGAAACAGAAAATAAAACAGGAAGAAGAGAAAGGCCAAACGACAGAAAAAACCAGGCCGATGGGTTGCCAGACACAACAACTCAAACTATTCATTAAGCTTTCAGACAGCATTATTTCCCAGAAACCAACAATGAAAGACACATTTTCATATATTTGCAGATCATGAATTTTTTGTACAGCAGGAAAGAAAAAAGAAAGTGTTAGCATGAGAGAGAGAGAAAGAGAGAGAGGGGCAGGATTAGCAGTTAGATGACTGCAAGCTGTGTGCTGTGAAAACAGACAGATTACCATCGGGCCAGTTGGAATTCAAGCCTTATCTCTGCTTGGCAGGGCCCACTCACAGGAGCGGTAAATGAAGTAGCCCTAGGTACGGGCCTGCAGCGGGGCAAACACTGCTGCCTCTGTTACGCCCGGCTGCACAGACCGATTAGCATGGCACCGAGCGCGGACGTGTCTTAGTTAAAATCGCTGCAGCCCTCTGATTCCTCAGCGTCAGGTTGGTTGAGTTAATAACAGCGCTGAGCACAGAACAATGACTTGGAATCTCTGAAGACTTAATGGCCAGACAGTCAAATAATGGATGTTTCATTAGAAGAAAATGTGGAATGACAGCTTTATTTCTAAGACTAGTTTCCAGATTGAATACATTGTAGTTATTTACCTTGAACTCCTATTTAAAAAAAAGAATCGTCCTTCTAGTAACTTCCATTCGATGTCTCGTTTTCCATGGTGAAGGCTTGTCCTGTGTTCTTTTTTATTTAAAGTTTAAAGCACAGAGGGCAGTGGATGCCAACAAAGAGAGGCATGCGATGACAGACAGAGATTACTTTAACGAAACGGACATGGGATAGGTAGAGCGGGTTACGTAGCCCAGTGCACAAAAGCGGGCTGTCCCCCTTCGTTTTATCCTGGGTGGAGAGCAACCTTGCAGACTTCCTGCAGCTTTCATGCCTGATCCTGCCCTCAGGAACCAAACACTGACACCCAGACAAAAGGAGAAAAGGAGTCAGTCACAGAGTCACCAGAAAACATTGAAAACTGAATACTGCACGCCAAGAAAAGGCTTTTTTGACTTGGAGTCTGTGAAGCATATCCAACATGTAAGCTACATGTAAACATACCATCCGCGCTGTGTCCCATTCCTGCATGATGTCGTCATGTTGACACTGGGAGCTCTCGCTCTCATCTTCTCATGGCTGTGAAACTATTTCAGATGAACTGTGAGTAACGTCTTAACAGGCAGCCATGACAGTCGTCCTAGCAGCTTCTCGGCAGTCTTCAATATCAGCATATTGTTAACAGTGAGTCAGTGTGACGGCTGACCATTTCTCTCAGTTTCTGTGGCACTTCCCTCCTAAGCGCTGTGTCATTCTCTTGTTAAAGGCCATTTTAGGTAATTTAGTGGAAAGAATGTAGGATTTAGTTTTCTTTTGTCTGTTTGTTCAGTCTGATACTTAAGTCTATAACAGTTCATCACATTTAGCTCTCTTTGGTTTGATCTGTCAGTTAAAGTTCTTATGAAATACAGTGAATTTTGTGGTTTTGTTTGGACAAATTGTGGAAGAATTTGTATAGATGTGAACACATTTGCCTGGCACCACAGCTTTGTTCATGAAAGAGGGTCAGAAATCGATTAGTTTTTTCAAAAGCAATGTAAAATTGATATTGCTCTGTTTCTGAGTCATTTGGTTAATCCTTTACAACACGCTTCTCTAGTTTGTACTTTTACAGGAAGAAAAAACTACTCCGTCTCACTGTTTTGTTCAGTTGCTTGCCTTGAAACTGGAAAACAGGGCCTATTCTAGATTTAGTCCGGATGTACTTTTAGAAGATAAATAAAAACATGTCTGAATTGTTTAGTTACAGTTACAATGGTTAAAATCTACCAGCAGCTGAGCATTTGTCAAGCATCAGCAAACGTTTCAGCCCTTTTAACAAACATCATCAAGCTGTTCATGACAAATATTCAAACCGACAGCCAAATCCTCATCTTTAATTTCTTGCTAAAGACTACCGGTCACTCTTGTCTCGCTAGCTGTTGCTTCCTGTCATAATTCTTCTGATCATCTGGATTTGTTTGTTCCTCTCTTCCTCTCTGTCTCTGCAAAGTTTAGCTAACGTTAAACTAAGTTGTTTCACAAGAGTCTCCATTTTGTTTACATCTCCTCTCTCATGAGATCACATGAACTCACAGGAAGTGGTGCATTGCTCCCTCTGGCACAATAATTACAATGATATCCTGCAGCGTGCGATGGACTATTATTTACAAAGCTTATAATGCCTGCGTGTGTGAGTTTATGGAGCGGAGGGTGTGGGAATTTCCACACATGGCTCAGAGCAAACCGTGGAAGTAAACCTTGATGAAATTTGTGCTAAATTCTAATGATCTATCTCCAAAAACAGCTTGGTTAACCTTTACCCACCCTCCTCACACACACACACACACCTACACACTTGTATGTTTACATTTCTCTGGGGGGCCGTGGTGGTCTGGGAGAGTCTAGTTAAAGAGTGCAGCATGCAAATGACTTTGGAAAGGACTATGAGTGGTAGACTGCCAGAGCTGAAATGACACACAAAACTCAGAGTGCCGAGTTCCCACTTCTCCGTTCCATATCACAGACATCTGCACGGGGAAACATTTGTTTGAAGAAGGATTTTGTCAATTATTGTAAAGATCTGACCAGCCCACCAGTTACGATTTCTTATTAAGAGCTGTAATAAAACGAGATAATAGGAGAACCGTTCAAGATCTTCTTTTACAGCCTTTGTGGTCATTAATTGTTCACATTACGGGCAGAGGACGTCACACCACACGTGTGGGAAAGTAGCGCTTAAACCGAAGTTTAGCATTTTAAAGCAAAGACAAAATCGTCAAAAGTTTGAACTCTCAATAAGATCTTATATCAGCCATTAGCATATGATAAGTGCAGAGCCTTACCTGAAAAGTATGATTATATTTCCAAACCCACTAAAGACCACGACAAACAAGAGATTGAAAGCCTAGAGGGATAAAATTATGTAGCTTTACTTTGCAGTGGACTCCTAGTAGTCACGGGACCATCTGCGAATAACTAAAATACATAACTATTTTACATCTTAGAACACTTCAACCTGCCTATTTTAATACCTCAAATATAGCTTGATATGCACTAAGACAAAAAGTGAAAACTGACTTTACAGCAGAAGCTAGTAGCTACGCTCTTCCTTATCTTCTTCACTCAGTAACAAGCTCAGCACTGAATTGTTGTTGTCCGCCCAGTCTGGTGGCGCTTAGCGTGATGCAGCTCATCTACTGAGGTTAATCTAAGAGATTCTCCATGATTCACACTTGTAACCATTTTGCATTTAACTTATTTGTAATTGATTTATTCATTTTTGCTTAACCCTTCCTTTCAGGGTAGGCTAGAAATGCTGCTTGCACCAACTCTAGCCCACCCTAGAGATGGGCGTTTGCCTCAACTAGTTTAAGCTTTTGTCATGTTTTGTTCATTGATGTCGATGTTTTAATAAATGCCTCCTGTCTTTTTCTTGTCTTCAGGACCTGTCCTGCATTGATGAGCTCTCGAACTCTTTGTTCTCTTCTCCGGCGGACTCGCTGTCGGAGTACGCCGACACCCAGTCCTACATCCCCGCCAATCACCCGGATCCAGTTCCCACACTCTGGGACATTAACACTAGCCCCGCCACCACACAAGCACAGAGCAACGTAGAGGTCAGTAGCAAGCGCTCAGAACGTTGGTGATCACCAGGGGCCTCATGCATAAAGCGTGCGTGCACACAAAAAATGTGCTGCGTAAATATACGCATACTTTTTTGCTGGCGCGAAAATGTGCGGTAGCCATGCAAACCTTTTCTGTTGACAGCATCAAACTATGAAGCGTCAAAACTCACTTAAAGACACTGAAATCTGACGACATTCAGTTATTTAGATCAAGAAGTTTCAGACCCGGTGCTTTTTTATGATTTTAATATTTTATAAATGATGAAACTGAACCGCATTTTTCATCAGACAACAACGTAACACGCACGCAAAATAAAGAAATTAAATATGAAAGGCCGTGAAAACCTCACCCGAATGTAATTTGTACTTTTCCTCAGTCTTGGTCTCATAAAGTGGTCTGCACATAAAATGCATCTATGGGGTAATTTCATTCTGACTGAAAAAGAAAACAGGATTGGATCTGCTGATTAACCTGAGTTAATCAGCAGATTAACTCGATCCAGGTTTGATTATTTTTAAGGTGATCAAGGTGTGAATAATCACACGCATTCAAGTAGCTGCGTGAAGGTGAGCCGTGTAAATGTGGAGCGCTTTGGCTCTGATGGAGAACATCGCCAATGGAAGGATACGGAGCGATTGACCAGCTGGGAAATGTTGATGATGGTTTATTAGCGTTTAGATTGCCTGGACTGATCATCCTCGAACAAAACTTAAAGAAGGAGCAGTACGGTACTGGTACCGGTTTCGGTCCAGCTGCAGTCATCCTTCAGTGGAGTCGCTTATGCACATGATTCTACTATTTAGGATAAATGTCCACATTCCCACTCAAAGGACTCTGACTCACTGTCTGTCTTTAAATCTCGCCTGAAAGCTGCTGTTCAAACAGGCATTTGCACGATCTCTATTTATTTAATTTTTGGGGGAGATTTTTTTTCTCTCTCTTTAAAATGTATTATTTTTATTTTTGTGAGGTGACCTGAAAGCACCTTTTACATAAAATATATAGTGATTATTATTAGAAATATCTATACTGCTACAAACAAGGACGTTGCCATGGTTACTGCTTCACGTGGTGGCAGACTTTCGGGTATTTATACTAATTTACATATGTATTTAGGGGTGGCGGCAGGCGGACCAGCAGCTGCGCTCTATCGCCCGCAAATTAGGATTTATAAAGGAAAGGTGCGCGGCCACATGCGTGCGCACGGCTTTATACATCCTACTTTTTTTGTGCGCCGCACTTTTCTAAATTTTTCCATACGCCAGGTTTTAGTGTGAAAACTGCGCACCCTTTTATGCATAAGGCCCCTGAAAGCTACTATTACTATAACCACTTCTAAATGCTAATTATGAGAGATTTGTTTCAATGAGCGTCTTAAAGAGTGTACTGGGAAAGGAAAAACCTCAAGTTTTCGTCACATTCTCCTCAGCTCGTAAATATTACTGCTGTGCTCACTCTTAAGTTTTGCCATCTATGGCAATATACAGGCTAACTCTAATCCATATGGATATTATTTATTAAATAAATGCACTAAAACTGTTTTGAGTAATAATATTAGATCAACTGGCAAAAACGTTTAACCTTCATCAGTGTTTGATTTGATATTACCTTCTGTTAAGATGAATTTTTTCTCTGGTTGAGGAAATCCATTAGTCCTTCCTAGCTTGTTTATTGCATAAAGGTAAGACTCGGTTGCGGTTTTATCCTCAGAAGAGTACTTGTTCATATTTGTATCCATGGATACCAGCATACTTCAGCTAAGTAGGTATAAAAAATCAGATTGTGATTGTCCTGCCTCTGTAAAAGTTCTCCAGCTAATGAAAGCAAAAAGGAACATTTTAAAACAAATATAGATCTTATTTGACATTTTACCATTATTCAAATAATGTTTTTTTTCCATATTTACTAATCTACGCTACTAGCACGGCTTTAGTTTAAGAGTTATTCTCTTGTTTCATTGTTATTAATTTCTCTTATTTTTCAATTATTTTTCAGTTTTATTTTTACAGCTTTTTAATGAAGTCGGTAATCTTAAAAAAGCAACTCTTCGACCCTTGCTCTTCATGCACTGCTGCCTGTTAGAGGCCTATGAAACTAGATGGATCCAGCGATATTTTTGATATGATCAGACTTCATTGAGTTCACTGACTTACTGAAAGCTTTTATATTTTCCTTTTCATTCTGCCCTCATTTCAGCTGTTATGTTTCCCAGACACGTGCCGCTTTATCTGCTTTTTGTTGTCGTTGGCTTTTCAGCGCCAGACGTACAAATTGCATTTAGTGAGTGGTTCTCTGAAAGACATCCCCGAAGTACTCAGATCCATAGGATGACAAACAAACACAACCGTTTCTCAGATTTGTGTTCTTTTTTTTTGTTTGTTTCTTTATTTTTATTTATTTATTTTTTGCATTTAGCTGTGTGATCTTTATTTGAGTTTCTTTATTTTATGTTTTGTTGACAGCAAAATGGCGACAGGTTTCAAGGCTTGACCAGTTTGGAAGATATTTCTGCTATAATCAGCACGCAAGCTTTAGGACTCCAGGTAGCAACCGTCTCCAGCCGTCTGGTGGTTTAACCAAATGAGCCTCTCCACTATCAGTTCTCACTAACATACAGATACAAGCCTGTTTGGGTGTGTCTGAAAAATCAGGAAAATTCCTGTATTGTTATTACTTATCTAGAGATCTTGTTTTGACCCAGCAGTTTGATCAGTCTCACTGTAACATATATACATAAATAAATATCCATGCACATGCTGCAGAGAGAAAAGGATCCTTTGCTCTCTCTGATCTTCAGATAACATTTTCGTGACAAGACTCTAGTATGCTGTTGTTTTCCACACAGTTCCCTGCCTACATGTTTCACAGCTTTTTTTTTATTCTTCTGTAGTAACTAAACAAATATAACATCAAAATTCAGAAAGTCAAAGAGTGTTTTACATAATTTTTTTTTTTTTTTTTTTTTGGTTTTCCAGATTCCGGTAACACAACCACCACCAGAGGAAGAAGAGGAGGCTGAGGAGGAGGAGCCAGAGGAGCTCGGCCATGTTGACACATACGCAGAGTACAAACCCTCAAAATGTGAGCTGCCAGACTCAATATCAGGATCTGATTCCTTCATATTTGTCGCCTTGTGCCTTTTAATACATGTCTAAGACTATTATTTGTTAATTTAGCCACAATAGGAATTTCACATCCTGACATTGTCGTGGAAACCAACACGCTGTCCAGCGTCCCTCCTCCAGACATCACATACACTCTGTCTATTCCGAACTCAACTATTAACAGTGGCCTGCTGTCTGCGCTGCAGTTAGAGGCCATTATCTACGCCTGCCAGGTGAAACACCTACACAAAATCTTCAAATCATCTTTAATTATTCATTTTAAATTCAGCGTTATAATATCGTGTTCTTCTTCTCTCTGTGCAGCAACACGAGGTGATTCTCCAGAACAACCAGAGAGCAGGCTTCCTGATTGGAGATGGGGCAGGCGTTGGAAAGGGACGCACCGTGGCAGGAATCATTCTGGAGAACTACCTTAAGGGACGAAAGAAAGCACTGTGGTAAGACGATACACACATCAGAGGGCTGCCAAATACAGAACTCTGCTGTATCTTTTTGTTATTCTAAAACTATAAACCGATTATGTGATTCACCAATTTAAACAAGGACAAAGTTTTTTTTTTTATGTTTTACTAATAAAAATCTGAAAAAACAGGGAGTGCTTAAAAGAGTTTGCAAATTTGCTTTTTGAGCTTTCAACCTCTTAATAATGTTGTTTCTTCATCAAGAACATGCCCGGAGTGTTGCTTTAATTCTTCCATGCATGTTTGAGAAATCCTTTAATTTCTCGTGGCCACCATTCAAAATGCTTGTCTTGACAAAGCACCGCCCATTTATGCTAAGCTCCTCCCAAGAACCGCAGTCTCCTTAAAGAGACAGAGGCCAATTTCAAATCGTCAACATGAAATTTTTTTGACGCTTTGATTGACTTATGTGGTATTTTGACAACAATTGAATGCTACTTGTAATTTAAAATGGCACTATGGGACTGGAAAATACATAATACCATCCCTTTAACATTTTAGTTTTGGGGTAAACTAACACTGAGCATAATTTTTCACCCCAAAATGAAACACGGTAGTGGCAGCATCATGCTGTGGGTATATTTTGAAGGAATTTTGCAAAGACAATTTGACAAAAATAAGAGTCTGGATAATAGAGACATAAAACTGCAGCTGCAGTTTTACAAGGAGGTGGGTTTAATGAAGTACATTTAGGACTAGATAATGCTTATCATGCTAGAGCCTGTGAAATGGTGACCTGAGTTACATGTTATTTTCCTGCTCCTTCCCTCAGGTTCAGCATATCCAATGACCTGAAATACGACGCAGAGAGAGATCTCAAAGACATAGATGCACCAAATATCCCGGTGCATGCCTTAAACAAGGTCAGTAAAGGGAAGCAATTAACTTAAAACTATTTGTTTCTGTTGTCCATGTGGGCATCAATTTGGATGCTTCTTTATTTTGGATCATTTTGAATGTTCTTGTAGATAAAGTATGGAGACACAGCTACCTCAGAAGGAGTCCTGTTTGCAACTTACTCTGCACTCATCGGAGAGAGCCAAGCAGGAGGCCAGCATCGGACGAGAATCAAACAGATCCTGGACTGGTGCAAGCAGGACTTTGATGGAGTTGTATCCTTTCACTCGACGTCCATGTTGCTCAAACTGTCATTTCTGCTTTCGTCTGAAATTTAAATCCATCTCTGTCGTTCACACCTTGACCTCTCGCTGCCATAGATTATTTTTGATGAATGCCACAAAGCCAAGAACGCCACATCCACAAAAATGGGCAAGGCAGTTCTTGACCTGCAGAACAAGCTGCCACATGCCAGAGTGGTGTACGCCAGTGCCACAGGTAAAGCTGACAAAAAAAAAAACATCAGCTGATGCCAAGAAGGATATGGGACAGGATTTGAAAATATGCGTCTCTTCCAGGTGCCTCTGAGCCAAAGAACATGATTTATATGAGCCGCCTGGGAATCTGGGGCGAGGGAACACCCTTCAGGACCTTTGATGACTTCCTGCATGCCATTGAGAAGAGGTATGTAGAGTGTGATTTACTTACTTGGAAAGAAAGATGCTTTCGAATACCTTTACACAGGGTGTCTGCACTTCCTTAAAAAAACGCCAAATGAGCCTCTCCATTATCATTTCAAATCCTAAAATGAAGGCCTTCAAGTGTCTTGAAACTTACAATATTCTTAGGTCTTAGCCGTGCCAGGAGTATTTACTCTGTAATTTCTTTTATTTCTCTAATTGGACTTTTCTGTCTGGCTAAAGTTTGAGTCTTTGACTCGAAGGGTACATTAGCTAGCTACTAATGTAGCCCTGCTAACTACCTAACTAGCTTTTCTGCTTCTGTCATGGGTAAGTGCAAATGTTTTGCCAGTTGGCTGGATAACAATTGTTTTTGCCACTGGCTCACTTCTGTTGCCAACTGAAATGAAGCAAGGAGCAGAAAAAACAATTTTAAGCTTGGCATTATGGAGATTTTTGCGATGATGATTGTAATGCAGCAGAATCTGCCAACCATCCCCTTTATTTATTGTTTTACAATATTAAATTTCATTCAATGTGGCATTAAAAGGGTCTTAAAAAGTCTTAGTTTTCCCTGCAGATACCCTGCTAAATCATTTTGATGCTTTAGTTCTGATAGTAAAACACCATTACATATACAGCAGTAGCTGTTTCACCCATTGGCTAATTATGTAAATGATTTATTTACAGAGGAGTCGGGGCGATGGAGATCGTGGCCATGGACATGAAAGTGAGCGGCATGTACATTGCCAGACAGCTAAGCTTCTCTGGCGTTTCTTTCCGCATCGAGGAGATTGGCCTGGACAGCGACTTCAAAGAGGTCTACAACAAAGCTGCCAAGCTGGTGAGTTTCGCCTCTTTCTCTTTGCAGTGAATCGGATCACCCTGCCTTTCATTTTTTATTTTTTTTTTTGTCTTAATTTCTTTTACGAAGATCTTGAGCTGTTTCAGCTGACATCTTGACTCTGTGTGCAGTGGGCGGAGGCGTTGAAAATGTTCATGCAGGCAGCTGACGAGCTGGGCCTGGTCAGCAGGAAGTCCCTGTGGGGACAGTTCTGGTCATCTCACCAGCGCTTCTTCAAATACCTTTGTATCGCTGCCAAGGTGCGCTGCCTGGTGGAGCTGGCTCAGAAGGAGCTGGAGGCTGGAAAGGTCAGTTCAGCACACCCTGGAGTACAAGTTTTATGTGTCTTATTGTTATGAGACAAATTTAAAGCATCAGCTGCTGCTCTGCACACTGACAGAGGGTGGAATATTTGTTTAAGTTCATCATAAGTTCAGGCACAGTTTCACTATTTGTTCTACAAGTTGTTTTGTCAAACATTGTTAAAAAGGGTGGAGATGGATTATTTGTATTTTTATGATCTGGATAAGTTTGAGAAAAGAAAACATTTAGGGAAAACTCCCATTGTCTGAAAACAACTATCAGTTCATTTTTTTTTATTTGTTTGTTTGTTTGGCCACATTGTTTTCTCAGATTTCATATTTAAAGATGTACCAATGCGGAGACATTTGCTATAATGTTTAGTGTGAACCTTTGTGTTTAGATTTTAAAATGAGCTCAAAGAAACTAAAGTATTGAATTTTAACTCACAATTTTTGCATCTTTCTGTTCTTAAATGAACAAAATCTAGAAATTAGTCTCTATTTAAGCTGGTTTATGTTCAAGAGAAGCTGATGTAATTTTTTTTTATTATCATAGTGCATCGTTATCGGGCTGCAGTCCACTGGAGAATCACGGACCAGAGAGGTCTTGGACGAAAACGATGGGCATCTTGACAGATTTGTTTCTGCAGCAGAGTGAGTAAAAGATTGCACTCGTCTTTCTGGCTATTTGGTTTCGTTTCTGATAGTCAAAATCACACGAGCATAAAGATAGTAATGTCTCAAACTTTCATTTTAGGTATATGACTGACGGTTTTTGCTGATGTCTGAAGTAATTCCACTTTGTGTCTTTTTTGAGTCAAACGATCAAGTAATGATTCCATTCTTGAGGTTGTGTCTCACATTGTGTGAGTGGCTCACGTCACGCAGCCTGGTTTGTGCTAATTTAAAGCGGATTACCTCTTTGTTAGCTGCAACTATTTAATCAAAGAATGACTCATTTTTTCAAAGTTTTGCGGCAGACATGTCTGAAAGCCGGATCGTATTAGATCGTCCAGTAGCAACTTCATCTGCCTGTCAGCACCTGGCAGCTTTAGGAAGCCCAGAGAAGGAATGAATGCACAGTGCTGGAAATCTGCCCTTCCTTGTCTTTATTGCTTTGACATCACAAAAAAAATGTGTCTCTCTCTTTTCTACCTCTCTCCAGGGGAGTATTCCAGTCTCTTGTAACAAAGCACTTTCCTTCAGAGAAACAAAGAAGAGAGAAGGCACCAGGGAATAAAAGGAAAAAAGGTACAAAGCATAATGAATTCGATTTGACTCACAAACCGCAGACGACAGGGTTCCTACAAAGTATGGAAGAGTAAGAAACGAGCTTTTATTCTTTTCCGGGTGTGGAAAAGTATGAAAAAGACACTAAAGAACATTTTGTATCTTTACTGTGCCTCATCACAGCGTAATTTTTTTTTAACATTTCAGTATTTTTGGTTTTTGACTTGCTATTGAATTCACACTCATAATAAAAAATGAAATCATGTTTTTGGACTTTAAGTGCAAACGTGGCTTTAAATAATCTGAATTTAGTGTTAAAAAAAATCTCAATCCTAGAGAGATTAGAAGTTACAGACTTGCATCCAGATCTTTGGAGTAAAACACAATCGAGTGGTTACTGTATCATCACGTCCAATTTTCCATTCAGGGAAGCCTCGAGGTCGCCAGGCAAAGATGCCCAAGCACACAGTGGACAGCGGCGGTGTGATCAACATTTCTGACGACAGCAGCAGTGACTCTGAGGGGATGGACACTGACTCCAACTCTTCGCCAGACTCCCTGCAAGACAACGATGACGTCATCTTTGTTAACCACACTAGCCACCAGTCAGGTAGAGCCTTTGACCGTCAATATCTTTCCACTGTCGCCTCGCAAACGGTATGAATTTTACAGCTCACCTTGACTGTGCTCGACTTTCTTTTCTTTCTTTTTTTTTTGCATTTGCAGCCAGGATAGAGGAGATGAAGCACAGCCTGCTCACTAGAATTGCTGAACTGGGAAAAGAACTACCTCTCAACACATTGGATGTGCTCATAGACAAGTTTGGAGGACCAGATCAAGTTTCTGAGGTATGAAGTTTGTCTATTTTTATATTTTGCTGAAAAGGTTTCAATTGCAAGTCTGATTTTTTTTTTAAAATATATGTTTTAACAGATGACTGGACGTAAAGGTCGTGTGGTGCGGCGTCCAGACGGCACCGTTCGCTACGAGTCCCGGGCCGAGCAAGGCTCCACCATCGACCAAATCAACATCAAGGAGAAGGACCGCTTCATGTGTGGAGAAAAGGTCAGCAGCGACAATTTAACAAAATTACTGTCCATCACTGTTAAAACAGCAAATAGAATAGAATAGACTTTACTGATCCCCAAGAGGCAATGGCTTATTTGTTGACAAGCCGCTCCATTCAAAGTGTTAACTACTGACAAATACAAACACATGATATAACATTTATTAAATATGGCCTAAATATAAAGTACATAAATTAAATAATAAGTATGGACATAGGGACATATGTGTAAATAAATCAAAAAATAACTCCTGCGTAAACTTAGACTTAAAGACACTTAAAGTCACCTTTACGTCTATAGCAGATCTGATAGCTACAGGCAGGAATGATTTCCCACAGCCCTGCTTTATGGATGCCCTTCTGTATGACGAGCATAAACGTCCAGGCTTGTTTGTTGCAGTTGGTGGCCATCATCTCAGAAGCAGCCAGCTCAGGGATTTCCCTGCAGGCTGACAAACGAGTGAAGAACCAGAGGCGAAGGGTCCATATGACCCTGGAGCTGCCATGGAGTGCAGACCGGGCCATCCAGCAGTTCGGTAAGTCAGGGGAATGAACCTCAGAATCAGTCACTTTCTACTAAAAGCTCTTTCTACACAAAGCTGGGGAACTTTGTAAAAAAACAATCTGACCTTTTGAAGCTTTGAGACAGTTTTTGTTGTCTGTGATTCACTCAGAATCGTTTTGTCTCCGTCAGAAAAGCATCACCAACCTCAAAACCCATATCCAGCCAGCAAATATAGGTTATGTTCAAGACTGCCCCCCTGCTCAATTTTTACATTTGTCACAGGGTCAGCTATCTAAAGTTAGCTCCAGTGTCAGAATCTTTGACTTTAGGTTAAAGGTCTTAAATTAGTTGGCTGGTCTTTTTGTAAAGATGTTTAAACAAAAGTTGCCTTTATTTCCAAATCAGGAGAAAAAATTCACCCAAATATTTCTGAAAATATAAAAACTGTGGCTATATAATCATTCCGCAATTTGCTCTCGTGTTGTTTTGCCCCGACTCTGCTTGATGAATAGTGACATCCTCTTCCTCCTCTATGGTTTCTGCAAGAGCACACTCCCACAAATACCTTCATTCATTTTCTTGATTTTTTTTCCAGCTATATATTTATTCTAATAGGTTTTTGTGTTTAGTTTGCAGTTTCACACAGATATTTCCCACTTCTACTCAGAGCCAGCATAAATAGTGTGTTTCATCATGAAACATTTATGTGCAAGTTGCAGAAGGTTGATGGAAAAAAAAAACATTGGAAATGTTTTATTCATCTCTATCATTCTGTTCAGGCTTCATGATCATCTCTTACACATTAAAACTGTTTTCACTTCTCTTTTAATCCGAAACACGTAAGAAATAACATCCCCAACTTGTTTTGTAATAGTTTCTGCCATTTAGAGCGTCTTATCTTAAAATCTGCAGTCTTGTGACAGTGACTTGTATGTCATTGAGAAACCTCATGGAATGAAGTTTTCACTTGTGAACACATGACATACAATGCGCCTACACCTCTCTAATGAAAGGTGTAACGCCGATGACACCTCTCTAACGCCGATGACGAATAAAACAACAATCTGTCGTCATCATCTTCAGAAGCTGTAGGCACAGTCTCACCTCCCGTCGTCTTCTGGTTTTTTTTTCAGGTCGCACTCACCGGTCCAATCAGGTCACAGCACCAGAGTACATCTTCCTCATCTCAGAGTTGGCCGGGGAGAGACGTTTCGCATCTATTGTGGCCAAAAGACTCGAGAGCCTGGTAAGCGGTTAGACATGGCCTGACAAAAAAACTTGATCAACTTTAACCAGTGAACAGCTGGATACTCAGATATCCAGTCATTTTTGTCCTCAGTGAAAGCATCATATCTACCAGGTGTTGGTAACAAAACACTCTTCAGTGTAGAAGTTATTACTGCAGGAAGGCGACTTAAACATAGATGAATTTAGTAGCAGTAATGTGAGATTTTTCTTTTAAAGGAAACGTGTTTTAAAAATCGATAATTAGAGTCAGGATTACACACATGGTCCCTGCTAATTTGGAATTACTTACCGGATAATCACAACTGCATGAGAATTTTGTTGTTTTCAAAATAACAGTAAAAATGGAAAATTCCCCAAATAAATTTTTATAACCACTGTAAGGCACTAATTTTCATGCTGATCTGAAATATTTTTTTTATTATAGCCTTTAGGGTGAAATCAGAATTGATTGAAATCCCAAAATTCTTAACTGTGCGTCTCCAGTTTTATGCTTTTGTGATGGTTTGTATGGCGTCTTTATTTTTCCTCTCTGTTTTACTATAAACAAAGAAGGTCTTCTCTTTGTATTTATTGTCTGTGGAGTCTTTGGGTTGTCACTGCGCCTTCACCCTTTGTCCTTCCTGTTCCTTTGGGATGTTTGCCTGAGGATCCTTTGTTTCCTCACAAACCTCAACACATTCTGGGTCTTTCCCCTCACGGAAAACCGAGCAAAGCAAAAGCGTCCCTGCCTTAATGATTTAAGACTACAGTTATTTTCCATCATTATCGATGCTTTTCTGCGCTAGCACTCATCTATTTCCATAGTGACACAGCATGACGGCTGTTTTAGGGGAAAAGGGTAAGGAGAGGGGAAAGGGAGCGGTGGTTCCAGGAAGTCGTTTCTGCCTTTTCGCCAGCTGAGCGTGTGGTAAATATGTATCAAGAATAGTTCACATCTGATCCGGCTGTGTGCTCAAACCGGATCCAGTCAGCCCAACCGGACAGCTTTGCAGCCAGTGGACACGAGAATAGTTGTGGAATCAGTTTTGGCAAAGAGATCCAGCTGCTTTCCTATCATTCTTTTATTTTAGCCTGCGTCTCGGCTTTGCCTGGCATTTCCCTCACGCACTTAGAATTTAGTTTGAACGTGATTATGGTGTGAGAGAAAACAAAAGAACTGAACAAATGTGAATAACTTTAAATTTCCTTTGATAAACCTTTTAAACAAAGAAAGTAGAGCATCAGTTAGACACCTGTCATCTGTGCGTCAGGTGTGGCCATTGACCAGACGCTAAACAACGGGCTGAATATCACATTGGCATACAAAATATGAACTCGGTACGCTTACACTAAAGTTTTTAGAATACTATTAGTTTGTTTTTTATACATAGACTTAGGTAATATCAGGGTGTATTCACACCAGGCCTGTTTAGTCTGTTTAACTCTAGTTACTTAGTCTAGATTAGATCTGGTTCCAGATGCACAATCAAACTCTGATGTGGACCAGAAAAACCTTGGTCTCAATTCAGTTGAAGTGACCTCTGGTGCGGTCCGAATGAATATGTGGCTACAAGTGGAACAGAGACCGCTCCAACAGCATAAAGTGGACTACGGTGCAGGGCATTCTGGGTAAAAACAACCTAAACGAACCCACAAATCTAGTTCTATAGGGAGAAATAGGTCATGGTCTTTTACCAAAATCAAAAGGGAAATCCTACAACCACTAAAATGTGATACCACTCCATTTTTATTTACATTTTAGGAAGAAGGAAGTTGCGCTCATATCTTTTTTAGAGGTCTTTGTGCTGTTTCCTTCAGTTAGTGAGTGGGTGAACAGGTTTTATATTAGTTTGGATCATTTAACTCTTTAGTGTGAAAGCGAACTTCACCATCTGAAAATGTAACAAATGTTGCAAATTTGGTCCCCAATCAAACTGGGTCTATCAGGTGTGAAAACACACACTTGCTGTAATAACAATATCATTATTAATAATTGGGTTGTAAGCAGAGATTAGCAATGCGTAAGGTGGTAAAATGTTACTTCCTGGCGGAGTATGGAAGCTCATGGCATTGAATTGTTGTTGCTATTTGGGTGCAGGGTGCTTTGACCCACGGCGACAGAAGAGCCACTGAATCGAGGGACCTGAGCAAGTACAACTTTGAGAACAAGGTGTGTGTTTTCAGCAGTAGTTTACGAGAATGGAAATTATGTAGTTTCTTGAAATACAGTCGTAAGATTTAAAAAAAAACATTTTCTTTCTGCAGTACGGTACAAAGGCCCTGGATAAAATCACCAAATCAATCAATGGCTACATAGAAAACAAGGTGCCTCCTCCCAAAGGATACCCTGAAGGGGACGCCATGTTCTTCAGAGGTCAGACTGGATCCAGAGGACAGCTTTCTCCAGCATGCAGTCTCCTGTTGTCTAAAACGTTTTCATATCTTTTATTTTAGACATGAAAGTTGGAATGATGGATGTGGGCATCATCTGTAAGGAGCCTCGCTTTGGCATCAGTACTGAGAAAGGTAAGACTTTCCAAAGTGCATTTTGTTTGAACCGTGCGTTCAGGTTTCATCACAAAGCTGTGTTGTGTTATGTCAGACTGCAGCATCACCAAGTTCCTGAACCGCATCCTGGGCCTGGAGGTCCACAAGCAGAACTACCTCTTCCAGTACTTCACAGATAACTTTGACTACCTGATTGAGAAGGACAAGAAGGAGGGCAAATACGACATGGGAATCCTAGGTACGCTGTCTCAACACGGTTACTTTTTGGGTAAACATAAAATAGCTCATAAAATCCAATGAACGTGGATCTTTTATCGCCACACAATCGGCTTCTGGTGGGTGTGGAGTTTATAATTTGTTGGTTTACAGGTAATAAAGTGTAATCCTCTGTTTGTTGTCTTGTGACTCTCCCAGATCTGGCCCCCGGCAATGATGAGATTTATGAGGAGAAGCAGGAAACTTTCCTGACAGTCGGAAATCCTCAAGATGGACAGGTTGTTCTTTATAAGGTAGGCACAACCTCACCTCCACTGTGTTATAGTTTATGTCAGCTGTGACATCAGTGTCATTTTTCAAGGATTCTGCGATGCTTAACACCCTAAAAAATAGGAATATTGTCCAATCCGTAGTGTTTTCAAGGTTTCAAAAGTGCTTGGTGTTCTGTCTGTAATAAAGTCATAAACCTTTAGGAGCAAAGCGTCTTTACTGTAAGCCAATTGATTATTAATATTGTGTTTAAGTGTTTAATTTGAGCAGGACTGTCGTTTAACTAAGTGCAAACCAATTTGTTCAAAATAATGAATATTTCATTTTCCTAATGACTCGTGACTTTTTGATCTGTGTAATTGAAATAAAGGTTGTCTTACATTTTGTACATTACAATTATTGAAATTGGGGAAAAAAATTTTTGTTAATTTAGTGTTTTGTTCTCAGACCATTCAGGTGTACAGATAGTGTGAGAGTAAATAAATACTGTATTTTAATTTCCCCTGCTATGCAGAATACTATCACAACATGTTATTAATAACATTTATAAATGGGGTCATTAGTGAATTGAAATTGTCTTCATTAGATTCTTTTGCATTGGTTTTATCTCAGCTGGAAAGGTTTTCAAACTTTCCCTGAAAAGTGCTTAAATTTTACTGTGGGAAAAGTGGACAAACTCCATAGCTGTGACACCATTCAGGTGTAACACTGTGCTAGCCATCATAAAGGGTTGATGTTTCAGACATGTAACATAGCAGTGGGCGCGTCATACTGAGGTATGACCAGCTTGTTTTCACAGTACATTGTGTTTTTGTTCTCCACTTAGATTTTATCTGGAAAAACTCTTTAATCTCTTGCTGTCTCTTCCTGTTAATCCAGGTAAATCTATAGGGCTCTAATAAGCCTCTTAGTCATCCACTCACAATAAAAACAACACGGTTTCAAGGCTTTCAGGTGGATTTTGCATCAGAACAACGTTCGACATGAAGAAAATAAAAAAAAAAACCTTTTCCATGTAACCTGCCCTCCCCACAGCGGTTGCGACTGCGGTATTAGAGTTTTGATTGATGTCACTTTGCCAGCAGTAAGACTATGATTATACAAGCTTAGCCCGGGGCTGTGGAGCCATTGCAGATTCTAGTTGTAGGTGGCAACAGGATAATTACTGATATCTGCCGCTTTTAACTGCCAGCTTCAGGCGAACCTACACTTGACATTTCAGAGTCGGCCGTCAAACAGAATCCTGCGGACAGAGACCATTTTAATAAGCTCGGAGAGGAAGTTACATGTGGTTAGACTCACCTGTGTGAGTCTAGAACTGTCTGATAGTAGAGAACAGTCTGGTGAAAATGATTTATTTTCCGCTTGTAGTTTTTTTAAGACAGAACCCGCAGAGCTTCTGCATAAGATGTTCCTGGTGATTTTTTTCCCATAATACCAAGTGGCACAGCTATTGGTACATATCCACCATAACTAAAACCGACCTATTGTCTTCATTGGCAAGAAAAAAATGCATTTTAATCTCGTGTGACTAAAGCGTTTTAACTCCAGTTAGTCCTAAAAGAGTTTACAGCACAAGCTACATGTTTATGTTTGTGATGGTGGGACAGGAACAAGCCATGAATCAAATGATAAATGAAGATGAATTTACAGAGACTTCATAATCCGTTTTATTTATGGCTTTTGTTTCCGTTTTATTTTTAGATATTTAAAATATCTTCCAGTTCCGGCATTAAAAAATTATAAAATTAAAGTGTATTTGTCTTCGCATTATTTTGCCCTTTAAATATATATATTTTAAAATGGTCTCAAAGCAAAATTACCATCTATTGGAATCATTACTGGGAAAATTTATAGTCCAGCAACATTTCATAGACAGGAAATGTTTTTCTCTTCCAAACCAGTTGTTGGCATGTGGATGAAGTGTAGCAAAGTTTAATAAGCATAGTTCTAATGATTGTTATTGCTTTAGGATTGTTTTGCTCCAGTTAGCATCCTGTTCACTCTGTGTTCTGACAATATAATTAAGGTTCCTCATCTGTGTCTTGTCTTATTTATACCCCCCTGAGGCTTTCAGTAAAAAATCATTTATAAGACGTTTCTGAAAGGTTTACCTGCATTTGTGTGATTAACAAACAGCCAGAAACACACAAGTGGCAGAAATATGTAGAAATAGATGATCGTTTTATACAACAAAACCAAAGTAAATAATATTTCACAGGATATTAAAGTTTATTACATTTTTGTAATAAGAAAAGGAATGGTAAAGGGTGTTTTAGTAGCTCATAGCACTAACTTGTAGCTAAGCTCTTGAGTGTTGCTTTAATAGTCTTCAATATTTGCTTTAGTGCACAGATGTTTGCACACACCTAAAATCAGGGGTAGCGTTCTCGTTTCTTTAAGTAAAAAGTGAGTTTATTGTGTGGATATTTGTTAGATCGCTATGATATTTGAAGACAAATATTTTTCTGTCTTTCAAAGTCACATCACACTTGACCCTCATGTTTTTTGCCCTGCAGATCAGCGTGGACAGAGGAATGCCGTGGGAGGAGGCATACAACAGGTCACTGAAGCTCACCGGTCCTGATGAGGGATTCTACCTCTCCCATAAGGTCCGTTCGTCCATCTCTGTCCAGGTTCCCTAAAGCTTCCCCTGCGTGCTTTTAAATTGATCAAATACTAAAATCGTGTGTGTGTGTGTGTTCTCTCTGCAGCTGCGAGGTAACAGCCCATGTGTGCTGCTGGCTGAGCAGGGAAGAGGTAAAAACTTCAACATCTACAAGCCCAACATTGGCAAGCAGACGCAACCCGAGAGCCTAAGCAACCTGCAGCAACGTTACAGAAAGGTAAGAAGACTAACCGGAAATATTGCTTTTCTATCCACTGCGTTTAGCTCACTTCAGCAAACTTTTTCTGCTTCCATCGTGTTTTTGTCTCTTGTATGATATTTTCTCCAGCTTAATTTCAGCAAATATTGCTATTTAAAAGCTAATAGCTCTGGAAATTACTTTGAAAAAGATGGATGTTCATAGCCTGGAGTGCGCTGCCCCCTGGTGGGCTTGCTGCGCCAAAGCAGTATGAGTGCGTTGCGAGTCTGCACTTGCTGAACGTTCGACAGATTATCATGTTGACTCTGTGTTGTTTCAGGTTACTTCCTTGGAGGCCAGGGAGAGCTGGGAGAACCAGTTCACCTTTTCCTTCAAGAACTGCAGCCACGCCAACTGGTGAGTAACAAAAACATCCACAACATCCCCGAGGATTATCAGCTCAAGCTTCATCTGATCAGTCTGGCGTCTCTAACTATTACAGGCTGCTAAATCATTGGAGTTATAAATAAATGTCACTTAGACAAAAACAATAAAAATAGAGGGAATCCAATTGCTTTCTACTACAGTGTTTGTCAAGTTAATGGCTGTTAATCCATTTTCTCTCTCCCTCTTCCAGGAATGGGAAGTGTAAGAAAATCGAGGAGGGCCAGGAGTGTCTGGCGGGGATGCGTCTCCGCCAGTATCACATGCTGTGCGGAGCTTTGTTACGGGTGTGGAAGCGGGTCTCCGACGTTGTGTCCGACATCACCAGCTCCAGCATTCTGCAGATCGTCCGCCTCAAAACCAAGCATCATAACAAGCAAGTCGGTGAGTGAATCCAACGTTTCAGCGACTCTGTGAAAATCCTGGGAGACAATTAAGATCTACGTGTCAAGGGTTTTCACAAGAAGTAGCTGCAAATGTCATGAAAATAAAATGTTCTTATGTTCAAATGAAGTTTGTGAGCATCCATCTTTAGGCTTTGCCACAGATTCTCGTAATAAATTACAATGATTACAAAAGGTTTTTTAAGAAGTGCTTGATCGGCCTCACGACTCATTCGTTTCTCTCTCTCTCCGCGGCGGCTGCACACAGGCATCAAGATCCCAGAAAACTGCGTGGCCCGCGTGCGCGACGAGCTGCTGCAGATGGACGAGGAGGTGAAACGGAGGCGGAAAGAGAAGGAGCAGCAGGAGCGCATGCGCAAAATGGAGCAGGACAACAAGCATCTTCTGGAGAACCTGTTCAGCAAGAAGACGATGCAAAATCAGTCGCTCGCCCACACTTTGGTGTCCAACACGTTCCCCAAACAGAACCTGAGCGCAATGCAGAGGACTCAGCCCGCCAGCTTCTCCCAGCCGTCCTCCCACAGCCTGCCGATGTTCTCGCTCAACAGCTGGTCCAGCAACTCCTCCTCCTCCTCTTCTTCTTCCTCCACCACCAACGGCCAGGTCTGCCAGCCCAGCCACAGATTCCCGTCGTTCTACAACTCGTCGCCTTTCATGTCTTTCCATCAATCCAAGAACCCGCCGCTCCAGCTCACCCAGTTCTCGCCGGCTCCCCTCCTGCCTTCCAAGAACCCTCTGGATGAAATCTTGGACCTGACCGTGAGCCCGCCTTCTTCGTCTCCGGACAGCACCACGGCCAACCCGGCCGCGTTCGTGGATGATTTCAACCTGGACGTTCTCTTGGGCCAGACGCCGCCGGACATTTTGACCGCGCCGCAGCCGCAGCTGCCCCAACTCGACCTGCAGCACATCCTGCAGCACACGTCGGAGACGGCGGCGACGCCGTCCAGCCAGTTTGACCTGCAGCGAGCGCCGGAGCCGCAGCAGGAGCAGCAGACGCAGGAGCAAAGCCGCGACTTATTGGTCAACAACCAGCAGGACATACTAGAGCTCCTCGGCCTGCCCATGCCCGCGCAGAAAGCCGTCTCGTCGTCTTCCGCCCTGTCCCACTACCCCAATCCGTCCTCCTCGTCATCCTCCTCTTCCTCCTCGTCCTCGCTGTACTCCAGCGCGGCGCACTCCTCCTGCTTTCCGGCGAACTCGTTGCTGCCGCTCTCGGACCCTTTACCCAACGGCCAGTGCGGCGCGGGCGCGCTGGACGTCCGCGAGGCTCTGAACAGCATGCTGCAAGCCGGACCCGACCGCAAGTCCGTCATCCAGTACCGTCAGCAAGACTGAGAGCTCAAATCGTTACAAACTGTCTGGAATCTGTCCTGATTTTTTTTTTTTTGGTGTTTAGGTTTTTGTGTTTTTTTAAAGCAGATCGCATCTTGTTTGCTGCTGTCTAGAACCTGTCCTACCCTCCTTCCTTTCCCCCTGACCTCTGAACCCCCGGACTCCCTCAGGGCCTATAGTCAGTCACTGCCTGTCCTGTGCTGGACTCCCTCCCGCCCCCGCCGCCCCTGAGGTGATGGCAGACTCAGTCGATAACAGATTTCTGCACCAAAGTGTGCCCTACACAGTAAAAGGCAGCTGTTTTAAAAGTAAAAAAAAATAAAAAAAAACAGGAAGTGAAAAACTAACCACCTTTTAGTGGGGAATAAAAACAGGAGCTGTCAAAACGTATTCACTGAGGCGCAGAAATGTTTATGGAAAAAATAAAACAAAACAACAAATCCTGCTGCTGATTTGTAATGAGTGAAATTGCTGGAAGCTCTAAAAACGCCTCTCACCATTTATGACTTTTGCTTTTCCTGTTACTTTTCTGGAATAAAAATATATATATAGAGAGAAAGCATGAAATCTTTTAGCTGGTTCGCCACGAAATGCCTCCGTTTTCTGTTATTTCCTCCACATCGTCCCTCCCGGTTCTCTCCCTGCTTCTATGAACACTAGCGCGAGGAAGAAGAAGGGGAGGAAGATCAGCCTGCTGTTGCGACAAACAGTGCCTTCAGAGAAAAACCTATAAATGCAGTCTTTAATACTCCATGTAGCCTAATGTATAGATTTGTACTCTTGAGCCGTGGTTTTATTCTTAATTTAATACACGTGTATTTGTATTTAACTTTGACCCCATGAATGAGTGAGTGAGTCATTTAGTCGGTCTTTGCTGGTGTCAGGTCGTCTGCTTTGCTGCTCTTTGGCTGGGAAACAAATCAGGGAAGGGATTCAGGGTGTCGAGAGGTGAAGCGAGTGGACAGACTCACAGCACAGCTTGGTTAACACCTGGTTAGACGCTCGCAGGTTTTTAGGTCTCTGAAACGGAAAACACTACACTCAGAGAAGCCCCGCCATATTGGCGCGCCAGGACCGCTGGACCAGGTTGCATCTCTTCTTCTCTGCTGTTGCCCTCCTCCTCATTTCTTCATCTTCATCCGCCTCCTTCCTATCCAAAATCTCCGTCTTGTCTTGATTTTTTTTTTTAGCACTCACCCGATGCAGATTCTGTTTTAAATCGGAGCTCTTTGAGTGTTTTTTAAGTGTGTGTTTGCGTCACTGTTTGTCCTCCTGAATTTGCTTCCCTCTGTAGGCATGGGCTGGTCTGAGATTCTCACGTAAAAATGACGTTGAAATTTTTAGTGAAACAGAAAAGAAAAAATTTTGACTAAAATATAGTCAAATATTTATTATTATTATGGTATAAAATAATTCTATCTATTAGATTTATATGCTTATTAGCTACCTTTCAGCCGGCTGACCAGCAGTGAGCAGCGGTACTCATGTGAAGCAACTTTAAACTGTCGACCTTGATAACTGTAACCAGCTCATGCCTCATTTCAGTCTCTAAAACCCATGAAAAAGTGCAGAAAGTTGTGGGTTGCTTTTTTGTTTTCATTTTTATCGATTTCTGCAATCATCTTCGACATAGGAAAACAGAAAGCTTGAGCAGCCATGCTGTCCTTTTTCAGCTCTCAGCATGTATGATGTCTCCTAAACTCCTGACGTCTGGTGATACTCGTGTGTGAAAACAATGCACTGTAGCTGGTTCGTGACAAATTGCCAGAAGTTCAACTTGTCGAAAAAGCAATAACCAATACAATAGTTTTGAAACAAAAACAAACAAAAAAAAAAAACGCCGAAAAGTTTACGCTCGAGCAGACAAAGCTTTGCGGCTGTAGTCGTGGTCGTGGTTTGAATCTTTATTTCCGTCATGTTCGTTTTGTAAAGTACACTTTGACTCGGCGAGCGTGACGAGTTCTTGGTGTTTTACTTATTGCTTATTCTGAAACCTATTGTTATTTATATTTAAGGGATATTTAGATTTTAGATATGTTATCTTCTTATAATAGTCCGTGGTATATTTTGGTCAGGGAAGTTACTTTGTGGTGAAGATCGCATAAGAGTAAAACAAATTTTATTATAACCTGCCACCAAATAAGATTGCACTGTTCTGTACTGCTGTACAGTGTCTGGGTTTATTTTAGCTCCCGCTGTCCTCTCGACCCGTTCGTCCCAGAAATACCAAAGTGTCCCACAGACAGACACCCCTAAAGATACTGGCTCCAACATGCGAGACCTTTTATCAATCTCAGGAAGAAACCCACCGTTGTCAGGGCGTTCACACAATTATATCGTTTTTTGTTTTCCCCCCTTGTAACAGTGATGAAACTAATGCTTCTGGGGTTTTTTTTGTTTGTTTGTTTCTTAACTCTGTGCTGTGACTCTTGCTGTATTTATGTTGGAGATTTAATGTGATTAGTTTATTTGTCCTTGTGAAAATGCTAGTGATTTTAAATGCTTATGCCATCTTAGGGCAAAGATCAAAGCCTCTTTCGTTTAAGAAATTTTCTGCGGACAATTTTATTTTTATTTTTTTTTTTTTTTTTTTTTTTCCTCTATTCACACCTGGATATATTTTAATACAGAAATAACAGATCCAAATCTCTCCCACCCCGGATGGTTAAGACTCACTCAAAGAAATTATTTCTCTTTCTCATATTTCTCTTCAGGCACATTCCAAGACGTCAGTCTGCAAAAGCTTTCTTTGTGGGTTTTTTTTCTTTGTTTGTCACAAAAGTTAAAGCTTTACATGTTTGAGGGATTTATAGATATATAAATATATATTTACAGCAATTTTATTATTTTATTTGCTTAGGTAGGCCTTTAATCATATACCATTTTGCACTAAGAATGGCATAATCCAATTACTGTTTGTTGGCTATGATTGAGCAGTGCAAGCTTGTCGTCCCTGTTCTTTACAATTGCTCCCTGTATACTGTAACCATGTTTCTCGTTCCTTCACCATTTGCATATTATTATATAAATGTTATCACTCTGAAATAATTTATTGCTAACAAAAAAATGACACAAAAACATGCTACTGATTGTATGTATTTTTAAACAAAACCTATTTTTTCTGTAAAAAAAAAAAAAAAGAAAAACTGTGTTCAGCACTTTTATTCTGGGTTTTGCTTTTGTTTTCTATATATTTATAATTTAGATCTAAATGTATATATTGTAAAATTTGTGCCTTTCGACTAATTCTTTAAGAAAAGGTTTTCTACTCATTAAAGGAAGGACTATATGAAACTGCAATCTTAACTTTGTAAACAAATAAAAACTTGAAGATTGCTGAAGTGGAGTCTTGTTTGTTTGAGTTCTACACTTTACAATATTATTTTGAGTTCATATTTTAAACTATGGGCTGCCCAGTGGCGCAGCTAGTAGAGCTGTTGCCTTGCAGCAAGAAGGTTCTGGGTTCGATTCCCGGCCCCGGTCTTTCTGCATGGAGTTTGCATGTTCTCCCTGTGCATGCGTGGGTTCTCTCCGGGTACTCCGGCTTCCTCCCACAGTCCAAAAACATGACTGTCAGGTTAATTGGCCTCTCTATATTGTCCATAGATGTGTGTGTGTGCATGGTTGTTTGTCCTGTCTGTCTCTGTGTTGCCCTGCGACAGACTGGTGACCTGTCCAGGTGACCCTGCCTCTTGCCCAAAACGATAGCTGGAGCAACCAGCAATCCTTCCGACCCCAGTAAGGGACAAGGGTGTAGGAAAATGGATGGTTTTTAAACTATGTCATGAAGAAGAAGTTGCACCGAGCAGTCAAAAAAACGCCTGATCGCCCTCTTCTGGATGAATGATGTAATGATGATTTTTAAACTCCAGATTTGTAATTTAATCAGCAGGAATATATTGATATAATATATTATGATTTTATGAAGCTTTGAATATCTCAGCGGTCTGTTCAGTCCACAATTGAGGAGGAAGTAAAAAGGGAAATCTACAGCTCAGACAGGACAACATGTGATGCATATTGAAAAGTGACAGGAAGAAAGTCGTTGAAAGAAAACATAGATGGGTCTTGTTAAACATCTCGCTAAAGGCCAATGTTGAATAAGTTGATGTGGTCAAACTAGAACAACAATAAGTTTTGAGGAATAATGCAAATCGTTGTGTTTAATGGGAAAATAACAGTGCATCTTCATGAACACAACATCTCAACGGTGGAACATGGTGGTGGCAGCATCATGCTGTATTTCATAGCAGGGATAGCTGGGAATCTAATCAATGAATGGCGCTAAATATTGAACAATTCTGGAAGAACATCCTGGAAAATATTCAAGGACAAGAATCAAAATGATTCGTTCAAATGTTCCAGCTGTTTATTTCGTCTTGGGATTTATTATTTTTTTTTGTTTTGTTACAAAACTGTATTTCAGTCTATATGACTGGTATGCCCAGCTTCATATTACTCAAAATACCAAAACAATAATGGCTGCAAAATAAATGTGACCAGTCTTGTGAGGTGAAGTACTACACACAGATTTTTGTTTGTGTTTCATAAAAATGTAAGTACTATATATTATATTGAAGTACTATTAGTACTACTACTACTACTACCAATAATAATAATAATAATAATAATAGAAACAATAATAATGGAATAAATAGTAATGAAATAGGTGAACTTCATAGCCATTTAGACCATTAGATAATCTATTATTTCATTTAAAACATAAACAGACGCATAACAATGTTTTATTAACGTGACTCCAGTCAAAGGTCGTGCCTTACAAAACCTAAGTGTTGTATCTTTGATCGTAAACCCATCCTTTACTGTCAGTGAGCTACGTCATGACGTCGTGAAACTCAGCGTCCGATCAGGCCACGCCTCGTGCTCACCTGAGTGCAGGAAGATTTGAGGCAAACTTTTACAAGAAACCAAACAGGCAAAGGGAGAAAACGACACCGCGGGGGAAACTTGGAATTTTGCTTATACGAAGAGAAAGACAGAGGAAAGAAACAGGTTTGTTATTCTTATTTGTGTTTTACGCGTTTTTTTAAATTAATTTGTTTAGTTTTTTTGTTTAAAGAAAGAAAAAGTCAGGTTTTGCAAAACAGAAACAGGTGTTTTCTATCGCGGTAGATTAAAGGCTCGTTATCTTAACGACCCTTTAAGAAGTCGCAGGTGTCTTGAAGCGTTTTTTTCCCCAGCTCTTATAAAGTCTAAACTGGACAAAATGATATTCAAAAGATTTTACAATTGTTGTTACTTCATTTTGTACTAGATAATTTCTTTGTACGGTTTTAATCCCGGTACGTTGAACTGGAAAGGTGTTTGCTCAGTGTTTTCGATGCTGTCGGTGGGTTTTGTGAACCCCAGCTGCAGTTCTCGGTGTTGAACAGGGCCTGACAGACAGCTGCAGGCCCAGCTCTGCTTCTCTCCCCTCTTCCTTTCTCTTCTTGCCCTCACCTTACTGGTTCTGCCACATGTACAAGTTTCTACCTGCCTGCCACAGAGTTTCACAATAGTTTCGGCTACATTCCCAAAGTGCTGCGTCTTCCTCTGCCTCCATCCGAATCAGAGTCCGGATCTGATTTAATCAATGTTTCTGGAAACGTCATAAAACGGATTCGGTTGATAAAATACTTTTAATAAAATTGCCTGCTGAAATTTGACTTTAAAACGAAAATTCATCTACTTATCTTTAAAAATAATGTATTAAAAACATGAAATCAGAATTAGATTGGCTCAATACTTTAGGCTCTGGCTAATGGTGTCTCTAAATTGATGTGCAATATAAACTTACTATTAAAACACATTAAAAAATATATAAAATGTACAAGTAGAGTATTGCTGTTTATGTCGATCCTTCTTTCTTTAGGAGTGCCATCGCTGTCAAGTCTGGGTTCTTAGTTAAAATGAAACAGAAACAGCTGATGGACATTATAGTGGGGAGTGAAATCAATGTTGATCTGAAACTTACTGATATTAAATTATTGTAGCCTATTTATTGTGCATTATTTAGTCATTTAGAGTTAGAGTGGTGCAGTTTATAGGACTTTTGCCTTGCAGTATCAGTCCTAAGGTTGAAAAAGGTTATGTATCAGTCTGACTTTGAATCTTTGTTTGGTTAGGTCACTTGTTCTCAAAGCATACCAAGATTTTCTCCACTTATTTTAGTTTTCTCACCTGCTGGTTGACAGCAGCCTCCCTGGTTGCTAGGATGGATGGAGAAGAATATATATATATATATGTATATATATATATATGTATATATATATGTATATATGTATATATATATGTATATATATATGTATATATATATGTATATATATATGTATATATGTATATATATATATATATATATATATATAGATCTGTTCTAGGTAGAATATATATATATATATATACCCTTAGGAATGCTCTACTTTTAATTGTTCTTTTCTACATTTTAAGAGTAGATGAACTGATCCAGAATTTCCTAGCAAATACTGACTTTAATTTGCTTTTTAGTGCTTTTGTTTCTTTGAACCTCACATTTTCAAGTTTATGTTTTTCTTTTATTTTCTTCTTTTTTGCTGTACAAGAGTAACTACAAACATCAAACTACTTCTTTAAAAAGTTGCTGAAAAGCCATTATAGTGGTAATATTCTTTTGAATCCAACAGAAATATCCCACTTTAGATATTCTTTAAATGAGAATCAATTATATGTTCCAAAACATTGATTTTTGTCTCAAAGTACCTGCTGTTTTTTTTGTGTTTGATCAATCAATTGCCTCTCAGAGCCGATCAAGGGGAAATTATCTGATTGATTTGTGCATGTTTACAGTAATTTCAAGGCCAGCTAACCATTGTAAAGGCATGACTAAAGCAGTCCAGGTAGTTGTAAAAACACTTGTTTATTCTGCTGTGAGCGTTCCTTCTGTGAAGTTCAGAAAGTGGAAGCTGAAAAGTCCTGTTCTGTGTAATTACAGCCACTCTGTAAACTTCTGGAGAGTTTGTGGTGGGACGGTGGGTATTTACACAAAGAGGTCTTGCTTTTCCTCATTGCCCACTAAACACAGGCCAATCCCACAGCACTTCATCTCTAATGCTTCAGAAGGTTTTTATTTTATTTGTTTGTTTGCTTTTTTTATGATGATGAATTCAAAAACAAACTGTTGTTGCGATCTGGGTTGGCGTCTAGAGAGTGAGCAGGTAGTTTGCATGTTGGATGTTCAGCAGGAGTGGCTTTATGGCTCAGAATGAAAGAAAACCTCCAATCCTCAGAGTGATTCTGCTGCTGGACAAACCAGGAATAAGCAGTTACATGTCTGGTTTAAGTCAGAGAAATGACTCCTCTTACTTTCTTCACCTCAGATTAATAAGTCGCTTGCTCTTGTGTTTGCCTCCAGCGGTCACACCTAGCCGATCCCAAGCCACGTTCCTGCACCTGCTATGTTGCCAATACACAACCAACACATTGTGTTGTCAAAAACAAAGTGCTTCTGAATACAGAAGTGGCAGGTTGTTCTCTGAACCTTTATTTCCCTCCGTCTGATGTAGGTTAGTGTGGCCTTAAAGAGGCAGGCTGCTGATATAGCAGTACCTCGACGGCACTCCCACGCTCCGGGGCGTGGATAAATGTTAACCACGAAGCAAAGATAACATCAAAGCTCGCTGTTGCCACGGTGCCATTTCCTGGTTCTGAGACACAACAGAGCCACTGTAGGAACCCAGGAAACCCAACTCCAGGCCAGAGGATCTATATTGTAGCAAACAGCCCGTCAATTATTAACAGACCAGTGCTCTCATTCCTCTGTCGTAACCATGGCACCTAGCAGACTGAAACTCGGCCAGCAGCTTGGGATCTGCAGCCGCTGAAAAGTTGACCAGGATGCTCACACAGCGCCGACACTGGGAGCAAGTGGACCTGTTTGGCTTTAGAGAACGAATGACCAAAGATCCGCCTGGCCGACGCGTATGGATTATTTGATGGAAGAGATTTTTAGTGTCTAACTTTTAATTTCTGCCCTGTTGAGTGTCTTTGCATCCTGGTATCAGTTACCAGGTTCTCCTCTGACCGGCACAAAAGTGGGATTAATTACGTAGAAGAGAGACGACCGCAACGGTGCTTTCATCATGAAACTGACACAGCGATTCAAACTGCTGAAGCATTTTGGGTCGGTACCCCCGGAGCCGCCGCCGCTGCTGGAGGTGCCTGTAAGTGAATGGATCGCTCCAAATGTAATGCTTTTGTTAGAAACACAATATCTGATCAGATCAGTTTGTGGTCGAGAAACAAAATGGGGATCTAAAACTAAACAAAGTATCTGCCAGACTACTAAAGTGCAGCTATTTATTTATTTTTAGGGTAAATGTTTTACCCTAAAAAACTATTTTAAGCAGATAAAACGGTTAGTGTTAGTTAAAATTCAAACAGTTGTAATAAACTGTCATTAACATTTGTACATCCATACACAAACTTGAAAAAAGTAAATAATAACTGCTTTGACTGCTGTGTTTTTTCCAAACTTTACAAATTCAAATGCATGGGAGGAATTGCTCTCTACATTTGCATTCTAAGCAAGCTGCACCCACAGCGACGCCGCAGAGCTTCGCAACCAAAACCCATGAAGCCGTTGTGATTAAATATCAGTTTAAATGCTGAAACCCAAATATGAGAATGTGACACAATTGTTACCAGACTGAAAATGTATAAATCATCTGAATTTATTAAGCTCTCAGCTATTTACAGACCAATGAATGCAGGGGAAAACCTCCACAACAAACTGCATGAAATTGTAAACTAAAAACTTGATATTGTTTTAAAACTTTCAGTTTTCAATTGCATTTTTGTTTCTATAACCCTTTAGATTGGTAATATAATGCAAGTTAAGCCCTCTCCAAGAAAACAAAACTAATTTTTTAAAGAACACTTCACACTGGAATAGGACGATAAATTAAATATTCAAAATAAAACATGACAACCAGAAATAATCGATTAAATGGAAATAAAAATCACACAGAACAGAAACCATAAATCAAATGGATTATGTAAACAAAACAGACTGGAAAGGATCAAGCTCATTTTAATTTATTATGCAATTAATTACTTGATTGCAACAGAGTTGAACATTATCTTAATTTTATTTTTAAAAATACGTATTTCTATTACTACAAACAAATGTACTTAATAGTACAGTTATTGTTAAATAACGAGAGAATAGTAACAAAATAACATGGATGTTGACTATCCCTCTTTTTGTGATTGGAAACATTGCCAAAAACAACTTTGTCTTCTAGCATATAAATATAAAATCCTTCTTTCAGCCAGCTGACTATCAGTCCGCAGCAATAGGTAGGAAAGGAGGAAATATAGTGAAAGCTCTTATTTCAAGGCAATAAGGTAGAAATCTTTAGCAGTTTGGAAACCAGAACTCTTTTTTTTTTTTTTTAAATGGCACCTGAACACTGGTAACCAGCTCATGATGAAGTTTTAATTGTTATTCCTCTCAGTTGTACAACTACTGAAGTCCTCCTCAGTATTAATGCTCTGGTTACAGCAGCCGTCTCGATGAAGGTTGTTTCACTGCAGCACCGCTCCACCTTAAATCTGCCTAAAAAGCTCCACAGAGACCTAGAGAGTGGACAAAGGCTCAAGGGGGAGGAGCGCTCTCCAGGTGAGGTCTCTGAAATGCTTCCTCGTTCGCTTGCTGGGAGAGGCAGAGAACCACCGCAGCTGGTCATATTACAGATAATTTCAGCGGGAGGATCAGGTTTCTGCTTGACTGCAGACTCCATCCATACTGAGTGAATCTGAGGGAAAGGCTCTGCGGCCGGGCGGCTGTAGTCCCGGTCGTCCTCATTGTGCAGCAGATGGGACATGAAGAGTGAGCTGCTTCTTGAGAGCATTGGGCCGCAGGTGTTTGGTTCAGGTTAGGAGCCCCAGTGGAAAATGGAAGTAAGGTTTAAGGATCACATGGTGAGTGGAGAAGGTGGAAAACAAACACTTTGTTTCCCTCATATGATGTAATATTAGAAGGGCTTCTAAAAGATGGTATTAAACGTGAATAGAAAATGTTTGATTCATTAGCCAATGTGGGAAAGTTACTTTTTCAATAGTTTTCTATTTTTGTAATGAGAATCTGTTGCATTATTGTTGAAATTTTAGATTTATGTGTTTTGCTAATTTTACTCCTATTGCAGGGACATGTTTGATTTGTCCTGCTCCTGTAGTTTTTATATTTCAAATAACTTCTTTGGATTTCTGACAGACAAACCATATTTAGCTTATTGATCAAGTGGTTTTGTCCACTTTAAGCAGAGGACAGTGATAAAACACACCCTGGAATTAAACTTCGGTGGTTCTGCTGTAAATGTAGGTCTGCTCAGCAGTCGCCTTGGCCTCCTTTCCATTCCGCTCTCTAGGAGATTTATGCTCTTGTTTGCTCTTTGCTCCTTCGCTGACTTTTACAGAGGGTCATTCCTGATTCATTTTCCAAGGTACTTTTTCTTAGGGATGGGCTGAACGAGGCGTTCTGTGACTCTCTGGAGGAACATTTTGACCTTTAACGAGCTTCAGGAGAATGCAGCTAATGAACTAAGATAAAACTGCAGAATCAAGCTGTATCGCGGTCGGGTTGTTTTCAGACAGTAGCCTGGCATGAAACCAGGTCACAGCCAGCTTTTATTTAGACGAATTTCACAGCTGATGATTAACTTAGTCAAACAGTCGGCCACCTGTCCAAAGGTCAAATGCTGCTGATCCTGCAACGTTTGGTAATTATCATAAGCATGGCCTCTGGACAGGTGAGTACACCTTATTTATGCAGCACCTTTCACAGGAATAAATCCCCAAATTGCTTCACTTTGACATAAAAATGTTTGACACCTAAAGTCCAATTATATGTAGGAAGATATTGAGCACATTTGAATATAAACAGATTTTGGCCTGTAGTTGAGTGTGGCTTGCTTTTTATTTTCTCCTAAATGTTTCAAACCTGTTTTTGACTCTCAGCGACGGCGAGTATCTTGCTTTACCTGTTCTTATGTAATAAGCATCTTCCTCCTTTACATGGGGAAAAATCAGCTCATGCTCAGCTCCTGCCTTGCTTGGCCTGCGTGTGGAAAATGTAAATCGTGAGGCATTTCACCTCGTTTGTCCAGGAAGTTTAAGTCCAGCGGCAGCTTTCCAACAAAAGCAATTCTTCAAATTAAAGAAAACGCTGGTGCAACAGTGAAACAATGCCTGTTTGTTTGTTTGTTTGTCATGTTATGTTTTCTACTAAATTGATCTGATAAAATTGTTAACAGGCATGTCTTGATTCTGACGTAAAATAAACTCTAATACTTTGCAATTGAGCTGCACAATATGTTGCAATTTATCATCGCTACGCACAAAAAGCATATTGCATTGAACTGCCTACAACCAAACAAGTGCTTGCAAATTATTTGTGTAACAAAAATTGAGACTCTGTGGTTGTGACATATAACCTAAAATTCGTTAAACTTGTAGCAAGATGATGAAGTGATTAAGAAACTAAGTTGTTTTAATTCCTAAATGGAAGATGAAACAAATTTTTCAATAAAACTTTGTTGCTGAGATGGAAATTTTTTTTTTCTGTAATTTGGATTATTATCTAGGTTCTGCTAGCAAAATCACAGGAGCAGTTTTTAAATACTTAAGTTATTTCAAGACATATTGATATTTGCTATATTAGCCAATATTATGTTGTTTTCCTAGTGCAGTGCATCCCTGTCACAGAGGCTCAAGTGTTTTAAAAGTAATGAAACACTTGCATAAACTCCGTTTCATTTAGCTGGAGAGGAGATCAAATATTATTCTACGGTGACTGTTTACATAGTGAGACACAGAAATATGCTGCGTTACTGAGACGTAGTGAAACTGTAAATGAATCATCACCAAGCCGATTGCATAAGTTTCAGCAATCAATTTTTAGCTACGATTGCCAAACTTTCTTATCTTTTGGTTAAAATGGATATTAAATCGTCAGACTTTTTGTAAATTTACTTTACATCAGTAAAGTCAAGACTCAGAGATCAGGACGGCAGTTTCATTTTTTATGTTCTTTTATGAAAGGCTTGTGTCTCACCTGTTGTCCAGTTGTGCACTCAGACATGAGCACAGCAGGTAACTCTTCTTCCTAACCGGTCAGGCAGGATTGAAACAGGTGTGAGCACGTTCATATCGGGTTGAGGCGAACAAACAGCCTTTCTGTTCAGAAGATCGACTGTCCGCCGTGTAAGATCCAGCTTTACACGGCTGCATTAACTAATCATGTTTTCATTTTGCATAATTGTAACGATATTGAGCTAAAATCAGAAAGTTATTAATGTGATCTTTCTTATGTGTGTGTGTGTTATTTTTGCCTTTGCAGAAACCAGGCATGGAAGAATTAACAATATGGGAGCAACACACGATAACACTAAACAAAGTAAGCGCCTGTTTTTGTCAACCTGATTATGTCGAATCTTTGATGAATGAGAGGAAGAATATTAATGAGTATGAAAAATGTTTCGCTGCTGTGCTTTCATACTGTTTGGTCTTTGGCTACTTCCGTGAAAACAAGCAGGCTGGGTGTTGTTTCGGTGTTTGTCGAGGTCGTTGCGAGTAACTCGGGGTCTAAGGTGGGCCGTGCTTCAGTCATTTAACATCCCAGCAGGAATTCAGAGCGACACACCCTGCTGCTCCCCGCAGCACCAACTGGCTCGTCACCAACCTGGCGCTGGAATGTGCTCCTTCTCTCTATCTCTACGCTCAATCACCCACTTATCCTGCATTTTTGCCCTCTCATTTTGCTGCATTCCTTCTCTGCCTTTAATGTGCTTTGTGTAATTTTCTCCTTATCTCAGTCCTTCCTCTTTATTTCTCCATGGCAGGACCAAAAGGTGGGTTTTGGTTTTGCTCTATCAGGAGGGAAGGACAAGACTCACCCGGGCATGGGAGACACAGCTGTGGTGGTATCGGATGTCCTGCCTAATGGACCGGCCATGGGACACCTCTTGTAGGTTTCTCCTTTAGATACAACAAATACTTTTGCATGAAATAAAGAAGTCAACCTACAGAAACGGGCTCTTATATGTGGCTGCTTGTGCTTTTATTTTGTAGCGCCCAAGACCAAATTGTCATGGTCAATGGAGTTTCGATGGAAAACGTTCACTCCAACTACACCATTCAGGTCCTCAAGACATGTGGCAAGAAGGCAAACATTGTGAGTATTTGCACAGGCAAAAAATAAAACGGCTACACGGCCAGTCAAGTTGAGCAAATTTTGCCGGATGATAAATTGTCCCAGAACTTATTACGATAAACGGTAATGTTGTCGTTTTGAGAACATTTTCAAATAATACAATGCTAATAATGGCACAATAATGCAAGAGCACGTTGTCGAAGATCAATAAACACTGGAACGGGAAGACTTTTGAAATATCCAAAATAAACAAATAAAATGAGTTGTGAAGTCTCTGTAACAATATTATATTTCAATAACGGGATAGTTGAGCCCAAAGCGCCAGACTGGCAACTTTCATCATTCAGTTTTTGGTAAAAAGAGAAAGTAGAAAAAATGATAAATCAAGCAAAGGAAAATTATTGAGTTTCTTTTATCATGTGGTTAATTGATTTATTGTATATGGCAACAGGCCTAACAGCTACTGTGCTGAGTAAAAGCATTCACAGCCCTTGAACCATATCACATTATGTCGCACTATAACCACAATCCTCAGTTTATCTTAAGATCTTAAGTGATTAAAATGTACAGAGTAGCGCAGAAACTTAAAACATAGTTTCATACCTCCAAATAAAATTCTACACGAGTAATTTAAAGCCAATATAAAATCCACTGCAGAACACTGCAGTGAATAATTAGCATCACAAAGGTCAGAGAGGAAGCAGAGTTGAGTTATAAAATAATACCTATAACTGTGGTTCTACTGTGACAAAATGTTAATGACCTGCCGACGCTCACAAGTCGACCTTCCCTTTAAATCTCCGACCTTTCTGTCCTGCAGACAATAAAACGGCCTCGAAAGATGCAGATCCCAGCCACGACCAGGCCGACGAGGGCCGCCTCTCAGTCCAACCTCCTGGATCCAGACCCGCCGAGACGAACGCGCCGCTTCTCAGACGGCAGCGACAACAGGGATGGCGGACGCTACAACGCTCGCCACAGCCCCTCGCCTCAGCGCAACGGGCACTCAGGAACGCTGCCACTGATGTCCGGCTACAAGAAGCTGCCGCAGAACCATGCTCCAGACAAACCCATCAGAACCACGCTGGTTAAAAAGAGACCCACAGATGGTAGGAGCCTGGTTGGAAATGCAAATACAGGTTGTTTTAGTACCAAAATAATCTTGTTTTTAAATCGCTAAATCCTGTTTTGCAGAGTATGGACTGAAGCTGGGAAGTCAGATATTTATAAAGCACATGACGGACAGCGGCCTGGCCTCCAAGGAAGGCACACTGCAAGAAGGAGACCTAATACTGAAGGTGAAGTTTCCTGAATGCTCCAGGCTTTTACTCCATGCAGGCTGGTTGGAAAAGCATGAAAACGTTTTCTGCCTATTATGAAAGAAGGAATCTAACCAGTGTTTTCTACTAATAGATCAACGGCATGACGACGGAGAACCTTTCCCTCCTGGAGACCAAGCACCTGGTGGAGAAGAGCAGGGGCAAGCTGACCATGACAGTCCTCAGGGACGACCGCAAGTTCCTGGTCACCATCCCGGAGGTGGACGACAGCCCGCGAAACAGCGGGGACGAGCTGCGCAAGGGCAGTAGCTCCGAGCTGGAGGGTAAGATTTACCCAGAGTCTGAAAGAGCTTGGGCTCAACATCTCTGCTTGTTGAGCCCAAGCAGAGATGGGCTCAACATCTCTGCATGCAGCTTGTCTGCAGATTAATCAGACCTGCTTTCTGTGACCAATCAGACATTTCAGACATTGAGGAGGACATCGCCCCTCGTCGGATATCGCGTCAACACACCCGAGAGAAACGAACGCGCAGGTACAGATCCATACCATTTTTTTGATTTTCTTTCATTCGTTAGTTCTGATTTTTAAGTTGTGTTAAATATGTCTGACCCAGAACGAGAGCTGAGCCGCCGCCCCGAGCCAAGTCCAGGGATTCATCCCCTGTTCGCTCCACACTGACCCGGCCTCCTCCGAAAACCTACGCCCCTCGCCGAGGTACGTCCTCCAGAAAATAAATACGCATTTCATTGCTGCAATAAAAATGATTGTCTGAAAAACAGCTTTAGACCTAAATGAGTTGAGCTGCATTTTTAGTACCACCAACTAAACAAATGACATGCAGGCAGTCAGATAAAATGCATTTATTGTTATTGTTGTTTCTAATTGTAAAGAATTTTCTCGTCAGCTCCATCTGATTCGGAATCGGACCGCAGCGCTTCTCCTCCTGCCAGGAGAGAGATTCCAGTAATGAAGGACTCCAGCAAATACAAGTCAGTTCATTTACGTTAAAAATTATTTCAAGAGTCTTCTGACGTGTGCTTTGGCGTAGTGAAGACATTCACCGACATCTTTTCTTGATGGCTTGATTTTAAGTTCCTTTTTGATCCCATGCCATTTAGTTATTTCAAATATATTTCTAATATTTTAGCTTTCTCTACAAGCCGATTCATAATTGTGCCATTACTCTTCTGCATTCATTTGAAAACTTTCTAATAATCATATTTTAGTAGGTTAGTTTAAAAAGTGTGCATCCTTATTAGCTCACTGTACAGTAAAATTATCAAGATACTTTGAAGACTTTAATGATGTTTTTTCTCTCCTTGCAGACCTCTTCCAGGATTGGCCTCCATCCCAAACCCACGATCTTCTCCTGTGCAGAACTGGACCTTAACCCGTCCCACCTCCTCCCCCTCAAAGCCACGCAAGCCGGTGTCTGAGTCCGACTCCGACCGCAGCGCCTCCCCACCTCCACGCAGAGAGAGCCCAGGTCCAGACGCCAGATACAAGTACGGACTGCATTTTAATTCTCTAACAGATTTTGCATCCTCTGGTTGCTAAAATATTTACCAAATCAAATGGTGAACATCAGGAAATGGTTGACTCTTTAATTTTTTTTAATTAATAAATTATTCCCATCTCCTCTGCATTGTTTCTGCAGATCTCTTTCAGATCTTCCCCATATTAGTCTGAAATCCTCCCCCATCAATGTTCGCCAAGAGCCACCAAGAAGAGTCAACTCCCCTGTGAGGATCCCACCCCCAGGTCTGTGTAAACACACACAAAATAATCCAGCTTCCTTGTGTACCCTCAACAACTCCCTGACAATATTTACTGCAGGTTTAAGTGCTTAAAATAAAGTGTAAAAAGAGATGGCCAAGTACACAAGTGCTCAACACCTCTATGAATGTTTTGCTAGTTCCTTTAAAACGTTCACATTAACTTTAAAGGCTTAGTTCCCTAGCTATTGGTACAAAATGAAAGCAATGTAATTAGAATAATAATTTACAAATCTCATGGGAAGTTCATGCTTTTGCAGAGCTCTGTGACGCTGCTTTTAGTTTGCATTGTAATAAGAGTCGTTCTGCTTGTTTCCAGATTCTGATTCTGAGTCGGACAGCACGCCGGCGCCTCCTCAGAGGCAGAGCACTTCCTACAGCCAGGACTCCATCAGCAGATACAGGTACAGATGATGGTCCTCCAAAACCCATACCTGAAACTCTGCAAGAGTTCACCAAGCGGACTGGCCAGACTTCACGGCTCTCCCACTGTTACCTTTAGCTAATCACAAACTTTCGTTTGATTTTTAACTATTCTCTCTGTTTTTGTGGATTTTTTTTTTTTCAGTTTTTGGTGTGTGTTTATTCTTTTGCTTATTCTGGACCAGTTTTTTTTTTTTTTTTTTTTGCTTGATTTATTTTTCGACTGTGTATCACCTGTGTTTACAGTTTGTGTTAACTAATAATGAAATGAATAAAAGTGGCTTTTACAGAACATGTATGTGGCTGTATTGATCAAAGTATTTATCAATGAAGCAGCGCTGATTTAATCAGACGCCAATAAACTGATCGTTCATCAGTTCCTGAAAATCTGCATGTGTTTCAAAGCATGATTCTTAAAATGAGGTTAGTTCAGATATTTACTGGCCCAGAGGCTTTACCTACCACATGATAAAAATGGATCGTTTTGATTGGTCACAATGCAGTTGACCTTCACACAGAGAGCTCACCTCAGAGGTTATAAGGTGAATATTTACCATTTAAGTCTCAGATTATCATCAATATAGCCACAGGTTCCCCCCTCGTCAAACATAACTGAGATTTGTTGTCTTCCTCCTCCCTCACTCCCACCTCCCTCTTTTTTTTTCTGTCTCTTCTAGGACCCTGCCGGAGGTTTCTCTGCAGCCTCCCGTCGAGCCGCCTAGATGGAGCAAAACCAGCGAATTGCCAAAGAAAGGTCTGCATGAAAAACCTTCTCGGTTTTCTTCTATTTTTTTATTTTTTATTTTACAGGTTGCATTCAGCAGCTTTAGAACCATATTTCATATATTCACCGACTTTTACAGCTGTCTTGGACGCCGAGTCAGCGCCCAGTGATGCATCCGCGCCCCGAAAGGACTCCTCAGGGGGCAGAAACTCAAACGCAGCCAGAGGGAAACGCAGGTGAGATGCATTTTACACTCTCAGGTGTAAAGCTTCATCTGCTTTCTACAACACTGGCTTCCTGTACCAAGAAGCTTTCATAAGTTGGCACTTTTGTATAAACATAACCTTCCAAAACAATTAACTTGAGAGTTCCTTGAAGAAACTAAATTTAACCTTAGCTGTTGACAGTAAACCTGAGCAGGTGGACAGTCGGGTCATAAAAATCCCAACACACTTTATAGGCTTATAGATATCTGCAAAGGTATCGATACCTGTTGGACTTATTTATGTTTTCTAATAGAAAGATTTAAAAATTCCTAATAGTAATATTGTATTATTAAATTGAATTATTTATAAAAATGGCTTGAAAAATCTGCCACTAAAGATTCTAGTGAAATTGTTCAGAAAATTGTTGCTTCAGGTGTTTTTTTGTCTTTCTAATATTTAGTCTTACATTTTAGATTTTCAGCTTAAAACACCATTGCAGATTCTTATTTGCTAATTTATTAAGTAAAACTACTAACACAGAAGCATTAGGAGCATTTAATTTAATACAAAACAGAAAAGAGCGTTTTGTCTATTTGTTTTAGACAAACTCGTCACTCTTTCTTTCTTTTTTTTATTGTTATTGAAGACACTCTGCACACACTGCTGCACATGACATGACTTCCTGTTCAGATTGCACCACATTACATTTCAGCTGCTGAGAATCCAAAATGCACCAGGATTACGTCACGCCATCGTCCAAGCAACAAATTGTCCCTTTTCTAAACTAGTCCGTGTTGTTAAATATAACTGTCAACGCATATTTATTAGCAATATCTTAATTTTTCTGACATAAAGCACAGTGCATAAGATCTACATATCTGACATAATGATACTCCAGCTGATCTGTATTTATAATCTTCTGTTTCTGTCCAGTCTTCAGAAGCTGAAGACTAAATAATATTTTAAGCAGAAAACCACTCATTTCTTTTTCATAGTTATTATGAAGCAAATAAGTTTCTTTTTGACATTTTGTTTCTTAGAGTCCTGTCTAAGAAAGCAACTTCACTTGCCTCAAGGAGGGAGCCTTCACGTCGAGTCAAATCCCCCGCCAGGCCGCCTCCCGATGGTGCGTTTACTGCTTCGTGTTGAGTCGTTTTTTAGCAATGCAAACCGTGAAAGCAGAGTCGCTGACCGAAGCCTTTTTGTTTCTCGTTCAGAGTCCTCTGAGTCAGATGAGCTTTCACATCTCAGGAGGTCTGGCAGCTCTGAGCGAGAGCAGGACCACTGCCGGTAACACACAAATACCTGAACAAATTAAACCAAAACTGGATTGATTTTTGTTTTTTTTTAATCAATTATAATGACCTGAAAGATGTCATCACTTTTTAAATAAGTTGGCTATTAATGTTCTTCACTGATTTTTATTTGTCTTGATATTCTAGTTACTTTGACACATTTTTAAATGGGTTTTTACACTTTAAAATACTTTAAAATAATATAACACAGCAATATATTAACTAACTTGGTAAGAAAGGTGGCTTTGAACAGACCTGGATTAAATCCGTTTCTGTTCATTTAAACTTGTCAGAATTTTACAGTAAAATAAAATAATTCAAAGTTGGATGTAAATTTAACTTTTATTACATAAAAGTTATTATATAGTAATAAATAATAATTTATTATTATTATAATAGGTTCTCAGTTCAATTAATAATAGGTTCTCAGTTCAATTAAATCAAATCACTCCATTCCTTTAATTTGCACTCGTCTGAATGTAAGTTGGACTGAAATTTAAAAAAGGTTATAATATTTTTACCAAAAATTATTTATTTTTTTTTCAACAAATAAGCCACATTTTTTTCTTATTTTTTTTCTGTATCTATTAAAAAGCAAAACAAAAATGGACCTCTCTTTCAAATCTCGTTAGGATGCCGATTTAGTTTTAATTTTTTTATTTTGCTGTTCTCTTAATCTTTTTTCTTTCAAATTGAATCTATCTTCTCTGAAGTTCTTTGAGATTTAATTAATCTTGTTTTCTCCATCAAATTAAGATTAGACTGTATGACATGTTTGTTTGAACCAAATGAAAAAACTGCAGGAGTGAGACGGGGAAATAAAGCTTTGTTTTTCTACTCTGCAGTGTTCCTCGTGCTGCAAACGGAGGCGGCACCGTCCCGACTGGGATCTCAGTGAATGACCCTCAGCTCTACTGTAAGCCTCAGGATAAGAAAATTTAACATTTACATTTATTAAAATTCTTAAATTGTTTCTTATTGTATAATTCCATCCATGAAATTAGCTGAACAGGTTTTGATTTCTCTTGCAGCCAAACCTGCAGAAGAGCCTCTCTATTTTCTACCTCCTGACTCCTACCCATCATCTAATCCAGGGTGAGAAATATTTTTTTGAACAAGATTCATCTGTATTTAAACTTTGTAAAAATAATTCTAGAGATCTGATGTGTTTGTCATCTCATTTTTTTTTTTTGTTTTCCGTAGGTACAGCTCTGATGTTAACACACTGACGTTTGTTAAAGAGCGCAGTTTGGGCATCAGGCTGGTGGGAGGAAACGACGTTGGGATCTTTGTGGGCGGAGTTCAGGAAAACAGCCTAGCATCGGAGCATGGAATGATGGAGGGAGACCAGATCCTCAGGGTAATCTGAGCTGCTTGCGTTTTTATTTACTTTATTGGATTGAATGATGAGGTCAAAATAAAGTGCAAATATAAACCAACTTAAAAAACTGTTTATAAAGAAGCTTTTTGGGAAATATGTTTTATGAGTATTTCAAAGACCATAAATACTATTGATGATGTAAAAAGTGTTTAAATAAATTTTACATCTAGAGATGAGAATGTGATAAAGTGGAAATAATTTATGTTTATCTGGTATTTAGACATTTAACTGATGAATATGAAAGGGGCAGGAAATCATAAGCTCTTATATCTTCTACTGTCTTTTTCAAACAGATAATATAAAGCTGCATGATAATTTTGTTTTAATTTTTTCCCCTTCTTTCTTGCCCTCATTTTTGTCTGTTCAAAATAAGTTATTTATAGGTAAATAAATAAATTTGATGATTTATTCGACATTGAAACTGAATCAAACCTTTGTTTAATTTCAGGCAAATAATGTTGAATTTGCCCATTTCACGCGAGAGGAAGCCGCCAACTTCCTCCTCAATCTCCCAGCCGGAGGGCAGGTGGAGCTGTGCACTCAGAAAAAGATGGACAGTAAGTGCGGAGCACAGCTTAACCATGGCATAATTTACTTTTAGTGCTCGTCAGTCCTCACTTCTACTCCCATCTTCAGTTTACAAGAAGATAATCAAGTCCAACCTGGGGGATAACTTCTACGTCCGGACGCACTTTGACCACGAGGCAGATGACCCCAAGGGCCTGAGCTTCACCAGAGGAGAGGTGTTCAGGGTCGTGGACACGATGTTCAATGGGAAGATTGGCAAGTGGCTAGCTGTCCGCATGGGGAACGACCTGCATGAGATGGATAAAGGAATCATCCCCAACCAGGAGCGGTGAGGAAACGGGAGAGACTTTTTATTCCTGCTTAGGCTCTTTGATATGCAGCCACATTACAACCTCAAACTTTATTTTATTTGGAATTTATGTGATAAACCAACACAAGTAAAGCATTCTTAAAAGACATATATTTTTTTCCAAATAAAATGTTGAAAAGTGTGGCGTGAAATTTCAATCAACCACAATTTTTTGCTATTACCACAGATTCTGTTGGAGTTAGGTATTGACTTTGACTAGGCCATTTAAACACATGGCCAGCTGGGTCAAACTCATTTTCATGAACATTATTAAAAGTGAGATATTTAAGTTCACAGCTGATATTTTAAAGTTCTCCCACCTGAGCTGTGGTTCTCTGAAGCTCCTCCAGAGTTACATTCAGTCTCTTTGCAGCTGTTCTGATTACAGTTCTCTGTAATCAGTTCAGGTGCATGGCCATATTTTGGTCTTTCCAATGCTTTTCCCAGCTCCAAGTCATATTTTTCTTTCACTCAATGATGTACTATTGTCACATAAAGTTTTTATTGAACACATTGAAGCTGGAGGGTGTAACGTGTCAAAATGCGAAGACCGATTTGAATAAATGCCCTGATTAAAATTTTTTTCCAACAATCGCCTCCCGCAGGGCAGAGAAGCTGGCCGCCATTGAACGAATGCAGCGGCCCACTGGAGAAAGGCAGGGAACCGGCCCGAGAGCGGAGTTCTGGAAACTGCGAGGACTTCGTGGAAACAAGAAGAACGAAAAGAACAACAGACGGACTCGGGAAGACCTGCTGCAGCTCACTATTCAGGGCAAATTCCCGGCCTACGAGAGGGTCCTGCTCAGGGAAGGTGGGCTCGGGTCTCTCACACAAACACACGGACACTGTTAGTTCAGAAAGTCACATTCAGTTCAGTTTTAAAGCAGCTGATTGTTTTTTTACCAGCTAATTTCAAACGACCAATTGTCATCCTGGGACCCCTGAATGACATCGCCATGGAGAAGCTGGTCCATGAGATGCCTGATGACTATGAGGTGGCAGGTTAGTTTCTGCTCATTGCTTGACCATGAATAATAGAAAAGCTTTGCACTTATTGGGGCTTGCTCCTGATTATGATATGTGTTGAACTTTATTCACAGAGATGGTTCCGCGGGGCGGCGGCGCAGACAGTAGCTCCACAGTTATTAAACTGGACACTGTTAGGAGAATAGCAGAGAAGGTGAGAAGAAACTCTACAAATTCAACTTTAAGTGTTTTACTTCTGAACAATAGAGACGTTTTGTTCCCTGTGTCATCTTCTGAGTTATTTGTGTCTTCTTTCAGGACAAGCACCCCCTGCTGGACATCACTCCCACTGCAGTGGAGCGGCTGAACTACATCCAGTACCACCCGATGGTGTTGTTCTTAGACCCCCACAGCCGCAAAGACGTCAAGACCATGAGGCACAAGTACAATCCCGACTCCAACAAGAGCTCCAGACGCCTCTACTCCCAGGCCGTCAAGATGAGGAAACACGCCAAGCACCTGTTCGCAGGTATGCCTCATGTTAGACGGTTAAATACAAGATGCATTAGTAGGGACAGCAATGTTCACGGTCTTTCTCCTTCAGCTTGGATAGACCTGCAGCCCGGTTCCCACAAGTGGTACGACTCTCTGAAGGAGAGCATCCGGCACCAGCAATCCAAACCTGTCTGGGTGTCAGAGGTCACGGTATGTCGCGCTGCTCTTCCTCTCCACAACCCTTACACAAGTAAACTCTGGAATATTTTGATTTCAGTTAAAAACTTGCAACTAAGAATTAGAACCAGGAAACTGGCTACCAGCATGAGATAATACAGAGGTTGTTAAATGTTGTGACTGTGTGTTGTCAACTTTTCTGATGCTATTCCTGTGATTTTCAATAAATAAAAGCTTGCATTTACATTGGGATAATTTTTATTTTAATAGCAGACAACCCAAAAATGAAGGAGAGTAGGACTATAACTTTGTAATAAATTCCAATATTTAATGATTGTTTGGTTAAAGACCGGAGGTGGATTCATTACCCCACATTTTACTCAAGAGTGAAGGATATTTCATAAACAGGCTACTTAAGTACAGAGTAACTGATCCTAACATCTCATTTAATATTTTTAAAAGCCATTTTCAGATTGCTTTTAGGCTGAAGCGGCTCAAAATATGGTGAAAGGCAAGTGTAAAGAATATGTAAACAACTTTGTTACAATTTAAATAAAAATGATCCGAACCAATGTGCTGCAACCAAACTTGATCTTCATGAAAAATCCAAATCTCTCTTTGACTTAGATTTTTTGGACTTTCATCTCCTTTTTTGTACAAAATGTGATGCTATGGAGTAATCCATGCTGTTGTTCTTATGCCTTTAAACTCTTTCTGAATGGTGTCTGTCCTACATTAATGGCAAAGCCAGTTTGATCGCCGTCACAGTTTGCATGCGATGTGTTCACATCCTGACGTTTGCTCATGCTGACCACATCTTCTCTGTGGTTACACATACTTGTGTGTTCAAGGCGTTTCTCAATCCAGGTTGTTTGTTTTGAAGAAGGAAAATGGCTTCATACGACTTTAATTTTCAGAAATGATGCCTGTCGAAAAGTTTAGAAAAAAAAAAAGGTCAGATCTTAAACTGACTGAAGTGAGGCACCAGTTTAAGAATGTGGTGAATTTGTTTTGTTTTTCCATCAAATACTCAAAATTATCTCTATTCTTACGGTCAAGTACATGTAAAAAGGTGAATTTTATAACCTGCATGGTGCGCAGTTTGAATAATACTCTACAGATTTAGTTAGGGGGCGCTGTGGTGCAATTTTAAAGTTCATTATATTCAGCTTAATTTGTCTAAAACCTCTCCACTCATGTTCTCTTCTGTCCAGCTGGAGAGTGGAGGGGAGCAGGACTTGGACGCTTTGGACCCGACCCAGATGGACTACCTGAGCGCTGCCAGCGATTTGGAGGACACCGACGGAGAGGCAATCACCGACGGAGAGGCCATCACCGACAACGACGACCTGGAGGAGGCCTATCCAGGTCAGGAAGCCACCAGGTTCCCACAAAGCTCCAGGGGACCCGGAGCTGCTCTGGCCCGATCGTCCGAGCCCGCCTTAGAGTACGACACTCCGGCTGCTGATGAAGAGCCTGGTGACTACGGCTATTCGGACAGAGAAGTCCCGCCGTTGCTGCATGTGCCGGAGCCCCGGCTGGCCCGCCAGGATGACTACAGCCTGCCCCCGAGCCCTGGCGGGCTGGAAGAGCCGTCTCAACGCAGCTTTACAGACTCTGACTTTGATGGTATCGATGTAGACGAACCCAACACTCCCTCAGACGGACCTCCAGACTTTGTAGCCCCCGATCCGACAAATCGACGATCGGTACGTGAGCCATCGTACGCCGAGGAGCAGTCAGAGAGTTTCCAGCCTGCCCCTCTGTCGGCCATCGAGGAGAGACTAGAGCAGGTTTGTCCAAGCAGAAACCTGAGTTTTATTTATTGAAGTCGATAATCTGTGGTGGTTGAGAATTGTTCTGGTAATGTCACAATATTTGAGAAACCGTTTAACCGTCCTTCTTACTGGCATTAAGCATGGAATGAAAATAACTTAGGATTTTAATTCTGCACATTTTGGACTCGTTGATTAAAAATCAGTTTACAACTTTAGTGAGGTTTCCATTTAGTTTGGGCCTTTTTTGGTTTACTTGAACTTACATTTTTCTATAGAATGGTACAATTAGACAAAATATGGCTTCAGTGAAACTTAAAAGAACAAAATCCACAAATTTGAATTTATCCTGGATTTTGTCTAATCCACACAGGATGAAAATTAAAAAACCTAGGCTCAAATATATACATACACCCCACTAATATTTGGAAATTGTAGCTTTGAATGAGATTCTGGCACAATAGTGGCTGAATATTGAACCCAAGAAAAGTGTTGCCATTTTCCTGGCTACAGAAAGACTTTTTTGATGAATCCTCAGAGTTCACAGATTAAAATGTTTTTGTGTTCACCTGCCTACCATTTAAAAAAAAAAAAACAGGCAAGGAAGACAAAGAATCCTCCTGAGTGTTTTGCTGTATTTTCATAATTTCAACAAAGCAAACTTTTATAGTGAGGAGTTTTAAATGTTTCTCCCTCTCTGCTCCAGACGCGTGCTGCAGAACCACAGACCCAGCCTGAGGAAAAGAAAGGCCCCTCGTACATCGTGTAAGTCCCGGCTACCTCTTTGTGGGACTCTTTGATTAAAACGAAACTGATCCTCTCTGACGCTTCACCGTTCTGCCCGTCACCTCCGCAGGTTGGCCCATCACCACCAAGCAGTCCAGTACAGACGCACACAGATCCAAGGCAGCGACAGCTCCGACGAGGACGAGTTTGACGACGATGAGGAAGAGACCGACGATATTGAATGGGGTCCGGCAACTGAACTCTAGAAACTCAGGACTAAAGCTGCCGACAGCTAATTCAGGACGGACGATAACTATTTCACTCCTTTAAGTCGTTGTTTTCTTAGATTGTCAAAGTTTTTCTAAGGAGGGCGATGTTGTTCAGTGTCTGACAAATTACAAAACACAAGAAAAATGTCCAACTGAACACATTTTAGATCAAAGTGCCTGGTTTTTCTTTTCATTTTTATATTTATTATGTTTTTAAAATACTTAAAGCAACTCAGCCTGTTTTAACTGCTGTAATGCACAAATTCTAGTGTTATTAGAAATCATTAAGCGAAGCGATGTTAACCCTACGCTACCCTTCAGACCAATTAAGAAACCAGTTTTTAAACCTTTTCTACAATAAACAGTTTTTTCTAATTTCAGAATGAGTTTATGATGTCTTTTAAGTGCAAGACGCAACCATGATGTCCACACTGCATTTTGTACTAAAGACAAATATGTGACAAAAAAAACTTTAAAACTCAGGGATCATCCTGCTGCAGTCAGAATGATAACTTAACATGAATGACTTTCCTCCAACTAAAGGGAAGAAAAACCCTGGAGTATAAATATTTTCAAATGGGACTGGATGCCTTGCATAGAACCTGTTCATAAGAAGAGGATCAGTAAGTTGACAGGAGATGCATTCTCAAGTTGCATCCTTTTTATTTCTGAGATTTTAAGAAATAATTTTATCTTTTGGGGGTAAGCAGAAGAAATGTAGCTCAGTTTCACAAATGCACAGACAAGATCCACAAATGCAAAAAATTATATCTGACTAATTTTGGGCTTTGATTGATGTATTTGAGATGTTTCTTTCTGGAAGGAAAATGAATACATACAACTGCACGGATTTTTATTTTTTTATTTTCAGCAAGAATTTAAAGTGGATTTTCTTTAAGACAGGTTCAAAATTAATTACATGTAGTCAAATCTACCCTCACTAATATTTGGCTAAATGTCCCTTTGCAAGTGGCGATGTTTAATATGTTGCATGTTGATGGCTGCACATCTTTGTAGCCATCAACATGCAACAGACTTAAATCTGGGTGGATACAAGACTCTAATCATCTAAAATGGTGCCAATTTATAAGCTCACACATTAAATTCTGATCAGAATAGAGGTCAAATATCCATGCAGACATTATGATGGGGTGTATTTATGTACAGTTGATGCCAGAAGTTTACATACACCAAATAAAAAACACTAACACTTCTCATTTGAAATTACATCAGACCAAACCTCTCTTGTTTTGGGTCAGTTGCACAAATTATGTCACTTTGCTAAGTGCTACTATAATGAGCACCAGAATGCAGTATTAGAGATTTATTTAATGTCTTTAAGATCAGAAGCTGGCATATATTTCAATATCTGACAGCAACATTTCTAAATATTTGGTCGAATGTTTTTGGTTTTCCTTTAGCGTCTCAATAGTTTGCTTGATTCTAACTGAACTAAAACAAGGGAAGTTTGGTCTGATTTAACTTCAGTGGGGGGAAAATCTGCATACCTGTCCTCTTTTTCTGTATAAACTTCTGGTTTCAACTACATCCAAAGTGGTGCACCAAAGCTAGTTTAAAATGTCAGTGGTGTTTTCTGTTGCCTTATGAGTTCACCTCGAAAAGGGAACTGTTCCAATCTTTTATTAAAAAAACTAAATTTATTATGAGATTCATGACGATGATGACAGGATGTGTATTTCTAACTAAAAATGCAATTGTAGTTTAATGCATCAATGTTTCACCTGCCGTGCTAAAGACCCCGTAACGACATTATATTAAAAATGGAAGTAATTTATCATAAGTACTGACAGGGGCCTGAAGCACAGCAACAATAGAAAAGGAAGTGTGTGGGGACAAAGAAAAACAAAAACGGTTATGCATGGTTGATTAAGTAACAGTTTATAATAAGGAATGCATAAAAGCTGTTCACACTTTTGACAAATAAGGTTTGTTTTTTATTTTTTATTATTTTGTCTTATTTGGAGAATATACAACTTTTAGCGACCATTTCTGGTTGTTCGTATCCCTTTAAATAAACGAAATGGTCCCGACCATGTGCCACATCGCCCACAATGAGTCATTTAAAACCTGCTTGGAAATTTGGGGTTCATTTTCTTCCTTCTGCTGACATTTTACAATGAAAAATGTGGTTACGACACCGATAGCTACGACCAGAAGGTAGGCTGGACCTAAAATCGTACTCTGGAACAAAAATACACCAATATAAGGATTTCGGGTGTAAAATTAGATTTTTTTTATAGCAATTTAGCTCCCTTATTCCCGAGAAACGTTCTATTTAATAAAAAGCTAATTATCAAAAGTGGAAAATGGCAATACTCGTGTAATTTGAGTAGTATTTAAAGTCGGCAAGCAAATGTAAATAATTTCACAGACAGAAAGTAAATATTTCTGATAAAGTGTTCTGATAAAGCCTCTATCCAGGCGTTTTGTAACCACAGTTTCGCGGGGATCTTCCTGAGCTCCGTGAATTTGCATTTTTCACCCTGGGAGTAACAATCTTGTTTGCATTGCTAACACTCGTTTTAACGTCTCGCGCTGGTGACGCAGCTCGGGTCACGTGTTGGACACACACACACACACCTGTGTCAGGATGAACTAATTGCTCTGGAGCGAAGAGACAACAGGAGCCCGCGCGCGCGCGCGACAAAAAAAAAAGAGAGTATCCCCCTCCCGCATCCATCACGTCGGTTCACACGTGAGATATTCCCGTTGAAAGTTTGCAGAGCAGGTGTAATACACCTCTGTGTCACCCTCCCCCCGACCCCCACACACACGCCCACGCGTGCGCAAAGAGCGGATGCCAGGAGCGCGCAGTTTTGCGGTGAGCCCAGCCGTGCGTCTCTGTGAGCCAGTGAGCCTGCGCGGCTCGATGAGCAACAGCAGCAGCCGCAGCAACAGGAGGAGGAAGACGCACAGTCAGTTATCGTGGCTCAGAGCTGGTCCGGATGGCACCGAGTTCCCGCTGAACGCCAGCGGCAGACGGAACAAGTGGCGAGTCGGGGGGTGGGTGGGGGGTCTGTGCGTCAAACTCAAAGAAGTCGGGATGGACGGGAAGGGAACTCTCAAGATGTTCAGGAAGAAACCGCGGGAGCTCATCAAGACGCCGTCCATCTCGAAGAAGAGCCGAGCAGGAAGCCCCGGGCCACAGAGCGGCGCGGCGTCTGTGAGTAGCGCATCACTTCTGGTTTCTCCCTTGTGAGTGTGTTTGCGCGTGTGTGTGTGTGAGTAGACCTTCATCTGGAGGGGACAGGCTGGACTGGTCTTCAAACCAGGGGTGATTCTGTTTGCATGTGAGCGCGGAGAGGCTTTTAACACCCGATCCCAGCTTTTTAAAAATACTTTTTTTCTGCTTTGCTGGCTGCATGGTGTCTTCAAGATGAGAAACTGCCAACTTCTTGTAGGCATTCATCAAAACACAGAGTCATGAGGGCAAAATGCGTTCACTGGCATCTAATCTCACATTGGCTCATATCTGGTTAAGTGTTGCATAGGAAGTTCATATCTTGTGGGTTTCAGTTTTTTGTGCAAGCCATTCTGCTGTGGCTCGGTGAGAGACTGCATTCAGAAGTGGGTTGAATCTGCTGTTAGATTGAGAAGAATGCTGAAACGTAGCAATAAAAACAGCTACAACCCTTACTCCACCACTCAGAGAGTTAAGAAAGCAGAGTCCAAAGGCAAGGACAAGCTGGACATACTGCCCAACAAGCACAACATATGGCTTAAACAGGTAGGAGACCACTTCTGTTCAACACCATCCGGATTACGGGCAATGTTCTAGTTCCTTACGTCTGCCCAAGATGTTTTTGGTCAGATCAGAAATGTGTTTGACATTAATCCTTAAGTTTGTTCGGTGTGTCTCGTTTGTGCTTCATTTTGGGGGAATTTCCAATGTGGCCTCTCCAACCATCATGACATTCGACACTATGTGTCAAATTGCCACACCCGACGCAGCTTGGAGTCAGGAAGTGTTGCACAACGCTGCTCAGGATCTTGTGAAAGGCTTCCTATGTGTGTTTACCAACAGCAGAGCTGCTGCTGGTGCTGGTGGCAGAGGCCATCAGAGGTCGTTCCTCTCTGTAGGAATCGACCGATCCGCTTCCAAACCGTCTCTGGCCGACGATCAGATACTAAAACGGCTCAATGCTTTTTCTCTTCCGTTCAATAAATTGATCAGAACTACCGTTTCAGCTTACAAATACATCGAGCTTTGAATGCGTATTTTACTTCATTAAGAGTCGGATGAATGTTACTATAGCAGGCTGAATTAAATCGAGTTAAATTTTGGATGGATGAATTCACACCAAAGGCCTTCTCAAGGTACTTTCAAAGATGAGCAGAAATATAAAAACAGATTAAACAATGTAAACATAGACAGATTCAGATAAAGTTAGGCCCAAATTTAGTCATGCACTTGATACATTTTGAATTAAAATGATTATTTAACCAAGAAGTTTGTTTCACATTCAAAATGAGACAGATTTCCCAAAAGGTGAGAAGACAATGTTCAAAGGGTATCTTTTTAAAAAAAAGTCTGTTTTTCATTTCATTTAGACCGGCATGTCAGAATAGTTGTACTCTGCTGCATAATCTTTGCTGCATTGCAGCTTAAAACCCTTCATATAGCTGTGAAGCAGCGTTTTGTACATTTCCACTAATATGTTGTTGATTTATCTTTGATCAGCTCCAGGTCTTGGAGGTGGGAAGGCCTCCTTACCATCACCCTAATCTTCTACCTTCATAGATTCTGATCTGATTCAGATCAGATTCAATCAGAGCTCTGGCTGAATAATAAGACTCCCAGTCAGAAGAAACGTATTTCTCAGATTTATTATGCTTTTTTATTTAAAACTTAACTGACCAAGAAAAAGCAGCTTATTGCAGGAAATAATGAGTGGGAACACTGTTCCCTTTTTGTTTTGATTCTTTCTCTTTTATCTGTTATAATCCTTTGAAAAACCACTGGAATCGGTTTAGTGGAAAACTTAACATCTGCATTTCTTTCTCCCAGCTGTCCATTCTCCAGGAGCAGCCTCGGAAAGATGCGGGAGACGCCTCCCTCTCCTCCTCGCCCTGCTCCTCCACCATATCTTCGAGCTGCACTCCCACCGCGGGGGGCCTCCAGGACTCGTCCCTGTCCTGCCCGGGGACCCCAAACCCCCAGCATGCCAAGCTGGCCGCCATGCACGGGGTGGGCTGTCCGTCCCCCGTCCAGACCCTGAAGAGGCCCACCGCTCTGAGTCGACACGCAAGCGCTGCAGGTCCGCCTCAAAAACAACCGTTGCTTCTACAGTGTCTCATTTAAATCAACACACCTGGCTGCTGATGTCCCTCTGTGTCAACAAGGAGGGGGGGGGGGGCGGCACTTCTTCAGCAGTGCAGCCTAGTTCTGTTAGGATGATTAGACTCTAATCAGAAAGCAACCGTGAAGGTTGATTATTCCTAAATAAATTCAAAGCTCTTAAATTCCTTGAACCCCAAATCTATCCTACATCTAATTGTACCTTTAAATTTGCTTTGTATATTCTCTTCAATTAAACCATAACTATGAGGGTAGTTTATGTCCACTTTGAAGAACTTTCTTAAGAAAGGCTCAGAGGTAACATTTTTCAGGCAAAATTGACTGTTTCCATGTCTCCTCAGGGTTTCCCGCTGCCATCGTGGGTTCACACTAAAGGTCAGGGAAAGGGGGCCTTGAGTCCATCCCCCCAGTCCGAGGTACCGGAGAGCACCGTGATCGAGGTGGAGGACATCCCGGCCCTGCTGAGGGACGTGGCGCGCTTCGCCGAGGCCGTGGACAAGCTGAAGGATGTCGTGCTAGCTGAGGGTAAGAGGCCGACCCCCGAGCAGAAAGGGAGACAAGGGTCGAGACATTTTGGAGCTTTTCTTCTTGAGTTAGCTTTACATATCCGCTTCCTGTGCTGGAATCGGCATGAAATATTATGAAACACAGTCTGTTTTCACGTCGGGCCAGACAAAATACATCTTTGTGTCAGCGGGGAGACAGGTTTGATTGTTCTCACGGGAAGAGGGGGGTTTTCAAGCAGGATATTGTCAAGGTTTTGGTGATTTTTTTACAACTTCTCACGAGGGACCCGTCGGAAGGCCCTCCTGTCGATCTTACATCAGCCCAAACACGTGTGCTTTACATGACTGACAGTAGTGGCGGGCGGAGCCTTCGAGTGCAGCTTCCTCTCTCTGAGTTGACGAGTGCGTTTCCGCTGCGCCCACAGACGCGACCGCGCTCTTGTCTCCTGCAGGAAGCCAGCTTCTTGTTTACTGCAGCCATGTTCGTGCACTCTGTACCCCTCCTGCACGATGCAGCTGAGCCTGAAACTGCCTGCGACGGAGCAGAGCCCACAATGGAGCAGCTGCCACAAGCAAAACATCTCAGACCGTCGTTCAGCTTCCTTCATAATCCAGTTACAACATATTTATTTGTGGCAGATCCTGAAATATTTTTCCGTCTCCTGCTATCTTTTGTTAAGTCACGCTCTGTCTCCACCCATGTTGGTTTTCTAAACAGGAAGCCATGATGGATAACTCAGAGGCAGAAAGGCCTCATTGAACACTTCCTTGTCTGATGGGTTGACCTACATCAACGTCACTCTGACTCTCATAATTCTGCTGCTACTATGAAGCTCTTTATTTTACCTTTATGGTGCCACTTTGTTTTTTTTACTTTAGTTTTCACTTATGATGAAGGTGACATGCCTTCGTGAGCCACAGGAAGCAGATACAGCAGACTACCAGAGCTGAAGAATAATCTTGCAAATCTTGAGAAAGGGCCACATCCTCTGTGGCACCGCTGCAAAACTGTTCCCTTCTGGGTCACCTGTTGCTCCTCCGCCATTGGCTGAATCCGTCTGACAGACGGTGGGAGAATGAAGCTTCGGCTGCTTTCTTACCTCTTCCAGCTGCAGGCTGCATTAGGTAGCAATAAGAGGGGAAAAAATGTGAAGAACACATTTTTTTTTTAACCTAGTGAAGTCACTGGGTTAAAAGCTGACCTTTTGTTTACTTGACTGTCTCACACTGACTGCACTTTGTTTTGTAACACCTTGTGACTCGGGAATTTGTCTGCTTTTCAGCCAAAAGGGAAATAAAGTCAATCCCGTCACTCAGCTGCTTCCTAAATATGCTGCCTTGGCTTTTTTGGTTGTGAAGCTAAGCTAGAAAGCTGGAATTTTTTTGTTCTGTCGAAATTTCCTTCAAACTATTCACATTTTTTTCTCATTACAAAGCACTTTGAGCTGCCTTGTTGCTGAAAATGCGCTATGCAAATTAAATTACCTTTACAATCACAAGCTTTAATGTACTTTATTAATACTGTATGGGAAGTGGAAGGAATTGATGCATCTACAAAAAGCAACCCGCAGCATGAGGCTGCCACCATCATGTTTCACCAAGGGGTGTGTGTGTGTGTTCAGCGTGATGTGCATTGTCACAATGTGGGTTTGCCTGTAGGCCACATAACATTTAGTCTCACCTGACCAGAGCAATTTCTTCCTCTTTGTTGTGTCCTCAACATGAATTGTGGGAAAACTTCTTGATGTTTTCGTCTTTCTGCTCTCTGATCAAGGCCAGGCCTTACAGTAGCCATGCTGACGGATCCTCCCGGTCACTGGGGGATTTAATGCTCCTCCTTGTGGACTTTCAGCTCAGCTGGAGATGATTGAACAGAACGCTGAGAGACATTTAAAAGTTTGGGGTATCGTTTTAAAACCTAATCCCACCCTAAAGTTCTCCACAACTTTCTCTCTGGCCCATCTATGGTGTTCCCTTTTCTTCATGCTGTTTGTTCTCTAATTCTCTCTAGCAAAACTGCGAACGCTTCACAAAACAACTGGGTTTACACTGAGATTGAATCTTTTTGCTAAGTAGATAACCTCTGGAGAGAGTTGGTAGAATTAAATTTTATTTAAGGATATCGTAGTGATGGAGGTTGAATAAAACGAAATGCTGCTTTTCAGATTTGTACTTATTTGACTATTAATGCAATTCTTTAAAGTGTGTGACTTACATTGCGAGAAAATGTGATAAAGTTCAGTTGAATACTTGTATGGCGCAATTTGACTTACAGGCCAAACAAGAACAACCAAATTCAACAATTAATCACGTCCCAATTACAGGATTTGATGACAGTTGTGGAGCCTTTAACACATTTGCAAATCACAACATGAGTACAGCAGGTTTTTTAGTTATTTATGCTAATCAGTTAATTCATGTCTTATTTCCTGTTGATGATGTGATTTTAGAGAAGCTCCAGGTCTGTTTGCCATAATGGCCCCATTTTCATACCAGAGTGCTGCTATTTTATCCCAGCCTACTTTCATTTCCTACACACAAGCCAACACACTTACCAGTATCAATTCATTTTTCTCGATAGTTGGGTATATGTACTGTGTAATATTGAATGCAGCTGTATATTTTCTACCAGTCTTGTATTGCGTCTTGTTGTCAATCATTCTGATCCGTTTGGTTCAATTGACAGATTATAATCCCTCATCAGACTAGAATAACTGAGTTACCTCCTGCTGTTATATATTATTCACATCCAACATTTCCTCACAACAGAAAGTAAAAATAAAAAATGGAATTGGAATTGCCAGCACCTTTTCAGAGCTAAAAATATTTTAATATTGTTTTTAATTTTTCTTTATGTCTACTTGGCTGAAGATTGGCTTTAAACCAAAATCGCAGTCAGAGAAAATGTCATTTACCACATTTCTAATTTGTATCAGTATTTTTAAATGTAAATTTTTAAATCTCTTTTGGTTTAGAGTCTAAACTAAAAGAAACTCTTAACAACAAAGTTTGCTGCACAATAAACTGTCCTAGAAAACAACTTTTGGTAATATTTGAAGCCATTCTGAAGTAATATATTGATAATGACATAAGAATACAAGTTTTCCCTATCAAAGACAAATTAGCGTAATTAAACTCTGCTTAATGCATATAACACACAAGAAGACAGGACAGTGGTTTATGCTCCCATTTAAAGACACAACAGAAAATGCAGGGAGCTAAAGGCTCTCTGTTACAATGTGGATATTTTTCCGTTTCTTGTGGAGGCAAACGTTTACAGTGAAAATAAAAACCAATAATTCTCCTCCTCGCATCTCAGCTTTTTAAGGTGCATATTTACATCACAAGGATCAATAATTAAAGCCTTTACCAGATTTAAATCCGTCTGCAAGCGGATCCCGCAAAGATGCTGATGGTTTAACGGAAACATTCACAATCTGTGGCACTCTTTTCTTTTTTTTTTTTTTTTTTTCAGTTTTTTTTTCTTGCCGTCTTTTTATTCGCTCGTCTCACCCAGCGCTTCCTCCACACAGGTAAGGAGAGCCAGCGGCCCGTGGCACACGAGTGTTTGGGAGAGGTGCTGCGAAACCTGCGTCAGGTCATCAACACCTACCCGCTGCTGAACACAGTGGAGATCCTCACTGCTGCTGGGAAGCTCATCTCCAAGGTCAAAGGTGAGGAGAAGGTGGACGAGGGTTTTAACGTTCTGGGAGAAGCTGCTGCAACCTGAACGTCTGGCCGTTGTTTCAGGGTTTCACTATGAGGCGTCCAACGAGACGGACAAGAAAGACTTTGAGAAGGCCATCGAGACCATTGCAGTCGCCTTCAGTAGCAAGTAAGTGCAGCAAAGTTATATTTAGCAGCTGTAAGTGAAGTTTGTTGCCGTTGGAGATAACGGCCTTGCTTCATAACGGTGTCCACACGTATTTGACATGCTGATTACTCTAATGGCGTGTGTGTGTAGGTGTGTGTGAAGTAGTGAGCTGAGAGTCTGATGTTGGGAAGCAGAGAGAAGTGCTTGATGGTGACACATTTGCATGAGCCAAAGCTGAAAACAGGAAGTGGCTTGTTTTTTTGTTTTTTGTTTTCTTTTTTTTTCATCTACCGTCACAAAACCAAAACTTGAAACGTCTGTTGACTACCTGAGCTCTAACGGCACAGATTGCACAGTCTGGAGCAACGAGACAGTGTGAGAACGATCACCGGAAATCATATGCACAGGAGGAAGCCATATCAAATCAATGATTTAAAAATGATTGGAGATTAGTTTCTGTTTTCTTCTTTTGCTAATTTTCTTAAAAAATAAACCGGTGAGAAGAGCGCGACGTGTCTGTGCCGTTTTAGGATTTAGACAGCCTTCGGTTTTAGGAGGAAGTGAGCTGGCAGAGACAGTTGAAATCTGCCTGACGTGTCTGTTTCCTCATTCCCTCCTCCGCTCTTCCTCTGACCGACCTTTCTGTCACAAAACAACTTGAACATGGAGTACGCGCTTTTCTTGTTTGTCCAACATGTTACCAGACAACCCTGGTTTCAAAGGAAACAAACTTATTGATTTCACAGAAAGATGATTGAACCTGATAGAAGTGACTTGGTTCAAAACCTTTATCTTTGTCACTTCCTGTCTCTGCTGTACCTGCAAAGGTTTCGCACTATGCTCCGACCTCTTCCCTTTTTTTCTCTTCTGAAAGCTTAGTTGTTCACAAAGCCAACCTAATGTCTGAGCCGTGGTTTCTAATATCACCTCAGTAAATATGATTAAAAGTTGCTGTATTTAAATAACTCAGTTAAAAAAACCATTTTTGTAAAGATCAGCGCTGTAATTACAGCTTAGGGCTGAAACAATTAAATTAATCATTATGAAGGAATTGCCAACTAATTTAGTGATGCATTAATCTTTAGCAGGGGTATACAGATTCACAAATAGACGATTTGCTGAATGAATAACACATTCAGAGCAGTAATCAGAGTCAAAACTGTGCAAAAAATATATACAGTTTACATTTAAGAAAAAAATACATTTGTTGTCTGTAAATTTGCTCTGCACAGAACTCCTGAAGTGGGATAGTTTTAGCTTCACTTCGTTCAAATTCTGTTTAAAGAAAATCTCATGTTAAGCTTCTTATTGTCTCATTGCTAGACAAATCATTAATCAGTTAATCCAAAAATTTGCCCTAACACATTACATCCACCTTAAAGAGCCGAGCTTTTCACATGTTGATGTTTATGCATATTTTCTTAGCTGTAGATGCGTCACAAATGATCAAGGCATTCACTAAGCAATGCTCTTATTGCATTTTAGATGATAAAATGTTTATTTTCTTACATAATAAAAATTAATTTTGTATCTTTAATATTGTAATAAAACTTAAGTGGTGAAATGCAAAATGTGCCAGTTTTTCATCCGATTAATTGTCAGATTAATCAATTGAATAATTGTTCACTAAAATATTGGTTAGCTGCCGCTTTATTACAGTTGACCTTATAATGTAATTTCTGAAAATAAGTATTAATAATGGAGGTATGGACAATTATTAACAAGTACACCATAACACTTTTGCGTCATTTAAAAAAAATAATTTTTTTTTGTTGTTTTTTTATTTTATTTGTGGTGAGTCATAATAAAATTGGCAGAAATAAATATTTTACAACTCACTGAAATGCGCCTGTATTTTCCTGTCCAGTGTGTCTGAGCTTCTGATGGGGGAGGTGGACAGCAGCACGCTGCTCTCCCTGCTGCCCACAGAGAAAAGCAGAGTGAGTTTGAATCCATTACATCCTACATGCCGACTTGAACAGATTTACTGCTGTTCCTATTGAAAACCACTATCTAGAAAGTTTCACCTCTAAATGGTTTGTGTTTGCAGTCGATGGAGAACTTGTACGCTGCAGCAGGCCAGGGAGTCGAAGGGGGACAATTCAGGAGTGACCTGCATGACAACGGTAGGTGATAAGCTCCTCCGCTCCAATTACTGCTAAAATTAATGTTGCGTAAAATATTCCCAAACCCCTTTATGGATTCTGAAGCGACTCAAGCCTGAAATATTGTTGTTCTCCACCTGCTAGTTTAAATACTGCAGATTTTTAACACTCCTACTGTTTGAAGGAATTGAAAAATAATTTATTGATCCCAAAGGGAAATTAAATGTTGTTACTCAGTTCAGCGAAAGATCTTCAGAGTGACCATGGACAGGAAGGACCTCCGGTAGCAGTCAGTCTTACAACGAATCTCAAAAAGCCTCTGACTGAAAACTGTCGATCACAGTCTCATGACAGACATGACACGTTAAAAGCTCAGTTTTTGGGCAGCATACGCAATATTTCCCAGTAACATGTCCTGGATGACACAATGGGTTACTGGCAAGAACTCCTAATTCACCTCATTCACCTTTGACCTCCTTTTAATCTCTAGCTGGCTGTATGGAGACATTGGACTAGGAAGAGATGGTTGAACTTCCTCCTTCTCTCTCTGCTCTTTGGTCCTGCTCTGCATCCATGAAGTCTCCTATAACTGTATAAATAAAATACATTATTCAAGTTTTTACTTCCATACTTTTCAAATTCAACTCAGTTCAATTTGTATTCTTGCCGATGCATCATAAGCCGTCCCAGTTCAGATTGGACCAGATTGAATCATTTTTTAATGTTAACCAAACCCCAGAGGTTTGATCAGTCTGAGTAATATTAACTATTTTTAAGTATATTGTTAAAAAACAACAGACATGCTGTGTGTGAGGCAACAGTGGGAAGGAATATTTCTTTGTAACTTGAAGAAACCTCCATGTTGCTCATCTCTTGTTAATGTCATGCAATCTTAAAAATCTTTAAAGTATTGCAAACAAAAACAAAAACAGGCAACAACTGAAGTAAATGTCCAGCATTGAGACATTTAAAATCTTCTGCCTGAAACCGCTACAAAAACTACTTAAAACCTAGGCATAGCAGAATGAGGCTCGAATCAAATCAAAGTTGGTAGTAAAAACTGTTCTGTTTGGAGCTCATTGACTGACTGACGGGGGTTTGCGTGTCATTTCGCAGGCCGAGTTGAGGAAGTGGATGTGATTCTCCAGCGCAGTGAGGGAGGTGTGGACTCGGCTCTGCTCTATGCCAAATCCATTTCTAAGTACATGAAGGACCTGATAAGTTATGTGGAAAAGAGAACCACATTGGGTAAGTGAAAATGCCTCAACTTAAGGCTATCAGAGGACAAATGTCCTGCATGGAAATTTGTTTTTTTTCTTGTTTGTTTTTTTTGTTTCCAAGTTTGTTTTCTGGTTATCTAGAAGTCACAGTGGCTTGTGAAAGTATTTCACAGGGAACTTTACAATAGTTCACACATTACAACCACAAAGTTCAATGTGTTTTTTGGGGGATTTTATATGATGGACAGTTATGAAAGTGGAAGGAAAAGATTTTTATTTAGCTCCCTTTACTACGATGCTCTTAAATAAATTTCACTTCAACCAGCTATCTTCAGCAGTTGTCCAACTAGTAAGTGTGCAAAACCTTTGTGTATTTTATCCTGTGTAAAAAAAACAGTTGAACGCAAATGCATGACATATTTTTCAAGTTTAGTTGAAGCTACTTTCTGCTGGTCTGGGATAAATCCTGATCAGATGTACTAAGCCTTACTGTCTTACGGTTTACGCTCAGGGAACATATCTTTGATGTAAAATTCTGGTGCAACTCTTAGCAAATTTTCTTTAGGCAATTAGTCATTGCTTGACAAACAGCATGACTGCAAGTTCTACTATAATAAAGTGAAAAACAAGAAAAAATGTTAAAAATCAGGAATATTTTAAGCGGCTACTTTTTAGCCTCTTAAAAGTAGCGAGCTATCCTGCAATTCTTAATCTGTCAACACATGAGAACCACAAGAGGAGATTTGGTTTTGGTTGTTTTTGCTTTTTATTTTTTATGAAAACATTAGCTGTACCATCTACATCACTCATTGTGAAGCAATGTGATTCTCCATATTGTGTGGATTTAAGTCTCTATGCCCTCCAACAACCACAAGGGGGAGCTACAGTGCCAACAGTTGTTGCTGCTCTTGTGTTACAGAGGCGGAGTTCTCCAAAGGCCTTCAGAGATTATACCAGTCCTGCAAACACAGCATAACACACGTAAATCCCATTCTTCCTATTTCCAAATATCAAAAACTGCTACGAAAAGTTCTGACAATATTGTTAAACCTTTTTTCACTGATGTGTTTCTCCCTTCAGCCCCACATGCCGCTCTACTCCATCTACTCTCTCGCTCTGGAGCAGGACCAGGAGCAAAGCGTAGGGCTGCAGCAGGCCAACACCACCCTGCACAATCAGACTTTCATTCAGGTCTCTGCAACTTCTGCACCTCTGACCTTTTTGCTCTTGATTCAACCCTTGACCTAACGTCTGGCCTTCCCCACACAGCCGCTGCTGCAACGCAAGCAGGAGCACGAGAAGAAGCGGAAGGACATCAAGGAGCTCTGGATTCGAGCAAAGAGAAAACTGGTAAGAGCTTTTTTTGTTCTGAATTGTACGCAGCTGGTTTGGATTTCAACTTGCGATTGAAAAGGACTTTCCTTGGTTAGCTGGAATGCGAGGCAAACCTGCGAAAAGCCAAGCAAGCTTACATGGTCCGCTACGAGGAGTACGAGAAGGCCAAAACGGCGGCCTGCAGAGCCGAAGAGGAGGGAGGAGGGTCTACTGCAAAGTCTGTGGAGAAGAAGAAGCGTGTTGAGGAAGAGGCTCGCAACAAGGTCTTCATGAATATTCTGAATCGATTCATACCTTTACCTCTACAACTATGTGACAATAGACATCCGTATCTTTTTTGAGTATGTGACATATCTATTGGAGAAGCTAAAGCATAAACTTGTGTCTTCATGTCTGCACAGGCAGTCGAAGCGGAGGCCACCTATAGAACCTGCATTGCAGATGCCACCACCCAGCAGCTGGAGCTGGAGCACACGAAGGTGACGGTGCTGCGGCAGCTTCAGGACGTCATCAAGCAGAGTGACCAGACGCTCCGATCGGTCAGAACGCGCACAACCAGTCCTGCACCGCCGCCTCGTCTCCGCTGTGGACGCTGAAGTGTGTTAACCCTTCTGTCTTTCCTCCTGCAGGCCACCATCTCCTACTACCAGCTCATGCACATGCAGACCGTGGCGCTGCCCGTCCACTACCAGACCCTGTGTGAGAGCAGTAAGCTGTACGACCCTGGCCAGCAGTACGCGGCCCACGTACGAGACCTGCAGCTGCCCGAGCAGCCTGGCGTCCACTATTCGTTTGAGACGTACTCCCCGACCAGCTCATCGTCCAGGTAGGGGATCCTTTCACCTCACACAAAACAAAAATAACCCTCAGAGGTGTCAAACTCCTTTTCATTTCTGGCCACATCAAGGTCAAGAATTTCCTCAAAGAGCCAGTTGTGGAAAAATGTATTAATAAAACTACATATCGACAAAACTGGTTAAATTATTTCGCTGTATTTGGGGAGTATTTCTTAAAATGTAACATCTTTTCACATTGATGTAATTTGAAACTACCCAAAAACAGGTAATTTGATTTGACAAAGTAACAGCTAATATATTGAAGTTCTCTTTATGTGAGTTTTGACGGCCACATAAACAGCTACGGCGGGCCGGATTTAGCCCCCACACCTTGAGTTTGACATGTATGTTAGCGGTTTAGCACACAGGAGACTGCTGAATATCACAACTCGGACCAGCCTCACTGTTCATGCTAAAGGAAAACACAAATTAGGCAACTTGTGTAGGATTTCTTTTCCTCCAACTAAAGGGATTTGAATTAAAACTCAGATTTTTGGGATTTCAATTTCTTTGTCTTTCACATAAAATCCCACTAAAATACATTAAAATTTGTGGCAAAATCTGAAAAGCTTTAAGGAAAAGCTTCAGATTTGTTGAACAGAAATCAATACAAAAAGGCTAAACCAAATATATCGAATGATTTCAGTCACGGCCACAGACCAAGAAATGACAGTTTCAACACCGACCACCATACGAGTCAGACTGAAAGTCCCGCCGTCAGTGTGGATCCCACTGCTGCAGAGACAGAGGCTCAACGTAAGAGTAAGCAATGCCTTGAAAGAACCGTGACATTGTTATTAAGGCTTTAAGCCTGAACTGTTATTCCAACGTTTGCTCCGCTTCTCATTCTCTTGTTTTTAATTTTTCCAGGACAGGGACACAAATCCTGGGGTTCAACAGTGAGCAATGACAGCATGGTCGACACGGGGCTGGATTCTCCCACTGCCAGCACAAGTGAGTCACTAATTTGTTTTGGTGAACAGTTTGAGAGCAGCCTGAAGATTTCCTCTTCTCCGTTCCTTTAATAAACCAATAAGCCCTTTAAAAGTTCATTTTCCATGTGCTGATTTATAAATATCTGGTTTTATAAATGTACATTTTAAAAAAATCTCATATTGAACTGTTAAATTTTTAGGCGACATTTCCAAAATGGCTCGAACGTCCTCGACCGGAACAATGTCGTCTGATGAGGAGACGGATGAGAAAGATGGAAACGTTTCATCGTTTGAAACTCCAAGTACGTTTTGGCGCAGGATCGTCCTTCCACTGCGCTTTCTGCGGTCGACTTCTCCTGCTCTGTGTGTGATCATGATTTTTCTGTGCAGATATTAACGGCATGGATCCAGACGTGGTGGTCTCCACCAGACCTTTCCGGAACATCGGCCTGTCCAAAGCGGCCCAGACCCACAAGCTGAGGAAGCTGAGGACTCCTGCTAAGTGTCGGGAATGTGACAGCTACGTTTACTTCCAGGGGGCCGAGTGCGAGGAAGTAAGTCCTTCAGGACTTATTTATTTATTTTTATTTTTTGCAAAAGCTCTGACTAGACATTATTTTTCAAATCAACAAGGTAATTCATCTGTGTTGATTTCTCAAACCTTTTTGAGGAAAAGTGACAGAGTCTTTAATACATGCTTTTAAATGGTGAAATTATGTATTTTTACAAAATGCTGACCTCAGTTCCTAACCTTTTTAAAAGGGGACGAAATATGTTTTTCTACCCCCTCCCAGTGTTTCCTGTCGTGTCACAAGCGTTGCCTGGAGACCCTCGCCATCCAGTGTGGCCATAAGAAGCTGCAGGGCCGCCTGCAGCTGTTCGGCCGCGACTTCACCCACGTGGCGAGCTGCGCCAGCGACGGCATCCCCTTCATCATCACAAAGTGCATCTCTGAGATAGAGAGACGTGCCCTCAAGATGAAGGTGAGGAGGCTCCCCGTCTCTCCGTTCAAGATGTTTGAGCCGGTGTCAATGTGTCGGCCATGAACCCCTGCTTCCTCTCCGCAGGGCATCTACAGAGTGAACGGTGTGAAGACCCGCGTGGAGAAACTCTGTCAGGCCTTCGAAAACGGCAAGGAACTGGTGGAGCTGTCTCAGTGTTCACCACATGACATCAGCAACGTCCTCAAGCTTTACCTCAGACAGGTACACGAAGCATACTGCTAGTACCCATCCTGCTAGTACCCACCATCCAGCTAGTTCCCATCCAGCTAGTTCCCATCCTGCTAGTACCCATCCAGCTAGTTCCCATCCAGCTAGTTCCCATCCTGCTAGTTCCCACGCTTCATCACTTCTTCTAGTCTCTCATAGTTTGACTGGTTACCACAGGTAAAATGTTAAGACGTTAGATTCAAAGCCTTACTGAATATTTGAACTTGGCCAAGTTTGACAGTTTTTACTCTTTACATCTTTCTGTATTAAATCATTGCAATTAAATTTTGTGTAGACAGCATTCCCCTTGGATTGGCTTGAAGTCGGTCAAATTTTAAAAACGGATACTAAAGTGCAGTTTTTAAACCTCTAAGCCAAATTTGGGTATAGATATGTATAAATCTCAAGTGTTGCTTAGATTCCAGTGCAGGAACCTGAAGAAACTGTTAGGACCGTGAGAGCTTGGCTCTCATTTTGAGTCGTCCTCGATTCCATGTTATCTGAACTCTGTGCGTCTGTTTCCTGTTGCCTCCAGCTGCCGGAGCCCATCATGCCTTTCCGTCTGTACAACACGCTGATGGGTCTGGCCAAGGAGAGTTTGCACAGCGAGGGAGACATGCCCGAGGGAGAGGAGGCCGAATCGAGCGGCACCAACCCCGTAGCGGTTCGGGGGCCCGAGCTGGTGGACCTGGGGCCCGACTCGGACCCGGAAGTCCTTGTTTTGGTGGACAGTCTGAAAGAGCTGGTGAAAGATCTGCCCAAGCCCAACTCTGCTACGTTGCGGTACATCGTTCGCCACCTTCGAAGGTCAGCTGGCAACTCATGATTATTTCCGTTCTCAATTAATCTATCGAGTATTTTTGACTATTAATCGGATCAAATTTGACTTGCACATTCTGCAGATTTTTCATTTTAGCCTTTTTTATACAACATTAAAAAATGCTAATAATTTAGTTCCTTTTTTTAGATGAGAAAATAAACATTTTATTGCCTAAATGCAGCAACATGGCAGAAAAATACTTCAATACTTTTCCAGTTTTGTCCTTTCTGCTTGATTTTAACATCAATGCAGTGTTGTAGGGTTAATGTTTTTGCATTAAATACTAATTGGATAACCAAAAGATTTGTTTTACAGAATTAGAACTAAAACATTTAAGGAGTTCTGGGTTTTTATCTTAAATGCAAAATGTATATATTTGTACAATGTTGGATTAATTACTGTTCTGAGTATGTTCTTTCTGAAAATTGCATTTTTTTGAGTCTCTATACTCCAATTAACAATTAATCAATTGCTAAATCTGTTGATAATTTCACTGACTTATCACGATCAATTCGATTAATCATTTGTGCTCTAAATAAAACCACTAGATCAAAGTTTCCAGGCAGTCCCACTGACTTCATTTCTGTTTATCCAGGATTGCAGAGCTGGAGGAGGACAACAAGATGAGTCCCAGCAACTTGGGTATTGTGTTTGGGCCCTCCCTGATGCGTCCCCGTCCCACCGGGGCCACGATATCCCTGTCTTCTCTGGTGGACTACCCTCACCAGGCCCGCATCGTGGAGGCCCTCATCGTCTTCTATTCTTCCATATTCCAGTCGAAAACTTCCCAGACCAACAAAAACACGCGCTCCACTTCTACCTCCACGCAGCAGGTGGGTGCTGGGAAATATCCCAGCCAACACGTAAATATTCATAATACTGGAACTTTTTCTTTTCTCTTACTACAAACTTCGGAGATTAAAATTTAAAGAGAGATGTCTCATAAAATTGTAATTAAATACATTAGTTTGCTGTAACATGACGAAATATAAAATACAAAGCAGTTTTAAAACATTTTCCAACCAATCTAGTGAATGCATTAAAGCATATGTCAAACTCGAGGTCCACGGGCTAAATCCGGCCCACAAGAACAATTTCTGTGGCCCTCCGAGCCCCAGACGGCCACAGAAATACCACTTCAAGATAATAGTTGTGTGTTTAAATATTATTTCATCAGTCAAATTAGTTTTTGCTTGTATGAAATACGTGGTCTTTAGATATATTTTTTTTTACAGATTGAGGCAGTTTTTCCATTTCTGTCTCAACCTGCTCTTTGAGGACATCCATGGTGTGGCTGGAAATGAAAATGAGTTTGAATTATTAATTTTTATTTCCTTGCTTTTAAGGAGCAAAGAAAGTTGATCAACTTTTGTTGTAAGCGTCAATTTTCCATTTGAAATGCACATAAACATCTTTGTAAACATTTAAATATGGTTGGAAACCCTCATAAAACTCAGTAACTGTTCAGTGGAAACTATTTTAAGGTGGTCTCATGTGACGCAATCTTTGTTAAATAAGAAGATAAGCAAATCTCTGAAACATTCACCGTCACCTCGCTCAATCAGGAAAGTGTTGGAGATAAGGTGGAAAGCACTGGAGATGGAGAAGAGGATGGAGGCAAAGACGAACAGAACAAGCCGGACTCAGACAGGCAGGAGGAGGGCTGTGGTGAGTTTCTACGTAAACTCAAATCTTTGAAATCCTCTCTGAGTAAGCAGGGTTTTTTTAAGTTTGGATGCTCATTTCTAACCCAGGAAGTTCCTTGGGATCGCTGGGCTCCAGCGAACAGCTCCCCGACTCCGACTCGGAGCTGGATGAGGGCAGCTCCAGAAGGCTGATGAAGCAGGAGAGCGTGGTGAGCACGGAGGACGAGCAGCTCAGCTACAGGGACAGCCTGGACCTGTCCGGCCACTCCGCCACCCACACCGACCCGGAGCAGGACGCAGAGCAAGACCAGGACCAGGACAACCCTGAAGGAGACGGAGAGCCCCCCGCTGTGCCAGACAGCACCCCACCAGAGGAAGACGCAGCAGCAGTAGCAGAGGAGGAAGTGACGACCTCACTGGTGGAGCTCAACGTGAACCAGTCCAACAACAACCAGATGAGGTCCCCCATAGCCAGCCTGTCGGGGGTCCCGCTGGCCTGCCTGTGCAGAAAGAATATACCGCTGACGAGGAGGCAGGACACGGAACCCGAGTTTGTCTGATCACGGGATTTCAAATTAAACCGACAGAGTGGGACGTCTGCAAAATACAAATAAATGTTCTTCTATACATTGAATTCAGTCGAAGATGAATGATGAGACTAAAATGAGTTTTTATCCCACTTTTGCAAAAGGTCATGAATCTGGCAGAGAACTTCTGCACGCTTACTGCTCTTTGAATTAACTCTCACTTCAAGAGGTTTGATTACATGTACTTTTTTTCCAGCATTTTTGTAATTTTACAAGCTTAATGTGAATATCAGTCAGATGAGTTTGTAGTTAATTCAACTATTGAACAGTTTCCTCTTTAAAGAGCTGTGAAATTTTAATCAGCAGCAATTTCTGAAAGGTTTTCCATCTGTCACTGAATGTCTGACTTGCTCTAATAAAATTTGATTTTCATTTTAAAATGTTACTCATGTATTTCTGTTTAGCATTTTTCACGCAACAGAACAAGAAACCAATGGAGAGCAGGGAGAGCGTAGTTTCTGCCCCTGTCATGACGTCACTACTCTGGTTTTAGGGAGGGCATAAAGAGGAAGTGCTTGTGAGAGAGACGAGATTAAAAAAAATTCAGAGCATTAGAAACTCCGGCCTACAACAGCTGCAGCATGCCTTTTAAAAGAAAAAAGAAGGTAGGCACTCGCATTCTCGACACGGCTCTACACACCGGTAAAACTTTCTTTAAACTAAAGATTCGGGCTGACTTTAAATAGACCAACAAAACCATATTTGAATTGACTTTATTTTACAAAAATTGGTAAATACAAACAAAAATGCAATCTAAAGAAGTTAAAAACAAGGAGAAATTCAATCCACCATCAGAAACTGCATTTGAATGGTCCTGAAGTTCGATTCAGAAGAACTAGAAAATAAAACAGATGCGTATCAGATTCTGCAACTCAAAACTGAAAGACTTGGGGGAAAAAAAAAAGATGGTTTAGAGTTTAAAAATGGACACCATCTTAAAAGTTATGTTGCGTACCTGTCCTTCACTGGACCAGCCTGTAGGTGATGTACCTACCAGCCGTTTCACTGGGTCGGATGATTTTCACGACCTGTGAAGATCCATAAAAAGAAGCTTCCATTTGGGTTTTTTTCATGTTTCCATAACGCTACTGACAGTGTTTTGCATTTGTCCAAACAGTTATTCAAATCAAGACAAAAAGTTCCTTTTGAAGTGAATCCTGGTTGGTAATGAGAACATTTGTGGTAGTCTCTAGTTGCACACGTGAAAAAAAAACATTTTTACAGAACTAACTGGACCCTATATGAGGTTGTTTAAATGTCAAAACTGCTTTCAGGTGCATGCACACTTCTTATTTTATGGTTTTATCTTCCCACCTCTGTGGGAATTTGCATGCTTGAGTGTTTACCTGTCCTCTCTTCAATCCAAAGTAGCGAGCCACGGGGTCTCCAGCCTGTATCCTTGGTAACTGGCTTTCCTTTAATTTACTAAATTAAAAGGTGTTGAGGAGAACAAAGGCGCAAACAGAAAAACAAAGCATAAAGCCTCTCGGCACATTGCAACGCACTGCAGAGGAGGATACTATCTGGCTAGGAGTTCAGTCACTTCCTCTTTTGTCATGACGATGTGCTCAGGAACAAGCTGAAAGTCAAAGACAGGATGCAGAATTGAAACGGCTGCTGTTTTTAGTTCATGCTAAAAATGAAAACTGATTGTTGTTTACCTCGTGCTCTGTGATGTTAATGAGCAGCTCCTGCTGCAGAAACTGCTCCAATATGTACTTGGGTGCCATGTCCACTAGAGACTGCAACAAATGCCAGTAAACAGATTTAGGAAAACATCCAGGAGAGAGTTACTTTTCCAAACCTTCTCACACGTAGCATTGCATGAGTGTGAAAGTTGTCCACCTGTTTGGCCGAGGGCGTCATGCCCATCTGAACCACGATGATGGCTCTGGTGATGTTCTCCTCCTGCATCCGCTGGCAGTACATCTTGATGGTCTTTATCCCCACTTTGGGTTCCTCTGGCAGGGACGACAAAACGATGAACACAAATCTTTTTTTACCCATTAAATCTAACGCATCTCAATTTCAAATAAAGCAATAATACTTGCAGCACTGTGCCTCGTTTATTTCTGTTCAAGTTAGAATTTGAAAGAAAGATGCAAATGTGTTTGCATCTTTCCCTCAGGAAAAGACTATAACTGTTTAGACCTGATTGGACAGTTTGACACACATGGAAAGGAAGTTTTCCAACACCTATTCATGAATATTAGACAAATCTTGCTAATACTGACAAGTGACAGAAGGTGCTCTTCTGTCACTTGAGGATATATGGAAGGGATGTAACTTCGCTTTCATTTATTATTTTATTTTATGTTTTGGTCAACTAGACCGTTTCCTGGAGTCTACCGAGCTCTGACCCGCTGATTTCTACTTTTTTTCCCCGAGCTAGACCATATAAAGGAAAAAACAGTTTGTAGTTCTTCTAATCTCAAAAAAATGAAGGAATTTCAAGATGATAATTTATTATTATTATGCTGGCAAAAGCTAATATAAATTCATAACTAGAGGGTTACGACTTAACATTGTGTGTTTGTGCTGATGCTGGGAAGTAAATATAATATAAAGATATCAGTGACAGTTCCTTCTTTGACGACTCATAAATACTAAAATGATGTACAAAAAGTAGACAGAAAGTAAGAAGTAAAATAACAAATATTTAATACAAACCTTCATTTTATAGAATTTTTTTTGCTCAAAGTTGCTTAAATAAAACCCAAAATTCTGAATCCTTCAAAGTAAATCAAATACTTTGCCGTTTAAAGACTGAAGCGTAGAAGCTAAATCTTACCAGGAAAGAAAACAAACATCTGATCTGTGGGATCATCATTATGTGCCACCAGCACCGTAAGGTCTGTTCGTCTGGGTCGACCTTCGCTGGGCTTGTCTCCAAACTGACTCTTGAACTCCTCCAGAGTCTGATCCAACTCGTCTTGTGTCACCAAATAGCCTCTGTCATGGCAGAGCTGCGGGAGAATCAGACGCAATGTTAGTTTATTTATTTAGAGCAGGTTTGTCCTGACAGTCCCACTATATAGGCTTTATCCATCACTGGCTCTTACTTTTAGTATCAGCTTATATTCAAATAATGATAGTTAGTGGAGTCCAGGAACGCTACAGCGAAAATATTTACCTCAAACTGTATCCTTAGTTAATCTGTTATTCATTTTTATCAGGCTTTATTTTTATTACAATGCTAAATGTCAACAAGAAAAGAGTGTAAAACTCTATTAAACCCTAGGATTTCCAACACCACGAAGAAGAGCTCTTCATTGAAACAAGCGACTCGCCAAGCTAACATGCTAAGGAAGATAACTTTCAAATCTAACGCACCTGCATGATGGTTTTGCGGATTTTCCACAGCCTATAAGTTTCCTCCTCGTCATCCATATCGCCTTAAATAACCCAACCGAACAAAATGTACAAAAAGTATTTAGTTTTTTTAATGGATAAGTCAATTTTGATCCTCGTCTTAGACAAGCCAACACACGTTCTCGTTTACCAACGCAGGGTAATGACGTCACGTGCTGTGAGACATGATACGCCAGTGCGTCTGCCATATTGTGAGTGGCGGCTTCGTATTAGTTCCCCACTGGAAACATTATCTTGTTTTGTTTTGTTTTATATACTGATGTTTTTCTGATTAAAAGGCTCACAGAAGTTCACGTTCAAGTAATTTTATATTAATGTCGTGCTTGCGAAAAAATATTCAAATGGTGTTTCGTAAAATCTTGCTTTGAAAATAGCATGCGCCCATGGCTTTTATACTGCAGCAAAAATAACTCATGACTATCACAATATGGCGGCGACGTAGACGAGTAAAAGAGACGCTTAAGGGGCGATATTTGAATAATTACTCTAGCTAGGTGATTAAATAATAATAATAATAATAATAAATTTACAATTTGCTCCGCCCTCTGCAGCTCTTTCACAACATATCGCTCAGCTGGGCGGAGTCACGGGCAGCTGCTTCGGAGATGCACCCTGTATTTATACAAAACTGCCCGAAATGAGGCCGTTGTATGTTATTTTTGCAGTAGGGGCTTTGGTGATCAGTGGGTCGCTGCTGGCGCTGATCCTGTACTTTGTTTTATCCACAACGGTAAAGTAAAACTCTGATATGTTTCTTGTGCGCGAGATTGTCAAACTCGCTTAACAATGAGCAAGCTATCCTCACAGCTGTAACACCATATTTCTGTTAGCTTGTTTTTCTTAGCGTCATCATGCTGCGAGCCTTTGATTAGCTTTCAAGGGCTCCCTGGCTGGCTAACACCCCCGGTTGGCTTTACCCCTGCACTGCTTATAACTTGTGCTGCTCCTCCCTATAAACAGTTTGCACAAACAGTGCACTTTGGTTTAGACAAATATTCAAAGTAACAGGATTGTACTTCATGACACTCAAGTCAATATCCCTCTTTCCCTCTGAGTCATGTCACCTGCTGATAACCGTATCATTTGTAAACACAGCTGCATGTGCCCTTTGTCATATTGCATAACTTAATCACAGCGTAAAAATATTCATACCCCTGTTTTATTTCACATTGCAATTTTAATGTGTTTTATTTACATTTGATTGAATGAATTAGAATTGGAATTGGAATGAAAAACAGTTTTTCAAAGTCTCTTAAAAAATATAGTATTTCATTTCCAGTTGTATGGATTTTTCTGTATTAGTAAATTACTGTTATAAAAAGGGTGAATTTTACACGAACTTGCTTTAGCAAAATATAAAAAAATCCTTCTGAATCTTTTGAACATGTTACCAAATCGAGGTCGTTTTGCTTTTTATTGAATAATGTTTTCCTCAGCTCCCACACTGGAGATTTCCCACATCAGCTTGTATAACACTGCTTTAAAACGTCTTGAAACACACACTCTTTTGTTGTCTAGGATTACGATTTGGTTGCTCTTAAGCTCTGGCACTCAGATGAACTTCTTTAACCTGCATGTGTGCCCCAAACCTGACTGGTTTCCAGTTAGATTTTTTAATTAAATCACATTACACAAACAGTCTGAGTGTGTTTGCTGTGACCACCACTCTTTGCCCCGGGGGGCCGCACACAGCTCAGTTTTCCCCAAGATTATCAAACAGCTTTGAACTATGGACTGCAGGACACGTGCCCTTCTGATCTGGATTTATTTGTTTAGAACCAAGGAGTCACAGCTTGTCATTTCTGTAAATCTACGCCCGCCCCCTGATAGATTGTGAACAGCCTAGTGTGTGCTCTGTCTGTCAGTATGAGGCTGTAAGCTTTAGTCACAGATCGCGAGGCGTAAGGAGCTGATTGTTTCTCTGTCTTCAGAGGAACAAAGTAAGAGGCAGTCATGCGCCTGATAGGGTGCACAGTGCTGCTCTCTGTCCTGCTGCAGGCGATGGTAAGCCGGAATCAAATTAGGGCTTAAATGCTGAATCTTAATCTCATTTTTTAGTTATAACTTTGCTATTTTTCCAGTATTTGTATCCCTATTTACACATAATTTGAAGTAGAAATGCTGGTTCTTACATAATTTTAACCCCCTTTTTTCCAACAGTCCAGCCCAATCGAGGATTGGCAGAGAGCGACATCCATTTATGAATTTAACGCAACAGACATCGATGGGAATTTGGTGTCCCTTGAGAAATACAGGTAAGTCTGATTGTGATCATTTCTCGTTTAATGTGATAGCTACAGTATCTCTCTTTAATGTGTTTTGTTTTTTGTATCTTCAGAGGACAGGTTGTCATCATCACCAACGTTGCCTCTAAATGAGGTAAAACTCCTGTAAACTACTCTCAGTTTGCTAAAATGCACGCCAAGTACGCTGAGAGAGGTTTACGCATCCTTGCCTTCCCATCCAACCAGTTTGGGAACCAGGTACGTTTAAATTCACATAAATTGCATTTTATTGATGCAAAGCTGGATTGCGACTTGAAAAAAAAAAGTTTTTTATGCTAAAATGAATAGATTTTGATAACGGATTTTACAATTTACACGCCTAGTAATGTAGTTACAGATATAAATGTTTTCCCACTGGGGAACATTTTAGTGCTGGCATTTAGTAGGTAAGGTTTTTATTAATGTGTTTGTTTTGGATCTCTGCCTATTGGTCAGCAGAATTATGCAGAAGCTGCCAGCTTTATGAAGCTCGGTGTAATATAAGAACTCAAATAGAGAAAGATACCTTCAAGTCGGTTTAGGTTCAGCCCAAGAAAGAGGTCATTGCAATATTTTTGTACCGGTCAGCAACTTGCACACAGTCTTCATTAGCACCATTGTGGTTTATAGTTTGGGAATTAATGAATTTTTTTTAATCTGTTCTTTTTAAGAAGTCTGACACAAAATTAGTAGTTTTCGAAAACATGAGTTAGAAGCATCAGTTTCACTTTACTTTGGGCTTTGTCTAATCCACCTTGCGTCAGAATGATATAAACATAAATACAAACACTAACCAACTGATATTTGGTAAGATTTCCAGGAAGTCACAGTAAAACAACATGCTCTTTGTAGCAGCCAGCAAGCATGATTTTTTTATATTGAGCTTCTCTTTTGATTTTAATCTAGATATTTAAATTGATTTCAATTGGTTGGTTTCCTGGCCACAAATTTTCAACACATTGTGGTGGTGGGGGTGTGTGGGGTGTGTGTGTGTGTGTGTGTGTGTGTGCATGCGTGCGTCGATGTCATTGTGCTTTAGCTATATTGAAACCAGTTTTGATTTTTTTGCCGTCATTGCCCCATTAGAAAACCCACTGTGTCCACGTCTCAACCATCTAGCTATTGATTAGAGTTGAAGTTGAAGAATTTGACAATAGTCCACCTGTTGCCAAACAGGTCCTCAGCATGATGCCACCACCGCCGTACTTCACAGCAGATACAGTGTTCCTAGGTTTGAAACACTCGCCTGGGTGTTGTGGGCCAGGAACTCAAACTTTGTCTTGCCTTCCAGTGTATTGATTTTACTAACTGGTCTCCGTTGCATCCGTTTGCTTTCTGGTTTTTATCTGCAGGAGCCGGGCAATGAGACTCAGATCAAGCAGTTCGCCCAGGGTTATGATGCTCAGTTTGACATGTTCAGTAAGATCGACGTGAACGGTGAGAACGCTCACCCGCTGTGGAAGTGGATGAAGGAGCAGCCCAAAGGGAAGGGGACCTTCGGAAAGTACGTTGCTTAAAAAAAATACTTGAGTAAGACACTACTCTGTAAAAGTTGGAGACACACAGCTGCAGATGATAATGTTTCATAAAATCAACGTCAGTACCAGCGAGTTATTTAAGCTGAAATGAAGGTCAATCAAATGAGACATGATTTTTCTGACATGCCTGTTTTTTCAATCCTGCAGCAGCATCAAGTGGAACTTCACTAAGGTAATCCCAAGTAATAGTTTAGATTGTTTGACCTTGTCTTCTCTTTTTTTCCTAAATTAATAAGAAAACTACTTTACTCCTTAACTGTTCAGTGTGTTTTTTTTAACCTCATGTTAAGTTGCTTTGTGTTTTCTTTCTTTTTTGTGCCTAGTTTCTGATCAACAGAGAGGGGCAGGTGGTGAAAAGATACGGACCCCTGGACGATCCAAGTGTACGTACAAAATCCTTCCCTCTGTTACTGAATTGATCTGAGGTGTGGCAGACTTGCAGGAACTTTGATCAAAAAACCCTTTAAACATTTTACTCTTTCTTTGTTTCCAGGTGGTGGAGAAGGATCTTCCCAAATACCTTTAATTCACCCCAATCATTCCTTAACTGCTGATGCCAGGGTTATCTCATTACATCTCCAATGCTTCCTTTCGTGTCTTTGCTTCTCCAAGAACCGATTCATACAGTTAAGGTCCGTCCCAGTACAGTGACGGTCTGTTCCAAAACCTGCATTACGGGCAGGACAGACCTGATGAAAACGGCGTGCAAACCTTCTGGAAGGATCTCAAAACTGACATGAATCTGGTTCACTGGAGAGAATGAGACCGGGTTTCCTGTGTACATCAATAATTCTCTTAATCTACACAAAATGTTGCCTTTTTTTTTCTTCTTAATAAATTTGCTCAGATCCAAATAGTAGTTTTTGTCTGGTCTGTGAGATTTCTCGTTAGTGTTGCTTTTTTCACAACCGTCCAGAGATTAAAAGGGAAATTTATTGGGGACCAAATTTACAGCTGACGCCATCACCAGCATACTGACATTTTTCATAGAGCTTAATTGATTACTAATCCTGCAGATAAAACATGCCAACTGTGTTTAGTTGACATTATTTATTACCACTGATTGATAGCCATAGATGGCTCTTTGTCATCTAGGCAATATTGGCAGTTGCTCAGGACGCCAACTTCTGGAGGGGGCGCTGCCACAAGAACTAAAAAAAAAACCCTTCCAAGAAATAAAAATAAATAAAAGCAAGAAAATGTTGGCCGACTGTCTCTGTAGTAAAAAAAAAAAATTCAGACATATAAGCGAAACAAATGATCACATAACATTTTCCTTAGGTTACAATTTAGCTACATAGTGCTGGAATATTGTCTCTTTACAGACCGAAGTTGGCATTGTTTTTAATTACAATGATTGATTAAAAACAATCATTGTCATCTTCTTTAACAAAAGAAAAAATTTAAAAAAGGGGATGTGTACACTTTTAGGATCCACTGCTGGCATGCTCAGCTGGCATTGAGTTTGCAGCTTCTGTAAGAACATTTTCACCTATTTGTCTCTGGAATTGAATTAATTAAATGAATTGGACCAGTTTTGTGTCACGTTCCTGCCTAAAACAGCTGTGAACTGATAGCTGAACAATAATCTACCAGGTTAGGGTGTGTTGGACAGTATTTCCTCCCTGAATAGGTCAAATGAAAACAATTCTAGGTCAAAAGTAAATTAATAATTGCTTTTAAAAAGCTCACAAATAAATATTTTTGCTCCAGATCAGGTCCCGTATGTTTTTTTTTAGCTACAGCTGGGTTCTGAGTCTTGAATGCGGAAAGGGAAGAGTTTAAAACTGCTTGACTATATTTTAGAAAACAGTTAATAGATTTTTAGAGCCTTGGTAGGATACCAGGATATGAAACAGAAATCTTTGTGGGCAAACGTCTATATCTAGAAACTATACATTTCCCATTTTGAATCTTGTGTTTTGCAACATATAAAAATCATGTACCTAAAGAATGCAATGTAAGGTGTGTGTTTTTGTTGCTGTCACCCTTGGTTTGGAGGGTGATAGCAATATTTTTTATAATCTATTTAATTCCATCATTTGACAATGAGAATATCATCTGTGAAAGATTGTGCCATCCCAATTGTACGGTACTGTTATTGATAATTGATAATGTGAGGAGCTGCAGCTCCCTGAGATTTTCCAAATCTTGACCCGGAAAAACTGCTAAAAACTGTGCAGGTAAGAATTGCATGAGTCTGTGTGTGCATGTTTGAGCTGTACATAGCTCCTTTAAAAAATATTAGTAGCAGTAATAACTTATAATCAATTTACTAACATAAAATTTAAGGATGGGTTTTGATGAAGTAGTTGAAACAAAAAAAACCCTTGAGTTTACTTGAGTTATTAGAATCAGTCTTTTCATAAAAGTATTCAAGAATGAATAAAGTTAAAGATACCACTGCTAACTGCAGGATTCACAACAAGAGATCCACACTGAAAATGTCCAGTAATGCAAGTCTTCAGTGAATTCCTGGCTGCAGTTTCCCCATACGCCTGCAGGTGGAGCCAGAGTTTCCTTTTTCAGCACCAACAAGGCAGCAGCAGCGGGAGCTGCTCAGTAGGCAGCAGCAAGTGCAGCCAAGACGAGCGGACTCTGCGCTGCTTCGTGAGGGAACACCGCACTGATGTGGGGACCGTCGCTGAGAACCGTCTCACATTACTCCTGGTGATTACCGTGACACGTCCATCAACGCGTCCCTCCGCCTTCCGCCGGGATTTCACCGCCGCTGAGAGGGTCTGTCTTTCGGAGGACGTCCTTGTTTTATTTTTCCTCCGGGAGGCTGAATGGAAGCAGCAGCCGAGGGAGCGGTCGGGCTGTCGGAGGCCGGGGAAGGGAGCCCTCTATCCGGGGCCACAGCATCCGATGATGGGGAGACGGTTGTGGGAGTCAGCTACGGGATGGACGCCGCAGACATGGGTATTTTTATCACGTATTCGTTAACCAATATTACTCCTTACTGTTCGTTTATTTTCCTCCTTATTATTGTTATTTGTTAGATTTTCTCTTTCTGCTGCTGTGAGCAGAAAGTCCCGACTCATCTCTGCTAGCCTCAGGAAACTGGAAAGCTAAGCTAGTAGCTTAGTAGTGGATGAGGAGAGCAGGTGAAGTTATGAACATGCAGTTCTTGGCGTGTTGTCTGCGTCTCCTGAGCGGCTAGAAACACAACAAATCACGGGCAAGATCAGACAAGCAAATGGGCGATGTTATATATGTATGAGCTGGTAACTGTACTAGTAAGCTGGGGGAAATAAAAAATAGTCAGGCGTTGCTAGGATATTAGACCACCTCTCTAACAGGGACATGTTTCGTTCTGGTGCTTGTTGTTAATTAGAAAAAAAATATTTATAAAGAAGACTATTCTATTTGTTTTTGAGAAACATGAGCTGTAAGAACCATCGCATTAAAAACAAACCTAATTTGCGTTATTTTTAAAAATTCACTTTAGGGTGAAATAATGCCCTGCTTAGATTTAACACAACAGGTTTGGGTTTGAATTTGAGCCCTGGGGTTAGGTTTTCAACCCAAAAGATGGATGAAGTAAAATTAATTAATTTTATCCACCTTATTCAGTACATCCTTAAATCTTGCAGGATTGCTGGTGGATGTTGCGTATGCTGAGGCAAGATACAGTCTGAACAAGGCAACACGCTTAAGGACAAGCTGTGTTCAATTGGTCTCATAAGTTAGACAGGATGTTGAGCGCGTCCCAGGTGCAAGTTGGAAAACCTTCCAACCCTCCCAGTTGGAGTTCCAACTTGAGGAGGTGTTGTTTTTCTGACTTTTTAGTATGAAGTGAAAAGTGACAAATTCTGTTTTTGCATGCTGGAAGGAGCTCAGAGTACCCAGAAAGAACCAATGTATACACAAGGAGATCATGCAGACCTCGCACTGAAAGTCCTGGATCGTCACAATAGGCAACAGTGTGAACAATTGCGTCACCCTTTCAAACATGAAAATGGGTTAGGGATAGGGTTTTATGCTTACTTCAGCCAGGAAAAACCAAAGCTAATGTACACTTTACAGGTAAACATGCTGTCATATACTGTAAAAATTTTTTATTTTAGAAAGGGTTTGCTCACGACAGCCAGCTAGAAACACAAGAAAAAACAACAAATGGCTGTTCAAGGTAGCAAAAGTAGCTCCTTGAAGAAGAAAAACAAATGTCATCCTTAATTAAATGTAAGCTGTGACTTTACTATCCACCATAATTCCTGCATATCGTTCTTCGACTTCTGTAATCCTCCTCTTTGACGCTCACAATATTAAAATGTTTGCTTCAATTTGGGGTTGATGCTTACAAAAAAGCTCAGCTTCTACATGTTTATCAGCTTGCTGTATAACCTTCATATTTATTGATAAAGAAAATAATTTGTTGTCACTGTTGATCCTGTTGTTGGGCTGCTCATTCCAAGCTGCATAGTCAAAGCGTATTCTTAGGCACTGCTCAGAGATAACTAAGCGGCAACCGCAGTGAAAATAAAATCAGCTACCCCCTGCAGGGGACCTCCACAGCACCCTCATAATGAGAACTGCCTGTGCTTGGTGATGAGATTTGGGGAAGAAATGCTTCTGCTGTAGGTTTCTGACTTCAATTACATATTATGCATGTTTGTTAGGTAAAATCATGAGAAGTCAGGTAGAGTGAGGTCTGTTTGTGCTCAATTCAATGAACAAAAGCAAACGTTTGTTTTGCAATAAGAGAAGACCAGATTTTAACTCAAGCTGTTATTGGCAATCCTGCCTTACTAGCAAACGGAGACCTGAAGCTATAAGCTTAATAGCTGTGTAGATAATAATCCTTGGTTTATTGTAGCTTCTAATTTGAAAGGAAGACAAATCAGTTTGTTGCTGTTGATGTTTGACTGCTCTTAGCAACAACATCAACATCAGTTGGAGGAGTTCATTTGAAATGGTTTGCTTCCTGAGTTGCACAAGGCAAAGTCCTTAAATTTTCCGTGAGAAAAATTGGGAAGTATTCCCAAAGTTTCGTCTTAGCATCGTTTATTCATCCGAAAACCATGTTGGGATCTATCTGAAGTATCTGATTGGAGTTTGAAAAGTTTGGATCTGATTTTACTTAATTGCTATCATTAGATCATGACATATGTAGTGCGCTAGCTAGCTTGACCGCAAAGGACGCTACGCTATGAAGCCTAGCCAAGATTACCCTAACTCCACACATTATCCTGACTCTTGTAAGCTCTCAGTGACTCATAAAGTTTAAATATTCCAAGTATTGGAAATCCTTTGCTTAAATATCTTAGAAAACATATTGTGGATGACTACGTTAGATTTTTTTTCTTAGCTATCTACGTCAAATCTACGCTCTAGCTATCTACACTCTCATTCCTGGAGCTGTAGTAGGATAAAAACATCCTTTAGCCCCAGGTTGCATCTTAACTTCTCCATTGCTGTACTGTCTTATTAGTAAGGGGAGGAATTGATCCCCAAGCATTTTTGTTATCTTTGTTATCTTTGTTTGTTAATATGTAGCTATTGAGCTTAGGCCATACAGGGAAAGTGTTGTTGGTCCAAATCTTGGCTTGGGCCTTTGTGGGTATAGTATTTGCAAATACTACCCTGTAAGTTGTTGTTTTTTCAGATCCTCCTTCTTCGTGATAAAGTCCAAAAACCTACATGTTGTATGAAGTAGTATCCTTAAACATGAGAGCGTTTGTGTGTGCTTGTTTGTGCTGTTGGCGTTGTGATGGACCGCCAACTGATCCATTCACTGGCGGATGGTTGCCAGACCTCATTTGACCCAAAACAAATAAAACAAACATTAGCGTCCTGAACAGCGTTTATCACTCTGAGTTATTTAATGAATAGATCGTCCAATACTTTCTGAAGATCATTCTTGGCAGTGATGGATATTTTGTCTATAGGACGGCCTTTGGTTTGTTTCTGAACATTAGTAGAGACTAAACTTGCGCCAAAAACATCAAGTCAAAAGGACTCATGTAAAAAATATATCTTTTTTTTTTTTTAACTAAAACTTTTTAAACTGTACCACAGTGTTAAGTTGCACATATATACAAGTTTATACTGTACATGTGTTCAATTTTGTTTAATATTACAGCTCTTTGCAATATTTAGTTCATTTCAGGGCATGAAAATGGGACCAGAGGACTGCTATGGCTTTGTGAGTTAAACTTGCAGAAACGTGAGGCAGCAACTCTTGACAGGAAGCAGACAGCTTGATGGTCCCTGACTAGCCTGGAAAAAACCAGCCCCTTGTTCTACGCTTCCTTTTGTACAAAAGGTCTGGATCCTCGCCTATTGAGATGCGATTGCTTGCTGGAGGCCTGGATTCTGTTGAAGTCTTAAATTTCCACCAATCACTAGCATTTGGATGTGAAGTATGTAAAGTAGCAGTTCAACTCTAACCCTTAACCACTGTCTCTCACTCCAAAGAGAGAGATGAACAAGATGGCTGTTAAATTTAATGACTTCGTTCACTTCCTCCACTGCCGTTGCCAAACTACAGGCAGACTACAATTTTGACGCAGCCAGCGCAGAAAATCAACATCATTGTTCACAGCGTCTCCTTCTGTTCACTGATTGGCCCGGTTGAAATTGTACCGGAGAAATCCAACTCACTGGGAGAAATCACTGAAGGGAGATGAGAATCGAGCGGAACTGTGTAGGAATCCAATGGCCTGGCTCGTCCCCCACCAATCAGAATCCACAAAATTCAAGCAGTAAATGCATCACATATAATCACTAACAAGTAAGGACAACAATCCGCAGTATGGATGCCAGCAGTGAGGAAAACTCACAGTTGGCTATTTCCAGTGAAGTGATTAAGTCAAAAGAAGCACAGAGTTTTAAGAAAGTGGAAAACTATATTTTCCACATGTTTGGTGTAGATCTGCAGCTCATTCAGATGGTGAGAGAGCGAGTACAGAAAGATTACTCCATTTTATTCCTTTGAGGTCCCAACCTCTGTCTGTCATGAAACATGTTGGGCTTTGAAATCGGTTCAGTAGAAAGGAACTGGAGTTTTCATAGCCTTCTTGCGTTTTACTCAATTATCAAAGCCGTTACTGTTCACGTAGCACATGACGGAGCTCAACATGAGAATTTGGTTAACATCAGGTCCTTCTAACGTGTAATTATGACTTTGCTCTGAACGTGTGAATGCAACAGTGAGTAAGAGTCGCAGCTGGCTGTTTAAAAAGCTGCTGGAGTATTTAGACCTCCTCAAAGGCTCCTGCTCCTCCTCAGCTGGTTGTAATTTGTCCTTTTTGTGTTCTGCCAGCGTGAGAGCACGAACACCTCTGATCTCACCACCCCACGGACAGGTTCACCTCCTCTCACCTTCAACCTTATAAACTCTCCTCTCTTTTACTCCCTGCATCTTGCCCATCTCCACCTCGGCGAGCCATTCCCTAAACTCTGCCTCTTATTCCTCACTGTCAGTCTCCCAAACTCCCTTGTACTTTTTTTTTTCTTGCTGTTTGCCTCCTTAGCCTGGGTCTGTCAGAACTGCTGACAGAAGCACAAAGATGCCTCCTGTGGAATTCAACATCCATCTGCTCTCCCCTCTTCCCTTTCCTCCGTCGGCAAGGTCTTCGTGCGCGCTCCTTGCTGTCTCCGAGACTACACTCACCAGGATCAATTTGCATCCAAGTGGCTCATTCCAAGGAGCATGCATTGGGAGTTTTGGCTGCAAGCCAGGGTATGTGACGTCACAATATTTGACGTAGACGATGACGCAGTTCCTTTACATTTTGTGTGCTCTGTTTTTTTCCCCTGGAAGTGGGGGAAGTGTGCTGCAGACAGGAACCAAAGAGAGGCGAGCCAGTAGGAGCCACACTTGACCTTTTTCAGCATCTGATGCAGAATGATCCGATGCGAAAAGAGGATTAAAAATGAGAAAAAAGAAAAAGTGAATAGAACTAGCTGCATTAATGTCTGTTATGGGGACTTTGCAGCTTTGAAATCCCCCCACTGGTTGAGGCTCCGGCTCAGTTTCACTCATAGACGGCTGCACTGTCACGACTTCCCTCAAGGGGGAAGACAGTGAAGGCCTGCTGTTTTCAATTAGGATACTTACTTGCCCACTGTGCAGGCTATTATTATTTCATAAGTAGCACCAGGAGCACGAAAGCATTCACACAGGAGCACAAAGGCCGTTGTTTTATCTGAACAGCCCACAGAATTTTGTATGTGTTGCCTGCTCACAACCTCACTTGGTCATGCTCGTGTTTTCCAGCCCTTAGTTAGACTTTGAACTGTAGTTCGTACCTCATGTCTCAGCCACTTGATGCTGGGTATAGATAGGTCTGAGCTACGAGAGAGTATAAGTCTTTATCTTTGAAGAGCGTACATCATTTGTACAATTTTTCCTTTTCCTTTTCCTTTGTAACTCTTGACGGTTGGAGTCATTTCCATCTCAAAGTTGATAAGATAAGTTCGCAAGAGAAGTTTCAAAGATGAAAAGCAAGCACAAACAACAAAAGGTCAATGGTAATTCATCTAGGCTTTCTCTAAGATATATCTACTCTGCTTTTTGTAGAGTAGATACAAAAAGTTGCCTTCAGGTTTCTAACCTTTTTTCAAGCTCATTAAGCTCCAGCTTTGGAAATTTGAAAAGGTTTCAGGTTTATTAAATTACGCAAAACTTTTAACCTCTTACAAGGATTATCTTTGACTTCTTAGCAACATACTAAAACGCATCACCGGTCGGCTAAACCGAACCTTCAGATGTTCACTGGAATCTCCTAATAAGTCTGCCTGTTTGGACTGTCAGTCTGCTGGCAGTGTATAGGGCTCAATGAGAGAAAGATGCTGCGGGCTTCATGTATGTTTAATATGATCTGAGCAGTGACAGAAGATGTTCATTCATTAAACAGTGTGGGCCTAGTTGGCAGGTTCAGTCTTCTCGTATTTCGTGCGATGGTGCTGTGGATTGAGAGAAAAGAGCGACACAAATCATTCCAGTTGTTCATGCTGTTAGTGGGGATATGGTTCGTTTCCTCGGTCTCCGGTCCGCTTGGCATTCGCGTTCGCACCGCGCCGAGGCCGAGGTTTTCAGGCGGACTAGAGTTCACGCCTCACCAAATGAATCAGATTTTCCAGGCAAACAACCAAAAGTTCACAATTGACGCAGGCTAAACAGGACGGGTGTGGATGCACCCTAAGGCAAAGTTGAGTTATTGCGTTGTGATCTTCAGACAGAAAATCAAACCTGTCGAAATGCAGAGTTTCAAAGGTCAGACTTCAGAAAAACAAAAAAACACAAAAGCAGCCAAATCTGTATCTGATGTGAATGGAATCCTGCATTTTTTTCACTAACGTACCCAACCTGTGTAATATTAGTTGTACTCTCTCTAGCCCAAAAAAAAACCTATTTTGTGACAGTAATCTATTGTACAGTTTGTTAATATGCTCATTTCTTGCTGTTTGAAGCTTTGTAAAGCTTCATCGGTTTGTCTTTTAACAAACCTGACTACCTCTTCCTAGAAATATAAACAAAAGCAGCTAGCTATTTGGTTGGAGCTGCAGAAAGCCCAGGAATTAGTAACTCTAGGAACAATTTCAAAGATTTATAAAAATGTTCCCATCACATATTTTCAGCTAACCGTCGCTTTTACGGGTATAAGGTTGTTGTGCTGCTTTATTGTACTTTTCCCTGCTGCTGAATTAACCTCAGTAAATATGATTATTGCTTTTCTACAGTCAATTTCTGTTTGTGGGCAGATTTACAGCCAAATAAGCAGCAGTAAACCGAGTTAATGGCTCAGTTATTTTATATTTTTGCAAAAGTCTGAGGCTGCTGCTCTTGGCTTATCTCTGAGCATTCATCTTGACCTCCAGCAGCTGCAGAAAGGATTTTCCCTCTTAAGCCACACTTACTGCAGCCGCACTCTGCACGGAGGCAGATAGAGGCAGCTTTCTTTCAAGTGGGGGAGTGATAAATTCATGGAGCGCGTCTTACTTGGCAGCTAATGTGCGCTGCACAATAACAGGGAAGCATGCTATTGCCATATCGTTCAGGTACAGTTCTCTCTCGCTCTCCTTCTTTTCTTCATCGCCGTATCCACACTGCTCTCCGTTGGCTTTCGCATCTTGACAATAAAAATTTCAAGAGCAGGAAGAGTCCATCCAGCCAAAAATATCTCTGGCACACAGAGTGTGAACCTCGTGACCTTTAAAAACACAATAACTTACAAAATATCACATTAGTAACTTCAAATATGGGCAAACTGATGTTTCAATGAACATTACAGAGTCACATACCTGAAAATACCTGAAACTGTAGCTCATCTTCCCTGATCCAGAAGCATGAAACCAAAGTGGGAAGCTGTTAATAATTTGATCGACAGCATTGGGCTGTAACTAAAAATTATTTTAGTAACTGATTAATCACATAAATCGATTAATCGTCATACTGCAGATTTTTCATTTAACAGCTTAGTCCTTTTCAAATATTAGATATTCATTAAAAGATGCAATTAAACAAACAATTCAGTTCGCTTCTAAATAAGAAAATAAGCATTTTATTAACTAAAATGCATTCACACGATCTTTTAGTGAATGCTTGATAATTTGTAGCAAAGGATGCATATGCAGTTGAAAAAACCCTCAATGGATACAGCATTTTTATAGACAAGATTTTTTTTTATTTTAAATGAAAACATTTTTGTTGAATTACTTATCTTAGAATGTTGTTCTTTCAGCAGAACCTGTATTGTTGTGCAGCTTTGTTTCTTCTGTAGTTAGAGCAGATTACCTTACTGAGTCACCAAGGCTGGAAAAGGTGCTGCTCTCAGCATTAACAAAGGGCTGAGCTTGACCAACCCTCTCTTTATTTCTATTATCAGTACCTTACTCTCTCTCTCTCCTATTATATGTCCAAATAAGGGCCTCTTTCTCTTGGCTGACAGCTGTATTTTAAGGATCAGCGAGGATCAAGCTCGATTCTGACCCACAACCTCAGTAATGGACAACATAGTGAAATTACATAATTATGCGTGCCGTTACGTGTGTGTGAGTGAGAGTCGTTTAGCTGCTGTCTGTTTTTGGTTTTGCTCAAAAGACCAGGCTGTTTATTGAGATGCATTAAGGGGATATTGTGAGTCAGTAGTCCAGATGCCTTCGAATTATTATAGTGAGTGTTTCAAAAATAGATCAGTCTATTTACCTATTTTCATTAGTTGTTGTACTTTTACAATCTGACCTACTCATGGGAGGGCATCACACTCTCACAAACACACAACTAAAGCTTGAACACTTTGTTACATTTTGACAAATTACAACCACGCATATATTTTTTTCACCAACCAACGAAATGTAGTGCCTAGAGAGGAGGAAAAAAATACATTTATTGGAAAATGTTGTAAAACCAGAAAATTTGTAAAGTGAAGGCTGTTTTCAGACCCATTTACTTTACTAGTCCACACAACACAGGACATGTGTCTGTCTGAACGAGAGATTTACGCTAATCAGAAAAGCAGCTTAAAGGCACCATATGAACTAAGATTGGTAATAAGAAACCTGGAACAAATCCTGTTTGCCTTTTGCTATTATGCATGTGGGGAAACATTTTACTATTTGTTTCATTTTGATGAAGCTTCGAAGCATCACTGTCATCTGGTTCCCCACTAATGTTCATGGGTTAGAATGGTCCAGCTTTCGTAAACCATATTGAGAATCCTTAAAAATTCCTGAAAACTGTGATGCACCACCCGCCTGTTTGTTGTTGAGTATTTTCCAATGTAGCTTGTCTCAAATTTTTCTGCCAAACGTAACTATTATTTTCAGAAAATCCACCAAATTGTGGATATTTGAGAGAAATGCAGATGGAGAAGCTGAAAGACCTTGGCGCAATGCCACTTGATGGCAATTATTTTCTTCTACCTGGCTGTATCCCTGATAGCAAAGTAAAGGAAGGCTGTAGATGTTAGCTTCTGTTAGCAGTAGTGCTAAGTAGGTTTTTCCCTACCCTGTGTATTAATATGTAAGTTGTACTGGGTGTTAAATTAGGTAGTTTTTGCGTTTTTAGAAAGTATTTTTCAGATTTGAGCCACTCGCTGTTTAGCTAGAGCTTCTGGAGCTTCTTTCCCTCCACTTCACTATTAAGCACTGATTTGTGTTGGTCAACTGAATACAATCCGAATATTATCCAGTACAAATTGTGGCTCTGACAAGACGCCACATGAAAAAGTGAGAGGGACGTGTGAACTCAGGAGGCGCTATAATCAGCCTTGTCCGAACTGACAGGTTCATGTTTAATATACATCTCTCTCTGGTCCCCTTCAACTTAAATTTCCATTTCAAAGTCCAGTGAGCTTTCAAGCCTCTCCGAGGGAAAAAATTACACTTCAATTCCCACCTGGTCCATTAGTTTGTTCCACGGTGCGAAATTAATACGTAATCATCAGGGTTCCTTCACAACCGCGGCGAAATTTCGTCTAGAGTCATTAGCTGCTGTCAGTAACAACCAAAGTAGTCATTTTAGCCACTTTCCACTCAATTTGAATGTGAAATTAGTTGGTGGAGAGCAATACAGAATAGTAGCAGCTGTAGTGTTTTATTTATTTATTTTTCATAAAGCGTATGTTCAATTCGTCAGCAGCAGAGAAGTGTAAATTTTAGTGTTGGTACTGCGTTGATGACTGAATTTAGGTCGCGGTTTTCTCAGTACTGAGTGAAAAGAGTGCACAGCCCTGCACTTGCTTCCAGTTTCTCGTATTTATGGGTCCATGCATAATTTTCCCATGAGAAGCAGGAATTTGTGTCCTAAATTTTATTGCTCTTCCTCAAATATGTATTGAGATTTTTTCCGTCTCGACCACAGCAACAGACGAGCCGATTCACTGACTATTAACCCCGTCATCACCACGAAGGGAAGAAAGCCTGAACTGACTTGGGACGTTTGTAACAGGGCTTTCGGATTGTCTTATTTTTCTGTTTTCCTCAATCTGCTGTGTTTGCTTTGCATCAGTGATTATAGCTCCAATCTGAGCCTCTCCAAAGAATCAGTTTATAAACCACATACAGCCAGGAAGTTTTTATTATTATTATTATTAATTCCTCCTTTTTCTCTGTCACTGTTGACTGTAATAGATGTGTTGGCATGGTTAAAGGATTTCTTTCCAATAGTCTGCTTTCTCTTATCATTTTACTGTGTTATATAAAACGAAGAATGTGCACTGCTAATAATGGACCAGGGTGTTATCACCCTCTGCTTGGGCTAGTTTGTTCAATAACTCAAGCAAACATCGATAACACTCATGAAGGGATTTTTTGAGGGACCAACTCAGTCTAAATCAAGAAGGATCTGGTTGCTGTAGTGCATATAAATATGTTTTCTATTGATTATTAAGAAGTTGTAGCTAGTTTTCAACATACAATTGTTTTGGCTACATATTTAAATGCAAGAAAATAACTGATAAAATTGATGCTCATGGTTTTATTTTGAAAAATGTCTTTCTCATTTCCTATCACAAACTAACTTGATTGTATTTAGTTTTCTTGCTATCATTTTAATATTGGTTTGCCTATTGTGAGCCGTGTTGCCAAATGTTTGGACATGTCTGCCTCGGTGTCGTCATCAAGAAAAGGCCGTCCGATTGGTTGATGTTTGGTGTTGGTAACACACTGCTTATAGACCTGTTATTATGTGGGTTTTAAAAAATAAGCCTAAAGTAGATGTTTAGGTCATGTTTTTCATCAAGTTTCTCAAAGAAGCATCGACTGTGAGCAGTAAGGACATTATTCTGCTGATGGGTTGTAAACGCAGTAAGCTTTTAAAGCTTGACTTAAGGAAGTTACCAACTTTTTAATGTGTGGGTCCTGTCCAAGAATTAAGAAAAAATTTAGTTTTGGATTACAAATTACTTAAAAGGAAACTTTGCTCTTAAAACCAGATTTATGTGGTGTCTTACAATACCATGACATCTTTATTTTTGTACAGACCTCAACTTACAAATGTGTAAAAATTGGTGTTTCTTTTTATAAACGACTAATGTTTTCTCTTTTGTTTTTCATTCAGATTTCGTGCACCGTTGTGTGTAAACCAACTCAAATGTTCATGACATTGATATGTTCATATCAAATGGTTGAAAAGTAAGACTTATAGCGTTAGTGTGGTTCTTTTGGACATTTCCTGTCCCTCATTCTGGGCCGAGGCCAGAGAGAGAGAGACGAAGAGAACCTCCCCAGTCTTACTGGTGTGGTCATGGAAAAGTACTCACCCTGCTGGCAGCTGAGATCCAGGGATCAAGGGTGGAGCAGCCTGGTGATACTGATTCAGGATCAGTTTGCCTTCTGCTTATCTGAACAGAACCACTGTGAGCAGCGTGACCTCAGTTGAGGTGAAAGATAGCTTAACATCATCTGACAAAGGGAGCTCCTGAAGGTAGCTGTGTCTGTCTGAATCTCTTTAGCATCCTGAGAGAACAAACGAGGCCCTCTGGAAACCCGACGTTGATGCTGCCAAAGCAGCAGCAACACAGCTGAGAGGAGCTGCCGATTATTTTTTCCCCTCTGTTATCGTAAGAAAACACAATTATTTCTGAGTTTTAGATGTCATGTCGGGCATATGTTTACACAATAATGAATTGTTACTCTGTCAATTCAGAAAATGAAGTCTCAATCAATAGCTGGCGTGCCATCGCTTAGCGTCTGCTCAGATACATAAACAGCTCAGTTCATATTCAGAGTCCCAGTATCGATTGGATCTGCGGTTTACAAAACTGTAGTAGAAACATAAACAAAGCCGAGGACAATAAACATGGAGGATAAATTTCACAGTGCCAAAGAAAATACATATTGACCTATTTGTACTATGCATATAAAGCATATAATGGTAATAAGTAATTATCAGATTTATTTTAGTGATTATTTCTGTCATTGAAAACCAAACAATTTTCCATTTAGTACCAAATTTGATAGCAGTTTTGAGGCGTATTATGGCCATTGCAGATTAAAAAAAGTAGTAAATTTATGACAATAAGCTCAGAATTTTTTTAGAAACAAACATGACAATCTCTGAGCTCCAAAAGTAAAAAAATGTTCAACTTGCGAAACTCTAGAAAATCTCCATGTTTTTTCTAGAAGATTTATGCAATTAATCTCAAAATTTATGGATACTTTGGCAGAAATGTACTCTTCCTTTTTTTATATATCTACAATGGCCCTAATACGGCATTGTACTGTAGTGACTTGTTTGCCACAAACTAAAAGAGTATGAGGGATTTTATTTTTCTTTAAAGAGATGAGATAACCAATTACAAGCAATAATTACAAAGAGGCTGAAAACTGGCAAAAGTTAAGCTCAAAATATTGAGCTTGAAAAATATTTAAATCTGGAAAAATATGAAAAATATTTCAATCTGGAAACTTTGGGGTTAATTTGAACATATTTGATCATATTTGATACAAGCACTCCCAGAGTTCTACCTCAAACAAAGTTTATTCTCCTCACAAATTGGCCATATCAGATGGTGATAAGTAAGTATATTTTACACATACCCCCAAAAAAAGCAATGTGCTGCTTAGGTGAACAATGTTTTTTTTTAACCATCTTAATGTTTTTCCAAGAAAAAAATGGTAACAAACTCCAGATTTTTAAAATTAAACTGAGACAAATCAAAAATATTCTTTTAAACTTCACATCTTATCACATACAACCAAAAAAAAAAGTTATTTCTTGCAACATAAATTCACATGCTACATGTATTTTCTTGATACAGCATGTTTTTCAGAAAAATCCTAAAAATGGTAAAGAGGTCTAGATCTTATGAGTTAGCATATTGTGTCATACTGTGTCATACAAGCACAAATATAAACACTACGTTTTGCCATAGGCTAACAGGCAAATTCTGCAGAAAGACTTTGCATTTAGATGTGGATATGTGGACAAAATACGTTTTGGCAATTCCTTATTTCAATCCACTGGTGACAGCTGGTTCTTACTGCACTAATGCAGGCCTCTGTGCTCTCTATTCATCTAATTTGTCTGTCTTTCATCCATCTCTTTTCTCACTTCTGGCTTTATTTTGAACTGTGAGCCAACAGTCACTCTCTGGATCCACGTGTATGGGTAAGCTGCACCAAATATCGCTCCGTGGCCGTGCTAATGCCCTATTCACCATCATGTGAGGACGTGGAGACGGCATCTGTCTTTTGAATCTGGGCACACGTGCGTTAGTTATAAAAATGCTGGTTGACCTCAATTCAGGGCGCCATGGTAACAAGAGGCAGGAATGGTGCGCTTGTGAGTGGAAAAAGGCAGGAGTAAGTTGTCAAGGACGCAGACGGCACTGCAGGTTATCTTGACAGCTTGATGTCAGCACATTTGGAATAATGTAGCATTTTCAGATATTTGGATATCGGTTCACATAGATTTTTGGAGATTAGGGAGCAGATGTACAGAACATCTAAGCATGCTTTCCTTTGCTGGATCCCAGTTATCCGTGAGCAGCCAGCATGGAGGTCTGCACAACCCCTGCACTTTGCAAAGCAAGTTCAGACAGGAATTCATTCTACATGTGTTTGCCTGTCCTCTGTCTGTAGCTAGCAGGTAATATGGCGTTACACAGACACATTTTAAGTAGTTTTCCCTTTTCTAGAGTTTGAAAGGTGTTTTTGATTAATGAAGTGTTTGCTCGGATGGTTTTAGTGCCTTTGGGTTATGTAGCGCTTGCATGAGAAGTAAAACGAATGAGCTGAGGCATATATAGCAGCTCTGTGGTTCGCCAGGCGTTTTTATGGAAGTTAATGCATGTATCGGCAAATTTTTCCATCCGTCTACTATAAACAGGTTCAATACGTGATTAGTTTCATGTGTCCCTGGCAGGGTTTGTATGTGAGAATGGTGCAGTTGTGCACCCTGGGTCTCACTTTGCCATGTGTTGCCATTACCAGCTGGTAATGGACCCCTTCCCTCAAGGGCTGCGAGAATGTGTTGTAAACCAAAGCATAGCAGGTCAGCTAGGCAACACACTGCGCAAGCAGCTATTCATTGGAAAGGTCCTGTTTGCTGTTCCCTTCCCTGAAGAACTTTAGAGCCTGCTGCCGCGTAACGGTGTAGGAGGATTCATTTCCCCTTATGTGCTCCTTCAAAGGACTCCTATAAGTGAATCTCAAGGGAACCTGTTAAAAGAAAATGAAGAAATGATAATAAAATATTTTTACTCCTGCTCATAAAACATATTGGTTCTCAGCTTTTCACTGACTTTCTGTAATGTATTTGGTAAATGTCTGTTTGTTATTACTTCCTCTAATAGCTCCAGAATATCACAGGGTTCTTATTTTTGCACCGACGTTTGGTTTGATGTTCCTCTAATAAAGTGGCTCATACTGTATTAACATCAACTTAATAGTTTAAATTGAAATGACTGAATACCTAAAAAAATATTGTTAGCCTAATAGCTAACGATAGGTTATCAACGATATTGTTAACCTATTATTGTTGCTGTTAGGCTAGCGATATGTCAAGATTAAGTTGCAGATTTTGTCACACTGAAATGTTTCACACTATCAAGTTATTTGAAAGATCAGACAAAGATAACTTGATCAGTGACTTTAGAAAACAGTTTTCCGCTGTCCAACCCAACTTGGCCATTGTTGAAAAATTAATTCCTCCCCCTTGTTAAGTTGTGAATTAACTGTTTAACTAACAGTTTTAGCTTAATTTTCACTACAAAAATCTAAAAAACTGCCAGACATGTAAAAAAAAAAAGGTTTATTGTTGTAAAATATTTGTCACAAAATATATTTCCACAGTCTGATTGCTTGATTCTCAGCTTAAACACTTCTATGAATCCAGCTGGAAGATCTTTTTAACACAAAAAGACTCAAAAATGTTTTAATCTGTTTGAACAGACACACTTTCAGATTTCTTAAAAGGACCCGAGATGTGGACATTTTTAGTTAATAAAAAGGAGTTTGGAAAAACTGTTAGTACATGAAACTACATCACACAACTCAGTCACATGCATGTACACACAGGCGCAAATCTGTGGTAAAAAGTAGCAGAGGCGTGTCTTTAATTATCTGCGTTGCAAGCATTCCTTCATTGACATTTTTTTCTCCTTTTCTTGATGTTTCCTTTACATTTATTCCTGTAGTGCTCCAGTTGGCTTGGAGCTTCATTGGCACGCTTCGGTTTGCTCTCCTCTGTGCAAATATGTAGAAAGGCGAGAGGCAGAGCGAGGGGAGAGCTGAGCAGTGGCAAAGTGGCGATGCCATGGCTTTGTCACATGGACGTCCACGAGTGGCCCGCAGACAGAAGGAGGAGGCCGGCCATTCAGAAACAGAATCAAGCTGGGAGGATGTTGGACGTCTTAGGTTTATTTTTTGATGCGTTAGATGTTACGCTCAGATATCATGTTTGAAGAAGTGCTTTGATTCCAGAACAGCAGTTAAATTTAAAAGTTATTTAATGCTGAACCAGTGAAGAAAAAAAATGTGGCAAATTCTTTAAATAACATTTTAACTTTGGAGCTGTTCGAAAGCGCTGGGCTGCTTCTGCATTGTCCATAGTGTTGCGTTGCTGGAAAAGTATGCTTTAAGTTGTCCTCTCACCAAGATGGCTCCTCTTAGCTGTCAGCCTGCAGTTGCTTCAGTCCCAATTCATAAATGTCATCCACTAAGTTCTTAAAATGAAAACAGAACAGGCTGATTCATTCTGTCATTGTCTGAAGCCCCTCTCCTGCTTTCTATCCACTCCTCCATTCTCTTGTTTTGCGTTTTCGCTTTCCTATCTTCCTCGCCCTTTCCTCGGTTATTATGCTGAGTGTTATGTGTCCATAATTACAGAGCTATTTCAGGGCTTTCTGGTGAAAACAGTCCTCTGATTGCCTTTCCCTACAGCTTACATCCTGTTATTAAAGCAAGGATGATCATAACATAGCAGATGTTAAGACCGCACGACTGCAACACGCATTATGTCATTTATGTCTGCAAACCAACCTGGATAAAAAGGTGTCTATGCTTTTTTCCAGGCAAATGGGTAGTTCACACAGTAATTATAAAGTGTCAGAAAGTTGGAGATTGTTTTAAAGGACTCTGTGTGATGTGTGGTTTGTTTTCAACAGAGCAGAAACTAATTCATGAAGTCACACAAAGGCTTAGGGAAGGACTGCGCATCCTTGCAGCTGATGTGTCTGTTTGCTGTAGTTGCTCTGGGAGGCCTCGCTTTGTCTTTGACGCTGTTATTACATAATGTCAGGCGGCTTCTTGCACCCCTGGGGATCCAACTTTGTCACAGAGAGCACTTATAGGGCACGATGATTGACCACCTTATCACGCAGGAGCTAATGCAGCCATCTCTCTCCCTTTTCTCTCCTGCAGATGCAGCTGCCAGGAAAGCCTTCATCACAGAGGTGAGCCAAAATCGTTCACTGTAGCATGTCCAATCAGCCTTTTTAGATCCATTTATATCATAAATATATATATTTTTTACCCATAGTGATCAGTGCTGACTAACATCAGACATGTTAAGTATTTTCAACATCAAATTCACAAATTCGTGTTCCTCTGAGTAAAGCCTATCTTCTCTGGCATTACCCACAATGCCGAGTCCGTTAAGGCTAAATGATAAAAGAACATCGCTATTCGTCTTACTGGACTCTGCTGAGAGTTTAATTCTCCTTAAATGCCAACTAATCCTCGAGTTCAATTGGGATTTCCTGCAATAGGGCCAGACATATTAGTACCTGGATAACATTTAAGACATCCAGTTCAACCTCTAAATTATACAAATATGCAAAACACAGTTTGGGTCTGATTGATTAAAGTGGTAAAAAGTCTTTCATGATTCTTACACCAAAAATAGGAATCGAGTCTGAGATTTTGACTCAGGTTACAGTTAAAAGGGTTGAGTTTTGACTTAGACTTACAATCCAGAGACTCTAACAATAGACTTGACTTTAAATTGCACTCCAAAACTTCAAGACTTTATTTGGACTGACGCTCTAAACTGACCGACTTGCTTCTGCTTTAAAGATTCAGGTCAATACTTTAAACCTACACCTTAAAGTCCTTAAAGTCAGAAGGATTGATTTCACCTTTAATTTGAAAAGTAGAGGCTTTAAAACTCTAGACTTCACTTGCACTTGTTCTTTAAAGATTGAGGACTTGACTTGGACTCGCACTCAAAATGCTTGAGATTTGCTGCTCTAAAGACTTGAGGCTTGATTTGGACTTGTTTTTCCAAAGACTTCAGATTTGACTGGAACCTAAAGAAAAATAGACTAAAATCACTAGTCTTGACTTGGACTCCGCTTGAAAGATTCAAGACGTGGAAAATCTGACCTGTGAAAATCTTTGGCTTCAGTCAGTTCAAATTTTAACTTGTGCAATGAAAATGTAAAGTGTTTAATATTGTGTAAGCAATTGTATTTAATGAAAACCTTGTTGTTTTGTAAGCATCGTTCTGACTCATGGCCAGTTTAGTTGTCATCATAGTTTCTGCCTGAGCCTCTAAATTAATGCTGCACACCTTGTAAAAATGATGGCAATCACCTTTATTGACAATTGGTACAAATATCAATACAAGACCTATTTGCTTCTGTCCATTTTCTTAGATGCCCTCATCTTCAGGCCAGCCTGGTCAAGGAAAGAAGATTGGCCACAGAGGGGTGGACGCCTCAGGAGAAACTACGTACAAGAAGGTGCTCTACTACTAGAACTAGAGATTCCTCTGCTACTCTGGAAAACCCCTCGATGCATTTGGTTTGTTTTCAAGTTAATTATTCATGTCTTTTCTTCGACCGTCACCAACTGCAGACCACATCATCAGCATTGAAAGGTGCCATCCAGTTGGGAATCGGTTACACGGTCGGCAACCTGAGCTCCAAGCCGGAGAGAGATGTGTTGATGCAAGATTTCTACGTGGTGGAAAGCATCTTTTTTCCCAGGTCAGTATTTTGCACCTGCAAAATGATGCACTTCTAAATATTTCATGCTAAGTATTGTAGCCTAGATGCCAGTCAAATGTTCATAAATCCAGAAGGCAATAGAAAAACTCTGTATAATTTCTTGTGGTGTTGGACCCTAACTCAGGCAGGAGGTTGGCAGGATCGGTCACTTTGTGTTTTTGTGAAAATTAAGCGAAATGGAAAACAAAAACAAACAAACTGGAAGGGACATGGAGAGTCTGGGAGTGAGGTGTGAGAACAGGTGAAGGAGCTGGCCACTAATACTGGATCTTAACAGGAAGAACTGATGAGACATAGACGTTTATATGCTGGGGAGGTAATGGCTTAAACAAGGAACAGGTGAGACTAGTTAAATGAACATGAAACAGCTGTGAAGCTTGGCTCAAAGGGCAACCGAGAAAGGATAAAGAACATGACAACCACAAGCAAGACAATGAAACACTAGGATAAAAGAATACCGTGACTAAACGGAGCCTGATCAAACACAAGACCCCCCAGAAATAAATGACCAAAACTATTAACGCAACTCTGGAACAGGGCTTTCTGGGAAGACAGGAAGTGTGCAACAGAAAACAGATTATCAATAAAAAACGAGAACTACAAGTGAACGCAGAACTCAAACTAGACCTTCCTTACAGGTGCTTGATGTCACTTTTGTAGTTGCTTATTTAAATCTTTTATTTGAAATGCTTTTTAATAATTTTTTCACCGGTTTTGTTTTGCTCTCTAGCGAAGGGAGCAACCTCACTCCAGCCCATCATTTCCCAGACTTCCGCTTTAAGACGTACGCTCCGGTGGCTTTCCGCTACTTCAGAGAACTGTTTGGTATAAGGCCGGACGACTACCTGGTAAGATCTGCTGTTTTCACTTCCAGTAGTAGATTTTGTTTTTGTACGTATGCACTTAATCGTTCTCAGTCACGGAGAGAGATTTGTTGAGATGGAGTTTCAGAATTGGGCAAAGCAGAAAGCTTGGCTGCAGACCCAAGAGGAACACTTTGTCTTTTTCCATCAGAGTATAAAACCAACGATGATTCACCACCCTGTTTAGACTCGAAAAATCACAACTAGCCACTGTTTGGTTATGTGTTTGCTTGGTTTTTTTTTTGCCTGCACATGTATAATTTAATTGTACAACTAAGAACAAACAACAGAACAAGACAGCGTTTATTTAAAATCTGTCACACCAACCAATTAGTTGGTGTGAACTAATAGTTCAGTAATAAAAAACTAGTATGATTATATGTGGAATGTGATCTTAACAGCAGTTCAGCATTTTACCAGCTCTTGGCAGACAGCTGTGCAGCAGTTCTGCTTCAGCTGTTGCGGTATGATTAGCTAGACGGCAGCGGTTCGGAAAGTTTGTAAAGAATCAGTAAAGAGTCTCTAGACAAAGTTCAGAGCCATTTTCCTGCAGGGCCCTCTTCCAAATTACAGTTAACCCTAACCCTAGTATAAGCATCAATATAAACAATCAGTAAATTTACCTCTATTGCCTGTTTTTAAATAGATTTTTCTTTTAAAAGATGTGTCTACTTTCCCTAATGTTAGTTGTGTAGGAATGGACAAGGCACTTTATGCGATTGCTGTTAATATCAAGGCTTTCCATGAAAAACATGAGTTTTCAGTATCACCTAATCGGTTCTAAAGATGGTCCAGCGGACATTGTCGGCGTACTTCCACAGCTCAGCACTGTCCAATTAGTCCACGGCGAGGTGTCGGGGCCAGACGTTCCCGTTTAAAAACTGACAACCTTTTGGCACACACATTATTTTAGGTGTGCCAGAACAGGATGGTGGCCTGCACATTATTACTGTCTCTGAGATAGTCGTGCTTCTCGCTCTGAAACTGTCAGCAAGGCCGTCCACCGACAGTATGAGGTCAAGCGTGCTCAGTCTTGTTTCCATCATAAAAAATTAATATATAAAACAAGAAATGCATGTTCCAAAGCAAAGGGGAAATACTTTTTCAATAAGTATTAAAGCAGATGTGTTAATAAAAGAAATATTGCTGCAAATATAAAGCCTGTCAAGCTATGTTGTTAAAATGTCAACAGGAATGGAGAAGTGTTGCCCTGCAGAATAAGGTTTAATAGTCTGCATGTAGCATAGATGTTTTTGCATTATTTTATGGGAATAAAGGAGATAATCCAGACCGACAGTTTTAGTTTAAAGCTATGGTTATGTAAGTCCTTTTTAAAATGACCAGCTATTTTCCTGAAATTCAACTAATTAGTTCTCGGGGTGATAGATTCTGCATGAAAAACTGGTTGGTTTCTCTTTCTCAGTGGAATCCTAATAAATGTTCATATTAATATAGTCTATAGGTTCACACCGACATCATCCCCGAGCAAAGTGAGTTGCAGTTCACCTCCTGAGTCCTTATTAAATATCATTTAATAATATAAACATCATGTAAGGCTTCCTCTGTCTTCCGCTGACTCTCGTTTGACAACTTTGACCTTTACTGACTCGAAGCTCCGAGCGATTTTGAGCTTGTGTTGACAGACGACCGATGTTTTCAGTTAATGCATTTTTATTACAACCTAACGGCACAGATCCTTCGGACTGGACACAGGCTTGATTGAAACATGGTTTCTATTTTTAAGAGGTGACATTAACAGATGATTATAGCTTGAAAATAAATTGGCCTTTATTTTTTTACAGGCTGCAGCTCCAAACGTGCTGCATGTTAAGCGTGTGTGCACTAATAGTCAGGTAAAATGTACCTGGATTGTTTAAAAACTAAATGAAAATATGAAGGCATAAAGTTCACAATACGATGAGCAAAGCAGTAGGTAAATAGCATTGGCTCACATTTGCGTTTTCTAATCTAAAGTCATTCTTTTAAGTAGAAATAAGTAGGTTTCAATTTGACTTTTTGCTGCTTTTGTGGAGAGTTTTCTGTTTTTTATTTTATTTTTTTCAAAATTTAGAATTTGAATTAACATTTTAAATAATTTCAGAAATAGAGTCCAATAAAATCCGGTTCCTAAGCAACATGTACAAAACTTAGAGAAAATAAGTAATTTACATTGTATTATGTTCATGTACATAAACACAACTACAATCAGATCAGACTTTTAATCATAGCAAATGAAAGGCTGACTTTTATCGCTTGTGTAAAGCCCCGTTTAATGAAAGGTTATAATTTAGATAAAATAGGGTTATCAAGTTTGAAATAAAGAGGAGTCTGCATTGATGGATGTGCCACGTATTTCGTAGCTGTGGCAACAGTTGCCGTGACAGTGAGCGTATGGAAACAATTAAAATCTTGGTTTCTACTGTGAATCAGAATATAGTAGAATCTTAATATACAGATAGGACACACAAGTATTTAAAATAGTTATTTAACAAAGGATGTCATCTTTTCTGCCCTTATCAAATACACATGTCCAGTCCTGTAACATACTTGTAAGTTCAAAGCAAATCAAGCTAAAATGATGCTAAAAAAAAGGATGAAAGATATTAAGGATAGACTTTAAGAGGCTGATTTCCCAGAATATGAATAGCAATATATTTAAAAGATGTATCAGTGTGGTCGGTTTGTGTCTCCCTGCAGTACTCCCTCTGTAACGAGCCTCTGATCGAGCTGTCTAACCCCGGAGCGAGCGGCTCCGTCTTCTACCTTACGAAGGACGACGAGTTCATCATCAAAACTGTGATGCACAAGGAGGCTGAGTTCCTACAGAAGCTGCTGCCTGGATACTACATGGTAAGCTAAGTACAGGCTATGTGTGGGAACGACTCTGAAAAATTAGAAAAATACAGATGTGGGGGTAAATCTTAGATGTCAAAATAAACATTCCTACCTGGTTAAGTTTTTTTTTCCTTCCTAATCAATGAGACACTTTTCATGGTATTAAATCGATCTAGTTTGCTGATTTAAACACGTACATCACGAAGGCAAAGTTTCCTAAGCAGCGTTGGTTTAAAGGTTTAAATTGGTTTAAATGTTTTACATGCACTGTAAAACATTTGAGCCACATTTAGTTGTGGCTAGTTTTAGATGCAAGTTTTACATTTTGAATTTATACTTGTGAGTTTGTGAAAGATAAACTTACAGCAGTTTCTATCCTTTGTTGTTTACTACCTCCAAGAGTTGAGTAAGCTCGGCTTAGCACTTTAAAAAACTAAGGGTGCTTAGCAGTAGGATTTTGCATCTTATGTTGCACCATGAGTTACATTTTTTGTGTGTTATTAAGGCAAATATAACTTTTTTGGCTGAGGACAACTAATCACAGTGCTTAATTTTTAAAGATAAATGCTGATGAATTCAGTTTGATGTTTAATAAAATTCATTCTCAGATATTTTGCTCATGCAAGTTCAATCAAGGATTTAAGACAACTGCTAAAATAAGCAGTGAGTGAAAATAATACTGACCTGTGTTCTCGTTCAGCTCAGTGGGGACTTTCATAATGTGAAGCAATTATTTGGTTTAAATCACAGCTTTAAGTTACACAAACACACAACTTAAGATTAACCAGCGTTTAAACCTTTAAACCACAACGTTTAGACACTGTGCTTAATGGACTTTAATTTCTGAAGGACAAAAAAAAAATAAACCCTTTAAAAAATTTTTCATTTTAAAGGGAGCTGGAAAACCTTCATTTTCAAGTTAAACCACGTTCAAATGTTTTCTAGTGTACCATTCGCGCTTTCATCTTAGCTGATGATGCAGTTTAGGTTTATGTAAGATCCTGGAGGTCCCTCCGGTCGGTTTTCATGCAAAACAGACATTAAGAGATCTTATCAGCTCCGACTGAGACCAGCGGCCAGGCGGTTTCATAAGCCACTGGCTGCTGTTTTGCTCTCGCTGGATGTTCTGTTCGGCAGTCGAGCCTAACAGAGCATGACTCTTCTGACCAAGAGCGGTCGAGTCCACAAGCTGCTGTGGAACGAAGCAGCTCCATGTATGTCCATGCGAAGGTTTAAACCCTCAGCCTGGTGTTTATTCATGTGCTGACAGAGTCGGGCAAAAACCAGTGTTGGACTAATTTTACCCCTCTGTGGGGTTTTAGGACCTCAGCTCTTTCTGCTTGACTTAATATCAGTACAGTCTGATAATCTGTTGATTATATTTTTAGGTTAAACGATTAGTAATTGGATAGCAAAAGATTCTGGCGGTCAGAATTTGAGGAGAACATTTGTGCAAAGTTTTTTTTATTTTATTTTAGATGCAAAATGTATATATTTTGTACAGTGTTGGCTTAATTCCAGATCTCCTTTGTTTCTAAGTCTTTCTTCTCCAGTTAACGATTAATCAATTACTAAACTAGTTGATGATTACTTCAATAATTCATCACGATTAACTCGATTAATCATTTCACCATTGGAAGAAGCAATGTGATGACTAGTCAGTTGAGATGTTCACAGCGCGGTCACTGTGACCTTCCCATGATGGCGGTCGTGCTCTGAGACACTTTCACAGGTCTAATGGGTTGTAAGGAGGCGGTTTAATGAGTGCCCGGGCGGTCGCCCTCACGTGGGCGGACGGCAGCCTGTTTTACACACTCGCTACAGACTTTAGGCAGAAACATCGGAGTAAAATCTGCAAACTGCTTTTTTCATGGAAAAGGAGCTGATCTGGAGCCGGGTCTTTAGCTCTGGGCAGCCAGCTGATGACAGTGATGTAACCGACTCCCTGCTGCCGCTTCTCTGTGTTCGTTTTACACGCTTTGTCCCTTCCATCCTCTCTCCTGAGGATGTCTCATGTCCTTCTCCTCATGCTTTGTCACTCTGTCTCTCTCCTGAGACTGGTCCTCCATCCCTCCTCTTCCTCACGTGTCTCCACTGGTGGCTCGTCACCACCCTTCTCTCCTAACATCGTAGGAAGGGTCGTGTGTTGCTGAGGGCGGAGGACGCTCGCTCTCCCCGTGTGTTCTCATCCCCTCCATCATTGTGACGCCTCTTTCCACCACGAGATGAGATGAAGGTCATTTGGCATGCGATTGGCGGTTCTTAGCCACATCTCCGTCTTCCCTCTGCTTCTCCGCTCCTTAATGCCACACGGCGTGTCTTTATGGAGCAGCGCTCTCGCTTTCTTTCCCAGCTCTCATTTCTCTAATGGGACAGATCTGGCCCAGCTCCCAAGGTCAAAGCGTTTTTTTTCTCGGAGCGCCCGGTCCAACTAACCTCATTTGTGTGGACTGACTACTGAAATATTCAGCGCGGGTCGGAGACAGGAGACGAGCGCTCGGCGGTGACAGAAAAGGCTGAAACGCTTCCTTCTTTCCTTCCCTCTTTCTTCCTTTGCTCATACCTTTCTTCTTTCCTTCTTTCCTTCCTTCCTTCTCTGCTGTTGTTGCAGTTTCAATGGTTAAAACCCGGCAGCTCTAGAAACACCTACAGTGAACTTTGCTTAACTTTTTGTTCTATGTTTAATGCATGTCCTGAGAACAATGAGATCTTCTGGGAAAATATGCATAAAATCAGAAATTCTGAAATAAGTGAATAAACTCAAACTCGTGTGAAAGTCATCCTAAAAAAATAAAGCGCAGTTGTTTACCTACATTGTTGTTCAGCACAAATGGGTCTTTCAAATAGACAATGACCCCCCCATGGCTTAATGACAATAATTTTTGACCAGTATTTTTTGGGAGTATTTTTTTTTTATTTGCAGACTTCCTCTTCCTCGTCACCGATCCTCTAAAACCAAAATGTCACCCATTGTTTTCCTGTCCTATCTGCTCTCCTCCAGAACTTGAATCAGAACCCTCGTACGCTGCTGCCCAAGTTCTTCGGCCTCTACTGCGTCCAATCGGGCGGGAAGAATATCCGCGTGGTTGTCATGAACAACGTGCTGCCGCGCGTCGTCCGCATGCACCTCAAATATGACCTGAAGGGCTCCACCTACAAGAGACGAGCGTCCAAGAAGGAGAGGGAGAAGGCCAGACCCACGTTCAAAGACCTGGACTTCATGCAGGACATGCCGGACGGACTGATGCTGGACCAGGACACGTACAATGCCATGGTGAAAACTCTACAGAGAGACTGTCTGGTGAGAGAGAAGTTCATGTTTCATTCTTTCATCCATAGGAGGCGAAGACTTTATTCTAAACAGAGCCTCGTTTATGAGCAGGACTTTTATAAAGTACTATGTCTGGTTGTAAATCAGATCTACATTTACTGGCTCTATGTTTGGGAAATTGTGTCTGTGCAAGATTGTTTTTCATATACACATGCAGACATATTTATTATCACCTCTGGTACTGGTCTGTGTAGAAATAATCTTTTATTACTGCAGCACAATCTGACTCTGAACACTTTTTTCTGAAACTTCATCCCTTATTGGGAAATAATTGTTTGAAACAAAGTCACCAGTGGCAAAGTTATTGGTACACCTCCTTTTAATAATTTCCAAAACCTCCTTATGCCAATAATCCAACCCCAGCTATTAATCTGTAACATTTCACTGGGTTGGAGCATTCAGAGGGGGATCTTTGACCGTTCCTCTTCTCTCAGGTCAGGTCTGTGGACTCAGACGACCATGGAGGAAGCTTGAAGTCTGATGAACTGTTTCTATGGTGATATGCCCAGTTACCTAGCTGGCAAACTTAATGCGGACCATTTTTCAGTTTGCTGGTTGAGTTGTTTTTTTGTTTTTTTTTCCTGAAAATCTAGTATTTTAAAGTGTTCATGATGTCATGAACTCCAGCCAGGTTTACCAGGAGCTTTGCTTTAATCACAGGGCGCATCCTTAAAAAGTTTTACATTTATGTATCAAAATTAGGGTCTTAAATTTTCTTAAAATTGTAAAAAAAATCTAAAGAAAAAACAAAAGTAAGTTGGTCTTTAATGCAGTTTTGGAAAAAATGAGGAGGCACTGCACTGAACCCCATTGAAATCCTCATGGTTATTCCACCACATATTGATTCCTGAAGTCTTAGTTAAAACTAATGTTTTGCTCAGGAAGTTAAACCTGTTCATTTTCAAAATGGAAATGAACTTGTTTTCTTTGCAGCTTGGTCTGAAAACACTGCATCTTTTTTGGTAGTTTGTCAATTTTTCATTTTCTGCAAATACTGTGCCTGGTGGAAATACAAATAAAGGTTGTCAAACCTTATTAGGGTTTTTTGTGTCAAAGAAGTTGCCGTACGTGTTTTTTTTTTTTTCCATGTCTACACCTACCAATTAAAGATTTCCATCAACTCTGTATATAGTATGTATAAAGAAAAGGCTTTAGTTACATGCATTTCAAAACATTTTGTGTCTGCAGTAAAACAATAATTTCTACCTGGTTTGATATTTCTAAACTTTTCAGTGAGAGCCTTCATTCTGTCACGCTAATATATTTCCCAATTCTTTTATTCAGGTTTAGGTGTCACATATGTCTCAGCTGCTGCATGTTTAAATGCGGGCGGCCGTATTCGTTCTGTGCTCAGGTGCTGGAAAGCTTTAAGATCATGGACTACAGCTTGCTGCTCGGGGTCCACAACATGGACCAGGCGGAGAGGGAGAGGCAGATGGAGGGGTCACAGGGCGGCAGCGACGAGAAGAGGCCCGTGGCCCAGCAGAAGGCCCTCTACTCCACCGCCATGGAGTCCATCCAGGGCGGGGCCGCCTGCGGAGGGTCCATCGACACTGACGACACGTGAGTTTTACCGACTAACCTGCACACTGACAAAATGGCCGACCTGCACTCTGGAAGGGCCAGAGTATCAAAAAACCAGAGTTAAAAATTAAAAAACAACAGAAAAACTCATGGAATTGTAAAAAAAAATTAACGATGCAAAGTTGAATTTAATTTTCTCTCATCAGTGCTGAAGATAAAGTAGAGCTGATAACAAGACTGTGACTTCCTGTGTGAAAATGACATAGTACATTTGTTTTTGTTTGTTCTTTTGTTACAGGTTAAAGTTTTAATGACAAACCAATTACAGGGAGGTCCAAACACTTTGGGCCAAAATCATCAGATTAAAAATATGCCAAAGAAAAATTATTTTTTAAAAACTAAAATCACCAAAAATATGATTTAAAACAGAAAAAAAATTATCCATTCAATAAAAGAAACAGAAGTAGCATGTTCTACTTAAATTAGACCAATATTTTTGTTGGAAAGAGATTGTAACTCCAAAACATCAAATGTTTTTTTTTTTGTGCAATTTCCTTGTTAATCAAAAGGCATCCAGCAAAAATGCCTTTTTTTGTCAGTTCTCAGCAGTAAAAACCAGGAGGGAGGCCAGTCTTCGTTTGAAAACACTTGCTGCGTTTTGCCGGGTTTAATGCAGCAATTAAAAGCAGATTTATGAGCACCAAGGTGAACCGCAGCTGCCCTGACGCAGACCGACAGAGCCGAGGCTGCCGCTCAGTCTGACCGCCACCAAGATCCGTTTTCGTGCTTTTAATGGTAGATGTTTCATTTCCTCTTTACTTCCTGTCTGATTCCAGGATGGGTGGCATTCCAGCAGTAAATGGAAAAGGAGAAAGGCTTCTTCTCTACATCGGGATCATCGATATCTTACAATCCTACAGGTGATACTCCTTGAAACCGAGCGATGACGAGTAGTAAGGTCATAAATCAGCGAGCCTCACACTGTCTTTTCTCAGACTCGATTGCTTTACACCTCGCATTTACGGCTGTATATTCAGTGTTTGCTGGTGAGTTTCTTGTATTAGACCTGCTTAACATCTTTTAACCTCTGCTCTGCTTTGTTTCTCCAGACTAATAAAGAAACTGGAGCACACGTGGAAGGCTTTGGTTCATGACGGGGTGAGTTTATAAGTTCCTCACAGACGTTTATGTGTCAGATGCACCAACTCCATTTGCACAACTTGCAAACAACAATGTTGTTTTCAATCATCCCAGCAGATTGTTTGTTCTTAAACATAAATGAGACCCCAAGTAAACCAAGAAGCGGCTTTCTTAACCGCCGATGCTGTTTTGCGGGCATCGCATGGGCGTCAAATTCACCGCCGTACCAGAAACAAAATACAAAAGATCCGGCTCAGGATTTTTATATAAGAAAAAGAAAACATTTTATTAACTTACATTTTTTTTAACATGTTAAAATCAATCTGTTTAATTGATTAATAGAAATAAACGTGTTAAAGTCCCAGCCCTAAAAGGAGATGCGCTTCATGTTACTGATAGCGATTTTATGACTGATCTCTAAATGATGTCCAATGGTAAATACTACTCAACTTTATACATTAAAAATATTGAAACAGGTCCGAGAAGTGTTGAAATGTGGGTCTGAAAAACTATGGATATTGACACAAATAGTGAACAGCAGCCCTTAAAAACAACCTAAAAAAACTCTATAGATATCCACTGCAAAAACACAAAGTTTAAGTACTTTTGCTCTAGTTTTGTGTGGAAATACTTGAAATAAGACTAAATTAAGTTCGGAGTAGCTTTACAGTAAGATAAAATACTAGCTCTACTGATGGATTACTTCTCTTATAACAAGACATTTTCATTAATATTAAGGACATAGTGACTTAAAATAAGGTCCTTTATCTTTAAGTTAGTTTTGTCTTATTTCAAGTGGAGTAAAATATTTGCTCTAGAAATTAGACAAATGCTGAGATTTAGTTTTTTTGCAGAGTCCATTGAAACTCTGTTAATTTTGAATATGTGTACTGCTTGGGCTTTTTCCCCTGAGGTGCAAGTCACGTAGATGAGTTTGATGACAGATTATTTTCTTTTTCCCGTGTGTTTATATTCCGCTCGTCATCCAACCCTCGGGTTTAGGCTCTACATCACTCCCGAGTCTGCGCTCGAGATTAAACCGACTCATCGGTCTTCCCTCCCACTCTCTCCCACTCTGAGCTAATTCACAAGACGTGTGTAGGAGAGCAAGCCGCCTCCTCTGCGTCACCATGATGAACACTCCGAACTTTCCTCATATTACACGCAGCTGATGAATGTGAGAAAAGATGTTACTCATGCTGTGTAAAAGTGATGCTGAAGCAGAAACCTAACGGCGCGGATTCTCTCTCCTTCCTCTCTTCCTCTGTCTCCTTCAGTCTCCTTCTGCGCTCTGTTACTCTAAACCAAACACCAAGTGTCATCTGTCAGTCTGTTGGCAGTGTTATCCCACTGGGCTGATACATAAATAATGAATTCGAGTGTCTGTTGCCTCGTCTGACGGTGTCTCAGAGCGTCTGCGTTTGTGTGCGATGCTCGGGGGAGCAGCTTGACCCGGAGAAAAGCATTACTGAAACGGGACACGGAGAGGGACAAACAGGCGATTTAATCTGGACCTGATCACTTTATTAACGCACCATTTGTCTTATAAACTCCCCCTGTCTCTCCCTCAGGACACGGTGTCGGTCCACCGACCGGGTTTCTACGCCGACAGGTTCTTCAAGTTCATGAGCAGCACGGTGTTCAAGAAGAGCTCCTGTGAGTTCACTTCATCACCCAGTCACTCCCTTAAATAGTCAGATGGAGCCGTGTGTGGGAAGAGCCACAAAAAGACACAGATTCCTCACACTGTTTTATTTTTTATCCAGCTGAGTCTTAGTATAAGCATCTGATGCAGAAGGTGAAAGATTTGAGAGGCGCTGCTTAATGTCGTGTGAAGGGGAAAAAATGTCACTTTGATCCCTCCACACTGCAAAAACACAAAATCTTACCAAGTGTTTTTGGTCTAGTTTCTAGTGGAAATATTGTAGTACATTTGAAATAAGTCAAACCTAATTTAAAAGTAACTTTTCAGCAAGAAAAAGAAACTTATCTTATGCCAATGATTCCTTAATATTGATGAAAAAGTTATACTGGCAGATTATTTCACTTATAAGAAGACATTCTTATAGTAGTATTTTTTCATCAATATTTGGGAATATTGATGAATAATGATTACAACTAACTTTTCTTGCTAAAAAGTTAACTGTAAGTTAGTTTTGTGTCATTTCAGTTGCACTAGAAATTAAACAAAAGTAATTGTTTTGCAGTGATTTTCCATTAAGATCTAAAATTTTGCGTTTTTACAGTATATTGCGTTGTAATTTAAGATTTTATCACAAACTAAAGAGAGGATTTTCCTTTGAGATGTGCATAATGTTGCCGTTGCTTAGCTTTTCTTGCTAACTTTGGGCTAATATTTTAATTATATCTGCTTATGTATCACAAATCATTGAATGCATCCCGATTGCTTTCCTGTGTGCCTTTGGCCCCAGCTCTAAAGTCCTCTCCGTCTAAGAAGGGTCGCGTGTCGTTGTCGGTGCCTAAATGCGCTGGTCCTGGTGCAGCGTGGTCCGCCAGCCAGCTTGCCTCTGAGAGAGACGAGAACATCTACGACCTGAGAGGAGCCCGCAGCTTCCCAACGCTGGAGGACGAAGGTGAATGTTGTACCTGCAATACGATCTGAGTTAACACGTCCTTTTATGTCATTGCGCACCGAAATGAACACCTGCTAATAAAATGACTACTGAGCAAATATCTTCTTTCTGCACGAGCACTGTTTGCTCATGTTTAAATATATATCACAACTGCATTTTTAGTAAAATCAACCAATATTTTTGCAGTGTTTTAAAACAAATAACTTCATATTCTCTAAGATCAGAGGTTTTACCGTTGGGCAGGTTAAGTCGGAAAAAATACCAACTGCTGAAAGCAGATAAAACTTCTCTTTTATAAATTCGGCACGTCTTTTGACTGTGACTGTGTCGTTTCCCTGCCAGGTCGACCGGATCTTCTGCCGTGTACTCCCCCATCGTTTGAGGAGGCCACCACAGCGTCGATCGCTACAACTCTGTCGTCCACAACGTCTTTGTCCATCCCCGAAAGATCTCCGTCTGACACGGCAGAGCATCCGCGCTACAGGTGCACGACGGTCACACCAGCCTTCTGTATTCAGACACATTTGATCCTAGATCAAGTGACTTTACAGTAGCCACAGAGTCCACTTGCTGCCAAAGGCCATTTTTTTCTCTGTGTTGGAAGAGCTTATGCTAAAAAGGCCTTAAAGAAGACAGTTTTAAGGCGATGTTGTCATAAGTAGCAGTTTTTTCCAGTAATAAAATCATCATTTCAAATGCACTTTTTTATTTACTCAGGTTATCTTTGATATATGACCTGAGACATTTATGTAATGATTTAAAAGAAAAAAAGAAACAATCTGTTAAGGTTAGAGGATAAAGTGTTTTTTTTTTCTAGTTCCATACTTCAGCCAGCTGCTTTAGTTTTCCCCTAAATCCCGTGCTGACAGTGTTTTCTCTGTCCTCAGGAGGCACACCCAGTCTCTCAGCCACGACGGAAGGTGAGTCCTCTGAAGCCGGAGCGTTTGGCGTCGCGTGTTTTCACAGCATTGAACGTGTCTGGGTGTGGTGGGTGGAGAGCAGAGAAAACCTGAATGCTTGTGTGTTTACGAGGGCGCTCCTCGTTTCCCGCTGCCAAGATGTGGGCTGCATGTGTATTTCTGTGTGCGTGTTTCATTTCCTGTGTTGTCCTGCGTGGCGCCCAGGACCCAGGAGGAGCTGCGTGTGCGTGAGGAGGACCAGCAGACCATCACAGTGGAGGTGGAGCTGAAGAGACACGACAGCGAGCCGACCATCTCCGTCCCACAGCACTCACCTGAAGCCAGGTGAGCCACACAGATGATGGTCTGGCTCTACGTTAACCCTTATTGTGTTCACTATTAGAAACAATAAAACAAACCAAGCATGAAGAGCACATTGCATTATCTGTAGCATAGTTCTGTAGACACAATGGAAAGAATTTCACAACTGTGTTTTTTTTTTTACTTAATCATGGATCTTCCCTTGTTTTCCTTAAGAAATGGATGCCATTAAGCAAACATCCACTTTATTTTTTTTGTCATACAATTACAATCTGCTTACTGTGAGAAATACTGATGGCATTCGTGAGAATAGCGCCACCTGATGACATTTTCTGTTTCTGCTCCTTCAACACTTATTGGCCCCCCTGGTAAAACAACAGAAAAAATTTAAAATGCTTCAAAAATATGTCTTATGTGGAAGAATTTACAATGACAAATTTAGACAAAAATGAATAGGAGAAAATAGTATTTTTTTGTTTGATTTTTTTAAAAATAGCTATTTTGTCCTTTAATTGCCCCCAATACTTCACGCAGTCCCCCCTTTTCACCAGGAGAGCAACTCTTAAATGTTTTTCATGGTTGGCTCATACAGAGGGTGACCTTTGACCTCTTGGAAAAATGTTGATTCGGTCACTCCACACCCACCTGGAGCATTTCTCAATGTTCTGATGTCACACAAGATCTGAGTTAAAGATGACGCAAAAAAAAAAAAGCAATAAAAAACAAAAGGAAGCCTTGTCATTGCTGTCTAGCAGAGACCTTCTCATGACATTTGCTCTGAAACTTTGCAAACGATGATAGATAAAACCTCAATCAATCACTCTTTGTGGCTCGGTTTGACCCGGCGCCGCGCTCACAGTTTTCACCCGTAGCCGACGGCGGCTGGATTAACACACCTGTCTCACATGTGCATCTCTAATCTGCTTAGCCCACTTGTTTATTAGAGTGAAGAGTCCATTGTTCCCAGGGGATAACATGCTGCAGGTGCTGCGTGGGGCTTCTACTGTAATTGGGTTGTGAGGGAAGAGCACACATGCATGTAAATTTGTGTCGGAGTGCATTTGTTTTGTTTGGATCAGGGTCTGGCTGATGGAGGCCTCAATTTGGTGGAGGAGAGGGTGGGTGGGGGTTATATGCTGTATTTATACTGGGCTGTAGAAGTAGGACAGTGGGCCAGCAGGCCTGAGGGAAGTTGCTCCCATGTAGCCAAGATGACCTTTTTTATCACATCAATTTAGATATTGGACTGTAATAGAGATCAGGTTTTCTCTGAGCTCTGACCTGCTAGTTCAGATTGTGATTTTTTCTTTGTTCTAAGAATGAAATGTAACAGAAACTAAAGAATTTACATAAGTAGTTTAATTTATGCAGCAAAGCATGTGTCCCTAACCTTTATTTGACTTTTAATGAACTCAACAATGTGCATGAAAATGCATGTCGGTTATCTTCTGATCAACATGGTGGCTCTTATGCTGCGTTCCAGTTACCTGGGAAATCTAGCGTTCTCGTTAAAAGGCTCTCTAAGAAACAAAATTTTAAGCTTTATTTTCTATACACAAACACCACTTTTTTTAAAAAAAGGTTTTATTGGCTCTAGTGGCCTTTATTTAATAGTTAGTGGACAGGAATGAGGGAAATGAGAGAGGGGAAGACATGCGGTAAAGGTCGCCAGGCCGGGATTTGAACCTGGGACGGCCACGTCGAGGACTAGGGCCTCCGTATGTGGGTGTGCTAAACCCCTGCGCCACCAAAGCACCCCCCCACAAACACCACTTTTAATTTGTTCGGCTTAGAGCTTCAGGCGCCTACATGTAGCATGAATTTTGGACGCGCTTTTACACGAGTGTCTTGTAGAATAAACATGTTTCAACCACAACTTGCTACTGTTGAGGAGCGGCCATATTAAAACAAGTCGGGCCTTTCAGTTAATTTTTTTCCGACTAGGAAGTGGGAATTTCCCATTCTCTAGAAGAACTGGAACGCAGCATTAGTACTGATCCGTTTAGCAGTTATTAGGAAAAGAAGGATTTCTTGCTGATCTACCAGTGGGCTGCTCAGTGTCACAGCTGGTAGAGCTGTTGCCTTGCAGCAAGAAGGTTCTGGGTTCGATTCCCGGCCCCGGTCTTTCTGCATGGAGTTCTCCCTGTGCATGCGTGGGTTCTCTCTGGGTACTCTGGATTCCTCCCACAGTCCAAAACCATGACTGTCAGGTTAATTGGCCTCTTTAAATTGTCCCTAGGTGTGAGTGTGTGAGTGTATGTTTGTTTGTCCTGTGTGTCTCTGTGTTTCCCTGTGACAGACTGGCGACCTGTCCAGGGTGACCCCGCCTCTCGCCCGAAATGATAGCTGGAGATAGGCACCAGCAACCCTCCCGACCCCATTAAGGGACAAGGGTGTAGGAAAATGGATGGATGGATCTATCGGTGCATCTCTATGTCATTTAGTTCTTAAGTCAGCTTATATTAAAAAAAACTCACACGAGCAGTTAATATGATCAACAGAAAATTGAAGCAGAGTCAGCCGTTGGTTCGGCTGTATTTCTGAGCTGGGTCAGGCGGCGCGTCAGGGTTGTGTTCAAGTGAAACCAACTGAATAATCAGGTTTGATGCTGAGAAGGCAGTGGCGAGACATATGGCCTGGAGGGCTGAATAAAAAGAGTCTGATGTGAGAAGAGGTGAAGGAAAGGGAACGGCGCGATTGATTAAAAGAGGAAGAGTCAAAGAAAGTCAAGAAACAGGTGAAATGAGAAGAAGAGACAACGGAAAGAAGAGCGAAAGCTATTGTTGAGCGGGAGGAGATTGGGTTTAAAGGAGTCAACCAGTTTTCTCTTTGAGATTCCAAGTCTTTGTTTTTGTTTGTTTCTTATTTTTTTCTTGATTTACTGGCCAGCTGCCGCCGTGTCTCCCTGATGGAACTAAACTAAACGCAAAAAGCGAGAATCCGAAGCCGGACCGCCTAAATCCTCCCTATAATAGTTGATGATCTGGCCGGGAACAATAAAGGATGGTGGCAGCCAGCTGGCAGATCTATGAGCTTACACATCTACGACACCCACACACACAGCTGCTGAGTTTTAGTTGGCGGCGGTGGTTTTCCTTTAACGGCTTGTTCTCCTGCTGTTTTAAAAAAAACAAAGGAGCTCTTAATGTCAGTAACGGCTGATGGGTTGTGTCTGTATCCACATAGATTTCAATAACAGAAAAAGAAGAAGAGAGAAGAGACATGAAGAGAGAAATGGCTTAAAAACTCCAAGTGCTCCTTACTTTGTATATCATGTTCGAAATCCTGTCAAAGATCGTGCTTATGCACATGCATTTTAATAAATTACATAATTAAAAGTGGTTTAAATTTAAAAAACTTGTCATCTCAATTGTTATATAGACTCCTTACACACAATGATATGCTCATGTTGTTTTATATCTGTTTATTTTAGTGATTATTTAAATCCCCAAATTCTCAGAAATGTAGAATATTATGTAGTTCCATGTGGAAACAGGACTTTGGACCTCTGAGAATCAGCCTGGTCCTTTTCTTCTCAGAATTCAGAGACTTTATCTCTGGTTTGGAAACGGCTTAGACAAAGGATAGTTGTGGCCGAACACATGGATACACCTGTGTGTGCTGGCCCGGAAGTGCTAACTTCATTAGCCTGGTGAATATCCCCAAATCGACTTCAACTCATTGTTATTTCCTTTTTCCTTTCTTTAACTCACATTAAAGAGTTCTATCATAATTTTAGTCGATAGCTACGATGTGTTATATTCCCTGATATTAGATTAAATAAACTAATAAAAATCAGCTTTTGTTAAGATTTTCTGACACCTGGCCACCGTGCGTAGTTTTCAAATATCTCTTCAAAAGACGAAAGCAGACTCGTGAACTGCCTTCTGACAAAAAGCACTGTTGTGCATTTTCCTTCCACTAAACTTTCTACTTTTTTTCTTTTTGATACAGAGTTGGGCTCTTTAGCAATATATTTTGCGACTGACACGCCTTGTGGAAGACGTCAGAAATTGGGAATAAAGTGTTGAGAATAATTTAATTTACTTTCTATGTTGAAAGAAATTCAGTTTTAGTAACTTCAGATTTTAAATGCCCCCAAATGGGCTTCAGCTCATAAACTGTTAAGACTTTTAGCTCGTCAAAGATAACTGAAATTATCTTTTCTAAAAAAAAATATGTCAAATATATTTTACTCCACAAAAGTTTTACTTTTTGTTTTCAACTGAATTAATTAAACCAACTTTCTGGAGAGATTTTTGATTTACTGAGATGCAGCGGGATTAAATTCAGATCGTCTAATCTCACCTGCTTTCCACAGTGAGCCTCAAGCTGCAGCCGACACAGAAGAGGCCAGAGCGCCCTCGAGTTCTCTGGCGTGTCCGGAGGCGGCGGCGGAGGCAGAGGGAGCGGCGGTGGCGTCGTCCTCCTCCGGCCCGGCTGCCGCTCCGTCTCCATCAGAGCCGTCTGAGGAAGCCCCGCCCAGGCCCGAGGTGGTGGTGGTGGAGCCCGACGGGGCCAGCCAGATGTCCGGATCGGGCTGCACCAGCCAGGCTTCGGTCGACGATGATGACGACGTGCCAGTCTCAGATATCTACTTTGTAAGTTGGAAATCAGCTTTTACCATTTGGTTTTTGTATTTTTAGTTGATCAGCTTATTATCATGTGAACGATGCGAGTGATTTTTACTGACCGAGCCGCGTGATGCCGTCCCACAGAGGCACTGAGAGGAGCTGTGGAAGTTCAGCCTGGTATGGGAATAAACGTGTGCTGAGCTCTTGCTTGCTGTGTTTTGAGCATTTCTTTTTTTTTTTTTAGTTAATTTACTTTCTATACTAAGAGAAATGTTAGAAATCCCACCACAGATCCAGTTTTGGCAGCTTCAGATTTGAGAGTGAGATAAGTTTGATCATCCTCCTTTTAGCAAGAAAGTGTTTTCCCCAGATTTTCTCTGAGCAAACTTTTATCTGAGCTCTCCTAGATTGTGATAACAGCATGTGAACTTCTACTTTCCTGCTCCTCCCTAAAGTGTTTTTCAACAAGGCTGCAGCAGTAAACTCAGCAGATTACCATCAATCACCAGCTGAAGCATTTTGGGCATGTTCGTCTTCAAGTCTGCTCCTGTTAAAGCAACAGGCTTTCTTTAGACACATCTGCACTGGCAGGCAGTAATGCATCCTAAAACTTATTCACAACCTTTAAATTTCATCATGTTACATTTGTAGTTTGTTTGGATTTAATTTGATCAAGGCTTACCAAAATTTTACAAACAGAAAACTGTTGCGTTTTTTGGACTTCTTTACTCTGACACCCATAAAAAAAAGCCAGGTGGAACCTACTCCACTCGGGAATCACCGAAATTAGGTTAGTCAACGAGCTTCTCGGTTATTTAACAGCGCTCTCGGCCGGCTCGTGTTTCAGAAGGAGGAGAGAAGAGATGGCTCCCTGCGTGCGCGGCGGCGGCGGGGGGTTTGTTTTCTGCAAGAAGCAAAGTGACACTGACAGTGAAGTGTAACCACACTGAGACATCCTGCGGGCTTCTGCTCAGAAGTGGCTTCTGGGAGCAGCATCAGTCCAGGCAGGATCACAAGAAAACATGTTTCATGCATTTATTCCCCCCCGATCGGGCTGAAACCAATTGATCGTCATCAATCATGATTAATAATTATAATTTTTATTTTTGCCATCGTTAGACTAATCTCTGCTTCTTTCGACTCTCATCTTCATCCATTCAACCCCAGCACTTCAGATTACCTCTTTGTCATCTTCTCATGCACTGTACTCCATCTTTGTCTTCACTGTCTTAGTCATGTGTTTGTCCTCATGAAAGTAGTGAGAGACGATGATAATGAACGAAGGCAGAATATAAAAAGACGCTGAAGTTGAGAACCGCTCCCCCCTCCCATCTTTTCACTGACTCATCCCATGGATCCCTGCAGGGACGTCTCACCATCAGGACTGTCATCCATTCTCACCTCATTTCGCATCATTTACTTTATGTTTTGTTTTATGCCTCTCCGTCTCCCGCCGTGCGTTCTGTTTGGTTTTGTCCACCATGCGCAACACATCTCAGCTCCCCCAACGGGAGGACCTGGGTGGTCGTTCCCTTCAGGCAGAGGAGGAAATACCAGTCGTGTTGGCCAGTAAGTGCGCCAGTAGCCTCCTTACCCGGGTAGCTTCCCTGCTCTTAGGTAGATTGACCCTGTGTGCTTCACACAGGACGTGTTGAAAAGAAACAAGGTTTTCTAGAGCCCTGCTTGTCATGTTTCTTTTTGGTTGTTGTTGTTCCTTTTACACTGCCAGAGGTTTTTGTGATGATGCTGACAGTAAAAACAAAGCCGTCTCCCCCAGTAGTGGAGAGTAGGAGGAAGGTAGACAAAATACAGGCTTTTTGTTGCTGTCCTCAGTCAAGTCACATCTGTTGATTGCTTGTTTCCCCACTTACTGACAACTCCTCCTCCTGTGCATTAGACCCCCCGACAAGAAGACCTGACTGAGTGTGACTTTACAGCACATGTATACAGCGTGACGTTTTAAAAATGTGTCACAGTAAAATAACAAGCTTTATTGTATTTAAATGAGAATTTACGTGACGAGATTCTTTGTTTCCAAGAACATTTGTATTCAACCCCCTTTCACCTGATTCCCCTCAATGAACCTCTGTACAGCCAGTAGCTGTGGGGGCCATGTACTTAAGATTTTATCACAATATTTAGTGGTACTATGATAATAACAATAAAAGTGATGACAAGAATTATTCATTGCTTCTTTTTCTAGGTAACCGTATGGCTCTCGCTGCCTGGCACAAAAATTAAAAACATTCAAATAATGCGCTTCTTTCATCCACCAGTCACAAAAACACGTGTGATTTCCGTCCCTAAGCTGACAGTAACTGCATTTAATCGTGTTTTATTTCTATAATCGTTTAATCACGATTAGTTCAATGAATCACTTGTGCCATAATGGAGTGATTAAGACCTGTTTATGTGACTCAAATACAACTGAGAATGTGTGGCAAGACGTGTTAAAAGACACTTTCCATTTAACTTGACCAAGCTTGAGCATTATTGCAAACATATTTTGAGTAAAGAGTCCAGTTTCTATATGGATAGAGCTAGCAGAGACATTTTTTCCCCCAAAAAGGCTGAAGCGAAAGGGAGTCGGGATGCTGTGCTTTTCAGACTTCATGTTGTTGAAAATGTTGGGAAAACCTTGTAGCATTTTTCTGCCCACTTCACAATCATATAAAAACGCTGTGTTGCTTCACTGAGTTAATATTCTAGCAGTAAATAATACATTTGAGATTGTAATATGAGTAAATGTGGAAAAAGTCACTGGGGTGTGAAGATGTCTTTGGGTGGAGTGAGGGAGGGTGGAAGGGAAAACACAAAACAAGCCAGTTGACTTGCTTTTCTCTGTTTGAGGATGCTTTCTCTGTCTGACTGTCCTGGCATCCTGGCTCCTCCCGTCTCCTCCTCTTCTCTCCTCATACTGCCTGCTTGCACGACGCCGAAGCTCATCCTAAACCTGGTGTTCCTCCATTAGGGCAAAAGCCACAAAGACATGTGATTCTAACACGCTTTGTTAGTATTTACACATTTACTGCATCTTTCTCTCTCTCTCTCTCTGTGTCTCTGGCTCTCTAACAACCTTATTAACATCGACATGTTTTTTTTAGGATTAATTCTTTCAGCATGTCAGATTCACACTCTGATTTGTCTCGGACATTTCCTCCTTTATGCATCCCTAATCTTTCATTTCCTGTCTTGTCTTTTCTCCTGTGATCTCTGGTGTCTTTCTCTCCTGCCTGCCCCCGCTGCTTGTCTCTGTGCCTGTGGCCTTTTCCTCTGTCCCTCTGGCCCCCTCTGCTGTGGTGGGCGTGTAAAAACAGCCTCCAGAGGACAGGACCTGGGTGTACTCTCCGCTACACTATGGCTCAGAGTCTAAGACCCTGCCAGATGGGGATTGGGAAAGAGAGACAGTAAGTGATAAGCATCAGACTTTAAAAAGAAAAATCTCTTTATATAAAAGTTCAGGGACTTCCCTCAGGTCAGGAATGAGGTGTTGGATCACAATGATGGAGAGGATGGCTCGTTTAAAAGTTGGAACAGATCATTTATGTTTCAAGAATAGGCTTGATATGTGTGCAGCAAGGCCAGTCCCTGCTTTCATTTTTCCATAATAAATGGATGGAAATGGTCACAGCCCACCTGCCTGCCTGATCATTTAGTCCATAGTCAGCCATCATGTGTGTCTCCCAGCATTGTTTATCATCTTCTTTTCTTAAACATGCCGCTTAGAGGCGTTTTGAGCCCCCTTTGAATATATATATATATATATATATGTATATATATATATATATATATGTATATGTATATATATATATATATATATATATAAATACATACATATATATATATATATATATATTGGAAAAAGAAAAAAAAACTTAATATATATATATATATATATATATTAAGTTTTTTTTCTTTTTCCAGTATTGTATCAAGTGTAACCAGTAGTTAAAGGAAAAGAGATCAGAGTTTTGTTTCCTGATCTCTACTGATACCAACTCTTGGTTATTTTTTTTTAAGGCAATGTGTCTCCATGTGGGAGGGCAGAGTCACTCTAAAGTAGGGTTTTACTAATACTTTTATATATTATAGTAAAGACCAAAAAATCACTTGTTCTAAAACGTTATTGTCACTTTTTAGCACTTCAGTTCGGGGCCACAAAAAGTTGATTTTTGAGTTTCTGACCAACCAATCAGGGCCATTCTAATTGATTTTAGCCGCCAGCTGAATTAAATGTTTACAGATTTATGAGCCTCCATGACTTTATTCTTTACATGATGTTCTGGTCTAAAATGTTGGATGTTTCAGAGGTTGACACAGGAAGGTTTATAAATCCCACTTTTCTGACAATAACCAAACAACTGCATGCCTCATTTTAACTCCGCTCCTGCTCTCACCTTCCTATCCTCCCATTTCCTTTTCGGTTTCATAAATGTTTGACTTCTTTGCTCCCCACATCAGATTATGCTCCTACTCTCATTTAAGTAATGTCAAATGTCTCTGTCTGTCCCCTGCAGTAAACCCGGTTTTTGTGGTGGAGAAAGAGACGGCGAGAGAGGAAGAGGGGCGTGAACGTCTCAGAAGAGAAGACTCATCAGCCTGAAGTCCAGACCGCAATAGCAGAAGCACGATCTCTGTGTGCAGCAGGATTGTAAGCATATCCGGAGGAAAAAGTGACATGAACACCCGAGGAGCAAGAAAAAAAAAAAGAAAGAGAAAAAAAAACACCTGACAGTGATGACTTCACTGATGTCCAACCATCCCTGCCTTTCACCCTCGACAGAAGAAATTTATGATATCGATTTAAGGATTTATCTATGTATATGTGTGACATAGTCTGTGAAAGGCTGTAGTAGTACGTTTGACATACATGCAACATCACTCCTGAATCAGCCCCTCTTAACAGACTTTAAACAGATTTTCTCACTGAATCTACAGAGGCTGGGAAACATTTGAAACCTACTTTGTTTACATACCCGTACTTCTATGGGTTTACCGGATCCACGGTATACAATACAGCTAATTAGTTAGGCACAGTTTTTGTAAAGACAAGTGTGAAGAAAGGAAGTGACAAATTTTAGAGGTTCGCCATTAAGAAGTGCTGTCCTCTAGCACCAGTTTTACATTTGAGTCAACATTGCTGGGTCTCTTTCCAGCAATGTCACCAAGATTTTTATGTCCGAGGGTCCGGGTCATTTCACCGTTTTGCATGTTAATTTGCACCTGCCGCTGGATGCTTCGAACCGACGATTAAAGGTCATTTTATGGTCGGCTCAGCAACCTCTACACTCTAAAGAGCCAGTTTTGCTCCTTGATTAATTTTACTTATTAGTAAAACCTAATGTGTCCTCTAATAGATGGCTCATCAGGTTCTGCACCAGCAATATTAAATTTCTTTTAGGTTGCAAGACATATGACATATTTCTAAAAAGAGAAAAACGACCAGTTTTCTTGAATGTAACATTTGACAATAATAATAGAAACGGAGAGTGAAGAGAAATAGCTTGAGACCAAACGACAGAAAAAAATATGACTGAATAAATAAAATGAAAACTTTTTTTTGCCTTTATATTTAAAAACCTTCAGTTATCGCAACACTAAAATTACTAACAGCCACTTTGGAGGACATAGAGAGCCACAAATCGGACGAGCCCCGGTATGCCGTGAGGAAAACTATGATGATGAAATATCTACCAAAAAGGAGGAGGGCACTTAAAATGATTTTGATTTGATCAGGGAGTCATAATCTGTGATTTATCAGAAGAGTCAACTGAGCCTAAAAAAACTTCAAAACCACAATCAGTCTAAATAGAGAGCATACTATGGCCAACCAACCAAGCAACCAAACTTGCCAATGCAGGTTCCTACATTGGCAAAGGATGGGAAGTAAACCATAGTTTCTGTCAAAGATTAGACCTGTCCTGATATAACCTCTAGAGCCTGCAGTGTTTTTTTTCCCCCCACATTATGTGTTGACAACCAAAACTTTGGTATTTGATATACATCTGTTGCATATTGTGTAGTGGAAGGTAAATTGATACACGATTTAGAGAACATCGTTCAAATAACAGTCTGAAAATTGTGGCGTGCATATGAATCCAGCTCCGTGTAATCAGTTGTTCCACTGACATGTAAACAAGGACCATCTGTGCGTAATTTAATCTTTAATCTCAGTGTGCATACTTTTGCAAGGCACTGCCAAAAAAAAGTCCTCATTAGACCAAACAAAGAAAACAACCATCTCCAAATGGTAAACTGCGTAAGAGCATTGTCACACGATGAAAGGTTTCCGAGCGAAACGGCTCTGAAGTCGACCGCAGCCTTGTGTCCATCCGAGTGCTCCAGCTGAGTTCCTCTTTAACTCCAAATGTTGCGGCGGGGTTAAAATGGCGTAAACTCGAAACAGATTTGAGAGAATTCAGTGAGAAAACCTGTAGGGCTCGGCATCAAAAATATCAGCAGCATATTTCTGTCATCCGTGCATTCCTAGAAGAGAAAAATGTGCAACATAGTTTATAAAAGAAGGAGCAAAACGGGGAGGTTTAGCTAAAAATCTTGGTGAATTTACACAATAGATGTAATTTATACTTAATTTATAATAGTTTCTCCAAAATTTTCTTTAAATGTGTTCCACTTTAGGATTTGCCCATAGTGGGGGAGCGGTTTCTATTACAAAAAGGTTTCTGAAATGCACCCAAAGAACTTTTATTTTAGCCTTTTAAGTGCAGCGTTGGTACATTTCTCAGTGCGCTGAAGCAAAAGGGGATTTTTCTTCCAAACAGCTGACGTCAATCGCCACAAAGCTACAGACATAAGAGAGGAATTTTTTTAGCTCCATTGCAGCGTCTTCCAGTTGGAGCCCCACTTTTTGGACAAATGCACAAGAAAAGATTCAGAGTTCGAACGGCAAATGACAGGGAGGGGGTGGGGTAAGTATCAGTGACATTGTTCCTCTTAGCAATCCCCTCCTCACATCAGAAACCCACCGAGTGAACGGTTTAGACGTTTTATAGTTGTAGACTATCAGTTGTAGTATTTGCAGTCAATATTGTAGCTGTTATCTGTGTATTTGGATGAATGCCCTACATTGCCGTGTTGACGCAGTTTGTGAATGAGCTAAACTTTGTTTGCACTTAATACGGGGACCTGAATGATGAACCAGTGACAAGAGGCCAAATAAAACACGCACCACATTACGCAGAGGTCATGCAGGTGCATCTCGGTAAATCAGAAGATTGTCAAAAAGTTTGTTTTTGTGCATTTTTAAATGTATTTCAAACATCTATTTTTCTGTTAAATTTGAAGGCTATGGTTTGCAGATATTAGAAAAAAACAAAATCCAGTTTCTGTAAATTCTGACATAAGAGACTTAAGATCCAATAATGCAGATGACCTGAAAGCATGAAGAGCCAGGGGTTGATCACTTCCATGCCATGCCGCATTGATGCAGTAACTTTTGCAAAGAAAACCTTTGCATTTCATTCGTACACTATACAGTGCATGTAGAAGCTGTTCGGCTGGGCATCAAATGCTTGATTTATTTATTTTTTTGTCATACATAACTTCCTAACTGTACTTTGAGTTTTCATTAGCTGCAACCCATAATCATCAAAATTACCACAAATAAACACATGAAACACATCACAGTGCATGTAATGAACCCATTTACTACAGGAAAGTCACAGCTTACTGAAAGAAATGAACCATAATGTTCTGATTTGCTGAGATGCACTTGCAGTTTTTTTTTCCCTCTCTCACACAGATGCCGACATTTATTTTACAACGGTGTGTGCGTGTGTGTTTATCATTTTAAATGTTACTTAGTGTCTGCTGTAGGGTCTGTGCTTCACATCTTTGGGTTTCAACTAAAAAACGTTTTTGCAAACTCCAGAGCGACTTCCTTCCTTCGGTCGGTTTCTACATGCACTCGTGAGCGTAAAGGAGGAGCCATCAACGTCTGCGATGCAAAATAGAAATCAGTTTGTTCTCATGATGTGCAGTGGCCAGTTGTTATCAGTTTGCTGTTTGTCAGATGAAGACCATAGCAGCATTTTTATTTTTGTACAGCCTGTTTGTTTTGGGTGTTTCTTCGCCTTATCAGAAAGTTTTACACGTGGGTCTGTTGTTTATATACATATATATATATTTTTTTTTTTTTTCACCTGTATTCCTGTATTTATGTTTTTCCCCCTTCCTCATTGCTGTTTTCTTGAGAATATGTACATAAATCTATAAATACATATATAAAGATATACAAATATATTTTCCATTTGAATCGGAGAATCTTATTTTTATTTGGTTTTATTTTTGCTGCTGGGTAAGAAGCGATTGCATGGCTGCAATCCACATCATTTAAACCACATTCTTCAGTGCGTCTGTTAAGATGCAGCTCCTATACATCTATGGCGTGTCAAACCCACAGCTGTCCCTTTGTATGATTTCTGAAACTGAAAGACTTGTGGGTTTTTATCTTACATACAAATCAAATAGGGATTCTTCCAACTGTTCAGCCGTGTTGTGTTTGTGTTCTCAACTTGCCGTGTGCTCTCGTCCGATAGGGAGAGTCCGTTACAGAAGACATAGCATGATTTCACAAATAAATATGCATATCAGAAACGTGTATTTTATGTATATCTGTGTACATTCATCTATTTATATATGGGAGTAAATAGATGGCTGTCTGTGTGCGTGTTTGGACTCAATCAGAATGAATATGAAATAAAGCAGTTCTATGAATTGTCCACGAGAGAAAATGTTGTGCATTCATTCCTGGGGGAAATGATTCGCTCGTAGTCACAGCAGGTGGTTTGTTTATACATACAGTTAATTAATGATGGAGTATCTGGTATGTAAAGCAGAGGTTTTAAAAAGGGGTGTAGTTATTCGAAAACGACGTATGAAGTTTAAAGGTAGAAAAAGTGGAATTAAAAGCAGTAAACCACGCACACATGGTCAGTATTGGATTGCATACCAAGACGCGAGTAAATAAAATTTAATTACAAAAGAAAATAGTATCGCAAAGTGATTTCGTTGAGTAACTGTAGTCTGACTACTGGATTTGAAATAGCAACGCGTTAAATTACTCGTTACTGAAAAAAGTGTTCCGACGTCATCACTGATTAAGAGAACAAAAGCAGTATTTTTTTTAACAAAAGCAGTAATACCTTGTCTTCTTCTCCGTTGTTTACGTAGTTTGGTTGGCATCTTCAAATAACTGTTTTGATTGGTTCATAGATTTGTTCGTCAATAGGATCAGCCTTCCTATTGGTCAAACTAAAGGATTCCAAACTCACGTGCTGTTAGCTTGCTTTGAAGGCGGTGCCAGGTTGCTAGCTGCCCGGCAGAAGGAGAGAATTGTTGATATTTGCTGGAGATACAAAGTTGAAAAAATATTTGTCGACCATGGGAACACGAGATGATGAATACGACTATTTGTTTAAAGGTAATTATTTGTTGGAAAGTGGGTGAATGGCAGCGAAAAAACCGTGTTTGCTGTGATTTCGTGATGTTAGCAAACTGTGAGGAAGTCAGCTGTAGAGATGCTAAAGTTAGCTTGATCACAAAGTGACATAAGAAAAGAACTAAGTAATTCGGTTTATACCATTTTCGGATAGAAATCGCATAGTCGTTGTTTTAACATTGTCATCAAAGTGCTTGGCTGTAGAGTGAACTAGAGTCTCTGTAAAGGAAGTCCCGTGATGTCCAGTGTTTGGTCGTATTTTGTTTTATGCAAAGCTGTGTGCTAACATGTTAGCTGCTTCTCATTTTAAAAACAACTATTTGAAACGCTTCAACTTTTGATACTGTTCACTCTGTTAAACATGTTGTTACTAACTCAAGCTTTTAAACCTTTAATAAGCCTTACTAACATAATTAAAGTATGTCTTTAAGACTTTATCATATCATGTTTGATATGTACAGTTAGAGCTAGATATTGACACACATTGTTGCCTTTTTATCTTTGACATGAAACAGATTAAACTGTTCCCATTCTAGGTCAGATAGGTCTATTTTATATTTGCTAGATACTTGAAAAATGAGAGATAATTGTATTACTTTCTTTATAGTCAAGTTTTTATTCACTCATTTGTCTGCAATGTACATGTAGAAATACCATAGGAATCCATCAATTTCACTGTTCAGGAAGGAGATAATCTGTGTTTTCTGTTTTAGTGAAAAATGTATGTATTGAACCCGGAACTAAAGTAAAAAATCTGTTAAAGACGCCAGCTGAAGCTGGAAAGAGAATGAATCCAGAATGAAACGAGTCCAACACCAACCTGACCTGAATTGCCATTCAGCAAAGAAGAAGCCATTACTCATAAAGCAACATAAAAAGAAGCCAGATTACTGTTTGCTAATGCTGTCAGAGACAAAAACTTCAATTTCCAAACATATGTCCTTATGAAGCTAAATTGGAAGTGATGAGCAGGAGCACTTTTATATGTCCTTAGAATAAAACAAAGCTCAGAACCAGTCACAATCAAAGCCGCCATGTCAGACCTCAAAAATACTGGAAATCATTATAGAAACCTGACTGATTCATCTTTACTTATGGTACTACGAGAAGTCCTGGTGCATCCTTCATTTTTTAAACATTTGTTTCTTCCAAGAAGCCAAACTTTGTTATTTTAATATTTTTACTGAGTCATTTGTGTGTGTGTGTTTTTTTAAAAAAAAAACACCGGATGGTTCAAAATCACAATGTAAAAAAATTGCTGCATGTGTTTCTATTCTCATGTGCAATGAGTCAGGTAGTGACACAATGCAGATTTAGTTCATTATGACTGTAATGCATTATGAATGCGTGCAGCAGGTTCTTTGACAGAGCATGTACTCTGTAAACCAAGCATCAAGGAAGGAATTACAATATTATTCGTATAATTTTGGCCATTCTGTTATTTATATATTTTTATTTCATTGTTTTTCCAGTAGTTGAAGCGCTGCTCTCAGATCAGAGACAATAAAGAAAAATTAGCTGATTCTGATCTCTTTGTTGATTGATTGGTGCATCTAAGCACGCATCATGTAAGCTTTACAGCTTCTGAATGTGGAACTAAATTAAACTATGTTACATACTGTGATAAATGCAGGTCCATGAGATAAGCACGAGGCTGTCATCACAGTTTTATAATGAAGCCCATTAAATCTGCCAACGTGATCTGGGTGGGGTTGAATTTAACCAGTGTGTGCCACCAGCCCTCCACAGCGTAGCAGCATGGCTTTTTAACATGTGTACTTGGTTTGTTTAGTGGTTTTAATCGGAGACTCGGGCGTGGGAAAGAGTAACCTGCTGTCCCGTTTCACCCGGAATGAGTTCAACCTGGAGAGCAAGAGCACCATCGGGGTGGAGTTCGCCACCCGCAGCATCCAGGTGGACGGGAAGACGATAAAGGCTCAAATTTGGGACACAGCGGGACAGGAGCGCTACAGAGCAATCACCTCAGCGTGAGTCCATGTTGTATTAGTCCTTTGACAGCAGTTACTCATTTAGAAATATACCTTCTTAAAGATTGTAGCTCAGCAGTTGGGTGTTTAATGAAATCTTCCTCGTCCCGTAATTGTCGTTTTATTTCCCATTCTATATTCAAAGTACAAGCCGACATGTAAAATATTTCAGATAAACTTTTTTTCTCTCTCTCGTTCACTCTTCCTTTCTTGTCCTCAGGTACTACCGGGGCGCGGTCGGAGCGCTGCTCGTCTACGACATCGCCAAGCACCTGACGTACGAGAATGTGGAGCGCTGGCTGAAGGAGCTGAGGGACCACGCCGACAACAACATCGTCATCATGCTGGTGGGGAACAAGAGCGACCTCCGCCACCTCAGGGCCGTGCCCACCGATGAGGCTCGAGCCTTCGCAGGTTAGTTGTTCAATAAGTATATTTGTTATTCCAGGCTCAGCTGTGTTTAGATGCTAAAGAGTCATGATGAGCACTATTTACTAACTGGGAGGACAGAATTGTTTCAGACTTAATTACTTGTCCCATTTTTTTAAACGCCGTCCATCTATTTTATTTAGATAAAATAGATCTATGAGCAGTTGTTCTGCTCATAGAGAACCAAATGAAGGTTTGGCAGCCTGAACTAAGAGGAACAGAGAAATGAATGTAGGATTTAGGATGTTTGGTTTTTGTCGTTTTTCACCATTTCTTTAAAAGGGACCTAAGATGTGACCCATGGCACCTTTTTTCTTTTTTTTTCACATGGAGGCGAGTTACATTAGTGCTTCCTCTTTGTCAGAAGGCGGTTCACGAGTCTGCTTTCGTCTTTTGAAGAGATATTTGAAAACTACGCACGGTGGCCAGGTGCCAGAAAATCTTAACAAAAGCTGATTTTTATTAGTTTATTTAATCTAATATCAGGGAATATAACACATCGTAGCTATAGACTAAAATTATGATAGAACTCTTTAATGTGACTTTTTTTTTAGTGTAGTAATAAAAACACTAAAAAAAAAACTAATCAGGCTTCTGATTGGCTGCAAGACGGGAAACAGCATGAACCCCGCCAAAATAAAACATTAAATGATTCTGTTCCAGCTACAAATATAAATTAAGTTGGACACTAAGTAAAACCTTTTAAATTTTTTGTATCCAAGAAAATACTAAAATATTTGAAAAGTATGAATTATATATGTAAACTGTTTGCCCCAGCAAATAACTAAGTGTATAAAGTGATTGTAAAATTGTTACTGTTTAAATGATCAAGAACTTTCAATACAATGAGTCTCAGCAGAAAATAAAGAAACATAATCATAGTAAAACACTAAAGGAAAAAAAATACCACTTGCATTACACCTTTACTGTAAAGTGCAATAATTCGGACTGCAATATTAGTTGCTTTAATGCAACTGGTAATATATTTTATTGGGAAATGTATTTTATTCAAATTTTATTTATTTAGATTACCAAGTTATCTGCATAATTGAATGTAATTAAGACAAGATGAAATAAAATACAATAAAATTTAATTTCTGCTTAAAGTTTGCATGTTAATATCGAGGCACATAAACCTGGCAACCTGTCAAACTTCAGAGAGCATTCATCAACTTTTTAAAAAGTTACTTAAAGTAGTTTTTAGTTTTCTTCAACTTCTCCTGTCCTCTGCTTCTGCGGTTTGTAACAAAACCTCCAGAGCATCCAGACCTCCGTTTATCCTTTCTTAACCCAAAGTACAGACAAAGCCAGTCAATGGCTGGATCTGATCTCCATCCTTCCTCTGTCCATCCATTCCTGCTTAAACCGCCGAGTTAATGACTGTAAACATACTTTAAAGATGCATTTTCATCTCTTTGTGTTTTGGTCTCATATTCAGAGAAGAACACTCTGTCATTTATTGAAACATCAGCCCTGGACTCCACTAATGTAGAAGAAGCATTCAAGAATATTCTCACAGGTAGGAAAAGATATTCACCAGCGATTCACTCTGATACAAACCATTTTCACTCTGTCAAATCCTCATTGTTTTGTTTATTTTCCCACTCCACAGAAATTTACCGGATTGTATCTCAGAGGCAAATATCAGACAGATCTGCACACGACGATTCTCCAGGCAACAACGTCGTTGACATCAGCGTTCCGCCGACCATGGATGGGCAGAGGGGGAACAAACTCCCCTGCTGTCAAAGCCTGTGACCCCTAATGTGTTCTCTGTCGACCTCTTCTGTTTTCCTTCCTGATTCATTTCAACTTTCATGCTGCTCTCGTTACGTTCTCATATTTTCAAAATAAGCTGGGATGTCAAAACTTTCATTTGATTTTAATTTTTTGCTTTTTTTTTCTGTCCTTTTGCTTTTCCTTTGATTTTTAAGGAAAACATCTTAAATATTTCTCTCCCTTGGTGTGGCCAGGCGAAAGGCGCTTTAAGCAGATGGAGCCTGTAGTAAACTACAATCTGTTTGTGATTCATGAGACGACGATCCTATTGACCTGCTCCTGTCGAGCGACCGGTGAGGGATCAGCTGGTCTCTTCCTAGTCTGCATAAAGACTCATGACAAAGTTTTCCACAGTGGAAACTTTTCGTCTCTTGTCTGGTCGACCTGATTCTGCCCTGTCCTGCTGTAGAGGAGGAGCGAATGAGAAAGAAGGTCTGAAATTTCTGCTTGCCACTTTGAGTCCCTTTTGCCCATCATGGTATGAAATCAGCAAGAGCCGCTGGCGACACTGGCTTTGACTGACTGATTTAATGTGGGCAGGTGTGAAACAAATGCTGTGATTTAATTGTATGTGTGTGTTGATCATAGAGCACAAAGATACCAAAGGAAACTATTGCAGTCCTCATGCATTTTCCAGGTTAACTGCAAAAAAAAAAAAAGCGATGGGTAATGCTCCATAGATGAGCTATTTTGTTGCTTGCTTGATATGTGAAATCAGATTATCTGATTGCTGTTCTTTTATCTAAATTTGGCTGAGATCAAACTTTGAAGTTTTTGCACTAATGTCCAACAATTTCACAGAACCACGTCCAATCATATTTTCCAAACACTTAAACAAGAACACTTTATTTTTTGTGCACTGTCATTTGAATGTGTTAAATATCAAACTGGATTGGATTTAAAATCTGATGTAATCTTTAATCTGATGACATTTCAGTCACCACAAATTCAACCTTTTAACTTTTTACACTTATCTGAGAAAAAGGACCTGAACACACAAAATCTTAATTTCACTAAATGGACAAAATTTTTATTTTTTTTCCATGCGTTGCAAAAAAAAATGTCTGTGCAATTTATCCAATGTGATCTAACATTTCCACAAAATGAATGCTTGCCAAGTGAGCAGTTTTCTTTGACATTGCTCATGAGATGCTGAAATAAAAAGAAGTGTGTAAAAGCCATTGCCTGAATGGTAAGCAGTTATTATGAGGAGCTGTGGCCAGTTTATTCTCAGCGGTCTGTGAAGGTTTGCTTGAGCACACCAGATGGGTCAGGGATAAAGTTGTGAAGTTTAGAGCTGGGTTAGGTAATAAAAAGGCATAAAGAGTGCTTGTAATAGGTTCACACATGTAGAGGCACCACAAATGTGGGAAAAGGCACTCTGCTTAGATCAGACCAAAATTGAACTGCGTCTAACATCCTATGTGGTTGTGGTAAGCTAACACTTCACATCAAATTGAGCAGTGAGTAACCTATATCCACTGGGAAATATGGTGGTGGTCACATCATGATTTTGATCAGCAGAACAACCCTAAATATGAAGCATATACTCCTACCCCTAAGATCCGACCCAATTTAATCTTTCTTCTTAAATAGAATAGACAACATTTTCAGGTTTTGCATCCCTCCACTTCAAAGTCTGACAAAACCCTGTAAATAATGCAAATGTATTAAACTATTGATGAGAATCATATTTCCAAATGGTCCTCATATGTCATAAAGAGGCCTCCTTTGTCCTGATGGCTCTCAATGTTTACATTATAGCTACTTGTTTTGACAGTTTGAGCCCATGTCCCTGTTTATTTCCTCTGATGAGCATGTGTCCCCTCCCTCTGACACCCTGCTGTCATCCACCATCACTCCTCCGGGCAGTGCACGCCTTCCTTGACCGCTGATCCAGACTGCAGAAGGTGGTGATGATGATGATGATCCTCGGGGTCAGTATTTAAAGCCCCAGGAAAGCGGAAGCCTGGTCTGGGCCGAGTTATCAGCTGACAGAGAAGAAAGGCAGACAGACAGGGAGGTGCTGCAGTTGGCTAGCGCAGCTCAGACAGCTCTAGCTGAGCTGCTGCACCCTTGTTTTGTTGCTCCTTCCGTCCTACAGTGAAAATGGAGCGAGGAGACAGAGCGAGGCTAAAGGGGCGCTGATAAAAGCTGCCCTGAAAAGTCACTGAAGACCGAAGAAGGTGAGTAGCTGTTAGCTTTTATGTCTTATAGCCTCTAACGGGTGTTAGCAACCGCTCACTGACAGCTAGCTAACACAGCTCAGCTAGTTAACGTGTTTTAACCACAAAACGTAAATAAGCTATTAATATTGCGTAATATTTCAGCTATTAGCAGGAATTTTCTTTATGAGCAATTGCCCGTCTGCTGATGTGCGCTTTCGGTATCATGACGCCGCTACAGAGCTCCAGACAATAGCCTGTGTCAAAGCCCCAACATCTGTCTGCAGCTGTAACATTAGCCGCTGAAAGTCCGAGCAGAAAGGAAATACACCCACCTCACCGTTTACGTTCACTGCTCTTTTTGTTTTCGACCAGTGTGCATTATTGTCTTTAAATCCACGCGTTTATCTTGAGTAAAACTAGAAGTGTGTGGTTTAATCCCAGTGTTTACACGCGGCCCGTTTCGAAACAGAGTAAATGATTAGGTTTCGCTGTCGTTTCTGATTTGGAGAGTAGGGGAGAGGGGGTTGCCTCTTTGTTTATCTGGGTCAAGGATTGTGACACTGTCCGAATCGTGGCCCCATCTTTTCAAAGTAAGCCATCAACTTATTTGCTCAATAATTCAGGAAGGAAGTTGAAATTTGGGCCCTTAAGCTTAATCCAGAAGTTTTAACCCTGCATGTTCCTCTGTAGATTCAGGAAACTTTTGTCTCAGGAGATCCTGTTGCATTAATACATGTTGGCACAGATCTATGGCTTATTGGAGAATTTCTTCCTTTTTATTTTATTTTGGTACATCACTTGTTTTAGTCTGAATAGATTTCCTAAAAAAAAAAAAAGATTTATTTCCCCTCTATTCAAAAATAGTGAGACATATATGTCCAGGGTGATATTTATCAGTAAGTGCATATTCCTGTTAGACATTATAATTTGTCATTAATATGCAAGACCACAATTTGCTTGCTAAGAGGCAAATGTGGCCCCAAATATAGCCGGTTCAGCCTCCTGTGTGGGTTATCTGAAGACAAGCAGCTGGTTATCAGGGAGAAACACATCTCAGTCACTGCTGCTGACATCACTTTGGTCTTTAGAAAAGATTAACAACCGCTTTGGGGGGAAAAAAAAACTGGTCTTTTTCCAAAATACCAGCTTTCTCATAGATGATGCAAAGCAATTCTTAAGAAGAATGTTTCTGCTGACGTGGCAGGAAATGCATTCATGGTTTCCCACATGTGGACTGAGAATATTGAGAATATTTTTATGGATTTCAACTCAGATTTATTTCCAGAAAAATGTAGCCGGAAACAGCCTGTGTGCTCAGTGATTGTTTTCATGTGGTTATTAATCAGAACATCATACCTCTGACGTTCTGCTTTTTTTTTTAATAAAGGAAAGGATAATCAGCCTATTTAAGAGTTGTCTACTAAATATGCAAGTATGAAAAGATGAATGTATTTAATCCTATGAAGATGAGAGGAAAAAGACCTTCCTCCCATCTTTCCTGGCAAATAAACAGATTTTTTTTTGTAAACAGAGTAAAGCCAGGGTAAAGTTTTTGTGCCATGTCTCTAGCTGCTCACTCATTAATTTTGTTTTCATTTGCAACAGGCAACACATTATGGTACTGAATCGTCACTGTTGCTCAGTGGTCCAGTTTTCAGAGGAAAGTCAAGTTTGCATTTCATTTGGAAATCAAGATCCTTTAGAAGAAGAGGCGTGGACTCCACGTTTCTTGAAGTCCGTCAAGACTTCAAGAAACTGTGGAAACAGTGAAGTTTCCACAGTCGATGACGAGTTGTGGTCAAAGCGGTGTTGGCCCACTGCGTTTTTATCAAGCCCATAGTTGAAGCAACCGCCTGCCAGGAAATGCTAGAGAACATCATGCTTCCTTCTGCTTTGTTGAGATGCCGACTTAATTTTCCAGCAGAACTTGGCATCTCGCCACTGATGTAGTAATTCATGCAAAAAGAGGCCCAACCAAATATGGAGAGTATAGAAATTAACACACCCTTGATAATCCTGACATTTCTGTTTTAAAAAAAAATATATATATATATATATATATATATTATTATTATTATTATGTAATCTCTAATTCTCTGAGACACTGAATATTGGGTTTTGACTGTCTGTGAGCCATAATTACGTCTTTATTTACAAGAAATAAAGAAGTAAAATATTTCACTCTTCTATATAGTAAATCAGCTTCTGGAATAAGAGACATTCAGGTTTTTTGAGAAGTATATATAATATAATAAAGTATATATATATATATAATAAGTCCATTTGAGAACAAAATACATTACTGTCTTTTTCTTTTTAGTTTAGCTCTTTTTTTAAAAAAAAAAAAAATGTCATCCACTGAGAAAGACCAGCATTTTTTTTTTTTTCCTTCTCAAACTGAATTTATTTATTTTTTCACCAAACTCAATCAATCCTCCGGATGTCTGCTTCTCTGTAGCGGCATTGTTCTCTGGTGGAAAGCAGCAGGCGTTTGCTCTCATTGTTATTCCCTCGTCCTCGGACCATCCGGCGCCTACAACCCTCGAAGCCATCGCTTCTGCCCGTTCGGCCAGCGTCTGGACGAGGCGACCATGACGACCGGCGGGTGCTGCCACCTGCCCGGCTCCCTGTGTGACTGTGCCGGCACAGCGGGCCTGTGGAAGATTGTCGAGGAGGCGGGCGGCGAAGGATGCCAGGCCCTGTATGTCACTCAGGTCACAGCGCTAGACGGGCGGCTGCTGTCGTCGGTGCTCAAACCCATGAGCGTACAAAGGTAAAACCCAGACTTTTATCACGCACCTTAAAATGGCGACAAGCAGTTTCCTGCGGATTCAAGGGGAGTTGTGTTTGAGCAAATGTTGTCCGTTTGCATCAGCGACGGACCCATCTGCCGTATTTGCCACGAGGGGGGCAGCAGCGAGGGTCTCCTGTCCCCGTGTGACTGCACAGGCACGCTGGGCACGGTGCACAAGAGCTGCCTGGAGAAGTGGCTGTCGTCGTCCAACACCAGCTACTGCGAGCTCTGTCACACGGAGTTCAGCATCGAGAGGCGACCCAAGCCGCTCACAGAGGTAACCATCGGCAACGTCGTCTGCGTCCGTCTTCTCTTTCTCTTCTCACTCGTTTGCCTTGCAAAATTTTTCAGACTTCTTCCCTACGTTTTTGTCATACTTTAGCTCAAATAGGTGTGAAAAATGTGCCACGCGCTTTGAATTCGGATCCACTTTTCGCTGTCATTTTATTCTCAAGTCCTTCGAAGTAACGTCTCTGCATGCTTTTTCCCCGTTTTTCTCTCTGCGAGGTAACTCAAGTTTAGTCAGGCTGACTGTAGAGTGTCTGTAAACGTCAATTTTTAAATATAAATGTTTTGTGTTGTTCGCTCATGTCTTACATTTTCCTTATTTTTACAGTTGCGCATCACTTTTTGTTGAGTCACACAGCCTAATAGACCAATGATTAGGTTGTGGTTGTTGTTTAGGTGATGACAAAAGCTCCAGAGGGGTGTGAACACATTTGCGGGGAACTTGATGCTTGAAGATCTGCAAACTTTCCTCCTGTTTTTTTTTTTTTTTTTGTTACTAGACACATTTCTGTCAAAATCTCACTTTTCTTCCACTCTCGTTTTTGACCTTTCACCTCGCCAGTGGCTGCAGGACCCCGGCCCTCGTAATGAAAAGCGGACGCTGTTCTGCGACATGGTGTGCTTCCTCTTCATCACGCCGCTGGCGGCCATCTCCGGATGGCTGTGCCTGAGGGGGGCTCAGGACCACCTTCACATGGGCAGCTGGCTGCAGGCCGTGGGCCTCATCGCGCTCACCATCGCCCTCTTCACCATCTACGTCCTCTGGACCCTGGTGAGCTTGACTCCCGATGCGGCCCAGCTGCAAAAAAAAATCCTTGTGCCTTTGCTGACGTCTGTTCCGCGTTTCTGTCCGCCAGGTCTCTTTCCGCTACCACTGTCAGCTCTACTCCGAGTGGAGAAGAACAAATCAAAAAGTGCGTCTTCTCATTCCCGAAGCCAAAGAGTCCACCTCTTCCCAGCATTCCTTGCTCTCTAACAAACTGAAGAAGTCTGCCAGTGAGAGTATAGTATAAGAGCAGATGGAGACATTTGGGAAGCTTTGTTGGCTGGACTTCAAAGAAGCACTTCTGGGCTCTTTTTATTTGACTTTTTATCGCTTTCTTCCTGTTTTGCATATTTTTTCACTCCAAATGCGTTCTGCAGGAACACATTTAGATCGAGTCCTTCTGTTTTTCATCGTTGGATGTTTGATCAAGTTTATGCAAAGAAACCAAAAACCAAAACAAAACAGGAAAGACTGAGACGTCATGTGATGTTCAGAAGCATACATGTTTTCTGACACATCATTATGGATGTGAGGATGACGACGATGATGCTGGGTGGGGGTTCTGCTAACCATAAATACTCTTACAAAAGTATTCACACCCTGAAGTGTTGCACATTCAGGCATAACCTCAAATTAACCCTCAATTGTGAGGGTTTCACATTTCTCAAATGTGAACAATGTAGTTCACATTTGTGATGCTCCCTGCATAAAAGTGAAACCAGCTGCCATGAGAAGACAACCAGTTTCTAGGTGTGTAACGTCTTAACAGTGTTTAAAGGAAACCTTTTGCAAGGCCCTGCAGAAGGATTTCGCAGTGTGACGAAAACGGTAAGCGAAGGCGGGTTTTTTGTGTTGATGTGTATTAACCTGCTCTGCCTCCATCGTTTGTAACTCACTGCCATACGAGTGTGCTCTCTTATTATTGTGACTGGAGCAGGTTGGGCGGGGGGGGCCTTCCATCTTTGATTTATACTTCACAACCCAGATGTAGGTTATGCAGTTTGAGTTTAACACGCGACTCTGATTTTTCACTGCAGCAGTTTTTACTTCTGGTCTAGTTAAGGGATGACTGTGTAACATGAGATTGTGCAATAACACTGTGGCAATTGAGGCTTTTACTGTAAACAAAGATACTAACACGCACAGTTATGCATGCCAACCTCACAATTAGTGATTTTAGAGGGTTGTTTTTTTTTTCCATTGGTGTATTTTTAAATTCACTCTAGACTGGATTTCCTGTTTTCCAGCTGAAGCAGGTTTCACCAGCAAGGGTTTTGCATCATCAGCACTTAACATGTAGGTGTTTATTTGGAGGAACAGAAAATAACAGCTTTTTAAAGGAACGTTTTATAAATGTATATTTTTAAACCTATTGTAGTGCAGAAGCATACTCTAGGTTTTGTAGGAATCAGTTTTGGGGTGGTCAGGCTAGTGGTTGGTGATGTGGACGCCTGCCTTGGTGCAGCGTTCTCCCAATGTGAGCTCTCTAAAACAGGAGGGTCAAACTCAGTTTCATTTTGGGCCATAATGAAATCTGGATGTTCTTAAAGGGCCGGTTGTGCCAGAATGCATTGATAAAAACCCATTAAGCTGTTAAAATATAAACAAATGGATGTCTCTCCAGGATTTTCATTGTTTTTGGGGGCTTTTTGTAATCAAAGTTTTGTGATGCTAATTTAGAAACATTTGTAAGGAATTTTTATATTTGAGTTAATGTATGATGTTAAATGTGACTTTTTATTACTTGACATCAATTAAGACTGAGGAATTCAAACTCAGTGTTTTTGGCCAATTCTGATGAAATAATTGTAGTAAAATCAGAAACAATGTGTGGATCTGTTTATGTTATGTGAATTTTGAGGATCTGTGAAAAACTGGAGGGATGTATTGATGTAATTTGTAATCTACAGGGCCACATAAAAAGCTAGGGCAGGTCAGATTTGGCCCCACCCTAACCCTGCTCTAGAGGGAGCAGATAAATGCCAGTGCAGGCGGAGCTGCTCTACACCCTCCAAATCGTCCAGTTGGAGTGAAAAGCAGCGAGCAACAGGCTCAGCGCCCAGTTCAATACGTCAATTATAAACTTTGCTTGATATTACAATATTTTGTGGTATTCCATTTAATAATGATAAAAAAATATATATAGAAAAGTTCATCTGTCTTATTTTGGCAGGATGTCTATTACCTGTTTGTCAAAGCTTCACAAACACAATGCCTTAAAAATAAAAATGTCCTCTTGTGATATAGGCTGATGCATCCACTGCCGGTATTTTACAACTAATTTAACTGAAACAGTTTTGATATTTATTGATGCACCCATGAAACCAAAAATATGTCCAAATGGCAGCAGTAAAAAATCTCAACCGAGCTCTCAGTTTTCAATCAAGTAAAGTTTATCTTTATCCCATAAATCACAGTTTTTATCAAGACGATATCTTTCAGACTTTCTATTTTGCTGTGATCATAAGTGATCATGCATGTTTACATTGTAGATGGATCTATTTTTCCAAGCGCGGTGTAGTTGTAGTTTCAGGATGGAAAGCTTATTTTTCCACCTCTTGGATTTTTCATGATGTGAACTTGTGCCACAAAATGTTTCTGTTGGAGATTTTGTTGGATAAGAGAAAAGTGTGTTAAGGGTATTTTATATATATATATATATATATATTCCAATAATGTTCACACTAGCTTCCATCCATCCATTTTCTTACACCCTTGTCCCTTACTGGAGTCGGGAGGGTTGCTGGTGCCTATCTCCAGCTATCGTTTCGGGCCAGAGGTGAGGTCACCCTGTACAGGTCGCCAGTCTGTCGCAGGGCAACACAGAGACACACAGGACAAACAAACATGCACACACACACTCACACCTAGGGAGAATTTAGAGAGGCCAATTAATCTGACAGTCATGTTTTTGGACTGTGGGAGGAAGCCGGAGTACCCGGAGAGAACCCACGCATGCACAGGGAGAACATGCAAACTCCATGCAGAAAGACTGGGGCCGGGAATCGAACCCAGAACCTTCTTGCTGCAAAGCAACAGCTCTACCAGCTGCGCCACAGGGCAGCCTTGTTCACACTAGCTTCTACCAGATAAATATTTGATCTCTGGTTGTTTTTAAAAAATGCATTGAATATCCTCGCAGTGACGTCATTGGACTATGGCTGTGATTTCCTGCTCGTCGTAAACACCAGCGGCTACCAGTCTGTTGAGCAACAAAGAAATGGATTGACTTTCCTTGTATTAAGTCTATTCACAGTGTGTTTAAAATTATGCAAAAACTGCCCCCATTTTGGCTGCAGCGTCGCCATAGAGATGTAAAAATCATCACCCACTTCCCCAAAGGGTCTCTCTGTGCTGTGGTCAATCTGTGTACCCATAAAATGTCACCCAAGAGATTGTAAATAATGTAAATGTCACTTGTTTTTCTAACACTTCTGTCCTGTTTGTTTTCTTTTTTGTTTTTTTAAAGAGGCAGGATTGTTTGTACTCCATAGGTTGACTTGCAGTTCTTTGTTTATAATATTTACGTTGTTTTCTGAAACATTACAGGATGTTTTTTTTTTTTTTAAATCCTGGCACCTTCAATCAGCCAAGAATTGTTTACTAAAATGTATTCATAAATGCTGCGTGGGTATTAAAATAGTGATCATTAGCCGGTTGTGTTGTGCTTCTAGCAAAAGCGTGTTCTGGTTTAAAGGCTCGGTAAGCTTGTTTACATCTCATCCTTTAACTCTGTCAGAGAGAGGTGAGGGGGGAGGTCGTCTGATCGCTAATCCTGATGGAAAACAAACCGCTAATCTCAGGCTTTACTATAAAATCAGCCACATCTACTCATTCAGTCCTCTGCATAAGCTTTTTAGTTGGAGAAACATGAGTTCAAACTATTAGATTTGCTGCTGTTATTGATGGCAAGAAATACAAAACAAAATCAAAAGAGCTTCAGACCACTTTGAGTTATTGTTCCCTAAATGTTCAAATATTTACCCATTATGTGAAAAGGTCCATTTTAAATGAAAAACAGTTCAAAAAAATTTGCGGAATTCTGATTTGACGTGAGCAAAATTTCTGGTCCATAAAAATTGTTTTTAATGTTTTATCACGTTAAAAACAAACTTCACATGAGCTTTGCTTAGCTTCTTCGGTTCACTTTTGTTGTGTTTTAAATGACAAATAATACACAGTAAGGTTAAACAAAGGAAAAGCTACCAGTCGAAACCCGCTACCCGTCGAAACCCGCTACCCGTCGAAACCCGCTACCCGTCGAAACGCGCTACCCGCTACTTTAAAATCTCTAGTATCAACAGAACTTTAATAAGGTAGAAAAAGCAGCGTTCACGCAGAGACTCGCTTTGGCGAAGGCAGAGAGCTTAGCGAACAAAATGAAATGCCTCGCGCTACCCGTCGAAACGCGCTACCAGTCGAAACGCGCGACCCATCGAAACGTGCTTCCCGTCGAAACGTGCTACTCGTCGAAACGTGTTACCCGTCGAAACGCGCTACCCATTATTTGAACATCTCTAATATGTCTATTCAACAGAACTTACCTAAGGAAGAAAAAGCAGCGTACATGCAGAGACTCGCTTTGGCGAAGGCCGAGAGCTTAGCGAACAAAATGCGTCGAAACGCACTCCCCTCGACAGGGGCGCGTTTCATTTTGTTCGTTAAGCTCTCTGCCTTTGCCAAAGCGAGTCTCTGCGTGAATGCTGCTTCTGCCCTGCGTTTCTGTGCCGCCGCGGTCTTCTTTCTGCATATTCCACGAGATAGGTCACAGCTGGAAGCTAAAGTACAAGTAAGTCACAGCCAAATGCCAGCCACCCAAAGGGAAGAAAATCAGGATATATAAATCAATGATAAAGTAGGGCCCCCAACTTGGCTCAAGCCCAGGGGCCCACATCCTCCTAAATCCGGCCCTGACCAAAGAGGTAGTTAAGTTTAACTCTTCGCAGCGGCGGAGCCGCGTCAGCATTGGTTGTCCAGCGCACTGCGCATGTTACGGTTTAATTCACTTCTGCACCTTTATTTATTTCCTCAAAATAAATATTTATAGTTTCCTCTGTGTAGACTATAAATGGATTAAAACAACATTGCATTCTCTTTAGTTTTTTCTCTGTTCTGTACAGTTCAGAGTCCATGAGACAATATTCAGAAAGTTTTTTTTATTGATTGATTTTGGTTGCCTCTGCGATGAGCTCTTTGTGTAAACTCTATAATGTCTGCCCATGTGCTCCAGTCAAGGGTGAGAGGCTTAAAATTTTCCAGTTGTTTAAAAAAATAACTAAATATTCCATTAACGAGACCTAAATATGTGTGTGTGTGTGTGTGTATGCATAATTTATCTACCAACTAGATAGATCTATATATAGATGTATACACACGTCAATTTAATTTTTGCCCCCCCCCCAGAGTTAGCCTTGGCACCTGCTTGGCCCCCCAACATTAAAAATTGAACTCCGCTACTTGATGATGGATCCATCTGACCTGTGAGAGATATAATTTTTAAACTAACACTGGTTTAAACTTGTCCAAAACTCTGCCGTGTTTCTTTCTTTCAAAACGTTCTCTTAACAATCCACCAACACATTCAAAGAACAACCGGATTTTATGCAGAGGAACATGTGGAAAAGTTTTGTTTGGTGCATTTTTCTATAGTCTGCGGAATCCTTTTGCGAGGTACTGTTAGTTCAGATTTTTATGGCATGTTTTACTTACCCAGCGAGAGAGAAAGACCTCTAAATTGTGTTTTTCATCTTTTCATTTCTGACTCAACTTCCGAAAGCTCAGCTCCTTGTTGACTGCGCAGGGAAGCGTTTAAACTGCTTTAAAAAATGCCAGGAAGATGATTCACAAGCTGCTCTCGCCATCACAAGAAACTAACCTGGGATTAGTTTTATGTTTTGCATTAAACATACTCAAGATACATCAATGTTTTGGAAGTCTTTCCAGGTAATTTTGTTTTCTTGAAGAGTGAAAACTGTAATAAAATGTGCACCGTTCTTAAAAAAAAAAAAAAAGTGCCATAAAACAGTACAGTCTTAATGGAAAAAAAGATTGAACTATTTATCACAAATAGCAGCGCTTTTTGACCAAATGCTATTATTTCAGTGCTTTTACCATCATCCACTGTTCAACAATAAAATATAACCTATTTATAATTTCCACTGAAGCAAGAAATATTTTTCAGAAAGGAAATCCGACAAAGTGCTTCAGTCAAGAGTTTTATTGTAAATTTACACAGTTCTTCACCTGAAAGTAAGACAATGACAAACGAGGCCAACTTTTCTTCAATAAATACTTAGTGAGAATATTTTTGGCATGATGGCAGATGGAAGTAAGAAGCACACCGTCAAATACATAATACAGCTTCATCAGGCTGGAGTAACTCTATTTAGTTCGTTTTGCACAGCACCACCTAGTGGCAACCACTGAAATGTATTTCCTAACCTGACCATACGAGCTTCCTGAAGGCAGCGGCCACTGCCTCGTTCTCTCCTGGCAGGGACCTTCACTCTGACTCGAAAGGCTTCTGAAATAAATCCCTCATGGCGGGAGAGAAGAGCAACAAGTGACTTTGAAAGTACTCCTACAAAATAAAACAAAACGGATTCAGAAAAAGTGGCAAAAAAAAAAGAGAAAAAGAAGAAAATGGAGCAAGATAAAGAAAAGAAGGAGCTGGCTTTGAAGGGAGCTATGTGGGAAATAAAAGTGCACTGGTGGCGTGATGAAGAGGAGGAGGAAGAGGAGTGAGTGTTTTCAGGCTGAGTGTCACAGGCTTTGACAGCACTGCAGTTTGTTGCCCTTCTGGCCGTCGGTCGTCGGTGGGACGCTTATGTCTACGACGTTGTTGCCCGGAGACTCGTCGTGCGCAGATCTGTCGGCTATCTGCTTCTGTGACACGATGCGGTAAATTTCTGGACATGGAAGAAAAGCAAAAATAACGTAATGCTCTCTCAATTATTTTGAAAAAAAAAAAAAGACATTCTGCAGATTTTTCTTTTAAGCTTTTTTTTTAAACGATATTAGAAATACATTAAAGTATGTGTATAAATAGTCAACTGTCAACGATGCGTCTGCAGCTAAAAAAACACAACATCAACATGTGAAAAGCTGAACCGTTTCTGCTTTTCACATGTAGAAACGGTAGAGCTGATGTGCAGATCAGCTCTACACATCAATACAGTGTAGAGCTGATCTGGTTTAATTTATTAATTGATTAATAGTTGGACACCTGCTCAAAAGCAATGGTTCAAATGCCTAGTTAAAAACTGAAACTTGATGAGTTCCAGTAATACTTTTGCAAACAAAGAAGATTTTTTAATCCAAAATGCAAAATGTATATAGTTTTTCTAGTTTTGGTTTAATTATTGCTCTGAATATGTTGGGCTTGTTTTTAAGAAATGGCCTTTCTTTGAGTCTGTATACTCCAGTTATCGATTAATCGATTTCTAAATTAGTTGAAGATTAATTCAATAATCCATCAATCACGAATAATCTGATTCTTCGTTTCAGTCAGGACAAAAACATTGGCGCTTTTGTTTTGAACTACACTTCATTAGTCATCTTTTTACTAAATGAATATGCAGAGGATTATTAAAAATCATCATTACATCATTCATCCAGAAGAGGGCGATCAGGCGTTTTATTTTACTGCTCGGTGCAACTTCTTCTTCATGACATAGTTTAAAATCTATCCATTTTCCTACACCCTTGTCCCTTACTGAGGTCGGGAGGGTTGCTGGTGCCTATCTCCAGCTATCGTTTTGGGTGAGAGGCAGGGTCACCTGGACAGGTCACCAGTCTGTTGCAGCAACACAGAGACAGACAGGACAAACAACCATGCACACACACACTCACACCTAGGGACAATTTAGAGAGGCCAGTTAACCTGACAGTCATGTTTTTGGACTGTGGAAGGAAGCCGGAGTACCTGGAGAGAACCCACGCACAGGGAGAACTCCATGCAGAAAGACAGGGGCTGGGAATCGAACCCAGAACCTTCTTGCTGCAAGGCAACAGCTCTACCATCATCTCAACATGTATGTCACATTTATACTTTGTCAAAGTCAAACATATCGCATTCCACATTCCTTTCATTTTCTCTGCAGAGTCTTGCTTCTCCCACCTGTTAAAATGTTCTTGAACGCCTCTTCTACATTTGTTGAGTCCAGCGCCGACGTCTCGATGAACGACAAGGTGTTCTTTTCTGACGTAGGGAGAGAGAAAGAGGGGGACATTTTTGAAATATCTCTGCGCAGCTTGGTCGCGCTCGTCCCGGCGCGGCACTCGCTGTCATTTACCCGCGAAGGCTCGAGCCTCATCGGTGGGCACGGCCCTGAGGTGGCGGAGGTCGCTCTTGTTCCCCACCAGCATGATGACGATGTTGTTGTCGGCGTGGTCCCTCAGCTCCTTCAGCCAGCGCTCCACGTTCTCGTACGTCAGGTGCTTGGCGATGTCGTAGACGAGCAGCGCTCCGACCGCGCCCCGGTAGTACCTGGCGAAGGCGCACAGTCAGCTCTATCTTTTGAGGGCCTGAGGTGGTCGTCATGTTTCCAGGTGCTGTGACTATTGTAACCGAGGCAACACTCACGCCGAGGTGATTGCTCTGTAGCGCTCCTGTCCCGCTGTGTCCCAAATTTGAGCCTTTATCGTCTTCCCGTCCACCTGGATGCTGCGGGTGGCAAACTCCACCCCGATGGTGCTCTTGCTCTCCAGGTTGAACTCATTCCGGGTGAAACGGGACAGCAGGTTACTCTTCCCCACGCCCGAGTCTCCGATAAGGACAACTGGAAACGAAACAAAAAGGGAGGCGAGAACATTTTAGAACTTATACTGTAGCGACAAAAATCTGCGACGTCGTCTAATAAATGGAGTTTTTTTTGTCATACCCCTTTCTCATATGTTGCTGCGTACTGCTGGATGAAAAATGGCTACTACATATTTCCAACTCTTACAAGGAAGATAAACTTAGAAACATAGAAACATTTTTAGTCAGCACATATAAGACTTTTTGTGGCAGACACCAACTTCCTTTGAGGTCTGACTGACTGGCCAATTCTGACTTTTATATCTTATGGACCGTAACGCGTAAAAGAGAGAGAAAAAAAATGCTGCAGGCTCTTTTATAGAGGAAATTGTTTTAAATAAAAAAAATAAAGGAATTACAAAAGCATTAGTTATAATTCATACTTTTTATTTGTATTAATAAAGAGAAAAATGTGCATCAAAACACATGTTGTTGTTGTTGGTGACTCAAAATGAAGGAAGTTCTTTGTTTTGATTTTGATTTAATTCAGTTTTTTTTTTCACAACCAATCCACAACAAATGTCATCTCGGAGTACTTTACAAAAAAATAAATACAAGTAATTTCAGTCCCATCACACATATATCACACAATTGATCCTGGTTATCAAACAATGCAGTGAGTTTAGCTTATTACTCCAATTTGGTCAAAGAAAAGTTTTCCATGATTTCTGGCAAAATTGATTGGTTCATTTCCATGTCAGTTTGTAGCTGTAATAACCTCAGTCTTCTTCTTTTTATATCCAGCTGAAAACTGCTGCTAACTTGACTAGTTTTCTATATTATTACTTTAATGTATATACAAGTAGTTGAAAAACTATAATAGTCAACGTTTCCTTCCTATTACATTAACATTGTTTATACGACACGGCCAGGCACAGACTTAAAGAGGAGCGGCCAAAGCAAATGAGGTGAATCAGCTGTGCTTGTCAACACCTGATGATGTCATTCAGGACATCAGGTTTCTGTCAGATATTTTCGCTGCTGTGTGGATATTGAGCTGTCAGTGTGTCATGACAGTCATAAGACAGCAGTAGTCATAAATCAACAGTCTTTAATCAGAGGCTTTGTCAGATTCAATAAAACACTGACTGCTACTGGAGAGCCTTGCAAGTTGCAGTTTCTCTTAAAAAAAAACAACAACTAAAACTTATTAGGTAATGCTAATTGTTTTAACTTTTTGTGGTAATGCAACGAAACTTTCACTCAAGGTGAAAGCCTAACACCAACCCATACCTGGACTGAAAATACACGGTTTTTCAAAGTAAAAGTGCCAGAAAGCTCTGCTTTCCGTACGCAAAGGGATCGTTATCAGACTCTGGCCCTTTTGGGAATCAGGCAGGAAGGAGCTGCCAAAGGCCTGCACTCCGAGAAACCTGACTCAACGCTTTCTCAAGACTTCTGTTCCTGTGTCATCCTGACGAGTCATCAGTATCCTGAAGCCAGAGTCCAAATGGCTGCAGCAGGCTGGGGTCCCCCTTTAAATGCTGCATATTAATAATGCATCTGAAGGGTGAAAGGCAAGCTTTACTGTAAAACCTTTCATTTGAGTTTTATAAGAAACAAAGACGTGCATATGCAGCAAATACTGTACATGTTTGCAGGAAACTGGACTTACAGGAAAAAAAATAACTAGGTCTAGTGACAGATTTAGTGACGTGGTCTGATAAGATCCAGCTTTGTTTGGTGAAGAAAGGAGTTTGTAGTCATCAGACTGACAGAGAAGTGACTGATTGGAAAGTACCTGTGATCAGAGGTAATTAGAAACCTGACAGAAAAAACAACAATGGAGTTTCCTCTTTCTTCCTCTGACAGGGAGTGAGTTTCCTCCCTCGGGGATCAAGTATCCAACAAAGCAACTCTTAAACAAACAAAACCCTACGTTCTCGAAGATAAGCCATGTGAGGGTCTGAATAAGAAGCCACTGTGTGATTAAAAGCATTGTCTAGTTTTGACATATGACAATAAAGTTTTAAATACAGCCAGTGTGTTTCAGTCCTATTCTCCTGACCACTAGCCTGCAGGACTCATCACCAAAACAATTCGCTCTGGTTTCTCTAAAACGTGTTGAAAACAAAGAGTTAGGCCTGAACACGAAAACGAGCACTGCCACACCTTAAGTAACTGTGAATAAGGGATGTATTAAACAGGGGAAGTGAGTCAACCGGCAACGAAAATAGCTCTGCTAGCTACCGTTAGCTGATGTTTACTAGCCACCAAAACGCAGCTAGCATGCTAGCTTTGAGAATAGCCTTTAAATAACGCTAATCTCCGTCTGTTTCACTCACCTTTGAACAAGAAATCATACTCGTCGTCTCTGTTCCCCATTTTTGTTGTTCAGTTAGCTCTAGGAGAGAGCGGTGATGAGAGAAAATAGTTCCCTGCACTGACCAGGGTGGTGGTGCGCCGAGATGACAGGAGGAGACAAGGCGCATATTGCGTAAGAGGAGCAGAAACGCTACGTGACGTACCGCTACGCAGCTTCTACGCAAAAAAAATCCCAGTCAATCTGGTCCGTTTAAACAACATACAGTGTTTTAGAAGCAAAGCTTACACAACACTGTCATTTCTGTAAATTCATATCCTCCTGAGAAACAGGGAATTTCTTCGGGATTAGTCTGAGAGCTATTTGTGTGAAGAGTTAATTACATTTCTTAAAATTATACACTGACTGGAGGGCAAATTATTGCAGTGTTGAGAACTCCAATTGCTTCCCATAAAATGCGAGATTTTTACACAGAACAGACAAGGAATCAGACTTTGGAGCAGTCAAGGGAAAGGGAGGATTGAAGTGAATCAGAAACTAACCATCATGATCTCTATTGTAAGAATCTAAATAATAGAGAAAGCTCCAATCCATTTTGAGTGATGCAAAATGCATGCTGTTTCATCCATGGATGCATTTTCATGCATTTTTAAAATGCATTTCACTAAATAATATTGAAATATGGATTCTTTTCTCCATACTTTAACCCCACAGTGATGTACATGTTTACTGAACTGCACTGACAGAAGAATAAATACAAGATTTGACAGAAAACAGATAAAAAAAACAAATATAGATACAAATTATCTATAGATTTATTTCTCAGGAGCAGGGCTAGAGCAGTTTTATGAATCCTTATTCCATTCATCCATCCACCCACAGGTATTGCTAACACCAGGTTGTATGAGAACCCAAAAGGAATATAATTTAGGGACTTTTGCCCATTTCAATTATTGTAGTCACAGGAGAGACAGAGAAGAGAGGGGAAGGTTTTCTTTTTATTATTATTTTCAAGCAACCAGTGGAATTAGTTGATTATACCTTGAGGCTCCCAGGGATTTACAAAATCCAAAGCATAAACATAAACTATCAATGAAATATTAGAGCTCAGTGAATGTGGTAGAAAGTGCCAAATACTAATAAACTAATTCTGCTACTGTTGGAAATCATTCATTCGGTGGTGCTTTATACCTCAGCTGAGCTCTGCTGTAATTGAAATGCTTAAAAAGGACACTTTCCTTTTTATCTGCAAGACTAATTTAAATAAAGCTTAAAGAACATAGAGGATGAGAAATGAAGCAGGGCTCCAAAACGTGCCGTCGTTATTCATCTAACACAGCAGCTTTATTAAGTGTAATCCGGTACTGTTTATGTTTGTACATTCCTATGAATCGTACATTAATATGAAAGGCTCTCGTGCAGCATGTCATGTACAAGGATTTTTTTCACTGAGTGCTAGTCATGTGTTTATGTTCGTTCAACTAAATCACAGCACCAATAACTAAAACTTTCACATATCTACAGCTTTTGAAGTAAGGACAATCAAATTGTGTTCCCCCCAGCCCCTTTGTATGTTATTAAATTAAAACTCACTTCATATTACATTTTAGATTTTGCTAGAATATGAAACACAAGCATTTTATACAGTAAATATACTTTATTAAGTACGCAATATTTTCTTGTGGAAAAATATGAAAACTGGTGGAGTTTGAAAGGATAAATATTGTATGTTGGTGAGAAAATCCCCAGTTAAAAACAGCACATTTATTAATGTACTTGATCCACCTCAGCCCTAATTATTATTGTCTTTATTTCACAACTTCATAAGCGTTAATTTCAGGCCTCCACCTGAAATTAAAACAAAAGTCAAAAAGTGGAAGTTGTGAGTCCAGTCCAAGTCCTAAACGTTTAATTTTGTGTCTTAAAAAAGTAATCTAGCATTTATATATTTTTTAAAATGATAAGTTTGTTTATCAGAACAACCTGCTAGTGAAACTGAACTTCAAAATCTCTTTAAAAACCCCTCCGTGCTGATGTTGTTTTTTTGCAGTGAACCTTAACCAAAACAATCAAAAACACGTCTAAGTTTCCATGTCACTTCATATTTATAATCCAGGAATAGTGAGTCATACATGACTCAGTATTCCTGGTCTGACATCTGTGACTTTTTAAAATGATATCATGGTTTAGCAAAAAAAACCCCAAAACAAAACAAAAAAAAGACACGAAAAAAGAAAAATTGTTCTAAAGATTTTGACACATCTGTACAAGTGATACCAACACATTTGTTTGGAAAACTTTTCTTTTCAGCCATTTTTTAAACACAATGCTGATCTCTAAACTGATAGCTTTACTCTCCAGGTTGGTGGATTATACTGTAAAGCTTGTCTTTCCGGTCTCTGCTATTTTAAATTTCACAAATTCCTTCGAGCTTTTTTACTGGTTCTTGGCTTTGGCACGCACAAGTAGTTTCCAGCTGTGAGGACGCGCTAGCCTGCGTCAAAACCAGTCTCACCTGTAGATATGCTCGAAATGCCCCGCCCCTTTTTTCACATTGACCAATCAGCAACGAGCTGTCGATCATTTGTTTTTACAGACCGACCTGTTGCTTTAATATGCAATGAGCAGCAGAACGGGCAGGTAAAACACCGGGTGTAGTTCTAGTGTAAGAGCTCTGGATCACAGTCTCATCTGATCTGCAGGTAGATTAGTATTTATTGACTATTATTCATTTGTACTATTGCAAGAATCTAGCTCTTTAGAGATGGCAAGACGAAATGGGAGGAAAAAGAACCAGCTGCCAGACCTTTACTATGAGGGTTATCTGGAGAAGAGGTCCTTCAAAGATAAGGTAGATCCTGCAATTCTGTTTATCTGTTCATTTTTGTTTGTTTGTTTTGCTTACTTTCTCAAAGATGCATAATCGTTTGAAAACTGCATAATCCCTACTAGAGGCTGGAATTGTGACTGCTGACATAGTTGTAAACCAACTGTGGTGATAAAAGAATTAACTTATGATTAGCATCAATTACTTGTTTTAACTGGATGTTGATTATGTTATAAAAATGAGACATGGTGCATGGAAAGGACAGCCTGTGTGTTTGGGTGTAGGACACTGGAGCGGTGTTTAAGATCATGCAAAATGAGGAAAATGTGGACTAGTCAATGTTCTTTCTCACTGCAGTATCCATCAGTCACATTTCAGTTTCACATATTTATTATCTGTTGCAGCTCTTTTTTGAACGAATGATAATTCGTCCAACATAATCAGCATTTCAAACTGTGAAGAATCCGTTTTGTTAAATGATTCAAAACCAACAACTTACGCTATTTTCTGTCTTTAAATACATCTGACAATAGCATGCACTTTGCACTTTTTGTGCCTTTTTTTACTGAAAATTGGATTAAGGTCAGCAACCTTCATGGATGCAAGTCAAGGATGCATGACTTACAAAAATGCTTATTTTTCTGTTGCACATATATATAAAAAATTCTACTGAAGAGCCAACAACGCCTTCTTTTATGTGTTATAACCCTTTGTTGGGAAAAAAAACTCTTGAATGAGTAAAATATCTGTATTGACAATTTGGACCTACAACTGGAAATCAATTTTGTCCAGGAAAAGTCAGATCGGTGCATCACTGGCTGAGATACAACTTTTCTTCTGATTATTATTACACATGAATGTTTGATATTACTACAAAATGACACAGCAAGTGTATGAAAGTTTACTTATCTGTGAGGGAAGCAGCATGTAATGATTTTACTTTTCTGCAGAGTTGTGTGTCCAACTGGTCTGATGGCTCGTCTGTCTGCTCTTTGTGTTGCGAACCAAAGACTGATGGGCGATTACAGGGTCAAACAGGCGACACGAGCTCAACAAACTAAATAAATCCCGAGGCCAATTTGGTTGAGGATGACAATCTGCTCTTCCTAAAAATGCCTTGGAAAGTTTAATCTCACTGATCTGTTGACTTGGTTGCATGATTTGGATTAGGTCCAGCCAGTTCTACCTACTTATTGTTATTTACATGGCACATAGTTTCTGATGCTGACTCATAAACACCAGTCTAGATAATATCCGCTCCAATCACAGGGTCCCTACGTTTTTCCTTGTTGTTGTTTACCTTCTTCTCTTATTTTCTTTCTGCTCAGAATCCAAATGTTTTTGCTGTTGGTTTCACACTGTGTGTGTTTTTATTGAGCTCGTCTTCTTGTGTGTTTGCGCAGACATCTCGGAAGCTGTGGAGCTGCTTGTGTGGGAAAACAGTTTTTTTCTTCAATGACAAAAGAGACGAAGATGTGAGTCTTCTCAGAGACATGTTCCAATAAAACCCCGAGATTTGCCTGTTATTTATTGTTATTGCTATTTATTTTGTTTGTGTCATCAGTACGTAGAGAAGCTGGACCTGGGTGGACTGGTCTCGGTGACGGACGACAGCAGTCCAGATCCCAACTTGGACGCAGCTAGATTCAACGTTCAGATGATGAAGGGAAGCATCAAATTTACTGTGAGTGGATTTGTGAAGAATAACTTATTATTTAGCTTGTTCGAATTCATTTTCTTTTAAAATTTACTTGAATATTTTTGTCTTTTTTTTTTTTGCAGGCCTCAAATGCAGAATCTCGGGAACTTTGGAAGGGATTTATGCACTCTGTGGCTAAGGTCTGTCTTCTTTTTTTCACATTTCACCATTTTGTGTTCCTCCCACACACACACACACATTGTTAAAATATAAAATCGTGTCTCCCCCACAGCTGGAGGTTCCCCTCACCCTGAACCTGCTGCCGGGTCAGATCCACATCCTGAGAGAGACGGTCCAAAAGGAGAAGGAGCGGCTGAAAAATCCAGAACCGAAACCGAGTCCTCCTGCTGCTGTCAAAACAGAAATGCCTGCGTGAGTCTCAATGGAGTAAAACCATCCGAAACGAGATGAAGATGAATGAATGAGTGAGGGAGTGGGGTTTTCTTGTGCTTTGATGCAGTTGCTACTACGAGGTGCCTTATCTGGAGGCCGAGCTGCTGCTGGAGAGAGAAGCCAGCAAAGGAAACATGCTGCTAAGACCTGGGAAGCAGAAGGGCTCCTTCGCCATAACCACCAGACAGGATCTTGAGGGGTAAACACACGCACACACGCAGGTTTAAAGCCATTATTGTGACGACGGCTGCAATCAGATTTCCCCTGGACATACATTTTTCCAGCTGCAGCACACAATCGACTGTGTTGTTTGTTGTTGGTTGGTGTTAAAATATCAAATTTTACCTTCTAGTGTAGTCTTTTTTATTCAGTTTATCTGTCTCTCTTTCCTTCAGACCGATTTTCCGTCACTACCGCATACTTCCAAAACTACAGGGAGGCTTCTACATTGCAGTGGACAAACCCGTGAGTATCGATCTGACTACGTTTTCACCACATAGAAATAATTGTTAAAATATTGTTTCCCTTTTGGTCAGTCAGACAAACGTCTAAACACAAATTTGCCGCTACAGTATCTTGAAAAAAAAAAACGGATTCTTTTAACGTTACAACCAAAATAATTATTGTGATTTTTTTTTTTTCAAATTGCAAAGTAGTGCGGTTGTTGTAGATTTTACAGATAAAAACTAGATAACTGTGTTGTGCATTTGTGTTTAAATCCTTTATTCTTAAAATGAATAACGAGAGGGAGACGGTTTAGATCAGAACATATAGGCCCAGTCAAAGTTCAGAACTACAACCAGTTCTTTCCTAAAACTATTTTGCAAAAATACCAGCCTTCAGATGTGCTAAACTGAAAACTTTTAAGATCTTCGCCCTGAGAGTCTTACAGCTGGGGGCACAATACAAACGCTCTCCTCACTTTTCAAGTTTTTACTTGTAAAAACAGATAAAATCCCAAATCAAATACAGTGTAAGTTCTCACTTATAAAAAGATGAAAAGGCTCAAGGAGCGTGACCCCGTTTCTAAGGGATTCCAATGGCATTTGTTTATGTGGAGCCGGGCGGTAATAAAACCGTAGTCAAACCTGATGCACTGGATTGCTGAAACTTTTTATGACTTTGTCATAGTATTGAGTGAACGAATGAGTTGGTTTATGAAAATCCTGATCAAGTAGGAGGTGACTGCCGGTAAAAGTTGAGGTGGCTGCCAAAATGTTGTATAAAGACGTGGATGAATGACCTTTCGCTTTAGCTAGAAAAAGTTATGACCTGCATTGCAGACTCTGGGCTTTTGTTACCTTATTGGGTTGGATTGCTTTACAGCAGCTAAGGACGTTGCTCTCTGTGCAGGTCCATTTTGACTCGCTGCATGACGTCATCGCCTACATGGTGGAAAAAACCGATGGATCTTTTACTCCCCTCAACATTGAGGCTCATTACGACAAGAACATCTGTATGTTAAAGTTATTTGCTATTCTTTTTCCTGCACACACAAACTCTATTTGTTTTTATTTAACTCAGTGTTAGAAATCAAATTATGGACATTCTTCCTCTTACAGCTTTCATTGCATCTGACAATGAAAACGGCGAGAGGACTCAGCAGCCTTTGCTGCCACCAGAGGATCCCGCCCCAGGTACCGTCCTTCAGTGCATTGTTTTTCCATCCTTGAGAATCAGCAGAAAGGAAAATTCCTCTCATGTTTCAGTCTCGTTCTTGTGATTCCAATCAGCTACAGCAGTTTCAGGAAAAATGACTTGCGAAGCGTTCTCGCAGACATGAGAAACTCCCCTAAAAGTTGTCGATTTAGAAAAATGAGCCCATCTCGACGGTCGCATGGACTAACAAAAGCGTTACCGGAAGCAGCTCTGCGTCAGGCTCGTCGTCAGTGAGGCTGTTCCATGACGGCGCTGAGGTTCTGTCCGCCTCACGCTCACCTATTCAACGTCCAATCAAGCATTCAGGGCCTGCGTCCATCACCTTTCAGCGACTTTTGTTCCGGACTTTGACACCAAAAGGCAAATGTCATCACAAAAGAAACAGACAAACACCAACAATAAACAATAAGCTCTAAAAATAAACTGAAAAAAAAAAGTTTCTGATAAGGATGTGAGTAAGAATGCAAACAGAGCCGCTTCCTTGGTTTGGGCAAACATCTAAAAGTAGCTATTTGCTAATGTTACAACCAAAAACGTCAGTATGCCTCATTGGGATTTTATTTGATGGACTAACACAGGCTAACGCATAATTGTGAACATCAATTTTAAGTGATGCCACTGATTTTCATTAAATTTTGGACTTTAACTAGGCTATTCTGACAGAAGATTTTGAGTTCAGCTCAGGCTGCTTTAGCAGACTTCAAATGTACTTAGCTGTGAATCTGACCATAAATTAGCTTCCCTGCAAAAATTAAAATTAAAAAAATAAATGTTCACAGAAAAAAAAAAAAAACTAGTAAGTCTTGCTACAGACTCTCAATTGAATTTATTCAGTTTGTGGTTGCTAAGAGACAAAATGTGCATTGGCAAGGCGATATCTTTACATTTAATGAAATTTGGAAGGAAAGAAAAAGTTTTTTAGCCATACACAATGAAAATGGTTAATTGATTTTCATTTTCTCTTGTCATAGAAAAAAATATTTTCATAGATTAGTCATGATTTCTGACCAAGTTTTTCCAAGATCAATCACAAAATCATCCTGGATTACTAAACACACTCTGTTAAAGAGTTCGCCGCTGTCATTCCATTTACATTTCTAATCTGAATTGCACATTTTCTCTCTAGTTACTGGAAAAGTGAGGAATGATGAACCAGAACCAGTCAAAAATCCACCTGCTACAGATAAGAGTAAGTAGACCTGGCAGCAGGTTCCCGCCCTCCGTCATTCCATCCATCATTCCTGGCACCTGGCCAGCTTGTTTTCCGAAAATAAACTGGTGGGTCTTCATTTTTTGTCGCTGACTAATGACCTGTGTTCAAACAGAGGAGGAGAAAGCGTCTGTGACGGATGGCTGCTTGTCTGCTAAAACTCCACGTAAGTTCTTCCGACTGATTGTTTCCACTCGGCAGAAAATACTTTCCTTTATCCAGCTGGATTCACATCTCACTCTTTTCTGCGTTACATAAGCAGCAGTGCCAGAACCGAGGAAACTACCTCCAAGTCCAGCTCCACGCAAGTCTGCCTCAACTCAACCGGCTGCAAAACCCGCTACGAATGTTCCTGAGAAGCCCAAGATACTCTCAAATCCAGCAATGGAGAAGCAGAGTAAGTCGTCATTATGCACCCAGCTGCATAGAAACATGGAACCTTTTTTTTCCCCAGACATTTAGGAAGAACAAAATTACTTCTGCTAAATGCCAGAATAATGAGAGGTATCTTTTTCTCGTCTTCAAAGTCAGAATTTAACTTGATTAAACTACAAGAGTTGAATCAAAAGTTTTGAGAACCCACTACTACATTTTTTTTAGAAGTTTTGGACCATTTCAGCTTCCCCAGTTCACTCATGAGGACCAGGACGAACCTTGCTGCCAAACAGATTTTGTTTTGTTTTTATTCTGGTTGCTGATTTTCTGAGGAGCAGAAGCCAAAGCTTTGAGATGGCTATTCCCAATCACTCACTTGGTTGCCTTTCAGCAAGCTGTAACTCAATTGAGAGTTTGATCAGGGTTGTCTGTTTGGAAGACCAAAGCTTTAACTTCCTGGCTTGAGATGTTTCTTTTTTCCTATTCCTATTTAGTGAAATGCAGCCAAATACCCACACAGTGACACTATTTTCTCAAAATGTGACACTGGTCATCATAAGGAAATATTTGAACTTAAGTTAACTTCAGTTTCAGTGTGGATAACGACATTATAAAATGTGAATTAATGTACCGGAAGCCAAAACCCCCCAAAACATAATCATCCTTCCTTTCACTATTTGTCATTGATCCAGTTGTGAGTAAATTTATAAATTTGAAAAAGTAAAAAAAATAAAAAATCTAAGGATTATGTTGCATAGTTCTGTCATTTAAGCAAGTAGAAATAATTTTGTCACTCCTCACTGATCTGAAGCAAAAAGTGTTTAATCCAAATCATCGTCCTTGAGGGAAAAAAACTCATTTTTCTGCAGCATTTATCTAATTTCTCCTGCACAGAGCTAATAGTCTTTGTTTTTTATTTTCAGTTCTTCCTGCAGCTTTGTCGGAGCTGAAACAGAGGCTGGGGCAGAAAACGAAGTTGCTTGTTTAACTTCTTCTTCAATCATCCTTGTGGATTGAAACACAAAGGAGCAAAAAGCCGAGCTGAACGGAGCCACATGCAGATCTGTTCCTGCACGACATCAAACAGGAGTGATCCTCTTCCTCCTCCTCTTCCTCCGTTAGCTGTCTGCAGCAAAGCCTCTCTGCAGATTAACACCAGATTGATTTGCCTCCTCTGGACATTTATTAGCAAATCAATTGACTGTGAAGTTGGCTGGACAAATTATCTTCTCGTTTCTCTTGTTCATTTTGCACTTTAGCTATTGACTAAGCGTCTCAGACTTTCCGTTAGTGTTTTTTTTTTCCCTCTTATTCTTAGAATCAAATGATAAGCGATTTATTTTATATACTTTCACACGGCTACGCACACATTAATATTGTCTGAAATCTGTGTGCAAAACAGCCTCTGTTTACATAAAATGTGATAGAAATAAGGGATGAGACTCACTTATTTCAGCTTTTTCTCTGTGAATGAAAAGAGTAAAAACTCTGTCTCATCAGCTTTGATATGACAAACTTCTAGTATGTGCCATGCAACATATATAAAATATATTTATATAGTGAATTAATGACTTGTATAGTTTGTAATCCCTTTTCACATTTACATTATCTTCAACTTTTCTGTTGTCTGGAGAGAAAAAAAATGTGCAAAGGCAAAGTGTTCTCACTCATTTATTACCTCAATTACTGATACACTATAGTGGAAAAATTAAACTTTTTACAATAAATTGTGACATGTTGTCAGCATGTGAAATAAAGTGTAATTACCTCTCAGCTGGTTGAGTCGCTCTGTAAAGCAAAGCAGGCTACGTTTACTCAGGAAGAGATGAACTAGAACACTAACTGCTCGAAACGCACAGCATGGACGGTACAGAGTTGAAGACGCGTCCGTCCCGAGGTTTGGAATCACGCTTTGATTGGTAACCTCTGCGTGAAAAGCCTTAAAATGAAGTCACTCTCTTGTTTTAGGAGCTTATTGTTACATTGAAATGTCAAAAAAACTTTCCTTTTGAGTGCATTCAAAAGGAAAGTAAAATCTAATCCTAATTTTTCAGTTACATTTAATGTCTAGTGTTAGACATTAAATGTAAGCGAATATTTTTTTTAAGTGATAAGATTATTCCATTTCTCTTTGCTGCTCTTCAACACGTCGTTTCGGTAAACCAGATGTGAACAGCCTCTCATCTGTATCTACGGTTGGAGCGATTAATAATTTTAAAACAACTGGTGGTTCTGCCACTTGTAGTCACCAAGTTTTCACTGTAAGACGTTTTCTACAACCGGATGAGTCTTTCCTGAAAACCATCACAAACGTGTGAGGTTAACGTTTCCTGTGTGCTTTTGGTCAAATGAGGATAAGATTGGGTTTTTCAGAAACCAACACTCCAGTTGAGTTCAGGATAAAACAGAAATAATATGTGGAGCAGCATGTTAGGACTTTGTTTAGGCCTCTTTCTCTGGCATCATGAAGTCTTTGAAACATCAGGACATTTTCAAGAAAAATCTCGCGGCCGTTGCCAGAAAAGTTGACTCTCCTTGGTACTTTGGATGATCTTTCAAACTCTAGTCCTATTTGGACGGGTGTCTTGCAGAAGTTGTGCCCCTCGCTTCGGAGATATGTTTGCAACAAAAGCCTGAATTAAACCCAGTTGAAGCCAAAGCAGAACCCAGGAGTCTCTGGATCCCAAATACTGGAGTTTCAGACCCCCGATCTGCAAAATGATCTCCCTCTAAAGTGCTCCAACACTGTGAAATGTTGAGGAAAGAGGAAGTTTTGTCCTATTGGGAATGAAGGCTTATATTGTAGCCACAGCTGTAGTGTGAATTTACTACAATGCATTGAGAGGTGAATTATTTTAAAGGTTTTCACACAGATTTCCCCGATAAGATAGGAGTTAGAGACTGTCTAACATTGCTGAGCCACTGACAGCGTGCTGCACACATAGGACGCTCTCTCTACTGCAAACAAAGTAGAGACATCAGACGGACGGACGGACGCGTCATGGCTTTAATATTGGCGTCGGAAAGTTTTAACAGGAAGCTCAAGACCTACATTAAATAACAGATGACTATGATTTATAACTTTAAATACCGTTGAGTAACATCCCTTGGCAAGGAGTCAAACATCTCGTCACAATACAGTTAAATAATCCAGTTCAGTGCTGAGCTGGTTAAGTGCCGGATGTCGTTTAGGTCAGACTGGTTTACTGATGCGTCAACGAAGTTATGACATCCTCATACTGAAGCTGACGCAGAGCGGGACTTTAAAATGAAACAAGCAGGTACACAGAGGGTGAGGGGCTGCAGGTGTTTGGTTTGGCCTGAGAAGGAAGGCACAGGGACGGACCCATGAAGCTGCAGCCGACTGCGCACAGCTGACCGTTCAGGGGAAGCTGAGGAAGCAGCGGCCAGCGCTAAAAGTTGCGGCCCTAGCAGCTGGATGAATGTGCAGCAGCTGAGACATTAACTACTCGTACTCGGGCCAAAGCGTTGCGACCAGTCAGCGGATTCTGATCGCCTGTTTGCTCCCCTAACAAAAAATAAAAATAAAAAATCTAATTTCCGCCATCATGCAAGGCAGAAACGACCGAGATTAAGTGGTGTAAATGTTCTGCTGTGTGCCGCCTGCAGTCGGTGAAGAGGATTCGATCTGCAGCGGCGACTGAAGCCGGATGGAGCTGAGGGCGGCGGCGGCGTCTAGCTGAGGCTGGCGTTGGAGCTGCTGGTGCCGCTGTTCTTCCTCTGGCCGCTCTGCACCACACTGGGAACCTGCAGGCCTGTCACCACGGAGAAACTCCCGTTCCACACCTGCAGGAGGGGACGCACATCGAAGAACCGTTTTCAGATCTGCTACTCTAGCAAGAGAGGCTTTGAGAGAAAGTTTTCTCACCATGAACGCTGGGATGACGGGCTGCAGGAACTTTGTTCTAAACGTGTGCATCAGCTGCTTGGTTTTAGCGTTGTAAAACGACAGAACCCCTGCAGAGCAAAAACCAGCAAAAATCAGACTTTGTGGAGAAAGACTTCTGTTTAAAAGGTTTGCAGCTGACTGGCGGCGGCGCGGCCCTCCAACCGTGTCAGACATGCTGGACGTCTGGTTTCACACCTGTGGATCAGCAACAGAGACATGCTGATCCACAGCTTGTTTGCTGTGTTAGAGTCACAGCAGCAAACCAGCAAAAGGCTAAGATCCTTGTTTCTTTTACCAAACAAGCTGAGGGAGTTGAGCATCGCTGCTGGATAATATTAGCTACATGATTACATCCATGCTAATATGTGACGTTAAGCTCGAGAACAAGGCTGCTAATGTTGTTGGTGTTGAGATGTGGGAAAGCACTGGTTACTTTTACTTGAATAACCTTTTGGGGGGGAAAGAAGGAACTTGTATGAGTTGTTTTACTGCACTGTACCTTTTACTTGACTGATATGAACTATTGCTCCTCTTGTTTGTGTCGATTGGCTTTGATTTAAAGAAATAGACTTAAAAGACTGGAAGCATTCGATATATATGAGCTAACGTTTATGCTAGTCTGAGCACAGCGACTCTGCATTTCTGCATGTCACTGTTTACATCTTTATTGTTTGTCTTCTTTTAATAAGTGTGGGTATTTCTTTTGAAAGGTTACATATGCATTAAATTAAAAGCTTGCATACCGTGTCCTCCCCCTCTCCGCGGTCTCACCTTCGTCGTAGTTGACGTAGACTCCTATGGTGTTCGGGATGGGGCAGTCGAGGGTGCGGGCCTTGTTGTTGTGCTTGGCGGTGAGGCTCTGCTGCAGCCAGTTGTTCAGGTGGATGCACCAGGAAGCGCTGCTCTTCCCCAGCTGGTCGAACCTGCCCAGGCTCCGCAGAGCGATGCCTACGGCGAACGCCTTGCTCTCCTTGTCCAGCTTCACCTCCCAGTACTGCTGGCCAGCGTCGATCATGGTGTCGGCTGTCGGGAGACATTGATGGACGATCAACGCCTTTCGAGAGCTGTAAATGCAGCTCGACTTAAAATGTCTCGCAAAAATATTCAGACCCATTAAGCATTTTCTCATTTTTCATGTTATGCACACAAGCCTTAATGCACTTTATGTGAATGTGTGCTACAAAAAAATCTTGTTTGTGTCGCTATCGTTTTAAAGGTTTTAAACAAAAAAGTTTCCAGGGGTCACCTGAGGTCAACCTGTCCACATTAATAAAGTCAAGCAAAATTGACATGGATTCATTTTGGTCTAAAATCGATTGACAAAATTTTGTCTGATTTTGTAATAAATTATAAATAAAACATAGATTATTTCTTTTCTGGACGTAAACTTTTTTTAAGGATTCATTCAAGGATTTAGGAACTTCATTGTCTCTCCAGCTCACATATACATGTTTGTGGTACAAAATTTGCACTCAGGTCCCAGTTTATGACTTCTCTTCATTAAATGAAATATTTCTTTGTTCATTGTGTTCCGTTTTTATCACACGAAGCGCTTTGCATGCTTATCTTGATTGTAGATATGCAAAAACATTGGTATCTCTTTGTTCGTCAGCTTTGTGTTGCTCTCACCCAGCACGGTGTAGGACTCTGCGGTGAACCTGTCTCTGCCCGGCCGCGCTGTCGGCACTCTCTTGGGAGACATCAGCGCCGACCTGCTCACACGAGAGACGGCTGCTGGAGACCCTCAAAGGAAACATTGAAACGTTCCTCGTGTGCAGCGGCAGAGTCTTACGCAAACCTGGCAGGGGAGTGCAGAGGGGAGTTGGTTCTGTTCTTCTCTTTGCGGATTTCCTGCACCTTTCCTCCGCTGCTGTCCCACTCCACGCTCAGGTCGTCCACCTTCAGGTTCTGGTGCGCCGAGCTGGAGTCCAGTTTGAAGGTGAACGCTGCGTAGACCAACAATACGGATTCTAATGAGCAGGGATTTGAGGCTCAAACAGCAGAACTTTCTAAGCATTTCTAAAGGCATCAGAAACGATTAGTTAAATAATCGTCCACTAACTGAGTAATCGATTAATCATTAACTGGAGCATGCAGACATTTCCTGAAAGAAAACAAAAAATATATACATTTTACATTTAAGACAAAAAAAACTTTGTAAATATGGTCTATTCAAAGTTTTAGCTTCACACGATTCAAATTTCTAAACTAAATAAATAAATCCACTGACCCTTACAAATCCTATGGCCATAAACTCTTGCTATCCAATTATTAATTGGACTGATAGGAAATAAATAATCAACAGATCTTTAAGTATTGATGTTTAGCTAAACAGAAATGGCTGAGCTTTAATGTTAAAAGTGTTTTCAGATGCATCCTTTGCTATAAATGATCCAAGCGTTCACTAAAGGAATGCTTTGTTGTTGCATTTTAAGCAATTTTTAAAAGTAATTTCAAATGGAAACTGATTTACATATTTGAATTAATTTCCAATGTTGAATAAAAAAAATCTTAAGTGGTTAAACGGAAAAAAATCTGCAGCTCTGCAATCATGCCGTTAATTGTCAGAATAATTGATTACTGAACTAATAGTTAGTTTGCAGCCCTGCTGGTTTCCTCACCGTGGGTTTCTAGTGCGACCGGCTCGGAGAACTCCCCGGCCACGGCCTTGTTGCACGCCCTCACCCTGAACGTCATGTAGCGGGTGTCGAAGCGAAGCCCTGAGAATAAGAAAAGGAGCACTGAGTAACTTTGGTCAGCGCTTAGCCGCAGATCTCTGGCCTCCTGGTACCTGTGAGCGTGTGCTCCCTCTCTCGGATCCCCTCCACCACCATCCAGGGGTAGTCCTCTCTGATGCGCGGCGGGCCCTCGTGATTCGTTCGGCGGTGCTCCAGGATGTAGTGTTCGATCTTGTTGTCGGGTTCCGGTAGGGTCCAGACGATAGTGATGGTGTTGTCACACACCTGGCACTCTGACACCTGGATCTCTGGGGTGGCGGGAACTGAAAGAAGGAGGCAGTTTGTTCACTCAGGAGGGTGAGGGCGGGTAGCAATTCCCCTTTAGACTCATTTCAGAACAGAAACAAGTTCTGCAAAGGTCAAACAGAGCTCATCTCTTATTGCACTTTGAAGTCACAGGATAGTTTCAAGCATCACATTCTCCCACCAGGGGGCAGGCTTCCACCATTCAGGCTGAATGTGCGGTAAACCATGCACACCATGCACACTTTCCACTGAGGGCAGAAAGCTTGCCGTCTACAAAAACCATTTCCTGACAGCTGTCCAGTTGAACATCAAGAGACAGAAAAGCGAGCAGCAGCTACTGCTGGTGGAGTTCAGCTATGAACTCCACCAGCATGAAATCCCTGTTAAATTTTCAAAACCGAGGTTTCTCACACAGGTGTGAAGTGACAGATCTTTGTGGTTTCCCTTCAGAGTGCGACCCCTTTCACACTATGAGTCGTCATTTGACTCATTGTCATAGTTGCCGGCTAAGTGGAGCACATCGCAGGAAGTCCACATGTTTGACACAAAGCCTTTGTTTAGCTCCAAACTCCGCTGTCAGGCTGTGCTACAGACAAAGGCCCTCACTGTTCGCGCTCTTTCTCACCTTTGTGTCGTTAAAAGATCTAATTTTACTTTTGCAAGTTGCTTGCTGTGCAACCTTTTGTGACCCTACAAGTTTCTGAAGGAAGTTAGTGTCCCTCAATGAAGGTTGAGTACAATCATTTTGAAATGTAAAGACATCAAGACGACAAAAACGAGGTAAACTGAAGTCAAAGTGAATATTTTTGCTGCACAGGTGAAGCCACATGCTGTTCTGTCTGAACATGGGTGATAACTGCCTATAAAAAAAAAAAGACGATAAAATAAAAACTTCTTAGTACTTTCAATAAGCCCAAATATTAGTTCTGGCTTTTAATTAAAAAAAAATAAGTGCCTGGATTTTTTTTTCTTTTTGCTACTTTACTTTCGAGACACTTATAACCATCAAAAGGCTGCTGTCTGTGACACGCGACCTGCTTTGAACATCACAGATAAAAGCAGCTGCAGTGTGGGAACAGTAGAAAAACTGATAACTCAAAAAAAAAACTTTTTCTGTGAGTTTTGTCTGTGCAAAATTCATTTGAACTGCACTGAATTACGTTACAAGCTAAAAAACTAAAACGGTAGAATAGTAGCACTAACCTGTGACTGCTTTACATGACATTGTCAGCAGAAGAAAGACGTGCGTTTACTAAAAACTTCATGCCAAGTCAGTGATAGCTTAGAAGGAAGATATATATAAAAAGCTAAATGTGTTTCTGGTAAAAACATATTTGAGCTATAACTTGGCTGTAGCTCTGGTAACCAAGTTGACGTTGCTAGAGACGCATTATGAGGCTTTTCTTCAGAAAATGCAGCTGGAAAAGCAGATCCTGCAGCATCACAACCATTGGTAAGTAAAAAAAGAAATGATGTAGACCATACATACAAACGCACAGGCATCTAAATCATTACATTTTTCAAACATCTTCAAACAGTGCAAAAAACAGCTATAGATCTGTGAAGTTATGTTCATGAACACGTCAGCAGCTGCCTCTGATTAAGGAACAGAGCTGTTAAAGAGTTCACAGAATTTCATGAGAACTTTATGGAGTCCAGACCAGCAGCCTCTGCTCTCCATCAGATTTCTCACTTCAAAGCTCCCTGAGGGATCCCAGGACAAAAAACTTCCTCCATAGATTTCAGGAGAGATCCTCTGTCAAGATTTCCTTGCTATCAAGCTAGACCAGCTTATAGCTTGAGGACATTCGTAACGCTGGCATTCCTGAATCAAGGACACATTGTCTCTCTTATCTTTGTGCGATCAGGTGAGATTGTGCAGTGGTCGGAGCCACGATGCTCTCCACCGACATAGATATGCCTTAAATAGTTTTCTGCCTGAAATATTTGAGGGATGATATCTTTCTACACAGGAAAGACAAATATAAAACAATATCACACTAAGCCTCTACTTTCGCTGAAAATACATGTAGAAGTACGAACCAACACACAGTTAATAGCTAACAACTTAGAGACAGGATGTACGTTTCATTTATAAAATATGATTCCTTCATGAAGAGTTGCAAGATAAAAAAAAAAGTTAAAATAAAGACCGTTAAATAAACATTAAAAAGAATCAAAAACAAAATTAGACATGATCAGAAACAATGATTAGAGATGATATCAATGTAAAGTCTGAGTCTTCATGGCTAATGAAGAAATGTAGAGACAAATCTGCATGAGGTCAAATTAGACACCGGCGGCCATGTGAACACCTACAGGTGCATCTCAGTCAATTCGAATCACAAAAAAGAAAACTGATTTGAGTAATTCAACCAGAAGAAACTAGACTGTCCTCCAGTAGACGCCCTCCATTAAGTAAAGTAAGCTGTAGACGGTCATTGTTAAACAGGCTGGAAGTTCTCAGCGTGCTTTACTCAAGAAAGATTAAAGGAAAGTTAAGAGAAAGGAAAAACTGTGGTATGAAAAGAAAGTGAGAACCATATACAGGACAGCTCTGGAAAAAAATGAACCCCATTGAAAACCTCCTGGTTTTTCCACCAAACATTGATTTCTGAACTCTTCCTGAGTTAAAACATCAGTATTGTTGTTTCTAAATGAATGCAAACTTGTTTTCTTTGCATTATTTGAGGTCTGAAAGCACTGCATCCTTTTTGTTATTTTGACCATTTCTCATTTTCTGCAAATAAAAACTACATTTTTGCTCGGAATTTCAGGGACATGTAAGTAGATCACAGAATAAAATAATAATGGTAATTTTACTCAAACATAAACCTATAAAGAGTAAAATCAGAGAACTGATGATTTAAAATGGTCTCTTCATTTTTTCCAGAGCTGCATGTTACAGTTTGCTGATGTTTAGAGACTCCTGAACCAGATTCAGCATCAGAAGCATCTTAGAAAGGAGACACCTGTTACTCACTGGACCAAAGTTCAATTTTCAGATTTAAAATTTAGGATTTTGCTTGGAAATCAAACCCATGGGTCTGGATGAAGAGCAGAGTCAGGATGAAGACGCCCACTTGTTTTGGTTTCCAATCAGTCCAAAGTCAGAGCAGCCGCCCTTCATCCTTCGGTTAATTTTCCATTCCCCTTCACTGAGATGCGTCTGCATTTTGTTTCAGTCGGCGGCTCTCTCTTTGAGAAAACATGGAGCAAACCTGGGAGAAACTTGAGCCCCTGCAGCATCTCTCTCTCCTGGCTGAAGTCCACCATCAGGTGACTCATGTTGTCGCTGGCTTTCGCCTTCAGGGAGAGACGGAAAGCCGGGGCCATCGTCACGCTGCAGAAACGGGGACGAACAAAAAAAACCCAAAACAACACACACACAAAACATGGAGTGGAAACAAGCGCCTGCTATTATTTGATTGAATAAAGACGATTCTATCTAATAAACTGAGCAGAGCTAGAGAGGGGTCAGGGTTCATCCAGGGAGGGGCTGACACTAGATGGTACAGACTCAAAGAGACCAAACAAGAGCATGCTTATTGTCTAGCACATGGGCGTGGCGGCTACAGGTCTGAATGCATGCAATGCCACATTATGAGATGGCTCACTGCTCACAGGAGACTATGACAAAGACAAAAAAGAAAGAAAAGGGAAGCAATAGATGTCTGAGTACCGTACCTATCCTTAATGTCTTTGGCCGCCTGGGGATGAGAAGCACAGAGAGGGGGAACAAACAAGGAGAGAAGAGATACTGAACGGAGAGAAAACTGAGTCCATCGTGTTTTTGCTAAACATGAAAAGTTGCTGAGTGGCTGCACGTGTGTAACAAACTGGTTTGTATTTTTGGATGCTGGTATTCAGCATGCAAATGTTCAAATGAGCAGTAAGTAGGAGGAAAGCAGCGTTGCAGCAGCAGCAGCCGGCGGGTTCGGTCACCTGGGTGAAGCCGTCCGTCTCCGAGGAGCACAGCGTCTGATTGGCCAGCTCCAGCAACTCCTCCGAGCTCTCCAGGGCTTTGGAGCAGGCGCTCAGCTGATTCTGAAGGGGCAAAGAAAGAAAAACACAGAGGAGTACATCTGTTAGATTCTCACGACTGTTTTCAGAATAATGAGGCTGCTGTGTTCCCTGCATCATTTGAGAATCACAGCCTGGACCCGGGGCTGCAGTATCCTGAACCAATATCCATTTCACATGAACATTTTTTTTAGCATCAGCAGTTAGGTGTGAATTAAAGCTTTGAAACACTTGATTAATGCCACTGAAACATTTCTCTGTTGGGGATTACGTGCCTGTGTAGAATCCTGCTCCATTTTTAGTTCATCTTTATAACCTATTTTTTTATTATTATTCTGCTAAAGCCAAATATTGTTCACAACCATTAAGTGTCGTTTGGCTTTGGAACAAGAACAGACGTCGTTAATGTCAGCAGATGCTCATCCATAGCTTAATTAATCATATCTTTTTATATGTCGATGGCCAGAAGAAAAGCAGCGGCTGGTTTTCTTACACAGCTGAAAGAACACAAATGGTTGAGAGTGGAGGAAAAAAATGCTGCGAGCAAACAAACCGAAGCCATTTTAAAAGCTACGCTGACGCATTATAACCGTCATGTGTTCTCTAAGACTTTTCTCTTTGTTTTTCAGTTATACTGGAAGCCATAAAGTAAATAATGTGTTTGCAGTTGATGTACTTATGTCGACGCCTCGCAAAGGTATTCGTTACCCGGTCCAAATTGTCAATTTACAACAAATTTCATTTTTTTTATGTGTGTTTTACTTGACAGACCAACACAAAGAGGTGCATCCAAGTGAGGTGGAAGAAAAAAATGTTTTACAAAAGCTTTTATGAATAAAAAGCTTGAAAAAAGGAGCACAGGGTGTAGATGTATGAGGTGGACACACCCAGTATGTGAAGAAGCTGCTCTGAATGCATGTCCATGTTAGAAAGGCCTAGTTAAAGTCAAGAGTTGCACAGCAGAATGGATAAAGATTTCACTTTATATGTGCAAAGGTTGGCAAGGCAAAAAACACACACCTCAAAAACATTTGCAGTTGTATTTGCAGCAAAAGTAAAAAGACATGCCACATTTTCCCCAAAAAAGGAGGAAACAAAACAAGATTATGTTTTACTTTCTGTTGATCCAGCTCATCAAATCCCAGTAAAAGTTCCAAGTTGTCAAATGACAAAAAAAAAGCGACAATTTTCAGCTGGCACGTCTGAAATATTACTGTAATATCCGCAGCGGCGGCAGATCAAACCAGCAGCTACCTGCAGCTCATACGTGCGGCTGGCTCGTTCTTGCTTGATCCGCGTCAGCATGTTCTCCTTCATCTCATCCAGAGCGGCGTGTAGGGAGCTGAATTCAGACTGCAGATCATCCTGCACCCGGTTGGAGTTCGCCTGGGGTCACAGCAACCACAAAAAGCATTTTTATTTAAAACCAGGGGAACATGGCGTCAGGACACAGCCCCTTCAGAAGAGTCCGTACCTCCAAGTTCTCCAGGCTCTGTTTGAGAGTGCAGATGAAGTTGGAGATCTCCTCATTCTTCACGGCCAGCGTGTGAGTGATCTTACGCAGAGACTCCTAAAGAGAGCAAAACGAAAAGTGATTATCTGTATGCTATGGAGAGCTGTGGATTCTTCCTTTTAACCAATCACTTTCCTACAGCAGTTGATGCTGCACTAATAAGAGCTAAGCCGAAGTGGACACACAAGGGTTTAGCTCCCATTTTCATCCACTTCAGAAGGGTTCGTAGCGGGAGGACACTTCAGGAGCACATCCATAATTTGATAATAATGCACCCACACAGAGTCACAGATGGGAATGGACACACATTGTTACCCAGGTCAGACCTCTGATAGGTCAGCCCTCCCCTGCTGTCCACCCCCAGAGAAAGAGCCCATTCATTAATAAACACGAGCAAATGTTTGTTGTCGTGAGAAGAGCTGCGACAAGGCCCCCCTTACCCCTCCCGCCCGGGACTGTTACGGTAATAATCCGTCGATAAACCACGACAGCTAACAATTTCAACCAATTAAACTACTGGGAACTCCCAGTTCAGTCCCGCATTCACACGACTGGCTAATTTCGCAGCCCCTCCGCCTGCTTCCTTTGTACACTACGCCCTGAAGACGGTCCTTTCCCCCCCATCAGAGACACCTGTTTCTCCGGCCACAGCCCACCTTCTGGTCTCCCATCCTCCCGTCCAGATGCGCCGGCGCCGCTACAGCCGCAAACACCGACCGTATTCCCCCTACGTGCCCCGGTTTGTGGTGTTTTAGCACGGCGGAACTGGTACTGATGCTGCCGGAGTGTAACGCATCTTCGGACGGACACCGATCACCAACGCCTTTGGGCCGTAGTGCTTAACGCGCATGCGCTGGGACAGGATTGTGGGTAGTGAAGTTCCTGAGTTTGTGACCTGAGAAAGGGATTATGGAAAATACCTGGATAGATTCATCTGCAATGAATTGTAAGCGTAATAATAATAATAATAATAATAATAATAATAATAATAATAATAATAATAATAATAATAATAATAACAATAATAACATTAATTAATAATAAGTAGATGTTAATTTATTTCTTTTAGTATTTTTTATTTATTCATTTATTTTCTCCGTCATTTAAAATTTGTAATCTTAGTTCTACCTCAGTCATCAGATTAAATTGTTTCTATTTTCAGTTATTATTGAAGAAGAAATATGATATTAGTTTTATCATCATCATCATTATCGTCGTCGTCGTCATCATTGTCATCGTCATCATGATCATCATCTTCATCTTCATCATCACAAAGAGCAATTACGTTTCCTCTGTCGTGCAAACCAACCTCTGTTATCTGCACATTTCTTAATTTTTATTTGTTTTATTTACTTTTGATGAATATTTTAATGCAATGTTTAACCTTTAAACCATCAGTAATCTCTCCAACTTTTTTTTTTTTTTGCTTAATTTTGTGTTTTTTGTTTGTTTTTACACTTTATTTTGGACAGTTTATCTTTTATTTAAATTTTATAAAAATTTAATTTGCCTTTTAAAGAATAGTTTTCATTATATTATGATTAATTTGTTTGTGTTATCATTATTTAACCTTTTAATTTCCATGTTTTGTTGTTGATGTTGTCATAGGCAATATTAATTTAATTGTATTAAATTAATGAAATGTATTTTTTTTCAATCATTATAATGTAATACAGAAAAAAATAAAGATAATTGATGAAATTCATTTGTCTTCACTATTATTACTAATAGTAACAACAATAATAATAAGTAAATACATGGAAATTAAAAGGTTAAATAACAATAACACAAAAAAATTCCTCTTAAAAAAATTTCATTTAAATAAAAGATCAACTGACCAAAATAAAGTGTAAAAAACAAACAAAAAACAAACAAACCAATGAAGCAAAAAAAGTTGGAGAGATTACTGATGGTTCAAAGGTTAAAAACATGCATCAAAATGTTCATCCACTGAGATAAAACAAAAAAAATGGCTGCTTAACAGTCCCTTCTTAGAGACACAAATATTCTGGGGAAGACCTTCGGCAAAGGTCATCAGGCCAGGACCCAAACCCCTTGAAGGGACCAAGGACCCAGGCCTTATATACAGATTTGTGAAGTGCGCTACATAAATCTAGCCATGCGACCATATTTGCGTTCACAGAAGTAACTGGTTAAACAAGATCAATAGAGACACGTTTGACTTGCGTGCAGACACTACATATTACCCTGAACACTTCATACCCACAGAAAGATTTGGTGGTGAGAGCAAAATGCATAATATGGAAGTACTGTTCTTCAGAAGAGACAGGGAAGTTGGTCTGAGTTAGTAGGAAGGCGGATGGAGCAAAAACAAAGAGCAACAGGGAAGGGAAAAGCAGTTTGAGGCTGCATAAGGCTTGAAACCTGTCAACACTTTAACCCTTCGACATAACATAGCCAGGCTACAATAGAATGGTTTGAATAGAAATCATTCAGGAGTTATGAAAAAATAAATAAATAAAATAGTAATAAAAATAATAATCAGTCTCTGGATATCTAGAGTGATTGCAAAAGATTTCCTCTTTTCTCTCTGGAAGAGCTGTGTAGTAGTACTTCTCTTTTGCAAATATCATGATATGTTTTTCTTTCCGTGCCAAGTTGGGGCACAAAATGCCAACAATTTCACTTCTTCAATAGAAAGGTCTGGGTTCTTGTGTTATCACATATGGTCTCATTTTGATCTGAACAAATAATGAACTTCCAGTCATCCGGTTTCTGTTCTGCTGCAGACTCTAAAGTAGAGGACTTTAGAGTCTGTGATTTTGCTCCATTATTCATGTTTTTTTGGGGTTTTTTTGTAACTCAGATACGTGTGTTGTTCAGAGTTGCACTGTGTGAAGAGGGCTCTCTGTCTGTAGCGTGATGCGATAGCCCACCCGGGCTCTGCTCGGTGGTGCTGTGGCTTGTTCTGTGCTTCCTGAACACAGCTACGCCACTGTCTAATCTGGTTTGTAGCTGTAACGTTTTACCACCAGACTTTTCACTTCCTCCCTTCCACACCCCACCGAGTCATTCAGCCCAAACTAACTTGTGCTGTTCTGGATGGAAAATATAAGAAATCATAAATTATGTCACTCATCTTGACATAACCTTTTCAGTGCTGATGTGATGAGGATTGCATTATGTGGCTATCATTTTTAAATAGGTAATAAAGGTAATTTAAAGTGACCTTTTTACTCAAAACTATGTACGACAAAAACATACAAAACCCCACATGTTAGAAAAATCACATAAGAGGAATTATCAATGCACAAAATGACTAATTCGCTATTAGGAACTGAAAAAGTTTATTTAAGTTTCATAGTGGTGTAGTCTCTCAAACTACGAGCGGGGTTTAATTTATATTTCTTCATAGGGTGAGGGTAGTTGGCTAAAACAAATGTTTCTGATACTTTTACTTCTTCTTCTGGCTTGTTTCACTTCTGGTCTTTTTCAGCAAGATTACTAATAGTTTCCAGTTGATTTGAACTGCCTCTTACTCTATTACTATAACTGCACGAGTGTTAAAAAGTAGTGCGAAAAGAAAATCTGACTGAATACAAAATACAGTTCTTAGCTATTACATGGCAGCAACAGCCACCAGCAAAAGTTTGAGATAACTTAGTAATGAATCTTTCCTTAGCAAATTTGCAGAATTGTTTTAATTTAGCCACAATGTTTTCTTATTTTTCTTTTAGGAGTAAAGACCTGATCAAGGTCCTGCCACAGAATCTCAAGGATTGAAGTCATGACTTTAACTAGGCCACTCCAGAATTTGAATTAATTTGAGTCATTCAAACTGATATTACAGCTTTGTCTCATTTTCCAGCTTCCGTAACTCAACTTCATTTTAATGCTGCACATCAACAACCAGATGTTTTTTTTTCATGATTTTCTGTAAAAGACTTTGATTAATGGCTGAGTGAGTCAAAGGAAATCCCTCTGATTCCTGCAGCAGCCAAGCATCCCCAGACCATTACACTACCACCGTCGTGTATGACTGTGTGATGTCTGTTGTACCACAGATGTGAAAACCTTCTGAAATGTTCTTCTTTTGTCTTCTCAGTCCACAGGAATATTTTCTCAAAAGTCTTAATGCTCTCTGTAGGCAGTTTTGGTCAACTGACCACTCTGAGGAAGTGTTTCAGTTTTCTCTATTTGTGGCTGACAATGGGTATCTGGGATCAAAAAGCCTTAAAAAAGGTTTTCTTTCTCATCTGTTCATGATTTCTTTTTAGACGATAACTTTTTTGTCTGTTTCATGTTGTCAGACAGGTCATTTGACTAATTTCTCAAATTATCTAGTTTTGAGAAATTAGATATGAAGCACTTACTGAATCAGGTTAGAACAGCGGAAGACAAAATTCAGCTTACATGGTAGAGATATAATCGCCCTCCAGTCAGATAACACTTAAACTATCTAAATACAATGAGGTCAGTTTACAGTGAGAGAAATTTTCACATTTACTGTATTTTTCACTCTATTATTCACTATTTTACTTGTTGAATTTGTTCACCTATATCACCTATTTGAATCTATGTAAGTGGGAGCTGCTCAACTAAGCAAACAGTCTGAAGAATATTGCTGTGCATAAGATGGGACCTACTTTCAGTGTGCAGCAAAAGATCAGAAAGGCTGAGGTTGCAGAAGTTTGACATCCCCCTACAATCTTCAGACACTTCTTCATCTGACCTTTTTTTTTCTTCATCTTTCTTTCCTCGCAGATATGAAATGAAAGCAAAAAGAGCAAACTTGCTCTTGCAGTGTACTGAACAGGGTTTTTTAAAAATTAAATATCAAAGTAAACTGGTTTCAAATAGCATTTTTCTTATGTGTTTTTCTTTCAGTTAAGTTAGACTGCATTTCAACAACCTATGGTCATTCTCGTCTCTTTATTGTACTTTAAGAGTGGAAGTAGATTGGGAAAGTTCATCATGTCGTCATGTTTGCTTATTGTCACAGGAAGCCAAATGTTTATTTTCAGGTGGCTGCGGCGATAATGTGAAATAGGTTTTAGCACCTTCTGCACCAAAACCCACAGAGGGTTTCACAAATTCTAGCTATCAATCTTTATTACATGGCATCAAGCAAGTTGGCTCTTGTACGTCTACCTCACCGAGACGCAGAGGCATGCAGGATATTCATCTTTAGAAATGCGGGTTGCACATGTAGAGTACTTTGAAGCCCTCTGACTCAGGGCACTTATGAAACAACAACGTGTTAAACTTTGGGTTAAAAAAACTTCCTTCTGTTTTTCTTTCAGTTTTTTTTAATATATATTATTGACAGCCTACACTCTTTTCCATCTCACATAGGTTTTATGTTCAGTTCCACTACAATCAGCCTCCTCCAGAAAAGTCACCTCCACTCTTACAGTGCTTTAGCAGAAAGCCACTCCTCCGTTCCTTCCACCCACCCCCACACAGGTTTAGCGTGTAGCTCAGTCTGATGCAGAGAGGAAGACAGCCGAGACAGGATGAGACTCTGAGGACGACCACCGCTCTCAAAGCAGGATGGAGATGTGGCTCAAAAGCGCAATTGTTGTGTTGCTAACAGGTAAGAGTTAAACCTTAAAAGATCAAAAAAAGAACAAGAACAAAGCTGTAGAAGTATGACAAAAGGTGTTTAGAGATTTAACTTTTACATGTCTGTTTGAAGAAAGCTTAACTCTTGTTTTTCTTCATATTTCTAGTGGCAGGAGCAACCTTGGTGATGCCAGGAGAGCACAATATACATCTGAATGCAAGTGAAAACAAAGAAAAAGTCCCTTTGGGTTCTTCTCTGATTTTGCACTGCTGTGTCCCAATTAACAAATCAGACAGATGTCGGGTCAATTATTATTTCAAAGGATTTAACCAAACTGACAAGACCTTAGTTTCTTGTAACGCCACAAATCCACCAAAGTGTAACTCCACCACAGATGGATGCCGAAGTACATGCACGTTATTTAATATTAGTGAAATAAACTATGGATTTTACTCTTGCGGTGTCACAATAGAGATTCCTGTTCTAAATCTAACTCTCAGCAGCAAAACAGAAGTAGCATGTAAGTACTTCAGATTACATTTTCACATGCAATTATTCAATGCCTACAGTCAGTACTGGGATGATGTGGTTGTAAGCAGACACATATGCACTTATCCTCTACCAATGTGGAATATTTGTTCATTTCTATATCAAATAATACTGCACTTGTTTTTAATATATAATTCCAAACTTTTTATCATGGTACTGTATTTAGCAGTGTGCAATAAAAACGCTTACAAACACATCACAGTGCTGCAAATATGTTTCAGCACAAATGAACGTTTGCGCTGAAAGAAATGCTGCCCTTTTGCTCTGCCGTAAAGCTCTCTGTGATTACGCTTAACCTAATGAATGAATTAATTAATAGATAACCCTAAAATTATGGCTTGCACTAACTGAATGAATGCTTCTCGTGCCGCTTTGTTACAGTGGAGAACTTTACGGAAAAAACAACGGTTCAGTCACAAACGACGAAAAGCCCAGGTGTGTGTGCATGAATATATGAGCGGGTGTGTTGACCAGATCTCAGCTCTCATGAACAATTCTGTGTTTTTGGGTCTCAATAAAATCTGGACTGTTTATTGTTTTCACAATAGGTGCCATTTAAATGTCTACAATGGTGGGAGCTCCAACTAAAATTTACACCTGCAAAGAAATTCATACAATGATTTTCCTAGTTAATACGACAACTCTGATTATTTGCTTAATTGGATGCTTACAACACATATTTTAGATGGTTCTACATGTAACATTTGACCAGTGATTGGAAAATTAAGAAGCCGGACCCCAAATACGGACAAATCAAACTAAACTGAACTAAACTGAAAAATGGTGATGCTACCTGAACCAAATTTTAAAAACCCTGTACTTACAAATATAAAAAAAACCCAAACACATTGCTGGTTGATGCTGTTTGTGTTATTTTACTCTTCTTTATTGACTCCCTAGTGATATCTGTTGACTCAACTTGAAACCGGGGTCATAAGTTTCCTCTGCTGTTCTTTTATTGGTCAGGAAGAGGAAGAATTTGGCTAATATTTGATTAGATGATTGCTGTGCATACAACACCAGCATCCTGACACCGATCTCAGCCTATCAAATAGGACTAGGACTTTTGTTTAAGACAAATATACTTTTTTCCAGTCACCAGCAAAAAAGAAGACCAGGGCCAGCATGAGAACTTGTGGATGTGGATCATCGTGGGGGTGTCGTCTTTCGTCCTCATTGTGATCGCCCTTCTGGTCATCTGTGTTGTGCAGAAAAAGAGATGCAGCAGAAGCATAGGTACCTCTCTTTCTTTCTGATTTTGAAAGCATTGATAATCATCTGACTGTGGGACACTGAACGGTTTCTGCAGATAAGCTCTGTGCAAGTAAGAGACACCAGATGCTCTGAGAAATAAAAGGGCACGAGACAGAGAAAACAATTAACATCACAAAAAACATCATAAAACAGAGACAGATCAAATCAACAGAAGTCGGTAGCTGATTCATTTCTCTGCTACAATTTACATTTGAAAGGAGAGGTAAGATGCAGAAGGGTTTTCGATTTGGTGAGACCATGTTTGTGGGCGGCAGAACAAAAGACAAAAAGTTCTAGAAATGTGACAGTAGTTTTCTACACGAGTCCTGGCTGAGGAGTTCGAACTGAGCAAGCTGGGGGTTTGTGTGGTCTAGCAGCTCAGCGTGAGACAAAGTCAAACATGAGTGCAAGTATCTGTCTTCTCTGTGGTTTTCACTCAAAGTCAGAGCAAAGACAAAGTGGGGTCTATAAAAACTGTGAGAAGTGGTCATGACCAGCTGACCAGGCCTCAGACCAGAAATCCATGCAACATTTTCAGAAAGAAAATAAGAAAAGAAGCTTAAATAGTTAAGTAGCTTTTACACCTATAAACATGAACATCGCCTTTTTTAAGAAGCACTTCAATAAGATATGAGAAACCTATCAGATAATAATAAAAAAGGTCCTCATAGGTGCAGATCATGGTGATTATTTCAGCAACACCTGATGAAAAAAAATGTAAATGCATCCCGCAAAGAAAGCAGAATAGCTGCAGTAATGGTGTCATGGTGTGGGAGAAGTGCATCTGGCAGAAATACAGAACGCAGATCTAAATCAGCTTTGACCACACGGCCAAAGAGGCAGAACTAGGACAAGAAAAGAGAATTACTGTCAGGGCACAAAGGATTTTATGATCACCAAAACTGATATAGAAGAAGAATAAAGCTTTTGTATAGAAGGCCAGTGTTTGATGATTTGAAATAGATTATGAAGGACAGGAAACATTAAATTTGAGAACTGTTAAATGTTTTACATCTTGACTTTGCTAATATTTTGACTTCAAATTAAGTTCTTTGCTGTACTTATTGGAACACTAGGTCAGAGTGCATGAAGTCCGTTAAAAAATATCCAAATGTTTAAGCAACGATGAAACAAGGTCCAGCTTCTATTTCATGCTTGAGTTATGTGAGCAAAGTAATCTAGACAAGTAGAAAACAGAAGAATAAACTCACTTTTAGAGAATATCTGCAGATCTAGAGTTAATAAGTGTAATAACTTATTGTATCAGCAAAGACATATTTACTTATTTACCACATAAATATCTTTTGTCAACTTGGAAGAAAAAATATGCAATCTGTCACTGACGCTTTCTCTCCTGAATTATGTTGAGTAATTAAATTTATTAAGTGTGTATTACTTTCAGGTTAAAATGTGCCGTTTGTATCAGTAGCTTGTGACAATTAACTCTAATTTCCAGCTAAAATAACATCAACGTAAATGTAAAAAAATATATTCTGTTGTGACTAAAGAGTTAAACAACATTTGCTCAGTTCTCAATTATTTAAACTTGAATGAACTTTAATAAACGGAAAACTCCAATAGCTTTTTTTTGCTCCGCTTTTTAAAAAAAAAAATTAAATGAAAAGAAATATGGAGAAAATATTAGCGGTTGATATTACTAGGTTTAATTTTAATCTTATTACATTTTTTATTTTATGTTCATTTTAAGAAAATATCACTGTATTTAACAATTATAATTATTATTATTATGATTGTTGTTGCTGTTATTACATCAGCAGTAATAGTAATATTGTTAACAACAATAATGCTTCTGAAATCTTAGTCAGTACTTTTCAGTTTTTTATTATTTCTTAAATTGCATAATTTTCTCACATATTGTAAATGTTTATTTTTTATCTTTTATGTATTTATTGTTAATCATAAGAGATATTTCACAAAAAATAAAAACAAAAAATTACTACTCTACTACTACTAATAATAATAATAATAATAATAATACATAATTTTCTCAGGTTAACTGATGTTAAGCCTCGCGGTGCTCATCCTACCTCCTCTTTCTCCCCCCAGAGGAGCCCGTCTACGTAAACACCCGCCTGGGCAAGCCGTCACCCCGGCTGATGCCAGCGGACAACCCGAAGTCGGCTTCCTCCGCTCAGGACTTGCGGACGCCGATTTCTGCCCGGAGGTACGAGGACAGAAACCAGAGATACAAATACTGAGGAAGCCACGGACCTCACAGCCCGACAGACTGACATTCATCAGCTGAAGTCATGATGCATTTCTGTTCATACTTTTATGCAAAACTAAGCCTTCTGTAAGTAATGGAGAAGTGGCCTTTGTTGGCCACTAGATGACGCACTTTGATGCTTTTATGAACTTTTAAACTTTTTTTATTTCATTTTTTTTACATCTCAGCATCTATGTGCATGTTTAAATTGTAAATATTTTTTGCGTGTAAAATGAACAAAATAATGATTTATATACAGATCTAATTATTAAAAATTTTTTTTACTGTCTCTTTTTACATTACAGCTGATATTTTTATGCTCGTCATTTGTTACGCTTTTTTTATAAAAGTAGAAAATTGTGTTACACATTATATAAGATGAAAACATCTACATGGAAATATGTGGGATTTTTCCTCTCCTCTGATTGGCTGTAAAGTGGAGGAGCTATTTTTTTTTTCTTTATTTTTTTTAAATGGAAAAGGTATGGTGTGGTCACGTGATCTGGCGCTGGCGCTGCTGGATTATCGCTCCCTGCAGGATTTACTAGGTGTGGGCTGAGCGTTACAGGTGGACGGGAGAAAGCGCCGACGACACGGAACCTGAAACAATCTGAACCGAGTCAGTCTGTGAGGAGTTTCCATGTAGATCCCGGCAGCTGGAACACTGGTAAGTCCGATCCAGGGACTTACGGACTTGTTTGTGTCAGCGCAGGTTGGCTCTACTCTCTCTCTCTCTTTCTCCGTGTCTCTGTCTCGTGTTATTTTTGTTGCTGTTTCCACGGAGCTGCTGAGCATGTGGGATTTAAACCGAGGTGCGGATGGGATACGCACACCGTGCCGTCTATTCCCGGACTTATTTACAGATTACGGGATAAAGTAATCTAATAATAGCAGAGGAGAGCCGGAGTGAGCAGTAGTGGGATCCAAACACTTGGCAGCACGGCGGATAGTTTTTCAGTGGGAGACGCGCTCAGGCTGCTGGTGGACTGCCAGGTCAGTGCAGCAGCAGAGCTGGACAAGCTACACACATTTCTACCTTTACGACATATTTTTGATTAAACGCAAGAAATTATATATATATATATATTTAAAGCATCATATTCAGTATATTTGGTGTGGCTGTAACTTTAATGAGGGAGCATTTAAAGCTTCCAGTCAGGTTTGTCTGTCGTACTAATTAAACTCTTTTGATGGAGACATGGAAACATGCAATGTTCAGCTTTCGGGTTTATTTTCTTATGTTTCTGCACCGCATTATGCAGTCAAGTTAAAAGGTACACTTGCATACATGTGCGCTTCTGGTGACGTCACAAAAGGCAACGTTCTTCTTAATAATCCAAATGTATTTTTTATTTTAATTTTTAAAATTTTTTACCCTCTATTTGGTTTACCTGAGCCATCCTGTCAAAAACTGGGTTTGCATGACCAAAAATGTCATTATGTTATAAATTTATGTTATTTGTGTTTTTATTTAAGTTCTCTTTTGGCAGAAATGGTTATCATACTTTTATACAATTAATTGTACATCTGATTCTATCAAAGGTAAAAATAGTTGTTAATGGTAAAACTCTGAGCTTCTACAATGTCAAACAACTTTTCTGCCTAAGGATTTTCAAGTAAATTAAACCACTGAAACGGGTATATGCGGTTTGTTTGGCTTTTTTTTTTGTTGCCATATCTGATGTTTCTTTATCTACTAAATAGGTAAAATCTTTTGTGAATTTTGGGTCACGACAGTTTTTGTGTTGAGTAACATCTTAAATGTTAAGCTACAGACCTTATCTCAGTATCAGTTCAATGGTTTCTTTACAGTTTCTTTTGAGATGAAATCATATGGACTGACAAGCAACTCTTGAAAACGCAGCAGCCTTTTGAAAAGGAGCAGACCAAGCTGGAATGGCCAGATTTCACTATCAAAGAGCTTCAGCCATTATTTTTATGGAAACCCACAGAGTGTGGTTGATTTGTTTCATTAAGATGATTTTCAGGTCCCCGCCATGTTTCCTGTTGAACGACTGCATCACCTGCCAAGAAAAAAAAATAATTAATTGCTTGGCAGACATAAATAAGTAAGGCGTTCTTTGGGTGTGCTGAGGTAATATGACTGTTGTTTTCTAATTTCACAAACAGAAACCAGATAAAAGAATTCAAGCAAGATTTAAAACATCTTACAACCGAAGCAGCAGAAATGCCTCGGACTCTATTGCCGTATCTTTTTGAATAATTCTAGCTGATCAGCTCCATTCCTGCGCCCCTTTGTCAGTAACCCAAATAATCATCAAGCAGAATCAGCTCTCTTGTTAAAAATGTATTCTGTAAAATCCTGCAATCAAAATTCACACCTCGTATTTCAAATATTTTCGGACAATCACATTTCCACATAAAGGATTAATTCAACTCCAGATAGTGGAAACGTTGTGGGCGTATGGATGATGTAAATCTGTACGGGATACACTAAGTGTTGCTGATGCACTTTCTCTCAGGGGAGAATGGCCCAGTTTAGCTGTCACCCTGCAGCTCAGTGGGCTGACATCAGTGTGTGTATGTGTGTGTGTGTGGAGACGCAGCAGCGTGCAACTCAACGTATCATGCACTGGTACTGTGTGGTCTAGCTGGAGATGATGCATGCTGCCGCTGTGCAGAGGGGGGTTTTAGTTTCCTGATGCCGCAAGATGTTAAATGACTTCTTAGACGTCATCTCGATCAGACTCATGTTCTTAAGTGGTTTCCAGGTCTCAGATGAGTGAGAATCACGGGTTGGGGGGCGGGAAACAACAAAACTCTTAATGGTGTTGTTTGTGTGTAAATTTGAACTCATAAACCCAGATTAGCCTATTAAGCAGTTTCATCTGGTGTCTTTTCTCATTACTGATATCTAAATGAGTCAAAACATGTTTTGGTGACTGATGGTGCCAGCTTACAGTCTCTGGCACTACATCTGTTTTTGTAACCTCATTCCTGAAAATAGTTCATTGTTTCCAACAGTTTCAACAGGCTATCAATCTTTAGCCAGGAGACGCAGATTACTTCAGTCACATTACCATCACTGTGGAGGGAAAATCAGCATGAACTAAACTTCTTCGTGTTGTTCTGTTTGTAACTTGGCCGGTCGTTGTTGTCGGTGTTTACCGAGGTTTTTATCAGTCCTGGTTTCAAACCTGCTCAACTTTCTTATAGATGAGAGGGCAGAGAAAGTGCCAGAGCCATTTGAGTTTTCACCACTTCTGACTCTCTCTGACCTGTTGATGCGCACTGCCAGTCAGCTGGCTAAAAGAAAGCTATTCCTTTTTACTGCTTGCATCAAAAAAGGAATAAAAAGGGATGGTCTTGGAAATATGTTGGAGCACAAAAACATTGTACAACAGCTGGCCGGGTAAGATGATTTGACTAGATTAGATGATCTAATATGAATTTACAGTTTACAGAACAGAACAGCAAATTAGGATAATATTCCATGCAATAGACACATTTAAATGATTCAGTTCTATGTAGATGATGTTCTTCTTGGAGAAAGCATCTTCCAGGGATCAACGATGAACAAATAAAATACTGAAAAGTCTTAAAGGTTTCATTAAGTGCTCCAGAGCAAAGGACTTCTACCACTTTTGGTTTTGCAACTAAGTTGTTGGTCGATTCATTAAAAAAAAAGGTAATAAGCATCAAAAAACATTAGCAACATATCCTTAGGATATGGTTGGATTCAAATTACCTGCACCACATTTTTCCTCCTATGTTCTTCCCTTTGATTGGTGCATCTAACTATTAATATGTAACACAGTTTTATCAGCAATTCACCTAATTGTTGATGTGCATTTTTGTGAAGCCGTGATGATGAAAACCTTTTCCTGAAGGTTGTCATCACATGCACACCCCACACCAGCAGGTTGATTTCTATTATCTTTTTCCCATATTTCAATCCTGAAATAAATCCTTGCTCATCCTGATTGAAAATTTTAAAATGTCACAATCCCCAAGATTTTGTTTTCTGGTTCTTCTCGTCTGTCACAAGTTTGCCCTGTGGGATTACACTCCTGCTGCGACTTGTCTGGGTGTGTGTGCCTATATGTGTGTGTGTGTGTTTTTTTTTCCAAAGAACGTTTACATTTGGGCAGGCTTGTCTGATCAATGATGAACGATTTGTCAAAATAAGGGGAGGATCTTATTCAACTGGTTGCATTTCTGCAAGACCTTGTTGTCTTAATGCAGTAATGACTGTTAGTTGTCTGGTGGCTTACAGCTAATGATACGTGTCACAGCAGGCTGGGAAGAACTGTGCACACAGCGTGTTTTTAAAGGATTGCCTTCAGCTTGCCTGCATATCAAAATAAAACCTGACAACCTGCTGTCATTATTATTATTACTATTTTACAAAATCTGAGCTTGCCTTGCAATAATACGACCCGGATTTGAACTGGGTTGTGTTTTCCAGCGAATGTTTCAGTGCGGCGTCTGTGACAAGAGTGTCAGAGGTGAACTCCCTCCCACAACAGGCTTCCTGTTTGGGCCCCTGTGATGGAACAGTGAAGCAGAGCCAACACGCCAGCGGGCCGGCCGCCGACGGGCCAGCGGACATCAGCGTCAGGCCTGCAGCCAGGCGGACAGGGTAGAGGGGACAAGCAGGAAAACGGACTGAAAAGCAAATGATCCGGTGACGGCGTCCGACCTGTGGAACAGTTAATCATGTAAATCAGTCACGGCCTCGCCCCTGTGACGAAGACATCGTACTCTGGCGTGACTCACTCCAGCTGTTTGACTGTTAGCACGGTATATATATATACTTTTTTGGTTTTGTTTTTTTTATCTAGACATGTTGTGACTCACCTGGTTGGCAACACAACGTGCGTGTCTGGACACGTTTCCGGGCCGCTCCGTGAAGTTTACTGTGTTAAGCAGCAGGTTGCAGAAGTATTTATACCCTTTGAGCTTTTTGCAGGCTTTTGTTTGGGTTTCATGAGGAAAACCAGCAATAACTGGTGAAATTGTGTGAAGTAGAAGGAAAAGGACACATGGGGATTTGCAAAAGTTTGCAAATGGAATTTTAAAAAAAAGTCAGATGTGTATATTTATTCAGTCTGTTTTATGGTGCAGCAAGTTTGAGTCTGACATTTTCGTCAGGCTGGACAGTGAGCCTATGTAAATGGCAGTTTTAAAAAAAAATCTTGCTGCAGATCTCAGTTGGACTTTGACTGGGCCATTCTAGCGCATGAATATGCTTTGATCTGATCAATTTCATGCGTGTTAACATCATTGTCCTGCTGGCAGGTGAACCCGTCTTTGTGCTGCCCTACATTATGCTGTGTTTATCTACAACCTTATCAGCTTCCATATTCCTGTTGTAGAAAAAGCTTCCACAAAGCATGATGTTGCCACCACCTTGCTTCACGGTAAGCACAGTGTTCACAGCTGCAGTATGCATATTATACATAAGGCTTTGTAGTGGGTAAAAAATAAAAAATCACAGATTTAGTTTGTCTTTGGCCAGTCTGCCAGCTCATTTTTTATTTAAACATAAAACAAATTTCTTGTCTAGAGTTTGTGTCACTCTAGACTTTTCTAGAAGGTGAATGTTGCTAGTCACTGGGTCAGCTGGACTGCCATGATGTCGGCAGCTGTGCCACACTCTTTCTATTTTTGAACGATGGATCGAAAATGTGAGCGATCTCTTGGGAACTGGCGGCTCTCGGTCTTATTTAGGGATATCGCAGTGATGCACACCACACTTTTCAGATTGGTATTTGCTTAAAAAAAATACAAATAAAAGCAGTGTTATTATTTAATTCCATCTTTACATTTATCCACTCATATAAGTCCACGGTTGCAATGTGACAAAACGTGTAAATGCTCGGGCGGTGCGGGACAAAACGCTGAGCTTGAGCCAACAATCTGTTGTCCTGAAGGTTTCTATAGATAAAGCAGAGGCTATAAATATCACCATGCTTCAAGTAGTTGGAGTGTTGAGCGATACGGCTGCAGGGCTTCCTCAGACACAAGTTCATGTGCAGCACAGTTGTTCACGTCTCAATGCTCAGCTCACCCACCAGCGGACAGGGGGGTGAGCTGGCATACTGGCAAAGAAGTGGTTTTAGTCACTTTTTTTTTTGCTCTCATTTTGGAAAGTCCATTCTTCCCTCAGAGTAAACCCCCACCTTTGTTGAGAGGTTGTAGTTTAAAGTGAGAGTTTATTGTCAGGCCTGTCAGCAGGTTTGACTGGCTACACAGGAATCAGCATTGATCCAGTAAACAGAAGCTAAGAGTCGGTTTTCAGACCGGCCTTTCATAACGTTTCCTCTGTTGCGAAAACTCAGGCGAGCGCATCTGATTTTGCACTGGATTGTTGTTGCTTTGCTCTCTCAGGTGCCAAAGAAAGAAAACATAATTCAAAGTGGGGAAAAACAAAACAAAACAGGAAACAAAAATAAATCATTTCAATACAGCGTCTGTCATATTTTTTTTAACCCTTTTTAAAGATTTGCTAAAGCCTAAAAATATATTCATCTTTTATTATAGAAGCATGATATGACTCTTATAAATGTGGTGGGTCTGGGATATAAAATCTAAGAGTGAACTAAACCAAATCACTTAAGACAAGTGGAGGACCTGTGATGCTGTGGGCTTTGAGAAGCATGCGCCAAAAGCTCTTTTAAAATACCATTTTTATTTATTAAAAATACCCGGACATATTGGTCCAAAATATTTTAGTCTTTACCATGACAACTAAATTTCCTAGCAGATTTTTCCACCACTGAACAAATAATCATTTGCATACAGGAGTACTTTGCTCAAATTTGCTGGTCTTTATTTATGAATATCTGGATTTAGCCATTAATATATATATTTTTATTTATGAACTTTTCTGTATGTTGAACAGTTTTATCAGCTGGTAAAGACCTTGCATAAGCTTGTTTCACAATGTTTGACTTCATGGGTGGGCCCTTCCTGAATAATTAGCAGGGAAAAAAAGAGGAAAAGGAAGTTAAATAAAACACTAAAACACTTTAAAAGAAATATATCACGCAAATGTGGGATCAGAATCTGACCACAGAAAATGTCAAAAATCTGGGGCAGAAACTTTGTCGCCACCCAGAACAGGAATTAGTGCTGAGAAGGATTTTTATTTACTACAAGGCTCAATGTGTTTAGAAAGTCCTAAAATTATATTCTGTAAAACTCAGAAGCTAACCTTCAAGTTAGCTTCTGAGTTTTACAGAAAACTCAGAAGTTTCTGTAATAATAGATACATTCAACAATAGATACATTCTATTGTATCAAGACTATCTTGATGTTGGCACCAGTGACGACACTAACCGATAACAAAAGGTGAACAAAAGTCATTTTCTCAAGAATAGTATCTGGTGTCTCTGCGGGTGGTATGAAAGGTGTTGCTGGCAATGTGGCAAAGCTCAGTTCTCTGGAAAATTGCAGCTGCTGCCAATTGTGTTGACTTTTTTTCCTCAGGAAATAAAGTTCTATCATGTCAGTAGTATGGCTCACTCCGTCAAGTGAGCCAAACGCCAAGTCACAACTGAGGCTGGTGGAGGTAATTAAGTATTCAGCAGTAAAAGGCGATCATGTTTCCTTCAGCAGGATGAGGATCTAAAGACATGTGACACTTTATAAAAGCTAAGATTTCATCCCCGCTCACCTGTGGTTTCAAAGTAATGGCTCATTCAAATAATATCATACACTAAGAATGACGAAGCGGTAAAATAAAACCCAAACACTCTGATGTCGCTTTGTGGAAAATGTTAGCGGTGGTTGACAAGAAGTTAAACCTGCAGCCTAAAACAAAAAAAAGGTCCATGAGAACTAAATGTGAGTCAGAAACAAAGAAAACTGCACTGAGCTCTCTGTGACGCCACACCTGACCTGATGAGGTCTGACTCGGTGTCTGACCGAAATCTGATGCCAACAGTTTAAACTGTGGCTGCTTGAATTCAACCTGAAGTGTGAGAGTGATGCGTCGATGAGGTGCTCCCAAACAAAAGCGTCCCTTTGAAAAGTCCAAGAAGTAGAGCTCCTGAGGCAGCTGTCACGTGAAACGTGCTGTGCAGGGCAAAGGTGTTCACACCCAGGGCACTTTATTGGGATTTTATGGGACAGACCAACTGTGCGGACAAACAAGGAATTTGACTTCAGTTTTCAAGCACTAAAGTGATTTTATAAACCGTATAGGATTATAAATGTATTGGCAGCCAAGTTATTTTTTGAAAAAGGAGAGAGGAAAAAAAAGACTTGATGTGATGATGCAGAAATGCTTATTTTATTTTGGTTTTCAATAAAGGTTGCCCATAAAAATCTGAAATTTGTGGAACGCATTCGTATTCAGCCACCTCTACTCTGACACCCCTAATAAAAATCTAGTGCAACACATTATTGCACTATTTATTTGCTAAATCTAAATCTGAATCGCGTCATAAATACTCCCATGCTCTGAACATCTTGTTAAGCACCCAAGGTCCAAAAACATAAAGCGTATGGCACAACTGGAAACCAACCCACACATGATGTTCCTCCTAAACCTACAGATGTGTGAAGAGCAACCCAGAAGTCCCTCAGGTGAAAAAGCCTCTTTAGGGGACCACCATTTGTTGAATAGTTCAAGTTTACAATAAACTGTACACTCATGAAAAAGGAGCTTTGATCAGTTGTTCTTATATTTTTCTTGCAGCATAGATGCTAAATATAAGAAATCATGTCACCGTGAAACGCGCTGGTGGCAGAGTCATGCTGTGGAGATTTTTGCCTTCTGCAGGAACAGAGCATCTAGTCAGAGGTTTTGGGTAGAAGAATAGAGCAGAAACTGCTGTGGAGGTTCACCGTTCAGCAGGACAATGCAAGCATAAAACCAGAGCTACAGTGGAACAGTTTAGCCCAAAGTGTATTCTTGTGTTACGATGGTCCAGTCAAAGTAAAGGCCTCAATTGAAAACTGCTGTGTACAGACGCTCACTATCCATTCTGAGTGAATATGGAGGGAACGATTTGAGTCTCTAGATGTACGAAAGCTGTCAGACACACACCCCGATGGATTTGCAGCTGTAATTACAGCAAACAGAGGATCTGCAAATTATTACCTAAGAGGCTTAAATCTAAATGCATGCCACACTTGTCAGATTTTCTGTGCAAAAGAGAAAAAAGTTGGAAAGCATGTACAGTTTTCCTTTAATTTTTCATTGCGTTGCTGTAAAACATGGAATCTTGATAAAAGCAGAGCGCCGGTTTAGTTTTAGCAGAGTTTCAGCTGCTCACAACTGACATGCGAATGTGAGGATAAACAGAGGAGAGGAGAACACGGAGCGTCTGCTCCTCTGTCATTGCAGCCATTCCTACCTGTCTGCAACATGTGAAGCCACATGTCAGAAGCTGCAATAAAAGAAAAAAAAGCAACACGCAGTCGTTCACTTCAGCTGTGGCACTCGGCCTCCTTTCAGGTCGTCGCTGCTCTGACAAGAAGATGAGCTGTCCTGCACATGTGGCAGCTTGTCTCATTGTGTCAAATAATAACAAGGGTGGGAGTGTGGTGGTGGTTAGTCACAAAACACACACTGAGAGCCGAGGCAGTCGGGCGGGGAGTGCCGAGTGTGTGTGTGTGCTCTTTGGTTGTCGTCTGTCGAGGAAACTTGAAATCTGTCGTTTTTGCTGTCTGTCAACAGGCGAGCGCTCAGTGGCGTTTCAGAGGCAGCATCTCTGTCGCATCCTCGCTACGTTTTCCCCTGGGAGCAAAAAAATAAATTTCAGCAACAGTTGCACAGCAGTCGTGTGAACCTGCAGTTTCTGAGCACACAAGTTTGTTTTTTTTCTCCCCCCCTTCGACATCTGCTAACAAGTCAGCTTTGTTTATGTGTGTGTGTGTGGGTATGTGTGCTGGGATAAAGGGCCTTGATGAATTTTGAATGAGGCCGCTCTGCACAGTTAGTCAAAACAGATTCAAACTCTTGGAAGAAGCGGTAACACTCACACAGTGAGTGGCCATGATCTGCATGCATCAGGCCCCAACCTAAGCCGAACTCCCCTCCAACCCTGAACCCACCCACCGCCTCCGCCACCCTCTGCTTCTCTTCTCTCTCTCTCTTTCTGCAGCTTGAACCCCGCAGAGCCCAGAGGAAAATGCTTCTTATCAGGGGGGGGTGGACAGGAAGATACTGTGAGAGTGTTTGTGGTGGGGTAGGAGGGCAGAGTGGCACTCTGCAGATTTTCACTTGACATGAGCTTCCTTTGTGAGGCTGACTTGTAGCTACAGCTGTACGCACTGCCAGACTCATAACAACAAAGTTGCATTTGTCTCAGTTCAGTTCGAGGTTCTGCCTCCTTCAGAATTCGGCGAGAAGAACATGTTCTTCCAGGACGTCGTCCTTTACTTACGGAGCTTTTTCATCTTCTGAGGCTGCTGTCATTTTCTGCTCCAGTTTTGATCATTTTTTTCTTTTTTTTGGAAGGGGTTTAATCCGTCTCCTTTGAGAGTGTCCCGAAGTTAGAGACTGGATTTTCATCTGCTCATGCGGTGCTTTGCAAAAAGAGCTTGAACTTTTCTCCTTTTTGCCAGAAGAAAACTGCAAACTTCAATGTTTTTATTGAGAGTTTGGGTGACAGTGCAGCTAGACGTGGGCATTTATCGTATCGTTTATCGTGATACATTTCTTAAGATTTTGATGTATTGTTCTCACGATAAATTCAGATAAATTATGCTTAAAATCCCCTAAAAATGTTGTGATTATTTTCACTTTTTATTGTATTTTTTTCAGTTTGTTGAATAAAAAAAATTTTGTTCACTTTCTAATTTGACTGAGCTTGAGCTATTTTGCACAGAAGAACTGAGCACATTTCATCTCTAAATGTGCTCAGTTGGTGGAGATGAATCTGAAAAGATTTGCTGCTGTAATGCAGAGAAAGGTGCTTTTACAAAGCATTGAATCAGACACACTTTCCACATTTGTATTTGTAAAAAAAAAAAAAGTGAAAATGATGTAATTTTTTCTTTAACCTCTCAATGTCCTTCTTCCTGTTGTTGTATCACATGCAATACTAATACAATGTAGACAGATTTGTCTTTTATAGGGTACAAATACTTTAGCAAGGAACGGCACATCTATTCATTTTGGGCTCAAACTTTGTCGAGGATAGGAAATGGCCGAGCAGCTTCCTTGTTTCACCCTGGTTATCGTCCCTGCATAGTGATTATCCACCAACATTCAAGCACATCATAGCATAAAAAGTGAGGCGAAATGAAGCGTAGGAGGCAAAGCTGCTGCCTTTTCACTTTCTGAGGGAATATTTCTAAGAAATTCTTTTAAAATTCAGTGAGAAACTCTGTCTTTCTCTTTCTCTCACCCCCTTTGATTATTCATAGAGCTTCTTGTATCTTTGGCAGAACCCTGAGAATGAAGTCCTCCAGCATCCCCCAGCACTAGCAGGGCAGCATGGCTCCTGCTCCTCCTTCCAGAGAGGACACCGGCAGCTCATTAGCTCTGCGCTGGAGGCTAACGCCGACATAGATACCCATCAACTTCAAACTGAGCCAATTCATGCTCGAGTCCTGGTTAAACATCTAAATAAGCTGCTGACAGGAGCCATACAGACTCGGGGTTTTCAACCATGCACTACCTGTGATTTTTGGACGGTGCGGCTCCTCTGCGCCTCGATTGACCCCTGACCCCGAGCCATGTCTCTTCTCTTAACTCTAAGCATCGTCTGTGGATTGATGCTCCAGCATTATTTCAGTCTGCTCAGCGCTCAGTACTGCGTCCCACGGAAAACCGTCAACTACCAGAGTAAGTAACAAGCTCTCCATTAAACACAGGAACTTGGAGTAGTTTGATTCTCTGCATGCATTTGAATATTTTACGCATGATGTATGATCCCGATGGAAGGTTTTAGCTGCTTTATGTTCTTCTCTGTTCTGCTGCAAGTGACAAGTTTATTAGTTTCTCAACAGATTTGCTTTTTGCTGTGAGAGCATTTTTTATTTTTTTATTTTCCAAGGAGTTGAGGCGATTGCGAAGCAATGCAAACTTTTTCTCTTCCCAGGTCACCTGAATTTGTTCAAAGAAGATGGGGTCTTCAATTACTCAACTATGCTGATCAGAGACGACCTGGGTGTGGTGCTGCTGGGGGCGAGAGAGGCCATCTACGCTCTGGATATCAACAATATCTCAGACCAGAAGGCTGCGGTGAGTACCTGTGCAGAGTTTTTACAGCTGGAATAAGGAAAATGTCTGCAGAGCAGTTTATATATTAACTGCATTTATCACTATCTGGCTCTTCTGCTGCGAAATGCTGCAGCAAGAAAGTTAGTCCTTTGTTGATTTCTTATGGCATTTTACTGCAGTGATTAGACCAGAAGATCAAATATTTAGTGAGCTACTCAAGGCTGGACTTGTCTGGTTGCTTGAAGCAGTTTGCAGCTTTTTTTTTTTTTTGGAGGACTTTGACCCCTTAGAAGTAGGTGAGTCTATGATGGTGTGGAAGAAAACAATGAGAGAATTGACCTAAAGACTTTCCCATCGACTCAGGTTACAGAATTAATAATAATAATAAAAACACAATTATTGTGCTGCTGTTGTCAGAAGGTTCAGCCTTTATTGTGTTTTGTTTCCTTTTAGTCCCTGAATGTTTTATGACCTACATCATGGGTGTTGCGTATTTGCCTTGCGTTGTTTCAGGTAAATAATGTCCTGACATCACCTTCCTATATAACTATAGAGAGCACAATCTGAACACCAGCTATGTAATTTATGCAATTGCCACTTAAATGTTGCAGCGCTGACCAAATATTAATGTTACTCAGTCTCATTACAGAATGAGACTGAGACATCCATGCAGACAGAATGTCTGCATGGATGAAGATTCACTACCTCAACAATGAGGTAAACTTGGTCTGCTGGCACCCTGACCTCCTCTTCATGAGTCCATTATCTGCTATTTGAACATTAAACTTTTAGCCCAAGATTGTGAGGTAATCATTAAATATGAGAAAACGAATAAACAAGACATTGCTGCCATAAACTGACCTAATCCTCTAATATTCCTGTATAATGCATGTTTTAGATACACAAGATGAGATCACAAACTGTGTATCAGCGGCTTTAGCTTTGCAGTTGATCTAAATCGACCAGTTATCTCCTCAGAGCTGAAAACTACATAAAAGTAAAACTATAGTATATGCTTTTTTTTTCCCAAATGAGTCTAAACTTTTAATAAAATAGAATAAAATAAAGTTCTGAAAGTGTTGTATTCAGGGGAGATTTTGCATTGTTGTTATTTGGGGTCTTGTGCATGTAAAAAAATAATAATAATAACAAGAAAACTTGATGATGGGACAAAACTTGCAAACTGGCATCACTTTGAGCTCTACTGAAGCCAACAAAACTGTAGATTTTTCTTTGTATTTTTAGTGTCTTGGAAAGCTTCAGCAAATTCAAGAGTCACTGGTGTGGCTCAATCGGCATTCTGAGCGAAAGTGGAACGTGCGCAGTGACATCCCTTGTTGTTAAAGACGAACAAAACATTTTAAATAGGAAACCGCTGCAGGGCTGCAACACAACTACCGCATGCTTTGACAGGATCCTCTCTGTCTGTTGATGCAGGTCTATTGGCGAGTCACCGTGGAGAAGCAGAGGGAGTGCACCTACAAGGGAAAACATGCAGAGGTTCGTGCCTGTCTAATGTCTAATTCTGGAGCGAGGATGCAACCTAAAGGACGGCTGCTGCTTGAAAACCGCCTGCTGCCTCTGGCACTTTCTGTTAATCATTTATATGAGAGTTTAGTTTTTTTTTCTTTTTCCTTTTCAAGTCCGCATGTAGAGCTCTCTTTGAAGTCCTGTGCTTCTAGCTTTGAGCTGAACGTCCAAATAAAGACGCAGGGAGAAACTATTCACATTCACACCCTTGACCTTTTGCCCCTCAGCAGCTCACCTCTGAGCAGCATGCGTTGCAGCTGTACATGTTTGGCGTGTTTGTGATTTGAGGGTTGAACTAACGAATGCCGACCTTGGTGTTCCCTCTCATGGGTTTTTTTGCAGGTGGAATGCCGCAACTATATACGAACGCTGCACAGAGTGAACGACACCACACTCTACGTTTGTGGCACAAACGCCTTTTCTCCGTTGTGCGATTACATGGTAAGTGTGCTTTATTGAATGCATTAGGTCTGTAGCAGTGTAAAAGTAAGCCCTTCTTTTGAGGTTTTTGATGTTAATCATTTGAAAATATCTGCCCTACATAGAGAACGGTTCAAGTTGCGTAAAGTTTTGAAGAGAAAAACTTTGAAATATGTATTTTTTCTTCCAAAACTGCCCCAGAAACAATAAATTTCATGTCCCGCCTTTATTAGTCCACATTTCTATTGTTCTTGACTTCCTGTGGTGAGTTCCTTAGTTCATTCTGTGAGTGCACTGTTCTTTCAAAAGTATTTATTTAGAGATTTTGGATGTTTCACTTTTGGCCAAGTTGCAATTTACAATCTATATGGTCTCTTATTGAAATTTTATATGATAAATTAACTTTTTGACAAACATTCAAAATGCTTTCTGTGTGGCGAGACCCCGACCTTGAGAGACCTCCCTTCTCTGTCTGGTAAATGTTAATAAAGGGTAAAAAATAAAAATCTTAAAAAAATAAACAGTTGTAGGATTATTAAACCAATCAGAGGTGATGGGGAGGACGGATGGGGCCCCTAAACGTTCTTGCAAAAAACAACTGGCAAAAATGTTTGACTAAAAGGTAGAAATGGTAACCAGTTCTACTATATGCAATGATGTTTGTTGTTACAAAATGTGAAAAAAGTTCATATGTGAGCACTTTGCAAATAAAAGTGCTAAAAACATCCCTGAAAAATCCTCAGCTTTTTCTTTTTAACAAACTTTGAAGGAATTGCTTCAAAAAGATGAACACTGAAGCTGTTTGCAAATGTCAGTCAAATTGGAGACGGTAAATATTTACAGCAGCAACATTATGTAAGTGGGTCTGCTATAAATGACTACGGCGCTCATGCTTATTTTAACGAGGTGAGACATCATCCCTGGTACAACTCACACACACTGACTATTTTTACAGCATTTGAGTGAAACTAAGACAAGAATTGATCAGGGATTTTAAAGATGTGAAGCACATGTCAGCATGATCATGTTTTCATCCTGGTTAGCTGTTGTCAGACACGGTTTCTGTTTTTGGGGCTGAATTGTAAGAATCAACGGACAAAGAGGCTGTTGTGCCGAAGCCTCGTTTCACACCAGCACGTTGTTACCAGGAAGCTCTTCCTCTTTCCGATGCAAAATAGGAAGGAAACAACACATTTCTTTGTTCGACCCATTATTTTGATTTATGTCCTGTTTAATGCTTTTTGGCAGCACATTCGCATTTCGGGGAATGGAGCGATCTTAGCTGCACACGGGGATGCTGCCTGAACTGGCTGAACTGAACAACTTTGTTTTTAAAAGTGGATACAATCTGACACACTGAGGCATCATCAAAACAAAAAAAAAGATCTATATCATCTATTTTGTGCTTTGATTTAAAAATAATTGATTCTGTTTGATTTTGAAGTTCAGCTACTTTAGAGAATAGAAACCTCCTTTATAATGGAGTTGAAGAACAAGGCAGAAGATGAGAGGCGCAGATTATGTGTGAACATAAGAACATGCTCTAAAAACACAAAGTTACATATTTAAAGTGATGCTGGCTTAATGAAACATTTTAAAACTACTATTTAAGACAATACATGTCCCCTGTAATGATTCATTTCTTCACATTGGTAAGAAAAAAGAAATGAATAAGTGATAAAACTCAGAGACTGCTAACATTTTACAGCAGAAGATGCAGCTAACAGAACTAGGCTTTAGGGGATAAATCTTTATTCAGTGAAACCTAAAGTTGTTGGGCTAAAACTGAGGTGTGGATAAGTAAATATGCACCATTGCTGGCTAAAATGTTTTCTATATTGTACATTGCTGACCACATTTATTGGTACTGCTGGTAAAGATGCATATGAAAAAACATAAAAATAAATGAATCTTTTATAAAACCTTTTTAGTCCAATAACATTTTATAACATTTGAGCATTCAGAGAGAGTGATCTTTGTACATAATGCTCTCTTTTCTTTAGCTAACCCTTTGGGTTTTCTGCAATGTTTAAATCTAGATAGGAGGAGCCTGGTTGTTTGCATGTCCGTTGTGTTTTGGTTCTGTTTGGACCAACGTCACGGTGAAAGACAATCTTAGTCCCATCTAACTGCGGACTTTTACATTTACAGGTAAAAGTCCAAGCAAGATTGTGCAAACTCCTCCACAGTTCAGTACATTTGTGATGGTAGCATTAGGACAGAAGAGGCTTTTTTCCCTTGGTGTCCATCTTAAACGTCTAGTCCAGTGGTGCAGTTCTCCAGGGATGAGCTGTGGAGATTTCTCCTCGTCACTGTGTGGTGACAAAATAAAAATGAAAGTAGTAGTAGACCTTTTGAGTCATGTCACATTTATGCCCCAAGGAGACGGGGAGTAATGAATTGCTAAATAGAAGTTCAAAGAAACTCTGATTAACTTAAGAAAGTAAAGAATAAATGAAAAATGCAATTACATTTTATTTCAAAGGGATTTTTACAGGATCCCAATAATTGTTGAGTTAGTATAAAACAGTTATTTCTTCAGATTGAATTCCCCACTGAATAAATGTGCTCAAATTAAATAGTTTTTTTCATTCTTCAGAGTGAGATTATCCTGCTGCAGCAACAGATAAGATGGATTCATTTTGAGAGTTTGTTTTTTTAAATCCTTACCAGGGATGCCAATAATTGTGGCTAAATGTATTTAGCTTACTCCATTATGCAACCAGTGAGCTCTGATTTTAACCACGGTTCTCCACTGCAGTGTTGTGTCTGAATAAAACTGTGTTTTCATCTTTGTCCTGTTTCTGTCCTGCCCTGGGTCTCTTTTTTTGTCCGACAGACATTTGCAAATGGCCAGCTGACCCTGAAGGGAAGGCAGGAGGAGGGAAAAGGGAAGTGTCCTTTTGATCCCTTTCAGAGATACTCCTCCCTCATGGTCGGTGAGTGTCAACACAGATGTGAAACGTTTCGCACAGCATTTGTGCTCCTTGCATTTGGTACGCTTATCCTCTGGTGGAGCCTCCTCAGTCTGCATACAGTCCATGCTAACATGTCAATATGCAAAGTCCTCCCAGTTCATTAGCGGGTATATTAATGCTTTATTGTTTTATTTTGATGAGAATGAAGGATTTCCAGGAATGCTTACTCCTCTATTGTTCCTGTCCAACAGGAACTGAGCTGTACTCTGCTACATCCATCAACTTTCTGGGCTCTGAGCCTGTGATTCTGCGCAGCTCAAATTCGGCTCTTCGCACCGAGTTTAAGAGCTCCTGGCTCAGTGGTGAGTCAAGTCGCTAAATAAGCCAATAAAAATACATTTAAAATATGCACTTAAGTGTCTTTTTATTCATTCTGTTGGGTTTTTGTTTGTCATCGTTTGACTTTAGAGCCGAACTTTGTCTACATGGACTTCTTGGAGGAGAGCGTCGACAGTCCCGACGGGGACGACGACAAGGTGTACTTGTTCTTCAGCGAGAACGCCATGGAGTACGACTTCTACAGAAAAGTCGCCGTGTCCAGAGTGGCCCGCGTCTGCAAGGTACCATGGCAACGCAGCGTTGCATAAGAGCTTGGAGGCGGTGTCCGAGCCAGGGTTGGGGTTAAACATGGCAGCTTGTTGTTGTCTTCGTTTAGGGAGATATGGGCGGCCAGCGGACGCTGCAGAGGAAATGGACCTCGTTCCTGAAAGCCCGTCTGGATTGTTCCTTCCCTGAACCCAGCTTGCCCCCCATTGTCCAGGACGTCTTCCTGCTAAGGCACAAAGACTGGAGGAAGAGCGTCTTCTACGCCGTCTTCACACCTCAGTCGTGAGTGTTTACTGTGGGAGCCACGCCGTTTTGTGGCTGCGTGTGGGTGTTGAATTTAGTTAATGTCAGGAGGCTGCTGATCTGTCAGACTGGAGGAAGAATCAAAAGCATGAAGCTGAATAAAAAAATCCATAAATTATGGAGTGTGTGTCAGGGGAACGGGAGACAAAAAAAAAACTCTGTTGTTGTTAATTTGCTCTTGTTTACTTTGAATAATACTCTGCTGTGTGTTTCAGGAGCTTGTCTCAGATTTCTGCGGTGTGTGCCTTCACCGTTGCTTCGATTCGAGAAATTTTCAACGAGGGAAAGTTTAAGACATCTGTTGCCGTGGAGACGTCCCATGTGAAATGGGTGATGTACACAGGAGAGGTGCCGGAGCCCAGACCGGGAGCGGTAGGTTAACAGAGCTTTCTGCTGTCAACACTTATGATGATGAACTAACAAATCAAGTTTGGGGAAAAATTTTTATTTTTTTTTTTTAATTTGCTGCTATTTTCAGTGCATCAACAATGCGGATCGTAAAAAGGGGATGAATCGCTCCCTGGATTTACCGGATAAAACCCTGCAGTTCATCAGAGACCGGCCCCTGATGGATGAGGCTGTTCGTCCGCTGACCGGGGGGCCGCTGCTGCTCAAGAGGGGACCCTTACTGACCCGAATCGTGGTGGACAGCGTGCTGGCTCTGGACGGGGACACTTACAACGTCATGTTTATTGGAACCGGTAAAACAATTACATAATGTCTTTTTTTACAACCACAAACATGGAAGTATTTATGTTCTATATCAGCATAAAGTGGTCCATCAAGAAAAATACACAGATTTAAAAAGCATAATGTGGTAACTCTGGAGAAGCTGCAGAGTTTCTACTGTTGATAAACCTGGCCTTTATGGAAGAATAGCAAGAATAAAATTGTTGTTGAAAGAGAGCAATAAGGTATTTTTTAAATTTGCATTGTAAAATCCTAGTAAAATATATTAAATGCTTGTGTTTTGGCTCCTTGACAGAAAACGGCTACATTCAGAAGGCCGTCAACTTTGACGGAGAGATGTTCATCATCGAGCAGATTCAGGTGTACAAAAACCCTGAGGCTGTCAAGGTCTTACGCCTCTCATCAAGCAAGGTAACAAGTCAATTAATCGTACAATTAAATGAGCGTAATAATTTCCATTCTGATCATCAATACATTTTGAAGTGTAATTTTGTCTACAGAAGCTTTATAATCCATTATATGTGTGGTTTTGTTTTGGTTGTTGTTTTATTTTGAATATTTAAAATAAAACCAGTTCCAGGTTTGAGTGTTCTTTATAAAATTAAAGTTTATTAGTTTTGTTGTCAATATATTACCTGAAAACTATCTCAAAACAACAATATTTTTGGCTTCGCAATAATATCTGGCACAATTTACCGCCCAGCAAAATTTGTTATCATGGCCTAAATGATGAGGAACAAAACAAAAGTGGCTAAATATTGAACATGTCTGTTTCCAAAGGGCCAACTCTACGCCGGTTCTGAATCTGGAGTCGTCCAGATGCCGGTCAGTAACTGCAGCCGGTACCAGTCTTGTGAGGACTGCATCCTGTCCAGGGATCCTTACTGTGCCTGGGACTCGTCCGCTGAGCGGTGCTGCTCCGTCTCCGGTCTGTCTGCGTCCCCCGAAGCTGCGGTCCAGAGTCTGAAGGAGGGAAACGTGTCACGGTGTCCTCCGCCGGGTGCGTCCACTGGACGACCGTCATGACTCCGGCCAGTTTTATGAGTTTGGGTTAACCTTTTGCTTTTGTGTGTGATGATGTTTCTAGATCCAGTGCCAGCTGTGGACGTTGCCCTAATTCCAGGCAACAACATCCAGCTGCCTTGCCAGCGTCACTCCAACCTGGCGGAGGTCCACTGGAGGTTCTCTGACCTCCAGGTTTTATCTACACACAAATACTACATCTACAGCGACGGCCTCCTCATCCTGAACACGACCGCATCAGACGCAGGCTCGTATTTCTGTGACTCGGTAGAGCAGATCAACAGCAGGATGTACAACAGGACTGTGGCCGTTTATCATTTACAAATCTCCTCTGAGCCAGTCAGCCCCATTCCCGGCATAGCAGCCACTAAATACTTTATTCAAACTCTGAAAACGGCTGCAACTGGGTCACAGCCGGACCTGGACAGCGAGGACCCGCTGACGCCTGAGAATCAAAGCGAATCTGGGAGAATGAGTCGCCTGGAGGTGGCTGTGGGTCTGCTGTCGCTGCTCTGCCTCTCTCTCGTCGCCGTCATACTGTGGTTCTGGAAGCGAGGGCACTGGACGTGCTTCGGGTTGGCGCAGAGCTCCAAGGGCGGCGAGGGGAAGCGGCCATCGTCCGACTACATGCACAATCAGAACAGAAACTCTGAGATTAAGCTCCTGGGGGCGGAGGCCAGACCGAGCACCGCCAACAATAATCACACCACTGTGGACTTCAAAAAGAACGGGGAGTACCACTTCCCACCTCTGGCCAACATTTCCAGTTTGAACGGTCTGGGATACATCCATGACGAGTCGGAGATTTGACTTCAGTCCTAGTTCTGCATTGGTGCAATAATAATGTACTTGCAATATGTTGTTCAGGTACGTCTCAATAAATTGAAATTCAAACAAAAAGCTCATTTATATCAGTAATTTAGTTCAAAGTTATGTACTAGATTCATTCCACATGAGTAGTGTTTGTTTTAGTCCGTTTTAATGATAGTATAATAAAAATAGAGGGTTTATTATATTATCCATCCATCTGTTGTCTAATGGTTGGGGGTATTGGGACCTGTCTCCAGTGATCATTGGGCATGATGCAGGAACTATAATATAAATACAATATAATATAATGGCTTTGCTTCACAATTGTCCCCAAACTGTGACGATCCCTGTTGCTTTTCCTAACGCACTTTTTCCTTCCATCCAATTTTCCATTAATATGTTTGAAAACAGTTCTCTATACTGGCCTTTAATGTCAAATCAGCTGCATTTCACATGATTGTAGAGGCCATAGCATGATAAATAATAACTTTTTCATTGGTGATTATTATTATAAATTTTTTTATTATCCCTAAATTACAAAATAGATACATATTTTTGCATAGTTTCCCTTTATGAACCGAACTACTGAAATGGATCAATTTTCCAAAGATCTTCCACTTTATTGAAATACGGCTTTGCATTGTAAATGATTTCCTGTTTCTTTCCTGAGTGATTTCCAACATCTTTTCAGGCAGCTGATATTCACTAAAAAGACATTTAACTTGTTAAAAACCTGCTCCAGAAATGTTTTTTACAGTTATTTTTATATAATCCCAATCTGTGAATACGATCTGTATATTTATGTACAGTCAAGTTTTTTGTATTTTTTTTTTTACTATTTATTGGAGGAAATTCCCATTTTCTATTTTTATCCTCTGTAATCTTTGAAATGAACATGTAGCATCTTGGTGAGCGATCTCCAAGCCTAATTCATTTCATGGATCCTTACTCCTTAACAAAAATCACTGGTTTTTTTTGGGAATTACATCCTCCTCCAGCAGGAAGGCAGTTTTTTATTCCTTTCGGTGGGGTACACACAGCTTTGCTTCAAATTGTACATTTGTGTTAATCTGAAAAAGACAAAGCTGTTGCAGGAATGTAGAGGTGTGGGTGTATATATATCCATTGTGCGGTTCAGCATGTAAAAAAAAATTTAAATAGGGGGGATGGAGGGTTTGAAACACTCCTTTGTAAAAATGAATATGTAATAAAAAAAAATAACTGTGACAATTTCCTTTTTTTCTTACACAGTTGAGACTTTTGAGATTTCTCTTATTGAGGAGATTGTGAAGATTTTAGGAAGACTTGAGAACATAAAGCTCACTGTTCTCAAGTTACACGGTCACAAAGATCCTTTTTTTCCCCACATCTACACTTGAATCTATCCTGTTTCATCTCATAAGAGTGTTGATATAAAAGCGATGCGTCGAGATTCTCATTAAATATTTACCAGAGTGGTATAAAGAAGTTGTCATGTACATAATTAGGGATCAAAATTGCTTCTGGGAGATTAAAAAAAATTGCTGCATTGTTGAATACATGCATTATTTCAATACTTCATCAGCACAATTACAGCTGGTGCCAGAAGGCTTAGGAAGACTGGCTCATACTGACTCATCAGTAATGTTTGCAGAGCCTGAGTCCTAGATTTGTTCTGAGTTTCAGATGTCTTTAGTGAATCACTAAAGCAGTCGGTGCCATCCAGATGCCATCTCTTTTTCAATTAAAAATACAAGAATGGAACATTTTGGAAAACTCCCAGAATTCTTTTCTCATTTTACAAATTCAAACTTCATATCTTATTTAGTATTTATGACACCAACACAAAGCAGTACATAGTCAAAAAGAAGAAAATTAGCCATGGTTTTGAAAAAAAAAAAATTATCTGTCTTTAGTCAAACTTGTGTTGCAACTACAGTAGCGATTCTTGGGGGGTTAAGTCTCTACCAGCCTTACATCTATAAATATTTACTCACTTTTCTTTGCATAATAGCTCAAAAACTAATTCAGATTGAGAGGAAATTGTCCAAATTTCACCACAAATTCTGTAGTGGATATATATTTGGACTTTGACTAGATCCATTCAAAACATAAACATGCGTTAATTAATTAATGCCTCTGGTTCATCATTGACTCTGATAGATCAGAAAACCAAGTGTCAATTTTCTTCTGCTTAAAATAACACTTTGATTTGAATCCCAACAAAACACTCTGACGTTTGGGTTTCAAATTTAGCAAAGCACCGAAAACAAGATATGGCATGAATAAGTACAATGTGACCAAACACAAAAGTGGTGCATTCTTCTGCTGTGCTAAAAAAATGTAGGTGAAAGCAAACTGTGATACGAATTGCAGTTTGACATTCCAATGTGGTGGAATAAGCCAGAAACGCTGTGCGAATAAAGTAATTTATTGAAATGTTACGATATGTATAGAATACTTTCACACGTCCCCTGTATTTTCTGAAACTTACTACAGAAGATTTAAGACTTTACACTTGGCAGTTGTCCTCTATGGACACTTTAGTAACAAGGAAAAGTAAATAAAATGTCAAATCTACAATGGAGGCACCGTTGTTTCCTCTTACTTGAGATGTGGACTTCAAGCAGGCTTTGACAGGCGCAAGATTAGATTTTATTTCCATACATAAAAAGCAGATCGTGTTGGAAGGACAAAAGTCGAGTCCAACTCAAAACTAGCCTGCAATTAATCCATTGATCCATGCAGGTTTCTATCAGTCTGGATATTGGTATCAAGAAAAGAGCCCATTTCAGGTGAGTGTTTTAGTGTCTACATGCAAGCCTGTTGTGATTAAACACAAATCTGTACCTGGTGGAACGTGAATGAAATGACAACGATGGCAGCAGGAGATAAGACACTTTCATCCACAGAAAGCAAACACAGAGAACAAAACTCAGCTGCTGTGGCTGCTTAGGGTGACTTTTCAATTAGTATAAGAGGAGGAGTTAAGAGTTTTGGCATATCAATGCTCAGCAAGAAATCAAACAGAAAAGCTGCTTCACTGAAGCATAAGATTAGTTAAACAAAAAAACCCCACAGCTTTTGTTAAGGCGGTGTAAGTCGAGCTGGAGACTTTTAAACATGCAAAATCTGCAACAGTAAGGCAAATATGGAAGCATCACTAACAAAACAAATTTATAAAATGATTAAAAAAAAAAAAGAAATCTATCACCCATACGAAGCTCCATGCTTTTACAAAGCATGCAGTTTAGGATTAGGATTTTGACAAAATCCTAACATTACACAGATCCATAAGGCACACTTTCTTCACTTAGCTTTAAAGTGATCACTCATTTTATTTCTAAATGTCTGCAATCCATTAAACCTTCAAAAGCAAATCTTCAATTTAAGTCTAAGACTATATTTGTTTTTTTCTTATTAACTTTTTGTAAACAAAGTAGAAACAGAATGGCACATTTTGAAGGCAACCAACCAAACAGTTTCAGGTTGTTGAAAAAAAATTCAAATAAAAAATAAAAACACTTTCATAGCTATTATTTTACTTAAATTTAAAATAACTGTCTAATCTGTACTTTGAGAGTGACAAGCTGTTTTGTTTTGAAGTGTTTGTGGAAATGACCAATCATCTGTCGCCCCCTAGTGGCAAACCCCAGCCATCACCAGTGGCTGTTGTCAGGGTAACTGGGCACGGCAGCAGGGTACTCAGGCAAAGTCGGGCCCTGAGCGACGGCGTCAAACGCTGCTTCCCTCACCGGTGCGCTCTTCCACACCCCGGTGCTCCACTCCTCCTGAGCGCGCTGCATGCTGCCGCCGCCGCCGCGGTACAGTCTGTGCACCTGGGACACGAAAACAGGAAGAAAAAAAAATTATGACTTTGCCAAACAAGGGTCGTCTCAATTAATTAGAATAACACTGAAAAGTTAATGTATTGTAATAATACAGATCAAAAGTGATTTGTTTCAGAGATTTATTTCTGATCATTTTGGTGACGACAGCTAATGAAGAGCTAAAATTGATTTATAAAATAAAAAATACTTTCATCTAAGGAGGTGGCGCTTGTGTCTTTTGGACCTACATGTTCTTCTGACCGCTCATGCTCTTCTTGAAGCCATCTTCACAACACGGAGTTAAAATATCATTTTTGTCAATGGGAAGTTAATATTTGTAAAAAATCAGGTTAAAAGAAGGAAAGAGAAATTAATCTAACGCCAAAGCCTTAAAATAACTGATTTTAAAATCATCAATTAAAATCTGTTTTTGCATTTTTAGCAAATATTAGAATTTGATTTGACACTCCTCAAAAAAATCCAAGACAGAATAAATATGTACAGGAAGCAAAACACTTTTTGTACAACTTTATACTTTTTAAAATGAGAAAAATACATAAACTTTTCAATGATTTTCTAATTCACCGAGATTCGCCCATATCTTTGACTTCTGTCGATAAACTCAAAAACTACGCTGACGGGTAAAATCGTTTCTCGCTTTTCATTCACTCACCTTAATGAGAACCAGTGCCATTAGTGCAGCCACCACAGTGAAGAGCAGAGTTGTGATAAGCATCACTATAGCGGAGCTCACATTCTGGCTGAAAAACATCACTGTGGCAATCCAGCCGCTTTGTGTCGGTGAGGATGAGATGGAAGCAGTATGAGTTAGTGTATCAGACAGTGCACACACAGCAAAGTGGATTTAATACAATCATTATTAAGCAGTGAGAATTGTGATGCGGTGACACGCTTGATAATCAAATATTGAAACCATGAGTGAACAGTAGTTATAACAAGCCTTCGTCTGCTCTGTGTATGTGTGTTACTATGGTGAGATTAAAAAATAAATAAAAGGTGGCTTCAGGGATTACTTTACTTAAGGTAACTGACAAGAGTGAGTATAAATTACAGGAGCAGTCTGTGCCGATGCCCCAATGTGGTTTTTCTAGAGAGAAATCTCGCTGGAGGGAAGGAATGCTTAACTAATATTCTGAAGTTACTGAAAATATTCACATCTTGCAGCAGAATAAATTCCTTTTAATGCAGTAAGAAGATTATTTGTGCTTCTTGCATCAGGCTGTGCCACCTGCTAACATAAATAGCTAACTGTACCTTAGCGTGACATGAAAGATGGAGTTCAACATCTGACAGATGAGCATCCAGTTAAATAGCCATTCATGCATCGTTCTTACACACAGATTATTGTTTTTCTTTAAATTAATCCAGTAAATATTAAAACGCTGACTTAAAAGGAAAAATATTTTTGTTTTAGGTGTTTTTTGTTTTATTTTTATTGCTCCTAAAGTAAAGTTATCCGTCACTCTTACACTCTGAACCTCGGCATGGCCTGGTTGTCGTCGAGCTTAACCAAGGTTATGAATAGTAATGATGTGAAAACCACCAGATTTTTCATCACAGTGTGTGGTGGAGAGTCTGATTAACAGATGAAAGAGAAAGTACCAGAATGAGACATCATCAGATTTGAGTCTTCTTAGAAGAATTAATATTACCAATAAGTGATGGTTTTAGGTCATGCGTACAAATATGTGGAGAAGCATGAAAAAGGTTGCGACTGTACTACAGATCTGTACTAAGAAACATACTCAGTATGTGGAGGCACAGGGTTCTGAGAGGATTAATTACTATGACAATATTTCAACTTCTTTAATTTGGGCATAAACAATAATTAAAGGACAATTCAGCCATTGTTTAAAAATATATATAGTTTGAAGTATCCCTTTGCAGGTTTTGCAAAACAGTAAACTAAATAACATTGACATACAAGTTCCAGCTTTTTTATTTTATCTAAATATTTTATATTTAGATAAAATATACCTATTTTATCTAAATATAAGCGCTCATCTTTGTGTGCTTCCATCTGCCTGTCAATCCTTTGATAATGCAAATAAAAAGTTACTACATAAGGACACACAAAGGATCATTCTACACTAAAATAAACTATCTTTTAAAACAAACATACACACCATACATATTTTTTACAGTGTAAACAAGGATCCACTCCATGCAACCGTGTTCAGCAGCAGGCCTGTACAATATTTATCTTTCTGGTAATTTTGCATAAAATTTTCTTAAGTGACAATCTACAGACAAAGAAAGTTACCACAGTTTCTGGACTTTTCCTGCTCTAATTGCCAGCTTCAGTCTGACTCCACAATGACCTGCGTTAGCATTAGCCACATTAGCTCCCAGTGCTTTTATAACTAAATGTGGGCGTGACGGAGGAGGAGGGGGAGCAAAAAGAGGCGCTCTGGTTTGTTTTTATTGCTGACTGAACCGTCAGCTGATTCAACAAGTTCAAGTTCAAGAGTTTATTGTCATTGTCAAAAAAAAAAAGACAACGAAATTGTGTTTGGAGTACAACACTATGTTGTACAGTTTCCTCCATTAAATTGTTAAATTGTACATCAGAAGGATGAAGCGTAACATGATTTTTAATGTCTAACTGGGAGGCTTGACGACTGAGCTCAGACCAACAGAGCACCATCTAATATCTACCTGAGAGGTTTTCTACTTCACTGCTGCAGATATAGGAGCTGTACTGACCTTTTCAGGTTTCTCTAAAACATCATTGCTTGCTGCGTTGGCGTTAAGTTGCTAACCTTGTCTATCCTCCCATGTTTACACATTAAATATTAGGACAATAATGGCACAACAAACCTGGCGAACAGCAACGTAACATCAGGATACAACACAAATGACAATAAAGTTCAATCTAAATACCTCTGTTTTCGTTTGAACTGAAATGTCCGATAGCAGAATAGATATAAAGTAAAAAGCTACTCGATAGCAAAAAATCCTTGAGATTATCTCTGATAAAAAAAAAACCAACAAAAAAAAAAAACGGGTGGACATAATAAACAAAGTCTTGACAGCAAGTTTGGTCCAGACTTACCATGTTCCCCATCCAGAGATGCCAATAGCCTGGATAATGGTCAAGACACACTGAAGGAAAAAGATGAAGAAGAAGGCCATGAAGTTGAAGGAGCTATCAGCCCTGTAAATAGAAAAGGAAAACTCAAAGTCATGATGCAGGAGAGATCCAGAGCTGCTCCATTTTGTTTGATTCTAACAATTTATGTGAAAACTGACGCTACGAAACGTGATACTGTCAACAAAACAAGCAGTGGAAAGACCAGAAAAGCCAGACCTCATATTTTACATGGAAAAGAAAAACCTCCTTTGACAAAGATTATCGCTGTGCAACTGTATCAATGCTGATATCAACCGAATATCTGAAAAGTGATCAGCAATGATTGTGCAAAAACTTTCATGTTGTGTTTTCACTTTTTGTTACATTACAACCACAAACGTCAAGATACTTTAATCAGGATTTTTGTGTCAGAACCAACACAAATTAGCGTGAACAAAGTGTAACTCACATCTGAAACTGTTCTGAAAATAAAAATCTGAAAAGTGTGGTGTGCATTTTATGCAGTACACTTGACTCAGACACCCTTAAATGAAAAATAAATCCAACTAATTATTTTCAAATAATTAGCAAACACTGGTAATCTCACAAGCTTTCAACATGTTAACGTCTGACAGAAAGCTGTTTACTGCACACATGTCAAACTCGAGGCCCGTGGGCCAAATCCGGCCCGCCAAATCTTTTAATGTGGCCCTCTGGATTCTAGACTAAACACTGAGTGTGCTTAAATATTACATTTTCAATCAAATCAGTGTAATTTTTATTTGTTAACTGCAAAATTATATCAATCAGTCCCTCCAGTTTCTTTAGAATTATTGTGGAAATTCAAGCAAAATCAACAAATCCCTCTACTTTTTTGCACCAATACATAATTGGGAGTTTATTGGAGATTTTTCTCAAAAATTGTCAAAAATTTTCTTACTAGTACTAAACAGCTGTCTCAGCTTCAATTGATGTTAGATTATACTCCATCATCTATACAGTGAGTATTAAAAAGTCACATCTACCATCATAAATAAGCAAAAATATTTCCAAATTAGTACCACAAACACTTTTTCTACCCCAAAATCACAAAAAGTATGACAAAACCCTGGAGGTACTGAAAAGATGCTTAATAATATTATTTAATTTTAAGAATTCATTGGTATTTTAACAGTTTGGTGAACAAGTTTTATTAATACATTCTGGCACAACCGGTCCCTTCAGAGCATTCGTGATCTTGATTTGGCCTAAAATAAAAATTAGTTTGACACCAGGGTTGATGGTATAATAGACGCAATCATTAGACAAGGTCCCAATAAAAACCACAGTGAAGTTTGTGGTTGCAATGTGACAACATGAAAAGGTTCAAGAGGTGTGAAAACGTTTGAGGCGTGCACTGACTCCTGATTTAATCACTGCTTTTGATAACAAAACAACATATTCTGATAGAATTTAAACTATTTACCTGAAAGCTTTGTACAGCGGTCTGAACCAACATGTGTAGCTGCAGGGGCTGAACAGAATGAGCCATAGCAGAGAAAAACCAAAGTTTGTGGCATTTCCCCCTCCAGCCCACCAAGCAATGCATGAAATGACATTTATGCACAGTGTGGCTGAATACACTGAAGACCAGAAAGGGAAAAGGGCGAGAGGGTTGGAGGGAAGAGGAAGTGAATAATTTTGAGATTAAGGGAAAAGAATATTTTCTTTATGATAAATGAGCGTGTAAACTACTTACTCATCCAAAGTGTGTAAACTCTCCGCACCAGCTGCGTGTGAGGCGCAGGGATTTCTTCATCGATGTTTTGGTAAAAGCATGGCTTTATTCTTAAGAACTTTGGCAATGGAGGAAAGTTATTTGCCCGCTCTAAAAGAGGAAGCACAGATTCACAGTCATTCTGTTTTCATTTTTGTTTAAGAATCCAAGAGTTAGGAAAACATTAACGTCCTTCTTGAGGGAGCGAATCCATTAGTAGGAATTCACTCCCTTTTTTGGGTGAGTGAATTAACAAAAACGTTAATCCATTAATAGGAATTCATATAGGAATAGGAATAAAAATTTAATTAACACACAAACCTGCCATGTTGAAATTCCCCTTCTTTCCTAAATAACAGGAACACACAGATATTTATATATATTTAATAATTCTGTGAATTAGTAAATATACTCAGAATTATTTATACTTTTGATTTCCATGCTATGCTGTTCAACAACAGTAATTACAACAATCATTTTAATTTCAGGAACAAATATTTACGTGTTAAAGGGAGCTGTACATTTTATATGATTAAAAATGTCTCTCCAACCAGCGAGAAACTCCTTTCTGCCCATTTCGACTTTGGTCTAACTGGTGACTAATTTTACAACCAAACAGTAACTTGTGCACTCATCTAACCCATGTAAAGTTATCTAATGTTCACGTTGCAAGAGATAGCAAGAAGGAAAAAGCAGCTAACTCGCTCTGTTGGTACGGGAGTCCAACCACGATGGGCAAAGAAGAGCGTCAATTATCTGTTTATATTACATATTTGCTTTGTTTGAGCAACTGTTTGATAGCGGAAAAAAGTGAGACTGTTCCGGCTATGACGTGAATGTAAAACGTATTTAAATAAATGCTACTTTTACCAGGCTTGGATGTTTCTCCTCACGTTTCCGTCGACAAATGCAGGGGTCCTCTAAACACTCGGGATGCGCCTTTCCGACCCCAGTCAAACGCTTTGCGACTGCGCTGCACCGTGTATTATTTTGTAGTTTAATGCTATTCTCTTTGTTGACACGGCCCTTTCAGGGGCGGCGAACAGAAAACTACAGTTCCCAGAAGGCACGCGAGCGGTAAACGGAAAACGCGTGACTAGAGCGTGATTACGTTCCTCCGTCTCCACCCAGTTCATAAACAACTGGAAACAATTTAAAGAAACTCTTGTAAAACTTTTAAAAACATTAATCAAAAACTCTCACGGAGTTGAGCAAAACTCTGGGTTTTATAATCAGGATGTAATAATTATATAAAATTATTATTGTAATTCTATTATCTATCTAATCATTTTATTTAAGTCATCTACGTTCCATTATAAGAATTTGAATTAGGTTAATATCACACATATCTTTAATCACCTTACCTTCATACATGTCCTTACTTAGAAATAAATTATACATTTCAATTTACTAACAAAAGTTATTATTTATTTCAACACACGCTGACCATGGTCAAATCGCCGCCATTGAGTAACATTTCTGCTAACATAGTCATTCTCAAATGTGCTTGCCTGAGTGGTCTGTTGTGATAATGTGGGGGATTAGAAATACCAGGCTGTTCTGTTTAACATTAAGCAAGACATTCATTAATTAAATTACGAATGAAATAAATAGTACTGGGAATTATCTTTAAGCATTTGTTGAATTTAGTTAATTTTTATGTCATTTTTAATTTTCTATTCAATGTTTTGAAAAAGTAGCTGAATTAAAATTATTACATTTTTACAATTAAAAGTAAATTAAATTAGCGTATTTGGTATACATTCAAAAATAGACTAAAGCAAGTTTAATTTAGGTTAGTGAGATCTTCATATGTTAAAATATTTCTCAAATATTGTCATTGTTTTTACTATTATATAAAAGTCTCAATCTAAATTGGTTTAGCTTAATTGCACGTTTTTCACACTTTTATTAACATTTAAAGCTAATTTTGCCACACACCGTATGGCGGACATGACGACATGACTTCTGCAACGGGTTAGGGTTGGTAAAGTCAAGCTTTGCGGCCAATCACATAACTCGAAACATAAGCCGGAACGCGCTTCCTGTAAAAAAAAAAATGATGTGACATGTTTTGGTTGCTGGCAAGGAGCGCTCAGTACGATGCGGATAGCGTACACACAATTTACGTTTTCTGATTCACCTCTATGAATATTAAGAGATCAAACCTTATTATCTTAATAACACATCTTGAAATCCCAAAAAACATTGAGCGTTGCTTCGACTACATGCCAAGATTTTAAAGTTTTTGAGCGAATACTGGAGCAAACGGGCAAAGCAGGTGAAGAAATCCAACGTACCCCAGAAAAGCCAAGAATTGATCTCGACCAATCAGCGAAGGTTATTGATAGAAGGACCCGACTCCCGCCAATTCCGACTCGGGAGCGCGAGGCAAGCGGCGGGGTGAACAGAGGGAGAACGCTGGAGATGCGGAAAGACTTTTAGTGATGCCTATGTGAAATAAATAAGATTGTATGAGAACTTGATATTTAATAACCAGTTGGGGGGGCCTTTTGGTGTTAACGCTGCTCTAGTCGGTGTGTCAACCTTGTTTAACTGCAGAACATTGTGAACGAAAGAGGCTCCGGGTCAGTAGTTGGGATGTTGGCGGCGGAAAGTTCATCTGTGGACGGACATTTGGCAGTATCGACTCCCCACAGAAGAGGTAATACCTTGTCTTGAAAGCTTAAACATTTAAAGCATGCAGAAATGTTAGCCGTTGTGCCACAAGCGAATCGCCTTTTCAAAACTATGATTTATCAATTAATCAAAGTAACTGCAGGTATAATATTTCTCAGCTTCTGTTGCTCTGTAGTAACTTTGTCAGCGTTACCAGCTTCCGGTATGCTCAAATGTATTTACTGTACTTCTATCATTGCATGAAAAAGCTCTTGTTTGGGTCATAAATCTGTTACTGCAGCCTTGAAAGCAGTCGCTCTCTACATGGTTGTTAACATGATAGTATTGTGATTTTTGAACCTTATTTGTCATATAGGAGACATTTAAGTACCGCCACTCCATGGTTTTGTCTTGTCAACGGTTTCTATTGGAGATGTTTTACATTAATAGCAGCAATGACGGCTAAAGTCTGTTGTTGCGTAGTACAGTAGCTGGCTAGTGTCATTAAATTAGCATCCAAAGCTAGTCGTGTAGCATGGCTGGGAGGCTCAAAGCTAGTACGTAAGATCAAAGCTGCTCTCTGAAGAGGGCTGTCAGAGCTCACTTCTTGTTTTTGCTTTCTCCTGTGTCCGTTTTACGGACTGTGACACCACAGCGCGCTACAGATGTTCAGAGTGGGTTTCCCAGAGCTTTCAGTTGTCTGAAGGGCAGTCAGACCTTACCTGGCAACCCGAGGTGCTGCTCACTCTGCAGCCTCGATCCGGTTGGGCCTCTGCAGCCCCGACAGACACACAGGTTGGCGGGAGAGCGAACCAAACACGGCCACTAGATCCAGTCTTATATTGTACTCTGAGCACAGGGTTAGGATTTATGAATGCAGCATCAAAGGCCTTCAGCTTCAACATGCTTACAGTTCTAGAAAATGTTTGATCATGGATGCACGGCTACTGTAAACAGACACATGATTAAACTTTTGTTTAGTGACATGTTTATCAGCAACTTGTGTAGTCATACTTCATCATGTAATCAATTAATCTCCAATCTGCTGATTTTGTTTTCTTTCAGGCATGGATTGCAAATCAAGTAATGCCAACAAGAAACTTATTCAAGGTAAAAATGACAAGGAGTTGTTTGATCATTCATCATGCATCCTAACATGAAGACAAAAATGAAAAAGCTTTTTTTTAAAAAGTTGGCAAAGATAGATTTTCCAATAACAACCACGAATAGTCTTAGAAATGCAGTTCAGTGTATTTTATCCCCTACACATGGCTTCTGCTGCCTTTTTTATGCCAGGATGCAATGTTTTCAGATCATCAAAATATTGTAATATTAGACAAAGATCAATTGGGTAAATAATAGTGTAGTTTCCAAATTAATATATCATTTGTTCAGGGGGAAAAAGCTATTAAAACTAACTTATGTAAAAGTCATGTAAAAAGGAAAAAGACATTTGTATGTTCAATCCATGTCAGGCCTTTAAGAAAAATGAAGTCACTTTAATAAGACCGGCTGACTAAGCTAAGGCTTGATCAAAATTATCTTAAAAAACCCCCCCAAAACTCCTCATTCCTGGGTTTGAAGAAATGTAGGCACCAAAAGTCACTGACATTTATCAGCTTTAAGTTTTAAAAACTCAATAGGAAGGTTGTGGGTTTGGCCTAGTTAAAGTCCAGATCTAAATCCAATTTCCAGTCATCACAAACACTTAATGGCTTAAAGAGTTATTAGGTTTGGGGGCATTTTCATTTTTACAATAGACAAGTTTGGTTTAGAAAACTTTTTTTTTTGTTTCTTTTCTTAAAATAAATAATTCATTGATGTATTTGTTCAGGTTATCTTGGCTTAATAATAAATCAGTTTTATCAGAAATACTAACAATTACTAAAAACTTTAACTAAAAATTCAACCTATAGTTTTTGTTTCATTTTACAATACTGTAAAAAATGATCAGTGTAAACAGGCACTCTGCATTTCTGCTAAAAAAAAAAACGGTTACTGTAATTGATGCAAAGCTGAGCATATTAATTTAGTGACACAACTGTAGATTAATAACAGTGAATTATTGACGATATGATATATTTGTAACCATTTTCTTGTTTTAATTTTTTCTCTTCTCTCGTTTCCAGCTCGTCTCCCGTTCAAGCGCCTGAATGCCGAACCTAAAGAAAACCAGCCTCCGAAGCGTCCCTGCACCCATTCCTGCCCTGGACCTGCAGACCCGGACACGCAGAACGAGAACGAGTCGTCTCCTCTCTCCGAACGCAGCGGCCCGCCTTTGGTTAATGGCCGCGGCCCGCTGGACGGCTTCCTGACGCGCAGGTGTCCTGCTTCCTCTGCGTCCTCGGACAGTAAAGTGGTCATCGACCTGACCGACGACAAATCGTCACCAGTAAAGCGCCGCGGCTCCCCCGCTCCGGCCGCTTCTCGTCCCGCAGCGAAAACCAAGCAGCAGCGCAAAGACAGAACAGAGGCTGCTGGGAAACACAAGAACATTACTGACACTCCTGAAACACAGACTGCAGATTTCGTCTTAATTACTGATGAAGAAGCAAAGGAGGAGGAAGAAGAAGAAGAGGAGGATCTCGCCACATCTGTCTCCCAGCTGGATACTACTACTCAGGATTCAGACAGCGAAGCAGAGGAGGAGAATGAGTCGGGAAATAAGTCGACGCAGTCGCCGTCATCGGCCAGCTCCATGTCTGAGAGCTCACCAGAAAACGTCAAGGCAGACGACTCGACACCAACCACTACACCTAAAGTACGAACCAGCAGGGGAGCAGTTTATGGCATTCCCAGTTTTCTGCTGCGTAATTGTTGCTGAAAAAAAAATCAGACTCAGTAGACGTGTAGTTTGCCATTTCCTATGTATTTTTTAAGAAATTATTTTGGCATTGCTTAAAATGATCGCCAAAATATATTTAAATTTTCGTTTGCTTTCTACATTTTGATAAACAAGTCTAAAAAATAATAACCGAGCAGGATGTACATAAAAGAGTACAATGCCTACATTTTCTTCTTTCTTGCCAGAATTTTTTCAACTTTAATTTTTGTCAGTAAAACACCCCATACAATGTTTTTTCTCCCGTTGCAGGACCCAAAGACCCCCGGCACCCCTACGATCCCAGCAGAGGAGAAAAAGATCAAGAGGCGCTCATTAAAGGTAAACTTCGTAAAGTTCAGCTCCTGCTGCAAGGTGGTTTGACTTTGGTGGTTTGCTTTTCTAGACTTTATCGTCTATTTTCCATTCCCTACGAAAGAAAAGTCCACATTTATAAAATTAATTAGTCAAATAGGCGGGTGAGTGAGCAGAATAAAATTTTAGCTTATCGACTTGTTGAAAGTTATATCGCCTGCTGCAGAATACATTATTTTTTTGATCGTATTCTGCAATCAAAAGATCTTGGAGTTCGATCTACAAACTTCAAGATTAAGATGATTAAATTATTATAAAATTTCAGTTTTGAAATGAAAACTTTAAAGATTTTTAGAAAAACATAGCTATGGTGGAATTAGGACCTAATGCATAAAAACACTTAATATATATTTTATTTAAACATGAGTATTTCAAAACAACAATTATTTTAAATAAAAAGATAAGAATTAGCTTATGTTAGGTAAATCAAAATGTTTTTTTCAGTCCAAAATATTAACAATAAGCTTAATCTGTGATGTTACAGGAATAAAACTAAAATATATACAATAGACTGCAGATGTGGTACCACTGAGACTAAAGACCATCTTGTTATTTCCTGTTCTTTGTGTCAAGGAAAAAAAAGAAATATTGGAAATTTATGTTTGTAGATGGTAAAAATGGGTTGAGAAATCTGGAAAAGTTGTTGACTTTTAAAGAGAAAGCAAACTCGGGACCTCTGTTTTAAGAGTTTCTACAAATGTTCCTCTTGTGACGATTCAACACTTGGTTTGAGTGTCTTTTTCACCCCCTAAATTAGTCATTAGGAAAACTGATTGTGTCTGACTGCAGAGTTTACAAGAGCAAGATGAGCGGTTACGTCTGCGGCAGGAGAAGGAACGGCAGAAGGAAGAAGCCAAAGCTGCAAAGGAGAAGAAGAAAGAGGAGGCTCGCAGGCTCAAGGAGGAGAAAGAAAGGGAAAAACGGGAGAAGAAGGAAAAGGAGGAGCGGGAAAAACGAGAAAAAAAGGAGAAGGAAGAGAAAGAAAAGGCGGAGAGGCTAAAAGCAAAAGAGGAGCTGCGGAAATCTAAGCTTGAGTAAATATAAAGACATGTTGGGGTTTTTTTTGTTGTTTTTCTTTGAAGTTGGTCACAAATTTCATGTTTTTTATCTTCCTCAGGGCAAAGCTGGAGGAGAAACGGAAGAAGGAGGAAGAGAAGCGAATGAAGGAAGAAGAGAAACGGTTGAAAGAAGAGAAAGATGTAGGTCTTTGTAGAAGCGTATGTTTTGTGAATGTGATGAAGTTGGTTAATATTTAATGTTTCCACTGTTTCTTTCTGGTTCCAGCGCCTAAAAGCTGAGAAAGCAGAAATTACTCGGTTTCTACAGAAACCCAAAATCCAGCAGGCCCCAAAGGTCAGTAGGTCACCTTCATTACAGATCAAAGGCTCATCATCATCTTAGACTCTGAATTTGTTCCTAAGTGCTTTTTATCCCTCCGTCTCTTCAGACTCTCGCTGCTGCGTGTGGGAAGTTCGCTCCATTTGAAATTAAAGAGAACATGTCTCTGGCGCCTCTGTGTCGGGTTCAGTGTGACGACTCGGTTCTGGAGGAGCTGGCCCGCTGTCTGTTAAAACCCGCCGAAAACCTGAACGCACTGAAAAACTGGATCGGACAAAAACCCCGCCGGTCGGGACGCACCGAACGCAGAGAGGCGAACACGCTCGGGTGAGAATGGAAACACTCGGCGACCTGAAAACGAAGAGGGCAGAGAGGATAAGAGAGAGGAGGATTTACATCCTGGGGGTTTGATCTTTAGTTTAAGAATCAGACGCTGTGATGGAGTAGATACCAGGACTTTGTCGTTGTAGGATCTGTTCCAGTTAAATGAAGATTAGAAAATACACATTTGACTGTTAAGAGTAAAAGATGTTTGGAGACGTTTGGGAATTAATGTAACCATTTCATTTCTAATGCGGACCGTTAATATCGATTACCTTTTAGAGGGAGAAATAGAAAATCTTCCTCTTAAGCTCCTTGTGTTTTAAATGAATTATTCAATCCTCACTGTCACACCATGCAGTCTGCCAAAGGGCTGCTTGGATGCAGCTTTTGGTGGAGATTGTGTGGAGACCAAAAGGAGAGAATCACGTCGCCTTTGCGTTTTAGCTTTTCCCGAACTGTAAAACGTTTCTTAACTTTTCTGCTATTTTCAGCAGCAGTTGAATCGTTCAGCCCTATTTATCAGTGACATAAGAAGTGTTTTCTTGATTGGAATTGATTTTTGTAAAAAGTTGGAGAAGCCCGAGGAAAGTGCGCGGGCGAAACTCCTCCAGAAGTGAAAGGCTCAGAAAGCTGCCCTTTTTATATGTACATTTTAGTCCACACCTAAAAATTCAGGTAATAATTTTTGCCTTATTTTCTCCTCTGGTTTTGGTTTTCTCCTCGCTCTGCTCCTCCAGGGACTGCATAGCGTTGGACCCGTCTAAACCGGATGACACACCGGACCGCAGACGCTACGGACCGATGAAGCTGCTGCAGTTCCACGAGAACTACCGTCCAGCCTACTGGGGCACCTGGAGGAAAAAGAGCTCGCATATCTCCCCCCGCTGCCCCCTCAGGCAGGACAAGGTGAAACTGTTTTCCAGAAACAATCAGATCCGGTCCAGCATGAAGTTACACTGACGTAAGCAAATAGCCACAGCTTTGTATGTGACGGCTGTTTTCTTCCACCACAGGAGTTATTGGACTACGAGGTGGACAGTGATGAAGAATGGGAGGAAGAGGAGCCTGGAGAGTCTTTGTCTCACAGTGAAGGGGTAAGTGGACAGAAATGTTTCTCTGTTGAAACCTTTGTGGGATTTTCAGATAAGCTGGTTTATATTTACCATATGACCTGCTGTACTGAAGGACAGACTATCTAAGTTTAGATCCGCATTAGTTGTAATAACGTCCTTGTTTTCCAAGCAGCGCAAAGGGACTAGCTTTTGTTGTCCAACGTTTTGTTTTAAAAGTTAAAGTAAATCACAATTTATGAGTTCTTGGAAAGAAAAAACATTTAAAATGTGCAGTTTCTTGATCAGAAATCAACCTGCTTTTTTGCACAGTTATCTAGCCGTAACACTATGATGTGCTATCAATCGGTTACCGGAACATAGGAGGTCATGGGTGGAGAAAGCAGAACACGGAGAGGGAATAGCGTGGCTGTCCAGACTTTTTATTCAACCTCCATCACCACAGAACAGACCCGTCTCGGCCACGCTACCCAAAAAAACCAACGAAGAAGAAAAACATCTCCTCTTAAAGGCACAGCAATTTGGAACATTTAAATAACCAATTCTACATTAAATCTTATTAATCGAAAAGGAAAAATAAATCATCTTACACTATGAATTCAGCTTATTCAGATGCATCTGTGGTTTAACATATTTTACCTTTTTTTTTCACTGCACACCATTCAAAACTGATTATCTGGCTGATGTTTTCTCTCGACGTGTTTTATACGTCATTAGAGTTTAAAGCAGCGCTTATATTCTGAGTAACTACATGTCGCGGCATACAGATACATTTTAGAGAGCTTCACAAGAGGTAAATGTTTGCTTTGTTGTTGTTTTTTAATGACTTCACAAAGGCTTAACTGAACCAAAATTATTTACAGGAGGAGGAAGAGGAAGGCGGGGAGGATGATGACGATGATGATGACGGCTTTTTTGTTCCTCATGGCTACCTCTCAGATGACGAAGGTGGTCTGGAGGAGGAGGTGGGATTAAATCTTTCATTTGTTTTAAGTCGAAGTGAGGGATTTGTCAGTGATTTAGTTTAAAGGGGTCACTGGTCTTTTTGTTAAATGTGTTTTAATTCAAAGACAAGAAACGCGTTAAATATGAAACATTTTCTAAGTTTAAGTCGCTAGTAAAAAAAAAAAAAACATATGTTTGCAGGACGGCGGCGACCTGGAGAAGCAAAAACTGCGTCAGACACTGAAAGCCAGAGAGTGGGATGAGCTGATGTCCAGCAAGAAGATGAAAGTGCTGGAGGCCGTGGTCAGAGGCTGTGTGTGGGACGAAGACGGAGCCGGTCAGGAGGCCTTTCAGCCTTACGCCGTGTGTCTGATCGACCCCTTACCCACTGTGGACAACAGCCCCACGCCTGCAGAGCTGCTGCAGAAGGGGCAGAGAGAGGAGCAGCGTAAGTTTAAAACGCATTCTCCTCTCAGTGTGACATTCAAACGTGACGTTCAAATGTGTTGATTTCCTTCTTTGTGCAGCTCAAATCTATTCAGAGCAATTAATGTGAAGAAGAGAATGACTCTCTTTAAATAGCCTGAGGTTATAGAGCTTTATATGCATGACTGGATCATTATAAACGGAGTGAAATCCTCAATACAAGCCAATAAGGAAGTTGCAGCATTTCTCCATTAACAAAACAAATGGTAGCTTTTTTTTGCACGTCTTAAATGACGCAAAATATTAAATTTGATTCCATTGGACAACTTCTAATCTTGAAGCACAAATCATGTGTTTAGCGTTCAGTGACCCGAACAATTATTTATTGAATTTATTGCTGCAATTAGTTTTGTTGTATTGATCAAATCATTGGTTATTTATCTAATGACCCTCGTGCTGATAACTCAGGTGAATCGGCCGAAAGTCTTAAAAATGCTGCAGAGAAATTTAAAATGTACATGAATATTTTTACACCAATTTACTCTTCTGGACAAATGCCTTCCATAAGCTTAAATGTAAAGCCATCTTACACAACAGGGCTCCTTATAATGATAATTGTTAGCCTCCAAATCTCTGGTTAACCTATTGGTCATATTTAACATTTACATTATTGCATCGGCCATGACTGTTAGAAGTGAAGTTATTTAGTGACTTTTCCTTTAAGTGTCTTTGTGAAACTTTAACTAGATTTCATAAGCATCATGACATTAAGGTGAATCCTCTCTCAGTGCTAGGTCAGCTGCTCCCCCTGCTGCACGGAAACCCCAACAGCGGCAAAGTCATCATCTCTGAGTTTCAGGAGTTTTGTCGTCAGCAGAGGTCTTCCTCCTCCTCCTCCTCATCGTCGCCGTCTAAGCTGCGCAGTCCGCAGAGCCCTCCAGAAAACGTCCCATCCAGGTGAAACAGCGTCGGACTAAACTTAAACGTCGGCTCTTCAGCGGTTGCCGTTCTGTTGACGCTCAGCCTGTCTTCTCTCTCAGGATACATCTGAGGCGCCTCATCAAGAGCAACGCCGTCTACGAGAAGCGCTCTTCCTTCAAACGCTGCTGCTGGTACGTGCACGCCGACGTCCTGACCCGCTTCGGCCAGGATGCCCTCCCAGTACCGTGCAAGTGGACCTACCTCACCACCGGAGCCCGGGACGAGTCCCGTGAGGAGCCCCAGGCGGCCACGGGCTCCCAGGGAAACTCTCCTACCGCGCCCCAAGCTGCCTCCGCCCAGTCGGCCTCCAGCAAGAGGAAGAGCGCCGGCAGCATGTCCATCACCAAGTTCATGAAGAGATGCAACGATCCCGAGCAGGCACGCCTCCGAAAAGCCAAAAGCTCCCGCCGCACGATTTTGGTTTGTCCCGATGGAGAACAATCTGTTAATGTGGTTTTGTTGTTCTCTCTCAGGCTGAAGCAGCGGAGACGGACGGTTTCCAGGCCGACACTGAGGATGACTATGACGAAGACTGCGTCATTATCTCCACGCAGAGCGGTGAGTCGCCTGAGAGGAACAGAATTAGGGCTGGAGAAAGAACTATTTATTTATTTTTTTTCAAAATCGGGATTTTTTCACCAAAGGACTTCTTGGGTTCTCCAAGGCGGCCATCTTGTTTGACAAGCGTATTTTAAAGCTTCTATTTATTTACATTTTGTATTCAGGTCAACTTTATGGCACAATATTAAAGTAAAGCTATGGTTTTTTTTAATTATTTGTCATTTTTAGTTACGAGAACAGTTGAAATAATAGGAGAATAAAGAGTTAATTTAATGAAAACTCCCAACACAAAAAACAATAATAATGTTGAGCATCTTGTAAAGTTATTCATTTGGTGTAAGTTTACAGATAAAACTGTATAATTTGATGCTGATATTAAAAGCATTATCAGCAGCTGGACTTTTAAACAATTGAGCGTACAACTTTGACTATTTCAGAGAAAAACCACAGATTCTCAAAACAGTCAAAGCTTTTTTCTCATTAAGTAAATATTAAGACCTTCTCTGGTAATATAACATCTCTATTCTATCATTACGACTACATTCTTTGTAATTAAACAGAATTTCTTAGTCTGTCTCACAGTGCGTGGAAGGGATGACAAAAAATAGTCACGTTTTGAAAAATATTTATAATTTCTCTTTAAGAAAAAAAATAAATATAATAATCTTTTAAACCAAAAATGCGTTTTCCAGTTACACCAAACGTGATCTGATCTTACAGCTCCCAAGAAAGAGAAGCCGTCCAGTGAGGAAGTCTGTTCAATGGAAGTCGATGAAACCGCTGCTCTCCCCGCCGCCGCGCTCTCCTCAGCCTGAGCCAATCGCAGGCCGCTCTTCCTCGTTAGCTCTCCTTTCACGACTCGTCATTCTGCATCCAAAGGAAACTCGTGTTCAAGCTGTATGACCAGCAGAAGCCAGGCTGGAAGTCCACCTCACCTGTTTCCCAACAAGGCGTCGTAGATGTTTAGAGGGTAAAAGTTAAAAATTGTGAAAAGAATCAAAGCAACTTATCAGAGTCTTATTACTAATGCTTGGGCCGAGATGGAACAAGGGCAGAAATAAATGTTATAAGAAGCGTTAAGGACACCAATAATCACGGTTTTTGAAACCACAAACCTGTTTTATTTTTTGCTGTTTTTGTTTTCCTTTTGGTCCAATTGTACATAGTTTAACAGAAGTTAGTGCTGGAAAACAAGACTCAGAGTTCATCTGTACATTGTGATCTTACTGGTTTCAGTCACGCTGCCTTCATTGGAAGGGTAGAGATCTGTATGTGTACAGTTAGTTACAGTGTTGGTGTTTTATAAATATATGTATTTTCTCAAGAATACTTGAACAAGATAAATTCATTAAACAAATAAAATTACTGCACCTTTTATATATATATATATATATATATATATATATTATTTTTTTTTTCCTTCTGTGTGCCAGTTTTCTTCTGTTGTTGAATTTCACTAATTGATAAGTTATGTCAAAAATTTAAAACTACTATAGTATGTAACTTTCATACATACTATGATTCATTTATTTGTTAAAACTGTCACTGTGTCCTGATACTAAGACGGGTAATCTGTGGGGGAAAAAAAGGGTCATACCTCAATTTGCAAAATTGCACAGCTCCATCTGAGCCAGGAATGTCTTCGGGCTGTCAATCATGCTCGGTTGCTCACACCCTTCCTCTTGCCCTTTGCTACACTATACACTCATTGAAGGCCTGGACTTTTAAGTTCTGTAATTTTTAGGTGTGTATTGGCCTACACACTTGAATTAATAGGCTAAACAGGCTCCCTAGCATGCGGTCAAGCTAATGCTAATGAGCTAATATTGGAGCCAGGTGTGCTAAAGCAGAGACGCCCAAAAATTGTAGGACTCTGGAGTTTGAGACCACTAAGCTACAGCTAGTCTTCTCAGCTAGTGGTTTCCCCACAACAGAACCTGCCAGGAATGCTAATGCTAGTTAGCATGGCCACCAATGACGGAGGATAAAATTTTTTTTTTTTCCTGTAATGGAGTTGTTTCTCTGCCATTAGCACATTTAGCATTGCTACATCATTCCGTCTGGCTTTGGTTGTTTCTGACCAGGAGTGATATATTTCTGTCTCCTTACGCTGTAACAACATGGTGAGTTTTAACAAATATGTAAAAAAATAATAATAATAATAGTTACCTGGTTTAATGACTTAATGCTGCCCTACTTCTTTGCCCCATTCATGCAATAATTTACAAACAAGCCACTCAAGAGATACACAGACTTATGATTTTTATTAAAGAAAAATACGCAGTAGGGAGTCTCTTTATAACAGGCAGGTTGAAAAGCAACAGTGCAACTCAAAGCATGACATTTAAATCACAGCTGCTCAACAATTTATTATAGAATGCTATAATGCAGATCAAATATTGAAACCTGTGTGTGTGTTGGTGGCAGGTTGTCGAACTGAAAGAGTGAAGAAACGAGCGGCGAGTTTCCTTCACAAATATCAGGATTTCGACAGAAAACTTCCCTCTTTTTGACTGGCAGCTGCATTGGCTATAACATAAAATAAAGATGTTAAAATGATTCACAATAATGGTTTATCAGTCTGAATGATGAGAGGCAGGAAGTTATAAGTTATGAGGCGGAAACGTGGAGATGTGATTTTCATGAACAAGTTATTTAAATATTTTGTATTGTAGAGAGAAGAATCTCAGAGTGAAGAAATATTTTTTTTCTTATTGAACTCAAAATTAACGGAAAATAAAAGCGACTCATGAGTGAGGCGGTAAAACAAATAAACATACTGCTGCAGCTCTACTTGGTGAATGTTCCCATACATTTAATGTAAACCCTCAACAAACACAAGACTTCAAGGTAGAATCACAATGTTTAACAAAACACATTTCAGAAAAAAAAGCAGAATTAATTATGAGTTATGATAAAAATATAATTTATGTAGACAGCATAAGCTTTAATGATAATCCATAATAGTTTGTGGATTATTATAGTTTATCCCCTTGTGGCCATAATGAACAGAGTATTATTACAAAATAAACCCACCTTTTAATTTTCTACAGGTCTTAAATTATCCTTCAAAGTGCTTTACACAGCTAAAGTACATGTGTGTCTCAATCAATTAGATTATTCTTAAGTGATTTTAAAATTCACATAGCCAAATTCTTACTCTGCAGTTCCAACACGCGTCAGCTGATAATTTCTGGCATTTAAATTTAAGTTTGATAATTACGTCTAGCAGCTCATAAAAACCCAAAAATTCAGTTTCTGAGAAAAATCTCAATATTTTTTTAAAAATACAGAAATAATCTGAGGAGATTCAAGACATGAAACACCAAATCAATTGTGATACAAATAAATTGTAAGCATTACATTTTGCAGTTTATTTGCGAATTAAGAGGAAAGGGTGGAAAGTTTCCACAGTTAGTGACGAATTGAGGTTTTATGAAGTCGAAAGTCAGTGCAAAAATAAAAAGTAATATATATATTTTAGAAAAGTTACTTCTTGCAGGTTTAAAGCAACCCAGTCTTTCTGAAGACCTCAACAGTACTTGGTTGGCTGATCCAACCAACCAGTTACTGAGTTACTGTCTGATCCATGAATCTACTTTTCAGTAGGCAGACATTTCCATCAACATACATTGTGATAGCTGTAATGTCAATAGAAACTGAATTTGCAGTTTTCATAGCTGCGAGCTTTAATTAACCGAACTGAATGAAACCTTTTCCAGGTTTCTCTAGTTTATTAAGATGCACAAGCTAGCAGTTACGTTAAAGCTCTGCTATTAAACTCTCCGCGTTCGTCCGGAACAACATATGTAAAAACAACATTTCTGACTCATCAATGGTTTCGTGCTCCCACCGAGGCTGCAGGAGCTGCTGTACAACACGGGAAAGAGGGGCATGCCACGGCCAGGACAAACAGGCAGCAGGAGCTCGCGCGCGCGCTTACAGTTACGGAGTCACGTGACGAGTTCACACAGCCGACACGGAGCTCACCTTGAACACTGACGACAGAAAGCGGCCGCTTCAAGACTTCCATTAAACCACCGAACAGAACAGAACCGAACGATGCAACTTCTTCAATGAGCCGAGACACCGAGGGAAACATAGACAAACATGTCCGGTACATGTTAGTAGTGTCTCTCCTTTAATACAAATGGCCGCTGAGACACGTCGGACTGCGTCCCCGCGTGGACAGAGAGAGACAGGAATAGAGAGAGAGAGGGAGGGCGAGGTTTAAAACAAATCCCTTAGGGTGAAGTTGCCCCCGCGCTACTATCTTTAACTTTAAGTAGAATTTGTAAAAATAAATACAGCACTACTCCAAGGGGCGACTTCACCTCAGCAGCGAGAGTTAAGAGGGAGGAGGAAGTAGGGGTCAAAGGGCAACCTCTCTCCGCTCCGCTCAGCTCAGGGTTTGAATTTTCTCCAGCAGCTCCGGTTTGAGGAGGGCGGAGCTCTTCCCGCCTGCAGCGGCAATGTCTGCCTGCACGGCTGCATCCCAGGCAAACGTGAGCAGGGCAGCGGGGACCTGGAATAATAATGATAGTTTAAAACACAGCTCTCCTACTTGTCTTTTTTTCCTTCTCTTTAAGTGGCCTCATTAAATAACAAGCAAACAACATCAGATACAAAACTTACTAAATGAATTCATACTCCTTAAACTCCCTCATATTTAGAACAGACTTAAATTGACTTTATGCTGTAACACAACACACAGCTTAAGTGTGCAGTGAATGGAATGGGATACATGGTTTTAAAATGTCCTTTTTTATAACTAAAAACTGCTAATAGTTTAGTTCTCAGTACTTTGATACTCCTAAATAAAACCCAGCACAAACAATTTAAATTTACCTAAATGAAACTTGCAGTTTCTTACAATGTTCAAATGTAAAAGTCACATCTTTTCTAAGCACTACTTTGTGCTAGTGAGGTATTACTACTTGAACTACAAATGATCCCGACTGATAAAGCTGGTTTGAAGTTCAAACTTAAATAATCTTTAACTCGCTGGTCAAAGAAACCAGAGCGACAGAAATCCAGTCAAGTAGCACAGAGCGCATTTAGTTTTTGTTTCTCTTTGTTAAAATGAGCTGAGGGCGAATCAGACTCCTTAAAAATAAATAACTGCGTCCAAATAAACTGAAAACAGGTCAAACTGATGTAACCACAATAGGATGGATGATTTATCCGATCAGTCATTAAACTGTAGTTTTTTTAAAAATCTTTTTTACATATTTGTTAAAATTTGACAGTAAAACATGAGAGAGATAATCTGTGAAAAAGCAAAACAACTTTTTTAACAGATCATCACGGATTTTCTCCGTTTCTATTAGTAATGTGTGCAAAAACTGTCGATATTTCACGAATGTCGAAAAGGCATCGTTTCCATTAAATAGGAATCGCAATTTAAATTACATGTGAATACGTTTGTTAATTAAAAAACACGCCGCGCCAACGTCCTCCTGCCACTTCCTGTCGTCTTCTCTGTCTTTTCCGCCTTTGGTGACATCCGGCTGTTGATCACATGACTCGTGCGTTTCCATTGCAGTTTTGCAAATTACAATCATTCTGATGCAACCACCTCATCCTACCGCAAAAAACATTTAGCGAAACATTTTATTTTTATTGACATATTTCCATTAATCAATTTATTTATTTTCAAAAGTCAAATTTGCACAATTATATGGCTGATGGAAACACGTATAGTTTTAGCAAACACATAAATAAAAAAAAAAGGATTTAAAAAAGTTTCATACTGCAGCTTTCAGTGTGCTTAGCATCGCTTGTTTCCGACGGGAACCATCGACTCACCAAGTTACATTCGACCAGAGTGACCTCCTCAGACTCCTGCAGCTTTTGCCCTCCGGGGGCGATGAGCTCAAACGGCTGCCAGCCGTCCACCAGAGACTCCCGGACGAACTCAAAGAGCGCCGGCAGACGGTCCCAGGCGTAAAACGTGGCTGGAAAAGGCGTCACACACCGCTCAAAAATTCAGTTCAGCTCAAAAACAAGAAAAAAAAAAGTGCTTTGTTTATCCTAAAGGGAAATGAAATGCTGTAACTCATTGTGTCTGTCAGCGCAGCCACTAACACGAAGCTTTTCACAGAGGCCTGGCTGCTGCTCACCTTGCAGCAGGTTCCCATCAGGCAGCCTGACTCTCAGCAGGGTGTAGTTGTATTTCCTCCTCTCCCTCTGCTCCTCTCTCTCCCTCATGGCTTTTGTGCGAAGCATGGCGTTCTTCTCCACCAGCTCAGTTCTGGGAAAAATATGATGTAAGAGAAATAATCTGCCGGTGGAACTAGCACCTTTTTCCACCAACACCAAGGAATTATTGACTTAAAACAAGCTCCCATTTCTTGCTGAAAAGCTGCTCATAAGTCAGTTTTGTTGTATTTCAAGTTGAACTAACATATTCGCACCAGAAACGAGAACACAAAAAAAAAAAGACGCGGAAAGATTTTGTGTTTTTTCGCAGTGTCGTCACCTCTGCTGTTGCTCCTTCTTCAGCTCCTCCGCCGAAAGGTTGTAGAACTCGGGCGGCAGCTCGAAGCGCTGCGCGTTGGGAGACGATCGGAAAGCCTGAGGCTGCCGGTCCAGCTGAGCTCTGACCGGCTCTCCCCTCTGAAGGCGGTCCCTCCGCTCCTTCATCAGTTCCAGGGCATCGTCACTCTGCTCCGGCAACACCAGGAACTCCTCTTCCTCCTCTGATCCCAGAGTTACAAAACGTAGACACTGAATAAGCGCGTTGGATTTTTAAAGGCTTTTGGTTTTATTTTAGGGGGTATAACAAAGGTGAATGTGAAAACACGTTAGACTTTTTATATTTTACTTGTGAAGATTTTTTTTTTTTTTAGAAAACTGCATCACTTCACTTCACTAAAATGGACCATTTTGTGTTAGTCTATCACATAAAATACATGTTTGTGGTTGTAACCTGACAGACTGTGAAAAGTTCAAAGCTGTGAAGACTTTTTAAAGCACTGAGAGGAGAAGAGCAGGATAAATTCACCTTGGCCCTCCACAGGAAGCATAACACTTATAAAGCCCAAAGCCTGCAGAAACTCCCGACTGCCGTCCACAGAATGTACTTTTTCCTGTAACAAATTAAGGAGTGAGTTTTAAAATGTTTTAAAAAAAATTTTTTCACATTTTCCTAGTTCTGAACCTTGGCTTTGAGCTCACCTGAAACACCTTGTTGCTAACTTTTATCTTTCTGTATTTCTCTTCTGATGGATTTTTACATATATTGTCAACATACCTGTTAAAAAAAAAAAAGATAAGTCAGATCAAATGAGCTTTTAAAAACAAATATAAGTTAAAAGAGACACTGATATGTGGGGAAGCAGCAGAGAAAAATGGCGAAGGGAAAATATTGACATATATAAGCACATATAATGCAAGATATTCAAGATTTACTTGCTGATGATGTCCACGGCTGCCTTCACTTTCTCTCTGTCTTTGTTAAATGTGTGGACCATCATAACAGAAGCCTCGATGTCGTCCTCCTCAAAGCGCTGACGGTAAAAACACACAGCGTTTCGCCAACAACGCCAGCAGGATTAAGCTTTAATCTCATTCTAAATCACCTCTTTATGTTTAGAAAAACTTCAGGCATGTTGTTGTTTCAAAGAGCAGAGGTAACGAACCATCAGAATGGCCTCTTTAATGTGCGCCTCCCTCTCACTCTTGGTCAACGTGGCTCCGGTAAGAGGGCAGGTGAAGTAAACGCCGGACACAGAGAGGCAGGCCGGGTCTTTCACTTTGGATCCCTGGAGCAGAAATGACTGTCAATAACTACAGCTGTTAAACTTTTTGCTCATTAAATAAAGTGTTGAAGCAGAGTCGAACGCGCTACAAGCCCGGACGTACCTCAGCTGTCACTGCACTGTCCTTCTCAGCCAGAGCTGCTGCCTCCGCCTCCAGTTCTCTTTTAACTGTGAAGCAAAGAAAATTGGTATTATTGCAAGATTAAAGAAAATCTAAGCGCTCGGTGTTCGCTTCAGTGTACAGTAGCTGTGTACAGTTCAGTCGCAAGCTATCATCATCATTCAGACTCTAGGCTGCTGCTAAATAACAGCGGCTCTTTTCATAATATGTTTATATTTGCATCTTCTAGAGGTTTTGTGAGTCAGGGTTTCTCCATGTTTTATGCTATTTTCCAGGCTTTTTCCAGATCTTTTAAGAATAAAATAATATGAATTTTATTCCTATCAAATCTTTAAATTATAAGCAGTTTACGCAGTGAGCAGCTGGCAGATGTATCCTCTGCTACAAATAATCAAACATACACTAAAGGAATGCTGGAACTGAATTTAGGCAATTAGGTTTATTTTTGTTTTAAAAAGGAATAACATTATTTATTTAAATATATCTCTAATACTGTATAAAAAGAAAATAAAAATAAAAAAATCCCCAGAATGTGACTTTTAAAAAAAAAAAAAGTGATTAATCATCAGAATAATCAATATAATAATCTATTTTCTAAAATAATCATTAGTCGTAGCCTTACTGTAAAACCAAAGCGGGACTCGGGAGCTGGATTCAGGCTCATCCAGCACCAGGACGGTGCGTTTCTCATTCTCACCTTGGTTCCTGATAGCGTCCTGGGAGGTGTGCACCTTGGGCCGCTGCTTCTGCTCGATCCGGGCCAGGGCCGCGGCCCCTGCCCTCTGCGCTCCTTCGCTGGGAGCAGCATGCCGATTCTGCTTGGTGCTGGAGCTGCTCGGCGCCACCGCAGGTTTGTTGCTGTGAAGCGATCACCAACATGTCATGACTTCAGGTCAGACCTCCATGAGTTTTAACATGTAACTCAGTTCATTACAACACAGATCACAGATGGCAGCACTGTTTCGTCTTTAGTTATCAGGTGGCTTCTTTATTTAGCGAGCTAAGCTTGTTGATGGATTATCTGCTGGGCAAAGTTAGCTGGGCGTTTCCCATCGTCTTTGCATTACATTATTTATCTACCCACACATTAAAAAAAATGCAAAAGAAAGCCAACATGTGAATTGTTTGTGATTATTTGTTTTATCAATAGTTAGCACCCTGTGACAGACTGGCGACCTGTCCAGGGTGAACCCCACCTCTCGCCCGGAACGATAGCTGGAGATGGGCATCAGCAACCCTCCTGACCCCAGTAAGGGACAAGGGTGTATATAAAATGGATGGATGGATGGAATAGTTAGCACCGCAGAAAGCAATAATCGTTATATTTGCCTTGCATCTTCCGTTAACTTCTTCCCGGGTCCTGCAGATTTAAATTTGATGTCCTTTTTAAAGTCGTCAAAGAACTTCTTCATCTTCTGTATTTGTCAATAAAAAAAAACAAACATCAGAAATAAAATATCAGCAGCTCTAGAGCAGCAACCTACACTTTAGCTAGGAGGTGGAGAAGAACCAAAACAAAATCCATTAAAAAAAACTGCTTCCGCCTCACGAAATAGTTACGTCGCCCCCTTGTGGTGGGGAATAGACCTAACTCTTAAAGAGAAAACAAGAGATCAACTGGTGGAAGTAAATTATACTAGCGTTTAAATAAAAGCTATTACTGAAAGTTAAATGAAAAAAAAACAAACAAACAAAAAAAACGTTTTATAGCTTCATTTTGATGTTTGTTTCAGAAAGAACTTTAAAACCTTTCTTCCCCAGTTCCTCTTCCTCATTCTTGTTATCAGATATCTTGTTTTGTGTCTGCAACAGAGTGATGTTGCTCTTTCGGTTAATTGGAATATGTTTTCAAACTCCTATTTCACAATTTGCTTTGGTAAAACGACAAACTTCAATATGTTTTACTCAAAATTGCATATGACAGACCAACATGCAGTACTTTATATTGTGAAGAAGAAAAACGATTTCTCTAAATTCTTTAGATGTAAAACTCTGAAAAGCAGTGGTGTAAAATTAAACTTGCCTTCTCCACTCTGATACTCCAAAATGAAAATGACAAATTATTCTATTAGACATCACAAAAGGGTCAAAAATGTAACTTCTATATTTACTTCTACTTCACAATAATGCACTATATTACTTTATTGTGGACAATTAAATAATTTGCCATTAAGATATATGGAGTTTTGTGGTTGTGTGTGAGCTAAAGGGCATTCAAACCTTTGAACTAGATATTAGACTATGGCTTCCCAGTGTGACGTTTTCTGTTTATTATTCCACTTTAACGTCTGACCGATGACAGCTCTTGTGTTACATAACAGCACATAAAATTTAATTTTCCTGTTTAATTGATCAAATTTAAATAAAAACAATGTCATGAATGATGTTATAACACTGTTGGGAGCCTGGGAGCAATTCTTCAGGCCAAACTGCTCGTCTTCTGGCTGATTCTCTTTTATACACTCTACTGCCACGCTTCTCAAAAGCATGTAATGGTGCTGAGAATGAATTGTAGAATTATGCAAATAGAGGAGACAGTATTCCAGAACTGCTTTCTAGAATACTGCTTTGATCTTTGGCCTGTCCACCCTCAAAGATGTACCCTAGAAAGGTTATGGAGGGAATGTGAAATACAATGTGGAATAAACACAGAAACAGAACCAGAGAGATGTTTGGGTGTGAAACTCCAAGTAGAGCAGCAGTTTCTAAAACACCCACATTACCTTATTCTCTTGTAATTTACACAGGGTGTAACTACACCATCTAATCTAAATGAATTAAATCTCCAAAAAAGTAAAATATGCTTTCAGACAAATGTTTATTTACTGATTTAGAACAACAACAGTGAAAAAGGTATCCAGCACTGTCTGAGAGACAAACGTGAACAGGCATGTAGCTACCAAACACCTTGCTGGCCTATGTTTATGTAATGTCGCAGAGCAGAGCGACCCCACGCATGATCCAGTGATCTGGTGACAGGATGGTCGGCAACACCACTGCTGTGATGTAGTTCTGGTCTGTTCGTCTTGATTTCTTGTAGACTGGACAGCTGTAAAGCTTGGGGTCAAGGGGCGAAGTGGATCTGATGGCAAACATGTGGATCACGGGCATGGGGGTGAACAACACTTTGGGCGACGGCTCACTAAGATGGATGTTCTTTCTGTTCCAGCCGGCACCTTCCAGGTACAAACCGTGGACGTAAACTCCCTCCTGTTAAGGAAACAAAGTCGATAACAAAGAAGGTTTCGGTTTAGTTTAGTTTTTTTTTCTTTGCAGATACACCTGTTGTTATTGCTCCTCACAGCTATGACTGCCACACAAAAAGTGGCAAGAAACTCACCGTCGGTGCAGCAGTGATTTCATCCCTCGCCTTTTTCAAAACTTTGTTGTTAAGTGTGACGGTGTCCAAAGCCCAGCCTTTGTTGGCCCTGGTTACTTCTTGCCTCATGGCTGTGAGAAAACCTGTAGACATGACAGGGTGTTGGCATCAGTCAGTAAATTAAACAATCACACAATGGTTTTTTAAAACCGACAGAAAAAAGCTCTGTTTCGAATGTGGGGGGGTTTGACAATTATTATAGTCAGAAATTTGAAGCGAGTTTGTGGACACTAAATGGACATATGCTACAGAGGGCAATGAAGACTTTTCAGGAGTTCTGCACTTGAGTTATTTCCTGAAATGTTCTGGCAAAATAAAACTTTCTTCTTCTTGCCACCTTGTGGACAAGAAATGCAGAGTATTTTCTAATCCATTAGTCCGAACGTCAGTGTAAATCTGCGTCAGTATAACAAAACTCACCCTGTGGATTAAAGAACCCAGTCATCCAGAAGGTTTTTGGTCTGCCTTCAGACACCCAGCTGTCGAACTGCTTGTTTCTCTCAAGAAGTTCAGTGAACCAAAAGCCCAAAGTGGAAGACTCCCAGGACATGTTCTTCCACAGGCTGGGAACACGGGCATCAAAAATGTTGTCCAAGGCGTCACGGAGGTTCTAGGAAAGAAAGTACAGCTCAGCGGGAAGCTCATTTCTATGCTTTGGAAGTGAGCTTAAATGTAAAGCATTTGCAGTTGTCCTTCAAAGAATTTGTGCTGAAATGAACAAAAAATATTTGCAAACTGAAGTCTTACATCGCTCATGATTATAGTGCCGTCTATAGCCAACTTCAGGTCACTCAGACTAGTGCGCACCACCGTGATTATTCTCTGCATTCGATCCACTTCCTGACGCAGGAAGATAATCATCGGGTTTAGAGCGCCCATCTTCTGCAACCTGGCTTTGACCTTCGTTCAAGAAAATACATATTACAGATTTTGTGCATAAAAGAACTAGTGCAATAAAAAAAAATAAAAAGAAAAGATTAAACCTGACCTCATGTGGCACATAATCGTCAGGCAATTTTTCCAGCATGTCTTCTGCCATGTGGTAAACAATGGACTCTCGAGTTGCACCTGAGCCTCCTCCGCTTTCCTTTGGCTGAATATTGGTGATCGTGTCCAACACTTCAGCGGACGTGTTTGCCTGATATCTGATGAAATGTTTAAAATGCAGCAGAAATGTGATGTCAGGTTTCAGCTCCTAACGGTGATGGCGCTTCACATAAATTCAGCATCTTACGTGATGTCGGCATTGGAATGCAGGCCCAACGCTTCGGGTGCATCGAGGGGAGGTAAGCTCTGGATGTAATTCATGTACTCCTCAACTGTCTCACAAACAGGAATTCTGTAGCCCGTGTAGAAGACAAACGATGGGTCCAGCATCTTCTTACTGAACCACACCTGTAGTTAAAAGCATATATTCTTACATATTTCATAGATGTTACTATACTAGACAAGATGTAGGAACTAATTAAGATAAGATTCTGAGTAGTACACGAGCAAAACACTTCAGCAGGCGCTTATCGTAGTCGTCTGTGACCCTTCCTCCATATTGTACTTCAGCTAGCATGTACCGCACGGTTACCCATGAAACATCCTGCAGAGGGAGAAAAGGACAAACTAATGAATTTGGCAGAGACCTTCAGATGTTTGGACTGTTTCTGATTCATCCTTACCTGCTTGGGTCCACAATCATCCAAGTGTCTCTCAACAAACTCAACACTTGCAGAGAAATCGGCCGAGTTGAACTCGTAAGGTATGTTCCAACCCAAAGGTCCAAATTTGCGTCGTTCCTGTGACAAAACCCCCCCAACAACTTTAAATTCCCCTCACTGTCTAGAACGTCATAGAAAATCAGAAACTGCACACATTTTAAAAAAAATCTTAGATGTTAAATGCTCATTGTATTTTTTTTTAAGAATCCAACTTCTACATTCTACTGGAATATTCAAAACATTGATGCACTTTAATATTTAGGGATACATTAAACATTTAAAGCTCAACTAACAAGACAAAAAAAAGCACATTTGAAATTTTACTCTATAGCAGTGGCTCCCAAACTGGCTCATCAAGCATCTGCCCTGCATGCTTTCAGCGTCTCCTTACAAGAGTATTAGGGACAAACTATGCTGAGAATTTATTTTCATAAGAATAGTCATATGATTTCAAGAATAAAGTTGTATAAGAATAAAGTCAAAATAACATGAGAATAAAGTCATAATGTTATAAGAAAAACATCAGTATTACGACTTCTTTCTTGTATCATTTTGACTTTATTCTCATAATTTTGTGTTTTTCATTTTCTTCGCCTGACCCTAATACTCTGTCGTATGTTATGCACATCTTAGTAATAAAAAAAGAAAGGTAGCAATGTCATTTGAAGACAATCACCTGCACAGCAGTGTGAAGAAAGGCCACACCGTACAGCAAAGGCTTCCACATGGGCAGGTTGCTCGCTTCCAACTGGTGCTGTGAAATTCCTGCAAACGTTCGTTTCAGGCCAGCTCGTATTCCCTGTGGCGGATCGTTGGTAAACTTGATAGAAGACTGAGGGGACAAAGCGGAGAAGGATATGTGTGTGCTATAGTAGTTGTTTAAGTTACCAGTAGGTCAGAATGTAATGTTTACTCTGTGTTACCTGCAGGAGTGTAATAGAGAACTTATTGTGTGGTTCTGTGGTGATCCACACTCTGAAAGTCTCATGCACCTCCTCGGTTACTGTGACCGTTTCAAGCAGCTCATCCATGAACTCTAAGCCCAGGTGACAATTCTGCAGAAGGACCCAGCCTCCCTGTACAACAGATGAAGTTAAATGTTCAATAATATGGCTTATTTGACAGCTTGGAAACTGTCATGACGTGTTGTAGGTTTGAGGTTGTACCCAAATGCAGAGATGCAGAAGTGGCAAATGAATTTACTGCTTCTGATTTGTTATGGTCCAAAACAAACCACTTAAAATTTTAATTTTACATTTTTTAAGACCATTATGACTGGAATTTAAGACGTATCTCCACAGAAATGTACGAATGCTGCCCATTCAACTGCTGATACATTTTTGCTTACCCAATTTTTAGCTTGTAGCCTCAACCAGAACACAATGATGTCAGAGTGCAAAAAATTGGTGCGTCATAAAATATATGAGATTAAATAGTTCTGTCAAGACTAAATTTAAGACCTGTGATTAACATACATAAGGCCAACATATTAAAAAAATAAATTGAATGCATTCATTTTAGACAAATGAGTTTAATAAGTGTATTATGTATTGGCTCTACACCAAGCACTGTAACAGCTGAAACAGCTAAAGTCAGTTAGGGGGAACTGAAGACAATATCCCACATACAGTATACATACCTCCGTCATTGATGTCTTGATAAGCTTCCTTGCGTGAACCTCTTGTCCTTGTCCCATTGATATTGCTCTGCAGTCTATAAAACACAATATGTACATAGGGAAAACTCATCCGACTTTGTTTGTATTGCAGTTTTCTGGTTTTACCACCCACTCATCAAGCTTTTATTAAAGAGTTAATCAAGTTTATTTGCATTGCACATTTCATCAGCAAGGCAGTTCAAGGTGCTTCGCATAACAAGAACAGAAAATTACAAAGTTATAAAGAGTTACAATGCATAACTCTGGGTTTCAATGTCATGGCGTATAGGACGGTGTGACGTCTGTCGTATTCAGACTGCATACATGTTGGCATTGGGCACTCACTTATTAAGTTTACAGGTTGCTTAAAAGTAAAAGGAATGTGGCTGCAAGGATTATTTTAGTTATTGACTGATTAATCCATAATCTGCCGACTAATAAAAAATACTTTAATTTTAGACTTTTTCATACAATATTAGAAATACGGCAAACAAATTAATCAGTTAATTCCTTAAATAAGAAAATAAAAACTTCTTTGACTAAAATGCAATAGAACAGCATTCCTTTTGTGTCCTAACTTTTTGCCCCTATACAGCGTCCCTGAGTGTAAATGTGGTCAGAATAATCTTATCACATGCCATTTTAGGGATAATACAGGAAGCTAAAAATATCCACACCTAGGAGAAGAGGACTCACCAAGTTCAAGTCTTTTGGCAAGGGCTTCAATTTGATCAGTGGGATCGGAGCCCATAGAGAGGAAGCAAATTAGCGGTGTGCGAGCATCACTTTCCTCCCATGTGTCATGAAGATTCAAGATCACAGGTTCGGCAAATCTGGCGCCCATTGAGTCTTCTACATACTTCATGGCTTGAGATAAGGTTCGATCAGGGCACCAAGATCTGCAATATGAAACGTGATAACTGTGCCGTGTTTGAATATATACAAAAGAGACCAGCCTCAAAAATAAAAATCCTACCTTATCAGCAAAAGTTTGTGGAAGACGTCGACCAAGTTGTATCCATCAGGAATGACACCTTCCTCCGGGGCATCAAGGTTTAGCCAATGTTTCCAGCTTTTCTCACTTTGGGACACCTGCAAAATGCACCACCATCAGCACCGATACAGTCTGAACTACAAAAGATTCAGGTGTAGGGCCTTGCCTGGTTTAGGATATTAGCAAACTGTGTCAGTTTGCTGAGTTCCACCAAGTTTAGCCACACCATATCCAGTATCCATTTAAATGGCTTCGGCGGACAGGTCTTTAAATCTAGAGCTGCACCTCCTATATGTGTTTCCAGAGATATTATCAGTATTATATAACAGTATATCATTATCAATACACCAGCTAATGACTGTTCATACCTTTAATCAGTATCTGAAACTTGCTGTGTTCGATTTTGTTATTCTGCAAGTCAATCTTCAGGGCTAACAAGAGCGTGAAGACAAACTTGTGGTTTTCATAAAGGCCTCTGATTGTGTATTTGAACACCTCGAAAGTCAAATATTCAATGATGTTTGCAATTCGAGTTTGGGTTTTGGAGGACTTTTCAGACCTGCAAAGGCACAGTCAATAAATATTGACAATACAATTTAGAATTTTTAAAAGCATGCGCTAAATGCATAAGGTTTGCAAACATTATGTCTTGGCGAAAACTTACCTGTCAAGGGATATATCGAATACTTTGAGGAACTGACCCAGGGAGGTCTGGTACATGACATTGACCATGCTCATTTCTGTGATGAGGAAGTAAAGAATGCTGCCGCGAGAGGCAACGGGACGATATTCCGCCTGAGCCAAATTGATTTTTGCCTCAGCTTCTGCCGCCACACTTAGCTTTTCACTAACTTTAGCAGCAGTTTGCTTAGTTGTTCGCAGGATGCCGATCATGGACTCATCATCAACCAGGGAACCTTTAGTCACAGAAGCGCAAACAATCCATCAGGAATTAGCCAAAACTCTTAAGAGAAGTGTACACCAACAGCTGTACTACCTTTAGTGGAGCTGAGTTTGTACAGCAGGTTGTCTTCCAGTTCCTGCATCCTTCTCTTATTGGCAGTTACGTCCTCCATTAGCTTCAGTCTTTCTGCTTCTAGTTCCTGTTCAACAAAATCCAACCAAAGGTCAACGTGTGTTACAGCAATGCTCTAATAATAATAACACATTTTTATCAGCAAGGCATTCTAAAATGGAATAAAAATGCTAATAAATAAAGCATGCACTCACTTGTTTCTCCTTGAGGATGACTCGCCCCAGCAGCTGGTTCTCCAGACCTTTCATGTTTACTGTGAAATCAATGATAGACGTCCTGGCACTGACCTCTGGGGTGTATGCTGGGTTAGGCAGTTTGGTGGTTATATACAGCCGGAAATTATCCATTATACTTATCTCTTTGTCTCCGACTTTAACCTAAACCAAGATGGATCAAAGAAGCCAAGAGTGGGAACATTTTTATAGTTTGTCTGCTGCACTAGGTAACTTTTATAAAAATGTTTTTTTTTTTGTGCATATTTTGTAAAACTTTTACTATGTCATGACAGTATGAAAAGAGACAAACTCTGAAAAATAGACCTCCTCTGTCTCCTCCCTGTGGTCCTACTGCCATCTACAGAAATGCACCACTCCCAGCCAGAACCTGCCAATCACAGCTAGGTTCATTTTAGAACTGTTAAGCAAGCTGGTAAAAGTACCTGCAGCTGTGCTAATGGCAAAGAAACAACTAGGTCTTACAAGAAAACTGTCTATTAGTTGTCATTGATGGCGGCCATGCCACCGAGCGAGTGCACTCAAAGAAGGCTCTGCCGTGGAGAAGAAGCCGTACCGCGGTCTGAGGAGCACATACACGTGGTAGATTAGCAGCGCTAACAACCTCCTCCTGGTTGATTCTGACCGAGCGGTGCATTTATGCAGAAAGCTGTTGGACCACAGGGAGGAGGCAGAGGTGATCCAGTTTTTCTACAGATGATCTATCTCATATTAGAGAAAGTTTTAACAAGTGTGTAAAAGACTTTTTCTTTTTTTTGAATAAAAGTTACCAAATGCAGATATAATTCACATAATCATGATAGCTGTGTACCTTAAAACTGGTCCCAGATTTAATGAAGTTTTTCTCAAGCACATTATCCAGGGCTGGGTCAAGCTCTTCAAATATATCTGCAATGAGCAGTGGTCGCCCCAAAGAAAGACAGTCTTCCAAATGTGTACGGAAGAACTTGTGGTTGAGGGATGTGACCTGGACAAGAGATCAGAGTTTCCCTAATCAGGGTGACCAAAGCAACTAACCAAGTTACACAATTTAATTTGATTTGGCTGTTTACCTGCAGCTCATTTTCCGCTTCTTTTTTTTTAATCCATGCCCTTCCTTGTGTCTGGGGATCTATAAGGAGGGGATATCTTGTTGCTTTGGTGACAACAATGCCATTCTGAACCGACAGGTCGTCTCCTGGAAGTCCCTGGAGGTTCCATTCGCTTATCTTAAAAGATGAGCAGGAAAGCGTAAGTGGAGTTCATCTGTAACTGTTATTGAAGCAAAATCAAATCGGATACTCGCTGTCCTTACAGTTGGAGGATCCACCAGGGCAGAGATAATGTTGAGGTTTTCTGAGAAGGGGATTTTGTCATTCAGGAGCTCTGCCTGCCAGTCCTTCAGTAACTTGTCACGGTAATTTTGATTGAATGGCCCACAGTATGAAAGGAAGCCAGTAAGCTGGAGCACATCCCCAACAAGTCTAAGAGGAAAAAAAAAGTTAATTTATTTCCTATTTAACGCTATCAGTATTTTCAAGTAATACACTACATTGTCTCTTTGTAACCTACCTGTTTATTTGAGCTTTAAACTCTTTGCTCTGCTCTGTCCAGCGAACCTTTTCTCCACTAAGTCCATCTATCAAGGCAGATGCAGCCTGCATTTTATTCCTACACATCTCTGCATCATCCAACAAGTCCTGAGCACAAAACAATAGTTGTCTAAGGGGCAATTTTTCTGCCATAATTCGAGAGCACACATTTTCAGTCTGAAAGCAGGATTTCATGTCCTTTGGTCTCAAAAGGACAGCTCTTGAGGTTTGGGAAAGCACAGTGAATATTTGAAAGAGAGCAGGAGTTTTGAGACCAAGCATTACAAGTTTTGAGAAGAAAGACATGAAATCCTGATTTCAGACTAAAAATGTGTACTCTTGAGTTATGGCAGAAAAAATCCCCCACAGTTGTCAGAATTCTTTTATACAGTGGGTTAAGTGAAAACTTTATTTTGAAGAGTAGATGATACCTGTTTTTCCTTCAAGGCAGCATCGCATTTAGCCTTGACTTTGTCAAACTCTGCTTGCTTTTCAGCCAGCGTGGCCTCGGCGTTGTATAGCTCGTTGTTAGCTAAGTTCAGGCGGTTCTCTTGAATGGCCAGGTTGGCCTGGACAAAAATAACAGCACAACTTAAGAAATAAAAACAGGCTGTAGGGAATACCAGATTTTTTTTTTAGTCCAAGTCAATTTTTTATACATAACACTGCATAAAAATCGCACGCCTCTTGAACATTTCAACATTTTGTCATCCACGAACTAATGTATTTTAAGGCGTTTGAAGCAGAGGTAAAACTACTTTCAGATAAAAGAACAGAAGTCCAATTGCTTGCTACTTAAACGTTAGAGATTAAATGCATTTTATTTAAATTTTATGTGATAGTTCTTCACAAAATAGTGCATAATAAGTCAAGAGAGGGAAATTCTGTAAAACACGAAAGTCCTGCGCTTCACAGTTATGCGCAACTTGAAAATGGAACATCACGAAAGGTCTGAATACAATAAAGTCCCGTTTGTGGTTTAAAAGGCAGGGATCACCTTTTGGAAGCCGCCTCATCAGCTAATCCCTGCGTCTTCTCCCCAGTACCCTTAAAATGAGAAGTAAAAGCCGAAAATATCCAAAAACAAACCTTGAGAGGTAAAACCTCCTTGTTAATGGAAAAGAATGAGGCCATGGCACGTGTCCATGCGAGCAGGCCGGCCACGTTGCCGCACGCTTTCATGGCACACTCCATAGTGTAGTCGTCCATTTCAAAGTACGGCTGAAGCAGTTCGACTGTTTCATCATTGATTTGGTCCTTGGGGAATTGCTGAAGGGAGGTCAAGAACCCAGGACTACTCAGGAGCTAGAGAGCAGGGAAAAAAAATCCCATTTGCAAAGATAAACAAGAGGTCACTTCCCAATTTAAAAAGATCACTTGACTTTTCCTTTTACCTTCATTGCTTCTATCCAGGAGGGTTTTATGCAGCGCCGTTCAGGATCAACAGTAACTGTGTCCAACTTTTTGGTGAATAAAATCAGGACACAGTCCATAATTCTCATGATCAAATGAGGAGGCTTAGCAAGTTTTCTCACTGTTGCAATATCAGCTGGTTTGATGGTCTGTAAAATACAAAAGATTAGCACAATGTTCATGTTGTGGAGACACAAATAAGTTCAGGTACAGAAAACATAGCCTGTCTTTCAGTCATATGACAATAACTAAACAACAATAACCAGACTAAAAAAAAAGAAAAATAATCTATCAAGAATGAGTAAGTTGTGAAGAGAGTCCCCAGTTTAAGTCACAGAGATCTCACATTCAGTGCAGCTGTTGCTTCTTCCAAAGCTGGCCTGGCCGCCTCCAGTTTGCCCTCAGCGACGGCTTTCTCCTTCTCAATTCCATCCACAAGCCTCTGGGCTTTATCCCTCACAACCTGGACCTCATTCTTCACTTTGGTAGCTGCTTCAGCACTAACCGTCACCTCTGCTAACACCTATTTTTAAATGCAAAAAACAAGTCATGTGACATAAAATTCAAACCCCAGGATTTTTTTTGCATAGTCATCTACAAGACACAACCTTAATAAACGATGATGAAAGACCAAATAAATAAATAAATTGCAATAATTTGTCTATATATTAACAATAGACATGTCCAAACTCAATTAAGACAGTTGCTTTACGGTGGGATGATTTGGGCTTGTTTTGGAGAACTTGGGCACCTTACAGTTGAATATAAACTTGTCTGAAGCAAAATCTAAATTCATAAACCAATCTATAACCGAATAGCTTAAAAAGAAATTACAAAAGCATTGCTGCAAGGGACTAGTTAAAGTTCTGAAGTCAACCAGAACATCGAAACGCTCTTAAGTCACCTACATTTGAAGAATCTCAGGTTATCATTCCAACATTGTGAAGCAGAGAAGGTAAAGATTATTACATTACAACGTGCCGGTATTATAGATTGATTAATACACGAGAGAAACTACTTGATCAAGCCTTAAATCAAAGGCTGTACTTAGCCTTTACGATGACGGACAACCAGTATGTGTACATTTTTCCATTTCTGCAGGGCACAAGAGGTCAGCAAGTTCATCATTTACCTCATCTGCTCTGATAGACGCTATAGCCAGCTCTTTCTCCTTCACTTCAAGATCTTTTGATAGTTGAGCCACAGACTCACTGGCCTCCTTCAGTTTTCCTAAACCTGTAAATATTAATAAAAATCCTTCCTGAGTTATTTAAAAAAAATCTTTTAGCAGTATTTATACATGCGAATCTGAATAAATTCAAATGTCTTCTAGAAGTTCAAAAAGGTGAAGCTCATGCATAATAAACTTATTAAAATGCTTTACTTCTGTTAATTAGTAAGCAGCAGGCTAGGCTAGCTTCTTAAATGTCTTACCAACATTCATGCGCTCTGCCAGAGTGTTGATGAAGTCGTGCTTTTCAGTGTATAATGACTTATAACCATTTATGAAAGAGAGGTAAGACTTAGGGGTCACGTGAGTTCTTCTGCGGAAGCTGGAAAATGAACAAAACTTTGAGATCATTTGCTCTTGATCAACCAATATTTCAGGAAAACAATATTCAGGAAAACTGAATATGTTACTGAAATAACATATTCAGTAAATGTTATTTGTGTGAATGTAAGAGACAAATGTAAAAACCTTTCAAAGTAACTTTCACAAGCATTAGATACTCTGTCGTGGTATGTTCCCATGGTGGCCATCAGTGCAGTCTTGACGGTAGGAGAACAAACCATTGGGAACTCGGACAGTAAATAGGAGGATACAGCTACCAGGGCCTCGCTGGGCCAAGGGCTGTACCAGTCCATTGTACAGCCAGATATCAAGCCTGGGAACTTCTGACACCTGGACCGAAACTTCTGTCCCACCTATAAAAACCCCCCCCAAAAAACCCACTTTGGAATGAAATGAAAACAATTCAGGTAGTGCTATAGTTTATAAATAATATGAGAAACAACAAAAATAAAATCAAATTTAAAAGATTGTGAAAAGTCTGTTGCTTTTGATTAACAAAATGTACATTTTAACTTACTGGTGAGAAGCAAAGAACAACATGCAGATTCTTTTTCGCCCGTGCTATAAAGTACTCATAAAGGTTGTCAAACGTTGGCGGGATGCGAGGAAACTCCTTTTTCATGATTCCAACAAGGTTTTGGGTGATCTCTTGAATCTCATCTTTTGCAAAAAGGTTTGAGACCTGCAGACAAGTTTATTAAGAATAAAACCAACCGGGCTGAAAACAAAAACTTACATTTTAGAGTCTAAAGTATTTGACATGAAACTTCTACATATTTCAAGGTTTTGTCAGCGTTGCGGGATCTCACCTCTCCTGAAGAAAGCACGTTGTTCAGGTGTTCGAGGAAGGCTTCATCTTTGATTTCGTTGTCGGTGAAAATGAAGGTGATGCCCTTGCCGTCACCTCCAGCTACTTTGTACAACAGTTTGAGGTCATCGTTGAAATTATTCATGTTGTACGATCTTTTGAGAAGCAAACAACAAATACTCAGGAATAGTCTTGCATTTGGGAGGAAGAACTGCCCAGTGCTTGCAGCAGTAGACAACTTGAACCCCTCTGCCTGGGAGTTGGACTAAAACAGAGATGTCCACGTTTTTTTGTCACGTGGGCCAAAATTGAGTCAAAAGTACTTGCGGGCCAAGAAAATAATAGTTCTTTTTTTTTGGTTTTGTTTTTTACAACATGGATGCTATTCATCGTATATACAGGACTTAAAAGGAACGTAGCAAATTTGCTGCTCGACTGAATAAATTTATTTCCAGTAATAAGAACAGGATTTGGGTCTTTGAAAACACTTGATGTATTCAGCCAAGTTTAGTCAATTCAATAAAAGCTTATTTGAGTGCAGCAAAGTCAGCCTTTTAGTAAGAGACTCTGGACAGACTTACTTAACAATTTTCATTGTATGAAAATGATATGTGTAATTATTTTTGGCCTGATTTCAAATAGAAAATCTCCATCTAAATCAACCAACGGTGCTGGATGGGCCAAAGTTGTATCCTTTTTTTAATTTGCAATTGGGGGCTGAACAAAATCACCCACTTTGGTCACCTCTGGGTTAAAGTTTTTCTGCTTTCACCTGGTCAGCGTGATCTGGAAGACGCTATATGCAGCTATGAATGAAGCGAGCCGAGCAAGACTCTGTTTCCCGGATCCTCCAACACCCACAAGCAGAGCATTTCCGTTGTCGGTGCGAATAATCCTTGAGACCTAAAGAAAGGCAACTCTCAAGTTAGCATTGTCCAATAAGCTGCCATAGAGAGTCTTGCATCTCTGATGATGGTTTTAAAATCTGACCTTGACAAGGTGAGTCATTGCATCTTTGAAGAAAACCAGGTCAAGGGTCATGCCTTTTACCATTTCATTGTGCTGAGCCTGATACATCTTCAGCTTATCTGATAAGAACTCAAAATCTGGCACCTAAGAAATTGTTAGTTCACACAGATCATGGTGACGGTTTGCATCTTACAACGCCACCAAGAACAGTGATTAAAAACGACTTCATACCAGTTCATAAATTTGAGGTACTTCAAAAGTGGCATCCTCGTCTTCTTCTCCTGTCGGCTCAGGTGCATCGCGGAGAAAGTCCACAAAGTATGGCTCGGGATGAAGCCCATTCAGAAGGTTTGAATCGATGTCTTGGATCGCACGACATAATTTCTCCTCAAACCACTCTTTGTCTTTCTCATTAATAAACCTGCAGTGAAACTATATCATAGGGCTTTTCTTTTTCTAACTATTGGCTTTCAAGTAGGGATTCAGAGAAAGTAAGCACACTACCTGTCTGCTATCACCCTTGTACATTCACTCTTAAAAAGAGCCAACAGTGTGGGGATGTTGTAACACTCCGGTGCTTTGATGTTTAACATCCCTTGCCAAATTCTGGACAAATCTCTCAGATTGAAGATGTAGTGGAACTTTGATGGTGTGGGGAGCATTTTTATCTTAATGTGACAATATCATACAGTCAGTATTAATAAAATAGCTTCCTGTATTAAAACTCATAGCAAGTACTGACCTTTGTCCACTGCCAGAGAATCCTCCCAGCAGGCACTAGACGCTTGACCATTTCTGATATACTCTGCTTGAAATGCCTGCATTCATGGAAATATCCGCAGCCGATTATACCTAAACAACAAGGAATTGGAAAATGTTAAATGTCCAAAATGATATAAAATGAAGGAAATAAATGCGAAGAAAGCCCTCCCAAAAGCTACCGAAGATCTTGTCGATGGAGTTGTTGGATGGTAGAGTGCAGTTAAAGATTGTGAACTGCCTTTTCAGTCTTTCTGGGATGTCGTTTCTCCCACCACCAGGATGAATCATGGCAGCCAGAATCTGTACATCCTCAACAATCGTGAAATCTCCAGGTTTGTCAAGATTGTACATGCCACTCATTTCCATCATCTGGCGTACGATCTCGTTGGTGATCTAGTTGGACAATCGCATTTAAAAAAAAAGAAAGAGAAGTACTTCTGTATTTCTGAACTGACTCAGCAGGAAACACTGGAGAAGAGGCAAATATTTGCAAGACCTGATCTCCCCATTTGTTGACAACAGGCATGTTTATGTCATCAACGAAAACAGTCATTCGTCGTCCGCCTGGTGGCCCATAGGTGCTGCCAATTCGTTTCTCAATGTAGCTTTCAATTGTTCGCTGCAAGTAGAAAACAAGAATGTGCAAAAATAAAGAACAAAAACAAGAAAAACCCTGTACAATTCAACCATAATATAAATATATACAAAAAATTATATTAGACTTAACCTGAAACATTATGGGCTCAGTGGCAGAGGAGAAATTCAGCGATTTGAAGAGGTCTGTCTCAGGATCAAACTTCTTTGCATAGGCTTTGATCATCACCGTCTTAGCTGTGCCTTGCTCCCCAATGAGCAGAACAGCCTAAATGTGTAAAATATTGTTCGATTACATCCAGAAGTATAAAAAAACCAAAACAGATTAATAGGGAGAAGAAGGGCTTTTAAAAGCAGCAGCTATTACCTTGCGTTGCTTTGCAATAGTTTCTAGCAAGAAAGAGGTTCTTGTGTTGTCCACATTTGGCACGAGAATGGAAGTGTAGTCGGGCACGTCGTCGGTTGGATAGATGTACTCCCCAACGTGATTGCTCCAGTGACACCATTCTCCTACAACAAAAGTTGTCATCCACATATTTAAACCCCACTTGATTGTACAAATAAGAAAGTACCTTTTACAATTTTTCAAGTAGAGTTACGAGCCACTGCTTCTAGACTATTGGAAAGTGCGTTCTTGTGAGCAACCTGGAACCTATCCGAGTTAGTGTAGGTAAAAGGCAGAAACACTAGAGAAAGCGTCAAAAATGCGAAGACCAAGAACAATGGTGGCCACACATTCACGCCACGCAACTACATAACTTATTTTACATACTCCAGCTTACCGTTATTGTCGACCATGTACTCAAATATAGTCTCTCCTTCTTTTGTCTGAGGCAAATCAATCTTGCTTTCATGACCTCTCATGTACTCTTCTAGTTGATCCCTGCCGTCTAATTCCAAAATGGCTCCAACGCTCCACATCAAACAGAAGACAAAGAGGCGCTCAAGGTGCTTGCTTCCGGCAAAGCCCGGTACTTCCTTGGCTGGCAGAAAACCTTCCAGTAGGTTAACCGACTGAAGGAAAATAAGTTTATCCAAATGAGCAAAAAGCATTATGCTAAATGACCTTGTAATTGTTTCTTTGAAATACATGCCTGCATGATATAGTTGCACTCCAACAGGTCCATTTTAGGCTTAAGACTTTGCTTCATGAACAAGTGAAGGTCACCAAATATTTTGTCATATAAACTCAAAATGCTTTGTGCTTCGCTTGCGCTGCGTTTTTTGGCCCACCCCTACAAAATAAAGACCGTTGTCAACTAATCAATCGACACGTTATGTACCATTGTTCCTCTTTAGGTTTTATGAACACATAATTGCTATGAAACTGTACCTGGAGTATTGGTTGCCAGCTGAGAGCAGAGGAGCTCATGAACACCATACCGACCCGGGAGACGGTGGCAGGGGAGGCATTATCCATGTTGTGCACCTCGAACACCAGCTTGCAGGTTGGTGCCATAGTGATGCGGTCTCCATTAGCGAGGGTCAGAGTTTTGTTATCGTCCAGCACAGAGTTCAGGTTCTCAATCCATATGGCATCCACGGGGCCATCTAAGACGATCCATATGGCTTCCCCTAAAAATATATAAGCCACAATCTATACTTTTTTTTAAAAGTTACATTTCACCATTAAAAGTTAGCACTGCTTAGCCTCACGAACAAACAACCGTCAACAACAAGTGCTGTGTAATTTATTTTGGTTGTGAAATTCAAGCAAAATCAAAGTAAAGGGGCGATGATGGTAGGAGTTTATCCCGTAATCGGTGGGTTATAGGCCTGAGCGGCACAACGTCTGTCTTTTGTTGTTGTGTCCTTGAGCAAAACCCTTCACCTGCCCTGCCAACGGGAGGTGGTCAGAGGGCCTGGTGGTGCTAGTGCAGCATGTGAATGTATGGATGAATGGGTGAATGTAGAGTGAAGTGCTTTGGGGTCCTCTGGATTAGAAAAAGTGCTATAACAGCAAGTTAAATGGTTACTTCTTTACCATTTAAAGGAGTTGATTGTCGCTAATTGTTCCAGACCTTTAATCCTATCTAGAACATTAAGTGTGATAACTGCTGAACTACACTGTCAGGACACTCTGAACTGAAGACAATTTGTTCACCTCCTCACACTGAATTCTTGGAGCGGTTGACATGTCAACTAAGATTTATTTGATTGATTTCTTTATGTTTATGCATAAAACCCATGGTTAGTTATGCCAGCATGTGTGGAAAGAGACGAAACAGTGTCTCATATCTAAAAAAATACTGACTTTCAAGAAATCCGTCTTTCTTTCTTCTTTACGGAGAATAATTTGTAACATGAGAGATTTAATATTACATGAGAAATATTTGTGCTACAAACCCTTTTTGGCTTTGAGCGATCTCCTCCATAGCGTTGAAAAGATTCCATCCGTCCAGTCATTGGTGGCTGCATCTAGGCGGCCAAACATCTGGGGGGCAGTGATTGCCTTGGGGTTCATTCGCATCTCTTTGTGTGGGATTCCACATTCAGTCATTGACCTCTGGAGCATGTTGATAGATGCGGTCTTCCCAGCTCCACTTGGGCCTAAAGTCATCAGTCCATGGCGCACCTGTGCCGTCTCGTACAGCTAACATGAACATTTGAAGCAAAATTTTAGGATGAAATGCACAATAATAATAATAATAAAAAAATGTGTTTATATAACAAGAGCTAAGGTATCTACGCATATGATACCTGGACAAGCTTAAGATTCCAAGGTGGGTGGTTGACAAGCCCTGCTAGCTCGACTTGATGGGAAACAGCAGCTTGGAGTTCTACATATGTACTTGAATCCAGCTGGATACCAGGGAACAGGTCATTGATAAGACTAAGGAAGAGGGGCTCATCCTCATCCACCTGAAGTAAAGACATATTTATGTGTACAAGACTGAATCTATGCATGTATATTCACGCTTCAAGGAAATTCAATGAATCACTTCTCTTTGACTTAAACTCTTGGATCCATACCAGTTTGGAGAGATTCATGTCACGCAGTACCCTCATAACAATGCTGGACTCTGTGTCATCAGGACGAGCTCTTTTACTAGCCCCAAGTGTTCTTAACACAGACAAGATATTCCTTAGTCCAAAGTCATAATGGACCTGACAAGGAAGACAGATTGAGTCCCAAAAACGGCAGTCATCAAGGAAAAAAGTGAAATTGTGGACAACTTGTAAAGTTCCCACCTGTTTCGTAAGCTGTTCCTCACACAGTTTGTAAAGAACAAAGAATTTTTGAGCTAAAATAACATTGTCGTTGAACCCACAGCTGGCTAGTTTTACCCTCATGATGATCTGTTAAAAGGAAACAGTGAAGAGACATTAACCAAAATGTAAACAGGAGGAGAATTATTTCAGTCGAAACACTCAAGTCCCACCTGCCTGTCTGGTACCATCATGGACACAGTCCTGAATTGCACTTTGAGGTTTTCAGGAAGTTCCTGACGACCTGCATATCCAGGGTTCTAAACAAAGAGGTTCCTTAATAAAAATGCATAGTAAAGACTTTTCATCTTTTCTTAAGCTCATTCTTACCATAGTAATAAACAACCCAAACTCTGGATTCAGATCCACACAGTCTCCGTCAGTAAAAATGAAGGAGGTTTTATGTTTCTTGCGTGCCGTTAAAACAATAGAGATCTGTTGAGCAGCAACAGAAAGGACCGGCAGGTCAATTCTGTTGAACTCATCGAAGCAGCCCCAGGAACCTGACTGTGCAAGGCCTAAAAACAGGAAATTGACACCGATTTATTTTTCACAGCATTGCTTGATGAGTTCTTTAAATTATTCAAGATACCTTTATATATTCTGCCAAGTCCTCTGAAGTCCATCTGATCTGAGCAGTTGAAAACTACAACGTACTTGCCCAGGCAGCGACCCATGTCTTTAGTAGTTTCAGTTTTACCAGTGCCAGCTGGACCAGCAGGGGCTCCCCCCATGCTCATGCCTAAAGCCTGGGCCAATGTGATGTAACACCTAGGCAGACAGATGATACGCAGCTTTTAGATGTAATAAAGATGGAAAAACTCTTTTAAAAAGTAACTAAACCACATCAAGGTCCTCTTTTCTTGCCTGTCAGTCAAAGGGGTGATGACCAGACGATCTGTGCAGCCGAGAAACTCATTCTGATACGTAAAGTCAACGTTGGTAATTGACACAATGACTTTGTCTATGTCCTCCTTGAAGTAAAATCTGCTCTGCTTGAGCCATTCGAAATCGTTGATACATCGTATACGCTTCTTTACCTGGACACAGTGAAGGGGATACAGCTGGTCATGACTCAAAATAAGAACAGCTAAGAGGTTCAATTTAAGAAGAATCGTTACCTTACCAAGTCATTAAAAATGTCACTTTGGTGTACATGAATTGTGACCAGAGTCTCGTACTTCACCCGATCAAATTTGCTGAGGTTACGAGTGGTTTGTTTAATTAGCACAGAGAGCAGTTCAAGAAATTTGTTCTTCATAAAGGTCATGATCTCCTTGTCAACTTCGGCGGTTAGTAGGGCTTCTTCTGAATCTCTTGTCCAAATCATCTGGATTCCAAGAAGGCCAACCTAGAAGCCAGAGCCAAAGAGCCCACAAAAACATATTCGTTCTTAACAAAATAAAATACTAGAAAACTACAATGTCTCTCAGCAGACTTCCCAGTTTTGGGAAGTCTGCTGATGAAGTAGACAGTGAAGGATATTATTGCTGGGACAGGAAAAACTGGTTAAGTTTGAGCTAATTTTCCTTTCTTGTAAAAAAAGTGTGGACGTTTCATTGTACAGCTTGGCTATTTAGTTCAGCATTGTAGTTCTTTACTATTTAAGTAAGAATGCAATAAAAGCTTACACAATATTGTCTTCAGATGGTCTTGACCTGAGATCTAACAATTTGTCAAAAGCATACAGTAGTAGTTCTTGAATAAATTGTGTCCTTCATGAGCCCTTCATTCAACTGCCCCACACACAACCAAATACAAACCTATTACCATAAAGCCTACTCTGACTTAAAAACAAAAGAAAACTTTGGTCTCGTGATGCCACCCTTTACAAAAGCCATATTGTCCATCTCAAAAACCCATCACTGGCAACTTGACATTACTATTAAATCACTTAGATGGTCATTTTTCAGAAGTAGCCTTTGTTGTCTTCTGACCTGTGCTTGGAAGTTATCAAGAAAAGGAAGCAGATCAAACTCCTCATCATTTATCTCCCAGTCAGAGGTTCTGATGACAGTGTGCAACGAGGCCTGCTGTTCCTGCAACAGCGCGCCAAGCCATAGTTCCACTGCTCCCTGAGCCATGACAGGATTGTTCAGCTAAAATTATGAAAAAAAAATGTTGATGCAATTGTAATCTACTATATGATCAGAGATAAAAAGCTTTAAGTAAGCTACAAAAGTTTCTTTTTGTTTTATATCTGTTTTATAAATGTAGTAGTGGAAACTACTACATTTTGAAAACATTTCACATAAATCACACAGTGTGATTCAGTGAACATGCTTTCTTTTTTCTTTTTTTTTTTACATAAAATGTATTTAAGATCAACAGTAGTTAATAAAACAGACACAAATCTGAATTTCAGTCGACTTGAATTGGAAAAACGATCAAACAAATCACTGAAACTTAATCGATAATATTGGGTTGACTTACTGGTAATCTCTCCCCCTCCTGCGAGATAACAGTCAAAATCTTATCATACTCTGACGCATCAAATTCAACTTCATTGACGTTGTCAAAAACTCCAAGAAGATGTGCCTGAAATTTTTTTTATTTAGACAAGAATACTTTTTGCAATAACAATTATGAAAGAACAATTAGAATAGAAACATTTGTTATCATTTGCACAGACACACTATAGTATAAGCACATTCGAATTCATTTCTCCAACTCAAGAATAGTAAAGGTTTAAAAAAATATATATATATATAAGATAATTATTACCCTACAAATGTTAATTAAAATATCAGGATACCTTCCCCAGTAACCTAAAATTGTTTGGCAGTTACTGTGATTTTAAATGAAATTAGTTTGTTTACAGTGTACAAGAAAATAATGTTTCCCTATCAGAATGTAAAAAAAACATGACAAATAAAATGAGAACAATAAAATAATCTTTGACTATCCATGATTATTGAAAACATTTAGAAAATCCTTTCTTTATTTCGGCAAGTCTGCTCTTACCTGTATTGTGTGAGAATCACTGGCTTGTCCAAGAATTTCCAAAAGAGATGGGTCAGACACAAAGAAGAACCGTGGGAACAGGAGCCTCTTTTTCTCCAGGTAGCTGTTTAATTAAGAAAGGCATATTTTCAGCAGCGGATTACGTTGGTTTGGTTAAACTCTGTTCTCATTTTTTGGGGGGCTCGTATTAGGGCAATACCTATTTGTACAATACCTACCCAGCAAGAGATTTCTGACAGAGCTCTAGCTGTTTCTGGAGGTCTGGCAGGAGCTTTCCCAGAGTAGGATCGCCCACGCAGCACTCCACCACGTTTGGGAAAGTCTGAGCTCGCTTCATGACCTTGAGCCATGCCTTATCAATATCTTGGAATCGTTTTGCCTCCTGTAATTGAAGAAAACAGTTCACTTTACAAAGGGGGGGATTGCAGTTGTTATATTTTCAGGTTATGAAGGCAGAAAATATGAACAGCACCTGTGGCAGGTCTTTGGCGATGTCACCCCCTACAAACACAGCTTCCAAATAGATCCACAAGTTTTGCACAATCATCCATAGTTCAATAATTTCCGAAGATGTTGAAAGCTTTGAGACCCAGTCCTGGATCTCTGTTTTGTAGTAGGCGCTGTACCTGTAAAATGAGACGTCACAGATATTGCTTTAATACTGCTTCAAAATGTGTTTTTTAAGACAGGGAGGCCTTTTCGATTTTGTAAAGAGCCACCAGTAACTGTGTTGCTGATGACCAGATCATTGGCTTAGTTAATAAATTAAAAACTACATCTTATAATAAACTCTAAATGTGATTTTGATCAGCTGCTGGTAAGAGTGGTCCAACAGGACAATAAAATAAGAGAAGTCATGTTGATAATTGAAATTTTGTGGCCCTGGAAGCCTAAAATATAAAACTCTGCAAAAAATCAACACCAGAAAAGGTATTTGTGTTCTCTCATGCAACATCTCTTAAATGAATTTATAATTTCATAAATTTGAAGGCTTAATGCTCCTGAGGTATTAATTGAGCTCATAGTTTCCACTTTCAGCTGGTGTTTAATCTCGGTGAGCACTTAGAAGTGTTTTCAAAAGTAACGTTAGCATATTAGATTGTCCTGGTAAAGGATTTTGGTTGAGGTTTCTTATATTACTCATAAGAAACATTACAAATTCAAACCAGCCAACTAGTATATATCCTAAATTATTTTTTAGTATTAATATACGTGATCATTGAACCAGACATGGTTCAATATAAATCGAAGGTAGATTTATATTTTCAAGCATTCATACAAATTCATTGAACGCGTCGGCCTTACATAGTGTTGCATTCACATGGAACACCGTATCAAAAAATGTATCTAATACAGATGAAGAATACATTTTAAACATCTTTAAGAAGATATTTGCAAAAAAAAAACACAACTATACTGAATGATTCTTCTTACTCCTATATTTTGCTGCATTGATTGTGCATGTTTTTCTGAATGTTTGTTTCTTAATGTATTGAATAAATATCCTTTCGTAAAATGCTTTTCAAAATAGCATTCGTTTGTTTTGATCCACGGTCTCCATTTTGTATTTGTATCTGTTTATTTTTGTAGTTGTTTCTATTTTTGAATTAGTGTAATCTATGCATGTGATGTATTTTTAGTTGTTTGTATTGAATGTGTGGACCCCAGTAAGAGTAGATTATCTTACCTATTGCTCAGCAGTGAACCGAGCACCATCAGACTGTCCTCAAGGATGGTAAGAATCTCTGTTGTCTCTGTTCCTCTGAGCATTAGCTCTCCTCTGTTCTTGAAATTCATCAGGCATAGGTTCTGAACAGCCCACACCTCTTTCACTTGTATCAACTTGGCCTCAATATCCTTCTCCTTTACAGCTGATATGCAGATATCCTGAGAATGCAGCAAAATGTAGGAGATAAACAGATGAACGAATGCTACCCTTTATCTCAGAATAAAGGAAAAGAAGTTTTTGCAAACTGCACACAGACCTCAATATCATCCTTGTAGTTCAAAAGAGGGGCCTCCATGATGTTCTGCAGGGTAAAAAACTCAGACTCTATTTCAAACTCGTGTCCGGTCAACGCTGTGATCCGATCCCAGTGTCTGCGGTTCATAGATTTGTTAGCCATCATTTCAAGCAGAGGGCATGACTCATTGAAATCATCAATGGTCTTCTTTAGGTCATCGAAGGCCTGCCATTCCTTCAGGGCTTTGGGGAGCTTCCGACACCTACGGCACAGAACACTGTCTGAATACACCAAGAAAGTGAAAGAAAATAAAAACAAAACAACTACGACAGTAAACACTTCACCTATTTTGGAAATCCAAAAGCTCCGCGTTGATCTTCTCAATATCCAAACATGTCCACAGAATTTTGTAGTACCCATCAATCTTGCTCATCACCGCATCATACAGGCCGTACAGTTTTTGAAGCAGATCAAGCTCTTTCCTATGTGCAACATGTAAATGCACCTGTCATCTTGTTGATTTGACAGGCTGAACACATTCTAAAATATGCGTTTTCGATACTGAAACAATTTTTTAAAATGCATTTATAGATAATGGATAGAAAGCTTCACCAACTTTTTGAGAAGCAGGCTTTCATATTGTGTAACTGGCAAGCCAAGGAGCTGCTCTGCAGACGTATAGGTGGTGAAATTTCTCCATAGTTCTTCAAATCTTGCCTGAACAAACACAAAGATGTTTATAGAGGTTATTTAAAAGAAAATCTAACATTAGATTTAACACCAACATGTTGACTGGTCACAAGGAATAAAGCCACATAAATTAATTTCAGTTCTGGTTATCCACCTTATTTCCGAGAGTGTTGCAAGAAGACTAATTGTGGTAACTTTATGACAGCGGCATCTCTCGATCTTAACGTTAATAACCCGCCAAAGATAATGTTCCGACTTGTCGCCTTTTTCAAAAGAGCTCTTGTTAATGTAAAAAAGCCAGACCGAAGGAATTTACACAATATATCACAAGATCTAGGAATAAGGTGGATGCTGCAATGCTTTTCTTTTTTGTGTTTAATATATATATATTTTTTAGAAATGGGAACAGAAATGTTCAGGACTCTAAATCGGTAAACATTTACGTAAATCCAAAACCATTGAAAGTTTTCATTTAAATGACAAGTGTCACCTGAAATGCTTGGAGCCGCTGGCTAGCCACTTGTGGAGCAATTCCTTGCACCAAGGGACCGTCCTGAAATGAGAGACCAAGAAGTAAGATCAGACTGTAAGACCATGGTTTTTAATTGAAAGATGTTTTGAAAAGAGTTTAAATATATGTGGGTTACTTACACTATCAAATTGTACCATGTAAGTGTCAACATTTTCTTTGAAAACAGTGACACATTCCAGAAGGTCTTGTTTGAAGTTGGGTTGCATAATGATAAGCACCTCCTGGACTGATCTCTAAGAAATGAAAGATTTTTTTTTAAGTCCAGGACAGAATGCATTATAACATCTGAACAAAAATGAATTATTGATGGTTGGGAGTACGTACGGCTTTAGCCTGAAGTTCTTTGAAGAAAGTGCCCAGGACATACACTCCCTCAATTTCTTTTTTGGTAATTTCTGCTTCACTTTTGGTCAAAATTTCATAAGCTTCCTGTAAAATGTTTTTATAGCAATGACATAGAAAATGGTCAAAAATTATTTTGCATTGTTTTTTTTGTTTTTGCTTAAATAGATGTACGTGTGAAAATATACATGTATAAATTTCCAATCCACACATTAATTTTCTTTAAAATTATGTGTGCACCATTTCAGAGGAAACAAGGAAGCTTTCCAGCTATGTAAGATTCATTCTTAAGAATATTACTATAAGGAAAAACAGCAACAAAATGCACCAAGAGCAACTTTACCTGCCTTTTCTGCTAAGTGTATATTACAATATAAAAGTAAATTGTGCAGGTCATACCTTGATGTTTATCAGTGTCATATCAATATGTATTTCTTCCTCACGAAGCTTTGACAGGGAAGCCATTGCCTGACGCGCACCTTCCAGATCCGCCACAGGTTTTGACAGCTGTGCACTGTATCGGTTTATCGCTATGGCGACGTCGATCTTTTTCTTCTTGTACTTCTCCTTCAGGTATTTACAAATCAGTGTTTTCCAGGCTTTGGTCTCGGCTATCAAGGTCTTCTTAAGAGTGCCTGCATTCACAATAGCACATTCCTCATGGAGAACCTGAACCCGACATCAAACAATCTGATTTTTAGTTCTGGATTAGGTGAAACTATCACATCATCTAATCCAGAACTAAGCAGCATTATGACTGGATTAGATGGTAGCACTGGTTACACTCAGTGCTAACAGCCAGGGTGTTTTTCTCTTACAAAATGGGAAAGTTTTGATAGAGCTGACTGGAGAATTTACGTTTTAATTTGTTGTGTAGAGATATAAAAGACCACCTAGTCTTTTATATCTCAACATCTCATTCTCTGGTTGTCTTCAAATTTTCAGACTACAGCTTCATGGAATATTTACATAGTCAATCTAATCGACTGAAATTCATTTTATATATCCATGTATTTATATGGATTTCTTAATATAATCTTGTAATCTTACAATAAACACAAAAATATTCTGTTGCAAACATTTTACAACAGGACACTATAGGGCAGTAGTGTCCTTTTAATAAGTAATAAGTAATAATATTTAATGATACTTTCAAATGAAGTTTTCCTGTGTGTTGGATGTAGTCCAATACAATGTAGAAATAAAAAGTTAATAAATATGCCATAAAAAAAAATTATACCAAGGATATTACCAGGTTACTATCTAAAAACAAACCATAAGCAAGTTTACCTGTTGACAGCTCAATACACTCAACATGAATGACAGGTTGGACAGCTGCAATTTCCTGCTCCACTGAGTCATAGTGGTGGATTTCAGACTTTATCTGGACCAAAGACGGTTTCTTGTCCATAAATTCCTTTAGAAACACATTTAATTATATTACAAGAAAAAAATTATTCTGGTTAAAATTCAACTTGTTATATTTTCAAAGCATTTAACTCTAGATTTAGGCTTAGTTAGTCAATATTCTTGAATGTATCCCGCATACACGGATTTAATTTTGTGAAATACATATTCTTAAATTCATCCACTTTCCTGTATTCTGAATTGTAAGGATCTACTTAAAAATGAAGGAAAACAAACCTTGACTTTCAGGTTCTTGTCCACGTCCCACAGCATTTGGAATTGACTGAACCTCTTCAGAGCATTAGATACTAATGTCTTTTGGGAAGTGATAGAGGTTTTTAGAGAAGCAGCAAGCTTTCTAATGTCCTTGTGCTCAAGAACCACAGGAAAGAAATTGTCTTTTTTTTGGCAGCATGGACAGAAGAATAAAAAGCAGAAAAGTGACAAGCAACACCATTAACCAAATGTAAAAGTAAAGTAAAAAAATAAATGTCATATGCTGTTGTGAACTTATATATCCACAATGAAATGTAATCTGTGACATAATCCCAAAATTTTCAATATGAATACCATTTGAAAAAAAACTTAATAGCACAGGTGTGCTATTAATCTGAAAATTGTGGATCTAGATCCTGTTAAATATTCACACAAATCAATTTTTTTAGGAATGGAAAAAAATTGACTTTTTTTTCCCCTTTTTTTTCCATACTAAATACTTAAAAATTTTTAATGTGAACATTTGAAAGAAAAATCTGCATGTAAATTGTCTATTTCATTTTTAAATGTCAAATAATCATTCAAGTAGATTTTTAAATTTTGCAAATATTGTATATGAAAGAATAACAAAATTCAGAACTCAGTATGCTTCTATTAAGTTATATACAACTGGCATTTGTTTGAGTTAACATTGAGTTAATGTTAACTCAATGCAATGCAACACATGCTTGTTCAGGAAGCGTGGTTACTTTAAAGTGAGTGACTCAACTGATGTTCATTAGTCACCGGGTTATAGTTTATCCCTAGCCATTTATTTTATTCCTAATTAACACTTTGACTATTAGTTACCTTTTGACTCGGAGTATTCCCAGCTAAACTCCCTATCCCATGATATTCCTTTGCTGATTTCCACCACAATATCACCGAGTTGATTTATGGCGGATTGGATCTCTTCTATGCCCGGAATCATTACCTAATAAACACAAACATCAGATGCAGAAGCATTATTTTAACACTAATGTGTTTAGCTTAACTGCTATGGTAAATCAAACTGGTATGTAAGAAGAAACTTACCACTTTGGAGTCGTGAAGTAGGGCTTCAGCTTTGATCATCACTTCCACCCTTGGTCCAGACTGCCACTTCTGGAAAGTACTAAAATTGATATTCATTAATGTTTGTCTATATGTGATTCATCCAAAGTTTTCTGATACTTTGGATGAATAGTTACAAACAGACATACTTACATTGTGCCACAAATTCTCTTTTTAAGGATATCCAAGGATCCCCTAATTGTCTTGAGTAGGGTTTCAAACACTTTTGTACTGAAGAGTTCGTAAAGCTTCTTGAACTCCTGAAAAAAAAGGCAATTCCACATGAACTGTATGAAATACTGTGTGCAGCAGAATGAAAGAAATGTTTCTCAAGGGTTAAGCAAACGTACTCTTTGGAAGTTGACTGATGTGTCGTGGCCTTTGTGTTCATCAGTGCCCTTCAATACAATTCCCAGCTCTTTGAATGCACATTTAACCTGAGCAAATCTGATATTCAATTTGCCTGTCCACTCAAGACAAAGCTTCTGAAAAAGGTGAAAAGGAAACACACAAACAATGAAAAAGGCAGGGAGTGGGGGAGGGACACATTAAGGATTTAAAGACTACATAAGGAGCAAAGCTAAAACTGTAGAACAACAATCCAGTTTCTACTCATTATGGTCATGCCTTATTACGAGCAACGAGATCCGGCAGGGACAACGCGTAATCGTCTGGAAGGTCAATCACCACAGTCTCTGAGATTTCCTTCAGGACAGCGTCAATGTGCATCTTGCAAATATGTTGCGCCTGGAAAAAGAAGAGGCAACTCAATGGACTTCGGAAATGATGTCAAGTGCAAAATAGTCAATCATTTCTACATACAATGCAACTTTAAATATTAAGACACTTTGGTTTTGTCTTAGCTTTAATTAAAATCTTTATCAAAAAAATGATTTTGTATCACTGAAAACTCTGTACCTAAAACTCCCAGGCAGGAAGCTCTTTATATTCAGAAACATACCTTATATACAATGTGGTTGAGCTCAGCCAAAGCAGTCTCAACATTATCAAAGAACTTGTCCAGGAGGAAGGATGGCCACGTCACCAGCAGCGAGCCAAAGCGAAAGGCAACTTCGACCTATTAAATTAGCACCGATATGCAAGCATTAAGGAAAATTATAACCACAAAACTGTAACAATTCCAAACATTTCCTGACTGAATTAAGAGGAAATTGCTTGTAACTTCCTTTCACAAGCAAGGACGCTAGTGAACAAGGAAGGAAGGACCCATGGAAAAAAGAAGGTCACAAGGAAGGAAAGAAGGAATGACAGAGGGAGAGGCAGAAGAAACACGTGAAATACCCAAAGAAGGAAAGTAGGGAATGAAAGACAGGTGCAATCATCTGACGAAGGAGGGCAGAAAGAAGGATACAATAGACAATTAAATACAGAAGTCTGAATATACAAGTATTATTCCAAACTCTTATTTTCTAGACTGGTCTAGCCCTGGGTAGCAACTAAAATTAAGTTCCATACTTAATCCTAGTTGTTCCCATACTTAACACTTCCAGACAGTGTAGTGTACTGAATTTACAAAATACTTACATGTTTAACTTTTGAAGCCAACAAGCTGCTTAAGTCATCACGAATGTTGCCACAGGTGGATTCATACTCTTCCAAAATGGTCTAAAAAAGGCATTCAAGTGACTTCGTATCAGGTTATTATAATCCTTGTTTCAGTGCTGCAGTGAAGTAGCTAAAAATGTACTTTACCTTAAGCCTTAGGTGACTGTCCTGTAACTTCCTTTCCATATTGAAAAGATCTAAAGCCTGCTTTGGAACCTCTAGACCCATGCTTAACAAACACTTTGTGTCCAAAATGACCTCAGTTATTTTTGGATCAAAGTTAGCCAAAAACTTTTTGGTCTTAGGGTGACGCACCAGCAGGGTATGATTTAGGACTGTCACGAAGAGCAGAACAAAGTACCTAAGTGTCCTATAAGAAATATGCCAGCATTTTGCAAGAAACTAAGGACTTACTGTGATCTAGTTTGGAAACCTCATCCTTCCATGTCTGGTATTGGAGACATTCAAACTCCACCAGTAAGGCTGCAGTTTGATTGTACAATCTGAGCACTTTTTTCCCATCGGCACTTGACAGAACATCCGAGTTTTCCTTTTGAGGAAGAAAGACCAATCAGTAACAAGAAAACGAACAACTCAAATTACCTTTAATAAATGCTGACCCACTTTTATGAAATAAATGGGCTCGTAAATCCTTTTAAAAAGGTGCCTGGCCCAACCAATCCTGCCAGCCACTGGAGGCATGTTTCGAGCAATTGGAGGATCCTTCTGCTCCTTTTCAAAGAGCTACAAACAAAGAGGTCAAAATTGTTTCATTCTTAAATTACGGTATGTATCTATGTTTTGTTAACTTCTGTTAACCTTTGTGATATTATCCACTTCTGTGATATAGCACTGGAGAACATTATGCAAAATGTGGAAAGTTTGTGTGTCCAGACAAGAAAGCCTCAGCTTCTGAAACCTACAAAAAAGGAAAGTTGATAGAATTATATAACAATAATAATAAAATGACAGTAAAATGTACGATGATGAATTTTGCTAACCGCTGCAGAAGTGCCAGAGCTTGCTGCGATGAGTAGATTTTTGAGAAGCATGAATTCATGAATGTCTGGAGTTTGTTCTGTAGACATGAACAAGAAGATATTTAAATTTCAATGTAGTTTCAGCCTCAAGCTGTGAAACTGATAACACTTATCTCCTTAGAGACTGTACATTACCAATCATCCTTCTTTCTTTCCACAATACTCTGTATGGTTTTAAAAAATATGGCTAGGTATAGTTAACTTTAGACATGCGTATGTATCTGTTAATAAGTGGTGGATATATCACGCCTTTAAATCCTTCCTCTTCACATGTAAATAACTCACTTATGGTCTATATAAAGTAGAACTGCGATGCTTTCAGTAGAGAGAAGGAACTGACCCTCAATCAGACAAAGTCTTTCAGAAAATCCCTCTTCATACTGGCAGAGGTTGCTGAAGTAGTGGTAAGTGCTCTCTAAACAGACTTTTCCTACTGATGTGAGTACATTCCCGGAAAAAATCTAATTTAACCAGACACTTCAAAGAGGCTTTGATAAAGTAAGATGAAAGGAATGAAAGGAAGTATGCACGTTAATACACACTAGAACCAAACATTTTGACTTGTCTACTTTCTCCATTATAACTGAACTTGAACTACAAAATGGCTGTGGGGGGGAAAAATGGCGGATTCCCAAAACTGTTTAGCCAGAAGTCAGGAACTTGTTTAGCAGTTCCACAGCAAATGGGATGTCGTCATTCTAAAGAAAAACACTATAGTGAATAGAGAAAAATTAACACGACTAAGCGTAAAAAAGTGGATTTTGCATGATACGTCGCCTTTAACTTAATTATTGACAATTTTCAACACTTCGCTCAGCCAAAAAGTTTCCAGGATTTTTTTTTCCACAATTTATTTTTGGTGGTGAGCTCCAATTCTTTGAGGTTGGAAGGCCTAAGTACTATCATCCTAATTGTTAGGTCACTCCATGTTGGTAATCTCTCTGGGTCACTCTGAAACAGGCTTCTTCTATCACAAAAACGTATTAGAAATTTATGAGTTAAAACATGACTTGAATCCCACACCTTCCATTCATGTGAATAATTTATACCTTTATTGCGTGAAAGACAATGTTCATAATGTAGGCTGTGGAACAGACATACCTCAATAAGGCTGATTTCATTCATAAACTTGATAAAATCGGCATCAAATTCAGTCATCTTTGGAGACAATATGTCATACTGCTTTCTTTTCAAATTCAAGGACACATTCTGGAATTGTCTGACAAGAACCTCAATGCCTTCAATCTTTGACTTTCCAAGAGATTCAAATGTCTTGAACACTGAGATTACTTGTTCAATCTACAAAAGATAATAAACGTGTTAACTGTTGAGATAGTATTGTCAAAGTGATTTGTTGAGGATCACTTGTTTTAAACTAGCGTATTTGTACGGTGGCTGACAGGTGCAAACACACAGCAGATGGCAAAATGAGTCTTGTGCAGAGTTTTGTGTCTAGTCTACTCTACTCTGAGGAATTAATGGGATGTCCAGAAGAAAAGTGGAGGAAAGAAGAAAGCAGTGTCTTATCTCTTCATCTCTTTTTAAAGCACACAGTCTCTACCAATCTTAGACAACAATGGCATTTTTACATAGGTAATAACTACCTAATCTAGACTCCCTACAGTGCATTCCTGCTTTGCAGAGCAAGTTTGCAGCTCTTTGAATTTGCATTTTTGCAGCATTTTTACTTTTGTTTCTATTTCATGTGGCTGCAGCATTTTATTTGTGATACCAGCATTTTTTCTATTGCATTTGAGGTTTTTTGTAGTTTGATTCATTCATCTTTGTGTAGCTCATTTTCCCTTAGTGAGCGTTTACATCTGTTTGCGGCTCGTTACACCTGTCAGCTGCCATATATATTTGGCTATCTCTGAAATATCAGCATAAAAGGAAGCAATGACCTTTTTAAGTCTTTTACAGAAGTTCTCAAACATGCCAAAAATATGCCGCTCCGAAAGCACAAAGCCCTTCTCCTTCTGGTCTGATTTCGCCGTTAGCTTTTTCTCATGGAAGAAGGACCGATACTCCTCAAACAAAGTTGTGCAGTCCTACGCAAAACAGAATAGAATGACTGCTGAAGTCAAGCCAAAGCAATGCAAGCACACGCAATAAGAAGTATTAGCTTCACAGTCACCTGCATTTTCCTCAGGAGCTGTTCGGAATCTTGATCCCATATTAAACTCTTGCCATGGTCAGTAATATGTGCTCTGCACGCTGCTACCAGTTGATTAGTGACCTAGAAAAGTATACATTACCAATGTTTATATAATTCAATGATTCGCTTTTAGAAGACAGATGAAATCTTAAATAATAATAATAACACACTTACTTTAATTAGCAGTGATGGCATCTTTTCATTTATGTTGCGGAACAGTGGTACTCTGTGAACTAATTCAACGGCGTTGACGAGACTGTGCACACTTTTTATTAAGGAATCCTGGAATGATGAGCAACTTATAATACAGAAGTGTTACGCGCAGACAAAGTGTAGTAAGACGACAATTTCTAACATGTAGTACAACTACGTGGCAGAGAAATGCACATTATGAATTGCATCTCCAAGAAAAATGGAATCGATGCATAAAAAAATTGATGCATTTTAACAATTAGAGATTAACAAAGTACAAACTTAAATTATGTAATTCCTGGACACAAAATGAAAAGTTTTTAATCCTTTTACTGAGTTTAAATAACAACAAAATGTAAGTATTTATAAATACATATGGTCTGGCCAAAAAAAAAATTGGGTGTTTAAAGGGGCAGTATTATGTATGTTCCAAGCGTATAGTAGCATTTTATTGCAAAATCAAGTAACTATGTTACCTTTAAATATTATAAAAATGCAATTTAACACACTGAAATTGGGCTTCTAAGAAGCTCTTATTCTGACACTCCGTCTTAGGAGATCATCACAACAATGCTTCTCCTTTAAGCGGTTTGTGGCCATTTTTGGAAGTGTTGCACTAAGTAGTTCCTATGATGAGCTCAGCAGACACACAGTTGTCCCAAGTGTTTGTTAATTGCTGCAGCTGCTAGCCTGAAAGAGCTGAGTGAGGAGACATGGGACGGGAGGCGGAAGCTTGGCTAAGGACTGCAGCCCAGAGGAAGAGCTTTGTGGAAATAGTTAACACTTGGTGAGATTGTAGGATCTCTCAAACATGCATGAAAAAAATCAAAGCAACATGTTTATAACATACCAAAAAAGTCAACTTTAAGTCATAATCCCCCTTTAAGTATATTTTCATTCAATGTATCATAACACGAGCTCCAGCTGTTCATTAAATTGCTTCAAATACATACCGGGTCATTGTTATACAGGGCTTGCAAGACTTTCTCCAGTGTGGACAGGAATTTTAAATAGTCTTTTGATTCATTTACGCGATCTGTTATCCTCTTATCCAGATCCCGCCACACCTGCACAAGGATATGATTTGAGTTAATAGGACATGTTAAGTTACTTATTTCAGTTATTTTAAGGAACAAGCTAAAACATCTTCCTGACAGAAATACAGCTTTTTTAGAACCTAGTTAGAACAACACTCAAAATGTTACACAGTGCAAAATGTTTTATAGTCTATGCTTAACCTTATTATTACCTTTATCATTTTGGAACGGCGTATATGGAGTACCATGACCACTGCATTACACTCCTCACTTTTCATGTGATTGACGATGGAGGTGAACTTTAAGTGCTTCTTCTTCCAGTATTCTAACTCGGTCAGAGGTCCCTCAGCATCTATTTTCCTCAACTGATCATCCTCAGTCAGAACCTGATCATGATGAAAATAAAAGATGCCACAGTAATTCAGCATTATATGGGACCTTCATCAGAATTTGATTTGGGCCCCATCTTCCTGCAGAGAACTTCACTTCACCACCACCAACAGCATTTCAGTAGGGATCTGATGGAATCTGGGGGCCAAGTTTACTTTGCTGTGGTTAGAAACAGGGATATTTCATCTCTTTGTGAACAAGCCAAAACACACAGAAAAGATTCAACATGCACCAACAAACTCTAACAGTGTTTTGAACTTTTATAAAGAAACTCAATAATGTTCTCGTCTTTAATAAATAAATCTCAAACTTTTAGATGTATGGTCTGTGTTTGGCGCTTTTCTGGGCACTCCCTAACGCTTTGGAGGCTCTAACCAAACATAGCAAAATTGACAAGTCAAAATTGCTAATAGACCTTACTTTTTTTCTATAAAGAGATGCAAAAAAATATTTCTCTGTAAATTATTTTTACCTGTTCAAAAATTAACAAAGTATCTCATTTGATTGAAATTACAAAGTATTCAGATTTTCATAGAAAAGGGATTGGTAAATCACAATTGATCTAAAACATAAAAAATGTCTCACCTCATTAAAAGAAAGACATTCAGTTTTCCAAATGATCTGATTGGTCTTCTGTTCTTCAGAGAAATGCTTCGATGTATTTAATCTGCTTTGATGTAAAAGTTTGTGGTCTTAGGTACTCTTAAATTACAATAAAAGAAAAAAAAAGCTTTTGAAAGCTTATAGATTAATACTATGTGTTGTACCTCATATTTAAAAAAAATGGTCTGACTGATAATCTTTGCCTGAAGATAACATTGAAACCCACACCCAAAAAATATTCTAATTGCCAAATGTAGACCTGGCCATACTTTGGATACCCCTGACTTGCCCAAAGCATGTAGAAACCTAATCACTAGTTAGCAGTTTAGATACGACTACCGGTCTAAGCTAACGCTTCGTTTTTCTGTGCCTTATAACGTCTTCTATCCTGTTTTAACCACTTCCAGCACAAATCAAAGGCAGTTTCATGACATTTAGATCACAGATAAGTGTTTGTGATTACAAACCTGTTCAATTTCCTTGCACCAGCGCCTCAGAATCTCTTCCAGTCGCTGCACTTCCTCAAAGTCAGACGCTGCCGCTTTCATCTCTTCGAGACACGTCAGCTTGGAAAAGTTGACACCTGACGGTGTGCTCAAATGAACAACACTGGTGTTTCTTATCTCAAGGTCTGGTAAAACAAATTTAAAAAAAAATAATATATATATATATATATTTATATATATATATAAATTATATTAAGGCATTGTTTTAATTTTGTAGTTTCTCAACATATATGTATTTTTCTTCTGTTAACACTTAGTCAACTTGAAAGATTACGCAGCGGAAATTGAAAGGAGAAAAATCCTACCATCAAGCGTGCCCAGAAAATGTTTAAAGTTATCCAGGAAGATCTTTTTTGCTTTTTCCCCATGTTTTGACTGGTCCAACGCACCCCAGCTCTCCTGTGCCTCAAGAATTGGTAGCACAAACCCATAGGCATTCCTTAGTCCTTTTAGGAGGCCCTCAGTGGCATCGATCGCAGAGAAGCAAATTTGCTATGAGACATTTAGAAAAAAAAAAAAAAACGTGAGAAGGAATGGAAGAAGCGTAATAAACACAGGTAATATTATTTATTTTGATACTACAGAATGACTCAAATACTTTTGAGAATGTTGTTTTTTTTTTCTTTTACAGCATGAAACATTCATTCTCATTCTGATGTAAAATTTATTTTGTGTTTAACAGTGAGTGAACATTTTAACTAGCTACCTACTTTGCATGAGTGAACCTTAAAAACTAGAATACCTTTGCACAAATGCACAAAACAAATAAAGTCACAGAGAAAAACAACATCAGCTTTTACCTCATGTATATTTTCAGGAGTCACAGGATTGTTCACGTCTGTTCGGGCAAAATAGTAGCAGATGCCAGTCAGACAGGTCTTGCTTAAATCGGCCAAAAACAGCCTGGGTCCTTTATCCAGTGCGGCAATTCCCTGGTGTGTGCGTCCACATTCTAAAAGCAAATGCAAAATGGCCTAAATGAGTGATAGTCTAACAACTGCTTTAGAAAACATGAAATCCATAAATCCGTGAAAATTAGCTTAAGCTTTGTAAAATAAAAAAAAAAAATGAAAAAAATAAAAAATGAACCGGAGATGGACTCAGGTCTGACAGTGCAGACTTCCAGGCTTTCTGCATGTAATCCTACCTACTCCTAGGGGGTCGGTCTCCTGGTAGACAAAGGAGATCGTTTTACAACCTCCGACAGCGAAGAAATTATCAAAAGCAGCCAGCTATGACATGAAAAAAATAAATAAACAAGCAAGCAAAACATGGTAAGAGCATGTCCACAGCACACAAAAAACAGAGATGCAGCTAACAAATACCAATCCAACCAAAATCAAAAATTTCTGATTTTAAAGACAACATCAAATCAAACCCAAAAAAGTGAAAGGAAAAAAATGCACGCAATGCAATATTTTTGACACATATAATGTCACAAAAGTTAATCTGTTCATGATGTTTGACATAGTTGGGCATCTGCCTGCGCTCGATAACTATCAGTTTGTTATAGTCTCATTATGAAGAGACTGTAAAGTAGATACAAATCTGCATCACAACACAAAATGTGTGAGGAGAAGGGGGGCAAAAATACTGCAAAAAAATACAATTGTGTATGTAATGTTCCCATTCAGCTCCACTCAAAGATACACTTTACACCAAGAACATTACGGCCCCAATAATGATATTTTCAAAGTTGCCAAAGGTGAAACTGCTGTCCAGACCCACCCAAGGCAGGAGCGAATCTGACTACGCCCCCCAAACCATCAGGTGTTTCCCTGATCCGGTTAAAGTTCAAATGCTTGAACTTTAACCGGACTTCTACATTGGGTTATTGTAAATGCTATTAAATCTCATTTGACGGTTGCAGTAAATATAAATAAAAAGATGTGAAATTGTTTAAAAGTAAAAAAATTTAAACAAGTCTTTCAAATGATAGTCAATTTCAAGCAGAATAATCGCCATAGAGACATGGTAGAACAGAATCTTCCTCTTGCTCAGTGTTTTGAACATGACAAAAACACAATTCGACTTCAAGCTAAGGTCATCGTTCCAGATTTTCATTAGATTACAAACTCATACCAGCCCGTAATAACAATCCAGCACCAGCTACTTCATACAAAGATTCCCTCCCTTTCACTGACCGATTTGATTGTTTTTCCCAAGGCAAAGCTATAAAGAAGGACTTACAGATGGAGAATCTAAAACAAATTCCTCTACTGCCGATGGGGTCAAAGGTAGCTCATTAGCAATCATTTCGAACATGTATTTGTGTGAAGGGGTGATCAGCTTTCTCCGCTCCTCTCTCTCCTTCCTATAGACGGGCTGAACAAGGTAAGAAGTGCAATTAGCAAACTGTTAAGAGATAAGTTAAATCTGCTGTCTGACATCAAAAGGCCAAGGGGAAAAAAATCGACTTACTTCATTTCCAAGCTTGCTTGCTGCTGACTTTTGTGCATCCATTATGAAAACGTTTGGAGGCAGGTATAAGCGCTTCCTTGCTGTATAAAATCTCAGCTCTCCTCCTCCTATGGCTATTAAACCAGAGAATACAGTAGTCATATCATATGTAATTCTACGTTTTCAACATCTGGTGAACTCAAAATATTAATTTAAAGCACCAGCACCTCCCGACCCCACTAAGGGAAAAAGGGTGTCAGAAAATGGATGGATGGACAAGATCATTTGAGGAAACATTGACATCATTGGCAAGATGGTCTAAAACTGGACTTTATGGTATGGGCAATGGGACATTGATAATGTGAACCCATCACGGTCAGGATCTGCAATCATTCATTTGAGTGTTGAATCAACACTCATTAGAGTGTTGAATCGTTGAATCAACACTGATTTGAGTGTTGATTCAACACTGTTGAAATCAACATTAATTCAATGTAAACCAACAGAAATATGTCTGCAGAACCACGTTCAGATGAAGGTTGAATCAACGTTGATTCCTAACTGATTCAATGTAGAATCAACACATATATGCATATAAATTGACATAATCAACATTGATATAATGTCAGTTATGGTTGAAACCCTAACGTTGATTCAACATAGAAGTCACAGACCACTTTCAACGTTGATTCAATGTCTCTGCCTGACATTGATTCAAATTAAACCATTCTGTGCTATCTGGGAAGAATTACTTTTCCGCTGGTCTTACCGAAACCGGGTCTTCTCTTAAAACTGGAGCTTCTCTTGAAGGCATTTCTTTCGTTAATTCCGATGTCTTCTTTAAGAAAAAATCTTTTGTGTATCCTGGTGAAGTTTTCCACGGCAACCAGCCGTTACTATGTCCGTTACTGGTTCCTAACGGTTGATGAATCGTTTGACTGTCACAAGCGTAGCTGTTGGTAAAAAATCTGAAAAGTAACATAATGCAATCTGGTATCTGATTTAAATATTTTCTCCGGTCTTAACGTGAAAAAATAGATTTCCAGAACAAGGTGAATTTGTTTCTATTTTAAAATAAAATAAAATAATGACATGACTAAAGAGAAATTTAAATGTATATTTTTTTTCTCAATAATTTCCTTATGTGCCCACAGGGTGGCGACATTTGACAAGTTTGTGCTAATTTATTGGGTCCCTGCAGCTCAATGCAATCTATATCAGTTGCAGAACCATGGTTAATATGTGACATAAGCAATAAGCATGAGTTTTTATTATATTTTTGCAGTATGAATATAATAAATATATAATAAAGTATAAAATAATAAAATTCGACGAGTTTCACAGTTACAGCGAAGCAAGTTGGACAAAATATTAGGGACAATCAACTTGTAAGATGTAGAATGATTAACACAATGTGTCATTTCATTTTGAGAAAAATGGTCAGAATAAAGATTTTTGGTGTGTTTGATTAAATAAAAAACATTTATTTATTTTCTTTAAAAAAAACCTTTTTATTAATCTACAGTGCAACACTTGGAACAGATATTTTTCTATTCTATTCTATTCTATTTAAAATAAATAAAGCCACGATTTTAAAACAAGTTGTGTATTTACTCAGGTTATTGCCTAATATCAAATTTAGTTTGATTTCTAAATCATTGAAATGGGACAACAACAATAACAACAAAAAACAAGAATACATTCAAATTTCAGCAGTTTGGCTCATGGAATTAACGCATCATTCAGTCTTCTCACGATTGTTAAATTTACGAGGAGCACTTGAAGGCAACACACTTCACGCTGTTGCCACGTTAGACGTGACGTAGCTGGAGGCGTGGACCGGTGGGAGGCGTCACAGCTAAGCGTTGTAAGACAGGAACCACACAGTCTCTGATATTAATGCTCGAAACGTCAACGAGAGTGTGAGAGAGGTGAGAGTTTGTTTGTTGTTTCTGTTTTTCTTCTGTAATATTTGTACAAAACTGTTATTTTCGCCTGTCGTCGATGGATTAGCAGCTAGTATGAATGTGCTCGGCAGCCGTGTCCTAACACTCGCATGTCTGTGCTGTTGTTAAGGCAGTTTGATAAATTACATTTAAGAAATTAGTACAATTAATGTACATAATAGAGCTTAATAAAGCCAGTCCCTCTTGTATTTAGTTTCTTTGCTATGTCTCGTAAGAGGCATCCTTCCTGTGTGTTTGTAAAGCCTCAACTTGGCAAACACAGAGCCTTACTCCAAGAAACGTCAAGTGTTAAAGGTTTTTATGAGTCAAGTAATATGTATTAACATTATAATTTCAGTTAACAAATAAAAGATCTAAATCTGCATGGAGCATTGCAATATCATCCCCCCAGCATCATGTTTCCATTCGCCTCTAGTAAAGGAAGGATTTCCTTCTTGAACAAGCTGCCTTCTGTGGGTGTGGGCTCAGGCGAACAATGTCAATAATTTAATTGTTTCACTTGAAAATTAATTGCTGGATGTTGAGCAATTAATTCAACTGTCGCCAGTTCTGTCAGTTTCTATTTTGTTTCTCTTTTTTAAAAGCCCAGTTAGACTTGGAGTTTAGTGGATTTAGATCTCCTCTTGAAATAAATTTAGTCCAATAGTTTCCTGATTTTAAGTCACAACAACAACAACTCAAATACATGTTCTTATTGTTTTTTGTTTTGGCAGAGTTGATCCAAATCATTATTGATAATGGACCCAAACACCAGTGGACTTGTGCAGAAGTTGGCTGAAGCCGGCCAGTCTCACCTCCTCCAGTTCTGGAAGGAGCTGAGTCCCAAAGACCAGCAGGAACTTTTCCAGGATCTTCAGGGGATAAACTTCCTGGAGATCAACGGATTCTTCAAGAACGCCATGGAGACGTCCAGCAGCTCCAGACAAGAGAAGATGGACAGCCGCATGGAGCCGGTGCCCCGGGAGGTGCTCGGGAGTGTGACGAGGGACACGGAGAGTCTGAAAGACTGGGAGGTCAAAGGTGAGCTCAGTCATGAGTTTCGTCCCAACCCTATATTCGCTCATGCTTGTGCAATAGACAGTAAGGAAGCAGGAAAGGGTTTTATTATTGTTTATTGTCTTTATTACGCTGTAGTAGCAAAAGCTAAGCTTAATGTCTTCACTTTCTGAAGTTAAGACCAGATAAGAGGCTGAAACCCAGTTTCTTTTAGGTCATTGCCTAATGATTCAAGGAACCAATTTGCTGGTTTTACTCTGGGAAGCTTAATGAGACTAAAGCATCACAGGGCAACCCAGATGAAGGGAGATAGACATGGGTTGGTGCTTTTCCTTAAGAAAAGTTCAGAAAACCCACTTCCAGATTCACACAAGAAATCATTTCAGTGCATCTATTTGCCAAAGCCCTCCCTGAACGTCAGGAAAACCAGCCAGTTACTCACAGTATGCTGTTACAGACTCAACTTTGCCCCCGTCTTGCTTCTGAGGGGTATTTCAAAACATGAGTAACTGGGTTCTTAATGTGACTCTTTGCGCAATTCCTGCGTTGCTGAGGCGATTTGGCCACCTAATGAATCACTTGGATTTATTTCTTTGATTTCCGTGGCCAATAGTAACAGGAGATGTGATCGAGCAGAAAACATCTGGTTCTGATTTGGGGCTGATGTCATGGGGTTTGCCTCTTTTGACCCTTATTCATGAAGTCGTCTCACCATGTCGTGACCACATTTGTGTGTGCAGGGTGTGGTGTGTGTTTGTGCAGGACTCTTCGTATATTCGGAGGGCAGTCAAAGTCTAGCCTACCCTGCCAATACGTGGTGTAAAACTTCTCCCTTGGCACCAGTCGCTAGAAATATTGTTGACTATTTTGCCCGTAGCTGGTAGTAAACTTGAGATAAACCTGCTGTGTCGGGTCAAAAACCGAAACTTGTCATACAAAGACTCAAACTGTTGTGCTCTGGTTGCCCCTCAGGTATGGACTGCACTGCTCAGAGTAAAGTGGCTGTTATTTCCTTTTTTCTTTTTAAATATATTTGAAAGTTTCTATGTAGGAGTTCAATGTTCACTTCCCGCCTACAATGTCACGTCTTCAAAGTTTATTTACTAACGATGGTTAATGGTAAACTTTATGGATGTTTAGTTAAGTTTATCATGATTTATGTAAGATTTCCCTGCAATGGCAATTCAATTTCCCAGAAGATTAGAGAGTTGGAATGTGTGAAGAGATCATAAATGAAGCAAGGTTGTGCAAAAGTATTTACACCTCTCCACACTTTGTCATATTGCAACTACAAGTTTCAATGCTTCTCACATTAATAGTGAATAACCAAAAGAATTGTGGACAATTGTGAAGCGGAAATAAAAGGTTAAACCACTTTTAAAAAATATTTAGTAATATACATCTGAAGAGTAAGACTAACATTTTTATTATTAGCAGAAAATCGTTCACTGTTTGTAGAAGAAGTCCACTGTATAAAATTCTACTAATATACATGAACGATGTGGCTTGAGATGGGGCTGTGGAAGCTTTTTACACTGGTACTGTGGCGCCGATACTTTGGCTCTTTTCATACAAAGACTCAAACTGTTGTGCTCTGGTTTGCCCTCAGGTCTGGACTGCATCGCTCAGAGTAAAGTGGCTGTCTTACTGCTGGCGGGGGGTCAGGGAACCAGACTTGGGGTCTCTTACCCCAAAGGCATGTACGACGTTGGACTGCCATCCCACAAAACTCTCTTTCAGATCCAAGCAGAGCGCATTTTGAAGCTGCAGCAGCTGGCGGAGCAAAAGACAACAGTCAAATGCTGTGTTCCCTGGTGAGACTCCAGCTCTAAGACACTTTTTTTCTTTTCTTATCCAAAGAGAAATAGACAGACTAAGTCTAGCAAACAGCCACCTGTCCGTCCTTTTTGTAAATGAGTCCCAGTTATGTTTGTGTGATGAATAACTGGGTCAGATCACTGTAGGCACTGAAGGAAACTCAATCAAGGAAACTGGAATAGGATTATCTCCCTGGAGAGCAGATCTAAGGGTAGTTTGCTGTCTGAAAAGGCAAAATGGTAATAGAAAGAAGTTAGTGTTAGGTATAACTCATTATTAATTTTAAATCTTTGAAATCTGACATTTGTCATTCACTTTTGTAAAGGAAAAAAAGCTTTTTGCATTGCTTTCTAATGTGCAATGGGTTCAGTTTATGTAAAACAAACTATGGCTTCTTCCTGCCCTCTTTGTTTTTCTCAATGTACCAGCCAGTGTAACCTAAATAACCAAGTATTATCGTCTTTCTGTGCTGCCTTCAGGTACATCATGACCAGCGGCAGGACGATGGAATCCACCAAGGACTTCTTCTCGCAGCATAAATACTTTGGTTTAGACAAGAACAATGTGATCTTCTTCCAGCAGGGCATGCTGCCAGCAATGGACTACAATGGGAAGATCATCCTGGAGAGCAAGGGGAAGCTTTCCATGGCTCCTGGTAGGTCCAAAGATTATTGGGGACTGCAAAATTATTGATATGATGGGACAGGTATTTTGCTTGTGGTCATTTTCTTCAAAGCAATTTTGTGTGGTTGTGTTTCAGATGGAAACGGGGGTCTTTACAGAGCTCTTGGGAAGCAGGGAATCCTGGACGACATGCAGCGGAGGGGAGTCGAGTTCATTCATGTGTATTGTGTCGACAACGTCCTGGTCAAAGTGGCCGATCCCACCTTCATTGGGTTCTGTGTGCAGAAGGGAGCGGACTGCGGAGCTAAGGTCGGTCAAAGAGTTTTAGAAGTAGAAATATACAAAGCATGACGTGCATTTTTATCCATAGATTTTACAGTGCCCTGCATAAATGATTTATAAAACAAGGTTTATGAGACTTAACGCCTACATTTTAAATGTATTAAAAAGTACATTGTAAACTTTATAGGTTTCACTGCAGGATATTATAGAGCTGGGTTCATGCGTATAAGATCTGCAGCCGAACAAATCCCACGGTCCTCTCACTGGCTAGAGTTTCTTTCACAAATACCACAGCTAATTATCTACGTTGTTTGCAGTTCAAGATTATTTTGTATCCTGTTCATATTCCAATGAAAGCATTAAATAAAACAATGCTGAAGAGCTTGTTTGTACACCTCAAAGAACAAGCCTTTCTTTGACAAGTCATAAATGACATGTGTTCAACATTGGAGATACAGACGCAAATATGAAACTTTCTACCCAGAATTGATGGATGTGTTACAGAGATGTTCAGAAATTAAAATATGAACAATGTCTTCAACATGCTCCAATATTTATTTATAGAGAAAGAAGCATCTCCGTATCACATGGTTTATTAAAAGCAAACTTACTACAGCTGACGCAGCAGCGAACCTGTTTTCTTCCTCCTCTCATAAAGTGTCTTTATCTCATATTAATCAGACAAGAACGTATCTGTCATACAACACAAGAGCTCAGGGATAATTAATGATCACACAGTGCTGCTAATAACTTGTGGGTTGGTCGTGACAAAAGAGCAAAGTATGTCAGCAGTCGAGTCTGCTCCATTCTGATCCGTCAGTCCAGTTTTTCCAGTGGTGCCAACAAGGACACATTCTCCTCATATCTTTCCAAGGAATAATGTGTAATTAAAGGTGTGGTGTGCTCGCTGCACTTTCAGTAACTCACCACCAGGTGGAGCAGCTGACTTCGTTTTTCTTCTGAATTTTTTTCAGCTTTTCAGGAAGTTTTTTCCTTCTTTCTATCATTGAGATTACGTGAGGTATATAACTTTTTTTTCTTTTTTTGAGCGTTATAGAAACAGTTATTAATAGGAATAGCTCATACCAATAAACTAAAACCTTTTTTTACTGAAAAAGCATAAAAGGAAGACGAGCAGTGCCAGAGAATCACAAATCCTCCACTGTGCTAGACAGTGGGTATTTGTGGTTATCCACAAATTGACATTTTGTTTCAGGTCAATCCCTCCTAAGTGTTTGTTGCTGAAAAGCTCAATCCTTAACCAAAGTGCCTGGTTCTGGTTGAGTTTTGCAACTTCTACATGTTTTTACAGCCGCCCCGGAGCCCAGTTTGGTGCAGATTTCTTTCTTATTATTATTTTGCGTCACTCTCTGTCATCAAGCAACTTGATGTCCACTGCATTCAAAGATCCGTACGAAGCCTTAAAATAAATTAAACTTTTGAGGGATGCCTACAAAGATGAATGGTACTGCAAATATTGCACGTCAATCAAATATCAGACGCTTGGATCTGGGCTTGTCAGTTCCTCTCTTCATCATGCTATATATTTACAGGATCTAAATATTTCTAAAGACTCAAATAGTGATATGAAGCATGAGATAGATTTGCTTGTAGTAATTCTGTGATGCTAACTTTAATAAAGTATTAATAGAAACTTCTTGCTTATATTTTTAATCTTTCAGCCTTTCTGTTTTCCTCAAAATCAGTGTTTTCAATAGAAAAAAGCTCTGGTGTGTTTCATACTCCACACCCTGTCCACCTGCATGGTTACGCTTAGATATTATTTGGGTGGAGAAACCAAGGAAAAAACATTTAATGGCTTAAAACTCAAACTTGCTAACTCTTTGAAGAGGAATTCTGCAGCCAAGTTTCCATCACATAGAGCCCCCCTCCTCCACTACTCCCCCACCCAGCTCCTTAAGACTAGCAGCAGGAATTAGCAAACACCTGTTGGAACTGCGCATCTCATTATACGAATATTTCTCAGTCCAACGCCGGAAAGAACGGTTATAAACGGCAAAATGGGGACATGTTGTTCTGATGATATCCTGAAGATGCAGTGTTGAAAAGACTAGAAGCTTCTTAAAGAATTTCAAGGCGTCAGTTTGCAAAGTCAAATTTCTCTTATACAGCAATTTTTTAACGACGGAAAGTAACATAGTTACTTGACTGTGCTATAAAATGGCAACATGTGCCTGGAAAATACACAACACTGTCCCTTTAAATATGTCTACTTTCAGTGGGAGTACAACCATAAACACCTTTCTTTATTTGAATGAGGCTTTCCAATCAGACTGTGATTAGTGTGTGGCCCTGTATGGCATTTATGCTAAAGGACAGGTGGAGGGTTCATTTTTTGTCAAACCTCTTTGATATCAGGATCTATCAGGTACTTTGACTCACCATATTAAACCCTACATAGATAAATTAATCAAAAAAAGTAGAAAGGTGTTTGTCCTGTTTGTCTCTGTATTGGTCTGCGATGGCCTGGTGATCTGTCCAGGGTGGAGCAGAGGCTTGGGTAATACCAGATGATGAGTATAGTTAATAACGACGACATAGCATGGTGACCACATCAAAACTCAATGTCAACATCACTTCCCTTTGTTCTGTATCTCATGACTGTTTTTGTTTCCACTGTTAACACATCAGTTTATGCATGATGTCATTTATTGTGAAAGGCATCGAGAGTTTGGCTGAACTGTCAGACAGACTCTTTCTAGACTTAGAGTTACGGCTTAGTTGCAATCATCAGGATTATGGGGCTCACACAGGAAAATGTTAAAATGCATCTGAAGATGCAGCTGAGCTTCAGATGAGCTTCATCATCTGAAGCTCAGCTGAATGTGGTGCAGCAGAGATGGAAGAACTGCATCAAGCCAGAGTCTCTTCCATCGTAAATTACTGGGAGCCTCTAACGTTTTATGTGGCTTCCAAACCCCCCGCCCCCTGTTCAACAACCCCCTCATCATAACTAAACTCTGTCATTAGCAACCAACTTTAGGGTGAAGGGAGGCCTGTCTTCATTTAGAGCAGATGGAGCTAAAAGAGGTGAACTGCGCTGATTATTTGAATAAAGTTTAACAAACAGGACCACCTCTGCCACTTTCTGAATTTTTTCACACCTATTTTACTGCAAAATCACAAAATCATACCAAATATTTTTGCATATTTTCTAGTTCAAATATCTTGGTGCACTTTAAATAAACTAATATACAAGTAACTTTTCAGCAGGACATAAGAGCTTGTTTTAAGCCAGTAATTTTTGAATATTGACAAAAAGAGTTAATTCCACTGACCAAATTGGAAACATGTTTTGGTACAAGTGAAATAATTTGCCAGTGGAGCTTGTACCTTATATCAAAATTCAGGAATTACTGACTCATGACAAGCTCTTATATCTTGCTGAAAAACTAATTGTAAATTAGTTTGGTCATATTTAAAGATATCTACACTAGAAACCAGCAAAAATACTTGATAAGATTGTGTTGTATGCAGTATTCAACCACAAGATCTTTTAATTTCTGGATGGTTTATTAAACTGTACTTCAAAGAAGTATTCATACTATTTGAACTCTTTCACAATTTGTTACAACCACAAACTTCAGTGCATTCTATTGGGGATTCAATTGAAAATTACTTCATCTATCCCCTAAAGGAAATTAAATGTTGCTGTAATTTATATCGTCAAACAGTCGATGTGAATGGTGATGCTGCGGGCAGGAAGGAAATCTGGTAGCGGTCAGTCTGTCGCCAGAGTGAACTAGAAGCATGTAATGATGGAGCAGCACAAAGTAATTCATAATCGTGAAGAGAAAGAAATATGCAACGTGGTTTTTTGTGCATCTGTTTGCTGCAGATACAAGCACAAGTGTTTTGGAAAATCTTTCTACCAGCTTTCACATCTGGAGCCTGAAAGTTTTATATTTTCTTCGCAAAATAGTTTAGACTCAGTTGAACTGGATGGAGAACACATGTAAGCGTGAAAGTCTTCCCACAGATTCTCAACTGTATGTCGAGGTCTCTACTTTGACTTTACTATTCTAACACATTTTTTGCTCCAAACCACTCCAGTGCAACTCTGGCTGCAGGTTTAAGGTTGATGTCATGCTGGACGCTGAACCTCCACTCCACCTTCAAATCTTCTGCAGCTTCTCGTTGGGTCTCCCATTGACGGAGTGCATGGATTCCAGGGTTTGTTTGCACATATAAATATCTGTCGATGTTTTCAGGTGGTGGAGAAAACCAATCCGACCGAGGCTGTGGGCGTAGTCTGTAAGGTGGACCAGCGTTACCAGGTGGTGGAGTACAGCGAGATCACCTTAGCAACGGCTGAGAAGCGCAGCTCGGACGGCCGCCTGATGTTCAACGCGGGAAACGTGGCCAACCACTTCTTCAGCTTCTCTTTTCTGCGAGACGTTGTGGAGTAAGATTCCTCCTGCTCACCCGGACGCTGTTTACCAAGAATGACATCACCAAGAATGACATCTGAATACAGAATCTTTTATTTATGACCAGGAAATATGAGCCCCAGCTGCAGCACCACGTTGCCCAGAAGAAGATCCCATTTGTGGACGTTCAGGGTCAGCTCATCAAACCGGAGAAACCGAATGGGATTAAAATGGAAAAGTTTGTCTTTGACATCTTCCAGTTTGCAAAGTGAGTAGCAGCTTAGTTTCTTCAGATAGTGACTAATGTATGCTCTAGTTGAGAGGCGGCAATATCACCTTTGGGTCTTCTAGCCAAAGTTTTAACTCTCCTCCTGCATCCAGGAACCATCCCCTTCTTTTTTCTTTCCAGTCCCCAACCATATCCTTCACCCTCAGTCTTGACATTTCTCCAAAGTCTGATCCAGCAGGCCAAGTCTGCCAAACTCTCTGAAGGAGGAGGATGAAGGTTTACGAGCTGTTTGCTCTTTCCTCCTCTTCAAAATGTTTCATGACATCAGCTCTGAGTCATCCGACTGCTAATCAGAAATTACATTTAATTACAGAAAGGCAGTAGTGATTGACTGACAGGGAATGCACAGCAGACAAACACTCTGAGTTTCAAAGTAAAACCAGATGAGGAACGATTGCGTCGCCGTTCTGAGGACGGTTCGGCGTCGGGCCAGGACTGGCACCCCGACAGTCTTAGTAGAATCCAGATGGGTCGGCTCTCTTAGCTGCCACATTTCTAAAAATGCCTGTTGAATTATGGTTCTTCTCAGATCCTCAGAGCATGAGGTGCAGCTACGTCCAATGTCGTTTTCTGTTGTGTTTTAGTGCAGTGGGCTTATTATATAGGAGTACAATTTCATACTTCTATGAAACATTAGAGATGCAGATGTTTTTTCAAGATGTTGTTTGTAAAAACCTATTGCTCATAAGTACTGGGTTAAGCACGAGAAAATCAAACAAATGTTGAAACATATGATCAGAACAATCAGGACTTGAGTTTCTAAAACATCCTTTTATGCACATTTGTCACTTTATGTTCTGCTTGTAGCAATTTTTTGCACACATCCGCATTTGTTTTCTGGGTCTGGGTCTTTGACAGCAAACAAAACTTTCAGCAATAAACTGACCAAATGCTTTGATGATCCTCCCTGTTGAACAATGCTACAGTGCCTTGTAAACAACAATTTTTCTCATTCTGTTACATTGCAACCACAAACCTCAATGTATTTTAATGAGGTTTTATATAATAGACCACCAACTAGTAGCACGTACTTGTGAAATGGAAGGAGAGGGATTTAAAAAAAAAAAATTCACAAATAGAAATTTGAAACGTTTGACATTTCTATTATTGGTATTTGCCCACTTTTTTCTAAATGAATCCCGTTATTAACTCTTATTTAAAATAATCCATTTAGTGAATAGAGTTGACAAGTTTGCAATGTGTTCTCGTATACACGATCAGAGTTGGTGGGCAGGATGAAAGAAAACCTGTTAGAAGCTGAAAAAAAGCTTGAGACTGGGGCAGAGATTTATCCTCCAGCAGGACAAGTAAACATCCAGTCAGAGATACAGCTGGTTGGTTTTAGGGAGAAAGAGTTACAAACTTGGCTATTCATGCATAAGTCAAGACAACAGATCGACACCCTTTCAAAAACAATGTAGACAAATTAAAAACATCTTAAAACGGAAAATGTGTGATATAATACCACATATTTTGGTTCTATTTACTCTTCTAATAAGTTTTACTGAGTGATGCATTCATTCATTAAAATTTGCTAAACATAGCGAGAATTTTGCAAGACCCAAGTCCCATTGCTTGTTGTTGAGACTAGACAAAACATTTTTATGACAAGAAAATAGAAAATATACAACGTCATATCTTTTTCTTTCAATAAGGTAAACATGCAAGATGCATGTTTTGGCTTCATATTACAGATGCCATTTTGGCAAAAATCTGCCGACTTTCTTGTTTCATTTACATTTTAGTTTATGTTTTAGAAAGTAAAATTAAATCACTTTTGTATTTCTTGTTATTAAAAACAACAAACACAATTTTGATGCCCAAAAACTCTTCCAACGGTTTTTTTTGGTCTGCGTGACAAAAACTTCAGACTTTGGATGAGATCAAAGCATGTTCCTCTATTAGAACGGCCCAGTGAAAGTACAGACTTAATTTAAAATGGGAATTTGTGGTTAGCCTTAAGAGTTGCTGTTCACAGATGCTCTCCATCCAGTTCGACTGAGCTTGAGCCATCTTTCCAAAGAGAATGGCCAAAACTTTCGACGTGTTTAAGTGTGGAAAGCTGGTAGAGGAATGCCACAAAGATCTATAGTCCACAAAGTAATGACTCGGATGATGTGCTCATGCTAAAAAAAAAGCGCCAGTCTTTCTCTTTGCACTCACCATTACCAAGTAAATTGATTATCTTGTTGTTTGTGGCTTAAATATTAAAACATGTGACAGGATTCAAGGGGTAGGAATACTTGTGCAAACCATCGATATCTTATAAATGAGCAGCTGAACATTCATCCCAGCATTACTTAAAACATAATAACCGACTCCAATGATCTAGTGGTACAACCGACAAAACATCTTTCAACTATTACCAAACTGTAGCCACAAAAAAAACTTGACAATTTTCGTCTCTTGAGTTGAGAGGTGTTGAAAAAAAGTCTTTTCCAGCTGTGCCCTGCTGTTTCCTTGTCGTGCTTGCACGCTGTATGACTCCATGTTCTCCCAAAAAAGGACATTTGTGGTGTACGAGGTTCTGCGGGAGGACGAGTTCTCCCCGCTGAAGAACGCGGACACCCAGGACGGGAAGGACACGCCCACCACAGCCAGACACGCCCTCATGTCCCTGCACCACCGCTGGGTCCTGAACGCCGGGGGCCACTTCATCGACGAGAATGGCAGGCGCGTGCCCGCCATACCCAGGTGAGCAGCTGCGGAGCGTGGAGCATCACAGAGTGTGGCACGAACACCAAAGCGAGTTCTTCCTGGTTGTTCCCACCTTCCCGAAACGCTTCCCGCTGTGTGCACTCGGGAAGTGTTTTGTGTGTTTGGACTTGCTGTTGTTTTTAGCTTCACACTCTCTCCCCTTCCCCTTCTCTCATGCTCGGTGTTGCACCTGCGTGTCCCGTACAATGTTTCCAGAGCCGGAGCAGCGGGCAGTGTCACAGATGATGGCAACAGAAAGTAACTATTCCCCTGCTGTCCTGAGTGCATGGTGACGGGATTTTGGCTTCTTTTATCCTCTCGCTCAGATGTTAATGCTTTTGATCCTTTATATCAACTTCCTTCATTTCCACTGATGAGTGGTTTATTTTTTTTTGTCCTTTTATCATTATTCCTTGCAGAAGTACTTGCACCTCTTGGGCTTTTTTCTTTTTTACATATTGCTAAACTTCAAAAAATGTATTTTATTGTGAGTCTCCTTTTTTTCTTGCACAAAGTTGCTCATGATTGTGAAGTGTAACCAGTGAACAGTTTTTAAATTATAAGTACTGAGAATATTTTTTGTATTTGTATTCAGATCCCTTTAACATTATACCCCTAAATAAAATCCAGGATAACTTTAAAGAGTTTATTAGGGAACAATTTGGGGAATACACATACATTTATGTCTCCGAGCTGTACAAATCCAGTAGAGTCGTCTAAAGAAATCCTGCTATCTGCTGTAATTCCTAGAAAAGATAGTTCTACAAATTATTCAGTCATTGGAGCTAATTACAAATGTACTCCACTCTTTTGGGATTTAGATTTACAATGAAAATTATAGAACAATTAATCATTTTCTTTCTATTTTACAGTCATGTGCTACTTTCTGTTGATCCATCCCCAAAAATCCCAATGTATTACATTGAGGATTGAGGCTGGATTAATTAGCACATGTGGACGCAAAAAGGTTTAAGAGGTGTGAATACTTTTAAGGGAGCGTATCAGTTGTTATGAAGGATTTACTCTAGTTTAGTAGTGGCTGGTATTCTGTCATAATGATCTGACGGCAGATAATTTATCCTCTGAAGGCCTGTGCTGAGACCCTTGTGTGCGTAAAGGACGTACGCACCTGTTGCATGCTGGGTAATGGGAACTACTCCTCCTGTCTGTCAAGCCTTTAAATGAACTCTGAACCTGCTGATTTGTTTATAAGATCATTACAGGCTCATTTGTTTCCTGCTTGTTTTAACTTCACTGCCTTGCTCAGACATATGGAGCCTAAAAAGGTTTTCACCCCCTTTGATTTTTTTAAATCTCTTTATTGCTTCTACAAAATAAGTCCTGATCAACAAAGTCTGCCTTATTTGAGAAAAAAAAATACAAAAAAAACCATTTTGATGCCAATGCAATTGTTTATTTTAGATTAAATATTTTATTTTCTAGGAATTTTTTCCTAATCATATCAAAAAAGGCTGAATCTTATCAATCATGACTCATTTGTAGAAGCAATAAAGAAGGTAAAGACATCCAAGGAGTTGAATGCTTTTTATATGCACTGTAAAAACACAAGCATGTGCCTCTTGGACATTCAGTGGAGTCACGAATGTGGCTCCTAATGCTTCTCTTTTAGTCATTCACCTTCTCTTGCAGCTCAACCTCTGACTCTCCAGATGTAGGATCTGTGATTGTTGTCTGGAATAACTACCCAGAAACGGGCATGATGAGTGAGGGTTGTGTGAAGTGCCCCCAGTCTTTCAGAAGCACTGGGTGGAGACATTGCCAGGCACTCATCTGTTTGCTTCTGGAGGCTGTGTGTTGCGGGTCAGAGGACTAATCACTGGTTGCGATGAACGTCTGATTATCTACCTTTGATCTCTAATCACAAGCCTTAGTAAAAGCCCAGCTGTTTTTCAGGATTTACTGCTGCTTCTCTAAGCTACCGTCCCTCTGTCTTTCATGAGACGGTCTCTCATTCTGTTTCTGTTTTTCTCCTTCCTCTGAAAACGCTTCTTTCTCCGACGCAGCCTCAAGGATGGAACCGACCTTCCGATCAAATGCGAGATCTCCCCGCTGGTCTCCTATGCGGGAGAGGTGAGGCCAGGAGAATTTAACAGAAAATCCAGGTGTTGTCCCAAAATCTCTCCTGGACAATGTTTTTTCACTGTTTTTTTTTAAAGGGTCTCGAGAAGTTGGTGAAGGGGCGAGAGTTTCAGGCGACCCTGATGATCGATGAGCACGGAGTCCATGAACTGGTGAAGAACGGCGTTTAATCATCAGAGGAGAGACGCGGGAGAACAACCCAAAGATCACCTCACGCTTTTTGTTTTCCTGAGTTTGTTTAGAGAAACTGTGATTCCATCGCCGTGCAATAACAAGCGTCTCCTTGAAAGGTTCTTGAGACTAAAGTGAACGAGGCTAATGAAGTATGCAGTCTTTTCTCTGTATGATGATGCATTTTTGTTTTATGGAGCACTTGAACACATTGAAATTATGAATGAAATCCTTATTGTCTGGACGATGCATTCGGCAAGTGCATCTATTTATTTTGCTTATGAGACTTATTTTTATACGTCCTATTGAATGCTGTTTAGATGGACTTTACCATCTATTTAACTTGTAATTTTTATACAAGAATAGGCTGAGATGAAGTAATCAGTACATGTAATAAGGAAACATTGATTGGGATGCGGGGGGTATTTATAATATCTGCTTCTTTTAGTTGTGTAATCATTAAAGATTAGATGGATACAATGGCTTCTGTCTTTTCTACGTGGAAATCAAGTTGTTTTGTCAATACCTCTTAAACTCTCAATTTACACAATAGAATATGCATTTCATGTTATGTCTGCAGAGTTTTTTCATTGCATTATAGCTCCTATAGTCACTAATCAATATTTAGAGTTTGTTTGACTTTTAAGATCTAATAGAGAAAGTAATGCAGATACTACAGTGCCTATAAAAGGCATTCACACCCATGGGGGTTTGACCCTTTTTATTGCTTTTGCAGATCAGTCACAATCAACAAAAATAATCCCAAAATGAAAAAAAGTTTTCTGCAAAATAATTAACATAACTTAAGTGATTGCATAAACTGGGCTAAGTCAACAAAGGTCCAGCCAGTTGGTGCTTGTAAGCTTGCAATGAATGGGCGAATGGAAATCCCCCCAGTGCAGCGACCTTATCTCAAGTGATTGTAATTTAAAGACTTTTGTGTCTGGAAAGTCCTTTTACTGTTTAGTCAGTATCCATGGCTACCACTAGCGCCATTTCACAACAGATGAATCAAGGAACTTTACAAAAAAAGTCATTTCAATTCAATCCCATACATTCCAATTGGTACTAGTCACCATCAAGCAGTGCTCTATCAAAGAAAACTCAGTAGACTGTATAGAGTTATTAGCCTGCAGCATTCACTCCCTACCAGAAGCTAATGACAATAGCGAATCACTTCTGTCATTTTCTCTAGCCTGAAGGAAAATGAATGCAAACCAGTCAGTTGTATCTCAAATAGGGTTCTGAGTAGTTAATTCAACTTCAAATATTTTAGATATTTCCTACAAAAGATAATTCCACAATTAAGGCAATTTTTCACAAAAATTTATCCGTTTAAATTTAGGCTGAATTTCAATTTTAAATTTGAAGCGGTCTTGGCTCCGTAGCTTTACAGCTCAGTGCGGCTTTTCTGTGGATTTTTCTTCAACCACCAGGGGGCTCTCTAGCAGGAAGTGAATCATTGGAAGTCAAAATTGAAAATCAAAGAAGAAAGTGCTCATTTTCATTTGGAACAAACACATGCTAGCAGCAGGTACGACTGAGAAATTTCTTCAAACTCATATGATGCAGCTTTTAAGATGTTGACTATCGATCTGTCAGTGCAGTGGGAAATAGAGCCGCTGCACGTAAGCTGAACGAAACCATGGTTCGGCATTGGAAGGCTGTGTCCATAATAAATGCAGCAGATGTGTCCTTATGGGAAACGGAGAGCGGCGGAGATACCAGCGGCTTATATCCCGGTGCGGCTTGTATATGTACGTTTATAGTTATTTTATTTGTAGGTACGGCTTATAATACGGTACAGCAACATGCCCTATATATACTGTATATAGGGCATGCGCCCTTTAGTCCAGAAAATACGGTACTCTTGCTGCTCACGGTGTATTTTAGCTTAGCATTTTAAAAACAATGCTTAACGATATCTACAACTACTTACAGCTGTTTCAGTAAAACCCAAGTAAGCTTAATATTTAGCTTTTTGAAAAATATTTAACTTGAGCTTTTACCTTTGAATGAGTTGATAATCCTTACACCGTTTAACAGGAATCAACGTTGGTAAAATTATGACATTTTCAGCCAACTCCATTTCTGCATCTGGTGAAAATCTCTTCATAAGAGAGCAATAAAATCAGTCAAATCCTTCTGCGTTTATAAATCCCAACCTCCCTCTGGAGTTACTCCACCACAGGCTAGAATGACTTCGTCATCATAAAACAGCTTTGCAAGTCAAGGTTACCAGAATACTGTAAAAAACAAACTTATATCAAATAGTAAAGGTTTATCCAAATATATCCAGACAAAATGGCTGCAGAAGTTGTAACATGTCAATAAAGGACTCCTGCCTGATGCTTTGACTCACACCTTTCTTTTTCTGTATTTGTCAAACTGAAATCCATTCCTGGACTCAGTCGGGTTTTTAAGGAAGGTGGTGAATGAAGTGATTAAAGCACACACGTTACCTTCTATTAAAGTTGCTTCAGCCTCTGGCTGTCAAAAGAAAGCCTCTTTTCAGGTGGATGAAAGCTTTTTGATTGAGCCTTGGATTCAGCCTTAATTGAAACCAGATGTGTGGAATTCTGGGACTTTGGCACATTCCCAGGAATCCACAGAATGTGAGGGTTTTTTCCTCCTTCTCTCTCTGCCTCACTCCCTCTCTCTCCTCTGGTTCTTTTTTTTTTCCACAGTGCAGAGGCGTCTTACATCAGCCGAGTGAGTCCTGCTGAAGGCAGCTGACAACTGGACGACGAAACATCCAGCCGCCACGCTCCTACTGGAATAAACTAAACCGATCTTTGAGCAAATGGTCTGAAGACAAAGAAAGACAAAAGTAAGTGGTCTCGTTTTGTTGGTTTTCATTTAGTAACTTTGCAGTTTTCTCTGCCACTTGAAACTTCATATTTGTATCAGCCTTACTGAAGCCTCCATGACAACTTTAAGGTTTGATTGATGCATTTTTAGTCTGGGGTAGCTGATGTGTCTGAACCCTTTCAGTAAACAAGAAAGCGATGCAAAAACTCATCTACTCCAGATCCTTTCCACAGAAGCTGTTGCATACGGTTTCACTTTGTTATGGTTGTCGCGAATGTGATTTACGTTCACTCCTGCTCTCAGTTTTTCTCTTTTATTATTTGAGTAAAGAAAAAAAAATTCTCATGGGTGTAGGCCTCATCAAATCCTAATTGATTATTTTACTCTGAAAACACATTAAAGTTTCTTTCTTTTGTGAACAACAATGACATCAACGACCAACCCTCCTCCTAAGAGACCTAATATAAGTACTTTGTGTTTCAAATAAAATCTCAAAGTCTCAAGCCTGGAAATATTTGTGCTGCTTTATTGTGGCTTGAATGTTTTTTTGTGAAATTTAGTTCAACACTCTAAACAATAGTTCCATGGACTCTCATAAAGTTCCCTGTGGTCTGTTGAAGTTCTTTGGTCTTGCTTTTGTGTTGGTTGGTGCGCTGTGCGTGCTATACGCGGCAGGTATGCGGGAATCCTCCTGAGGTATGTGGCTAAAAGACGTCCAAACAGAGGACTCTTTTGCTACCCGGAGTCCTAGATTTGCATGAGCTCACGGCTTTGACATCTGACCTCCGTCGCTCTGTGAGCTGCAGAGTCAACAGCAGACCCAGGAGGGATGGCTCTGATCAATGGAAATATTGTTGCAGGAAGGTCAAGCTGAAGAGTTTGCCCTGCTGCCTGCGTGCATCCGACTCCATTGGGAAGCACGGTGGATGAGGAAGTTATTCCAATCTGATCAGAAGTTGGCAGAAAATTAAAAGCATCCTACTTTTAACGGCTTAGTGCTTTTTTTTTTACCAGTTGATTTATCTATTACAGATAGCACTTCTAGACAGTTTTTTGTCTGATCATTGAGAGCCATTCTAGCACACGAATACACGTTGATCTAAAGCATTATGCTGCAGCTCTGCCAGACCTCAGGCTCTGTCACATGCCTTCTGCAGCTTGTGCAGGTTTTCCTACTCTGCCTCTGTTTCCTGAAGAAGCACAACCTTACAGTAGCATCACTATTGCCTTCACGTAGAATTCCTCTCGAAAAGCTTCTCACTTCCAGCACAGCCTGGGCTTTCTCCCCTTGACTCGGATTGTCTCCTTTCGATTTTTGAAAAGGCCAATCAGGGAACAGAAAGAGAAGTCGTGAACGATGACGTTGATTTTTTTTTTTTTGCGCTGTTTTGGAGTAGTTTTAGCGACAGGAGAGGAGGAAGTGAAGGAAGCTGCTGTTAGCTACAATTACACGTGTTAGATTGACTTTGGGATCGGCGCTTCTCTCCTTGCAGTGGGGTCGACTGTTCACAGCCGAGCTCAGGCATGCGTAGCATCAAACTGGCCCATTATACACCGCAGGCAAACGTTAGCAATTGGGTACAACTTAAAACACAATCCAAGCCTGATCAATATGCCTTGTTTTAGCAACAGATTTTATATGAAGAATTTAACCACAAATGAATCCCAGAATGCCTTTATCTGTCGAAACTAATTATTTAAGCCTTTCTGCTTTTTTATTGTTTACCCTTGTTAATATTCAACTGTTTCTTCATGATGACAGAGAAAATGAAAAGGTTCTTGCTGAGCTAAAGGACTCTTGTTCGTGACAGATTGGTGGATGAAGCCAGAAACCACACAGATGGGTTGAATTTAAAGGAACAATGTTTTTTTGATGGTGTTATCATGATGTGTCTGTTATTTTAACCAGCCATCCCATCCCTCCACAGCTTGGTGGCTGACTGACATCCTCTCATGTAAGCCCTAATCACGCACAGCAAAGGCTGCAATTTCACCCCCACATTCAAAACGCTGCACCACAGCTCAGCTGTAACTCAACACGGACGTCTGTCTGATTGAGAGCGTTCTCAAATCAATCCTTCTGGCAGCAGAAAGCCAGCTGCTCTCTGGCTTGTAATTTGGTATAAATAGTGACATTTTCAAAAACATTGAGCCTAAAATACTGCACTGTTTTGTTTGCACTTTGACCTTATTTAGCCCGTACCGTAATCCGACTCATCAGCGTCGTTGCGATGTGTAGGGTTACATGTAGTCTGAAGAGTGTCTTATAATTATCCCAGGTTTGAGTTTGGAGAGTTTTGTTTAACCTCCATCCAGAGATTCAGCTCAAGTTGCACAAGATGTTTGATTCTCTGCTGTAATCAGTTCCCTCGTATATTACAGGACCAGGTTTAATCTGTGCACACAAAATAACCGTGAGACTAAATATATGAAAAAAGACGATGTAATCCAAGTCATCCATAACTCACAGTAGTTACTGACTGTATCTTCTTCTGTTTGTACATGTGGCCTTTGTGTTTCATTCTTTCTGTCCTGTTTACACGTGGCACCGTTTGATGCTTGTCGTCTGGCTCCTTCTTCCTTACTGTCTCTCAGTTTGTCTTCCTTTGATTATGGGCTGTCAGCAGTCGTTTGAAGAGAGCACTTTTTTCAGCAAGCAGCCACAGGCGAGAAATTCGATTTTAGGTTCTGATTGAATGGATTGATCAATTTACTCTATGCACTTTGCTTGTATTGAGTTGGACCTCCTTAAACCGCAAGAAGTGCCTCAGTTCTCTGTTGCACAGTTCGAACAAAGTGGTTGAAGATCCGCGGTGGCAGCTGAAGGTTTGATGGCTGCACTTCCACAACCCGAATCTCTAATACATCCCAAAGTGTTGCTTTGAGAAGTGGTGACTGTGAAAGCCAATGGAGCAAAGTTCAGGAAACCAGTTTGAGATCACTTGTGACATGGTGCGTGACCCTGCTGGAGTTAGTCTGAAGAAGATGGACACATTGTGTTGGGATGTTGAAATGATGGGTACTACGGGTCTCAAAATGAGCAGAACCACCAACTTGAACTACTGATACGATGAACTTCTCGTCGGCATTTTCATCTGCACAGCATGGCTCACTGGATATTTTCTTTTTTCCTCTGTAAACCTGAAAGAGTTTGTGCTTGACGATTTTTAGTCCTCTTCTCCTTTACATTGATGACCTATTTACAATGCGACAGAAAATGTACTTGCTCTGTGACATACATTGTCGCATGTAAACCAATGTCATGTTCACAAGTAACAAGAAATTAACTTTTGATGGAGGATGAAATAAAAATATACAATGAAACAACATTTACATTGAAAAAGCATTAAATGTCTTCCTTCACAGTTAGGAAGCTGACAAAGTAGCCAATATGGCTCCTTGATCAGCATTGTCTGTCCCCTAGCCAGGATTCCTGGTCTCTATGGTGACCAACTGCTTTACTGGCCAATAGGAGGCGATAGTCACTGGTATTTCCTAAATGCTTTGGTCTTGCTGTCAGGCATTCACATCGGTATCTGGGTATATCTGTATCTTATAGAGTGGATTGAAACATGTTGCCAGCCAGAACATCTAGTACACCCAGGTTGGATTGAGACAGGTTGCTATGGTGATGACGGAAAAACTAAAACACAACTGTTGCTTACATTCAGGTTTTTATGCTCCTGATGTACCTGCAGTTGTAAATAATGTATCCTGTCTTCCTTAGATTATCTAACATTAGCAACAAAAAGCAGTCGATTAGTTGCTTCCTGCCTCACCGGCAAATGACTCCTCCACATTTCATGCAGTAACATCCATTCAACATTAACAGTTCTCTCCTTTGTAAGATGAAAAAATATGTTGTACCATAGAGCGTGCAGCTTAAAAATTAGCATCAAATAAAGGGTGAACATACATTCTTTGATGTTTAATAAGTATCTTTAGATTATCTAAAAAGCAAAGATTTAGAAAATGATAGAAAATCACCACTGTTAAATAGAGAAGAAGAGCAAAAATAACCGGAATAGGACGTATGCAAAAAAAAAGGGAAATGTTTCTAAAACTGTGAACTATGTAAACAACAGAAGCAGAGTTTCAGAATAAAAATAAAGAGTCACATCTGGGTTTAAACCACAGTAGAGAATGGTGTAAAAAGAATGATGTAAAAATGGAAAAATTAAGCAAAGTGCAGCAGAGAGAAATGTATCTTAATTTTAGAGATGGGAGGAAAAAATGGCTTTCTTGGCGTTGGTTGGTGTTTTTCTCCATCTGAAAGTGTAACTGTAAAATGTTTGAGCCTGGAAATTCCATCAAAATGAATCTCCAGAGAAAGATTTCAGCCTCCTCTCCTTACATAACAAACACAAGCTACGTCTTTGCACGGTTCTATCGTTGAACGCTTTGAGTCTTTGTGAGATTAATTAGCTGGGCTTTACAGGATTGAGTTTGGCTTTTCTGGGCATTTTTACAGGTGAGGCGAGCTGGCGAGTCTACGGTTTCTCGTTTTCTGTCTCCCTCGAGTCTCCTGAATATCAGCTGGCAGCCTTCGGCGCCCGCCGGTGCTCTGGCTTAAGCGGCTAATGTCCTCAGGCAACCCGACGTCTTCAAAATAAATCTGGAAACAAAAGACACACTATAAAATCAAATTTGAAAAACTCACGAGGGTAAATAAAAAGACCCGACACTGATTTTTGCCACGAGACCCCATTGCACCGCCCGTAGAGAGCAACTTTAGTTTAACTAACGTTATGTTTACATGGCTCCACCTGGGTCCGATTGGGAAACGTGGTTTATATTTCATACTTTCCCGTAAAAATGAAACGTGTGATGCTTTATTGCAGCCTTAAGGTAGGACTAAGAGGATTTAATAGGAAGCACATGTGAGGGGGTTTCGGTGCACAAGCAGACTGCATAACAACGACACTGACAGTCCACAGTAATACGCATGAGCAGAAACGTGTGCTCTGTATTATCAGGCTTTCTAAACAGGTATAAAAATAGGTGAATGCATGCTGATGTTTATAGGAATCGTTAAAAAAAAACACACTCTTAAAAAGCCAGAAGTTTACATGCACATACAGTAGGCCTGTTTTCCTCTCCGTAAGCTTTAATTGCCATGCGCATAAACAATTTGGGTAAACCACATATTACCTATGAAAGCGTTTCATGGGGCATTTCGCAGCATTTGAGTGAATTTGAGCCGCAGCTTTGGGTGTGTGACGGTAACACCTCAAACACACCGCCTCCTTGTGTGGTGTCATTAAAGGAGTCAAAAGAGACCAACGCAGATATGACAGAGAAATGTGGACCTCCACAAGCCGAGTCATCAACATTCAAGGTCCATCTGTTCAAGCAATGACATGGTATAAACCTTATGGGAATATCCAGCCAGCACAGTTTTCTGGGAAAAGCGTCAGTGCAAAAAGCACAAAAAAAAGAAAAAACATGTGAAGATGTTGACTGAAGCAGGTTAGTGACTGCCATTGTCCATACTAGGCGACTCCTGCTGTAAGGCCACTCAGTAATAAAGAAGCCATTACTTCAAAAGCAACAAAAAATAAAAAATCAGGTTCCAGTCTGAAAATCAGAGGCAAATATCTTCATTTTTCTGGAGACATTTCCTTTGGTCACAGGAGATTAAATATAATGTTTTTGACCAAAAATAACAGTTGTTACATTTGTAGGAAAAGGGAGAAACTTGTAAAACCACCCAAAAACACCATACCTTATTGTGTTATTTTAGTATTGTGTCATTTTAGTTTTGTGTTATTTTAGGCAGTAATATGTATGTATTTTGGCTTCAAGTGTTAATGGGTTTCATTCCTGGAGAGAAAATCAACATTAATTGAGAGCAATGGTTATACGGATAAGAGGGAAAATAGTCCAGAACCCAATATTCTATGCCTAATTTGGAAATGAAACTATCCTGTTGCTATTTGGATTTGGTGCAAATTTTTCAGCTATGTTCAGTTTAATGGATTAACAGAAATTATGACTACGGTTCTCTGTTGTAATCTGTGGAAGCCTGGAAACGGTCCGGAGAGAATTTTCTCTCCTCTTTTGCTCATCTCCTGGTATCTGCTGACCCATACCAGTTCGTGGTGGATTGATGGTCGACTTCACACTCAGCTCTCTCAGCCTCTGTAATTTCCTCTCCCTGCAAAGCCTCGTGTAAAACCCCTGAATATGTTTGCGTGTGCATGCGAAAAAGAAGAAAAGAAAAACAGAGGTAGGGAGTAGAGCTAAGTAAACCTGTGTGTTGACTTTGCAGGCTTTCCCAGGCTACAGGACCGGCTAGTGTGCCGCTTCTGCTCTCTATCACTCCTGAGAAAGTCATTTTTTCTGTACCAGCATCCCAGTAAAACGGCTTTGATGAACTTTCTGCAGTAAAACTCCTCACTGAGCTCTCTGCGAACGCATGACTGTGCTTGCAGTGGAGCTCCGGGGAGGTTGGTGTGAGTTCTGATATTCGGGGTCCTGACAGTGATTCCAACAAGCAGTCCAAATTTGAAACCTCATTAAATTTGGATGAGTCCAACATGAAGGTACAGAGTGTGCATGCTTATTTCCCGCTTTCTGTGGGTAAGTGAGGGGAGTTTCTGTCTTTCACCACTTCCTGAACGTGCCTGCAGGGACCTGATGTTTTTAGAGAACAGAACACCATCCCCTCTCATCCTCCCACCAGCCACAGAAATTCACATTGATAGTATCTGCGTTTATAGAAACATCTCTGATAAACTCTTCACATGTCTTTTTTTTGGCGTTTAGAATAATCTGCTAGAGATCGGTGCAAGATGGAAGTGCTCTGTGTGAAACGGCCAGTGTTGATGCTGTCGTGATTCGATACGTCTCGGACTGCATCTGCGCACAGATGTTATTCTAAGGTGGGAAGCTGATACTTCCCAGATTGTGGTGAATGTGAGCGGATGTGCAGCTGCTCCCACTGGATCCACACTTACAAACATCAACCGGAGGACGCTTTTGTCCTCATTTCTGATCTTTGCTGAGAGCACAGCGACCACCGCAATCCCACAGTCGTCTGTTTCATTAGGTATGCTCCATGCTTGGTGTACTTACATGGCTTTGCAATGTAAGCATAAAAACAGACATTGGGCTTTTTACACTTTTGCTACTAGTAAATATAGTGTAATTTAATCTCAAAACATTCATATTCATTTTGAAGAGGCTCTTTTGTCCGAATCATTGTCGTATTTTGAGTTTCTCTTTTGTTATTGAGGTGACAATTCCCAAAAATAAGTAAAACATTTTTCACTTTTCCCACATAATGCGAAGTTGTAACACTCAGGATACAAATGGCATTTGGCCCTTTGTGAAAGCACTTTCTTTACACCCCAAACTTGTAAGTGTAACAAAAGAGAGAAAAGGTATATTTATTTGGAGGGATGTGCATAAAACTGACATGACATGACAGAGTTTTCATCAATGTTTATGACACTTTCATTGCAAAATTGCACTAAAAGTTGCATTACAAGTGTCAGCTTTTCATTAACTTTGCTTTGCTTAGGTATACCCACTATCTAATGGTTACAGTAATTGAAGCAGTAATATTTTTTTACAGCTCCAGTTGGCCTCTTCACTGCAAAGATGACACTGCATAAAGCCAAAGCTCCTTTGTGAGTTCATAAGTAGAATTTATTTTGTGGAGGCACAGCGATGGCCTGAAGGAACGAAATGTGAAACTCAACCACTGCTCTTTTTGAACACACACACGCACACATCGGTGAAGTAATGTTCTTTTCCATCTCTTCTTTATTGTTCCATCCGGTCTTCCTCTGGTCCGTAAAGATTTTGCCTTTTTTTTTTTTTTACAGGGACTCTTAAATGAGTGATTGATGAAAAATGATCCTCAGATTAAACTGAAATTTGTCTGACACAGCATATGACATTAAAGAGGCCGGGGGGTGGGTTATGTTTTGGTTGCTTTACTCTCATTTTGCTCCGGTTTATTTTTCTGGCCCTGTTCAGAAAACTTCTGAAGGTGCCAGTGATTTATTTTCTCATTTGTGACCCAGAGGGAGAAGTGTGTGGAGCAGCAGCCTTGAAAAATAATAGATCAGAGTTTAAAACATTCCAGCAGTGTTTGCCGTCAGGAGAGAAAAATGGCTGAAATGATCCTAGCCATACATTTGGAAGGTCCAGTGAGGACAGAAAAGGTTGTAACAAAATATTTTTTTCCTCATAATTTATTGACCCGTGAAATTTTTAAAGTGGCACCTTTAATAAATGAATGTGTTCAATCTGTGTTACTTCCTTTGCAGCTTCACTTCCAATCACGCCATTTCTCTGAGTTTGAGCTCTCTGAGTTTTCCAGTCATATTATTATGCTCGCTGGAAGTTATGGGGGTCAGCTATCAAGCACACTTTTCCTGGAAGGAGATATTATTTCCATTATTAAACCATTTATTTCAGCAAAAAGTCACTTCTCTGAAATGTTCTGTGGTCTGCTGAGGTGCTTTAGATCGGAAGAACTCAGGATGTATGAAGTTTATGTGCAAGTATAGGAACGGTTTCTGTTGCAGCTCTCGTACTTCTGGGCACCAGTCTTTCTTGATACATGTTATCTACAACACATAATAACCAAAATGTCAGATGACAAATTGACGATGATCAATAGAACTACCATTATATTCCAATAACATTGATCTTGTAACAGATAGAATATTTTATGAGGTCTAATGTTTTTTTCCCTCTACAGAACTTTTGCACTTTACCACAATCCACAGAGTTTATTAGAATTGTATATAAACAAAAACTCATTAGCATATAATTGTTAAGTGCAAGGAAAAAAAAGAGTTAGGGTTTAAAAAATAAATTAGAAATTTACTTTGATGTTCAGCCCAATTTACTTTGACGCTGCTAAATAAAATTCAGCACAATTACCTTACTAAAGTTATCGTCAGTAATAATCTGATTCCTCTGTTAAGGCTACGGAGCAAATATTTCTGAATAAACAAAGTTGTCCTAATCCTAAATTTTTACAATTTCATTATGCACTAATAATGCATGACAGCAAACCTACAAAGATCCAGCTTCCCACCTTAACTGGTAAAAAGCAGCCGGGATATGCATGGTTACTCTGCAAGAGCTGCAGAGATTCACTGCTCAGGTTGAATTAATTTGGGTGTAAACTCCACAAATCTGACAATGTTGGCAGGAGCCAGAGAAGGAGTAGTGCAAATGAGGAAAAGCTGCACATTATCCTGTGATCAACAATCGCATGTTTCGTTCCACTGAAACGTGGTGGCAGCATCATGCTGTGAGAACAGAGGAGCTGTTCAAAGTTGACAGGAAGATTGATGGAGATAATTGTAGGGCAACAATTGGAAGAAAATCTTAAAATTTTCCAAAGATTTAAAGAATCTTTAAACTTTTAAGGTGAGTGTTGCAGAACCTCACCTCCCTTTGGATCTCACGGTCACAGAATGAATGTTGACAAAGTTCAGGCAGCGACCTTTATGTGTTGGAGTGGTCCAGTCAAAGTCCCGACGGAAATTCGTGTGGAATTCAGTAGCAAAACTTGAACACTGATGGTGACAGACCATCTGAAGCTCTGACTGAGCTTCAGATATTTTTCAGAGAAGAACGGGAAAAACATGTGCAAAGCAGGCAGAGAAAACGTCCCAAACTTACAACAGCTGTAAACGAAGCGAATTGTTTTTCGTTATACTATTGACTCAGGCTGCCGAAAAACAGGCACACCAAACTTTTCCGATATTTATCCACATAAAACCTTACACTGAAAACCATTTTTTATGCTTCACGGTTTGAAACACATTGGAGTTTGCGGTTATCACGTCACAAGCTTTTGGTTAGAAGGATGTGAACACTTTTGCGAAGGCCCGGCATTTGCAAGTGAAAAGCGTACAAAGTCTTGTTTGACTCAGAAGCGAGCTATGAACAAGTTTTTCCTGCGGCTCTGTCGACCTGTTTACTCATCTCGTGTTGCTGCAGCGGAGAACAGATGTGGAGGAACAGCTGTTATCTTCATACTGAGAGCACAGCTGAAGATGCAGCATCACAACACATGGCAGGCAGGAAATCCATCTCAGTATAACATTGGCACAAACAAATGATATTCCAAGATGAGAACATATTCACAAGGAAGCGTTATTTACCTCGTTGGATTCATCAGTGTTTTCCCGGTTTGTTTTCTAGATCAGAATTTCCAGAGATGCATGTCATGTTATTGTCCTCTGAGGTTTTCACTGTGTTTTGAATATATCACAGATGACTTGCTCAAAGCCATTTTATTAAGTCTAAATGATATGAAGTTTAACCACGTCAGGACTAGTCCACATGGTTAAAACAGCTAAAGCCCAACTAGAGCACAAACTGAAATCCTGTGACTAAAATATAAGAGCAAATATGTTTTTTTGGTTTTCCAGAAGATATCAACAAATATGTGGATCGAGCATTTTGACACATCAGCTCCCAGTTCTAGGCTGGGATTATTTTAATAGATGGATCCTAATATACTTTATGTTCTGAGACTCATAGGGAATGTGAAATTACAACTGTGATCAAGCAAAACAGACACACACAAAAAAGTGTGTTGTCTTCATTACTGTAATTTTGTACATGCGTACAAACTACAGAGTTTGAAGTTCATGAATCTGTTGGGCATTTTTTTTTATTTAATTGGAAGCCTTTAGGTCATTCTTAAAACAAAACATGTTTCCCCATCATTGTCAAAGTCAGTGAACTTAAAAGAGGCCTTGGACTCAAAACATCTGTGGAGATGCTTGTGTTAATATGAGCATCGCTGAGTCTAAAAGGAGCGAGTGAGGAAGAGAAATGTTAAAGTGTGATGTGTGGATCAGTAGTGAATGTTGAAGCAGAGGCGGGTCTTCCCGACCACATGTGCAACACAGGCTGTTTTTAACGTGTAATAAACACCATGAACATGTTCTGAACTGAGTCCTAAAGCGGAGACTTTTCTGCTTGCGTTAATTGTGTTTACACCAAGAGATTCTTCTAGATTATAAATGTTCCTTGCATGAATGTTCTCTCATTCATGCAAGGAGAACATTGCATGAATGAGATGTTCTCCTTGCATGGAGATGTTCTCCTGGCATGAGATGTTCTCCTTGCATGGAGATGTTAATATAGGTCTTAATTAAGACCAACATTAATAAGGTCTTAATTAATATGTAGACCTGTTCAATACCATGGTTCAGTTCTGGCTTAAGCTTTATTTTAGATTAAAAACTACAAAACTTCACAACAATCTAAAATAAAAAACTAATCTGGAGCATGACTAACTGTTTTCTTTTTTGGACTGCTGATGCCACCCTCCAAGCCATGCCACCCCGTGTTGTGAGCCATAAAAAAGTGTCAGTAGTCAGAAAATGAGTCAGCCAGGAAGTCTGTGGAAAACAGCGGTGCACATGGAGACTCATCCACATGTATCCATTTATGTTCTCATGTTAAAAAGTTGTGCAAGAATTGCAGGAAAACTCGTAAACAGACAAATGTAATGAAGTCTTATTCCCAAGTTGATGCACAGTTGATTTGTCTGCTCAATGAAATCTAATTAGAGATGTTTTTCTGTAGTACTGAGAGTGAAAAAGTTTCTTGTGAGGCTCCAGCGGATGTCTGCTTTCACGTAGAGACTCCCATCATGAATGAACCGCAAACTGGTTGTAACTGGTTTCCGAGCTGCTGGACTGAGTGGTCAGTCGGAGGTGGCTTCTTGGCTCCGTGTCGGTCCGGCTGAAGTCATGTCTGTGATTTAAGGCCTCAGCGTCTCCTCCTCCTCCTTCCCTCTTTACATCCTTTCATTCATCCAGGCATCGTTTACTTTGTCGGCTCGGGTGCATATTTGAATATCAAGAACCTAACTCAGAGCTAAGCACGCGAAGCTGCTTCGTCTCATGTGGTTGATGGTGTGACGTCGCTGCAGTTTTGGGTTTGATCGTTTTTTTCCCCCTCGTTGGGTAATAAACTGGTTGGTTAATGGAAATTCCACTGTTAGCTGGTAATTACTGCGTTTTTTTACTGGTTGTAAAAAAAGAATTATTCTATTTAGGCTTCCATGCATTCTAAATGAAAGTTTTGTTCCCATGAAAACCAAAAAGTAAACACAAATGGGTGGGATTTGTTTTTTTTTTTTGTTTTTCTTAAGTGGTTAGGTAACACTGGAAAATCCATCGGACATGTCTGACCTGCTGTTTTCATATTTTCCTCCAGGTTGTGGATGCCTGTCTGTTTGCGCGTGTTCAGGATGATGCGGCACCTGTCAGACACTCACTTCCTCTTGCTCATCGTCATCCAACTGCTGGGAACCGTCACATCGCAGGTCAACCCAGGTTTGTGCCGCCACACTAAACTGTCGGAACTGGTCTTGGTGTTTGAGTCATACAGGAAGCTCAGGTTTTGGGATGAGTTGTGCTTCGTAAGGGTCCTGCGGTCCTGCGGATAATACGATCCGAGGGTGTTCACCTCTCTTCCAGCTCTTTCCAGCATCTGCACTTGTGGTTTCCTTGAAATCAAGTGAAATATAGATCAATGTTTTTTAACAAGTAAATTGAGTGGGAAAGACAGAGATGGAATTAAATTGAAACCGAAATGAGATTTTAGTTATAGCTGACAAAATGGAAGAACAGGAGATATTTGCCAGCAAAAACCTCGAGCTGGCAACACAGAGCTTCACTCATTAGGGTGAAATTCCTTTACTGTTGAACAAAGATACTATGTGACACATGCACAGATCTGAACTGCAACAAATAGTTCTGGAAAAGCTAGATTATACAGAAATTTGCAAAAATATTCACAGCTGTTGACGTTTTTGTTTTTTTTCTTCACAATTTTGGTGGTTTTACGCGATGCATCATTTTCCGTTTCTTTAACAAAATAAAATCTTTACGTTAAGGCCTTTGAGTCGGGAATTTGTTGACTCAGCTTTTGCTGAATGACTCTACAAGTTTTGCAACAACTACAAAACAAGTTCAGTCAGATTGGACGTGCAGAATCTTTAAAAATCAGTTATCAGGTCTTGTGGCAGATTGTCAATCAGATTTCAAGGTGGACTTTGACAGGGACATTTCTGACATGAGTATGCCTGGAACTGAGCTCTTCTACTGCAGCTCTCAGTGAATGTTTAGGGTTTTCTTTTTGCTGGAAGGTGAACCTCTTCCTCAGTCTCAGCTCTTTTGCAGTCTTGCCCTTAACCTCATTCATCTTTTCATCGACCCTGACCGGCTGTGCTGTGCTGTGCTATGCTATTAAACATTGATTTTTGGTTTCAGAGCGTCGCACCTTAATTAACTCCTCCGTAAAATTAAACACAGAAAACATTTACAGTGGGGTTGGTGACTTTAGGTTATAGTTTCATATTAGTTTCCAGTGACATTTTCCTCCGACATTCTTTCATCACATAAACCCCGATGAAGATTGTGCTCTAACGTGAAAACAAAAAGTTCCCTGAGGCATGAATACTTTGGTGAATCACTCTCTCATCATAGTCACAGAGGGGACACATAAAAAGCAGTCCATTGCCTTTACCAGCTAACTCCACCTCACTTTTACTTTTTAAGATTTGGCTTTTTTACACCCCCACCATTTTAATAGCCAAAACTAAAAGCATTAAGCCATGATGAAGGGTCGTTTTGAACAAAAGCAATTCTCTTTGTGTAGATCGCCACTGGTTTATCTTGGACTCAATCTTTGTGCCAAGTCCAAGATGGAAGTACAATTTACAAGGAGATGTGGGGAAACATGGAAAAAAAGAAAAAACAGAGCCAGTCCAATGCTAGAACAATTTAATTACTGACCCTTTTAGCTATCAGCCTTCACATCTAGCTGATATCCCGAACATATCATTCATGTTCAGATATTTCTGCATCGTAGACAGTTATTATAGCATACACTTAATTCTTTGATTTCCAAAAATGTATGAGAACGGTTAGGCTACTAATGAGTGCATGTGCCATTTTGCTTAGAAAAAGCTCTGACAATGTTTTTATTAAAGAAAATGTGCTTTGTTTCATAATAAAATTGTTGCTATTTGTTCACACAAAAGCTTTGTGGTCCTGACTCACATGAGGAATATTATAGTTTTTTTCCCCATTACAACTCCTGCTTAGTTTGCTTATGCCTTGGTCTGACTTTGGTATAAATGTAAAAAAAAAAGAATGGTAGGATAGTCAAGTTGAAGCTAAGCTGAGCATGCTTACTGCTAATTCTTCTGCCTGTATCTCCCCTCTTTATGTAAATGTTTCTGACCTATTTGGCAAAGTGTGAACTCTACTCTTGTTTTACTGTGCGACTCTGGTGAACCCTCTTGCTTTCACTCTCTTTGTTTTTGTACGTTGTTGTACATTGTTGTGTGTGTGTGAGTGTGTGTGTGTGTGTTACTACGCCTGCTTGCATGGATTTACCCTCATGCACATGCATGCTGTGGATCCAGCTATTCCACTGGAGTCTGTGGCTAATGCATACCAGACATTCTGACAGCAGGAAAGTCCATTGAAATTCACTGTCTTTTTTTTCCCACAGTGTTTATGTGTCTTTCTGTTAGTGTTTCTGCACAGGAGTGTCCAGTGCGTGATTCCCCATGTTTGACCACTCATAAGTCATGGAAAGGACTGTTTGCGAATCTAATTGTGGTCACAGTTCAACGAGGTTCGCCACTCGGGCAATGTTTTGCATGCACCGTCCAACCCAAGTCTATATCCACACTTTAAAAAAATAAAAAATTTAAAAACCGTCTCCCCCACTGTGGCCGAAAGCTCAGGACTCAACCTGCTCTGATATATTGACGCACCTATAATTCTCTTGAATGCTCTGGTTCTGCTGCATTGAAAAGAGGCTCATTTTTCCACAGTCTGGAAATATCCATGGCTGAATTTAGCAGAGCCGAGTTGTTGAGTGATGCCAACTTTCCCCTATTTAAAATTCCCTAGCAATGGAGTTATACCATCCCTGTCTTTCCCATTTTGCTTGCGAGTGGGCGAACTTTATTTCGCTGTGGAGAGAGGCAGGCTCCAGGGCAGGCCCGGTTCCGGCAGCCAAATATTAAGCAATGGCTTTACAGACTAGACCTTTTCAGGGGAGGGCGTTTAGAGAGCATGCTGACTGAATGCCTAAATTTACTGGCTGATTCTAATCACAGCTAATATTGGATTTTTTTCTTTTTTAGATATGATATTATCTTTTATTGCTTTATAAATGACGCCAAAGTTACGCTCTGTCCTCTGCTGTTCTGGGCTCTTGAGTAGCTCAGCTTAATTTTTCTTATTTATCTTCACAATCTGCTTTAATGCTGCAAGAGGACATATCCGAGTCTGCTTGCGCTTTATTATTTTGATTTGAAATATTCTTTTTTTAACTTATGCCAAGCAGTGTGGGACAGAGTGTACCTCAGATGATGTACTTGTTAGATGACAGTTGTGCTTCACTAAATGAATCAAATCTGTTCAGAAATATTGTTTCCATGTGGGGAAATTGTGTGGTGACATGGGCTTTTACTGTAAAAGAGTCGTGGCATTCCTCGCCCCGAATAAGCTTTGATGTTTAGCCACGAATCAAAAGAAGAAACAAAAAAGTTATTTATCTTTATACTGCTGCATCTTTATACTGCTTATATTACACACACAAATCACAGCAACATGACACATTACGCGTATAGCTATACGTCACACCTCATAGTTTATCCCCTTTTATTTGTAGCTTCTTCTTTGAATTGTTGCATTGTTATAATTAACGAAAATAAAAAGTGGAAAATGTGCAAAGCTTCTCTTTCATTTGGGAGTTGGGATATTATGTGTTTTCCAGACACTTTTGTAGCAATAGTATCTCACAATCAAGAATGTTCCCTTCATTTGTTGTAAAAATGATATATAAATCAAGCATGACTCAAAGGTGACTTGACTTTCTCATTTACTTGAAATTTATCCATAACACAAGGCGTACACTTTTGCACCTGAGAGGATATTTTTAGCTGGTGGTTGAGTAAACCCGTGTATGTGTGCTTACCTCCAACCATGCACTCTTTAATGCCCCCACAACTCGCCCCCAGAGTCACCTCTGAGCGGGCTGGGTAGGTAAATAAACACAGCAAAAACCAACATTTGGACGAGCAGTCATACATCCTGCACAACATCCTGAAAACCACCTCCCTCTGTCTTTGACTTACTATGGGATGTGGTGGCCATGGCGACGGAGATTTATGGACAGTCGTGGGCAAACACATTTGAGTGTTGCAGCTTTAATGTGAGCTAAGTGGGAAATTAACTGAAAGGCCCTGCTAGTCGAATCAGATAATTAGTGGCTCAGCCAGTGTGGCAGCATAGATGCAGACGTTCTCGCCGTGTGTTAATGCCAAGACGGAAGGACATCAGCAGTGACTAAGGGGTTTTTCAGTGAAGTGGTTGGAAATAGCATTTTTATTGCCACAGCTGTTTTTTTTTTTTTTTTGCTTTTATGGCAAGCTCCAACTGTATTCGTTTTGCGGTGCCTTGCAAAAAAAAGAAAATGTTGCCTCTTGAAATTTTTCACATTTTGTCAACCTAACAGAAAACTTTAATATTTGCTCATGGGTTTTATGTGACAGGCCAAAACAAAGCAGGAAGGTTACACAGTTTTTAAGAATTACATATATATTAATAAAACATTACTAGTCATTCAGAAGTGCCTAAATGCTTATTCTCACCAAGTGTCGCTTTTTTCCACAAAGCTCCTCCTTGAACTTGCAGTTTCCAGTCGAGACTTCTCCTCACAGAGCACGACTCCTCCAGTCAGCTCCTCCAGACTAGCGGCAGCAGCAGTCTGTAGTCACCTGGTGGATCTGAATATTTACTCAGCTCATCATAGGAACTACTTCTCAGTCCAAAAAGAGCTCTTTAAGCATGAGCTCTTCTTGACAGAGCTCATGCAAGGTGTTAAATTGCTAAATCAAATTTCTTTTAAGCCATGTTGTATATACTGAATTTTTATAACAATCAGAGGTAACATGGTCACTTGATGGTGCTATAAAATGACAATATGTGGCTGGAAAACACATAATGCCGCCCTTTTAATTACATTCAGGTGCTTCCAACTGTCTTCAAAAGTCATCAACATAGTAAACAGCACAGCTGTTGTTTGACGGTCTAAAAGGTTTTGTTACAGCAGACATGAAGTCATGAAGTTGCGGAGAAATTTAAAGCAAGATTTGGACATAAAACAACATCCTACATCTCAAGGTTCCCTTTTCAAACTATTATCTAAAAAATTTACTGTTGGAAATCTACATAGACACTATCCTCCCCCAAACTATCAGGGTGTGCTACAGGAACACCAATCAGAGAAACCGCCAAGAGTCCCATGTTAACTCTGGAGGAGCTGTGCAGATCCTAAGATAATGCCCATGTGCAGATCCAGTTGCAGCAGAAAGCTAACACTTCCCATCAGCCATAACACACCACTCCTGTTGTAAAACATTGTGGGTGGCAGGATTTTGGTGCCAAGATGGTTTTGTTTAACAGGGACAGGGAAGTTGATGGGACTCTAGCCGGGGCTCAGTGCAGAATAGTCCTGGAAGAAAACCTAATACAGGCAGCAAAATACTCATGACTGGGTCAGAGGTAGACTTTCCAGCAGGAAAACACACATTTTGATTGATTCTGTTTATAAATATTCATGCCTTTATTATCCTTCTGAAATAAAGAAAGCAAAACTAGGGTGGATTATATATTTATATATATAAAAACAACGGCTAGAGTATTCGGTCATCAGTCCAAACTGTGTTTCCACAAAGTAAAACTGTAAGCAAATATTTGGAGGAGGTCAAGAAGAGAGGAAGATATGATTATAGGGTGAGATGAAGAAAAAAAGAAAAGAAGAGAGCCGGAGAAACAGAAAAGGTCTTGAACCTCAAGCTCTGCTGTTGCTGGCGTCTTCTCAAAGGCTTACTGTAACACATGGGGCCAGGCAAACAGGGCCACACTCCCTTTCACCTCCACAGCTGAAGACGTCAACCCAGGCCAATCACAGCTATGTGAACCAAGACTTCCCAAAGGCCCTTTCATCTAAAACATTAAGATTCACACTGCAGAGATCACATCCTCTTAATTTCAACTTCTGAATGAGGCTCTTTTGCTATTCACCCCGAAGTCATTTGCACCCACTGTTGACCATGTTTGTCTCAGTTAGCCGGTATTTTAGAGAGTCCTAATCTGTGGAGGATTAGGTAAAATCTCAACTTTCGTTTCAGACTTGCTAGAGACCACACAGGAGGGCAAGAGAGAGAAAATTGAGGATGAAGGGGTGGGATGGCATGCAGGAAATGGAGGGGGAATATTGCTCCTATTGACCACAAAGCAAAGCCACAAGGTAGCTGTACCGGTCTTGCTCACTCAGTACACTTACTTTCCTACTAACTTCGTGTGTCTGAGTGGTGGGGTTTATCTAAAGTTTATTATGACAGCTCCGAGTTTGGCTCGACCCTTTTGTCCGGCGTTACCAAATCTGCGTTGGTGGTTTTCATGTGCACGCAAACTTGGATGGAGTGAATGTTTGAGTTGAGCTTCAAAATTTCCCTACAAACTATTAATCAGGGAGATGCACAGTGGCGCAGTTGGTAGAGCCGTTGCAGCAAGAAGGTTCTGGGTTCGATTCCCGGTCCCGGTCTTTCTGCATGGAGTTTGCATGTTCTCCCTGGGCATGTGTAGGTTCTCTCCAGGTACTCCGGCTTCCTCCCACAGTCCAAAAACATGACTGTCAGGTTAATTGGACTCTCCAAATTCTCCCTAGGTGTGAGTGTGTGTGCATGGTTGTTTGTCCTGTGACAGACTGGCGACCTGTCCAGGGTGACCCCGCCTCTCGACCGGAACGTTAGCTGGGGATAGGCACCAGCAACCCTCCTGACCCCACTAAGGGACAAGGGAATATAGAAAATGGATGGATGGACTATTAATGAGATCAGTGCAGTAGGAGAAATGTTGCAGGAATGTGATCATATCAGGTGTGGAAATGCTGCTGTCATTACGGTCCCATTCACTTACATGTACCTAAGTGTTTTGAGGATGACAGATAAAGGGTTAAACACTCATCAGCTTACGTGTTTTTATTAGCAGTCTGCCTGACTTCCCACAGCGGTAACCCTTGCATATTTGTGACGTTCCAGGTGTGTGTCGGTACGCTCTGGGGATGTCGAGTGGGCAGATACCGGATGAAGACATCTCTGCCTCCAGTCAGTGGTCTGAATCTACCGCTGCCAGATACGGCAGGTACATCTTACACCCACACAAGCTCAGACACATGTTTCTTAGCATGATAACAAGTGCAACACATGGGTGGCTTGTCCAGCAATGTGGCTGTGGCTGATTATGAGAAGTAAACCACAAACTGGGGTACCGGTTCTGCTCACAGATGCACCACTAGGAGAGCACGCGTGGGGGGATGTGTGCTAGAGCTGTGTGCTGCAGAACTTGGGTGGCCTTCGCTAAGTATCGGGATCTTGATGTCATATACTTTCCGCCTCAACTCTGGGTTGAATTTCTGTCTTGCTACCCTTTCCCTTCCCAGCCCCTTCCCCTAAATTAGCACTTGAATGATTTACGACGCAGCCTTTCACCAGAACGTTTTTACAACTGGCTTTAAAGCTCAAATCCTCCACTCCACCCACTTTTACATTTCTTTCCACATTTCCTCTTCATTCTGCTGGGTTTTTTTTGTCCTCTACATCCTCCATTCATCGGCTCCCTCTTCTTCCCACGTTTTCAAATTGTTTATCTTTACCTTCAAGGTTGGACGGTGAGGAGGGAGATGGCGCGTGGTGTCCAGAGATAACTGTTGAACCAGACCACCTGAAGGAGTTCCTCCAGATCGACTTGCGTTCGCTCCACTTCATTACCCTTGTGGGCACCCAGGGCCGTCACGCTGGAGGAATGGGCAACGAGTTTGCCCTGATGTACAAGATTAAGTACAGTCGTGATGGCAGTCGCTGGATCTCCTGGAGGAACAGGCAGGGAAAACAGGTAACTCCTCCTGCTGACGAGAAATCGAAGATAATGTTATGAGTTGACCCTTCTAACTAGTAGTTAAGTAAGCTGCACTGACTTTATGACTTTAAGTAAGGTAAGCCTGGACTTTGACTGGACCAAATGAGTAGGGTTTGTGTTTATTAGGTTGTTGACAAGGAAAATTAGCCCCGATTTTTAGTCTATCAGGTTTCCTCATGGATTGCCTTGGATTTAGCTCTGTGCACCTTTTCTCTGCAGAAGCATCCCTGTGGGGATGCAGAAGCCACTACCACCACCACCACATTTGGTGCCACCACCACATTTCACTGTGACACATAGCATTTTGGATTTAATCGGGATTTTTTGTAAATGCATTTTCATTAATCTACACCAAAAGTTGTGATTTTTACAAAAGTATTCAATAAGGATGTATTCACCTCTTGGTACTTCCATTTGGGTTTCTGTTGCTTCTAAAAACAACCCAAGCACTTAAAAAATTCTCCCAGCCGGTTTTTGGCAATAAGTAAATTTTTTTGGTGTCTGGAAAATGACCCGTTTCAAAAACGAATGTAACATTACAAATCAGCAGACACAGGCCGTCACCTAGCAACCACAATGAAGCCCAGCCCATTTGGTCAGCTGGTTTTACTGCTGTATGTGCTGTACATGGCTGCTGGACAAGACAAGTGACTTACCATTCAGAAATCACTTGTTGCATTCTTATTTGTGCGCAGGAGGCTCCACTTCTGCTTCTCAAAAGATATACGGTTGTGTAATTGCGCAACTGTCCACAGCCATTTTCATGTGGGAGTGTAAGCTTTGACGTGGCCAGCAGCAGCTTATTTGAATTTAAAGTGAAAAGAGGCCCCAAAACATCTGATTCTGAAAGGAGCTCAAAGTAGGCAGAAGTGAGCAGACAAAAATCTCATTACCTAAGAATGATCTTGTACAAAAAAATAAAAAGTGTAATGAGAATGTTTTGTGTAGCCCAATATGCCCATCCTAGCCTGTTCAAGGAAGTATTATAAGTTACCTTTAAGAGGTGGTTAAACTTTTGCCAGGCATTGGTCAATAAGTGACTTATTGACTAGCCACTTAGTCAAATAAGTGACTAATTATTGAGGTTAACTTTCATACAAAAACAATATCATGATTATCAGTTAGTCTGATGATGTCATAAAATGTTTGCTTCGTCTGCAGGTGATTGAGGGCAACAGGAACACGTACGACATCGCACTCAGGGACATGCAGCCGCCCATCATTGCTCGTTTGGTCCGCTTCATGCCCGTCATAGACCACTCCATGAATGTCTGCATGAGAGTGGAGCTCTACGGCTGCGAGTGGCTCGGTGAGTTTGAGTTCAAGTATGCAGGAGAGAAAACACAGAGAGAAACACTTTAGAATGTATTTAAAGAAGCGCGACCTCTTAAGGATGATCGTAAAACAGCGAAAGCAGCACTGACCTTTGAGCCTCTTACGAAAGAGAGGAACAGCTGATTTCCAGTTACCATTGCATAACAACACGCTGTGTAATCTCTAATCCCGTAGACAAGATAAGGGTATTATGATAATATAGTATTTCACTTTATGGAATGTAACTTCTGTCGCCAAACTATAAATTCATGCTTACTGATGTCCCGTTAAGTCGGGTTTCTGTTGTACAAAGGAGAAAAGCTGTGTTTGATGAAAGATGTGTAAATGTTCATTTTACCTTTTCTTACCCTAAACTGGGCCCACATTCCTTGATAAATGAAATTCTGCAGGCTGCAAACAAGTTGTCAGTCTGTGGAAAGGACTTTGTTTAAGCCATTTTCTGTGCTGTTTCCCCACATAGCATAAATATTTTCCATCTCCTTGTTCTGTTTTCTGTTGCTTTGGTAAGTTTTGTTTGAAATTCTCAAAATGGCCTTTGTTTTTATACATCCTACCTGCATCTTGGTGCATTTGTTACCATGGTGACCTTAAACTGTACATGTTGAAAACAAACTTTGTGGCTTTCTGAACAATGTCAATAAAATCCCCACAACTAAAGAGCAAATTGTCATCTCTTCCCAGATGGCCTGGTTTCGTACAACGCTCCTGCAGGACAACAGATGAACCTTCCTGCTTATCCTGTTTACCTCAACGACTCGGTCTACGATGGAGCCGTTATCCACAGGTGAATCACCGTTCAGATCTTTCCCTCTTACGCTTCCCGCGCTGGTTTGATGAATCTCTCCTCACTAATAATTGTTGCTTATCCTCCTCACCATGTTAGTTCCCGTTGCCATGGTAAAAACATAGAAACAGAGCGTTGTGAGCAGGTCAGGGTGTTTTATCATTAAGCAAAACCTGGGAATAACTGAGTCAACTGGACTGAATAACTTTAAGACCCAGAGTGAGCCAATCGGGGTTTTTATTATGTTTGGATTACGGCGTGAATAATATCCTCCATGAAACTGAAATACTCTATTAAAGAAACATCTATTATAGGAAAGCAAAAATGAGGCATAATAGAAAATCTGACAAATACCTGCAACAGAGCGGGTTTTGTTTGGTAATGCTGCCACCTAGTGTTAGGAATTAATTACAGTTTATTTATGAGCCAATTTGTTGAAGTGCTGATGAAATCAAACAAGATTAAAGTTGCATTAGGTAACTTTTTATGAAAATGTTTCTCATATGTTTGTTTTGGTTTTTACAGATATATAAAAAATATATTTTCAGAAAAGTGCAGCTTTAAAGGATAATATGAATTAAAATAAAATGTTGCTTATGGGAGACCATTTAGTGCAGTGATATTTATCCCTTTATAGATTTCTTTATTATTATTATTTTATTTTGTCTCCTTTAAACTTGAGATCACCAAACAAATTTTAATAGCAGACAAACTTAGTCAGCACAAAATGCAGATTTAAAATGAAAGTTCATAATTTGAGCTTCCAAAAGTAATTCAAACGATACCTTGTTCTATGGAAAAAAAAAAAAAAAAAGACTGTAATTAAGAACATTTCTTGAAACAATTAGTAGAAATGAACTCTACTTCCAGATGTGTAGGACCAACAAATGCCTCAAACAGAACCCGTCTGACAGCATGAAGAAAGGTAAAAGTATCAAGTCTGGATCACAGATGGATATTTCTCCCAGCACTTTAGTTCAGCTTCCTGGTGGTGAAAACCAGGAAGCTGATGCTTTTTCTAAAAAAATCAAAGTTTAGTGTTTTGATTGTGTAACCATGGTGAAGAGAATCATGACTGGTTTTGTGATTAGCAACACTGTAAATAATAAGCAGGGCCGTTTCATTAAAGGAATTAACAAGGAGCTTAATATAATCTCCAATAGACTGAAAATGTTTCATTTGCTGTGGATTTCATCCCTTTTACAGATTTGCTTCTGTGTTTCTCAGTATGACAGAGGGCTTAGGCCAGCTGACCGACGGCGTTTGTGGAGAAGATGATTTCACTCTCAGCCACGTCCACAACGGATGGCCCGGGTACGACTACGTGGGCTGGAACAACGAGAGCTTCCCCGGCGGATTTGTTGAAATCATGTTTGAGTTTGACCGTATACGAAACTTCACCTCCATGAAGGTGAGAATCCGGAGCCGACGCGGCGGCGTTACAATCCTTGGCGTTGTTCTCCGTCATCACAGATAATACCCTCGTATGCGCAGGTCCACTGCAACAACATGTTCTCCCGGCACGTCAAGGCTTTCCAGCAGGTGGTTTGCCACTTCCGCTCCGATTCCGACTGGGAGACAACGCCGCTCACCTTCAGCCCCATGGAGGACGAGAAAAATCCCAGCGCCCGCTTCATCACCGTCAAGCTGGCGAATCACATGGCGAGCGCCATCAAGTGCCAGTTCTACTTTGCTGATGCCTGGATGCTGTTCAGCGAAATCACCTTCCAGTCAGGTACTCAGTGCGGAGCTGATTTGGTGCTGGAGTGAAGTTGTGGAGACAAGTTTTCAACCTAAATAACAAATTGGTGAAACTTTTTCAGATACAGCCATGTACAACACAACACCGCCTTCCACACCCAAGCCAGGTGAGGAGCTACATCTAACATACACATGCAATGCTTGGTTAATAAAATGTGAGCAATGCCTTAAGTAGTTTCCTTTAAATATTGCATCCTGCTAAAATTGGAAACACAGAATTTGTATAAAATGTTTTGGTTTTTTTTATCTATGTTACCTTTATTATTTGTGGTATAATCAACTAGAGAAGTTTAAACTTTTTATTTTATTTATTTTTTTCCTTTGATCGCAAAAAACTAAATTATCCATGAAATATGCTTCCTTAAGAGAGGCTCACCTATACATATATACCCTCTTTTTTATGTTGATGAAAACTTGTTTTACTCATTAAACAGAATGAACTAAAATATTTTTTCTAGCTAGAAAAAATTGGTTAATTGTGCACACCAATAATTAATGGCATCCTCTTTGGTTGAAATAACTTAAATCAGAATCACACCGAGTTAAATGTCTAAGGTTCTAACAAGTTAAACCTTCAAAATGCTGGATATTAATTTTGCATTATTTGGATCTAATGTCACATATCTGTGTGGTTTATTTAGTAGTTTTAAGTTGTAGTAGATCAGGCGATGTCTTATCCATCCATCCATCCATCCATTTTCCTACACCCTTGTCCCTTACTGGGATCGGGAGGGTTGCTTGGTGCCTATCTCCAGCTGTCGTTTCGGGTGAGAGGCGGGGTACAACCTGGACAGGTCGCCAGTCTGTCACAGGGCAACACAGAGACAGACAGGACACACAGCCATGCACACACACACTCACACCTAGGGACAATTTAGAGAGGCCAGTTAACCTGACAGTCATGTTTTTGGACTGTGGGAGGAAGCCGGAGTACCCGGAGAGAAGCCAGGCATGCACAGGGAGAACATGCAAACTCCATGCAGAAAGACCGGGGCCGGGAATCGAACCCAGAACCTTCTTGCTGCAAGGCAACAGCTCTACCAGCTGCGCCACTGGGCAGCCATGATTTTATATAGTTTAGTTTATTTATGATTCGAATACCTCAGCACTGTGAAATTTATACTAAATACTAATATATCAGGTTATGTCTGCAATGCCGTTCGTGGTTATGGAGAAACCAAATGCCAGCAAGGGGAGGAAGAACAGAAGTGATGTAGAAATAAAGCTGTTTGATAATAAAAGGGAGCTTAAAAAAAATTAACAGTCCACAAATCGGAAAAGGCTAAAGATAGTTAAACTGATCAAATCCCAAAACAAAGCAGGAGCAGTACAAAGCACAGATGGTGTGCACAGACTTCCAGACTTCAAATGGCCTGCAGATTATCTCAGTGATAGTTTGGGGGAATCTGCATTTGTAGGCAAAGCCTCGCGTTGCCACTGTAAAACTCTCCTAAAACCTGTGGCTACCATGTGCTTTCAAACTCCATGGATTGAGAATGGGACAAACATGTTTGGTAAAACAGTGTAGCTCCATGTCAGTCTTGACCTTTTTTCACAAACGTTTGTTATGAAGCAAACCAGCGATAACTCAGCTGGTTAAAAACATAAATGATAAAAATCTCTGTTTGATGCTCACACACTTGTATCTCTTTAAAATGTTCATCTAACTGGAAAGCACGTGAAACTAAAGTCTCTCTTTAAAATCTTTAAAAGGCACCTCTCCTCCTCCCTCACCAGAAGATGACCCAACCCATAAAGTAGATGACAGCAACACTCGCATTCTGATTGGCTGCTTGGTGGCCATCATATTTATCCTTGTTGCCATCATTGTCATCATTCTGTGGAGACAGGTGTGGCAGAAGATGCTGGAGAAGGTGAACTCCTCCCTTTCTTTTTCAGTATATTGACATAATTAGCAAACACTTTGTTATCTTACGCATTTCCAGTTTTTCAGATATTCTCCCTGACATGCATGCTTTATTCCAGGCCTCTCGTCGGATCCTGGACGACGAACTAACTGCTAGTCTGTCGATACAGAGTGAGACGTTTAGCTACAATCACACTAGCAATCGGCCAGGTACAACCGGCGAACAGGAGTCTAACACCACCTACGAGCGCATCTTCCCTCTGGGTCCAGACTATCAGGAGCCTTCGCGCCTCATCTGTAAGCTGCCGGAGTTTGCACAGAGCTCAGAGGAACCAGGTAAGCCAGCAAATCTGCTCACACACCTATATATCATTTCACAGTGCTTTTAAAAAAAAGTATTTGCCCAAGAACTTGCTTATCGAAGACCAATTAAGTCCAGAACATAATTGCAAATTGGAAGTAAAAGCAAGCATTTTTTATTCTTTTTTGCAAATAAAAATGCTAAAAGTATGGCATACGTTTCTGTTCATCCTCTCCTGAGTTAATAGTAATTATTAGCACAATTCACTGGGTCTCTCTACCACTTCTGCAACACCAGTTACTGACATTTTGTCAACCGTATTTAGGTTCGGACTTTGACTGGGCCGTTCCAACAGACTAATCTGCTTTCACTTGAATCTTTCCATTGTAACTATGGTTTATTTATAGGGTCATTATCCCTTCAGGCCAGGTCTTTTGTGGCCCCTCACATGGTTTCTTCCACCCCTATTTTTAGCTCCATCTGTAATACCATAAATTCTGAGCAGCTTCCTGGTCCCTGCTGAAAAGAAACTTCCCCACAGCATGATGCCGCTGTGGAAGAAGGTTTACTTTTTCCACATTTTTCCTGTCTCTCCTATATGACTTTAGGACACAGGACTTCTTCTTGTGTCTCTCTTATCCTCTCTTTCATAAAAGGCAGATTTGCTTCCTCATCTAACCCTGCTTTAAGCAACACCAACCTGTCTTTTGTGTTTCTTGGTCTTTATGATGCTATTTATTCACTGAAACACTATCAAAATAAAAAGCATGGAGACCTTTATATTGATCTGAGATGAAACTACACAAAGCAGTACTGCATTTATCAATGAATTGACTTCTAGTGGATTTTATTTTAGCTGTATGCAACTTTGATCAAAAATATGCTTAACATATTTGTTAAACTCCCAATGCTATAGCTGTCTGAAGAAATGCACCAGTCCCTGTCGAAACAACCAATCTGAGGAAGGAAAGTCTTAGTGCTGTCAATCACAATTGTCTACAAACTACTCAATGTGCAAATGGTGGAGAAACAACTTATAACAGGAAAACTATTTATACGCTGTCATTGGTGGCTACGCTAACTAGCCTGAGCATACGTCAGCAGACTATGCTAACAATGAAAAGCTGTAATTTTGCAGAAAGCAAGGAGAGAGAAGGAGGGCTGAACAGCAGGTACATGGGGGTGATTGACAGTATAAAGACCCTTCTCTTGGCTCTGATTGGTTGTTTCTACTTCTACCTCCCTAAGAAAGAAGGCAGAAGAGCTCATTTTTTCACATGTCAAATGTGTAAAAAAAAAAAAGTTACTTTTTATAAAAGTTAAATACTTCAGCTTTAAAGGTGTTGGACAAAAATGTACACCACACTTTTTAGATTTTAAGATGTAATATATGTATGCAAAATAAACATTCAACTTTCCATCATATTTCACAAAAAATACATGATGTGTTTGTCTAGCAAGCCTGTGCATTACAATCAAATACATTAAAGTTGGTGTTTATAACGTGAAAAGGTTCCGATGTTTTCCCATAAGAAGCGTCCATCCTGTTGTGGTTTCAGCTACTGTCTCATGATGTGTTGCAGCTTCGGCCTCCACTGCAGCTTCAAAGTCTACAGCTCAAACTATGGTGCAGGACGGCGCCCCCCACTATGCAGAGGCAGACATCGTCAACTTGCAAGGCGTCACCGGAGGCAACACGTACGCCATCCCCGCGGTGACAATGGACCTGTTGTCTGGGAAGGACGTCGTTGTGGAGGAGTTCCCACGAAAACTGCTCACATTTAAGGAGAAGCTGGGGGAGGGCCAGTTTGGAGAGGTGCGAATTCTCTACTTTCCTGCCGTACTTACAACTTCACTTAAAAACAAAAGCACGAGCAAATGTTAAACCCCTTAATTTTAATCCTTTGCTGGTTCAGGTACATCTTTGTGAAGCAGAGGGAATGCAGGAGTTTATAAATGAGGACTACTTGTTTGACGTCCCAGAGGGCCAGCCAGTGCTGGTGGCTGTGAAGATGCTCCGTTCAGATGCCAACAAGAATGCAAGGTGCGCTGCCTTCGTCGTCGGCGCTGGAAATATAACAACAAATAAAAGCAAACATGAGGTTACTATTCACCTGATTTACATAAAAATAAACTTAAGCAACTTGCCCAAACTTCTTTTGTGTGGACAGGAATGATTTCCTGAAAGAGATAAAGATCATGTCGCGTCTGAAGGACCCCAACATCATTCGTCTGCTGGCCGTGTGCATCTACAGCGACCCGCTCTGTATGATCACAGAGTACATGGAAAACGGAGACCTCAACCAGTTTCTGTCCCGCCATGAACCCGAAGGACAACTCGCTCTCCTCAGCAATGCACCGACTGTCAGGTCAGCCAGCGGCCATCGCATTTCATTTGTAGTTTTGTCTTCCCACCACATAGTGACGTCTCTCGTCTCCCCCTCAGCTTCGGTGATCTGTGCTACATGGCCACCCAGATAGCCTCGGGGATGAAGTACCTCTCCTCCCTGAACTTTGTCCATCGAGACTTGGCCACACGGAACTGCTTGGTGGGGAAAAACTACACAATAAAGATAGCTGACTTCGGCATGAGCAGAAACTTGTACAGTGGCGACTACTACCGCATCCAGGGCAGAGCGGTGCTGCCCATACGCTGGATGTCCTGGGAGAGCATCCTGCTGGTGAGGACCGCTGCTGAAACACGACATTTTACCAGGCGCAAGTTCTCAGTTTTACTACTTGAGTGGAAGTAATTTTGCCACTGGTAAAATATTACTGCAGTAAAAATAACTCTGTCAAATGATTATCTAAAGTGGAGTACTGTAGTATGTGCTTTAAGTACTTAAAATTTTGAATATTTTGACAATGCATTTCACTGGAGTGTAGTGCTTTCCTGGACAGATCCCAGATCATCAATAATAATGCAAAAGTCTTATATTTTTCTATCTTTTTTTTGCCTGCTCAAAGACACTTAACAGTTTTATGTATTATTCATTCACGTCAATACACAAAAAGACCAACAGAAGTAACACAATGGAAATTTAGTGATTCAGCATTAAAATGTAGGGGAGTGAAAGTATTAAGTTTTCCACAAAAATTCTTCTCAAGTTAAGTACAAGTTCCCAAAAGCTAAATTCACTTTGCTACTGCCCACTTCTGCTCACAACCACTAAACTACTACTGCGTACAACACAACGCCTCTGTTTGTGCAGGGTAAGTTCACCACGGCGAGTGACGTCTGGGCCTACGCCGTAACGCTGTGGGAGATCCTGAACTTCTGCAAGGAGCAGCCGTACTCCCAGCTCACCGATGAGCAGGTGATAGAAAACACAGGGGAGTTTTTCAGGGACCAGAAACGACAGGTGAGGGCGACTGAACGGTTTTAATTTCACGAGTGGGAAAAATAATTTAGCCATGTATTTCATGTCTCGCCCTTGATCTCGCAGATCTACTTGCCTCAACCTGTGCTGTGTCCGGACTCGCTCTACAAGATCATGTTGAACTGCTGGAGGAGGAACGCCAAGGAGCGGCCCTCCTTCCAGGAATTACACAGAGCCCTGCTGGATTTACAGCCTTAAGCCTGCGTAGTGCTTAAGACACTTTAGAGTCCGCGCACATCCCTGAAGAAAGGGATGCCGCAGACACAGTCCAGGTTTAAGCTACGCTCCTATTCAACAGAGAGACAGGATGGGAGGCCACCTGCTGGCTCCAAGCTACATTTTCGGGGACTGAATACTCTCTGTAAAGGTTGATCTGTATTCCAGTTAATGCAAAGGTTTTATTTTTATGAAGCATACATTTATTTAGACAAAGTACTTTATCACAGTTTGATTAGAGAGGCATGAACTGTCTGGTGGGTGTGGAGGAAGCCAACATTTAAATGTAGCAAGAGACATTTGGCACTTTTAAAACTAAACACTAACAGCAGGGACTCTTGTGTTTGGACATTTCTTTCTTTGTTGCAGAATTGCTCTTAGCAAAAAAAAAAAAAAATCTCATGCCTGTTTATGTCCCTTACAGTGGCGCCACGTCTGAAAGGAAAATGCATTTTTGCATTGAGCCGCAGGGTTGAGTACTGTGAAGACGTCAATTGTTGCCCCCACAGAGGTTTTTAGGGACAGGGTACAGGCAGGTTGGTTTGACCGGCCTGAGGTCCTGACTCCAACCTAATCCTAACTTGTGGGATTAGGTTGGGCATAATATTTATGCTGAAGTCACCAATGAAGACATGAGGAGGATGTATATAAAGTGGCAATATGTCTTGTTTTTTTCAAACCTCCGTTCTCCAACACCAAACGAGTCAAAATAAACTGGAGAGAAAATTTAACTTGTTTTTTTTTTGTTTGTTTTTTTCTTCCTTTTTTTTCAAAGTTGTATCCCACAAATGTGGCACCATTTAAAGCGAAATAAACAGGCATTGGAGTGGAATAAGATTTGCAGGCAACGTTCCAGCATTTTTACAATAAAGCAACAATTGACCAGACATGAATTTCCTTGCTGTTTCTGTTTGGTTTATGTGTAAATGCAATGTGTAATAAGTGGTTTATATATCCCATGTTACAGTGTTGTTTGAAATACTGCTTTCTTGTCTTTTCTTTTGGAAGACTGTTTGAATGTAGAAAGGGAAAGTGCAGAGCCAACGGTTACTTTCATATTTGATTATATTTTAATAGTTTCATCATGTTCAGAAAAACTTAAGACATGCAGAGTAGAAATAACAATGAGTGCATTTTTTTCGACTCCCTGCCATTTTCCTGAAGTAGTTTTGACAAATGTATATAACTGTGTATTTACAATAGACATGTTTAAATTTCATGTATCATTTTTTTGTATCAGTATTTATACATTGACTTGTGTTTGCTCTGTTTATGACTTTAAGAGTACGAACTCAAACCAGAGTGTCACATTTGGTTTATTGCAGCATTTCTTCTTCTTTGATTTGCATATGTTTTCTTTCTGTTGCGAAATCTGTTGCGACATCGTTTTGTCTGCAGTTGAATATGCTTTGAAGAAATCTGGTTGGAACTTTGTGCTGCGTCGTTGTCGTTGTAGAAAGAAGAAGGTAAGTGTTCTCTGCAGGGATCCTAGACAGTCAGAAAAAGAGAAAAGTTTGATCTAAGTATTTTCCAGAAGAAAGGTATGAAAAAGAAAACTCCTTGGGACATCCTTCCATTCTTTTTAAAACACACATTAGAAAAGGGCCACAAATGGGGAAAGTGAGGAAAATATGGAATTTAATCATGAAAGATTTACAATAACTCTGATTCTAGGTGTCTGTGGCTCTTTCTTTTCATTGAAGCAGAAAAAAATGTGGAGTTTCAGGATAACAATGAATTTTCTTGGACGGTTGGAAAGGGTACGGTTGCTGAAGATCAACGCTAAGTGCATTACTTTAGAGAGTGTCTGGACTTCATGCTGCATTTGTTTCATTGTTTTTCTCTACTTGTTCTTGCTTTATGTTTTAAACTCTAAACACAAGCCCCAGTCGTCTCACCCGTGAAAAACAATTGCGATTCCTTTTCTGCTTAGCAGGTAAAAAGACAAAAGATATCAAGCTCAGGTTCAAACTGTTACACGTTTGAGTTTCATTGGATTCATCCTCCTTTCAATATTGTTAAAAGTGCAAAAAAAAATAAATATGCAAAAACATCTGAATAAAGTACTAGTTTCTTTCATTTTTAGCATATTTCTGTATGAAAATGGTTGCATTTCTGCAAGATTTTGTTATAAATATATGTTGTAAACAAAAGTTAGACCTTGATGGCGCAAACCCAAATAAAAGTCCTAACGTGTACTCTTTGTCAGGACTCTGTTTTGTTCATGCGATCCAATTTTCCAGTCCTGAGTGGGCGGGACCTTTGTGGCTGGGCTGAGTAGATCTTATTGGCTGGGACGCTCCCACGGGATCCAATCAGGACGTGGGGGGTGGAGCTAAACCCCCCCACGTCCTCTTCTCCACAGAAGAGGAAACCAGTTCCTGAACCGGACACGCGACCTTTTTCGTCCAGTTCTCCTGTCGCGCTACAGGTTTTGGCTTTACCAAGATGAAAAAGGTGGTTTTGGTGACTGGAGCGAACAGGTAACAACACAGTTTATAACATCTATTAAGAGAAGCCCTGCATTTGACAAAACCGACCAAAAATTCAATCATTTCAGGCAGAATAATGTATTTTTTCCATTAAAGAGTGATTATATCAACTGTGTTGTCATTTTTAGTTAGATGTGTACTGATTTTGGTTTTTTTGGCCAATTTCAAATATGTTTTTCTTCTTTCACTAACAACTTCAGAATATGTCTTTCTTGCCTTCTTGCTGTGAAAAGTCAATCATTTCGCAGGAGCAGAGGAGATGTCACACTGTGTGTGAGAGAGAGTGGTCAGTGTGAAACAGATTTTTGCTATATTCAGCATAATTGCAATATGTGCATTAAACATTGCTCTCAGTACTTCTAACAGAGTGGTAAACTCTTACCTTAGATTTGCAGTAGATTTGCTATCAATATGTCCAAATCCAACATATTACATAAGCAAACTGAAATTTACAGCCCAAAAAGACCAAGCAACACAACCTCACTTTAATATATTTCATCATATTCATGATCTGAATCGCTCAAGATGCATTTCCCCTGCTGCGTTTCATACACTAAAAAAGCCAGGCATGAAACCACCAAAACTGCAGCAGTACAATATGATGGAGCAAAATAACCAGCAGCTCCTGGCGTCTGGTTGTGTTACGGTAGCCTGAATGCACAGGAGACATGCTATATAAAACACTTAGAGAAAAAATAGATAAATAACTTCCTATAGCATCTGTGCTTTCGCTAGCTTCTTTTTTAAACACCCCACAGATCCTGGAAATAGAAAGCCTTGAATTTTCTTCACTCAATAACAAGCACAGGCGTGGTGCTTTCACTTACCGGGAAAACGTTGGATTTTAGTATGTTCGGCAAATCATCAACCTTTTTCTCATTTCATTTCTATGTTTAATGCTAATGCAAGAAGATGTGAGAATAACTGGATTTCAACACAAATCCTATTATGTTATATATCCTAATTGTACAGTTGTAATATTAAACCTGTCTAACGTTTCCCCTGATAGTGGTATCGGCCTCGCGCTGTGCGAGCGTCTCCTCACACACGACATGGAGGGTCTGGACCTCTGCTTGGCCTGCAGGAACGTGCAGCGAGGTCAGGCGGCGCGCGCTGCCCTGCTCGCCTCTCACCCTGCAGCCCAGGTGGACCTGCTGCAGATGGACACCAGCAGCGTCTCCTCTGTTCTCAGGGCGGCACAGGAAGTCAAAGTCAGGTGGGAGGATGGACTTAGCAACACTGATGCCTTTCTTTTTTTTTTTACTCTTAAAGCATTTTCAAAACAATTTGCAAAACACATCAGTTTGTGTCTGCACCTCAGAAAAGTACTACAGGATTTTTAAAAAATTATTATTATTATTATTTTGTCATTTTCAGGTATGATCGTCTGGATTATCTCTACCTAAATGCCGGCATCATGCCAAACCCAGAATTTGACGTAAAAGCCTTTTTTAGAGGCCTCTTCTCCAGGTAAATCACTGATTTCAGTCACACCAAACTTCAAAGTTCACATATTTGCAAGTAAAGATGTGCAAAAAGCAAAATAAATGAATTAAATTCAATTAACACAATATTAATCTATATCAAGGCATTTTACGGAACAAATTTATCTTTAAAAATAATTAATAAAAAATAAGTAACTGGGTGTTTTCTATGCTTTAATCTCATTCATTTTATCAAATATGTGCTTACAGTAAGGCGATCACTATGTTTGCCACCGGTGAGGGGATTCTGACTCAGAAAGATGCTGTCACTCCTGACGGCTTGCAGCAAGTTTTTGCCACCAACCTCTTTGGTCACTTCCTTCTCGTAAGTCGCTACAGGGTGTTTTGACTTCTAAGTGATAAAATAAAAACAAACAAAAGAAAAAAATGGTTTGCTTTCAGCAAGTCTCTGGTTTTCTGCAGGCAGCCTGTGTGTCCTTGATGGAAAGAAGCAAGGCTGACACCGAATCTGTTTGTCACTAAGCAACTGTCCTCATTAAAAATTAACAGCACATTGAGAGCCTAAGGTCATGGCAGACGTTATTCAGCTCAATTTGCTACTGCAGGGGAATTTATGATTGCATTAAGTTGCCATCGATGAGTGACTTTTGCGAGGTTCATGGTTGGATATCATTAGTGCTATTGGTGCAGTGTGAGATCTGCTTTTTACCCTGTCAGGCTGAACTGATCAAAGATGGCAAAATACTAATTTACGGTTTTCTTTGGTCATTTTTAGCGAATGCTATTTTTAATAGCTAACAGTATTCTTTGATAGAGGTAGTATTTATTTATTTTTCTGTGCATGCACTAAAGCATATATTCCTAAAATTTATCCAGTGTTTATTAAACTCAAAAAAGTGCAACTTCATGCTTTTGGGTCATAAAAATAAATTTGAGTTCCTAGTTTAGATAGAAATAACTCAATTCTGAAGTTTTGGGGATGCGCATTCGGAGCTAACTCTTTGTTTTTGACCCAGATTAGGGAACTGGAGTCGGTTCTGTGCCAAGAAGGACGAACCTCGCAGCTGGTTTGGACCTCCTCTAGTAACGCTAACCGTTCCGCCTTCAATCTCGAAGACATTCAGCACCGGAGAGGAACTCAGCCTTATAGCTCCTCCAAATACGCCACAGACCTGCTCAGCCTGTCTCTCAATCAGCACTACAACAAGCAGGTTGGGAAATCAAAAAAGAAACACATACTTAATGTCACTTAATGCTAACAAAATGAATCAATATGAGTCTTTGCTTTAGGGTTTGTACTCATCAGTCGTCTCTCCTGGATTTGTGATGACAAACATGACCTTTGGCATTCTCCCGTCGTTCCCGGCCTTTCTGTGGACGCTGCTCATGCCTGTCTTTTGGCTGGTGGGTTCAGCTTCCTTAACAACACGAAAAACATCCATGCTTTTTTAAATTCTATAACGACAAACATCTCCTCCTGCGAACAGATCAGGGTGTTTACCAACACTTTTACCCTGACGCCTTATAATGGATCTGAAGCTTTGGTGGGTAAAATAAAAATGTTATCACTTCAAAAAAAAAAACAATTCTGCGCAAATTCATGTTCTGATTTCTACCATTCTTGGCAGCTTTGGCTATTTAGGCAAAAGCCTGAATCTCTGGACCCTTATGCTAAATACCACAGCTTAACGTCGGGGCTGGGGAACAACTACACCCAACCACATAAGGTGCAGCAAGTAATTGTAGATTTTTTTTAATGTGAATTATGTTAAAAATAATCTGTTTAAAACAGCTAAGTGGTGCTTTCCCATTTGCAGATGGACGTTACTTTTGAGACATCAGAATTATTATATAACAAATTACTTCAACTTGAAAGTGACACGAGGAAGAAACTGGCAGAAACACAAACCGCAGGCCTGCAGACCTGAAGACCTGAATGATCCACATTCCTCACTAAAAGAAAGAAGATGCTTTTTTTTCTCACCAGCAGCTTGCAGGTGAAAATTCACTATCTGCATTTTCTATGCAACCTCAAACTTTAATATATATTTCATTGGGATTTTATATGTTAGACAAAATACGTTAGATAATTGTGAAGTGGATGGGAAAGGATCTATGGTTATTGAATAAACTAAACAATTCAGAAATGTGGCTAACATTTCTATTTAGCCTTTGCTGCAGTTTGCTCCTGCTGGCCTTTTACGTTTCTCTACCAGCGTTTCACATAAATTTTTACTCACTCTGTTTTGTAAAATAGCTCAACTTCAGGCGTATTCAAGAAAACTCATCCAGTTGGTCATAAATTGAATGGAAATTATTGAACTCAAAACATTCTAGTGTAGCTTTTGCTGTGCGTTAAGAAGGAAGGTGGAGTGTTGTCCAGCTGGAAGGTGAACCTCCAGTTCTCTCTTGCGTCTAAAAGGTTTTCTGGATTTTCCTTGTGTCAAAATTCTCTGGTCAACTCTACATACTTAGGACATGGCTTCGAGAGGCAATGGCCTGTACTGGATTTTATTTAGGGGCAGGAGAGTAAACTGAGGTGAACGCTAATCCTTTTAATACCATGAATCACCCCCACTTTACAATATTGGTCTAAATCCCAACATTAAAGTTTTGTGGATTGAAATGGATCAAATGTGAAAATGCTCATGGGTTATGAATAAATACTTCAGCAAGGCTCTGCATGAAGTTGATTAATTCCCCTTCATTTATGTGATTTTCCAGCAGAATGGGAAAGTGTTAAGTGTTCTCAATCAAGAAGCTCGATTTGACTTCATTCTGGGTCAGGGGTGATATAGCAGCAGGGTCATGCATTTTCTATTAACTGTTGGGGAAAGAGGTGGGGAGGAGGAAAAGGCGCAATGCATCTACTTTTGCATTGCGCCTGGAGCAAATTATGAGAGAACAATAACATAAGAATATTACCGATTTTCTAAGAAGTTTGCGTCCGGTCATCACATTGCAATCCAGGAGGGACTGTTTGTAATCTGGTTATCAATCCCCAAATTATCCAGACAAAACGCAGCGCTGTCCGACAGCAGACTTTCATCGTCGTCATCATCATCATCATCGTCATCGTCATCATCTTCCCAGAAGTTGACATACGTGCTCTGTGTGAGCGTCTCTGCGGTGTAAGGCACTTGCAGAAGCCCAGCGGCGCACCTGACGTCCGGCAGTGGAGAACCTGGTGCGCACGTCCAGCGGCGCTCCCTCGGCTCCCCGGCTTGGTTTCCAGCGGCGCACTCTTCCTCTTGCGCTTCGCTCACTTTGGGGTTGCAAAAAGCCCACACCATTCCGCAGAAGTAGATGAAAAACGTGCCCATGACCATGACCATGAGCGCATAGGACTCTATCATAGCTTTAGTAACTGGAGACGTCATTTTTCCTCATGGAGAGCAGGAGCTTTGATTGTGCTCAGAAGCTGCAGAGCGGGTCATCATCGTGATCATGAATAAAGGGGGCCGGGCCTCACAAGCGAAATCTGGATTTTCGCTTGAGAAAACACTTTTTTTTCATGTACTTCTCATTGTAATGTATAAACTGAGAGAAAATATAATTACAATGTTCTTACACTGAATAGGCCCACCAATTTTTGAAGTGAGTACATGTTCACGGGTTTGTAATCCTCTTATTTCACTGTATGACTTCACAGCTGTAGGTTAAACTTCATGTGACACAGAGGCCAGTTTCACACAGCCACTGATCAATACTGGAAAGACAAGAGAACATGCCATTCAAGTAATGTCTGCCGATCTTAAAATTAATGCATGGAAAAGCTGCCCCCTTCATGTTGATCAAACAAAAGTTTTAAACTGTTTGTCTTATCAACAGGGGGAAATGATCATAATGGAGGTTTTTACAAACTAAGCAGAGAAGTGCAGAAAAGATTTTGTCACTGCTTGTTTGCATAATGGGAACCAGCTGTTTGAAAGCGATGCAAAAATGTATTTTCTGTCATGCCATCACGAATTTAAAGGTGTGGTGTTTGTTCATCTGAAACTTTGACTAGAACCTTGTGCTTTGGTCAGATGAAACTATAACATTGAACTTTTTGACCACAAGCACTCCAGATGGTTTTACTGTACTGTGGAGAACATGGGATGCTGTGGGCCTGATAGGTCATCACTGGGTCCTGTAGTAGAATTATTAACCAAACATATGGGCAATTCAATCTGGAGAGACTCAGACGGAGAAAAGGAACGATTAAAAGATTTATTAACAAAATGAATAGCAGTTCTTTGGCACTCGGTCCCCGGCTGAGGATTGGAGCTGTGAATAGCAGTGAACTCGGATGAGCACCACCGATGCTGATTAGGGATGCTTTCCCCCGGGGCCCGACACTGGTGGTGGAGGTCCTGGAGAGACGAAGGATGCAGGTGGAGAAGGGGAGAAGGTGGGTTGAGCACAGCTGGAGAGCGACTGATGGCGTGGATCCTTATAAGCGGAAGCTTGATTGATGATTGGATGAGGCGGGTCGAGGTCCGGCGCTGAGGTTGGAGTTGAATTAATCTATGCACAAGACAGCCATTTGATTATAAAAAGAGTGTGCATTTCTTAAAGTGTGGAAAATGTTTTGTTGAGCTACTTTCATTACTCCAGATGCACTTCACTGGCATGCTGCATAAGCCTAAGATTTTCTCTGTTGGTTTGAACCTTTTAAATTTTCCCCCAAAGCTCAATTGAGAGTAAACATATTCCACAAAACAAGCAAAGCTGCTATGCACAGCAATAAAGAGCCACGGGATAACAAATTTGACGACAATGAAGAAATACACATTTCTGCCAATAAAAAAGTTAATTCTTGATTCTGTAATTGCCAATTGTAACATGTGCACAGCTGTAGATTAGAAATTACTGCCAAAAGCAAGGGCGTAGCCAAACAAGAGTGAAATAACTTTAACTTGCAGCACGGTTTAAATGTCTAGATATTACTGTGTAGACGTGTTTCTGAGGTAATTTCTTAATAAACTTAATAAATAATTGGGCCCAACTAATTTCCTGTCCTTTTAAAAAAACAAATTAACCCCTAATATCAAGATATTTCTTACTCTGTGGTCTCCAATTACATTAAAGAACTAGCAGGTTATCTGCTAATGTAAGTTTGAAAATAGACAAACCGCTGAGAAAAGCACTCCTGACAACTAAATAGTTATTTCCTAAAAGTCAAAACAACAACAGAGTGCAGACCGGGGCGACCATGCTTTCCTTTGCAAGCGATTGAAAGCATCTGCATTGTGGGTAATCGAGTTTTTCTTTTGCCTACTCCCTAGCTACTATCATGGCTACGGGTTTCCACGGAAACTACACAACCCACCCGCGCAAACTCTGAGGTCCCGGATGTCTACCGTGCCGGAAGAGAAGAGGGTCCTTTCCCAGCCATCTTGTGGCTTCATCTAGCGAAGTGTTCGCACCAAGCCTCGTAGAATCGGAGGAAAATCCTGCTGAAGGGGCGCCATCATGCCCGGACAAATGCAAGAAGGTTTTGGCTGTGCCATAACCAATCGGTTCGACCAGTTATTTGACGACGAGTCGGATCCGTTCGAGCTGCTGAAGCAAGCCGAAATTAAGAAGAAGAAGGAGGCTGCAGCTCCTGGTGCCGCCAAGACTGCAGCGCAGGCTGCCAAGCAGCCCAAGAAGGAGTCCCAAAAAGACAGAAAGGTCCCGCTGGCTGATAAGAAGGAGGAAACCCAGGCTCCAGTTCCACTTAAGAAAGATGGTAATATTTATTGCACGTTTTGGGCTCCAATTAGTCAAAAGAGCAGCCTAGAAATTTAAGCTAACAGGCTAAGTTGCTCGGTTACCAGCTAGCCGTTATAACCGGGCTCAGTGACATGAGGTCGGCTTACTCGCTATTTTAGTGATTTAAGATGAATGACATTTGCACAAACAACGACTTTTACCCAAATATAATTTACGACAGGGGACGCGAGATTGCTGCGATACAAAGATAAACAGTTTGAGGCCCAGCTAGGTCTAGCTTTACACCCCGAAAGGGCCTGGTTGAAGAGAGAGCCTAACTAACAGCACGCTTCAGTTGAGTCGTTAGCTCTGCTCTGGAGCCACTCGAAGCCAAACTACTTGTTGCTGCATAAATCCAGAATCATTTAAAAACCGAACAATTATTGGTTAAAGCGTAAAAGTAAAAATGTGCGAAAAAATAATCTCTGGAACATGTGAGAGGACTGTAACACGTGTAGAGAGGATAGGCGAGAGTTTCAGTTTGGGTTTTTGTTTTGGCGGATTTCTCTGCTGACATGCGGAGCTGTCCGCTCCGACCGAGCTGAACCTCGTGGCTGGAGCGGCGTAGGGCGTGTTAAGGCACAGCCTTCACACTCGTACTTCCTATTGGCGCACAATAAACACTCCGCACGCGGTCGATTTGCAACAAATCGCATACGTACTCGATTAATCGTTTTTGTATCACCCGGTTTTTGCCCTGCGCTCAAAGTAAGTCGTGACTTTTAGGTGAAAAGGCGATGCCTACAAAGCTTAGACTGAATCAGATTTCAACATTTTTTATTTGTAATTAAGTTTTCATCACGTTCAGCTGACAAGTGGGATCATATTTATCTGCCAGAGAGAGGATGAGACAGGTGCATTGATGGTGTTTCCACCAGCTGCTGCTGCGGTGTAGTGGAGCGGATCTATTTCTGGATCAGGCGATTTAGTCAATGGGAGGGACTTGTGTTGCACTGGGCTGGTGGCTCTGACTCAAGTAGGGGAAAAAAAAACCGGGTCACCAGTAATCCCAGTAGTTCTGGCCAGGTAACTTTATCACAAATTAAAAGTAAATTATGAAACTCGCATTATTGCTGAAAAATAGCCTTTCAGAGAAATCCTGAATCATTATCTTGCTAGCAACCTCACCCACCCCCGCCTCTCCTCATCTTTATTACTCCACATTAATTGCAATTATTTGCTCCACTTGTTCAGAACAATGTTTCTTTTTCTTGTCTCCTGACTCAGCGTTGGGTGTAGATAAGGCAATGCCGCAGGTCATCTAATCACTTTTTTAAAAAAATTATATTATTTCAATTCCTAGGTGCTGGTATGAGGAGAATGGGCAGAAAACCAGAGGGCGAAGGCGCCAAACCTCAGGGCGGACAGGGAGATGGACGGCCCCCTGCAGACAGACGGCCCGTGGACAGGCGGCCGCCCCGCCGCTTCGAGCGGCCTGCGGGCGAAGCCGCAGAGAAACCAGAGGGCGGCGAGTTCTCCGTGGAGAAGTGAGTTTGGACTGATAACATGCCAGCCTGGCACATAACTAGAGGGAGTCCAAACTGATGCTTGAGTTAAAGTATTTTCTTTATTTCTTTTAATCTAATTACATAAAACTTTTATTCGTTAGCTTTATCCTTATTTTGAACAGGTAAAATGTCAGAGAAAACCAAAAATTGCATCATAATAATAAGCATAAGTAAAAATGTTCATTTCCAGTTTGAAATGGAGCTTATTAAATCCTAGTGGCCTCATCTAAATATGTCCAACGTTATGCATATTTACACAACTTTTATTTTAAAATGCATGCTCTATATTTATATATTTCGAAAAGCCCAATTAATCAGAACTTCACATCGCTCTGTCTGAAATTCATAAAATAGATGATCAATTTGTAGAGCATTAGTTTTTCTTTTTACTCTATTTTATAACCGCATCAATATTACAAATGCATCAACCTACAGGACACATGTTGATATTTTAAAGTCTATTACAGATCAGGAGAAGGTTGGGAAATGTGCTCTGTTGCATAAATGGGTTTAATCTCATAGTACTTAGATTTTCTGTTGGTTTTGTAGCTTTTTTTTTATCTTCAAATGAGATCTTAGTAAAAAGCAAAACTTATCAGTGAGGAAAAGCTTAAATAGTTTCATCTATGCTCTTTTGTTTGCAGAAATAGATTTAATAAAGACGTGAAAAAGAGCTTATTTAACATTAAACTAATGAATTATGAAGCAGATGGACTGCTGGATATTTTGTTAAAGACTGAAGGAACAGACTTTGGAGTCCAACATGATTTATCATTTACATCTGTAGCAGATAAGAAACAAAATGTAATTTCCTTCCACAAAACTAAATATTGATGGCAAGTTTAAGAACAAATCTCCATATTTACTTGCATTCTGTCTATTTTTTTCCCCTCCTCAGGCCCGTTGGCGATAGGCCAATGAGGGGTCGTGGTGGCGGCAGGGGAGGTCGCGGTGGAAGAGGCCGCAGCATGGGCCGCAGCGACGGATTCGACTCCAGAGGAAAACGGGAATTCGACAGACACAGTGGCAGCGACCGATCGTAAGTGTTCCTATGAGCCCCTTCATGGTCTGAATCATTTGTGTTCAAGATGGTTGCGCTCATCTTGAGTTTGTGTTTTTATCATGATTGATGTTTCGGGGGGGGGTTTTCTTTCCCTCTCCAGTAGTCTGAAAGGTGAGGACAAGCGTGGTGGGAGTGGATCTCACAACTGGGGCACAGTTAAAGATGAACTGAAGTGAGTGCTTTCAAAGGACAGATAAAAAAAACTTCACGTTGCTAGTTTCTAAGGAAGTCGGAGTCGCAACAATCCGGGATATTAAGTTTTTTTTCCCTGTTTTCTCTGCAGCGAGCTCGACCAATCTAACGCCACCGAGGAGAACCCGGAAGGAGAGGAGCATCCACCCGCCGACTCTGAGAACAAGTGAGTTGTTGTTCTAATGAAGGAAGACAATGTGGACTAAAGATACCGACGCTCAACATGTCGATGCTCACATTTCTTTGCGTTTGTGTGTGTTGAAGGGAGAATGAGGTTGAAGAACAGAAGGAAGAAGGTCCTAAGGAGATGACTCTGGACGAATGGAAGGCCATGCAGGACAAAGAGCGGGCCAAGGTCGAGTTCAACATCCGCAAGGCCAACGAGGGCGCCGACTGGAACAAAGGATTTGTGCTGCACAAGTCCAAGGCTGAGGTGAGGCCTTTCCTAAAGCCCCACCTCACATTTTAACAGAGGCAAATACTGTTGAGATACGTTTCTGAAGTTGGCCTGGTATAATCAACTTGGCACGACTGAAAACTAAACTGCAAACATGATCCAAATAATGTTACTTGAAACTAAACACAATGCTGCTATAGTTAGGTTTTGTGTACTGTTTATTTTTAGCTTAATGCTCAATAAATGTAATAATAGTTTTTATGAAACACTCTTACTGTGGAAAAGATTATTTCAGACTTGTTATGACAAGCAGTGTCATAACACTACTTATAATAATGTACTAGAAGTAGGGCTGGGGGACATGAGGAAAATTTGATATCCTGATATTTTTGCTACATCACAGTAGACGATATACATCAAGGTATTCTTAACTGAGCTCCAATGTTATTTTTAACTATAGACCCCTTGCAGCATGATGTCACCCTCGCAAGTTCCTGTCCCCATTTCCCTGCTAGACTTAAATGTAAGCTCTTATAAAGAGGGCAGTATTTTGCTATAAACTGTCTGCACTATAACTGGATAACAAGGTGAGAAATTAGTTTTAACTAAGAAAGAAATAGCGAGGGAGAAGAAAGTAAGTGAGTTGCTTTGCCTAAACACAAACTGATCATCAGTAAAGCAGATGTTTAAATTAGCTAATCAGCCGCCACTGTGTTAGCGTGGCTAATAGCATTGGTGGCTAATTACCACAGCTATCATTTATCATCGCAAAATACACAGCAAGCCTAAAAACCGGAAACTAACGAACTGAATGTTCTGTTCAATGTAGGGACATGTTTGGGTGTTGTCAGTTGCCATGGCAACGAGTGAGTGTATCGTAAAGCCGACAGAGAGCGAGAAAAAAAAGAAAAAGAATGAGTAGTTTTGTGATATTTTTCCAGTGCTTAACAGGTCTCCAGGTTTCACTTTAACGGACCAGTTCTACCGCGGCAGCGCGGCTATGAACGGCATGTGGAAGAGTAGTCTGATTGGGGGGAGGATACATTTGTGGTACAACCTTTTGTGGCAATAGTTTTATAACATGTTATGCAAATGACCTCATTTGGTTCTAGATAAAATCCAAATTACTGCCAAATTATTGATCCAGCGCCGTTTCACTTTGGAACTAGACCAGTTCATCTGATTCGTCTTCAGCTCCCGTCTCATTCACGGCTCGCCTCAAAACTCTCACCTCACCACGTTGTTTTCTCCGCGCAGCGTGATTGGTAGAACATTTTCAGGTTGGGAGGGGAGGGACTAGTGATGCATTCATAGGATGTCGGATAAACCATACTCACAGTGAATTTGACGGCGAAAGTTTATTATTTGAACAATTTATACTCGGTAGTTGCGATATAGCCATTTTAACTATCTTAAATTGAAATTATTGTGGTACATCGAGTTTACTCGATATATATATTAGCCCTAACTAGTAGCTGACTTTAGATGGTTTATTAGTTGTGCTACAAAACAGAGGACAGGAGATGAAATTGGGCTTCAGGAAAATCTCCGAAATGCCAAAGTGTTTAACAGAAAGAAGCGTTCATTGTCGTAGTGGGTGATATGAACGCTTTATCGCGATATTTTGTGGTAATATTGTGATAACGGTAAAAGTGACGATAAGAACTATTCGTAATGACAGTAATCATTTCCTCACAAGCACAAATACTGTTCTTGAAAAACATTCCTGTTCGTGATGCGCTTCCTCAGGCCACCGGTCACATGAAGAAGTGTGATTTGTTTCACTAAACTGCACACAGTAATGACATTTAGTCATACTTCCAAATTTATCGATATTTATCGGTGCATTAATTGAACAAACTGGAAAAAAATAGCAAAACTAAAAGTCGTGACAATACAGAGAGTTTTGCGGAGTTTTAAACATCATTAATTGGAATGTATGACCATAAGTTATATTTCTGATCATACTGAGAAATTGAGCTTGATAAATAATGCAATAAATATGCATCCCTAACAGCCAGTCTGTGCATATTAGTCAGACAAATGTCTCTGATAACATTTATTAGTAAGCGCTTGTTTTTTTCTGGCGTGATGATTATATTCTGATCTTCTCTTAAAGCAGGACAAGAAAGCTGATCTGACTGAGCTTGACATCGATGATTCCAAGGTAAAATGCAGCGGCTCAATCCAAGCCCGTATGCAGGCGGGTCTGGGAGAGCGACGGCACGCTTCAAATGAATAAAACCCCTCTGTTTTGTTTGGGATTTAGGGCGACGAGGAGCACCACTTCCGGAAACCAGCCAACGACATCACGTCCCAGCTGGAGATAAACTTCGGAGACCTTGGCCGCCCTGGGCGCGGGCGCGGAGGACCCCGTGGCGGGCGGGGAGGTCGCGGGCGCGGGGAACGCGGTGAGCGTGGCGAGCGTGGGGAGCGCGGCGAGCCCACCAGGCCGGCACGCGGAGGAAGGACTGACAGGGTAAATGATCTGGCTGCTGCTTGTGAGCCGTTTGGTAAATCCCCATCCGTAACGTGTTCTCCCTTCACTCTCGCTTGCAGTCATCTACGTCTGTGCCGAACGTGGACGACCCAGAGGCCTTCCCAGCCCTGGCTTAAGCTCCGGCTGTCAAAACCCCCTCAGGCCTTCAGGAGCCCCCTGAGCACCTCCACTACGAGGCTTGCATGTTCCTGGATCCTTCAGCAAAGTCAAATGATGGCGAAGACTGTCATATCTATGACACTCTGTGAGGACTGAGTTTTATTCAATAAAAACAAAACAAAGATGGAAAAAAAAACAAAAAGAAATTAACAAAAAAAAAACACATAAAAACAAAAGGACTTCTTGCTACTCTGGAGCAACTTATTGGTAGAGGTTTTGTACTTTGAAACAAAGTAGCAGGGATGTTTTCATACAGTATTTTTTTCAGAGGTTATGCATTGTCCATTAATAAAGTTTTGTAATTGCTGCTTGAAGATATGCATTTTGAAATGTGAGCATAAGAATATCTTTTGGCGTGGTGAGTGCTGTTGCTTGTTTGCTTTAAAGCGGGCACCGCCGGGGCTCCAGCTCCGCCTCACCTGGCTGTTTCCGAAGTTACAGCTCCACTCATTGAGATTTATGGGTTTCCATACCACTCCCCTCCCTTTAGCACTGAGATATTGTTTTATATTTTATAGAGGAGGTCTATTCTTGTATGATCTTCAGCCTGTAAATCAACTATTTTCATAAATTCTTTCAGAGACTGTATTTCACATGGTGCGCATAAAAAAAAAGAAAACACTGGCATTTGAAAGAGATGCTGCCTACATTGGAAATGTGCGTGGAAAGGCACGCAATCTGGACTTTTCATTTGATTTTTTACTGAAATGTTCTTAAAAGCTCGTCATTGTTTTTGTGGAACACATTGGAAACACATCCCAAATTTTAAATCCTGGTTCAGTTCAATCGAAAACAAAAAGGCTGTCCATGTGTTTCGGATTTGCTCGTATCGGAAGGATAATCTTCAGACGTTTCTTCCTCCCACGCTCATTTCATCTTAGGTCATCATCAGCCACGTGCGAGTCAGTTGCCGCCTTCCTCTTCGTCCTGAGTGACGAGGAGAGGCGATTCTTTCCTTTTCCTCCCCAACAGCTGAGATGTGACCGGAGACCGCTGGAAAAGCTCCGAGCCTCTCTTGTTTACACGCTCAACTCGGCGTCCTTCCACAGATACAAACTCTGCTCGGTTTCTTTCAGTCTGTGCTGGTTGTTTTTCCTCTGCTGTTGACTTGCTCTGTAGTTTCCGATGGCACCACTGCATAATTGCTCTGAAAGAAATACAGTTGTCCATAGTGTGGAACAACTGAATTGCTCTACAAATGTGTGAATTCTAGCCCTGCTATTAGACCTCTGTCGGTAAATAAAGGTGGTCAACAAAAAGCTTTTTTCTCGTCCTGTCGTCGTCGTCAGGGGTTACAAACTGCTGCTCTAGAAATATTTGCAAATTCTTGATGAGATTTACCTGAGTGTCTTTAAATAGAAAGTCAGGAACATTTGTTTTTTATACAAGCTCTTGCAATTTTGAGATACAAAAAACATGACTTTTTAAAATATTGGCAGCTACTTCATTAGTACTATTAACAGTTTAGACCTCAGACTTTTTACTTTGTCTATGCTGTTAATTTAGTAGCTGGTTGCATTTCAATCAATCAACAATATTGATTATTAAGAGATTATTAATCCTGAAGGTAGATTTGTTGCCAAACTGAAATGCACAATAAATATGATTACAAGTGTTTTCTGTTGCTCAAAATATTAAAAGCCACAATATTAAAATAAAAGCTGCCTCTTCACACATGGGCAAGATTACAATGTGTATTTAAAAAAAATTTTTTTTTTTAAAGATTTAAAGTACAATAACTCAAAACCTTCCTTTGTTATGTTTTCCAGAGTTTCTTCCCTTTAGTTTGGACAAAATATTGTTGAATCTATTGAGTTTCACTTTCAGGCATTAAACAGAGCCGGTAACGTCTCTCCTAACGTTCTAATAAAATCTTGTATGACCTCCAGAAATAAAAGGAGGTAATACAGCACATCTGGCATATTGGAAGAAAAAAGTGAAATATTTGTCCAGCTTCAGCTCAAGCTATCAAAACCTTCGCTGTTTTTGCTCAGATCAGTTTTAAATGCGGTGCCTATCTGGGGCCCCTGGGCTGGAACCAGTTTGGGGGCCCTGCCCACCACAGAAACTTTCTTGTACTAATGAAAATTATAATGCATTAATACAAAATCCTACACTTGAATTGGTGCATGGTAGGTTTAATAAGTCTGCCTGGTCACTACTGTCAATAAAAGTACTATCACTTAATTTTCAAATATTATGTTAACAAAAATCCCCAAATTTTAATACATTTCACTTGATGTAGGCCTATAAGTGTTAAATAAGGTATATACATTTTATAAAAGGTCTTTTTGCATTCATTAAAAAAAAAATCTTTGGGCTCTCAAAAAAAATTGGAGCCTTGTCAGCTCTTCTTAAAGTCTGGCGCAGCGCCTGGCATTACTGTAGTGACAAACTATTTAATAGAGGACAGGCATCACAATGCTACACTTTTACAAGCTGACTTCGGAGCATTTCTCTAGTTGTTCATGTCACAACCCAGTTCTGATCTCAGTAGGTTAGTGACGGAGGAGGGTGTGGGGAATCTGACAGCTTGACTTTTAAGATGTTTCACCTTCCATTCAAAAGGCTGTTTCAGTTCTAAACATGGGTTGGAAACATCACGCCTGTAAGTTACACTCACAGGAACGATCCACATGAGTCACTGAACCGGCATGTTTGGGTCGCTGTCACTTAAAACCCCCAAAATGCTGACATGTGATTTGTTTTAGCTACATCACACAGAGTATTGGCAAGATTGTGAGTTTTTGTTTTGTTTTGTTTTTTTAAGAATATTACATTCCTACAATTTGAGCTTCGGAGGAAGTTCAGACCTGGAGAGAGTTGTGACAAAGTTGCTCTTCTTCTGCTCTGCTGCGGTTCCTCGTGACTCAGTCGCAGTTGAAAGCACCTTAACAGGTATTTCTTGCGGAGAGGTGATTAAATCAGGTCCATTGGGTAGAACTGCTTCCTCGGGTCGTGTCATATTTCTTTCCCAGTGGGAAACGTGTGGGAAGTTTGTGTCACAGTGACATTTTTGCATGGTCAAGCTGCCATCATAAGAAGTAAACTAAGCATGAAGGGATTATAATCAAGTGTGGATGAGGCACATTCACTTCTAAGAGAGCATTGATGCATTGTAAAAAGAAAAAAGCTGTTTTCTACTCCAGTTTTACTTTTACTGTGCTTTTGCGAGTGTAGCGGCACATAAATTGGAGTCTTTTAAGAGGAATGTCATGACTCATACGGTTTTGATCAAACTGACCCAATTTGTCCAAATACACATTTTTATGTTCATGTGAAACCCTGCTGATGGAAATCTGCTTTTTTTACATTACAAAAACACTCAATTTGACCATACATTTCTGCTCTGGCTTTCTATTGCAAATATATTGAAATAATGACAGAACTAACTTGCAAGTGACTTTTTAGTACAATTGTTAAGTCAATAATTCCTAATAGTAGTGGAAAAGTACTAGCAGTAGGTGAAATAACTCGCTTTTTAAAATCAGTATTAAGAAGTTATTGACTTAAAACAAGCTGCTATATTATGCTGAAAAGTTTCTTGCGATTTAGTTTTATTTCAAGTGTATTCAAGATATTTGCACTAGAAACTAGACCAAAAACACTTGGTGAGGTTTTGTGTTTTCCAGTGCATGTGTGCTATATTCAACTCTGAAACCTGAATGAAAATCTTAAAAACTTGCGAAAGTTTCACTTGTACTCACAATAATTTTAGACAGACAAATCAAACAAAAGATTTGGTTTTAATTTGATCAAATTTGCATCCACATTGAGGTAGAGTGACGAGCGTAGCAATTAATATACAGCAGTATTTAAAAAAACAAAACAAAAGAAAATGCAGACTTTTTTAAATAGAAGACATCTGCTCATGTAATAGGAAGAAAAAACGAGTGTAGATCCTAAAATTCATGATGGACGATGATGTCGTTATGATACTGTCTCCTACTAAGAGAAGTCAAATCTGCCTTTCAGAGATTAAACCTTAGTCAAATTCCTCTTGTCTCTTCCTTTTAGTTCTGCTTAGTGTGTCCATAGACGTTCCATTGGAAAACAATTGTAATGCCAGAGAGGATTTCTGCTGAACTGAAGCTTGGCTTGCAGAGAGGCAGTCCTTTGTGATTTCTAAAAGCAAGGGAGGTAGTTCATGCACATCTCAGCAGAGAGAGTTCAGTTTGGAGAGGTTCGGCGGGTCGCTCTAAGCATTCTGAAAGAAGTCGCCGCAGTCGATTTTCACTGTGTCCAACGTCAGCTTCCCTCCAAACCCCACGGGCTCCATGAGCATGCTGAAGCTGGGGAAAAACTGCATCCCTGCAAATTCCTCCTCATCCTCCTGGTCGTAGGTGTCCAGATTGTCCTGGCCGTGGGACGAGATGTAGTCGACGGTCGTGTTCGTGTCCAGGGAGGTCTGCGTGTGGCCGGAGCTGTCCGAGTCGTGTGAGAGGCTTTTGATGTAGGTGGCCAGAGGAGGATAGAGCAGAGCCGACAGCTCGGTCTCTTGGCCCTCGCCGCTCTCGGGAGGGAACGCCGGGCGGTCGCTTCTGGGCGAGGAGGAGTCCCCCATCCGCCTGCAGAGCTCCTCCACATCCACCAGGATGGTCTCTTCTTCTGGGTCAGTGAAACTGGAATTGTGAGATGGAAGATGTAGGTTCATCTTGCCCTAAACGGAGAGGAGGAGGACAAAGATGGTCAAATCGAAACCATGGCGGGTTCGACCAACAGTTGATCCTTTACGTTTTTCTACATTGTTACCTTCTCTTTGGTGCACTCTTTTGCCCACTTGCTGTTTGCAGGGTCTGGCACAACATCAGGCATCAGGCACCGGAAAATCTCTTTCAACCTGAGAAATGGAAAACTGTTAACCAGCAGTTCTTGGAAGTCATTCATGCAATAAAGCCTAAAATGAATCATACCCCTGGATTTAGAGTGAAAGTATTCTTTAAATCCAACTAATTTTGAGGTTTTGGAGAGACCTTTCCAGAGTACTTATTATACATCATGTACTTATGGATGTACTTATTATACATCAGCACAGGGAAGAGATAAAGTATTTTCATTGTCCCCCAGAGTGCTGTGCAGTTCTGACTCAGAGTTCCTGGAAATGATTGAATATTCTGTCAGACATATTGTCTACTGATATTGATCACATGTCTGTTACGATGTATGATGTTATTGATTTATTATTCTGCCCCAGATAAACCTAAAGACTGAGTTAACAAGAAGGAATTAGTGTGAATATTCATACTGAGGATCACTTCTCAAAAATGTGCTACTTTGTGTACATATGCATTAGAATTGCTCTTTCTAAAATGACAAAATGTGAATGCCTTTGCAAGCCGCTGCATATGCAACATATGCGTGCTGCTGCTAAGCCCCAGGGGGTCATGTACATACCTATGCTTTACTGCTGAGCTCTTCCACAGACACAGAGTAAACAGCACCATCACGGTGACGAACACACACATCAGCACAGGGGAGAAATGGTCTTCTGCAACAGCAGCAGGATGACATGTTACACCATGCACCAATCAAATCAGCAAGAAGACTCAAAACTGTCAGCACAGCCATGCTAATGATCAGACGATGCAATTGGCAGATGAGAAGATGCTCATATCTTTCAGTGTGAGACTATGTTGATGGAATAAAAGCTTCATTTATTGTCACGTGCTGCACGTCTTCACAAGGAGTGTAAAAGTGAAAATCTGCTTACCCTCGATGATGGTAAACTTGATCTTTTGCCCGGGAGGACTTTCTCCTTTCGAAGTGGAAGCGCTTATCCACAAACTGTAGGAATCAGGAAGAAGACCTTCGATGGGATACGACCTCTGTGATGCTTCTGCTGAGTCTGGTCAGGAGAAAAGGAGACATTCATGGTGAAACTATTCATGCCTCTGTCAACCAAAAACCAACATTTTGTGTTAGTTTTTCTGCAGCTGAAGGCTCAAATCTAATTTTAGCAACATTTCAACTCCTGAAAGACTTAATAAAGTTAAAAAGACTTAAGAGTCTAATAATGATGACTAGAACGTGGTTATTAAATAAACACGGCTGGCAGCAGCGTTCTGACAAGCTTTGGCACCGCAGTGTTTTTACCCCCAACCACATCCTCTTCACATGGCAAAACAAGATGCAAGTGTTTACTGGATAGCTGCATCTCCTTTCGTCATCAGAATTAAAGTGAAACAGAACAATTAAAATGGCATAACGCAGCACGACTGCCTCAGTGCGACTTTACAGTCAAATTGTTCTTACAAAGCCTCTGGGTTCCTTGGCTGTCCTGCAGGTAGATGGTAAACTTTGTGATGCATCCCCTGCGCTGCGCCCTGCGAAGCTGCGTCCAAAACACCGTCACCTTGTTTCCCTCCACCTTTTCTTGGGCCGACGGACCCATTTCTGGAGCTGCAAGCAACACAGCAGAGCCGCGCGGCGATTAGGTCAAAATTGCCAACACGAAATATGTGTGACCATTTCGACTAAGACTTTAAATTCAGACCTAAAAGCTGCAGTTAAGCTGTTGAGCCCTACCTGCTTCCAACGTGGCGATACGTTCAAAGCTGGTCCTGCTGACATAGCTCTGGTTGTAGAAAGCATACACCGCTCCTTCATAGCACTCCCATGGATTAATATCTATACATTCAAAATATATATGCTTAGCATCTGTTACTAACAGGAAAAACATATGAATATGAAGCTCAACATGAAGTGAAAAGGCTGCAGAGTAAGAGCAATCTGGCTAACGTGACAAGAAATCTTTGATTGAGTCAAGCTGAGACTTTCAAACCTGAGAAAATATCAAATGTCAAGAATGGTGGTCATTCTGAGGGTTTGTTTTGCTGCCGGCAGCACTTCTGCATTGCACAGAGAGAATGAAATATTGAAGGAAAAGGATTGCCTTCAATATATCACGTTTGCTTTAAAGCAGAGGTGTCCAAAGTGAGGCCTGGGGGCCATTTGTGGCCTTTTCAATGACTCTGTGCGCATCTCTTGACCAAAATATTGAAAAAAAATATAATTTAACTTATTAACCAGGCTTCAGCTTTCATCTTAATCTTGAAAGAAATAGCCCATGTTCAACCTCCCCAAATTAGAAGACAATATGTCTTTCTTCTAACAGCAACACTCTTTGTATCTTTTACGGTGCTTTGGATCTGCAATGATTTCCTTCTTGTAAAAGAGTCTCTTTTGTTTGTTTCACAACAGGTAGATGGATAAAAAAAAAACCCAGCTGGGTGTTGTTTTTTATTCCAAACACACATCAGAACTGGTTTGGAAAGGAGAAGGCAGACTAACATTAACATTTTGGACTTCATGTTCATTGAAAATGTCGTGGGTTATGTCAAGTATTTCTATTATTCTGGAAACATCCAGCCAGAATGATGCCTGAACCAAACGGTTGCGATTTTTGCAACTTGGCTCTAACTTCATACCCGTGACATTGACGAAGTTTTCATTCCCGTCCAATCTGGCCCATCTGAGCTCGTCCAACATGGGCCCCTCTGGGTACCACTCCACCTGGTAGTAGGCGGGTGCAGTTCCAGCTTCTCTCCAGGAGATGGCGACACTGTGGCTCCCCGCTGTGACTTGAACACCAAGAATCGGCTTGGCTAAAAACGCACAAACACGCACGGAAAAAAAAAAGTGAAGCTCCAGTTTCACAACCATCAGATGAAGATCAGACAAGGTGTTCAAGGTTTCACCTGTTGTGTGACGCGTTGTCATGGTTGCAGGAGGCGACGAGCCTTGAAAGTTCACGGCCTGCACCGTCACTTCGCAGTCGGAGCAGAACCGGACAGTGCGGTTCTTCACATCAGCGCTGACGTTCGTGACGACCATCAGGTTGCTGCTGCTCACTGTGATCGTATACTGAACGATGCTCTCTCTGCAGACGGACATGTTGGACTCCTGAAACGTTTGGAGAAATATTAACTGCAGCTCTGCAGGTGAATGCTTTCTTTGCCTGGGTGAGTGATTACTGTCGCCATGGATTTACAGCCAAGCCGCAAGATGAGTGTGTAAGACACATCATTTCTGTTCAGCTCCTCTTTTTCTTGTAAACTGAAACTGCGGTGCGTCTACTGTCAGGTTTCAGTTACCCCTGAGTGTGTGTGTGACATTAAAAAACTCTAGGTGTGTGTGTGTGTGTGTTTTTTTAACTCTATATTTGCTGAAAGGGCGTTCATCTCTGTGTGTGTGTGAGGATGTCACAAGATGTGGTCAAGGTTTGACCTTTAGTCTCTGCAGAACAAAGCAGGGAAGCATGAAGAGCAGAGAGTGTTACTAAGGTTACAGCACTGCACATGCAGCAGAGTGAGAACAACTGACATGGTACACAAAGTCTGACATGGTCATTTTATGTATGGGGGAAACAGGAGCCTCACCCAGGAAGTACTCACGCTTCTGAACATGTCTTTTTTTCTAAATAACAGATTCATAAAGTTTTATGAAGTAGTGGTAGTAACACAAATACGCCTAATCATGGCCAAAACAATTTAACGAATTCTCATGAGAAAATGTATGAATCTCTTAAGATTGGTGGCAATTTTCAATTCATGTTTTCAGTGGCTGTCAATATATTTTTTGGTATTTAGCAGAAATTTGTGTCCACATCCTACATCTGGATATGGAGGTCGACCATTATTAGAAAAATACTGAAAAATGACCATTGCTCTTCACTGATTCAATTAGTAAATGCCATTGAATAAAGCCAACGTTCTCCTTGATGTAAAACACAACACATATAAATTAATTCAATCAATGAACATCCACCGAAATAAACCGAAATGCAGAGATGTGTGTCCACCTTTTGAGGATATTTATATTTATTTATCTATAGAAACCAGTGCTCCGCTTCCTTTTGTTGGCTCTGTTCATCCCAATAATCAGCATTAAAGTTGTTGTGACATGAAAAAATGCGAAACGTTTCAGAATTCATGGGAGTTTTTTTAAAGGCTTTGCAGCGAAAAACATGAAAGAGCAATTTTATGTATGTGTGTGTATGTTTTAAAACAAATTATTGTCCTTAAATAGGATGTGTCATACCAAGAACTGGGTCAACCAAGCTTCCTTTCTGAGGCTGAGCTTTTTAGTTTTTCCTGTTGAGCTGCAATTATCCAGAACCCCAGGACTTTTCTCCACAAGTTCGACCTTACATTCACCTTGGGGTTTTTTTGTTTCGTTATATCTGTGCAAACGCCTATACTTTTTAAGGAGTTCAATAACTTATCTACAGCTTTTCAAAATACTACTACCTGTAATAAAAATAATCAAAAAACATATTTGGAAAACAAGTAGTTTTCAACACTTACGTTCCAGTAGACTCTCATGGATCTGAAGTCAGGCCCAGCAGTGAGCCACATATCCAGATGTGGGGCAGGAGCTTTAAAACCAAACATTAAAAAGTTACTTTTTTAAGTCTTTGTTTTTTTTATACATGCTGAATAAATGTTTCTCTTTAACCTCTTGAACCTACAAGATGTTCTTCTCTTGTGATCTATAACAGTTTTACTATTAAATCGAGGATTATCGTTGGTGACGAAAAGCTCAGAAATCTTTTTAATTCAACTGAAAAATCTTCGATCTGATGCTTTCAAAATTTGCAGCTTAGCAAGTTACAAAAATGAAACATGGATCGTACATCTGCTCTTGCTTCTGGTGATTTATTATTCATTATTATTTTTAGCAGGTGTTTATGACTGCGCAGCAAAAACAGGAAGGGAAACTTTCGCATAGACAGCAGTTGGCAGCTGTGTTTGACGCCCTGCTTTATATTCAGCTGCTCTGTCTGCATTCACATATAAAAGACAGATTGTAAATGAGTTTCAGCAAGATTTCAACCCATCAGTTACGAGCACAATCAAACTCGATTTGGCCATTTTTTTGGGGTCATTTTTCCAGGAGATGAACAAGATATTTGCAAAAAACTACGGACAAACAGATGTGCAGACAGAACCGTCCTGATGGGGGGCAAATCCTGTTGGAAAGTTGCTGCTATAAAACAGAATAAATGCAACTCCAAGAACAATCTTGTTCTCAACAACAACGTCAACATTCGTCTGCAGAGAAATTTCGTCTTGGGACATTTCAGCCTGATGACGACACGGCCAAAGGATCAAAGGGGGAAACAAAACAAAAAGCGATGGAGAACAAAATGAAGGTAGCCCCACAAAGTAACAATCTGCACATGACCTTTCTCATCAGTTAAAAAGAGGAAGGCAGCACAAACCGATGTCACTGATGTTTTCGATAACTGCTCACTCAACATCGTTACCGCTTGCCGTAAGTGGAAACTGATGACCTGTCACTGCTGCATATTCATACCTCATGCATTTTTATAGAGAGATCTCCATATCTTCACACCATCAGAACTACAAAATACACTGCTGCATTTCCTATAAGGCGCAGCGTTCCTCTTCACTGGCTTCCTTCACTCTTAGCTGATACAAGAGCGAGTGAAAACTAAATTCATCCAAATCAATTCAATAAAATCTCAGCAGGGACATGGCGCACTGGTCGCCTTATCAGCACAAGCGGTTTTGTTCTCCAGATAAAATGCAAAAAGACTTCTTTTTGCTGTTGTCATCTTCATAGCATCCTTCAGATAGTCAGTCAGTGGTGATCTGATAGCTGCCTCACAAACCCAGAAACACTGCTGCACTGTCTGATGGCCTATATTGATAAAAACCCTGAGAGATCAGCCTACAGACAGAACGAGCAGAGCTTTTAAATCAATATTGGCTTCAGACTCACCCTCTTCTTCAGTCGCGCTGGAGACGGCTGCGCTCCACTGGCTCCACAGGCCGGTGCTGAATCTGGACCGCGCTCTGAAACTGTACACACTGCACGGCTCCAAGGAGGAGACGTGCTTGGACTCGAATGGAGTCACCAGTCCAGCCTACAGGCGATCAATGCACAACAACGTATTTGATCAGCTGTTTGAGTTCAGCTGTAATACATTTCAACGTTTTTCAATTTTTGAGGAAAGAAGTTGAGGGGATCCTTAAAGTGGGGTTGGATTGTAAAACAATATCCTGTGATTTTTCTTTTGGAAACATCACATTACACAAAAATATCTACGCCCTGAAAATGCACACTGAAACATGGCAGCATCATCCCGGTACGGCTGGTCAGGGTTGATGTGTATGTGACGGACAACAGATTCACTGGAAACAGGAGGAAAAAAAAAAAACTCCTATTGGACGCTAGAAAATGAGGCTGGGGTGAAGGTTCATCTTCTAGGGAGGCAATAACTCCAAAGATACAGCCAGAGCCGCAATGCAATTGTTTATGTGAAAGTACATAGATGTTTTAGAATGGCCTAGTCAAAGTCAGACAATCTGTGGCAAGGCTGGTCTCCAGGCAGTCTGACTGAGCTTGGGCTGATAGCAACTTACCACCAAAGACTCTGAGTTTTAGCGGTTGTGGAAAAATACAAATGAACATTTTTTTTAATTTTTGAGCATAAAAAATGTTCCTCCCACTGAATAATTGTGCACGACTTTGTGGTGATCTATCACTATCGCATCTTTCCATCTCTTATGTTTTTGCATTTTACTTGATGCAAAAAAAACAACAACCCTGAAATGAATTGAATTAGTCTTTGATGGGCTTGTGCTAATGAACAAAACGCACAAAGGACCCTGAAAAATTTCAGCTTATTCCTGAGACAGGTGAGTCATCTCAAATTCACTTCTTCACACGTCGGCAGAGAGACTCATATCTGCCTCCAACTCTGAATCAGCAGAAACTCAGAGCAAGATGATCATTCAGCAGCCAAACATATCCAAAGACCTTAAGTAGCCTTTTGCAAATTCTGCGCCTCACTCAAAGCCCCCTGAAGGTTTTCAGAGAGTCAGGGAGATTTGGGGGAGTTAAAACTTCTTACAGAGTCTGGATAAGCTGTCCAGTCCTGCTGCCGCTCGTCTCGGTACTGGATCTGCAGATGGGGAGTCCTCACAGGCTGTTGCACTTTGATGGTGCAGTTCCTGGAAGAGCACTCGACTTGATCAACAACGGGCGTCGATGGCATCACTGCTCGGATCAGAACAAAGTAATGGGACAAGTTACAATCAAAAAGTGATAGCAAGATTTACAGGGTTACAGGAGGGTGCAAAGGGGTTTGAGGAATGAGTGATTGGAAACGATTTCTCCAAAAAGTCACAGATTTCTGGAAATAAAATGACATACATGCTGTGATCCATCTATGCAGAGCCGTACCTTAACAACATGTGTTCAAAGTCTTACCGATGTCACTGAGGTTGTAGCTGACGACGGAAGATTCAGCAGAACCCAGGTAGTTCTGGGCTTGAATCTGGACCGACACGAGCTGGACGGATCTGAGCAAAGTGAAATTGGCATACGGCGATTGAGTTCCCTTGCGGGTCACGTTCGACACCAGTGGTCCCGTTTGGTTTCCACCTACAGTTCCAACCCTGCAGCCCACAGAGCAAAGTTTCAGTTCAAACACATCTGCACGCCTCTAACTTTTACAAGTAGGATAACGTGGGAACAGAGCGCGCTCACCGCACCACGAAGAGGCCGTCAAGGTAGGTGTCCCTTCCTGTGTCCCAGGAGCAATTCACACTCTTGGTATCGTTTTCGAGGATCCTGTAGATGCATGAGATGCTTTTGGGCTTATCTGGTGGGTCTGCACAGGAAAAGAGACAAACATTGCTTGCGAATGGTCATCCTTACAGAACCGGATGCAGTCTTTAAAAAAAACAAAACCCAAATTAAGGACTAATAGAATCTTTTTTTTCTGTTTCAATGTTCCATTAATCAAACTGTCTAGTTGCATGTGTGAAAACAAACAGCCACCAGGCTTCAGCCAGAAAAAATAACTCCCAACGGTTCGTTATGAACTGCATGTCACCAAGGAACAAAGAGAAAGCAGAACTGGGTTTTTTTATTTTTTTATTTTTTTTTACAGGTTACTAAAGTTAACCCCAGTTTTTTTAGGCCAGAAAGCTTTATGTGAACATGTTCTGCAGTTCTTCCAAAGAAGATTAAATGTAAACAGGAAACAAACTCAGATGTGTCATCTGCAATAAAGCTGCTTCATAAGGAAACTCATCTCTGGAGAAAGTTTAATGAAACAAACAAAAAATTCTGCCAAATGAAGCAAGCCACGTACATCCAGCTTGGATGTCCAGTCCACACTCGTCCAGATGTTGGTTGCAGTCACACGAGCATTTGTATGTCCTCTTCTCCGTGATGTTCTCCACCCTCAGGAATATGGTTGTGTCGTTCAGCTTTTCGTATGGGGAGTTGATGGTGGTGACGGTGGTGTTGATGGTTTTGGTGATGTACATGGATCTGCAGGTCTTACATGTGGGGATGAAGGTGCAGTACACCACGAAGCCGGAGCCTCGCTGCACCACGGCTTCGGCACTGGACCACAGCACACAGAACTTCTGACCTGGAAGCATTAAGGCTCGTTATTCCCTGAGGACTCTGGAGAATGGACACACTTCTACGTTTTGGGAAAACCCTGGTGAAATATTCACCTTCTATTGCACATCTCAAGAAATTAGAATGTCAACAAATAAAGATCGATAATAACAATTTGATTGGAAAAGGGGCTTTGATTACATTTTGATTGATTATGCTCAGGAGCTTCTTTTGCGTGAATTACTGCAGTAGTGGCCTGTGGCTCTGTTCAGGAAGCCCAAACCGCTTCGATGGCAACCTTCACGCTGTTGGCTCTACAGTTTCACGTCTTCCTCTTGACTAGTAGCAGGTGGGTTTTTGGGTTACGTTGCGCAGTGATACCAAGCAGGTAGTTGTACTTTTGTCAGTGTTGGAAAGTGTCACGTCCAGCTGGAACGTAAAAGGAGCCTCTACATAAAGCCTCTCCCTTTCATCAGCCGAAGAAAGGGATCAAAATTTTCCCAACAGACAGCGATAATTTTGGACTTGATAAAAAAAAAAAAAAAAATCAGGCGTTGGTAACTTCTTTCTCTCAGCTCTCTCTCGCCACACTCTGGGGTTGTTGATTTTTAATTGAAATGCAAAATGTACTTTCTTTAGAAAAGAAAAATCCACTTAGCCCAGGCAACAATATTTTGCATCTTGTTCAGGAGGGACCTAACACAAGTAGTGTGACAGTTTCCTCTCTGTTTGGTGGTGTTATTGCGGGAAGAGCAGCTGTCTTGAAATGGGAAAGTCTGTCTTCATTCAGCCACATATTGATGCGCCTGTGTGCAATACACCAAGTCCCAGGGTGTTTGTGTGTGTGGTGAAGAGGGAATATGCCTAAACTCTGACTTCAAACTAAATGGGATTGATGCAATATCCCTGTTATTTATGCACAATTTTTTTTCCTTCTTCCACTAAACTTTCCATCTACATGCTTGGATACAACACTGTGACACTAACTTGTCTAAAAGATAACTCAGCAATCTTCCCAATTACAAATGTAAAAGCTTGAACCACACATTTTAAATACGCTTTAAATAAATTTAATATTTTTTGAATTATTGAGATGAGACGCCCCAGCCCGTTAAGTTACGTTCAGTTGCGTTTGCGGGGTTTACCTGCGCTCTGCTGCATGACCAGCAAGGCGACCGCGACGACCGTCACAAACCATGAGAGGAACATCGTCGACGTAAGTCACCAGAAACGGCATATATGAGTCTCACATCGCCGCGGATCCTGGTAGTTCCTCTTAAAAACACATAGCAGAAAAGAGAGCAATAAAAACGGCGCACAAGCCCAAAGACCCTCATGGCACGGATGATAATAAACATTTGAGAGAAATTAAACTTATGGAAATCACTTAGATCTAGAAGGATTACAGTTTGATTGGGTACTTTTTAAAAAAAAAAAAGTTTATTGTAAACGTATCTAAATGTTGAATCATAAATGCAGCCGCAGTGGTAAGTTAAAAGAGAGATGCGATAAACAGAGGAGGGGGATCCGTCCATAAAACTCACCAGCGACTCGCATCCCAGCGTCCTGTCCGCTTTCAGCGCCTCTCTCAGCGGCTGGAGGTTTTATCCGTGATCGCTTCTGTTTCCACGCATTTTCTTCAGTCAGAGCTTCACCGCGGGGAGTCTGCGCGCTGCCTCTGCTGAAGTGACAAACTTCACCCAAATGCAGTGTGTGTGTGTGTGTGTGTGTGTGTGTGGGTGCGTGCGTGGGGGCGTGCGTGTGTGTGTCACAGCTCATCAGTGACGACACACTCTGAGCACACCCAGCCTGAACATCGACAACACTTCATAAAACTTTCCCGCTTATAGGAATGGCTCACTCCTCAGTGAAGTAGATATAAAGGGAATTATTATTTATTTATTTTTGGCTAGTTTAGCTTTTAGTACTTACTAAATTATTACTAAATTGCTAACATTTTTGTTTTATGATCTGATGCACTGTGTGCATTTCTGCTTAAACACAAGTTATTCAGGCAACCAAAGCTGGTCGCATTCTCCCTTAGCATTTCTATTCACTTAACATTTTTGTGTGTATCACATTTTCCACCTAGCCCTTGTCTGTGGCTTTTACAAACACATGCCCATGTGGTGCAGTCTGGGACTTTCCCTTAAAAGCTGCACCTCAACTACGCAGCAGTAGTTCAGAACTGGAGCTCAATTGAAAAGCAACATCAGGAATCAAACTTCTACGCGGAGTGAAGTGTGGAAACCCTATTTGTCGGTTATTGTGGTGAAAATGATCACGAAGGAGGAACTGAGACGACTCTCAGGAAGAGATAAAAACTTGTATAGTGCTGCAGGTGGTGCTTGTTTGAGTAGGACTGAAGGTTCAGGGATCGGTCACCTTATTAACCATGAACCGGGGGGGAAGTCCCCACTGACTTCTGCCTGAGTGTGTTTTGGAATAATTTCCCTCTTGGTGCCACTTCATTGATCACTAAACACAGCGGCCACCAAGGGACACACACACACACACACAGGGTGTGGGGTGTGTGTGTCGCTTGGTGGCCGCTGTTTTAAAGTGACAGTAAAACAAGGTGGCTGCTTTCCAAACGCTAATGTAGTGCAAAGTATGGCACAAACTATTACAGTTGCTGCAGGATGCAGGTCACTTTTTGCAGTGTTATATTGATAATATTGATGTTATTAGCTAACATGAGGTTAATTTTATACAATTAATAGGACATCAACATCAAATACACTGAAATATCAGCAAAGACAAGTAAACACAAAATGCTATTTTTAAACGAAGATGCTCATTATTATGGGAGAAAAAAAATCCAAACCTACATGGCTCTGTGTGAAAAAGGGATTTTCTGCACTGTTACTTAGCTGTGGTTTATCACACCTGAGTTCACCGTCTGTAGTCAAACACAGGCCTAATTACTGCCACACCTCTTCACAATCAAGACCTCAGTTAAACAGGACCTGCCTGACAAAGTGAAGGATGGCAAAGATCCTGGAAAACTAGACATCATGCTGAGATCTAGAGAAATTCAGGAACTGAGAGAGAAAGTAATTGAGATTTACCAGTGTGGAAAAGTTACAAAGCTGTTCCTAAAGCGTTGGGACTGCAAAGCTTTGGTTCTTCAGCAAACAACAGTGAGAACCGTTAAACAAACCCAAAAAAAACATGCAACAGTGGTAAACCTTCCTAGGAGTGGCTCGCCGAAAAAATTACCCCAAGAGCGCATCAGTGACTCATCCAAAAGGTCACAAAAGACCCCAGAACAACATCCAAAGACCTGGTGTTTGTCTTGATAGAGCTCCAAGACTGAAACCCCTGCCTAGCAAAAAAAAAGCAAACAAAAAAAAACACAAACATTAAGACTTGTCTTAGTTTTTCCTGAACACGTCTAGATGATTCCAAAGACTTCTGGGAAACATTCTGTGGACTGACGAGACAAAAGTGGAACTCTTTGGAAGTTGTGTATCTCCTTATATCTGGCATAAATCTAACACAGCATTTCAGATAAAGAACATCGTACAAACGGTAAAACATGGACCTGGAAGACTTGCTGTGACAAATGAGACCATGAATACTGAGACCTAAACATCCTGAAGGAGATCGTCCAGCCGTCCGTTCCTGACCTCAAAATGAAACGAACTTGGGTTCAGCAGCAGAAAAAAGTCCTCTGAAAAGCTGCAGAAAAACAAAAGTGAGTCTATGGAGTTGCCTAGTCAAAGCACTATTGAGAGGCTGCGGCATGACCTTGAAAAGGCAGCTTACGCTGGAAAACTCTCCAATATGACTGGATTAGAACAAATCTGCAAAGATGAGCAGCTCAAGATTCCTCCACAGCTGTGAAAGACTCACTGCAAGTTATCGCAAATGGTTGATTGTAGTTGTTGCTGCTAAATGTGGCGCAACCAAGTTTAGGGGGCAATCACCTTTTCACACAGGGCTTGATTTTTCTTCTACCCTTAATAATGGAAATCTTGTGTTGTTTTTGACCAATGTTTTAATTGGTTTGATGTTCTGAAACACTTAACTGACAAGCATGCAAAAAAAAAAGGAAATCACAAAGGGAGGTCAACACATTACTACAACACTAACTTAGAGGAACAAAGTTTCATATTTGATCAATATCTTTGTTCATTTATTCAGACAGGTAGCACAGATTGACAGAACATCCATCCACAAAGATCAGCAGATTCTCACCTGAGAGTGCAGCCATTATAAAACCTCTTACACACTTTCTTCCACAGTAAAAATGACATTTAGATACAGTCAGTAACTACAATACAGGCAGTTTGTTGGTGACTAAAATGTGTGTTTTTGTAATGCTTTCTCAAAATTAGCCTTAAAAGTGCAGTTCTTGTCCCTCCAACATCACTGCCACCTTGGCGTGTCAAGTGTCAACGTCAAGGGAAACCACCTGAGGGAAGTAGCCACCGTTCAGGAATGTGCTAGCTGAAAACGGAGAGGAGCATGAATCATTCGAATCGAGAGCCTCTCTCTGATCCTGCTGCAAATCCAGAGAGGACACATTGTTCTCCAGGTCTTCCTCCATTCTGGTAATCTCCTGTAAGCACAGTCCTTTCAAAACAGATGTTTCAACAGGCCACAAAAGATCCCCGGTGGAGCCGAGAGTGACCCGATGAGACGAATTAGAGCAATCCATGTTGGGCAGGAAGCCTCCCAGAAATTCTTCAAATCCAACCAAAAGCCTGTCTTCCTCTGCGTTTTCTGGATCTTCCCGTTGCTCCTTCCTTGCATCCTTCATCTCCTCGTCAAGCGGAACCAGTGCAGCAGTCTGAGGCTTGTAGCCGGTGTGTTCGACCAGAATGGTTCTGGGGAACGACTTCGCCTCCTCGGCTGCGTCCTGGGACTCCTCGACGTGGATGGTGGGGTACGCTTCATCCCTCTCCTCCTGGGAGACCACGAGGATCGGGGAAAGGGTCGGGTCACTGTCGGTGAAGGAGAAAAGAGGCTCACTTCTGTCGTCCTAAAGAAAATAAAACCGTAGAAATTAACTAGCAGAAAAAAATGATAGACAAATATTGAGTTACAAGGCAAATATGTGTGTTGGACAAATGCACATTTTATGTTCACTGAGATCTAGAAGAGCAAAAGAGGCCATTAGCAGAGGTTTCACTTCCTGCAGCGATGTTTCTACAGGTTTAATATTAGAATAATGGCACGAAGCTGCTGTAGTTGCTGGCTCTCTTCGGTACTACATCCAGAGTTGGTTACCTCCAGCAGTCTGATGGCGTTGCTGTGTCCTGGTTTGGGCAAGTTGTTCACGAGCCACTCAGGTCCCCATGCTATACATTTCTGTTTGATCCTACAACAAAAAAAGAACTAAGATTTATTTTTTGAACATGCAAAGTTCTCCAAGTTTGTTTTATCGATCTTAATTGACAAAGATAAACACAGATTATAGCAAAAAGTGTTCAAAACCATGAGCATCTTCACATTTTGTGACATTACAGCAACAGATTATTGTATTTCATTAGGATTTTATATTAGAGGCCAACATAAACTAGTGGAAAATTGTGAAGAGGAAACAAAATCATGTATGCTTTCAACATTTTGTACAAATAATATCTGAACAGTGTTGTGCAACTCTTTTACTCTCCTACCCTCAAATAAAAAAGGCTCCTGGTGATGCTGAAGGAGCTGCAGAGATCACTATTGCCTTGCTCTGAGAAGGCCTGGGTTCTTTCTGCATGGTGTTTTCATGTTCTCCCTGTGCAGATTCTCTCTGGGTACTCCAGTCCAAAACCATGCATGTTAGATGAAACATGCATGGTTTCATACATGTTTCATCTAACATGCATGAAGACCTAAACTGTCTTTAGGTCTCGACCATGTGCGTATCCATCCTCATTTGTCCTGTGTTGCAGTTTAGCTCAAGGCTTGTTCATGTGTTAGAATGGCCTAATTAAAGGCCATACCATAAACCTATTGAGAATATGTGCATTTGAAATGATATTTGCATTACGCTGTCCTTCCAATCTGACTAAGATTGGAATATTTACAAAAAAAGAATCCGCTTTTCGTTGCAATTATGTGGGCCCAATATTTTGTGTCGGTTTAAATTCATAAAATCCCATGAAAACACAGGGAGGTTTGTGGTTGTGACGTGACAATATGTGGTTAAAGGTGCGAGTGGAACCAATGCAGGGAAACGCACATAGATGCTAATGACATGACTAACGATGCAGATAGGCCAATAGCAACATCAGGATGAGGTTTAGGTTTCTGTTCACAATAACCAAGTGGGTTTTTACTCATGTTGCGGTGTGGTTTTTCACTAAAAATTAACCACAGTGTCCTCCATCACTTTTACTCGTAAAACAAAACTTATGAACATTCAAGCTGCAGGACAATGAGCCGAAGAAAAAAAACAACACCGGCTCATGAGTTTGACTAGTAAAATGACTGAGGCTTTCTGTGGAAAAGGTAGCGTTATTACCGTTTCCTCACACAGCTCCAGCACATCAGGTTGGTTACAATTGCTATGGAGATCGTGATGATGAACACAATCACAATCACCAGCCCCACTGTAAGAGACACGACAAAAAAGTCCTTATTTGGATGACTCCTTGACTCAGAACCTTATTTTTTCATACTGATCAGGTGAAATTAAGACTATGTACATGTAAAAGTTTTATATATGGTGATATTTTGCGACTTAAGATGGAGAAAACATATTGACCGGCTGGAGCTGGAGGCAGAGATAAGGTCTGTCTCCCTCGAGGCCCTTCCCCTGCTGAGTTCCATGCAGTCAGCTGAAGGGACAATGTCCCCTCTGGACAGTCCAGCCACATCTGTCTTTGGCCAGATCCAGACACCGTCACTGTGCAGAAGAAAATGACAGTTAGCGTTTTTTTCCCATCCTGCAGGATCTAAAGAGTTTCTTGCTTGATTGCTGAACTTAAACCACTGCAGTTATATATGAAGAACAGCCTAGAGCAAAGCTTTTTGAACTGAAAGTCGGCCTTGGTTGCTGCTTGATACGCCGAGTGGTGCAGCGTGTTTGTCAGCCTTGAGAATGTTGATGTGGAGCGTTTGAGGGGTATTCAACTCAAAGGCTTTGGATTGTGCTGCATGCCAGCTTGAAACAGCAAAATTGACACCAAAGGAAAGGAAAATGATGCATTGTTATCAAACAAAGGGTTAGACGAGAGAGCAGAGGTCAGGGGTGTCCACAGTCAGTCTTCAAGGGCCGGTGACGTGCATGTTTCAGCTCTCTCTCAATGTTCTGCAGAGGCCTGCTAATGAACCATCGCTTGATTCAGATGTGTTGGACCAGGGAGAGAACAACAACTTACAGGACAACTCTGCACACCTCTGACACAGGTTATTCGGTCAAAGTCAAATTAGAAATTGAGTCTCACACATGCTCTTATACAAACTCACTGAGCTGTTTTGTCAGGAAGAACGGGCAAAAGTTCTGTTTTCTTGATGAACAAAGCCCCAAAAGACTCACAGCTGTATAAACAGCAGTAAGTGTTCGATGCATGACAAAATCTAAAAACGTTGAAAAGATATAAATACTGTTTGCACGGCAAAGTCAGCGGTCAGTAGTATTTACCCTCCGGTACCAAGCGACTTCTGATTGACGTCAGAGACTCATACTGAAACTCACATGAAGTGTAGGAGAGATGAACAATTTCAGTCAATACTGACCCACAGACTGTAGGCTGAGGAAGCCGCACGGTTCTGCATACTGACTAAACCAGTTTCTGTTCTTATACCCAGCCAAAACTTAAAGTTGCCTTTAAGAGCTGGATGCAACTTGGAAGTCCAAAAAAACAAATGCTAACTTTTTGAAGCTTTGCTATATTGCATTTGAAGACCAAAAAGAAAAGAAAGCAAAAGTAACAACCTGAACAAATATGATAATGCATTTGTTGTAACTAACCATCATGCCACATGCCTGAATCCAGAAACCAATCCAATGACTGCCATCTGATTAGGGATTAATGTGTGCATGTTGATGAAGTTTCTTTACACATGTACAAGTTAAAATAAACCAGGCAAAAGAAAAACCTGCAAATAATATTCAGGAGCAGATAAGTAATACAGAGTACACCAAAATCATTTTGTGCAAAAGCCCTAAGCCAGACAAAGAGTGAAAAAGCCAACACAGATCATTCAGTGAGCACATGACACTTTAGAAAGAGGAAAAGGTACAAGCTCTGAGGAGCTCTCATAGTCAAGTTCCACAAATAGCGAACAAGGCAGACTAGCTGGTAACAGCTTCTAACATGTGCATGAAGCCACACAGCTTCCTGTTTTGCGGTCAGAACGAGTTCGAGAAAACTCTAAAGATGCTGCTGAAAGCAACATCAACTCAGGTCTGGCACCAGTTCCTTCACTAAAGAACATCTTCAAATGTCAAAAACATTGTTTTGTTTATTGTTATTGTGAGCAGATGTTGGCTTTGATGTTAGGTTGCTATGTGTTTTTTTTTGTCATTGAAAGAGTGATTAGCAATAACAGAGAAATAATAATTTGAGCTCAACGTCTGAATTTCTTTTTGTTACGGGAAGCCTGAGCGAAAAATACCCTGCTGATGCACTGAAACTTCGAGGGAGGGGAATATCAATGGATTGCTGCTTGCATGCTTTCCATTATGTAAGTGTGGTTTGTACAGAGACACAACACATGCATACTGCTGCATGTGTAATTTACCACACCTGTGTGCACACAGGTGCTAGAGTTTGCCTTTGCTTGAGACCAAGGTGAAGTACAAGGACACACGCACAAAAAAGTTGCTGTTACAGGAGGGCAAGGGTAGGCTGACGCGGTGATGAGCAAGAACAGGAAACTCAGTGCATAGTTGTGTTTCCTTCCACACTTTCAAATCAACATCAAACTTTATTGTGAATGAGAGGCTCCACTTAATTTCAAGATCAGATATGATCTAGCTTTTGCTGTTATTTTGGAAAACAGATTTTCTTCTTCACATCTTTTCCTCAGAGTCGTTAAATGACTTTTTCCAGACTGCAGGATAAATCGAGTTTGAAAGTATAGCATGCTCAAAATCCTTAGTAGTTTTCTTTGTGATATATTTCAAGATCTACCTTCTTTATAACATTTTAGCCATTTGTTTATCCTTTCAATTTCCAATTTTAGCACAATAAACTACTGCTTCTACTTTGCTGCTTTAGAGTATGATACCTTAATAATCTATGCAATGCATTACTTCATTCATACTTTAATTGCATTATCTTGTAGCTTCAACTAAAAGTTGAATGATACACTATATTGCCACAAGTATTCATACAGATGTGAATTTGATTTAAAGACTTATTTTTAATCACCAGGGCTCAATATGCCAGCCCCCATGAGCTTTAGTTCCCACTTTTATGTGTTTTTGGTCATTTTTGACCTTTTGTTCCAGAATTGCATTTGTGGGGTCAGACACTGATGTTGGATGAGATGTCCTAGCTTGCGGTCTCTGCTTTAATTCATGCCAAATGAATGTCAAGGCAAGTTGAAGCATTAAGATTTCCTTTCCCTGGAACTATGGGGGCGAAGCCCAATTCCTGAAAAAGCTGGCAATCTCCCTACTTACCTCAAATCGTCACACCTGAAAGAATGCAGTAAAGCAAGTGATGTTACCCTCGCAACTGCTAAGCCCAGACTCATCCACTGGATCATCACCTCTAGTGCTTTACATCACTACATCTGACGATCTGAGTTTTCCTTGGTCAGGTAGAATATGGATGCAGTATAGTATTTGATTTCAATATTTCAGGTCTGGATGAGTTTTAAAAATGAAAATTAGGGTGTATGATGGAATAAAAAAGATCTGACTACGCTTTGAAATTTGAGTATGGAAAAGTTTTCAACTTGACAGCTTTGCAGGAACCTTGTTGAAAGCTTCTGCACTTTTTAATGCTGCAAATAAAGGACATGAGAGATTATGGATACGTAAAAACACGCAGCCGGCAGTAAAGCTGAACAACGTGGAAGAACTGCCGTGTAGAAATGTGAGAGGAAGTCTCAGGTCTATACAAAGACCTGACGAGCATGGAGGAAGTTGTTGAATCAAAATAACTCATCAGAACATTATCCATTTCAGACAATCTGTAAATAATCAAGGAAACTACAGTGTACTAGATTACCGTTTGTTTTTTACTGTAAACAGAAAGGCAGGATGAAACAAATACGTGGCAAAAGCAAGAAAGGAAGAAAAGACTTGTGGTAGATTCATAAAGAAGCACAGATCAACATGTAAGTGCGCCATGTTGAACGATCTCACAGGAGAGGCTTGTTAGAGCTACAAGGCTTCAAAAAGACCAAGTCCAGTGTGGATGACGCAATGCTTTTAAAAACAGGGGATGCCATGTCATATTTTATCAAAATGAGAAATGTTGGAGTAGATTTTGTATATGAAGTTTCAATGGCTCTATGAGTTGATATTCGTGGCAATAACTTAGAGCAAGTCAGAAACAACTCTGGTCAGAATCGCAGATATTTTTAAACATGAACATGAAATTGCTTTCACTTCATTTAGAGGAGGATTTATTGATGCTGCAAATAAAACGCGAGCAACAGCAGCTTCTGAAAATGTTCAAACCCTTTGCATCTCCGCACATTTGATCCTGTTACTTCCTATTAAGCATTAGAGCATTTAAGTCAATATTAATGTGACAGACCAGAAAATAGTGTAAAGTTAAACAAAAATGCCATTATTTTCATATTTCTTTTCCAAAGACACAAGTGAAATCTAACTTGTGTGTAAATCAATACTTTGTAGAAACATATTTAACAGAAATTGTAGATTTTGCCTCTTTGTGAAATATCTCCAATGCAGCCAGATTAGATTTGAAATGTTCAAATCTTCGCACAGCCTCAACTGGATTGAGGTCTGGACTTTGTTTGAGTCATTTTAATACCTGGGTATGCTTTGACCCAGAGCTCTGGCTGTATGTTTGAGGTGACCTTCGACCCCAATCTCAAGTCTTTTACTCAACGTTTTTTCTTCCAGCACCGCCCTGTATTTTTCTCTATTTAATCCTCCTATCAACGTTGAACAGCTTTCCTCTCCGTATTGAAGAGAATCATCCTCGTAGTTTGATGCAACCACCACTAAGTTTAACAACATAGGTGGATGATGTGTTCAAGGTCAGATAAAGTATGAGTTTTCCATCACACATGGCAAAAACATACATTTTGGTTTCGTTTGATTAGAGCACCTTTGTTTTTCCCAGCATTGTTTGTAGCAAACTGCAAGTAGACCTTCTTATACCTTTCTTTTAAAAAATAGAATCATCTATTAAAGGACAGACTTGAGGTGAGTGCTATGAATCATTCTCTTGTTTGAAACGTTTCTCATGCTGTGTTTCTTTCTTCCTAAGTGCTCACCGTTGAGCTCTGAGCTGCTGGAGTCCAGTGTCTGCAAATAGACGGTGTACTTTGAGATGAAGCCTCTCCGTTGGTCCAGTGGCAGCTCGTCCCACCGGACCAGGGTCCGTCTGGCCTCACGGGTCAGAACATGGAGCACGGGAGCTGAAAGTGGCTCTGAAGCAAACAAGCATGGACACAATAATGAGAGAATGGTTGGTGCAGACTGTAAAAAACCCCAAAACAAAGCAGAAAAGCTGCCTGCTTTACTCTGTTCTCTGGAGTAGATCAGTGTGGATGTTGGAGCACAGACGCCTCTGGTGGTCACGGCGTACAAAGACACGTTGTACCTCACGCCCGGCATCAAACCTGAAACAGAGTGTGAAGATGAAACCCGCTCTGTAGTCTGAAAGCAGGTAGCTTGGTTCACTATTTGTGGTTGGTGGGTGTGACATATTACACTTTCTATACGGCGTGATTAAGGCGAAAAGACTGAAAAATAGTTACACCGAACAACGGACACACGGGGGCGCTGTTTGACCGCTTTTAAAAGCCACAATGTGATTTGCTGATTTATGCCAGAAAAGCGTGGTTAGATGTCTTACCGTGGCACACCACAACTGAAAACAACAGAATTTTAATTATGGGGAGAGGTCATGTTATGAAGATTAAGAAATGACAGAAACACAAATACATATATATATAAAGTGTTGTCTGGTCAACAATTTATTTTCTCCTAATTTAATTTATGTATTTTCAACTGTTATTATTGTAAATTGAACAAGTAATTTAAATTTTCACAAAAGAAAACCACCACAGATTTGAACCCAGGACCTTCTTGCTGCAGGGCAACAACCGCCCCACTGTGCAGCCCTCTTTATTAAATCGTCCATTAGTATAAAAGTAATATTTCTGTCTTACTTCAGAGAATAAGTTATACATTGTCTGTTTGATTTGAAGTTTTTGTTGACTCTGAAAGGCCTAAAAACCTCCTCATTTTAGTTGCACATTATCCTCTGAGTTTATTTTTAATGGTTAATATAAATTTCATTTGGACCCAGACAAATAAAAGAGCAGTTAAGGTAAGAAGAAAAATACATTAAAAACAAATTTCTCCACAAGAGCAACTGGTGAAGGACTTTAGGATTTTACAGGACTATTTCCTTATTAACTTATTTTCACTTTGCCCTATTTAAGGTGTTTGGAGGTGATGAAGCATATCCAGAATATTCATAGTAAGATCCAATATGTCTTATTTTGGCAATAAATTAATGCATGTGTGTGACTGAGTGACTATACCTGCGATTGTTGTGTATTTCATGTCTTGAAGGACCTTTTTCCACTGCAGCCCTGCTGTAGGCATGCTTTCCCATTGTATTACAAAGTACAGAAGATCTTTCTTAACCGTTGTAGACCAGGAGACACGAACAGCGCCGCCGTCTGCACCAGGAGCCAACGTTACAAAGAAAGATTCAGAAGCACCTAAATAATCGAGACAATTTGGTGATTACCACAGAAACGTAAAATATTAGAAACATTTCAGTCCCTTTGTGTAACTTTATTGCACCTGCATGTCTGAGATCTACAAAAGCTGGTGGAGACGACCCACTGGAGGTCACTGCACTGACTTTCAGTCCAGGAACCTCCACTGGTGCCTGAAGCGAACAATGGCTGGAAGTGGCAGGACAGATCTCCTCGTGGCCATCATCCAGGACGATGCTGTACCGCAGCAACTCAGCGCTGTAATCCTCCACAGACAGAGGCTGGAAAAAAGATCGTTCATTTACTTATTTATTTTGAGGTTTTTATTTATTTAATTTTGTCTTTTTTTTTTCTTGTAGTGCTTAAATGCCATCTAAAAGCAATATTTGACATACAAAACTGAATGATTATGTAACTTTTTACATCACAAATAAAACAGAAATGAAGCCTTATGACAGACCAGAAAATTAATCATAAAAAGGATTTTTTTTTTTACACACCAAGTTGCAATCTTTGAAAGAAAACAGTTTGTTTCCAAATATGACAAAATAATGTTTGGAATAATTAAATATGATGTTAGAAGCCTAATATTTAACACATATCTACATAATATCAGAGTCACACTTTGGACCCACTGCCTTGCAACTGGAGCACGAACAAACATGGAGGTCAAATTATTAATGCATGGGAAATGCATACTTCCACCTACCCGACTATTACAGGAGGAAATTTTGAATATGAACTTAACAATTAAAAAAATAACTTAAAAATAACAATCCAACTTTTAGCCTAATAATATGGATGTTTGGAAGATTATTAGCAGAAAACGTCAATACCTTCCAGAAAACAGTAACGTTCCTCAGCCCGTGTTTGTCCTGGTCTCCTAAGCTTCTCCACACAAGCAGCTGCTGAGACGGACCTGTTGGACAGACTTAGTATGAAGTCTCTCTGCTAGGTGTCACACAAGAACCACTTTTCCTCCTTTATGTTTCAAATATTCCATACTTGCCTTTCTCAGGACTCATCCTCCTCACAGTCGGGCTCCATTTGCTGCAGAAAACTCGCCGGCTGGTGTTAAAGCTCGCGGTCTGTCCTGACGGGGAGGAACACGTTTTGATCTGGAACTCGTACTCAGTCTGAGGCTTCAGGTTCTCCACTCGTATCAGACCCTGGCTCGGCTCCGCTCCAGCTCGCTCCTCCTGAAAGAGAGCGGGATGTTTTTAGGTTATTGCATGAGACGATTTAAAGCAAGAAAATCTACAAAGTCGACATGACTTCGCTTTACCCAGATGTTGTTTCCTCGCAGCCTGATTTGGGGTCTGAGGCGCATTGTAGACTCAAAGGTTTTCCAGTGCAGCATGGCTGATGTGGAGTCATTCATGAACTCCACCTTAACTATATGAGGGGTTTCTGGTATGGCTGGAATATAAAACAACAATAAAGCAATCTGAACAAATGTGCTAAAAATATACAGATCTAAAGGGGCTCATAACTCAAACTTTTACAATCACAAACCTCAACGTGTGACAGAGCAACACAAAGTAATGCACTATTATGAATTGTTAGAAAAGGGAATTTATGGTTTCCACAAATAAAAATATGAAAAGTGGAATACCGCATTTCTATTCTGCCCCTTTATCCAGATACCCCAAATACAATCCTGTGCAACCACTGTTTTCAGCAGCCACCTGTTTAGCATATAGAGGACCAGAGTATGATTTAAATCTCAGCTTAAATTCAGAATGTTCTATGAATGCCTCAGGAATTGATCTTCAAATACTCTCTATGTATTTATTTTTGATTAAAAAACACCAGAGCACACTACAGTTTTCAGATTTGTCAAAAGATTTAAAACCACACATTATTTTCTTTCCACAATGTTGCGCTACTTTGTGTCGGTGGATCATACACCTACAATCCCGACAAAAAACACACTGATGTATGAATCAGCTCTGTAATCTATTAAACAGCTACTGTCGGTGAACTTACAAAAGTTCAAACAAGGCATGCAGTGGGCAGGTGGCAGAAAGAAAAAAGAAATTGCCCCCCCTGTGACATACATTGCATCAAGAGAAACTTTACTGAAAGTCAAATTAGTCAGACTGAGGAGCAAACAAATGATTGAACTAACCACTCAACATATGACTCAGCCTTTAAACTGTGATGAGTCTGACTAATTAATTCAAATGAACAACTAGGTTCACATTAGTGGACTCTCATTGAATGAATGTTGAAGCGTCACCTATTTCTTCCAGAGAAAAGATGAACGGGTCCGACCGGAATGCTCCAAACTGGTTGTAAGCGGAGACGGTCAGCGCGTATTTAGTGTTTTCCTCTAGGATTGCTCGTGATATGCTGATTTCCTCCCTGTCCAAGATCCGATCTGAAACACTTTTGTTCTCCCTGATAATAAAAAAAGGAAAGGGAAATTAGGTCACAAGCACAAGCTAACTTAGAAACAAAGAAGAAGCAGAACTCGTTACTTGTGAACTGAAACGTTGTAGAAAGTGTCG